>JABAKD010000013.1:7851127-9181127 GCA_012845835.1 Undaria pinnatifida
CTGATGTATTTCCTGACTATCCTGAATTTAAAACGCCAACCGTATCATACGAAACCGATCCGAATGATCTCAATTCGGATAATTACAGGCCTTTCGAGGCCGTATATTAACATTAGCCCACCCTGATGAGCCAAGTATTATGGAGAAAAATGGGGGATTCGGGGAAACTCCGGTTCTACTAACTAGGCCATGAGTCGAAGATGCGGCTTCTCAAAACCCACTCCCACACCTACTTCTAACGGTCTGGCTATGGAGCCAGGAACACGCGAAGAAAAGAGGTTTAAGAAAACGCAGACCCTACAACAAGGCAAAAGTCACCCATAAAAAATTTGCCGCATACCGCCGGTGTGGCGGGAGGGGGGGGCAGAAAAGGCTCTAGGACCCGCATACTCGAGAAAGGGTATGTACCTACGGTATACCAGTAGCGATCGGCCTACGAAAACTCGAAGGGCGCGGCCACTGAGCGCAGGGATGCGAAGAGAGCCCAAGAGGAAGGTATAGACGCGGAAACCAAGTCAGAAGAGAAGGGAACACGTGTCACGCTGTGAAGGCCAGACGAGTTTACGGCCTGAAGCGTAGAGCCGAAGGGGCGGGTGGTCGGTCCATTCGCCGGAAGACAAGAGAGAAATCAAGAAACACTGCATAAACGAACGTCAGAGTCCGCTACGTTGGACATGGACAGCTGACGTGGGGCCATCGGTTGGACGGTCAAAGAGAAACGATCAAGACGCGAAGAAGCACGCAAGCGTCGGGCCATTGGTCGAAAGGCAGAAGAGCAAGAGCCTGAAACAAGAGAAAACAAAGAACAGTGCCTAAAATAATGTCAGGGTCCGCAAGGTTGGACCTGGAAGGCTGACGTGGAACCATTGGTCGATAGGCAAAACTATAAAGAATCAGGACGCTGAGGTGTAACGGAAGCACAGGGGCCGTAATGTGGGACCTAGGAGGCTAGCATAAAGCCCTTGGTCGAACTGTAGAACGGGAAACCGAGGCAACCAAAACAAATCGCTAAAACGCAGAGAAAGACAAGATCTAAACAGTGACACAGACAACACCAAAATGGTGGTACTGGAGGCGTGTGTGATACGCCGGAAAGCTGAACCGGGGGGCAACAGTGAAGTACCCTTAGAAGCTATCTGGGTACAGTACCAGGAAAACGGGAAGAGATAAGTGGTGAGGTCACCTAGCCAAAACAATACGCAAACAAGGACGAAACTGAAACGTAGACACAGAAAGACTGAAGGTACTATCGGAAGCCGGAAAGAGAGCCGACATATGATACCTTGAGAGGCTAACAAATAACGGGAACAATGCCAGCAAACGTAGTGAGGCTATTCGACCATAACAAAGCAAGCCAAAAAAGGGGTTAACACGAAGATACTCGTTCAGCTCGAAGCAGCGCGGGAAGTGTCCAGCTGCAGAAGAATGCAGAGAACAGAGAAGACACTATGAAGAAGCCGCAGCTAGGTACTATACGTCGGGAACACGGGGTCGCTAACGTGGAGCAACCCTGAAACGGTAACAGAGAAAAATGCACGGAAAAACAGGAAGTATGCAAATCATGTCACAGCAACGTACTGCAGCCTGACAAAAAAAAGGAGGGTCATAGCAAGGGACCTTGAAAGGCTACCTTAAGAAAACGAGCAACACTAGGTACATAGCGAAGGAATTCCTCCGAAAACGATTTCGCCGAAAACACAACACGAAAGGGGGTCAACATGGAAACGACCTATATGGGCTGCGAAGCCAAACTGGAGTCAAAATGTGGGACCGATGCGATAGGCACGCCAACAAATCAAGAGAAAAACGGGGGCCAAGAGGGGACGGCCTGTGGACTGCACAGTCGGGACGGGCTGAAAAGCCATGATTAAGGCCGGTGTAGTTAAACCCTATGGGCAGGTATGCCGAAAATAAAAAAGAAAAAGTGGTCAACAGGGTGATGTTAGTCAGTCTGTGCGCGGAAACTATAAAACCCGTTTCTGAGGGGGACGAAATCGGACAGCTGTGGAAGGAATACATCAGTTTATCAAGTGAATCCTGTAAGTCGAATAACCGGTGAGGGGAGGGCGGAGTTTTGAAGGGCGTGGGGGCCTGGTTTTGATCAAAAGGGAGCGGGGGGGGGGGGGGGGGGGGGAGAGGGGGGGGACGGGTGGGGCAGCTCAATTTGTGCGCGGAAACTATAAATCCTTCAAGGGGATAAATCTGACGGTTTTGGAAGGAATGCACCAGTTTATCATGGGGGGGGGGCAGTTCAATCTATTATATCATGCATTGTATATTTCAGAAGCTGGCTCAGTGCGCGCCTCTCAGTGGCTACGAAGAGAACACGCAGCGGACATGGTCAGTCACCTTATCGGCCCCGGATGTTTGATTGAGTTAAAATATCATAAGAAACGCACTCGACACGTTTCGTCGCCAGACTAAAGGGTCAGTCCGCGTGTGCTCGGATTTATCCGATCGAAATCTGATGAATGAAGCTCGGAATCGGATTCACTTAAAAAACGGTAGCTATTAATAGTAGTACATTGTTATGATTGTTAGTCTATATCGAACTCTTGGCATTACCTTACACATACTGTATACGCGCAGACTATGATTGTGTGTGGTGACTTTTTTCATTCTACCAAGTATTGAATCGAACAATTCGAAGTGCTGCCCTGCCCTACCCGAAGCACGCCAGCACCCATGACATGGAGCCCTTGTATGTTGTATGAAGAACGACGAGACACCCAACAGAGGAAAAACCTACTACCACCGTACAACAGAGTGGGATAGCGCCACTACTAACTGTTGAAGGGAATCCACTACCCGCTCACTGCCCCCCACCACCACACGCAGCAATCAGAAGCAGCAGCAAGCCGTCAGGCTTTTTAGTTTTTTTTCCTAAAGTAACTACAAGTAGTTCCGTGAACCCGTAAAACGTTCGTTTCACCCCACATTTTTTTTTTCCATTTTCCATTTTACCTACCGTTGATTTTTTCTATTTTTTTTTCCTTGGGCAAAAAGAGGAGAAAATTTGCTTGAAAAAAAATCAAATTTGAAACTTTTGAACGAAGCGGTGCTATTAATACTACAGGTACAAGTTGTATACCTTTGGTTCGTTTGAGTGTGTTTTTTTTTCTCTGGGATATTCCTCAGCTCCAGAGTGACTACAGCGGTACTTGTAGTAGTACTCGTATAATAGAGCCTGTCCTTTGACCACGGACTTGTTATGCGAGTTAATGTGAGAACAACAACAACAACCGGCGCCAGTCTACTGAGCGCTGCTGCTGTAAATAGCGCGAAAATCATCCCAGTCTAAATCCAAGGATTGTGGGTGCCCCAACAGTGGTTTCAGCCTCTACTTAATTTCATTTGCTGGAATTGGAATATGTTGTTGTTGCTGTTGTTGTTGTTGTTGTTGTTGTTGTTGTTGTTGTTGTTGTTGTTGTTGTTGTTGTTGTTGTTGTTCTCACATTAACTCGCATAATCAAGTCCGTGGTCACAGGACAGGCTCCAGTCACTCTGGAGCTGAGGAATACCCCAGGGAAAAACACAAAGCAAAGGTGGTACACGCATATATCACAGCTGACGCAAATCATGCCTCCACCAGAAACATATAAAATTGAAATCGGGAGTCAGCCTACGATGAGCCAGGTCCATAGTGGTGCATACGTCTCACTACTCGCGCCTAGAAGAACCGACTAGAATACCGCTTGCCACCCAAGAAAGACTACCCCGTATATATTGCACGTGTCTGGTAGTACCTATCCCTACGCATAAGCACGACAGACGCAAGTCAATTAGAAGAAAGAAAGAAACTGAAAATAAGCTAAATAAAGGGAAGGAAAGAAAATACAAGAAAGCGACAAAAACGAAAAAGGAAAGGAAAGAAAAGAAAACACAAGAAAAGCAAGAGAAGACAAGACAAGAAGAGGAAGCAAGGAAAGGAAAAGAGAAAAAAATGTCATACATACAGACCCTAGGAACTGACTAAATACGACATTGGGCTCATACTCGTAGAGGGTATCAAGTGCATCATCAATAGGCACTGGGGAGAGAACGCAACATCATGAAGGAGTCAGGGCGGTCTTACGCTATCTTGTGACGGCCATTGGAAGGCCCACAAATTTCAAGACGATGATGGCCAGACCCAGACTTCAGTCTCTTGGGCATGACGCCCCCCCTCCCCCCCCCCTCCCCTTCCCCTCTTCCCCCCTCCCCCCCACCCCCTCCGCCTCCCTCCCCCCGGCCGCTTAGAGATGCCGACGGTGGATGGCGCTGCCGCAGCCTTTGTGCGTCGCTCTGTAGCTTTGCGTCTCTCCGTTTCATGCCAATTCCGCATGAACAACTCGGCTCCCTCCTCTACTCGTCGAAACCATCTGCCGGCCTTCTGAGCAGCCTTTCACCACCCTTCGAATTCATTCCGAAGACCGATGTATCCTCCTTCAGATGAGCCATCCAGTCCTTCTCTTGCCCCCCTGAGTAGCCCTTACCCCCAACAAGCTCCCCAAACATCACCCTCTGTGGCAGACGCTCCTCCCCCATACGTGCGACGAATCCCGCAAACAATATTCTCCGTTTGCGCACTATCGCCTCTATGCTCTCGTAGGCTGTCTTGGCAAGCGCGTCGGCGTACAATAGGGTGTGATCGTCGCGCTTCCGTTTCCGTCGTTCGAGGCATCGGAGGAGCATGGAGTGGTGAACCCGTCGTAGCATGTCATCATAGTCTGGCTTGTTCGGGCTCCACGTCATGCAACCGTAAAGCAGTGTCTCGACCACCTCAGCTTTCAGCAACCGCACCTTCCACCGTGAGCGCACACCCGGGCGATTATAGATTTCCATCTTGTACCGCTGGAAGCACGCCCAGGCCCTCTGAAAGACGCCGCGATATTTTAATGCTAAGGTTTCTGTCTGAGGTGATAGCCTCGCCCACGTACACAAACTCGATTGTTTGTTTGTATACCTGGCCGGCTGCATTGACTGTGAACGACACCTTCCCCCCGCCTTTGGTTAGCAGGCACATAACCTCTGTTTTCGCCTCGGAGACCGTAAGCCCGAACGACGAGCACGCAGCTGGAAGTTGCGTAGACTGGTCTACAACACAAGGGAGTTGCAGTTAGTTGCGTAGACACATGGTCTAATTCAAGAGAGTTGCACAGTAAGTAGCTGGAAGTTGCGTAGACATGGTCTGTGTGCCTGCTAATAATCGGTCTGGTGCCTGGCTACCCTGTCTGCCGTCTCCTTCTTACTGCGGTCACGATCACCGTCATCATCCTCTCCAGCCCTTCTGATGATCGCGATACGATGCCCGCATCGTCCGCGTACAGCGTACCCCACAATCTCCGAACTCCTCCCCCTCCTTCCCCCTCCGCCCGCCGACCTTGCCTGTACAGTGTGCGTGAAGTGCCCTTCTTCTCGCCTTTCTCCTTTCTTCGTTGGAGCTGCACCATGTTGTCCGTGACGGCTACATTATCATCAGCGAGGAAGAGTTTCTCGGCCACACGCAGTGCCGCCGTGAAAAACAACAACAACAGCAGTGGTGCGAGCACGCATCCTTGCCTGAGACCTTGCCCCATGTCAAACTTATTCGAGCACTCCCCATAATCCAACCGCACGCATGCTTGCATGCCGTCGTCGTGGAATTGGCGGATGACGGCGAGAATTCTCGGTGGCACGCCAAAATAAGCAGGACATCCCACAAAATAATAAGGGCTTGGTCGACGGAGTCATATAATATTATTATAAAAATTAAAATACATTACGTATAATAATAATAATGTAGACTATATAAGTCTATATATTATATGCTTTAGTTTGGTGAGGTCGATAAAGCACAACAAGTACAAGGGGGTGTCCTTCTTCGGCGCCAGTTCCTGCAGTCGTCGTACAACGAACATCATGTCTCAACCGTCGAGCGTTGGGGTCTGAACCCACACTGTTCCTCCGGCAGAATGTTCTTGCGTTCGCAATAGTCACTCAGGCGACCCGCGATGACTTTGAGGAGTACTTTGCCGGCGTGAGCCACGAGGGAGATGTCACGATAATTGCCTCAGTCCGATCTTTCTTCTTAAGATGATGCACCTTACTTAATCGTTGCATCTTTCCATTGTTGCGACACGCCACCTCCCCTCCACACAGCTGACAGCGACGATGATATCGTGGAACTTTCCGAGAGTGTTCAATCTCCTTCGTCGACCAAAACCTTCAAGCTCGGCCGGGAGACCATCGATCGGGCCCTACCGCCTTTCGGTTCGCCAACGCACGGATCGCCTCCTCTTCTACTTCGTACCTAGACGGGACATCGTCCAGTGGTCTGCACGGGGGCCACTCCACAAAATGCTCGGGTCAAGGGTCGGCGACTTGGTGTTTGTGAAACCACCTCACCCACCCCTCGCGGATGAGGGCATTATCCCGCAGCAATCGACCTTCCTCGTCTTCGATGTACTTACTGCTGTGCGAGTTGAACGTCCTCGTCCCTTCCACGTCTATCCATCCCCTTTTTTTGCGGTGTTTGTGTAGCCAAATTGATCACCTACCTTCTCGGATACGCCCTTCGAGTTGGCTAAGGTAATCTTCGAAGAACTTCTGTACAGCTTCCGCCCGCGTGCGTTTCAGCTGTTTGGTGGTCGCCTTCAAGGCTCGCCGTAGATCACGATCGTTTGGAGCAGAACGGACCCGTTTCTTCGCCTCTTCCCTATCCTGCCATCGTGCGTTTAAACCCCGCTTTCGTCTCCTCGGTCGCACACCAGCCCCTCGGTACTTGTTTGCGCCGAATAGGGGTCGCTATGTCGGCCGCATTCGACAGTAGTAGTAGTAGCGTCTCGGTCAGAAATGAGGTCATGTGATCAACGCTTCCGGCATTATTAGTACCGGCTATCATCGGGGAGGCAAGCTTGGCTGCTATCGCGTTTTTTTGGAAACTCATGTGCCCTGCTCACTGCTCAATGCTGCTGTCGACCAGCAAAAAAATGAAATCATATCATAGACTAACCTTTTTTTTTTTCTTGTTCACGCTTCTACTTTCCAGCTTCTGGACAAGCCGTGGTCACAGGTTTCGTCCCTTTTTCCCCCCAGTTCTTGCCTTCAATTTTTATCGCGCATACGACAGGGTTCAGCAATCCCACTGCTCGTCGATTTGTCATCGAGTATTATTATTGTTGCTAACTCACGCTCACGCGTTTTCCGCCATAGTCAATTTGCACACAAGAAAAAGTCCTCACGAATTTATACGAGTATGCACTCGGGGGGATTCGAACTCACGAAACCGACCTATACCACAGGCTCGAGGATAACCTAATACGTCACCGGGTCGACCGGGTAACAAACACAATACACTAACTCGTGATGTACAGCAGTACCATAGACCACTATTTGTGTCAATGTAAGGATTGCTTGTTATTCATATAAGTATTTAAACGGTTCTTATACTTTTGTCTCAATTGGCACTCTAGAGGTCACACATGAAATAGGTTTGTACGTTGTACGTACGTACCAATACGTACGTACCAAAGTATGCTGAAATGTAAGCATTGTTTGATCTTCGTGATAATATTCTGACGGTATTTAAATTTGTGTCCAAACTGGAATATCATATCACATCATGTACTTCTTTGGACGGAAATGTAGGAATCGTTGGAACGCAGAGCATTTGACGAGCCACGAGAACGTTCAAGTTACCAAGTTACCAGGTACGAATTTGTTCACGTACGGAAGAAGATTAGCCAAGCCAACAACAACAGCAACAACTAAAACACATCAGGCTGATAATGTTAAATAACTAGCCATAAATAACACTTCGCTTTCGGAAATATCGGGAGGGGTCGTTAGAACAACGCTGATATGAATATCGAACAACGTTCATTACATTTTCGCTCATAGTGTTTTTTTACAACCGCTTTTCGTGGATTCCTCAAACAAACATGTGTACTGGTGCTGGACAAGGAATGAATGGTACACGATGCCCCACAACAGCGACATAAATACAACATCAGCGACAGCAGTCACCGACGCCAGCTGTTGATAGTACTGCTGTAGTATAGTGAACGACAATAAAACGCATGAACACGCAGTTGTAAGTAGAGAAAGGGGGGTTGGAACGCGAGAACTTTATAGAGTGCGGGCAGCAGAAAGAAAGGAAGTCTGGTCTCTCGTCCCGCTCGTTGTAAAAAAAGAGCCCGCATTCGTATGGTAATCAAGGGTACTCGTCCAACCCGTACAAGCTCTATGATTATTTTCAAAAACGGCGCAAAAAAAGTACGTACTCGTATTCGTTGAGAATAAAGAGAGGGCCTGTGGAATCAAAATCAAACGCTGCGGCAGCTGCAACTCAGCTACAACTACTTTGTTGGCTATCAAAATAACGCCCGGCAAGAACAGTCATGGACTGGGGTGGTTTCTATGTCTCAAGAACATCAGCTGCCCGTATGGTAGCCCATACGCTGTGATCAAGTTGCTAACAGCCGGCCCTATCATACAAAGGCAGACCCCCGCACCTCCGTGTCCCTTGTCATTCATCCTTGGGTTCCGAACTTGAAGGGTTGATCTGGCCCTTAAGATATCCAACCGTAGAAATCGTCTAACCAATCATATATCGATATTCATCCACGTCAGTTGTTACGACTTTCGATCGAGCCGAATAGCTCAATAAACAGACCTCAGTTAACGACCATCAAAAATTGCCAGCTGCCCCACGGCTTTTGTTTTTGGAGACTTCTTGTTAGTCTTCTGAGATAAACCGCGTTGGCGAGCACGAGCACGATAAGAGTTCGCGCCCGAGCAGGATCGACACCAGAGAACGAGGCTCAATCCGCCCGGCAAGGTGAGCGCGCTCGGAAGCTGCTAGAAACTGTGGCGACCGGTCTCCTTCCCGTTTTATTTGGCTTGTTTTTGGAAAGAGGCGGATGTCTTACCTGGCGTACATAGCCCTGTTGCCATGTTTTTCGCTCGAGGCACACAGGGCACGCTCTGCCGCGTGCTGCCCTGTGTGTCTGAGTGCCGCGTCCCCCTCCCGAACATGCATTCAGTCGGCTCATAGCTAGTTGTGCGCGCTCGGCTAGCGCACGCAGCCCTGCGCATTCCCGCGCAAACCGCGAGCCAACTTGTGTGGCCAAAGGTGACTGGTGTTGTTGCTTTCTTATGCCATTTCTTGCACACAACCGGATATGGGTTCAGTGGCTCTCTGTTGTGCCGACCTTCGACACCCAACCTTTGACACCTCGCCCAGGGGAACGCACTCCCTTCCTGACACCGCCTAGGCCGCGACCTCACACGCTCACCCCCCCATCTCTTGCTCTGTTGTCGGCAGTGAAAACCTGGCGTTCAAAATTTCGGCAGCGCGAAAAATTTGTCATTCAAGCTATTTTGACAAAGAACCTGTCTCTCCATGGAAGTAATCGAGGTGGCTGGAAAGCTTCTAGGCTTGGCCGTAGCCGACCTAGGAGCAGGAACAGGAGCAGAATCAGCATCAGAAGACGAGGACCAGGACACGTGCTGGTCCCGCGAGGGTAGTGGGGCTTCGTACGAGGGAGGAGCTAGCGATGACGATGACGGCGCGGGGGGCAAGAGGAAGCGGATGTCGACGGCCGACCGAAAGGCCCGCAACAGGGAAAGGAACCGACTTCACGCGCGCAAGACCAGGCAGCGAAAGAAGCAGCACGTGCAGGAGCTCCAGCTCAAGATTTGGGGCCTCCGCCAGGAGCGCCAGCGACTCCTCCAGCTCTCCACCGAGCACCGTACGGCCGGGGTACTTCTCGCGCTGAGCTGCTCCCCAAAGCAATGTGTTCAGAGCTCGCGACCCTCTGCCCCCGGTTTCTCCTCTTCCTCGTCCCATCGGAGTGTCGGGGCTGGGGCGTCCCCGTGTACACCGCAATCATCTCTCCAGCTCCCAGCAAGGGACTGGAGCCGAGAGCTTGCTTCCCACGAGGACTCGCTGCGCAAGATCACGCAGGAATTCGAAAGCATGGACGGGAGTCAGCAGATAGGTGACGAGGCCTGTAGTGGCGGCCCTGCTAGGGCATGCGACGAGGCTGATGGTGTGGGCGGGGGGCGTGGTGGTAGCACGGGGGGCAAGGGTTCGCGTGGTGGGAAGGGCACGCTGGCCGACAGAACAGCGCTTAGGAGGGAGAGGAACCGCATGCACGCGAAACGCACAAGAAACAGGAAAAAACTCTTCGTGGAGGCCTGCAGCGTCATGATAGACAAGATGGTGAGTCTAGAGTGGTGGCATCCCGTTGGATCGTGTCTTTAGAGTGCATGCTTGTGCTGCTGTGTCGCATGCCCAAAACGATTTTCAAAACGCATCGTTCACTTTTATACACGTGCTTTTTGGTCGTTTTGGGAACTCATGCCTTCCTTCGTACCAGTCTGAATGAAATTATAAGACCCGTTTGGTAATACGATTTATATCGAAACGGTGCTTGTATTTGCGGATCACTTATCGCGCGTTGTTCTCATGTACGCAAATATATTCGAAAATTAAGCGTCCGTATGGTCTTGATAACCATTAAATCAGTCCTTATATTTGCGGACATTCTCGTACATATATACTCGTGCATCCATACATCCAACAACAACAACATCCAAGTAATAAAAGAGTTGAGCCTACACTCGACGAGTATGGACGGAAATATATTTTTCGTGTCAATACTAATATCAAATAGACACGGTCCTTATGTTTCCATTTTCGCGTCATGTAGCTCTTGACCTGTGATTCCAAAATGTTTGGTCTATATTTCAGTCAAAATGCAAGTCAAAAGTTGGTTGGGGACACGAAAACGACACGTGTCTTGCGTGTAGGGTCGTAAATGAACGGCGTGATATTTTTTCTCTTGGGGTCTTTTCTTGTGGGTATGGCGCATATCGTTTATCCTTCTACGCCGAGCACACGCTTCACGCGGTTCGGATGGGGTGATGTTGTAGCTGATGTAGATTTCGTATCTCTTGGGCATGTTGATTGTTTCTCCAATATGTGTTATGTGAAGTCATGTACAACGAATGTGCCCATGAACGGAGGGAAGAGCGTTGGCTTGACTTGACGCGTTTTCTTTTTTCTGAACGAAAGCGATGCAAGAAAACAGCAGTTGAAATTTTTAGAAATTTGCATTTTTTTAGATATGGTGTGGAGGCACCAGCAATCGTTACCTGGTATATCGCTTGTGACCCCTCAGAAGCTCAATCACACCTAAGGGCGTAAATCCTGTTGCTACTGCTGTTTTATCCGGGAGATATAGGCTTGCAGGTTGTAGCGCAGCATGCAGTCTGGTCGGCTTTGTGCCGGTGCTGAGGTGTGTGTAGTACGTACGCGCTGACTGCACTACAACTAAAACAAAAAAAGCTGCTTTGAAAATAACTGTCCGCTTTGCGCAGCCATGCATTTCTTTTTATCCCGCATTTGTTCTAAAATATCTATAGTGTGTTGCTGGTACTTGTTGAATTGGGTACAAATATAAAATATCCGACCCGCTGATTGCCAACTACTGCTGTACGTTGCCTCCTGTATTATTACGAAAAATCAAGTTCACTAAAGTAAAAACAGACTTTCTCGGTCGAATTTAGTGGAAAATCGAAATTCGATTTGGAGAGTTGATGCACCTAGGCATGGCATGCACCATGTAACCGAAGCCGGCCTCGCGAATTCGTCCCAGATCGTCGGCTGATTTGAGAGGCGAGAAGCCACGATCGCGAGAGGTAAGACCACCGGAGCAGCCGCGGCGCGGCCTCCGAAGGTCCTTAGCACAGCGTAGAACGCCTTCGACGCTTCAAATACAATGGAGACCGCCGCAAACCCAGTTTTTCGTCGCCCTGCACCTCGAAAGTTTCACAATCAAGTACCACAGCACGACTTCGCTCCGAAGTTCGATCAATATATCCTCGTCGCTGCTGCCCGTGTAGGGCGGCGGGGTGGCGCCAGCCCATTCGAGAGACGCCTAGAGCCATACCTGGTAGCCTCTTAGCTGCTGCCGGCAAAAACAATACCAGGTATGCCGCTAGCCACGACGCTCAGGGGAGGACGCGAGCCATCGGTCGCCTCGGCCGTTGCTCACGGGTGTTCGTTGACGCTTTTGCGTTTTTTTAATTCTAGAAGGCATTACGCCGTTCCTTGATAAGAAGCAGAGCTGAGAGTTGAAATTTTCGTGTATTTTTCATGAAATAAAAAAAAAAGTCGAATTACTATTTTCGTCCTCTTCGGCCATTATGCTTCTGCCACTCTGTACAGTACTAGACTTGAATTATTTATATAGTCTTGTGGTGCTCGTAGATTGTATGTGTACGCATCACAGCAATGATTTTCTCTCATTTTCCGCGCACCAGGTATACATGGCATGTTTTGCGCCGTTTCTTTGTATGGCTTGCGAGGTTTTGCGGCTCCCCCCCTCTTTGCGTTACGAAGGTATCATATGCGTATGTACGAACAAACTTGGTTCATCTGTATCGGCTGCTTGTACACGAGAAGTTTATTATAAAAATTAAATTACACCCCAGCTGTGAGATGGAATATTTTGTCGAAACTCATCTTTGCAAGCTGTGTGTGATACTCCGATCGCGCGTATTACGGGTTGTGTCCTCGTTAAGGATTTAGATATTTGTCGAAACTCATCTTGGCAAGCTGTGTGTGACAATCCGATCGCGCGTATTACGGGTTGTGTGTTCTCATCGAGGATATAGGTCGGCGACTCCCCTTGCAACTACAGTGTAGCTATCAGGGTCAACATGGTGATGTAAGTCAGTCTGTGCGTGGAAACTACAAAACCCGTTTTTGAGGGGGACAAAATCTGACAGCTGTGGAAGGAAATGCATCAAAGTATCGAGTGAATCCTGTAAGTCGAATAACTGGTGAGGGGAGGGCAGAATTTTCAAGGGCGGGGGAGGGGGGGGGGGAAGGCGAAAAAATCATGTCGCATAGATGTAGGGTTGCTATACGCGTGGTGCTTGATCTAGGCGATGGTGCGGGTGTGTGGAGGAAGAGGGGGCGTTGGGGGGCGGGGGGGAAAGGGTTTTCAAGAGGTTTAGGTCTCATATGACATGGAATCCTCCAGCTGTGAGATCGAAGATTTGGTCGAAACTTATCTTTGCAAGCTTGTGTGTGATACTCCGATCGCGCGTATCACGTAGTTTATGCGTCATCATCTCATGATTTGGCATTTCGTCATTTGTAGTCGGGTATATCGGCATCTTTGTTTGCCGCTTGCCGCGTGTTCCAGAGTCTTGGTGAGTCATAGCTAGTGTCATGATTGTGGTTGACATGTTTCGTCGCGTGCAGCTTGTTACTTGCCTTCTGCACTCTCTCTTTTTTACTATTAATATTAAAACAGAGTAGTGTAGCTGGTGTAACATAAGTTATTCTTAACTACAGAGCATTAGTGCGCGACAGCAGTTAAAAATTTCAGGCACGAAGTTTTGAAAGCAAGAACATTGCCTCGTTTGTACTAAAAATAGTATAGGACACTCCCCACCACGCCCTACATAACAACTCCAGCCCATTAATGTTAAAACCGGGGTAGTGTAGCTGGTGTAACATAGGTGATCCTCAACTACAGAATACTACAGAGCATTAGTGCGCGACAGCAGTTTAGAATTTCAGGCACGGAGTTTCGAAAGCAAAATAAATGCCTCGTTTGTACTGAAAATAGCATCGGACACTCCCCACTACGCCCTACATAACAACTCCAGCCTGGCCAGAAATGAGAGATTCTCACCTGGTGTCGCATTCGTCTGCTGTAGTCACACAGCTCATCGTATTATGTTATTGTTTTGCCGCTTGCATCGTGTCCTATTATTAGTGTGTCTTGACGAGTCGTCATTTCACCTCGTCTTTTTTTTTTATTAATATTACATTTGGCTGCTTGCCGCGTTTTGCTTCATTGTGTCTTTCTACTGGTACTTTACAGGGTGAAGAATCAGTACGGACACTGGGTGTGCTGGATGTCGACGAGTAGAAGAACGGTTTAATGTGAAGAACACACACACACACACACACACACACACACACACACACACACACACACACACACACACACACACACACACACACACACACACACACACACACACACACACACACACACACACACACACACACACACACACACACACACACACACACACACACACACACACACACACACACACACACACACACACACACACACACACACACACACACACACACACACACACACACACACACACACACACACACACACACACACACACACACACACACACACACACACACACACACACACACACACACACACACACACTGGTACCTGAAACATACACTTTTTTCTTTTTTCTTTTTTCCTCTCCCATCTGTATGTTCTAGCACGAAAATAGCACGTATACAAGCGCACAGCGCATCCTCGTCGCACGTACCCGGTGTGAGGCTTCTCATGAATCATCTCATGGTGTCTTTCTGTTGCCGAATGGCTCGTATCCCTTCCCTCTTTCGTGCTGTCTTTCTTCCTCATCAACGTTAGCTCTTTTTTTCGCCTTTTTTTTTCTTTTAGATCCTCTGGAGATCCAGGTTTTTACCCTCCCCACCAAAACAAAGAACGCCCACTTCGAGAACGACATCTATCACGTGCACTACTTACAGCAGTAGTTTTACGAGTGACGTGTTTCTTTCACCGCGCGCCGCGTGTCCCCAGTAGCCTGGTCGAGTCAGTGAAAACGTTTTTGTTGTGCCGTGTGCGGCGTGTTCCTTCCCTCTTTGATGCTGTCTTTTTATGGTACTTTTTTGTCTATGCCAGGCGTGTACCAGGTACTTTCTACGCTTTCCCAGAAAACGGAGAACGCGCAGCTCGAACGTGACAGTCGCGTGTACACGAGTAGTCTCGATGAGTCATCGTCTCGTGACACCTGTATTTGGCCGCTTGCTGCGTCTTGCCCTCGTTCGTGCTGTCTTTTTACCACCATCGTACTTTTTCGCCCTCTTGCAGAGAAGACGGGACGCCCAGCTCAAGCACAAAATCCCCGTTCATGCTTGAACGCGAGTAGTCTCTTATGAGTCATGTTTTGGTATCTTTCGTGTGTCATGTGCCGCTTGTCTCAGTAGTGTGCATGAGTCATCTCATGTCTTCATTTTGACGCGTGCCGCGTTTCCCGGTAGTATTTGCGAGTCTTGTCTAGTCATATCTTTATTTTGACGCGTGCCGCGTTGCCCAGTAATCTGTGTGGGCGTCCAAGATGTTTTCGCCGCGTGCCGCGTGTTGCTATAAGGCCGTTTCTTATAGCATTGGATTCTCATCTTCGATTCCGCCAGAATCCGATTTGAGCCCATTTCCGCCTTCTTATAGACACGGATTTTGGCACAATCCAATTCGGGAAAATCCGATTTCAGCTTTTCGAGTTGCGGCCACTCGGATTCCTGACCAAAATCCGAGACGCTGCCCAACCCGGATTTCTGTCTCGGATTATTTGAAACTCTCTGGTTGCGCCGCGCGCGCGCGCACACACACACACATCGGGCTACCCCACATGCGTGCTGCAGTGCCGGCGCTGTTAGGGCTGCTGGGCGTCGCCCGTGGGCTAGCCTACGAACTTGGCTTGCCCTCGGGACGCGTGGTGCACCATCAAATGGCCGCGACAGCGAGAGAAAAAGCTGGTGTCGACGTTTCTGCTGTCTTTGCCACCACGCTAGCTGCCTTCCATCTGCAGCAGCAGCGTAGTGTCGCCACCTGGGACCTCATCTTACAAGACTACGAAGACGAGCTAGAGCCCGACACAGAGGACGATGAGATGTCAAGGGCTGTCAAGAGGCGGCGTGTGCACCCTCGCAAAGACTACACAAAGTCGGGTTGGTGGCAGGAGCTGGAGGAGCTGCATGAGTATCTGCTTCTGTGTCATGCCTCCAACACAGCACTCTGCAAAATGCTCTATAGCTGCTTCCGCCTGGCTGTTGTAGCTTAGCAACAGCGACTCTGGTGCCTCTTGGTCCGGCATGTTTGCAACGTCTGTGTGGTCTGCTGCGTGTGGTCTGCTGCCTCTGCGCTGCGTCTGTATGTCTGTATCGGTCTGCTGTGTGCTGCTGCTGCTGCTGCTGCTGTGTGGTGTTGGGTTTTGCGCGCGCTGTTTAAAAAAAAAAATGACAGTCCTGCTGAAATCCGTCTGACAAAATCCGTTCGCTATAAGAAAGGTCGGGCTTTCTTCTCCGCCCGAATTTTACCGAATCGGATTCTGGCGGAATCGAAGATGAGAATCCAATGCTATAAGAAACGGCCTAATAGTAATATTTTTTTTTCATCAAAATCAGACCCCCTCGTCCTTCAAAACTCGGCCCTCCTCTCACCGGATATTCGACTTACAGGATTCACTTGATAAACTGATGCATTTCCTTCCACAGCTGTCAGATTTTGTCCCCCTCAAAAACGGATTTTATAGTCTCCGCGCACAGACTGCCTAACATCACCCTGTTGACCCTGATAGCTACACTGTAGTTGCAAGGGGAGTCGCCGACCTATATCCTTAATGAGGACACACAACCCGTAATACGCGCGATCGGAGTATCACCCACAGCTTGAAAAGATGAGTTTCGACAAAATCTTCGATCTCACAGCTGGAGTGTATTTTAACTTCTAAAATAGTATTATACCTGGTAGGTGGTACAAGGGCTCCGCCCCGCGGGTGGCTGACGCCAACCGCTTTGCTCGCGCAAGGAAGATTTCAACTAAATATGAAGGAGGCAGAAAGAAGATGCCCATGATCTAGTGCAACTAGCGATTTGATCATATCAAGAGCTACTTGTGCGGAGCTGATTGCCCTGTCTGTGCTGTGCTGTGCTGTATGGTAGCGATGTCACGTTCTGATCGGCAGTAGCACGTTCTGATCGGCAGTAGCACGTTCTGATCGGCAGTAGTACGGGTGTAATTTGCGAAGAAAAAATAGCGCAGAAGACCGAGATGGAGAACAAAATTAACGACGAAAGCAAAAAGACGAGTGCACGCACGTACTACAGGTATACCCGGTACGTGGTACTTCGCCTAATACCTGGTGGTACTCTGTGTGGTTCTAAAGAAAGCACAGGACTCCGCTCCGCGGGCGGCTGACGCCGCCCGCTACGCTCGGACAAGGAAGAATGCAACTGAAACATATCGCCGCCCGCTACGCTCGCGCAAGGACGAATGCGACTGAAACATATGTAAAGGGGGCAGGAAGAAGTGATTATTCGGTGCGAATAGCGAATTGATGATGCCAAGAGGTGCTTGTGCAGATCTAATTGCCCTGCGCTGTACTGTGTGCTTGTTGATGTCACGTTCTGAACGGCAGTACGTGTGCTATTTGCGTGGGGGGGGACATGGGGACCGAGAGAAGACAAACAACTGAAGAAAGCAAAAAGACGAGTATACACAACGCGTACATAAACCTGGTACCTATATCATATCTGGTACTACTACAGTCTCTGCTTTATGTTAAAAGAACGCACAACACCGCAAAACGAAGGGCACGGCACCGCACTGCGCTGCGCTGCTGATCTATATAAAGCCGGGCTGACCTGAGGTGGGGGTGCATTGTTGTGATGCAACAACGTAATATGTACAAAACCGGTGTAAATGTAGTATTAATAGTACCAGTACATCGTATGATACTTACAATGTTACTGGCATGTACGAACTAGTTTAAGTACAGCAAAGCACGCAGCACGGCAAAGCACGGCGCTGCGCTCTGCTGAGCTAGCGCTGCGATGCGCTGCTGAGCTATAGCGCTACGGTGGGGTGCTGGGAGAGATCTCAGCTGACGAAACTTCGTGTAAGTACAAAACAAATGGTGTACATCAAAGAAAAGCTAAAGCTGGGCCTTTCTGCAAGTAGTGCACAGGCGGCAATTAGCGGCAAATGGTGGGATTTTCAACTTTTACTGAACAAAAAGGAAGAAATACTCGCGAAAAGGTTCAAAATCATGTTGGCAGAAAAACCAAATTTGCAGGAAGCAGCTGAAAGTAAATACTTGTCAAAACTAGCAGAAACAAAAATAATCAAAAAAGGAGGAGCAAGAAATAAACGAACAAAAAGCTGGACCGTTCCGCAAGCATTGCACGGAGGCGGTGTCGAAGTGGGACCCCCGGAAATGCCAGGGGTGCGCCAACCGAGCACTTTCAGCAGAAAGAAGTTGCTGGGTATATTCATTTATACCTGTTAAACTCTCAAGCCTTCATTTTGTCAAACTACACTCGTGTTAAATACTCGTACTTCAGCTGTGATTGTTGATGGTCTACTTATATCGTGTTCCTTCCCTCTTTTCTGCCGCCTTTCTTGTACCCTCGTATCCGCTCACAGAAAGTGGAGAATGCCCAGCTCGAGCACGAAATCCAGGAATCAGGCATCCGTCTCCCTCAAGAGAGCTGGGTGGACGAAGGGCAAGAGACCATCCCCGAGGAGCCCCTACCCGAGTACCTCGCAGCGCTCTGGGACTTCGCTGAGGGCAAGACGCACTGCCCGAAGCAACCAGCATCAACACCAACATCAGGATCTTCAGGCACATCTGTGTCGGACACAACGGTTCCCCCCCCCGCTACCCCTACCGCGGCCCCCACGGGGATGCGGTATTCTCGTCAGACATCATCATCCTCGTGCAACTCCTCGTTTTCTACCACGAGCACTGAAGCATCATCTCGGCCATCGGGGTTTTCCTCTGGCCCATCGGCATGTTCTTCGCCGGCATCTACTCGGCCTCCGCCCTCTAATAATAGTAACCCCCCCGGCCAGGCTCTAGAAGACGCTTCCACCTTGTGCGCGTTTATGGAGGCCGCGCAAACTCGCTCGGCAAAACGCCCTCGCGTGAGGGTTTCCCAGCAGCAAGGTGACGGTGGCGGGACTCAGCAGCAGCAACATCAGCAGCAGCCCCGCATGTGGTCAGACCATGGTAGCACTACGTCCGAGAGCCGGGGTAGCTCTGAATCAGACGAGGATGCAGCGAATGAGCTGAGGAGGTCGAGGTCGGGGGGTAAGCAGCCGCCGCCAACCCCTGGGGATGGTGAATCCTCCGTCGGAGGCGGTGTGGGGGGCGAGGACGGGGGGGCGATGTTGTCCCCGGCGTTTTGGACGTCCCGCCAGGTTCTCGAGCGGTATGTTCTCCCGCGTCAGCATATGCTGAGGGGGTGAACAGATAATGAGACTGTCTATCCTTCCCCCCCCCCCCCCCCCCCCCCCCCGAAAAAGTACGTAGTCATGTGGAAAAGAAAACGATTTGAAAGTGGTTGATTTGGTGCTGCGGTGTGGTGAGCGGCAGTTCGGTGCAGTGCTTTTGCGAACTGCGGGAGGCAGGCAGTACGTACGTACGCACGTGCCCAGAAGATGCGTACTCGGAAGTGTTTTGCATTACAACATTTTTGCATATAATGCCATCATGCGTGTTGTGTGCGCTGGCTGGTGAGGCGCGTTCTTCGGAAGATTTGGTTTGAGAGCGGGTGATGTGAGTGATGGCGTGCGCATGTTTTTTTTTGTTTTATGATATCTCTGTCCTCTCACGGAGGTTTGGTTTTTGGTGCGAAGGCGTGTTTTTCTGGCAGGCCCTTCGCTATAAAGTACGTAGTTTCACCGGTAATTAGTGTGTTGATACTGAAACGAGCTTTCTTTTTTTACGAATGCTAGCACCTGCTTCATCAGGGACGCGGCTTGCGTCTGTCTGTAAACTGTATACCTTGATGGATAGAATTTCGAGTTGTACCTTGTCTGAGACGAGCGAGCGATTGATCGATTGATGTCTGTTTTTTTTATGTTGGCGACGAGTGATTTACCGTATATAAACGGATGGTAGCAAACCCCGTCGGACGAGTTTCGAGCTGATTGTATCGACAAGGTGGAAAGCGTAAACACGGAGAGGGAAATTTTCAATATTTTCAAAGATCTTTCCGAAGCTCCTGCCATTGTCGCTGTTTGTTTCCCCCTTTGCTGTGGAGAAAATCGGCGTGGAAAATCATGGAAAGGGGGTGTGTTGAAATTGCGTGTTCTACGGTGTAAGACTTCATACATGTTTCGACCACGGACGCGATTGCACGAGGCTCGTTTTTGTTGCCATCAGTTTTTATATATTCTCCAATTCTTGCGTTTGTAAAAATATAACTTGTTGGCTGAAAAAAAAGGTGTCGTTATCTTCTTGAAAGAGAGTGTCGTATTTTTTCCTTCCTTTTTTTTCTGTAAGATAGGTTAGCGAGAATGACTGGGCTTACTATCTTTTTTCTGTTTTAATTTTTTTTCTTCCTTTGCGTTCATAGAAGTCGTTGCTACGTTGTGTATCGCAACAGCGCTGAAAACGGTGATCGTGTGCCTTGGTTTCGACTCTGTAGTTATCGTGCGAGATAACATTTGATGTTTCTTATTTTCATGTTCCCCAAGAGAGAGAATACAGTAGTAGACGTTGCTGTCCATTGTCGCGTGATCGCATATCACAGCGCGAACGATGCGATGATGCCGGTGAAATTATAGAGGTGCCCGTTTTTTTCGACATACCAGTACACGAGACGGGGTGGCAGATGGAACCCGCGGCTTAGTACCCTTGGTAGACTGCAAGTGCAGTTATTTGCCGGCACATGAAGCACTCATGTCAGACTCACTTTTACACCAGAAGAAGAGATAACGATTAATTGTCGGCGTTCATTCATCATGTGTTTTCTTGTTTCCCAGGTATTTCTTATACCAAGGACTTTCTTAATTGTGTGCCGTTTCTGGTACTGGGTATTTTTATACCGAAGAAGTTCTAATTATGTGTGCACATTTTTTCCCGCTTTTTCGGCGTTCATGTCTTGCGCTTTTGAACATGCATCAACTGCGCACTGTCTGTCCGTCTCCTGGCATACTAGCTGCTACACGGGGTGAGTTTGCACCGCTGTTATCATTCCTTCCGCCTCTTGGCTTTTTGTTGGGTTCCCGGGCTGAGTTAGCGTTGGCGTGAGCGTCACTAGCGTCGTCGTCGCGGCCGCCGCTTGCATGTTTCGCATCGTTCATAATAACCTGAGCCGCCGCAAAAATACACGGCGAGACGTTATAGCGGGCTCGTTTTTCCCGACCAGCTCGCCACAAGTACGGGAGGGTACGCTACGTACGGTGTCTTATTAATGGTATAATACTTACAGTAAGTGCTTGTTACGATCCCTTCCGCCTCTTGGCTTTTTATGGCTGGGTTCCCGCGAAGCTATTACTACGTCAGCATTGGCTTGCGTGTGCGTTAGCGCCGTCGTCGCTTGCATTTCGCGCGTTGTCAGCGTTCAACGTTGTTAGCGTTAGCGCATTATATACTATGTATGCTCTTCGTACGCACGGTGTTGAACCGCTCGCTGTTGTCACTACGCCTTCCGCCTCTTGGCCCCTTTGTTGGGTTTCCGTGATGCGTTGGCGTTAACGTCGTCTTCCTCCTCGTCGCTTTCATCCTCCGCCTCGTCCATAATCTGCGGCGTAAAGACACACGGCAAGAGAAGAGGTGGGAGGTAGGGCGTTAGATACATTCGTACGCTACGAAGAGCACAGGAGACGTATTAATAGTACGAAACAGGGTAAAGGCAGGCTCATATTGACAGGAGGAGTAGAATAAATCCGGGAGCCGTTATACTGAAGTTACGAGAATTAATACCAGGTAGTGTAGAACGCACCCTCTCCCAAATAAGAACCCCAGCCTGGTTCCAGGATTTCCGTTTCTCGCTAGATGTCCTTACTGTACATACTACAACGATTCTACCACCGGTCGTGTGTGTTGTACCTATTCTTAGTATAGTCTATTGCAGCAGGGTAAGGGTTGCTTCATGCTCATCTTGTATCTGATCAGGTGTGTCTCTTTTTCTTTTGATTATATCCTCCTTTTGCCCCTCGATTCGTACCCAGGAAATTGCCTGTTGCTTGTTGCTATATCGGGGATATGGTGGCGTTTTCGTCATGGGCGCTCGGCTGAAAAAGCTTCAGTTATAACTATTAATAGTTCACTTTTACGTCATCGGTGGCTGCTGTTCGCGCTTTTTTTCTACAACACGACGAGGAAAAAATATCAACAATTATATGGATAAAACCATTCACAACACCGAGAGGGAACTGTGACCACGGCTCGTCTAGAAACTGGAAAGTACAAGTATGCATACATAAATATGAAGTATAAATAACCTCGTTGAATACTATGAGGCAACATTTCATAATATTGCATGTGGGGGGGATACTTGACCTTTTATACATGGGGAGGCAGGATGAACCATGCTCTTCGTTTTTGCTCCCATCTACTATCGTCGCACTTTTTATTTCTCCTTCCTCCCTAGACGTTACTCAGACCCGCGGCCGCTAAGCAGGTTCTCCTGCCCCCTGCCACTACGGCACGCGTCTTCATTGTTATCGCAAGAATAATTCACAACTTTCTTCCCTCGTCAACTCGCGTCGAGTTGTGCTTACCCACGCTATAAAGCGCTCTCGGCAGTTGGTGTCTCTAGAAATATATATATATATATATCCACACCGAGCTTTGAACCCCTGACTCCAACCTTACTGTAGGAGTGTTCGAGGTTAACTACTAGACCACCGGGCCGACCAGCATGTTTTGCTCAATTGCTCGCGTACCCACATACCACAAAAATTGTTGACAACTGATGTTATGCTTATTTTCTTCATAATAATCCTGATGAGAGGGAAACACCTTTCAAAATGATATCGAGAGAGGTGATATTGACAGAGAGCATCCGCCATGGCATTGTACTGAGAGGGAATCGTTCATAGCAACGACAGGTGCATGCATGATTGTTATTGTTGTTGTTCTCACATTAACTCGCATAATCAAGTCCGTGGTCACAGGACAGGCTCCAGTCACTCTGGAGCTGAGGAATACCCCAGGGAAAAACACACACAACCCAACCAAGGTGGTACACGCATATATCACAGCTGACGCAATTCATGCCTCCACCAGAAACATATAAAAGTGAAATCGGGAGTCAGTCTACGATGTGCCAGGTCCAGGCCGGTGCATACGTCTCACTACTCACGCCTGGAGGAACCAAATATTCCTATTGCCACCCAAGTAAGACTACAACGTATATATTACACGTACTATCTATCACTACGCGTACGCACGACAGGCATAAGTCAATTGGAGAAAAAGAAACAAAGAAAAGAAAAGAAGATGAAGGAAAGGAAAGAAAAGAAAAGAAAAACGAAACAAGACGAAAAAGGCAAGCAAAGAGAAGAAAAAGACAAGAAAAGCAAGAAAAGACAAGACAAGAAAGCGAGGAAAGGAGAAGAGAAAAAAAAGAAAGAAGAAATAGCAGAAGAAAAGAAAGAAAAATGTCATACTAGCAGACCCTAGGAACTGGCTAAGGATGGCATTGGGCTAACAGAGGGTATCACGTCCATCATCAATGGGACCTGGGAGAGAACGCAACATTACACAATACGTGCGGAAATGAGCCACATCTTGCTCAATTGTCGTACCTGCCAGGTATTCATTCATCCGTGCACCTGCAACAGACACACAAACTGAGATTCTTCACAAAAGAAAAAACGACTCAACACCGAATGGCGGCACGTAGATGGTAAGGGATCTGTCCATTAATAGCACGGTCGCTGCTGGTAGATATCCAGACACACGCCGTTCCCCACCCAAAGATCACGTTCGATATTCGACGCGCGACATGACAACTGCTGGCTGTTGAAAAACAACGAGATGATTCTCGACTTTCACAGATAGATACAAAGGGCTGCTCGCAATCGAATTGAAAAGCCAACGGGCACGGTTTAGAGATAAATGTCCAGAAGACATATCCCGTATATTTTTGGCTGGGTATGTGTGTGTGTGTTCTTCACATTAAACCGTTCTTGGTAGTATCCACATGCAACAATGGACATCGGTATGGGAAATCTGGAATAATCTTACAAAAATATAAAATACACTTCAGCTGTGAGATCGAAGATTTCGTCGAATTCATCTTTGCAAGCTGTGTGTGATACTCAAATCGCGCGTATAACTGGGTGTGTCCTCAAGTAGACCCTGCCTGGCCACCGTCTGAAGAACGGCCGACAGGGTTTCAAGCCAGTGCCGAATCTTGACCTTTCAAAAAACAATTTCCCCTGGACTTCGGCTAACCTAGACAATGCTCGTACCTCTCCAGATTCGGTGAACAGCACTGCTGCCTGTTCGCGTGTTCTACTCTGACAGCATTCAGCATTACCCGGAGACGCCTTCTTTTCTCAACCCACACATCATCATAACCCAAGCCACTTGCAGCAGGAGGGGTCACTTTCTGGTCTTGTTCGGGCCACTCGCGCGAGTGACCCCCCTGTTCCTTTGCGATATTAACCCCTTGAAAGCCCCCAAATCCCTCCACATACTAATTTCAAGTAATTTTGTAACAAAAAAGGGTTTCCGGTTGCAAAGGCGTTAATCTTCCGTGCTATTTTTAATGAAGCGACACGAGTCCGCAATGGAATGGTCAGCTACGCTGCGCCAAAAACATCGATAGCCTTTGGTCGTTGTGTCTTGAGGTACAACAACAGCAGTCACTGGTGCGTGTGGTGAAAACCTGGGGGGTAGTGAAAGAGTGGAAATGGGGGCACCCTCCCTACGGTAGCCTTAGTCTCATGCTACACAAAATACCACACAAATTCGCGTTCGGTTTTATAGACCCGCGCACAGGTTGATTAACATCACCCTGTTGACCCTGGTACAAGCTACACTGCTGCTGCAGTTCTATGGGGAGTCGCCGACCTATACATCCGCCGGTCGCCCCGGTGGCGTATCAGGTTATCCTCGAGCCTAGTAAAGGTCAGTTTCGTGAGTTCGAATCCCCCCGAGTGCATACTCGTATAAATTTGTGGGGACTTTTCCTTGCGCACAAATTGGCTTGCGGAAAGCGCGAGAGCGTGAGATAGTAACCCTGGATGAAAAAACGACGAGCAGTGGGATTGTTGAACCCTATGCGCGATAAAAATTGACGGCAAGAACGGGGGGGAAGAAGGGACGACACCTGTGACCACGGCTTGTCCAGAAGCTGGAAAGTAGATGTGTGTGAAAATAAACAAATAAATACCAGGTGAATAAATAATAAATTTATAAAACAGATATGATGTCAGATCTATTAATAGCTCAAAATTCCCCACCTGAAGTAAAAATACCAACACTAACCATTATAATGGAGACATTATAATGGAGAAAACAAAACATTTATATATATTTCAAATAGGATCCCTCCCAATAAAAAACTGACTCGCATAGTATATTTCAAGTACCAACAACGCAGCTTGTAAAGATGAGTATTGACCCGAAATTCGTCGAACTCACAGCTGACGTCCTGAAAATATTTTTATAAAACAACCCAGCTTGCAAAGATGAGTATTGACCTGAAATTCGCCAAACTCACGGCTGACGTCCTTGAAAATTAGTTATAAAATAGACAATAACGTCCTTGAATTTTTTTTTTATAAAATATGTATATACTCGTATATATATGTGTTTTTTTAACAGAACAATATGACCCCTCCCATTATGAAAAAGCTCACCCAACTAGTATATTACAAGTACCGACAACGCAGCTTGCAAAGATGAGTATTTGACCCGAAATTCGTCGAACTCACAGCTGACGTCCTGAAAATATTTTTATAAAACAAATACAGTCGAGGGACCCTTTTAGTGCCGGTACGTGCGCAGAGCATTCACCGGCACTAAATCGGGCACCCGGCACTATTGCGAATAGTGCCAAAACGGCACTATAGAGGGCTGGCCAATACCTCATTAGTGCCGGTACCGGCACTAATGAGGTTGTGTTCAATTCATGGTGTAGCGCCCACGCTTACGGGGCCAACAAAGAACGAAATGGATCGACACTATTACTGCTGAACTGTTGAGTGAAGTTCCAGCATGGGCGTGGGCAGTTTGTGTTACTTTTTGTTGTCTTGGGGCGGTCTTTGGTTCTTCATTTTCTTCTGCACCTCACATATTTGTGTACTGCTGTCGTCGGGACAAATTCTCCCCTGTTTGCCTGGCGCACCCGCTTCGATGTTGCAAGAAAAAAAAACAAGCACGACAGGCAGCGCACCGCAATAATCGAACAACCGTTACCACAGCTGTAACCCCTGCCCTCAATACTGCACGTGGGGACAAAGTCTCTCCTGTTTGCCTAGCGCACCCGCTTCCATGTTGCAAGAAAAAAAAAAAAACGACAAGCACGACAGGCAGCGCACCGCCAAAAATCAAACAACCGTTTAGTACCACAGCTGTAACCCCTGCCCTCACTACTCTACGTCCGGACGAATTCTCTCCTTATGTGGCGCACCCGCTTCGATGTTGCAAGAAAAAAAAAAAAATGACATGCACGACGGGCAGCGCACCGCAAAAAGCAAACAACCGTTTATTTAGTGCCACAGCTAATCCCCGCCCTTACTCTGTAGCAACAAACTCCCTCATGTCTGCCTGATCCATCAGCTTCAGCATCTCACACTTGGCGTTGAAATCTGGCCGCGCACGAGGCTGAGACTTGCTACTCCCCCCATTCGTGGCCTTCGGGCGCTTAGATTGTGCCTTTCCAGTGCTGTCTGCTGCTGACACTTTGCGCTTGCCGGCTTTGGCGACGCACGCGCTGCAGATGCGGTGATTCTCGTTGCCATCATCAACCACACTGCCGCAGATGCCGTGCAGTCGCCCGCCACATCCTCCCTGGCAGCCGTGACCGTGAGGGTCTTGCGGCGTGGTGTCCGGTAGTTGGCACAGTTCACCTTCCGCACAGGGCATGGTACGCCCCTGTGTAGAGCTGTTCGGGTCTGCAGCAGCACGTGTACCCTCTCTCTGTGTGTGGAGTCTATGTTTTCTGCCCTGGGTTGTGCGTGTGTGTGTTTCGCGCGTGTGGAGTACCGGCACTATTGGGGGTGACAGCAGTGCCGAACCGGCACTAAATCGGGCATGCTTCAATTAGTGCCGGTCTGGCACTATTGAGAGCTCCACGTGTGCGCAGAGATTTTACCGGCACTAAATCGGGCATCTGGCACTATTCAACCGGCACTAAAAGGGTCCCTCGACTGTAGACAAATATCAGATTGTATAGTTACAAGGGCTCCGCTCAATGGGCGGCTGACGCTACCCGCTACGCTCGCGCAAGGAAGAATACAACTTAAGGCGAAGGAGGCAGCAAGAAGAGGCCCATGATTTGGTGCAACTAACGATTTGATAATGCCAAGAGCTACTTGTGCAGAGCTGATTGCTTTGTGCTGTGCTGTGTGCTCGTTGGCGATGCCATGTTCTGCGCGGCAGTACGGGTGTAAAATGCGAAAAAAAAGACGAAGAGGACCGAGAGGTAGGACTATCAACAAAGAGAGCAAAAAGACGAGTACACGCGTACATACCGGTACCTGGTACCTGGTACTTCGCAAGATACCCGGTACCGTGTGTTCGAAAGAAAGCACAGCGCAACACGGCACAGCACCGCACCGCACGGCATCGTACGGCGCTGTGCTGGGCGCTGCTGACCTATAGCTGAGCTGGGCTGAGCTGGGAGTGCATTGTCAGTGATTCAACAATGTAGTACGTACAAACTTTGTGAGGTGTACCTCGGTACCGCTGTATGACTCTTCGTCTAATGAGACCTGGCATGTACGAAAGAGTGAGTACAGCACAGCACGGCACAGCACGGCACAGTACAGCACCACACGGCACGGCACCGCACGGTACCGCACGGCGCTGCTCTGCCATGACGCAGCTACATACAGCCAGTATGACGCAGCTACACACAGCCAGCAGCAAGAACAGCAGGAGCACATCTCTGCAACATCAGAAGTATATATTGCACCCAGGCCTTTGCTGCTGTGCTACTGCGTGACCCATGGCCCTTCAAGCTCCGTACTTGTAGCAGTCACGGTACGGTACAACAGCAACAGTTCTGTGAGCTCTCTCGTTTGTAACAGCCACATAAGGCGTTTTGTGTGTATGCGTGTCCGCTTCTTTATGCGCCAGGTATGTGTGAGTGGATTGCGCGCTGTCACAAAAATCACTTGGTACGGTTGTTCTTGATGCTAGATACAAACACGATTGATACGGTACCAAGGTAACAGTTGTTCACGCGTGACAAGTCTTCTAACACGGTGCTATTGTATACTTCAAAGTATTAGGTTTTAACTCATGAAAATTACCGTAAACGAACCAACGATGCACTACGCAAAGATGAGTATCGACCCTTTATTTGTCGAACCCACAGCTGACGCTGTTAGAATATGTTTATAAAATCAGTACACAAGCAGCGTAGCAGCAGCACAACGGCAGAATGTGCGTCAAGCTCTATAGCCTCTGTGTCAGATATTTTCTCTTTTCTTTTTTTTTTTGCTCATCCCTTCTACTATGTTCGCACCTTTTCTTTCTCCTTCTCCCTCCCTAGTCGTAACTCAGATCCGGGGTCACTAAACAGGCTCTCTTCCCCCCCTCCCCACTACGGTATGCGCCTTCATTTTTATGGCGAGAAGACGCCAGCCCTTTCTTCCCTCGTCGACTCGCATCGAACTGCGCTTGCCCACGCTGCTAGGCGCTCTCAGCAGTGGATTCCTTTTTAAAATCCATTTCGTATTTTCGTAAGCATCCCAAAAGTCGGACCCACGCGAGATTTCACCTCCACAACCAACTCTAATAATAGTATTAAATCGTAGCATTCGAGGTTTATCACTAAACCAACGGGGCGACAGGCTAGTAATAGTACTCACGGTTTATGCGTGTATGTGTGTGTGTGGTTGGCGCACAGCAGTAGGAGATCGAGCCGCGACAACATTTTCACGCCCACCGCAACAATCAAACACACATCGTCGGACCTCATATCAGGCATACGAAGCATACAGCAACAGCAGCAAAGCAGTAGCTCATACAATACACATCATTTGATAAACTGATGCGTTTCCTTCCTCAGCTCCTTCCACAGCTGTCAGATTTTGTCTCCCTCAAAAACGGGTTTTATAGCTTCCGCGCACAGACTGACTAACATCACCCTGTTGACCCTGATAGCTACACTGTGGTTCCAAGGGGAGTCGCCGACCTACTTCGTATAATGAGGACACACAACCCGTAATACGCGCGATCAGAGTATCACACACAGCTTGCAAAGATGAGTTTCGACAAAATATTCGATCTCACAGCTGTAGTGTATTTTCATTTTGATAATTTCATTGGGCAGCCTCTGTTCCCCCTTTTCGACTTGCGATGCCCCCGAGATATCAAGTATATCATATCGAGTATATCATATCGAGTATATCATATCGAGTATATCATGCCAACCCATCCCGAAAGGGAGCCTTGAATATAAATATCATGTACCAGGTACTTTCATTTTCGTTGCTGTTGCCTGAAAAATGATCATTTATTTGTATTTTTTGAAGACTTTTGGGCCTCCTGGGACGTATAAATATGTTTGTGTTGTTGAAGTTGCAGTATTTTTTGTTGCTTTTGCCTGAAAATCTAAGAATGTCGGAACAGTCTGGAGTTCGGCGGAAGGGAAAAGAAGGGAAAAGAAGGGAAAGGAAATGGAGGAGAACCAGGTAGCAGGGGGGGTGGGGTTCCAGGGGAAAAAATGGTGAGAAAACAGGAGAGTCTCGGCAGCATCACCAGCATAGTACAGCAGCAGCACAGCAGCAGCGAGTATCGGACACGGCGACCGGTAGAGGTAGAAGGAAGAAGTGCCCACGTAGCAGAGGCAGAAGCAGCAGTAGTAGTAGCAGTAGGGAGAAGATCGACGGCATGAGCATAAGGGGTAGAGAGACCGCACGGGGCGACACCAATCGCAATCTGAAGTTGCAGTATTTTTTGTTGTTTTTGCCTGAAGAATGATGATTTGTTCTTTTTTAGACTTTTGGGCCTCCTGGGACGTATAAATATGTTTTGTGTCGTTGAAGTTGCAGAACCTTTTTTGGTCGGTCTTCATTACCTTTGCTATGGTATCAAGAGGCTGCCGCTGTGAAATATTTTTATAAAAAGGATGCGCGTTAACTCATCGCAAAGCGAAAACCGAAAAAACGCTCGACTTTGGAGAGTAGCTTTCCATCAGTTCAAGAACAAAAAAAAATGCTGGCTATGGCCGGACCCGTGCGGCCGACCCTCGATTTGCTGCGGGCGACCTTTGGTTAACGCCTTTACAGCTGGAAACCCGCTTATGGCACAAAATTACTTGAACTTAGTATAGAGAGGGATTTGGGGGCTTTAAAGGGGTATGCTGGCGTGTGTTAAGGTATTAGACTAGTGGGGTATTAGTCCGTTTGAACACTTGCAAAAGGTTAACCAAAAGCTTACCCAAACTAAGCCTTGCAACACTCTCCCCCCCTGAAACGGCGGGATAGCAGGTCGGCCGGATATACGGGCGGACCTGTCAATATCCAAGCGGTTTCATTTCCTGGGGATACCGGGGAGAGCATTTTTCAAGTTCGACATGGGGAAAGTCTGGAAAAGCTTATTATTGTGGATGGTGAGATTCGAACCCACGACCCAAAAAACCCATGGTCTGTCGACGACGCCATTTGTTAAGGTATTAGTGGGGTATTAGTCCGTTTGACCACTTGCAAAAGGTTAACCAACAGCTTACCCAAACTAGGCCTTAGAACACGTGGGATAAGTGTGATGGATGGGGCCTGCCGGCGGCTACTTGTACACCCCGGGGGTTGTTTTTGGAGGGCTCACGTCCGAGCAGGATCGGGTCTAGGTGAGATCGGGGTGACAAGTGAGGACAAACGAGTGCATGCGCGTGTTTCCTCCCATTAACCCCCCTCTAACTTCTTGACGGCACATTTTTGCATACCGGTACGAAGTACGAACAGAGTCGTTACATGCCAGCGGCGGGTCGACGTTTGTGTCGGGTCGATCTTCTGAGACGCCCTACTCCCCTATATCGGACAAGCAGAAGAAGAATCCTCTATCCTCTCAGCAGCACCTAATTTTACACCGGTACGAAGTGCTGCCCGGGTTGTAACGAGGGCCGCTGATAGGGACAGCTCACGTTATCGCTATAGTGGGATCCGAAGGATGCGCCAGCTAGCGTTGGGTTGCGAAAACAACTGAGTTAAATCGACACACGACGCGTATGAAAATACGTGGAAGTGTGAGCATAAGCTTTATTTTGACCCATCCGCCGGAGGATGGAAAAAAAAAAAAAAAAAAAAAGGTACGAAATACAAACAAAGTCGTTTCAGCCAGTGGAGGTTCGGCGTTTTGTCTGATCGAGTTTCTGAGAGCCTCCCTCCCCCCCCCCTGCCTGGTTGGTGAAAACCCAACGTGCTCCGTCCTGGCGTAGTAGGGATGCCAGGGTGTAAGTATCCTCTATCCTCTTAGCAGCACCAAATTTTGTACCGGAACGAAATACAAAGTCGTTTCAGCCAGCGGGTGTTCGACGCTTTGTCTGATCGATTTTTTGAGACGCCCCCCTCCCCCTCCCCTGCCTGGTTGGTGGAAACCCGACGTGCTCCGTCCTGGCGTAGTAGGGATGCCAGGGTCTATGGTCATACGACTACAGCCATGCACAAGCTGAGTACACCCCCCCACCACCTCCGCTCACCCCCCCCCTCCCTCCCTCCCCAATGAATTGTTATAGTGCAATCCGTTGAGAGTCTGAGAAACTTGAACGAATTCTTCACGTAAATGAGACTGATGTAGAAACCTCAGAAGTGACTATGATAACTGCTTTCGGTAAAGGAAGCTCAGAGAAGAGGCTCATAAATCGTCACAGGAACGAGACTGAAGATGATCTACAAAATGAGACCAACAAGCGAGTATCATAAATAGGCAAGTAAGTGAGAAAGCGGACAGGTAAATGAGACCAACAAACGAAATTGAGAGATAAGACTGACGAAGAAACAAATGTTCGCGACGAGTCTAAGAACTGATAAGCGAGACTGAGCCCTGTCCTCCCAATCACCAAGTATTTTGGTCGTGCACTGCACACGTAATACTGTTCGTTAACAGTTATTATTAATAGTTATATTTCATATTTTTTAACACCTAGCGCTGTGCCCTTATCCCCGATGATACCAACGATTCACCTCGATCATGATCTGGCTTTTCAAATAAGCGAGAATCTTCTTCTTCTCCGCCATCAGCATCTCAGACGCACCACGTACGAGCTCTGAACATCTACGAATCTACGTCATACCTCGTAAAACGTAATCAAAACACGTAATTAATTAATGCCATGGTGGATCTCTCCTATTCAATGTATCAATATCCCTTGATTACACACGCGTCGCAAACTATCCCCAACCCATTTCAACCATAGTGCCGGTCGAAGTGTCGCCTAATGACATCACTGGGGTAAAATGGTTGGAAAGGCACATAATGTGTACGTATTACTGCACGTGTTGGTGCCTACATGAAAATCGCGAATTTTTCTTTGTCTTCAAATGTTCACTAGGGAATCACATCGCCAGACGTTCCTCCGGGTACTAATAGCATTTTGGGATGACATCATCAACAACTCCCTGCACGCTGGGCAGATCGAAAAGTTGCCACACCTGGAATAGCACACCTTCGCTATCCCCCACCCCACGGCAAAGTCACAGCTCTGTCCGTAGCTCAGGGCACTGGGTTCAAAGCGCCAAAGTAGGTAGGTGTGGTTCCAGACCAAGTCCAGACTAGGATTTGATAAAACTTTTCTAACAACTTCAGCTGTGAGTTCGACAAATTTAGGGTCGATACAATAGTCATCTTTGCAAGCTGCGTAAAACACAGGTTGCTCGTTTTTAGCAAGTTTTTCATGAGTCAAATTCTAAATCAATAGTAATCGACACGCGACGTGTATGAACATACGCGGAACTGTGGTGAGCTTGAGCTTTTTTTTTCCCCATCCGTCGGAGGATGATTTGTTTTTTTTTCAAGTAAAAATGGACAATAACCCTGCAAGGGACCCTGACGAACACATTCACATCTTAGGTAACATGAAAATTATTGTTGATGCGTTACATCGAATAAATAATTTATTACGCCGCTTTTCTGTGGCGCGGGAAAAGTAGGCGCCCTTGCACGTCACAGCAGCAACCGGTACTACTGCTCTACTGCTGTTTTACGTCTTGATTTGCTACTGCTGCTGTAGCGCGGATCCAAAAGTTGCCAAAACCTCCAACGCCATCCACGCAAGGGCGTGGGCGGTCACACGCGTGTTGGGACTGTTTCGTTCAGCATTGCGACCGGGCCGCGCGCGCCAAGACACCCCTAAAGCCTTGCGGCGCAGCTGCCCTCCTGTTCAAATACGCTCACAACCCACAACACCCACCTACAACGCAAGGGCTTACGTGACCTGCGGCAACTCTCTCGGCCCCGACCAACCACTCAACCCTGAAGAGCAGTAATACTTCTCGCCCTCCACTGATTTTGGGGCTGATCGGGCTGATCCGACTTCACGCAGAGCTTGGTGATGGCGAGCATGATGCACGTAATCGACGAAGCGGTGGATTCGGAGGGGGGGGGGGCTGACAACTTATATGCCCCCGTGCAGAAAAAAAAGGCCTTCCATTTTGAAGACAGTTTTTTTTCCCCGTTTTGTGCAGGCACCGACACGTGTGACTAAAAAACGAAACGAACGAATGCTGTGGATACCAGGTCCTGTCCCCTTGATCGTAACGCCTCATTATCACTATAAGTACCGCCCCACATTGCCTGGTATTGAATCACACACTCTGCTATGATCCCCTTAATACCCAACGATTCACCTCGCTCATGAGCTGGACTCTCAAATCCGCGAGAACCTTCTTCTCCTCCGCCACAAGCATCTCCGCCACGGTAAAAGCGTCAGCGCCGATAGCCTGCCGCTCGTCTTTCGTGAACCCAATGACCTCCTGCGCTTGTCCCAGCCGGTCCAGACCAATGCTGTAGGCTCCCATCTTGGCCTGGGCCAATGCCGCGATGGTCGAGTAGATCACTTCTTCGTCCCCGCTCATCGTCAAGATCTAACAAAAACCAAAAGACGGGTCGCAACGGAAGGAATGCATCAATGTCAGGATCTTACAATCAAGGTATATAAAAGGGTCACAAAAAATATTCATGTATGGTCAGCATCTACAAAAAAAACTAAAATGGGTCACAGCCGGAGTAACGCATGATCTGCATGATCTGCATGATCTGTGCGGTCTGTAGATAGTAAGATATCAAGTATTAAGGGGGGTATTGTCCCAACTTGGCCTGGGCCAATGCGGCGATGGTAGAGTAGGTCACTTCTTCATCCCCGCTCATCGGCATAATCCAACAAAAAACAAAAAACTGGATACAAAATTGATTCATTCACGGTCAGAACCTACAGGATCGAACAAAATGGGTCAAATGGGGAGGATTGCTTGCCAGTCGTGGGAGAATGCTTCATTTATTCACGAATAAGAATTACAAAAAGCAACAAGAAGGATCATAACGGGAGTCTTTAGAGCACGATCTGCACCATCTGTACGATTTGCACATCTTACTACGAGGTGTGATGTGTATAAGGAGGGGGTAATGTCCCATCCTCGCCTGGGCTAACGCGGCGACGGTAGAGTAGCTCACTTCTTCGCTACCCGCTCATCGTCAGAATCCACAAAACGAAAAAGGAAAAACGGTCACAACGAAAAGAATGCTCGCAATTGTGGGAGAGGCTTTACTTTATTCCATTCCGTTCAAGCGAAATTTCTGACGCATATTCTCTATTTTCCCCTAAAACGTGCCCGATCTGCCGTGGCGCGACAACTCCCGTCAACCATGTCAGCAAGACTCTCCTGCACGAGACCGCACTTAGACACAAAAAACACCTTTTTCTGCTTATCCTGCTCCTCCTTCTCCTCCTCCTCCTCCTCCTCCTCCTCGCCAACGTGGCTGGCAAACATCTCCAGTCGCCCCCTCCCCCCGAAACGTAAGCAACAAATGAGTACCCTCCCATCCCCACCCATACCCCCACGGCGCTTCGCGCTTGGTGCAAGCAAAATTTATGCCTGATCGGCAAAAACCAGAGGTACTCCATCCTGGCGTTCCTAGGGATGCGAGGGTCTATAGTCTGACAGACTGCGCCCATACACGACAACCAATACACCTCCTTAAGCTATAGTTTTACCCGTCCGCCGAAGGACCAAAAACTGAATTAAAATACCCCCCCCCCCGGCCCAAGCAAGCGTAGCATGACAACTGACCTGGACCATGTCAGCAAGACTCTCCCGCACGAGATCGTACTTTGACACAAGGAATGCCTCTTGCTTCTCGTCCCCGTCAGCATTGCTGGCAAACATCGCCAGTCGTCGCTACCACCCCCCCTCTCCTCTGACGTACCCGGTAAGCAGCAAACAAGTACGCCCCCCCTCCCCCTAACGAAATTAAAACAATGCGCCTCTCGCCCCTAACGAAAGCAACAAATGAGTACCCCCCTCCTCCCTCCGTCCCTACGTTAGCCTTACTGTGGTCACCTGAACTATATCCGCCAGACTCTCCGGCACCAAGTCGTACTTAGAGACAATAAACGCCTCTTGCTTCTCCTCCCCGGCAGCATTGCTGGCCAGCATCGCCAGCCGTCGCTCCCACGCAGCCTTCTTCTCGTCCTCCCCAAGCTTCTTCCCCTCAAGGTTGACGAATGTTTTGTAGCACGTGTCGACCACTAGCTGGGTAGGGACTAGTACGGTGTCGAACGAATTTCTGGGCGGAGCGTGACAATAGCGGGAGGAGGGAGGGATGGAGGGGGGGGGGGGGGTACTCAGTTTGTGCATGACCGTAGTCGTATGACCATAGACCCTCGCATCCCTACTATGCCGGGACGGAGCACGTCGGGTTTTCAGTAATCAGGCAGACATTGCTTGACCAAGCGCGAAGCACCGTAAGGTGTTCGGCGAGTCGCATGAAGGGGGAACTGCATCTTTCCAAGAACCGCTCGTCAGACGGACTTCGGCACCTTGTGCGTACCTTCTTGCTTATGGATGACAGCGCCAATGAGTTACTTTGTTTTCTGGTGTGGCCACTCCAGAGACAGCAATGGGTATTACTATGTGACTGCCTCGTGGATGCCGTACCATATTCACACTACGTAATGCGATCATTCCCCTTGTGCGGAGTTAGGGTTCTCCACCCCGCACAATATGATCTAACTCGATAACCACCATGGTGACCGCAAAAAAAAAACGAAAAAAAACGGTACCCTGGTTGTCTAGCTCACGCAGTGATTGGCATGTTTTACAGCGTCGTTGCCAACCAACGCCAACCCCAATACGATACATATAATGTTTTACAGCGTCGGCGCCAACCGGGGCCAACTATTCTATACATAAAGGGGGGACTAGGTGGGGGGGTATCCCGATTTTATTGCTCGCCTAAGCCGTTTGACCATTGACCACGCACTCGTTTCACGACGGGGCACCGGGGGGGGGGTGGGGGGGGGGGCATAGGGAGGACAAGGGGGGGGGATCGAAAATCGCCAAATCGTTGTAATTTTCAGACGCAAAATATGTCGAACAAGGTCACACGTTCTGTAACACGTGCCCATCACTAGCTGGGGTAGGGATGAGTACCGTGTCGAACGAGTTTCTGCGCGGGGCGCGGCAACAACAGCGGGAGCATGTGGGTAAGATCGAAACAAATGATCAAGCGGCAAGCCATGCCCTTTAGCTCTCAAACCCCAAAAAAACACACAAGAAAAAGTGCAGGGCACGGTGGTCGATGCGATGGCTGTGCTGAAACACCTCACCCCCCCCCTACCCCGCCGCACCACCCCCACCCCCCCTGCCCCCACTCTACCCCCCCCCTCCCCCTCGGCCCCTCCTTCCCCCCCCACCCTCCCGACCGCGCCAACTACGTCCCGCACAACAATACACCCGTTCCGGCTCTGGCGGTGATTTCCATCGGTGACCGGTCAACGCAACAGGTTCATATTGGTAGTGCCAAGACGTGCCAGGACGGGACGGTTCAAGTATCACCGCACATGCACGCAATTTTGGGGCGAAACGCCCATGCGCACGTTGCCTTTTCTCATGGGTCAAGGCTGTCCGTCCGAACTATATTAATACCAATCCGGGCGGAAATGTAAGGACCATTGTTGCTATTGTTGTTATTGTTGTTCTCACATCAACTCTTGTAAGAAAACTAGAGCCCGTGGCACACAAAGGCGCTGTATCTCTAGGAAGTTCCGAAAAACCATTCGACCATTCAGGTAGTCCTATTAATCCTCCCCATCGTGGTACTTTAACTAGAGATGGGGCACGGGATAGCATTTTCGAAAAACCGAAAACCGGACAGGAGGCGTTTTTCTCCAAAGACGAAAAAAAAACAGTTAAACCGGTTCTAGTGTAGCAAGTATTAAATAAAGCCTCCAACATATTGGAAACCACGGTGTGAGTTATTTTCCATCTTTCCTCGATATGAACCTTCTCGTGCGCACTGCCAAGGGCGTATTTTGATTCCGTTCGTCACCTTGGTAGCCCAACTTTGACGCCGACATGTTTTATATTCGCGTCGTTTCAAGCAGCAGGCTCGTTTCAGTGTATAGATGGATGCCTTAATTTTTTTTTTTTTTTCAACAAAAAACAAAAACGGCTCGTCTACTTTCAAAACTGAATAAATTTGCAAGTGCCTGCGGGGTTCCAAAACCCGCTTGTTACTATAAGTATTTTTGTTGCGATGCCCACCTCAAGGCTCACCCCTGGAGGACGAACCCGTAAGAGTTGAGCAGCTGGGCGTTCGAGATGTGGCCGAAGCTGCTGAACAACTCTTCTCCCGCCTTCGCCGGGTGCACCTGACCAAGACCGACGGATGTTAGTGACGCAAACACAACACCAAGCCTTTCACACCCCAGACAGATGACGATCTAGACCATATAAATCATCTAGATCATCTAGATCGTCTAGATCATATGCATCAAATAGATCATGTAGATCATATAGATACTATAGGTCGTATAGATCATATAGACCATGTAGATCGTCTAGATCATATAGATCATATAGATCATATAGATCGTCTAGATCGTCTACAGTAGTAGATCCTATAGCAGCCGCTATGAGATATTGTGCAGGATCTGTAAAATATAATGAAAAATAAAATACACTCTAGGTGTGAGATCGAATATTTGGTTGAAATTAATCTTTGCCAGCCTGTGTTATAACTCCGATCGCGCGTACTACTGTGTGTGTCCTCATTAAGGACAAAGGTCGGCGACTCCCCTTAGAACTAGCTTGTACCAGAGTCAACAGGGTGATGTTAATCACAATCCGTATAATATGTCGAGTACAGATCCACCAACGGGAGCATGTGCTAGATAGATGATGCACGTCGTACGGCTCCCACCCGGCACCATGAGCTAGATCATACAGATCTCTTCCCTGAAATATCTACATCATCAAGTGGGGATAGATACATCATCTGTCAGATCCGTGAATTATTTACACCTAACTGCACCTTCGTTTTTTTTTGACAAGCTACTTGGCAATAGTGCGGCATGTTTTCCAGTAGTTACAGGGCGAAGAAAACACACACAGAGAGAAGTGTAAACGCTTCCTTCAGGGCTGCCTGCCTGCGCACTTGTACGGTATCTACCGCACGTAGATTACTACTGCCAGTATCCAATGTAGCTACTGATTGAGCCTGCCAGTAGGTTGCCAGTAGATTTGATATTACGCGTACATTCAAGAAACACGCCCTATTTCAAAACGGAAACCCCATAGAAGTGAGTTCCCGGGAGGGGAGAGAAGAACTCGCTTCGTCCGAACACAGTATACTGATGCACTTGTTATGGAGTCCCATACGTACGGCATACGTCTTCATAACTATACAAGTATATACATATATGAACGTAGGTAATTCGTTTAATGGATTCGTAGATCATGTGCTGTGTGATGTGGCGGGTCTGACAGGCGTATGGGGATACCTGGTATAAGGGTATGTTCGAGACAAACTTCGAACATCCCCCCATCTCCCACTGCCTTGCCCACCGTGCCCTAACGCTTGTTCATGGAGCTGACATACATACATACCTGGAGATTAATAACATATACATAGATAACGGACTATGAAGAGAGAGCTTATCCAGCACCGACTTCCCGCAGCCCTATATACTGATGCAGTCCAGCATACTGATGTAGTCCAGCATACTGACGTAGTCCAATATATTGATTGCTGACACAGTCAGTACAATATCAACTGATTAAGGCTGCCAGAGCGCAGCCCTACCCTCCTTGGATTCGGCTAACCAGACTTCTTCTCTCTCTACGCGGGACAAAAAAACTGGATTGAAAAAACTGGGATACTGCGGTATAAAAATGTGGCAGAGAAAGGTGCAGGATTTGAAGGAGCTATTACGGTGGCACTGACGGGTGGGGAGAGGGGGGGCGTACTCAGTTGCTGCTCACTTTAATCATTTGACCATTGACCCATCCCTTTCAAGACGGAGCACCACCGTACTATAGTGAAAAAACAAAATCTGACCAGGGAGAAAACGGTTTGGTGCCGGGGGGGGTGGGGAGGGGTCGGAGGGAAGAAAGAGTAGCACCCAGGGCTACGTTTGACGCGTGGATTACGTGGTGAACCATGTGAGATTGAGTGTAAAGGTAGTTGTGGTGGTGGTGTTAGTGGTGTTGGTGTTGGTGGTGTTAGTGTTGGTGGTGTTGGTGTTGGTGGTGTTGGTGGTGTTGGCGTTGGTATTGTGTTGGCGTTGGTGTGGTGGTGGTGGTGTTGGTGGTGTTAGTGTTGGTGGTGGTGTGGTGGTGTTGGTGTTGGCGATGGTGTGGTGGTGTTGGTGGTGTTGGTGGTGTTAGTAGTGTTGGCATTGGTGGTGGTGGCGGCGGCGGTAGTGATGGTGGCGGTGGTGGTGCGTGGTATACTGCTCGTTCGTAACCCAGAAGGGGCGGCAAAGCTTGCGGTATTAGGTGGGGGCACTCACGGTTTTCATGACGAAGAAGTCTTCCCCGTCCGTACCGATTTGCACAGACTGCTTGTCTGGATCATGATTAAACATGTCGGCTCCGGGGATCATGTGGGGATCGCCCAACACCGTGAAGCCTCGGGAACGCACCTGCCAAACAAAAAGAAGAGCGGCCGAGGTGTCGGCGTGCACTGAGACTCTGAGCGGTGGTGAGGGCAAGAACCGGTGGCATATACCACGGTAGGTGCGCACTGGCTCTTTTTTGGCTTCTGAGGCTCATGACCACGTTAGGAACTCTTTACGCATTCCTTCGAAGGCAAAAACTGATTTTGGCTACACTTAAAATGCACGTACCGATGAACAAACCCACGGCCTATTGTAGGTATATAAACAAATGATATTGCAAAGACAAGAGCGACACTCCGTCGAAAGTTACGCATCGATGCTCAGTGCTCTACCCCCTCGCACCTCGAATGATAAACGTGTGCCTGTGCTCTCCCCGATAACGGTTTCGGTGTGAGCGTGTGAGTGAGAGAGCACACCGAATTATCTTCGAAAACTGGCAATTCCAAAGGGGAAACCATGCGGCGGCCATCCGTTCATAATCGTGGGTGGTTGGAATCACCCAGGATTGGGTTTGCGGCCTTTGCAGGCCTCCCGTGGTGCAACATTTCTTTTTCACGAAAGAGGCGTAACATCAGCCGCCGCCGATGTAAAGTTAACTAGTAAAGGGCTTCTTGGCAGATCGTTCGCAATAAAACCACCACCAGATCCTGATACAGTGGCAGTGATCCCTCTATTCGTAGTGCCGGTATGTGCGCTATAGAGATAAATATCGGCACTATAGCGGCCGCCGGCACTACTCCGCAAACTTCCACTACCGATTGTTCCCATCTGTGCCAGGCGAATTCCCAGGCACTATAGCGGGCAACCGACATTACCCCACCGGCACTATAGAGGGACCTCTACGGTAGTGTAAGCAACTCCCCGAAAAGAGTTCCAGGGTCAACAGAAGACTACAATGGAGAAAAATCTCACTTAACCTGTGTGCCGAAAAGTACATTTTGTTTTGGTTTACGTGATAGATTTTGGTTTGTCTCACCCAGTTGATTCCCTTGGCGAAGGCGGCCTTGGTACACACGCTCGGATCCCACATGGTCGGATGCAAAGCTACCACCTGCTGGAAGGCCTCGAACTGGCTGTCCAGGCTCCCCGTCGCCACGAGCGGCTCCACCGACGTCCCCTGCGCACCAACCCGCACGCAAGCACCACGTTTACGTTGACATGGCGTCATACCATCTCACACGCGTGCTAGGGCAGGAGGAGCACTATCATATGGTACAGATACACCGAGGACCAAGGCTACGGTGGGTGGGGGGGGGCATGTTAAGGGGGGGAATATTTAGGGGGGCGTACTCATTTGTTACTTGCATGAACATTGACCACGCATCCCTTTCGAGACGGAACACCGTTCCTACTAATAGAGACACCTCCAACGTTTGGGCGCTCGTTACGCTTCTTCCATGTATTACATAGAAACTGTTTGCTTATCCTATCCCCGTCCCGTTTCGCCGTCCGCGGCCGCCGTCTATCTCCTAGGATAGCGATCGTTTTCTCGCTATTTTCTAGTCCACCAAACTCTTCCATGTCACATACGTCCAATTTCCTCATCTCCTCCTCTAACCCATCCGGTTCCTCCTCGTACATTTCACATTCTCCTACTATGTGAGTTCTGCTCTCTATTGTTGTGCCAACATAAAACCGAACACACACTTAATACTTTATGGAAACCGGCCACACATCAGGCTACGGTAGGGGAGGGGTCGCTTTCGGGACTTTTTTTTTGAAGTCTGGCTCGGGACCCCGTGTTACTTTGCGGTCTCAAGCTTTATCGCGCGACCACGGAAAGGGCGGAGGGGGCTGCTGGGTGTAAACCTATAGACAGGCAGCAGCGGTCTGATATCACAGCAGCGCACGCGCGATTACCTTGTATAAGGCGGGTGTCGTCGCGTTTTCCCGTCCAGGCACCAAGCGACATGTTGCAAAACCCGCAACCGCTTTTAACCCCTGTAGACCCCGGAGTTCCCCAATATTCACCCCAAGTATATTTGTCCCCCCAAAAGGGTTTCCAGTTTTAAAGGCGTTAATCCTACCAGAACACGAAGCATATTCACCCTAATTCTAAGGATTTCGACCGCAAAAAATGCAACTACATGAATTAATAGTTTTGCCCAAGAACGTGGGTGCAGCTCAAGATGGGTTGTAAAAAAGGGGTGGCTCTACCGTTTTGCTGAGGACAGACAAGAAACCAAGCCTCGGAACGAAACAACTTTTTTTCCTCCTTTTCGATGGCAACATGGAAATGGAGGCATGCATGCCTTCAAGAGCTTCAGCTCCGTCTCGTTCCATTCCATCGGCAAGCGGTGGTCGCGCGGGAGAACGCAGAGATAGGGGTAGAAGGGTGACGCCGGGCCTCGCCCCCGCTCGTGCAGCAGTTGCAACACCGTCAGGCACGCCCGCGTCAAGCGCGGCGGTGCAGCCTTGCCATCCCTTCCACCGTCGATGATAAGCAGAAGCAACGAAAAAAGGCACAAAAAAACAGTGTCCGTACGGTAAGCACTCGGCTTGCAGGGTAGCGCCGCTAAAAATAGAAACGCCTCCATACAATACATATACCGGAAACTCACCATTTGTACGTATTCTCACAAGAGGGTGATAAAGATTCATCCTCTAAGGCAAGTTTTTGCGGCAGCGGTTCTTGAGCGCGGTTCTCACAAGGGCTCATGTGGTATTCTCGGTAGGTTCTCTAATCTGGGGTAAGAACATGCACCTCTGCTAAATAATGAACAAGTATGACCAAAAAAAGAAGTCCAAAACGAAGCTTGAAGCTTGCTACATGTCATCTGCTCGTTCTTGTACAGGTCACGCGGTAGAGGATGAGGCGGGGTTGAACATCGATGCCTACCGGTATCGTGCAGCAAATAATACCTGGTATTATAGTACACCTGTATATGGTGCACCTGTCGCCAGGAACTCGCGCAACAGGATATACTGCAACTGTCGTCAACTCGTGTGCATTACTTTCGGCAAGCGGCGGACGTATAATCCGGCTTCAGGCAATCTTAAAAGGAGTTCCTAGTTCTTAGGCACCGTGTACATTAGAAAATTCGTGTTGAAATTTACACTTCTGCAACATACCGCTGGCACACATGTGTTATGTTGTTGTCGTTTTTGTCGCATTAATTCATCCTCGCCCTAGCGTAGTCCGTAGTCGCAACACGCGCTCTAGTCACATCATCGGTACCAGGTGTACTAGTGGCGTTGTACCAGGTACCAGGTACCTGATATACCGTAACCATCGATCCGATTCGATCCTTACCCGGGTTTTGTGTTCATGATATCAGCAGATGCGCGTACTTCTTTCCAATCCTGATGTGATGCGTCCGTCGGCTCTGGCCCGATGCAGCAGCTGCGTGCCACCCGGACAAGCACGACGTCAGCGGCAATGTCCTTCGTTGCCACCACACCCCTGTACCCCTGTCGCAGGTGGAGCGGGTCGCAGACGAGGGACGTCAAACACAGCAGTCGTGGTATAGATTATACCATACCATGCCATACCATACAGTATCATACCATACCATGCCATGCCATACCATACCATGCATACCATACCATACCATACAATACCATACCATACCATGCAATACCACATCATACCATACCATGTAATGTCATACCATACCATACCATACCATACCATACCATACCATACCATACCATACAACACCACATCATACGACGCCACATCATATATACCACGACACCCCTATTCCCCTGTCATGGGTAGAGTGGCTCGCCTTCGAGAGACACATTATCCACAGCAAACGTGGTCCCGCGTTGGTGCGGTACCTTTTGTGCGGTACCCCAGGTTAATTAGCGCGGTGGAAATGGATTGCCAACACTTCGCCCTGCACAGTATTTGCACGATCCTGAGATAGTTCGGGGTCCCACTTTAGCACGGCTGTTGTCATCTGGCAAGGAACGCAATAAAGATGGACCACGAGTGTTTACCTCTGGTATGAGCCACGGACTGCGTGACGGTCACACGTCACGTTGACCTAATAAAGAGCGAGTACAAGTCGGGAAATTTCAATCGCTGCAGCAGCAGCGTTTATTCACGCAGCAAAGCCACAACGTTGTCCCTGATGCGCGTGAAGGCTACTGGTATTAATGGATTTTAGACCAACCTGTTCCCATGAAAATTCTTTGGTTTCCGTACTGTACTATAGATAGGCTAAACGACGCAGGGTAGTGGTCGGGGAGGAGGCAACGCTAACCCCGACCAGAACCCTAACCCTAACCCTAACCCTTACGTCACGGGGTGACCCTTGCTTGGATGCTTTGGCTTGTGAAGTGCGGCCGTTCTGAACACTGTGTTTTGGCCGTCGTTGATGCTGTGCTTTGGAAAGACGCACCACTCATACATAGAATTTTCTAAAATCCGTCATCATGTATTGTGCACGTGGTAGACCGCGATGCAGTATTCTGGTACGACAGCACGTCGAGTGCGAATCGCGGAGCGTCATTGGTACGTGAAGATTTCACACGTCAGACAGCATCATGATCTGCCTGACCTAGGTTGTACAGATCAGTGCGTTGGGACATATATAGATCATGGGTAGCCTACAGAGCATCACGTGGAGACGTGTACAGATCACACACATCGGACCGGTTCGGGGACATGCATGCAATGATGACAAAAGCATGTACAGTACCTAGTACAGAACGTGCAAATTTCTGTAGATCAGCCCCGTGAAAACCTGCAGATCTGTCAAGAGGATCTGTTTGATGTGCACAAGGTATAACCAGTGATCTGATATTTACGACCTGTGAAAGCTTCACGAATACTATTGAAATTAATAGTAGCTTTCCTTTGCAACGCGATCGCTATTTCTCGTAGATCATGGGTCCGCACTCCTCACCTCCTTGAACTCGTGAAACAAGTCAACATCAGGGCTCACGTCGACCCCCGGTTCAGACTCTGCCCACTCCAGGAACCGCTTCTTGACCTGTGCCAAGAGACAACGCAACACGCATGAGTCTTCATTGTTAGCGTCGTGATTGCTATTTCAGCCTGTGTAGCATGCACCCAACTCGAGCCCATTGTCCCGACTCTTCACCACCACCGCTCTCCTAAGCACTCCGGGCACGAAAGAGCCACCTTTCAGTTTATCTCTTTTGAACAGACAGGGCAAATGTACTTCCCAGTCCCTGGGCGCCACCTCTACAAGCCTCTTCTCGAGACGATCCGTATTACCATATCCAGACAGTAGGTATCGTACCAGGCACCAGGCACAGAGAGCACCAGGTACCTGGTAATGCTTTACTTTCTGTGGATGGGCGGCGAGATATCATGACCATCAACGCTGAGAGGATGGGGGATGGGATATCTACGCCAAAAAAAAACATACACACCTCATTTCCGATCACCATTGTAGAAGGAGGCGCAACTGGTTCCGCCATGGTGCACGTTCTGCCCTTTCCCTGGATATGTCAGCTCTTGCAAGTCTGACCTACAGCCTCCAGCACCTTAGAGCGGCTGCTTGCGAGCCTGCACGACGCAGGCAGGTCCACGGTGCACGCGGCGCAATAAGAGTTTTTTCTTTTGCCCCTCCTCCCGTATGAACAACGCCCACGAAACCTTCCTGGAAAACCATGATTTCAGGCAGGAGGCAGGAGAGTGGTGGAAGCGGTTACCACTACTTTGCTCTGCTGCTATGCCTCCTAAGCGATCGCTAGGTGGATCTGGAAGGAGAGGGACGCCGGCAAAGAATGTTCCGGCTAGGGGTGGTGGATCGCGCAATGAAACGAAGAACGGGAAACGGCCAAGACAGGCAAGTTTGGATGCCTTTCCGTGGTCTTCGTATTTGCATGGCCCATGATAGCCTGGCCTACAACGGATCCACCAAGCTCTCGGATACACGCCCATAAACCACAAGAGCACACATGATGCGGAATTGCTACTCGTAGCTTTTGCAGCGCACTTCTAGTTCTTGCAGGATACTGCTAGCTCTTGCAGCCTTTGTGGCAGGACTTCCTCCTGGGTTGATCAATGTCAGCTGGCTTGGTTTCTTGCATGCATCCATCCATATCATCGCCGTACCGGTACCGGTCGGTACCCAACATCATCCTCCCAAGAATGTCGATATCTGACTCTCGGCAACAGCATCACATAACGGCACCACAGGCACGAGAGATAGTACGGCCACAGAGAAATATGATCATTTCTTGATACCCTCTCGTGGATATCGATATCGACATTATTTATAGGCTAGGTTCTCGGCTATCGTGTTGCTACGTTGCTGGGGGTGCCTTGCCACTTACCGTGTACCTGGTACCTGGTATTCAAAACTGCTTCTGTCGGCAGCCCCCGATTTGCTGCGGCCGGTCCTCGATTCTGATCGGTGCGCGACCACGGTGCTCGGTGGGCCCTGTCGACGGCTCCTTATATACCCGGGCTCAGTTTGGAAGGCTCAGGTCCGGGGGTGGAATCAATCTGGGTGCCCAGCGAAATCAGGGCGCAAATTGCGTGTGCGCGTGTGCTGACCAATGACACGTCCCGAAAGATCAGGGTCGACCAATTAATGGGTATGAACAGTCGAATACTGCACCAAGTCCAGGTACCAGGTAGGTGGTGAGGTCTTCTGACGTCGCTACTGCTACGCTATACCTGGTATGTTATAGTTTGTCCCCCTCAAAAGCGAGTTTTATAGTTTCCGCGCACAGACTGATTAACATCACCCTGTTGACCCTAGTACAAGCTACACTGTAGTTCCAAGGGGAGTCGCCGACCTACATCCTCAATGAGGACACGCACCCAGTAATACGCGCGATCGGAGTATCTCACCCAGCTTGCAAACATGAGTTTCGACGAAATCTTCGATGTCAGACCCATGACATTGGAAAGCCGATAGTTTGGCCTGAAAGTTTGCAAACTTTTCTTGGGGGCTAATTGCTGAAATATTCCGGGTAACGTCGCCATGGGGAAAATATCAATATTAAAAACTTTTTTTTTTTGGCTTTTTTTTGGGTCATGCGGTCCAACAGGTCAATTTGTCTATTTTTCATGAAGCCTTGATCAACACTGCCCACCAAACACGATTGACCTTCGATCTCGAGATAGAGACAACCCATGGTCACTCCTCTTTGTTCTGGACAAGGCCACATGAGCGTAGGTGACAGCGCTGAAGAGTTTATCTCGATCCATGCCCTAGGGCGTAAGAGGTTGCCTGTGTTGTCCTGTGGTCTTCCGTCACATCCTCTCAAAATTCTGTTCCCCATCCGTCGGAGGATAAAAAAAAAAAAAAAAAAAAAAAAACTGTTTTTCGCCCGTTGGGAGGCGATAAAAAGTTTTGTCTCAGTCTTCTACACACCAGCCGCCAAATGCGTTTTTAACAGAAGCCTGATCGGCGCCCGCCACAAATCACCGGCCGTAGAGTAAGCGCTCTACCCCAAGGTGGGGTCGGACCCCCTAACGAGCTCGCCACGTTCAGAGTTCACGGCGCTGTCGTTGATTTCGTCGAACGAAGTGTGTGGAGAATACGAAATTTCGCCGCATCTAATCCAAGATCTGCTTGAGAAATTCTCAGGCCGATGTTGGCCAAGATCGCCGCGAGAGGTCGTTTTTTTCTGGAATTCTGGAAAGTTTTAAAAGATAATTCTACCAAATTGGGTCCATAGGCGACCGTTCAGGCAAAGTTTGGATGGGATCTTCGGGAATTTCAAACTTTTGGCCTTCCATTGTCTCCGGTCTCACAGCTCGAGTGTTTTTTTATTTTTATGATGTTATCTGGCCACACACGCAAAATCCATGCTTGGGGCGATGACGATGCGAACGACGGCGGAGTAGACTCCGATTCCGTCAACGGGGGAGGTGCAGCTGGCGCTGCACACAACAGCAGTATATACCTTCCCTTGTTTGTACAGCGGGGGGTTACCTATGATGCCGGTTGAATAGTGCCACTGCCCTATACTGTATAGTGCCGGTGAATTCGCGCGACACGACTAAAACTCCCATAGTCAACCTATTCCCAATAGTGCCGGTTGTTGTTGTTGTTGTATTTCTCATTAACTGCATAATCAAGTCCGCGGTCACAGGATATATTGGGATGGCACACACCGGCCCTATCGGGACCCCCCCACTGTACCCTCTCTCGGATGTCGATATCGGACGTTCGCTAACCTTGTGCATCAAGCTGAAATGGGACACTTGGTTACCGCCGTGCCGTGTATTATTATGTCACGCTATTATCTCGCGACACAGGCACAAACTGCACTAGCTTGGGGCAATGGCGACGCGGACGACGATGGAGTAGACTCCGATTCTGATGACGGGGGCGGCGGTGCTGCTGGTGGCGGGGTGGCAGTCAGCCAGGAACGCAAGGACATCGAGAAGGCCAAGGAAGCCGCCGAGGCTGCGGCGAAGGAGAGCGCCGAGGAGAAAAGGCTCCGCCTTGCGCGGGACGTCCTCATGAAGCTGGACGCAGAGGAGCGGGAGAGGGTAAGAGAGAGCCCCACCTTCGTTCTTGCTCAAAGCACTTTAGTAGGAGTGACTGTGGACGAGCGCGCTGTGTTCTGGATTCCTTGACAGCTTGTACCGATCCATCGATTGCCCTTGGGACGTTGCGGGTGTTTTCCTGACCCTGACTGACAGGAACTGCTCGTGGTGCGCGACACAGCTTTTACCCCAGGAACTACGCTACACTATGTTATTGGTGTTAGTCTAGTCTCGACTCTGGACCTACCCTGTCGTAGCTACTACCTGGTATAAGTCTGTAAGAACTGCTCCACTTACCATAACTCATAACCGTGTACTGGAACAACAACTAGCCTTCATTCCATACCAGCAGCTCGCATCGCATCACAGGCAGCGAACAGCTGGGCTGGGTGGCAAATCTTTGCACCACATTTGCCTACGTCCTTCACGAGTATATAGCTGCAGCCCTCCGTCGAAAACGGCGCCGCAAAATAGAACCCACCAGATAGCCAGTTACCAATTCTTTTTGTTACCACGGGTCCGATCCGGTGGTGACTTGCTATCACCGCCCCACAGCAGCTGAGCTGTTTGAACGAAGCACTTTTTTTCGTGCAGGATGGGAGTGCACAGTAGGCGTAGGCACCCCGCGGGGGTGTTTCTGGTGCACAGAAGCGGCAATATTTGTTGAAGTACAGTTGTAAGATAATATAGATATCAAAGCATGTGCTAACTTGTACCATGTTTTTTTGTCCGCAACCGCTATTATAGCTCTAACATCTACCCGCCATTGCCATTCTCGCAGAGGGAAGATGCTGACACCGATGAGGAGGATGGTGACGGCGGTGGTGACTACGTCGGGGGTCGCCTGGCGCACGCTCGACTCGAGGCCACCGGGCAGCTGTACAGAGAGGTATATCGCGTTCAACGCGAACGTACTTCGGATTTTTTTTACTCTCGAGATCTTTGGGCGGCGCTTAATGTTTATGTCACCCAAGCATTTTGGGCCTTGGACAACTTGGTAATAGTGTCCACTTTCTCGCAGGGGTACTATCAACGGGCTTCCCCTTCTCTCCCTAACGTGTTTTGCTATTCATAGTCATAAATCATATACCAACCCTCTTTAGCTCCTCCGGACCAACACTCCAACCCTCTTTTCTCGGCTAAACGCTACAGGTGGCGCGGGGCCTTGCAGGGAAAACAATGCCGGCGTCGAGTGTAAGGCGTATGCGCGGGCACAAGCTGACCCCGACTTGCGTGGTGCTGTCGCCCGACGACACCACGGCCTTTTCCGGCAGCAAGGACAACTCTATCCTGCGATGGGACGTCGAGACCGGCAAGCGCGTTACCATGCTCCCCCACTGGCGCAAACTTCCGGGGGGCAAGGTGCCCGCGGTGAAGGCCCACAGCAAAGAGGTCAGTCGAGAAGGTGTTTGTTTTGATGGACGGCGTCTGTTTTCGCCCTCACAGTCAAGCCATTCGGTCGTACTCTCTTCACGCTGCTGTTGCGGGTCACGCCGCAGGAGAAGAAGACGATGTTGTTGTTGTTGTATTGTATTTGCTCGCCCGCCGCTGCTGCGAGTACTTATTTTCTCTCTGTTGGCAAGTTTTTAGGCAGCTCGCAATGGAACCGCTTGGCCTCAGGCTAGGCAATAATTCATCGGATATTCGACACCCCATCGACTCTAGCTCCGAACGGGCGTTATCCTCTTATCAACAAGCACAAATTGGGCGGGTAGGCGGGTAGGCGGGTGGGTGGGTGGGCGAGTGGGTGTGTGGGTGGGTGGGTAGGTAGGAAGGTGTACGGGTGGGTGGGTGGGTTGGCTCGCCATTATTGTATGTGTGTGCGTGGGGGGATGAGCGACCTCTCGCGGCACAACACAGAGAAGAGACCAAAAAAAAAATGACACCCGATAATCCGACCGTCCTCCTTCGTACATGCATTACCTTTTCTTGCGGCGTGACACACTTGACCTTTTTGCTGCTGAAAAAATCTCGCCCACACTAATTTCTGGTAGTTTGTCGCCGAAAGCGTGAGTGCGGTTCTATAGGGATTGTAACAGGTGTTGGTGGTTTCGCTTTTCTGAGGACGTGTTTGTGTTCGTTTTTTTTCACACGTGTTCTGGTGTATCGTTTCGCTCCTTTGCAACTTGCAGGTGCTCACCCTTGCAGCCAGCGGCGACGGGCGTTACCTCGTGTCTGGAGGACGAGATCGGCTGATCAACGTGTGGGATTGCCGAACGGATACCGTCGTAGAGACTTTCCGCGGACACCAGGACACGGTGTCCTCTCTTGCCTTCCGAGCAAATAGCCTGGCGCTGTACTCTGGGTCTCATGATCGATGTGTCAAGGTGAGTTGAGCAAGCTGCCCGCCCGGCAATGGTACAGAAGTGGGGATCGGCCCTCTATCTATTTTTCCTCCGCCGCCGGAACCCCTCCACGGAAACGATGATCCATTAGAATTGGTACCCTGCGGTCGTCCTCGGTAATGAACCCTATATACAATTGAAGCACAGCCCTCGGGGTGCTCCGACGCATATTCAAGCGCATCGACGCACAATCAAGCGTGCTCCGACGCGTATTCAAGCGTTACGGTGCGCGGTCGACTAAGCGTAACATAGCGTTGTGTGAGGATGCTCCAGCTGTATGTTGCACGTTATTATAGTGTGGGTTCCGGCGGTGATTTTTTAGGATGTCGCGTCTCAAAACGACTTTCAGGTGTGTTGCGCGCTAAGTCTAACCTGTCGTGAGCCTGCTTGCGATAATAGCTGAGTCTAGGATGTATTGGGCTGTTTATCTGCTGACCCACCCAAGAGCGAGGCCTGAATCTTGTACAAGCTCGGCTGTTTGTCTACTGACCCGTCGAATGTTCTGCAGTGCATAGCCTCTTCACTATCTCCACCGCAGTTTGGGCCTCACCCCCTGCTCTGTGTTATACGCGTGCAGCACTGGGATCTCAACGAGATGGGCTACGTGGAGACAATGTTCGGTCATCAGTCGGAGATTAACGCGCTTGATTCGTGGCGAAAGGAAAGGATTGTAACCGGGGGACGCGACCGCACGGTGAGGCAGGGAGATGGATGCAGTAGTGTTTACGACGCAGTACGAGTATTGATGATGACTTGGCGCAGCTTCGACAAAATAGTTTACGCCACGCTGGTAAACGTTTAATACCTCCTCATTGCCAATATATATTTCTTCCCAATATTTTCTCAGGCGGTAGGAATCAGGGGTTTGGATTAACGCGCTTGGTTCATTGCGAACGGAAAGGGTTTTAACCGGGGAGCGCGACCGCCGCACCGTGAGCCACGGAGATGTATAAATACAAGTGCTCCCTGTTCAAAGGAAAACTTGATGTGAGCGGTAGTATAGCCAATGGCGTCGGGCCTGGCCCATGGAAAGGCTTGCTGACGTTTTTGCAGAATTTTTTTTCCCAAGTAAAAACTCCAGCCTTGGTCAAGATTCCTGTTTACTACTACCAATAGGTGCCCTGTTCTCTGTACTAATGGTTTTCCGTTCCCGATCGTGTGTCCCGCGGAAAACAGGTTCGACTTTGGAAGGTCCTCGAGGACAGCCATCTTGTTTTCAGACCAGTGGGGGGTGGCAGCATTGACTGCATCAGGTATGGATTGCTGTACAAGCCCGCTCCAACTTTAGCGCGTCGCAAGCTTGTGCTGTTGTTGTCCCTCTTTTGATGTTGTTGTTGTTGTTGTTGTTGTTGTTGCTGCTGCTGTTGCTGTTGTTGTTGTTGTTGTTGTTGCTGTTGTTGTTGTTGTTGTTGTTGTTGTTGTTGCTGCTGTTGTTGTTGTTGTTGCCGTTGCCGGTTGCTGTTGTTTTTGGGGCTTTTCTCGTGGTTTATTTCAGAATGACGCGTTGCTCTTATAACGTACTCGTCGTTTTTTCGACGAAAAACCGTGTGCAGGATGATCAACGAGGATTGGTTTACCACAGGGGGCGAGGACGGAAGCCTGTCGCTCTGGTTCGCGATGAAGAAGAAGCCGGCAGTTTGCGTCAAAGCGGCGCACGGATACAGCGCAGCGGGCACCCCGCGATGGATAACCGCGATCGGGTGTCTGAAGCAATCCGACCTTGTTGTCAGCGGGTCTAACGATGGCGCCGTCCGACTTTGGCGTGCCGATGTGGAGGAGAGATCTCTCCAACAAGTGAGTAAGAGCGCTTAATTATCCTTTTAAAGCTACACCCACGTTTTCGGAGGAAAAATACTTCGAATTAGTGTGGGATAAGCTTTGCAGTAGCGGAAGGGTTGTGGTCGTGCAGTGGGGCGGGCGCCGGATCGCTGCGATCGGTAAGTTTGTTGTTTTTATAGCAGGCAACATTTAACAGGGGGTGTGTGCAGAAATTTTGTATTACAATGTGGTTCATTCGGGGCGTGACGCGTAAAAGTGACCCGTGAAACGCCCCGCTTTTTTTCGACGTGTTTTTCGAGAAACCCTATTTGCAGGACGGGCCTGCAACGAATTCTTGCAGGACGTGCCTCTGATTGGCCACCTGCCGCTTTTTATTGCCCGCGTTTTTTTTTTGGCGAACGCCTGCAGAACGCGCGGCGAAGCCGCGCGAGGGCACTTTTAGCCCCACGTACCGGTCAAACGGTCAGGGGTCGGGTTGGGGTTGGGTTTAGGGTTAGGGTTAGGGTTAGGGTTGGGGTTGGGTGGGGTCTGTGCAGGTACCTGGGACAAAAGTGTGCCAAAACGTCCTGCAAGAATTCGTTGCAGGCCCGTCCTGCAAATAGGGGCTCCCGTGTTTTTCCCTCCCTCTTTTTTCCCAAAGGAATGTAACGCCTTTACAACTGGAAACCTTCTTTTTGGACAAATTTACTTGAAGTTAGTATGGGGAGGGATTTTGGGGCTCTAAAGGGGTCAATAAAAAACCTTGTGGGACTCGAAAACAATCGGCCAAACTAGTGGGAGCGCGGGCCTTGTCAACCTTCTCTTAGCCATAGATACACGTTATTGTGTTCTTTCAACCATTTCACCCCACTGACGTCATCAGGGGGCAGTCATCGGTATCTTTCGTATGGGTTAGGGTTACGGTTACGGTTCGTTCCATCCATGGAGAAAAACACAATAATGTAGGACATCGCTTTTCGCCCTGGTTGAGACCCGTTCGCCAATCCAGTCGGTGCCGTGTCCCTCTGCCGCTGTCAACCTATTCGGTGAGGTGGCTTTACCGGCGTCACCCATACACACCAGATAAAATACCGAAAATATTACGCCCGTATATAGAGTTTTTTAGGCTTGTTTTTGTGTTTTTTTGGTGTTTTTTTTTTTTGCGAATACCACATGCGGGCGTAGACCCAACCCAAAATTTAACCCTGACCCCGACCCCAACCCATGCTAAGGCTACGGTTTCTCGCGCTGCTTCGCCCCGCGATTTGGATTATGTGAAGAAGAAAAAAGTGCGGACCACCTAAAAAACGTAATATTTTTCGTAGTTTATCTGGTATGTTTGGGGTGTTGAGAACGCGGCGAAGTCTACTGCTGTAGTTCGGTACCTTAGCCCTGAATATTAACTCTTCCGCTTCCTTTCTCAGGTGTCTTCTGTGCCGCTAGAGGGATTCGTCAACGGGTTAGCCGTGTCCTCCACAGGAAAATTCTTCGTAGCGGCGGTGGGGCAAGAGCACCGACTTGGGCGGTGGGAGCACGACAAAAGAGCGAAAAACGAAGTGTGCGTAGTGCCTATTCCTGGCGGGGAGGAGGGAACGGTGGAAGCTATGGATACCGACGGCGTGGAGCCAGACCAAAACAGAGACGTCGACGGGGAGGAGGCAGAGTAGGGGGTTTTAAGGCCTTTTTTTGCAGTGGTGGCTCATTTTTTTGGGATGCCTTTGAACCCTTTGACCCTTTTTTAACGTTGGTGGCCCTTTTTTTTGGGACAAACTACTTGCAAATTGTGTGGACTGTTTATTGTGGTTCAAGTTCTTGGTAGCAGCCGTGGAGCAAGAGGCACCGCTTGGGCGGTGGGAGCATGGCGGAAAAGCGAACAAACAAAGTGTGCGTAGTTCCAATTCCCGGGAGGGAGGACGACGGGGGCGGTGTGGCTATGAACACCGACACCCCGGAGCAAGAAAAGGCGAAAGACGTTGACGGAGAGGAGGTAGAACACGAAGGGGCGGCGTCTTGAATCTTGACCCTTTCGGAACTGCACCCACGTTTTGGGGGGGATAATTTACCTGGAATCAGTGTGGGGCATTTTTTTCGGTAGTAAAACGGGGTTTCCAACCCAAAAAATTACCCTGCGACTCCAATTCCAAGTGTTTCGTCCTCATGACAACGGGCGTGTTTTCGGCGCCAACCTGGAACCTGGAAACCCCTTGAGGATGGCGCCCATGTTTGTGGGGGAAACTGGTGTGGGATGATATGGCGGCGTCTAAACGCATGCGTGAACTGAAGTGCTTTCGGTCTTGCGGGAGCTTGGTTTGCTGTGTGACCTGAATATAGCCATGGCTCTCGACATGAGAGCCAGATAATTTTGCCGGAGCAATTGCACCGTGTACTTGCCGAGGAATTGCGCCGCATGTTTGCCAGAGGAAGTGCGCGGCATGTTTGCCAAATAAATCGCGCCGAATGTTTTATTGCCCAAGCTTTACGCGGATGCGCTTGCGGCTAGCGAGGGCGTGGCGAGGGGGGGGAGGGGAAGCAAAAGATGTGCGCATATTGGGCGATGCGCGTTATGGGTACCAATACAAAACACACACTTAAGTGTGTTCGTGTTCCTTTGTTTTGTTTACTTTCGTCGCCGGTCTAGCTCTACGGCTATGCATAAGACATGGCGCCGAGCAAAATGCACTACGCAACTCGCAAAATATTAGTATCGACCCCACATGTTGTCGAACTCACAGCTGACGTTGTTAGAATATTTTTATGAAATGCAGTTTGCAAATTACTATCGAACATTAAATTGGCCGAACTCACACAGCTGACGTATTTGAAAGTAGTTTTTATAAGATGTCCACAATCAAGTCCAAGCTGCGAGAGCAAGCATATATATGGTGCTCTAATCTGTACCCGACGCGTGCTGCGATAAGTGTACCGTATATTGGGCGATTTTTTTTCTTCTAAATGCCGGGGCTCCTTAATAAACAATCGTCGATATGTGGATACCAGTCCCTATTCCCTAGATTGTACCGCGTCCTTACCACTATAATCCTTCAAGATCATCCTGGCTCAAGGCAGACTCTGAGGTGCTCCCTCTTCGTTGACCCTCGATTGTGCGGTTGCGCACATAACCCACCTCGGTGTATCTCCACACCAACACCTCCATCTGAGAAAGAGAATCTGCTAAGGGACTACCGTCCCACAGAGTACATGTCATTATTTTGCAACGTTATCGTTTCGTACCTAGGCTATGGGATTGTTCATCGGGGTGCACTTTTCATTTTTCTCAACACCACTTTTTGCCTCCGAGGGGTACAGAGCTCCTCTGGTGAGGTTATGAGCCTCGGAAAAAACAAATGGTGCACCCCCAACGTAGAATGTGTCAACTATAACCTTATGTACAATGAATGGGTAATAATAAATAAACGCGTTTTTTGCAATAATACGGTCTAGGGCAAAAACACCGATGCCAAGATCCAAACCCTGCGCGAGGCGGGCAAACTCATGCAGCGCATTTTTTGCGGTGGGTTTGTGCACTACGTTTTTATAAAAAACGCCGCCGATGACAGCTGCAAACCTTGTGTGAGATTGGCGCAGAAAAATGTAACGCCTGTGATGCATGCTATTAGTATCCTCACTTTTGAATTCTGTACTTTTTTTTACTAGGGCTATGTCGTGGTAGCTCTAGCCAGGAAGAGGATTCCTGGTTGCGACAGCAACCGGGAGTCTGGATCCAACCAGGATTTGGTCGCGGCTTTCGCCGCGACCATCGCCCCCCTCCCGGCTGGTGAGGGGGCCCCGCCGAAGGCGTCCCCGGAGGGCCCCGCTGGAAGCGCCCTGCCGAAAACACGATTTTACACGATTTGACTTCACTAGAGCTAAAACAGTCCTTGATTTTGACTCGAATCTCAAACGCAATCCCTTCTCTACCCGCACGTTTGGATGGGTTTCTGGTGTATTCTGAGGCGCTTCTAGTAGGACGTGCATAAATTGCCAATATCCTGGAATCCAGGCACCTCTCTCAGCCAGGAGCGATGTACTGCCACAGGAGATACTGGTCCAGGACAGAGCCCAATTTTTTACCCAAACGCTGCGAAAAAAATGGGGAAAACGAAAGTGCACCGTGATGAACAGCCCCATGACCTACTGTAGGTAAAAACGAAGAATTTATTTGGTTGCAAAAAAACGATGACAATTCCGACGATGCTGGAATTTCAAGGAGCGTCCCGTAATTCAGAAAACGTTTTCGCCAAAATGTGCTGCCTCTATCGTAGCAGGGGTCGTTTGGGGTGGGTTTGTGTACGAGCAAAAACGCCGATACCACCTGCAAAACCGGGATGATAATTGCAAGCATCAGGCACAAGAAGCAACCAGCCCGTGATTTTACGCAAGTGGTTTCTTGCATCAATGTACGAACGGAAACGCCGATCCCACCTGCAAAAACCTGCGAGAGGATTGCAAGCATCAGGCGCAACAAGCCCCCAACCCAGCCGTTTTACGCGAGTTTTCCTATATTTCTCATCAAACAATAACGAGCGAACGCGAGTGTGTCTAATTTACACGAAACCAAAAAAAAAGGGAACCCCTTTTGGAGTTGGCCAAAACCTTTTTTTTTCGCTTTAATAAACAGTTGATTTCGACCGCGGAGCGAAATATCACATATTCACCAACGCACACAACTTGACGACAGCTACAAATATCCAGAGCTTCTTACGGGTCGGATAATCACTCGTGGGTCGGGTCAGGTTGGGTTAGGGTCACCCAACCCCGACACGTGATAATCTTCTGGCCCGACCCAACGCGACCCTTGACATTTCGAACACCTCCTGACCCGGCCCGACTCGCACCCTGACCCGACCCGTGATAACCTTCTGGCCCGACCCAATCCGACCCGTGGTATTTCGAACACCTCCTGACCCGACCCGACTCGACGCGTGAGTTTTTGAAAGGCCCCTGATCCGACCCGCGGGCCGGCCCGTGACCCGACCCGTGATGTTTGATAACTTGCTGGCCCGACCCAACCCGACCCAACCCGACCCATGAGATTTCGAACACCTCCTGACCCGAACCGATTCGACCCGTGAGTTTTTGAAGGCCCCTGGTCCGACCCCCGCGGGCCGGCCCGTGGCCCGTAAAAAAGTGTTGCAAATATCCACCAACACGTACAAGTCGACTACTCGTGCAGCAGCTACAATATATATATATTCGAAGCGTGCGAAGCCGCCGTTAAGGTCTTGAAGCATGCTGGCGCTCCAGTTCTGCGACTTGGTCATCCCAGTGCACGAACTTCTCCGAAACAAGGGACATCGCCTGAGGAAAAAACAAACAGCACAGCGAGATTTACGCGGAGGCATCAGAGGCGCGAGATAACAACAGTCCCTTTAGAACTGACTGCACACGCACTATTTTTGGGTCCACACTCTTTGAAATAAGAGTGAACAATTATTCCTCGGGGTTTAACTAAGTGAGGCTGTCCACCGTTAATACCGTAGAGCTGTCCGACCGTCTGTGTGGCCGTCCGGAAAGACTTGGACGTCTGCTGACCGTCCGCAAAATCAAGTGCCATTAAACGGTATATTAGTGCTGTATACTCGCCAGTTCAAGGTACACAATTCAGCAATAATAATCCATTGAGACCTGACTGCACCCACATGTTTAGGGTACTCACTACTTACAATAAGAGTGCACATTTTTTTTCCTCGGTTTACTAAGTAAGCTTGTCTGTCGCCAATACCGTCGAGGTGTCACCACTGCCGTCGGGGCGGCTGTCCAACCCAATCCACGAAAAAGTAGCAAAACCCGGCCGAAATGGCCCACTTCTTAACCCGCTTTTTTCGTGGTTTATTGGACTAGGATTAGGAAGTTCGTCGGTTGCAACTCCATTATTAGTATATCCATTCCTAAGGCTGACGCATGCTACTAATAGCACTAACACTACTAATAGTACGGTAGAGGTGAGCACCCGCTCCCACCCAAAACACTCATCTTGAAAAAAAAAAAAACGAAAGTGAAAACCCGACAGCCAAATCCCATGGCCTAGGCACACAAAAAAACATATATTGCAAAAGAAGACAATCTCAAGGAAAATTCGGACGTTTTTTCCGGATAAACCATGTCCAACTCCTAAAATCATTGTAGTCTAACTCCAAGCGTTATTTTCCCCATGTCGGGACTGCGGTGCTAAAAGGGCTAAGGAGCCCCGCCTTTCAGAGAACATTTTCGCCAAAAAGCGGTACTGTGCCTCCATCGTAGAACGCGTCCCATGAAAATTTGGTACCTGCAAACACCCCCAAGGAGGCGAGCGTTCTCGGCATGTTCGTCTATGCCAGCTTGCTATCACATAGGCTTTCCTTTTTTTTTTACATATCATGATATTTTACAAAAAATATTCTAATAACGTCAGCTGTGAGTTGACATTTCGCTACGCAAAAAAAAAACACCCATGGCTTAGTTGGTGCCGCCCCCTCCGTACCTGACTGTAGTGGAGGCGAGCATTCTCCGCGCGTTCGTTGATGCGAGCCGCCTCAGTGGCTTGCGCTGTGTAAGTCCTATCTAGTTGGTCCAGCCTGGCGCTCAATTGCGATATATCTGATCACTCACGCGGGTGGAGCGGGAAGTACAAAAAAAAACTCATCAGACTTAGGTTAACCATCGCGACCTAAATATAACAGGACACCAGGTACTGCTGTACTGGTATGTCACAAGCCGCCTATATATAACAGGACACCGGGTACTGTACTGGTGTGTCGCAAGCCGTAACGTTAAAAATATGATAAAACATCATAACTATGCGACTATAACCATAGCTTTGCGCGATGCACGTCCTGTCCAGCTGGTGCAGCCTGGGGCCGTGGGGCTGAACTGCGATTGATCCGAGAATCAATCAGGCGGGCGAAGTGGAAGGTCTTGAGGTCTTACGCAATATCATACTTGAGTATCAGGCACATGCTGCGGTAGGGGCGCGTTTTTGTGTTTCCGAGGCTCATAATCTCACTTGAGAAGCTCTACGCTATACATGATATATTAATAGTATACCCCTCCGAGGAAAAAACTGAATTCGAGAAATATGAAAGTGAAAACCCGATGAACAGTCGATTCCATGGCCTAGTGTAGACAAAACATTCGTGTTGCAAAACAAGAATGGCGTTCCAGCATCGCCTCCAAGGAATATAGTGATAATAAGGCGGTATGATCTAGGGGATAGGGCCTGGTACCACATTCCGACGATCTGGGTTAATAAGGGTCCGCGTCATTCATATAATATATGTTCGCCTATAAAAGTGCTACCTCTACTTCGTATCGTAGCATCCGCCCCCATGCATAGCCAACAACAAAACAACGAACAGCGTGCTCCCAACAAGCATTTTACGGTGACCTTGTACAGCAGCACAACAAATGCAATACCGTGCGGCGCTCGCGTCGGATATATCGCCACGTTTGCACTTGACACACTCCCCCGCACGTGCTACGACGTACGATGAAACGCAGCACTTTCTTTTTCAGCTGAAACAGCTTCTGAATGACGCGGCTCCGTTACCCAAAATCATCCGAATTTCATTCTTGTTTCGCATCATGTCTTGACCCTTTCAGCACCGCACTCCCAACATGGGGACAAAACGCTTGGCTTTAAAATAGGAAATGGGATAAGTGTATACCTAGGCCATGGGATTGCTCATCGTGGAGCACCTTTTGTTTTTTATCTAAAAGCAGTTTTTGGGTGAGCTATAGAGCTCCTCACATCAGGTCGAGAGCCTCGGAAAAAAAGTGGTGCACTTTTGTTGAGGAATTGGTGGGGTGGTAGTCCATTTGGCCACTTGCAGAAGGTTAAGCAACAGCTTACCCAAACTGAGCCTTATAGCACTCTTCCCCCTTGAAACGGCGGGATACCAGGTCGGCCGGATATACGGTATTCGGGCGGACCTGTCAACACCCAAGCGGTTTCATTTTCTGGGTATACCGGGGAAAGTATTTTTCAAGTTTGACATGGGGAAAGTGTGAAAAAGTTTATTATGGTGGACGTGGGACTCGAACCCACGACCCCAAAAAAAACATGGTCTGGCCGACGACGCCATTTGTTGAGGAATTAGTGGGGTATTAGTCCGTTTGACCCCTTGCAAAACGTTGACCAACAGCTTACCCAAACTAAGCCTTAGAAGCACTTTCTACCGTAGCGTGCGTCCTCCCCGTATACCCTAGCAGCCCGGGGAACCTCGTGTGGCCGATGCTGCAATCGTCACGTCGTCCACGTGTTTCCCCCCCCCGAAGCGCCAAAGGCCAAAGGGTTTTCAATACGGGCCCATCATCGCCATCTACCAGGGTACCCGATACTGCATGCCACAAATCCACAACGTTGTACGTACCGGTATGACACTATATGATACGACTAGCCCGACACTGCATGTCACAAGCGACAAAAGTTGCGAGTGTGATACCGTATGGTACGACGCCTATAGCCTCCCGTGGCTTGCGTGATGTAAGCCCTGTCCAGTTGGCCCAGTCTGGAGCTGAGTTGCAATATATCTCATCACTCGGGCGGGCGGGGCGAGGCGGAAGATGTTCTGCAATACCACTATGTGCGCAAATATAAGAAACATTATATTTTAATATTCATGTCCAAATGTAGCTATGCTTACGGACAGAGCGGTATCAGGTTCGGGGTCCACCACCGGGCTCCTCCAGGGTGCCAGTGTTATTAGTATACCAGTACGTCACAAGCTATATACCTGGTAGAACATTGCACACATCGAACAGATCACGATTTAGATCAGCTATGTATAGATCATCTAGATCATCTATGTATACATCATCTGGATCAGCTATGCATAGATGATCTAGATCATCTATGTATATATCCTATATATTTCGTTATGATGTGTTGTGCATGATCTATGCAGTACAGCTCCAACCCAAAAAACCACAGGTGCTACTCGTAGGTCATATACAGAGCATACGGGTCTCATCTGACCTCGAAGACACAGAAAACGAAACGGGATCTGATTATTTCCGTGTGCAAACGTTGCAAGCACGCGTAAGTCTAATTAGTAGTTGCGGTTCAAAACTAGACTGCCAACAAATATGTTTGCCTATCATATGTACGCACCTCTGAGGTGGGCGCGTGTTCTTCGCATTGAACTGATATTTCCACCCATCTACATTCCAGCACAACAAGTGTGAGGCATGTACATACGGGAGAGATTGATGCGCTTGCCCGAACTCTTGAATTTCGACAGGACGCTCGCAGCGGCCTCTATTTCTCCCCTTGCCGTCAGAATGATGCTCTCTTTCAGCGTAACTGTACAGAGTGCGGGGAGCTCCTAAATAGTGCCGGTTTAATAGTGTCGCTGCCCTCTATACTGCCGGTGAAATCGATCGGCAAGGCTGGAATTCTCTATAGAACTACCTATTCTCGATAGTGCCGGTGTCCTGAATACTGCCGGTATATTGGGCTATTAATAGCACGTACCGGCACTATTGAGAGCCCCCATCAACTGTACAGTAGTTTTTTTTTTACTTGGTTTCAGTAACCCCGCTGTCCGGCTGCTTATAAAGTGTGGGTGGGTATTTTGCTGTTGTTGTACTCCCCCGGCTGCCCTGTCCTGTAGTTTGTCTACCGCTGACGCAGGGGGGGCTGATGAATGTGCTCCACAAAATATAACTCACATCGTTATCGATACAAATCTCCACACTTAAACCAGCGTGTTGAGTCTAAGGAGGCCTTAACCTCTACAGAACTGACCCAACGTTTTTGAAGGACAAACCACTTGGAATTAATATTTATATTGTAGGATCATTTGTGCAGCGGCAAACATTTTAACTGGTCAAAATAGGCCGTCAATACGAGCCAGCCCGCGTATTTTTGCCTGTCTCAGAGGTACGGGGGATTGACGTGCTTGTCAAAACTATCGACTTTCGCCAGGACGCTCGCGGTGGCCTCTAAATCCCCCGTTGCTGCCAGGATGCTGCCGCATTGCTATCGATAGAACTCCCCACACTAAAATCAGGAAGTTGAGTTTATAGAGGCGTTTACGGGTCAAAACTAGACCGCCAACCCACATATTTGGTTATCACATATATAGTAGGCATTTACTCATCATACCTCTGAGGTAAGGGGGATTGATGTGCTTATCCAAAGCCTTGACCTTCGCAAGGACGCTCGCGGTGGCCTCTATTTCTCCCCTAGCCGCCAGGAGGATGCTCTCCTTCAAAGCCACATTGTCATCGAGAGTCGGTGAGCTCGTGGAGGGCATCGGCGACAGCAGCCCCAGATGTGACGCTGGGTTGGGGGGCAGTTGGGGGGGGCAGACGCGGATTATATGCACGAGTGTCAGAACGGACGCTTTGGAATGCGATTGACTCATGAAGTATTATATACCAGACATAGTGCTCGTGGTCTCGCGTTAGTGCGATACCCTTTAGTGCGGGGGGCACTTAAGCGCGGTAAAAACCGCTTGTCACGACCTCATCCGCGGTTTGTCTTTCTCCCGTTGCCGCCACGATGATGGGTCTCTTTGAGTCCGACATTATTGATGTCGACAGTCGGCGAGGTGGTGGACGACATCGCCGACAGCAGCCCCACAGACGTGACGCTTGGTTGGGGGTTTGATAAGGAGACGAGCGCGGATGAAAAAACAACAAAAATACCCTTGAGCTGTGAGATCGCGGGTATTGTCAAAAAGCTCATACTTGAAAGCTGCGTGTGATACTACGGGGGCGAGCATGTCCCCATGAAGGACGTAGGCCGGTGACCCCCCTTAGGGTTATACGCGCGAGTGGCAGGACAGACGTGGTGGAATGCCACGGACTACCTCATGACACAGCATATGTCCCTCTGTAGTACCGGTTGTTGCTGTTCTTCTCACATTAACTCTTGTCAAAATTCTAGAGTCCGTGATCACACAAAGGTGCTGGAGCCCTAGGAAGATCCGAAAAACCAAGTGAAATCAAAATTCATCCGGGAATACTACGCTTTCCCGCCTAAAACGCACGATACGAAGGATGGCGCACGAGCGAAAAGGTCCAATGCGCAAACTGAACTCACATGGCCGCGGGTATCCACTCAACTACAGCATAGAGTTTCCCCGTTCCCACAACTAACCAACTCGCGGCTACAAACTACAGCGGTTGGGCTGCCTGCACCGTACGAACCGAACCGTAATCGTGAGCACAGACGAACGCGTCTGCTGTCTGGAGTGCTGTTAGAGTGACGACCTGCGGGCATGCAGTGAAACAAGAACAATCGAACCAAAAACCACAATACAAATACCAATGATCGCTCCGCCTTCCCGAGTTATAGGTTGCAGCGCAGCTACTACACCCGTACCTGAAAATTGAAAATTGCGGGGGGTCGTTTCCCATGAAGGGTATACAACTCTTCTACCAACTCTACAAAAATCCGGTCAAGTAGTGCCGGTTGCCCGCTACAATGCTTGTGACATCGCTTGGCTTGGCACAGATGGAAACAACGGTAGTGGCAGTACGCGGAGTAGAGCCTGTTGCCGCTATAGTGCCGGTGTTTACGGCTGGTACATAATACCGGCACTATAGAGGGATCGCCAAGGTATTGCAGAAGGCGCCCGCTGGAAATAAAACGCGTGAATTTGGCGTCGAGTCTCAATTTCTTAGTTTGTCGCCACCATTAAGCGCAGGGTACTGCTGCTGTTGTTGGTTATAATATGCGAAATAGTATGGCTGCAACCCTCAGATTTTAGGGACCATCTCCTCCCAGGCAATTGGCTCTATTGAAACCTAACCATATACAGTAACCTAACCACGTACCGTAGAGATCCCTCTAAAGCAGGGCCGGTTGCCCGCTACAGCAGTGCCTGTAAAATCGCTGAACACAGATAGGAACGACCAGTAGGGGGGGAATGTGGAGGGCGCTGGTTGCCGATGTACTGCCGGTATTTCCGGCTGGCACATTCCGGTGCGGTAGAGGGAACACTAGTGCTGTACCTAAACATGTGCGCCTGTGTGTGCGCGGTACATGTGCCTCTAGTGCACCATGCAAACATCATCCTTACTCTATTTCAGCAGTTCACCACACCAAATGAAACAAAAACGTTGGCTCAGGCTGACTTTCTTGTTCGAGAAAATGTGCTTTCTGAACTAACTTTAGAATAACAGCTCCCGAATTTCTTGGTTTCCGGTTCATCTCAGTCTGGAGTTTTCACTGCTTGTTTTCTTAGTATAAATCACAGGTGCCCTGTACTGTATGAGCAACCTGCGGGCCCAGGCTATTACATAGGATGGGGTGTAGCTTTCGCCGCTGCGTACGAATTTGAAATCGAAATTTCTTAGCATCCGCCAAAGAGTGGGCCTGAAGTCCTTCTTGGGCTATTTCCTCATGGACTAAGCTAAAAACCATTTTAGTGGTAATACCAGGTATTACTTTCACCTGCCGGCGGGTGGGGGTAAAAAAAGCTCATCACACTACCACATATTTTTCATGCACGTCGTGTGTCAACTCGTTTGGGCTGATCGGTGCTACTTGTTGGCTTTACTTGTGCGGTGGCTGCTAATTAATATGTCTTTACCACGTACCTTTCAAGATTTTTCACGCCCCTTTTTTAACTTGCGACACTCCCAGGAGTTCAGGCCAACCGCATCTCGAAGGGAGAGTTTCGATACAGCGACCGACGTGAAGTAAACTGTTAATTTTAATAACTGAAGGTTGCATCACCCATTTCCAGCGGTAAAGCACCTTTCTTATTGTGGGGCTATACAGCAGTAGTAGTCCCTTTATAGTGCCGGTATGTGCACTATAGGGAAACACCGGCACTATAGCGGCAACCGGCACTACTCCGCAAACTGCCAAGCCTGGTGGTTCCCATCTGTGCCAAGCGATTTCACAGGCACCATAGCGGCCAACCGGCACTACTGAACAGGCGCTAAAGAGGGATCTCTCCTGCATGGGCTATAACCGTTTCTTACCGTCATATCCCATAGTTCTGGGGTCTACATTTATGTTGCATTACCTTGTGTAGCGAGTTCCTCGAACTCCCGGCGCCCCCCCTCCGCTCGGGTGACTGCTTTCGAGATCGCTTCCACCTTCGGCACCAATGGCTGCACCTCAACCTCGGCAGGAGCCGATCGCCCGAAAACCAGTCGCTCCAACGCATCTAATCGACGGAGCAGCGACGCCTCAGCTTCCTGGTTAGGGTAATAAAAAAAGGCAATGCACTCCATTAGCAGAGGGCGGTGAGCTGGTTAGAGGCTCCGGCCCACCCTTCACCTTGGGAGATACCCTGGAAGGGATTTCGTTCCCGCAGTTTTCTGATTAATCAACTTTTTCGTTATTTATATTGCTGTTATATGTTATTTCCAATCCATGGATATGCAGCACACCCGGTATCGGTGCGGATGTATCGTCCAATGCGTAGAGAATCTAGATAGCAACAAGCTCTGTGGTCACAAACTACGAGAGAGAGGTACACACCACAACCACCTGGTACAGCAGTGCATCAGTAACGAGACTTGCTGATGTTTACTGATGTGCATTTAGTCTACAACAAGAACAAAGGCAGGGCAGTTCGCGAGCGGAAATACCTGTGCTACCATCGTGAAGGAAAAGGGTGGGCAATTCTGAATTTCTAATTTCTGACCGTCGAACAAAATATTAATTTTTAGAGTTGAACACCTGTACTGCAGCAGTGCTGCTGTATGTATAAGACTAGTAGTTGTACGTATAGTCTGTACGGGAATACACTTATTGATGTGTATAGGATCGACGCCTCAGCCTCCTGCTTCATAAAAAACAGCAGCAGGCATGCATGCCATCATCCAGTCGAGTGTTGCTGTAACAGCAACTGCGCCAACAAGAACAACACAAGGAAATCCATGAGCCATGAGCCATGAGCCTGCTGTGAACCTTTGCTATACACACGGAAAAGGCAGGGCCATTTTCATTTCTTCGGGAATAAAATAAATGTTGAACTGCAGCAGACAGCACTAGAAGTAATTGTACGGAGATACTGCTTGGCCGGTCGCCCAGGTGGTCTGGTGGTTAACCTCGGGCACTACTACGAAGGTTGGAGTCAGGGGTTCAAATCTCGGTATGGAGATTTTTGTTTTCTAGAGACACCAACTGCCGAGAGCGCATCATAGCATGGGTGAGACAACTCAACACGAGTCGACGAGGGATGAAAGTGCTGAATTATATTCGCGATAAACATGAAGGCACGTGACTTAGTGGGGAGGGGGGACAAAAGCCTGCTTAGTGACCTCGGGTCTGTGCTGCGATTGTAGGGGGGAAGAAGGAAGAAGATTTGTTAAGTGCGAAGAAAATTTTGCGATGAGCAAAACAACGAAACCAAAACCAAAACCGCTCGATCGTAGGAACACCTCAGCTTCCTGGTTAGGTATATAAAAACACAATCAAGCGTTGATGCATCAGCCGAGCGCTGCCGTAGTCTACACCAAGAAGAACAACGCAACAGAGGGCAGTTCTTCATTTCTTTCGTAAGTAAAAATACCGAAATTTAGAAAATTAACAGCTCAAATTTGAAGAGTTGAACACCCGCAACTGCAGCAGTACAAGTAGTCGTGCGGCGACGCTGTTTGGTCGTACAGGCAGGAGCGCCGCCTTAGCTTCCTGGTTTGCGTTTGTAAGAAACAAAACAGTCATTTTCAGTTGGCTGAAAAAGTTGCTTATCTGGTACCTGGTCGACGGTTTTATTATACGAAGTAGTTGTTTATTTCGTTTGCAGGCGTTTATTGTGTGCATACTAAAACCTGTACCAGGGTACAGCAGTATACACATAATTATAAAAAATGAAAATACACTCCAGCTGTGAGATCGAAGATTTCGTCGAAACTCACATATATTATCGGAAATTCAGCATGGCCATACTAAACCCATACGATTACGTACACACCAAAACAAACGCACCTTTTACATACGTAAATTGCACGATGGGCATGCTAAAACTCACAGACACTTCTCCGATAAACATATTTTGTATGGCGTTTAGTATACCAAATTAAAATCCATATAGCAATAATAAGCAAATAAGTACACGGTTGCTTTGATTACTGCCAAAATACCAAACAAAACTCATTTAAGCATGCTTATTTTAGTTGCTACCAACACTATTATTCCTGGTTAATTAATAACAAAACAAAAAACCACCGATGCATCAGCCATCGAAGCATTAGCCGCGTCCCGTTGCAGCCTACTCGTATGTCGACATCAAGAGCAACGCAATGCTGTATTAATATTAATAGTATCATGATGAGAGAGAACCGAGGACAATTTTTCATTTTTTTCGAAAATAAATTTGAAGTAATTTGGAATTTTTGAAGAATAAAACTGCAGCGTACGAGTAGTCGGTGGTACTGCTTGTGCTTGATCGTAGGACCGTCCGTGACGGCAACCGTCTACGGAAGCTGCTACAACTAAAGAACTTACATGATCCGCCACGTCAAGAACATTTGTCTCACGTCGTTGCTGCTCCATTCGCTTCAATAGATCAAGGATGGCACACTGCAGTACTGACTGGGGCCGTGTTGTACCAGAGAGTGATTTCGTGTCTGTCTCGAGTACTAGGCATCAATATGGACAGAATCTTAAAAACTATTTAATATATATATTTAAGATAAAAAATTCCTTATATTTAGGTCTATTTGGGGGTGCTTTTTTGCTCTTTTTTTAGTAATGCAAACAAGCCTTCCAAGGTAATTGACAACCTATCTGCCCCTCAAAATGCAAATTGCTCCATAGACTACCTTTTGGCATCCGGATGACACCAGCCGAGGTGGCCGATCGGATGAATGGTATACATATATCGGAGCCCGTCTGTGGGCATAGTGCCGGTGAGTGCTTACAACGCCGTGCGTCTTTTTCAATCTCGGAAAATACCCGCCATCTCGTTTCAGGACCGCTGACTGCGTTTTTTATGAAGGAAGACTACCGGTACCTCAGGTGGTACCTACCGTTTTACAACTTGCCACACGTGCATTTTTGCATCATCACCGTACCACTTGCCCTCTGACCGTCCTCCCTCCAAACCCAACTTTCCCAGCTCTCGAGCGAGAGACGTCGCATGCAATCCCAGTGTCGCTTCTCTAGCTTCGAGGGACCCTAACTCCACCCCTTGCTGTGAACGATTGTGCGGTATCCCACCCCCGGGATATATAAGTTGCACCGGCAGAATTGCCCACTGAGTCCCCGGAGATCCACGCGCTCCTCGCCAAGCTCCAAGACGTCGCGAGCGCAGCGGGCGGAAACCTTGAGCCCTCTGGCTGGGGGAATGGGGGGGAGAATCCTGCATACGTGCAGACGAAGCCTCTCGCTCGAGAAGAGGGGAACGGGGAGCCGGACTGGCGCCATGATCTGCCAGAGTGTGCGGGTGGGGGGGGTGGTCTCCGGAAGGAGCGCTGCGTGCTGGAAGATTTTACCCCATGTTCTACGTCCCATCTATGGAAGCTCATGATGAGCTTTTACGACCGCAAAGGGGTGGAGTCATGGAGTCAGGTGGGTGGGTGCATGCGGACTAATAGCATGGCGAGTAGCCATGGTTTGGAAACGTTGTGCTCCTCAGTGGTCTGCTTAGCTTGCTCACAGACCGATTGGGACCGGCTCTAAGAGTGGATGCAAGGACTTATATCTGGTACTTGAAAAACGTAAGATACACAGCAGTAGTCGGCTCATTTTGCGATTGACGACCATTGATCTTCGTCATTAGTCTATAGTCTATACTCGTAGTCTAGGTCAAATATTATACAGCAGTCGGATCCGTTAGTCGAAGAAGGCCCTTCTACCTTTTCGACTGGAGACCAAATCGGGCCTAGATTCGAAAGTTGTGTGCTCTTGCTTGGGCTTAGAATCGAAAATGGTGTCCTCTTGACTACAGCAGTGCCGTCTTGTCTCACTCAACTCAGTTCGTGTTTCTCCTGGGTACCTCTTCCCCCACCCCTGCTCCTGCGTTCATTTTCCCGTCCTTCTTTCCATTTTTCCCCCCTCTTTGTTGTTCCTTCTTGTTCTTATGTTCTTTCCCTCTTCCAACTATTTAATAGTCTGATGTGCTGGCTTTCGTATGCCTTGCCCTCGTTTTCGTTTCAACTGGCATTCCATTGCATTGCATGGCCAGATCACGCTGTATTTGCTGTGCATCTCTGCCTTGTAGTTTGTGAGCTCGTCTCTAGTAGCAGGAGGCGTCGATACGGACACTGGTTGTGCTTGATGCCGATGGGTGGAAATGTCGGCTTATTGTGAAGAACACAGACATGGCAGAAGTATTGATGGCATGCGAAACGAGCGCGGGTAAATTAGGCTGTTGTTGTTCTCACATTAACTCGCATAATCAAGTCCGTGGTCATAGGACAGGCTCCAGTCACTCTGGAGCTGAGGAATACCCCAGGGAAAAACACACACAACCCAAGGTGGTACACGCATATATCACAGCTGACGCAATTCATGCCTCCACCAGAAACATATAAAAATGAAATCGGGAGTCAGTCTACGATGTGCCAGGTCCAGGCCGGTGCATACGTCTCACTAATCACGCCTGGAGAAACCAAATATTCCGATTGCCACCCAAGGAAGACTACCACGTATTTATTACACGTAGTATCTATCACTACGCATAATAGGTACGTAGGCACGACGAGTATTGTAGGCATGATGCGATGTCATATTCTGTGACACAAATGAGGTATCATGCTGTACGAGTAGAGGTATCATGCCGTACGAGTACACCAGAGTATGTTCTTGGTTTTACCGTTTCATGTTTTACCCCATATTCCACGTCCCAACTGCTGCTGCAGCTCATGATAAGCCTTTTCGACCGAAAAGGGTGGAGTCTTGGATTCAGGTAGACGGGCGCATGCGAATTAACAGTTTGGAAGCGGCAGCAATGGCTTTGGTTTTGAAAGCGTTGTGGTTGTGCCTCCTGGCCGTCGGCTGAAGGTAATTCACATGATCGGGACTGGCCTTTGTTGCTGTAGAGTCGATACATCGTGCGCAAGTACGTGAAAGCCTTAGCGCGTTCTACGATTGACAATTTGATTCGACATTCGAAAGTGGTGTACGAGGACGAGCAGGCTGGCTGTACGCGTATCATAGACACGATATTCCAATCTGGACGACAGTTTAAGGACCATTTTATGGTCCTATGAATGCCTCAACGGTCTCTATATCTACGTCCAGAATGGTACCTGGTACCAGGTACGTTGTACATGTTGCTGACGCGTACGAGTACTTTATACCAGATACCGTTTGATTTGTTCTTGATGCTTCGCTGCAGTCTCAGTCTTGCCGTCTTCATGGTCACTTGGCACCTTTCTTATTATTGGACATCTGGCGGCTGGCCGGCTGCATCTATCTTTTGATGCCAGTCGCCGCCCGTTCGTGCGAGGTATGTCGTAGCGGCAGCAATGTGTACACACGACGTGTATGAAAATACGTGGAAGTGTGGTGAGCTTGAGCTTTATTTTTCCCCATTCGCCGGAGGATGAATTAATACTCCGTAAATAAGTAACTCCGGATGGACGTTCAAGCTGCCGACAAACAGTTGTCGAGTACACGAGCCGCACGCACCGCGTACTCGTACTGGTACAAATCCGACGAAATGCGCCTCTCCGCCAGTAGCGATCACAGCAGCATTCAGCAGCACTACTCTGTGCCACGAGTACTATAGTTGTATGTACGGGTAGCAACGCAGCTATTGCTTGCTGCTGTCGTGGGGCGGGGGGGGAGGACGTTACATGTGTACAGCTTGAGTACGAGCACACGATAATTCTTCCAACTATTTTATGTACTGGTAAGGACTGTACCTGGTATGCAGTACGTAGCAGCGCAGACAGAGGTTGCATGCATGAGCGCATGCCCGCACCATAGATGATACCTGGTATATACAGGAGTAGTGCGACACATCCCGTGCACTCATGCATCATGCACCCTCCGTCCTGCGGTAACTGAACACTGCTCGATGATACACATTATTGTGTTTTTTCAACCATTGTAACCCAGTGATGTCATTAGGGGGCACTTCGACCGGTACTGGTATTTCGATTGGGTTAGGGTTACGAGGGTTCGGGTTAGGGTTAGATACCATGGTTGAAAAACACAAAAATGTAAGACATACTGTGCGCAATAAAGTTGCTCCGCCTCGCGTCGTCTCGGCTGCGCCGCTGCGTCGCAACGTCGACGTGTCGAGTGTTGACCATCTGCCAACCTGTGTTGCCAGCACGATGTCGGAATGTGCTTTGTAGACGGACTATTCGTGCACCCGAACCCCGAGCGCCCCCACGACAAAGACAGCCTACACCTCTCAATTCTCAACTCTCTTTACTACAGCCTACACCCCTCAAGTCTATACCCACACTTCAGCGTACACCCCTCAACTCTGAATATTACAGCCTACGCCTCTCAACTATCAACAGTGCAGCCTGCGTACAGCTCTCAGCATTACACTCTAGAACTCTCAAATTTCAACACTACTGCCTACAGCTCTCAAGTACTATGAACCACTACAGCTCTCTACTCTCAACAGTGGATCCCACACCGCTCATAACTCAATCCTACTATGATACTACTGTCTACAGTACCGCCCATAGCTCTCAACTCTCGGCACTGCAGCTTACAGCTCTCAATGCTGTCAACACTACGTACAGCTCTGAACTCTCAATTCTACGGCCTCCTAACACCACAGCCTAGCTCACAAGTCTCATTGTTAACAGTACAGCCTACAGCTCTCAACTCTCAACACTACAGTTCTCAACTGCAAACAATACAACAGCCTACAGCTCTCAACTACAGCTCTCAACTGCAAACACTACGGCAACCTACAGCTCTTAACTCTCAACATCACAGCCTACGGGAACACCTCTCAACTGTCAGCTCCACAGCCTACAGCTCCCAACTCTCGACGCTGCAGCCTACTGCTCTCAACACTACAGCCGAAGGCTATTAACATCAACTCTCAACATAACAACCTCTAAACGTCTCTCAGCTGTACACCGTAAAGCCTACAGCTCTCAACTTTCAGCACTTAAAAGCCCACAACTATTAGCAACAACTCTTAACTGTATAAAGCAGCCTACACCTCCTGTAGTTTGTGACCACAGAGTTTATCTCTTCGCCAGGATGAGGCTTCGGCACGGACAGAGGTTGTGCTGGATGTAGATGGGTGCACACATCAGTTTCGTGTGAAGAACACACGAACACGTCCCAACTCTTAACACTCGGCTTACCTGGTACAGCCCTCAATTCCAGTCCGTTCTCAACGTGACACGCGGCATTTCTCAGAAGACCGGGCACGTGTGAACGTATGATCCCTGTGCGACCCGTGTGAACTAACAAAGAAAGCCACTATTAATAGTGTGATGCCATCAATCGTCTACCAGTAAGAAGAGTGTGCAGCAGAGTATGATGCCCCCGTGCTTCGCGCGTGTTTACTCTGACGGCTCCTTACCGGGTAAACTGTAGTTCGGACGCACACCCTACACCAACAACCCAGGTTGCTTTGTCTGGCAGATGGTGCAATCGCCATTTTGGTCCATCTTCCCTCTAAACTATCAAAGGGGTTGAACATGACCAAATTTGATCGTATAATACCAATAGTTATAGTTCTTCCCCTCATCTGCTATAAACGCACCTATCTTGATTCGCAGGCGGACGTGTCACTTTTTTGTCTACGGATCTCTACCGATCTCTTCCGCCTCTGAGTGCCTTCCCGCGCGGTTTCTTCGCTGAGGCATGCCCCGGCCTCGGCCGCAAATGCGGGCCCTGCGGACCCGCCGGCTCAGCGCCCTAGGACCTGGGCGAGGCTTCGGAGTAGGAATCTGCGACGAAATCTCCGAACAATCCTCTTCTGTGAACGGAATCCTCTTCTGTGAACGGTTTGGCGTATGGCTTCACGACAGGGCTTACCTCTTCGCGTATTTAATTGCGGTACGTCCTCTCTGACCTCCAACCGGCGGGGGGTTGCGTTTCGAAAAAACATTTTTTTCGATTTATTTTTGCTGCAGGCACGTAAAGCAGCGGGGGTGCGGTCTACCATCTCCCACGGAGTATGCGGAGGGAGCTACGACAACAGGAAACAGCTAAACAACAGTCAGACATGTGTAGGGTATGTGGCCTATAATACGCACGAGTAACAGCTATTAGCTATTAGATGTTGCACTTCTTATTCCACATGGGCACAATGCGGTGAGGGGTTCACACACTCTTGGCAGATTCTGACTTTGACCTTCATCCTCCGCTACAGCGCAGCAGTTACCAGTTTTTCAATATGGGCACACGAACCGGCGAAGCACCTTGTAGTGTATACATTCGGGGCGTTTTGCTAAGATTTTCACGGGTCGGTCCACTTCTTGCGGCAGCGCAGGCCGGGTTGGGTCAGGGTTGACTCGACCTGACCCGTCATAGTTTAAAAAAGGACTGAATTAACCCGACCCGACCCGACCCGACCCAACCCGTGATATTTCGAGCACGTTCTCACCCGACACGGCTCGACCTCCGAGTTCGTGAAGACCTCCTGACCCGACCCGCGGGCGGGGTCATGACCCTTGAAGAGCCCTGGTTTTTCGAAGTCTGCCGATCCCTCCGCTCTTCACCCCTCAGCGGTCAGCCTCACCAGGAAAGCGACTAACCGTAACCAACCGGTTAGTGACGACACTGCAAGCGGCGGAGTTCTGCCTCGCACGAGCAAATATTTTCGCGTGCCCACTTTCTTTTTTTTTTTTTTCGTCGTCAACTTCACTCTCCAGCTTAAACGTTTGCTCCACGGCTAAAATTCTCCCACATCATTTGCAAATGAGTTGTCCCCAAAACATGGGCGCAGCTCTGAATTGGATTTTTTTTCATGCCACCAGTGAGTGGCCTTCTAGACAAGCCGCGGTCAATCACAGGTTTCGTCCCCTTCCCCCCCGATGCTCTACTCGCCTTCGTTTTTATCGCGTATGATAATCAGCATTCCCTGTTCCCGTCGATTTGCATCAACTTTTTGCCAACTCGCGCTCTTGCACTTGCGTTGACGGAAGACTCAGAAAATCCTGTGCTTATAAATACACCATCTGAGACTCGCGCAACCGCCACGAAGGATATATCCAGTCTGCCGCCGACACGTAATCAAATTGCTTCTGAAATCTGGAACGTAAAGAAGGGAACGACGTCTCCTGTCGATGGTTTTGTTACAGAGCCGACCCATAATCATTCTGATGCTGAAATCTGGAGTATGGAGAAAGGGAGCAATTTGCATTGTCGATAGTTTTCGGCCTGCCATGTCAACCCCACCCGGGCTCGATCCCACCTCACCGGACCTGATCGCACTCGGACCTGAGCATTCCAAACTGGTCCCGGTTGTATATCGACGTTCGGCGTACCCGTTATTTTGGAATCTGGAATATAGATAAGGGGTGGATGTGTGCCGTGGGTGGTTTTCGGCTTGTCACCTGTATCCCTCCCAAATGTAATTCCATCCGGCGAGGCCTGATCCTACCTCGACCCCTACCTGGACCTGGGCTCTTCAAAGTGATACCGCGGGCAGGGCTGAGGGCGAAACGACGGGTCCACCATAAAATTAGCTACTGCTTTGATATAACTTCCAAGTGTTTCACTAACACTGCTGCGTGCACGGTCCACGTCGACCCCTCCTCTATATTCCAGCTTATTGTTATATTTGTCAAGAAACTGCTGAAAAAAACTTCCACTAACAAACAAAAATCCCAAACATAAAAGAGTAAATAAAAATGACAAAAAACGTCCAAAATTGAGTTGGCAGAAACCAAATTTGAAGGAAACAACCAGTTGAAAACAAAAAAAAAAACGAAAAAAACGAAAAAAAAAAAGAACGAAGAAAAGCTGGATCGTTCCGCATGTAATGGAAGGAGGTGACAATCAAGAGAGAGGCCTTGAGAGGCCAGGGATGTGCCAACCATGCCCGCTCAGGAAAAACAAAACGATAAGTAAGTCTATGGTGCATGCGCCCGGCTGGGAGATTCAGCAGCTTGGAGTTGCTGCAGCTAACTATACATCAGTTTTACAAGCAGTGCAACATCAGTGCTTTCACTGCGTGCTGTAGACTACCGATAAGTAGACTACCGCTCTAGTACCTCGTGTCTAGGCGCGCGCCTCGTTTCTTTCTTTAGACATGAAAACGCCTGTGCAATCATGCTACCACAGGTGCGCGTTTATGGTGCATGCGCCCTGCTGGGAGTTACAGCGGTAATACCAGGTGGACTATCGCCGTAGTACCCACCGCCTCTTCCAGTGCAAATCTCGTGTTGTTGTTTTTTAGGCCCGAGAACGCCTGTACATGACAGCCGCCTTCGGGCCTGAAAAAAGGAATGTGACGCGCGCTTGAAGATGCGGTATCATACCACAGCAGTAGACTATGTAGTAGTACTGCTGTAACCTCCAGCAAGGCATGCACATGCACCTTAATCACGCACTATTGTTTACCTGGTACAACACAATGCTAACAAAGCGTTATAAATGTGCACACAGGCGCTTTCGGGCCTGAAAAAAAACACGAGACGCGCGCTGAAATAGGTTTTACAACAGCATTCTATGCAACGGTCACCAATAGGTACTGCTATAACACTGCCCGGTGTTTGCACTACTTTGAACCGTACATTTGTACTATTCCCCTGGTATTGTGTTCGTACTTCACCCGATTAATGGAAACCGTTCAAACCGTTGTAGCGCTCCGATGAAACTTGGAATCTCGAGTTGAACCTTCAAGCTGTTCGGGCAAGGGCAAGGCCGCGGTCCAGCTTATTTTGTGCAGTGTGCGTGCATCCTGCAATACCAGCTATCAGTGCTATTGCAAGTATAGAAATGGCACTTTAGGTATTACTGGGTACTGCTGTAACACTGCTTGTCCATGGTTTGTGCTATTTTGAACCGCACATTAGTCTAATACGATACGATACCCCTGGTGTTATACGTACTACACCCAAAAACTGGAAACCGTTGCAGCGCTGCGGTGAAACTTGGAAGTCTCCGTTTGAATCTTCAAGCTGTTCGGACAAGGGCAAGGCCGCGGTTCAGGTTGTTAACCTTCAAGCTGTCCCCACAAGGGCAAGGCCGCGGTCCAGCTTATTCTCTGCAGTGTGCGTGCATACTCCGATACCAACTAGCTATAATAAAGTACTTATACTTATACTTATACCATGGCATATACTTCGTATACGTGGAGCGCTGAGAGTATGGTTAGTATAGAAATTCCACTTTACGTCTTTACGTAGAGATAATCTACGGATTCGTTTTCCTTCGTGTTTTGACTATTTGGGCGTGGTCGCACTCGCTCGTCGGCAGAAAGAACCATAACCAATTGCTCTTCACTCGCTTTGCGAGTTTCCCTTTATTTTTGCACCCAATCTCTCTCAATCTCAATCTCAATCTCAATGTCTTCCCCTCTCGCTTTGTCTCAGTCTCTCTCAATCTCCCGCTCTCTCTCTTGTTCTCTCTCATTCTCTCTCTCAATCTGTCAAGATTTTCTCAATCCCGCTCAACCGCAATATCCCCCTCTCTCTCAGTCTCTCAATCTCAGGTTCGCACTCTCTCAATATCTCGCAATCTCAATCTCACTCTCAATGTCGATGTAAAATTCCATCGCAATCTCAATATCAATGCCAATCTCAAACCTGTCTCAATCTCAATCTCAGATCTCTCACATGCGGCAGGGCATCGCCCCCTACTTCAACACGTGCAACGCGTTCATCGAGTGCTCTCATGCGCACGTCTCTATCTCAATCTCTCACTCAGGGCATCGTGCCTCGCTTCATCGCGGGCGACGCCTTCATTGGGTGCTCTTACGCGCATCGCTAATCTCAACACCATTCTCAATCTCAATTTCAATCTCACTCTCCGATTTCAATCCCAACCTCTGCCTCAGTCTCGATCTCAATCTCAAGTCTCTCACTCACGGCAGGGCATCATCAGTCTCAATCTCAGTCTCAAGCTCAATCTCACTATCAAATCTCTCATTTTTGGCATGGCATTGTGCCTCGATACATTACGTGTATCGCGTTCATCAGGCGGCCCCACGTCCACGTGCTGAGCGACTTGCTGCGCGTCTTTATTGGTGCGGGGATCTCAATCTCACTCTCAATATATATTTTTACTCTCAATATCAATCTCAATGTCAATCTCTCTCCCAAACTATGTTAATCTCGATCTCGAAATAAATCTCACTCTCCAAATCTCAACTTCAATCCCAATTCCGATCGCAATCTCAGTGTCAATGGCAGTGGCAATCGCAATCTCAATCTCGATGGTATCTCACTCATGGCCGGGCATCGCGACTGCATGGTGGGGAGATCTCAATCGCAATCCCTCTGGGTATATATTTATCTAATTGTGGGATATATCAATCCCTCAATATCTCAATCTCCATCTCCATCTCCATCTCAATCTCAATCTTGATCTCAACCTCAATCTTGATCTCAACCTCAATCTTAAGGTCAATTTCGCTGTCAATCTCAACGCCATTCTCCTATCTCAACCTCAATCTCAATCTCCAAAAAATCATTCTCAATTTTCCTGCAGGGCATCGTACCTCACTTCATCACGTGCAACGCCTTCATCGGGCGATCCTACGCGCACGTTTTGAACGGGTTTCTGCGTGACTGCATGGGGGGAAAGAACGGCATGGAGTTGGACCCTACTGAGCCATTATACATCATCGAGCTGGGGACGGGATCCGGAAAGTTCAGCTTCTTCATGCTCAAGGCTTTGCTTGAGATGAAGGTGGGGTAAAGGAGGATAAAGGTAGAGGCGGTACGTAGAGCCGCACGATTGGTACGTTTTATTATGATTTAGAATATCTATATGGCATAATGGATGCTTTTTAGTTTGGGGTTTGAAGCTGCAGCTGTAGACTACTGCTGTAGTTTTTTTGTTTTTTTTTTGCATCCTCCGGCGGATGGGGAAAAATATAGCTTATGCTCACCACACTTCCACGTATTTTCGTACACGTCGTGTGTCGATTTAACTCAATTGCCTTCGCAATCCAGTGCTCGCTGGCGTGTCCTTCGGTTCCCGCTGTAGCGATAGCGTGAGCTGTTCCTATCGGTGGTCTCCGTTACTACCCCGGCAGCGCAAGCCATACTTGTATACGTATGTGGACTAATGCATTATATGCATGATGGATAGATAAACGCCTTGAACTTTAAAGAATGTACAACGACGTACATTTCGTCCATCGTCGATCTGCAGGCAGGTACTTACAATATCGATAGTTTCCTTTTGCTGCTGTTGTCTGTAGAATCATACCCGGTACCTGGGTATTACTAATTAGCGTATCATATCATATCAGGTATGATATGTGTTTACCTGGTATGCTTTTCGTACGCGCTGGAATCGGCAATATTTTGGAAACCGCTCGCTATAAAGGGGAACCTTGGACATTTTCCTTGCCTTAAGGTAGGGGACGCATCCGTATCCTCCCCTCGCTGCAAAAAAATGCCCACGCTTGTATCCATGTACAGCAGTGCTACCGACTACGCCGACCTTTCATGAAACTGCCACCGTTGTTGGAAGTACTTGGAACTCGTGTAGGGTCATGTTATGCAGTGTTTTTTTGTTGAAGCAAGGTTTAAGCGTCCAATCGCTTGTGTACGCCGCCGCCGCCACTGCCGCCGCCGCCGCCCTCACAGGACGTGAGCGACTTCCCGGTGGAGAAGATCGTATACGTTATGACGGATTTTACCGAGAGCAACTTCAAATTTTGGGCGGAACACCCGGTGAGCACAAATGCGTCCAGGTATGGAGGAAACCCGTCTTTTCGGGCGTGTCTATGCCTCTGTTAGCAGTTGGCCGTAGTACACTGTTTTTTGTGGAGGAGGGGCGGTCAGTCAAGGGGTCAAGACAGTGGCGCGTCAAAAGCCTCTTTTGGGTTTACCATAAACACGGTCAAGTTTCAAGCGCGTGACTCCCGTGGTAGTTTGGATGGGAAGGGGAGGGAAGGGGAGGGGGGGGAGAACGGCCGGGCAGTCTGAGCCGGCTGTCGGCGGTGCCGTCGGTTGTGTCATGCGTGCGTGCACCCAGCAGACGTCGACATTGTTTGCGGACATGGGGAGGATTGCTCCTTGTGTCTCTTTTCGTTGGGATGGCAGGCGCTGTTGCAGTTGATTCCACGTGCCGACTAACTCGCGACAGAGTGGATATTGTGGCGAGTGCCAGGACACCAGCAGCATTGGCGACCGTTAGTGTGTCATTATTACCAAGCGCAGCGCAGGGCAGGGAATAAGGGAAGTAAAGGAACGGAAGGGAATAAGGGAAGGGAAGGGAAGGGCGATGGCGGGGCAGGGGGGAGGGCAGGGCAATGCAGAGCAGGCCACACAGGCCATACCAAAGCAGCCCAATGCAACGCACAAACGCGACGCACCTACATACTCGCTCTCGCGTTCATCGTCATCTAACGGTTAGCTCTCGCTTGCGTTATCTAACCACTACAGCAGTGGGGGGTATCCCAATAGTGCCGGTTGAATAGTGCCATTTCTATCTATAGTGCCGGTTGAATAGTGCCACTGCTATCTATGATGCCGGTTGAATAGTGCCGCTGCTATCTATCGTGCCGGTTGAATAGTGCCACTGCTTTCTATAGTGCCGGTTGAATGATGTCGCTGCTCTCTGTAGTGCCGAGAGAATCGCGTGGCACATCTGGAACTCCCTATTGTAACCCTATTCCCAATTATGCCGGTGCCCTGAATTGTGCCGTTTTATTTGGCTGGCACATACCGGCATTATTAGGAGCTCCGCACTGTACTACTGTGGTGTAGCTCTGGCGGTCGTCGTCGTCTAGCGACTACAGTAGCTCTCGCGTGCGTCGCCATCTAACGGCTCACTGTCGCGTGCATTGTCACCGCAGGTCTTAAAGCCCTTCTTGGATTCCGGGCAGCTAGACATGGCAATTTTCGACGCGGTGAACGACACAACCATCAAGCTTAGCCGCTCCGGCACGTTACTAGGGCCGGGCACGTGCGTAAACCCGATCTGCGTGGTGGCCAACTACCTCTTCGACACCCTGTGTCACGACATCTTCCAGGTTCGTGCTGCAACTAATAGTAGGGCTTGTGGGTTGGCTGACACTAAGGCGGCGACCAGTCGTTATTGGGCGTGTAGATGTTATTGTCGTTAGTTCGTTATGGTGGCGTAGGCACTATACAAGTAGTCAGTCCCTTGCTGTAACTTGCGGGTACCTGACGTTTTGTGTCTGGCTATAGTGCGATTGTGGCTCGCTATGTGTTTTATAGAGAAGAAAAGGCAGTTGCCAAGTTTGCGCAATTTCGAACTACCGGTTCGACACCCTGCTTCACCACATTTTCCAGGTTGGTGCTGTAACTCACTGAACACTGGGGCTATTTCATAAGTCACCAGAGCTGTAATTTATAGATCGCTAGAGCTGAGCTGACAGATCACTAGGGGCTGTAGCTCTCAGAACAATAGGGCTGTGGGCTGATTGTTTTGTTGGCGCAGATATTGCAATCAGTTCCTTGCAGTAATTTTTCGATAGAGCTGCGGGTTGGCCAACTCTACCAATAGTAAGTCGCCGACTAGTTGGTAGTTAGATACCTGGTGGTGTGCTACTACTGTTAGTCGCATGAGTTCTCTCGCGCTAGGCGTGCGGCAGATTCTAAAAATTGCTGAGCTCCTCACGTGAGGAGCTCAATATCTCACCATCACCCGAAACATGTCTTGGAAGGCATTCGTTCGCGCAACTCGACCAACATTTCTTTGCTGCATTAATAATGTTAGTAGTATTAATGGTCCTAAAACAAATATACTCGTAAAATCGTCATACTGACCCACATTTCACTTGAGAGACTCGACCGGCCACACACACACACAATTAGTTAATTCAACAAGTGCAACCCCTACCGCACTATAGAGGGGTGAGTCGCGTTCTGTATTTGTGCGGAGTGCTGCGTGTTTGTGTCTGACGGGCGCGCTTGTGATTCGACGTGTGGTGTTTTATGAGCACGTTTCTGAGTATATGTAGAGTTGGCATGTTCACTCTGGCAGCATCCAGGGGGAGCTATTAATATATATATATATATTCGAAGAGTAGTACGTGCGTAAAAACGATCGGCCGGAGTATCTCGCAGCTTGCGAAGGTGAGTTTTGACCCTTAAATCCATCGAGCTCACAGCTGACGTGTTTGAATATATTTAGTAAAGTACTAAGTCAGTTGGTTGGCTACTCCGCCACCATAGTAATACCTAACCCCTGCATTCCTTCCAGCTAATTCCTTCCGCAAAAGCTCAACCATGGCTGCTTCTAATTAAGCCCTCTTCCCCCCCTCCCAGCCTCACAAGTGGTTCTTAGTGGGGTGCAGCTCACCCTTCATGCGACTCGCCGAACACCTAGCGGCGCTTCTCGCTTTGTGCACGCGATCTCTGCCTGGGCGGTGAAAACCCGACGTGCTTCCCCCCCCCCCCCCCGCGCCGATTATTTTGCCTAATTTTTTTCCCGTCCGTGTATGTGCAACCGTTTTTGGTGGCTGCTGCGAACTGCTGATCCAGGTGGACGAGGGGAAGGCCAAGGAAGGATTGATCAGCGTGGGGTCGACTCGAAGCGAGGAGCCGGATCCTTTGGATCCGGACATTATCCAGAGACTGGACAACAGGTTCAGCTACCGGGATATCGCCGATAACTACTACACGGATGAAGGCGGTGACGAGGTGCGCGTCCCCCGGTATCCTCGGAGCTGGGTGCGGCGGGTGGGAGGGGGGGGGAGGGGGGGCGTACTCATTTGTTGCTTGCCTTAGTCATTTGACCATTGAGGCGGGAGGTGGGGGGGGGGGGGGGTTGACCATTGAGGTGGGAGGTTGGGGGGAGGGCTTAGATGATCTTGCAGCGCTACGAGTACGAACTCTATTGTTGTTGCCGGCGCATGCCCGTTTCTTGTTTTGACCGCGCCAAACATCGAGACCCCTTTCGAGTCGCCTGAAGCGCCCGCCGACTACTTACGCCCGCAAGTTGACGATTGTTAAAAATCCTGCTGCGCTATTTCCTAGCGACAGCAACATCGCCTTTATAACCTTTGAACTGGTAACGTTTACCGTTAGCTTTCGGGTGTGGTGGCGACCCACGCGCTATGTGTTGGTATGCCAGGAACAGTGTTGTTGAAAAATGTGAGCGAAACTGTTTTGCTGTTTTGTGCGGTGTAGCAACCCCGACGTCGCTAGTGTTCCTGCGTTTAGCACCAAGGCCGCGTGAAGGCGTTGCGCGTCGTGTGGCCACGAACCGAACCCAGCCAACTTGGCCCAACCCAAACCAACCCAATTCGACCCAACCTAAACCTAACCCAATCCAACCCAACCTAAACCTAACCCAACCCGACCTAACCCAACGAATGGAACCGAACCGAACCGAACCGAACCGAACCGAACCGAACCGAACCGAACCGAACCGAACCGAACCGAACCGAACCGAACCGAACCGAACCGAACCGAATCGCACTCAGCCACACCAAACCGAAATTATGCGCCCTTTTAGTACAGGAAAGGTCGAAATCCCAACGATCACCAATCCGCTCTCTTGTCCAATATTTGTGTGTCTTGCGTTTCCTCTCCGGCGAACAGCCACACTTCAAGCGAATACTGGACTGGTACGTGGAGTATGCCGGCGAGGGGCCAGGCGGCATGTCGATTCTGTTTCCGGTGGGCGCTTTGCGGGCGCTGCGACGATTGATGAGCTTTAGCCACAACCGGTGAGCCGCGGGAGGCGTCTTGCAGAAGGGGGCGTGTCAGATGGATTGGTCACAAGGAGGCGTGTTAAACCGATTGGTCACATTGGGGCGTGATAGACCGGTTGGTCACAAGGGGGCGTGCTAGGGCGATTGATCACGCGCGCTTCCATAGGGATGCGTTTAGTTTTCAGCACGTTTGAAACATTTGGTCTGGCTGACAAGATTCCTCAACTCAAGTCAGGAGCTACCGCGTATGGTTAGAATGTTTTTTAGTGTAGCCTTCGTTACCCACCTACTGTAGGCCATGAAATGGTCAAACTGGATAATTCTTTACTTCTTAGTCTGAGCCGGTATAGAGCTCCTCAATTGAGAGCCTCAGAACTTGTATGTGCACCCCTCTACGGTAGCATGCGTCTGATGAGCCTTAGACAAAACCGGTGAGCGGAGGGAGGCGTGTTGCACAAGGGAATGTGTTAGACACACAACATAACCACTGTCCTTGTAAAGTAGAGCTGTCAGCGTTGACTGCTATGGTACTCAGGGGCTGTGCCGTACCGAGTATATCTAGGGGACGTGTTAGATACAGAATTATTAACCATAACTAAGCTACAGCATAACTGGCAGCGCTACCTGCTAAGCATGTCGATCCTGGTCCCTGCAAGCGTTCGGGCGCTGCTACGATTAATGAGTTTTAGCCACAACCGGTGAGCGGACGGAGGCGTTTTGCACAAGGGGGTGTTGCTGACCGCTGTGATATGTCCCACCCTCATGATATGTGTGTCGCCCTATAAATACAGAGCTGTCGTCATCTCCGGAGATAAAGGAAACAACAACCCGGAGCAATTCCGGGGTCTGATGGACCCCCACATCGCGGTGCACGGATCATTCTCGGTTATGGTGAACTACCACGCCATCGGGGCGTACTTCACCAGCAGGGGCGGCTTTGCGCTTCATAACCCTCAGGAAGAGGTGTGTTACCGAATATTGTTGCGGTTGTTGTGGTGTGGCGGATACACACAGTTTATCCTATCAGTGGCAAAACATGTCTGCAAACGCTGGCAATCCTCAGGAAAATGTGTGTTGTCGCTAGGGCTGCAGTGTACAGCAAATGCTTGTGGAAATGCAAAGCATATTTCCACACTTAACGCCAAGAGGGGGTATGATGTTGCGCCGTGGTGTCAAGTTAGCCTGGACCCACGTTTTTGGCGGCAACTGTTTGGAATTAGTTTGGGAAGCGGCAGTAGCAATAGCAGCAGCAGCTGCAGCACTCTAAAAAGCACCGGCACAAAGAGCAGCGGCCGTAGTAGCAGCAGCAATAGCAGCACCAGTAACAGCGGCAGCAGCACCAACAGCAATAGCAGTAGCAGTGGCAGCGGTAGCGGCGGCGGCTGCAGCAGCAGCGGCTGCAGCGGCTTCAGCAACACGAATAGCAGCAGTAGTTGTATTAGTAACGGTGTCAATAGCTGCAGCAGCGGCAGTACCAGCAGCAACGATAACCTCAGCAGCAGCAACAGCAGCTGTGGCAGGAACAGCAGCGGTAGCGGTATCAGCTGCAACTGCACCAACGGCAGCAGCATCACCAATAGAAGGACCAGTAGCAGTGCAAAAGAAGTAATACCAGCACAGACCGCAAGAGCAGCAGTAGTAGCAACATCAGTAGTATTATAGTAGCTGCAGCTGTAGCAATATCAGTAGCTGTGGCAGTAACGGCAACATTAGCACTGCAATAGCAAGTACTAGTGGTAACACCAGCAGCAGTAGCCGCCGCCGCGGCAACAGCACCAGCAGCAGTGGAAGCACCAGTAGTACCAGCGGCAGCACCAATAGCAGCAGCAGTAGTAGTAGCAGCCAAACTAGCAGAAGCAGCAGCAATACCACCGCCAGCAGAACAGCAGCACCAGTAGCAGCATCCGCAGCAATAACGCGACCAGGTGCGGCGCAGTCGTTTTCAGTAGCCTTTTCAACGTGTTCTTGGCACACAGAACATATTATACCAGGTACCACACAAAGAAACCAAAAATAGTACCCTGGTGCGATTTTTGGAGGTCCACACTTTTTTTTTACATTTTCCAAAACTCGCGCCGAAAATGCGCTTGGATCGCGGAGCCTTAGCTTGGATTAGGTTTGAAGTTAGGGTTAGCGCTGGGTTGGGTGATCAGCGCCTTCTCGTAATTCGTAAACAAAAAAGCATCCGAAAGTACAAAAAACACTCAAACATCATGCTGGTGATCTTTTTTGGTACTTTATATAATAATAGTATGTTTTGTGTGCCAAAACCGACACAAAAAGGCCCCTCAATGTTCGCCAATGGAGGCCTTTTCTTATGCCTCCCACCCTTTCCTTCCTCGCATTGTTGCTTCCGCCCTCCCGTGCGTGATGCGACCACCAGGCGAGCCTGAAGGTATCAACTTTCGTCCTCACGGGAGACACCGGAAAAGGTAGGCGCTGGCAACCCTGGCAGCAGGTTGACCTGCGACGCGTGCTACGATAGGGCTACTGTTTTTTTGTTTTGTTCTTGTTTTGTTTTGTTTTTCTCATCCCATCTATTATCTTGGCACGTTTTCGTTCTCGTTCTCCTTCCCTAGACGTAGCTCAGACCCGGGGTCAGTCACTAAGCAAGCTCTTCTCCCACCTCCCCAGCACGGTACGCGCCTTCGTTTTTATCGCGAGAGTAATTCAACAGTTTCCTCCCTCATCGACTCGCATCGAATTGCGCCTAACCACGCTGCTAGGCGCTCTCAGCAGTTGCTGTTGTTGCTGTTGTTGTTGTTGCTGTTGTTGTTGCTGCTGCTGCTGCTGCTGTTGTTGTTGTTGTTGTTTTTGTTTTTGCATAAAACTTGAAAGTTCGACGCACGTGGGATTTGAACTCCAGAACCAACTCTATATATTAATAGTAGTATTCGAGGGTAACCGCTAAACAACCGGTGCTACCATACGGGCTACGATATAGTTACTTCCACAAACACAGCCTCGGATTTTTTCAAAGTTGATGTACCCGGGTATCTTACTTGTTGTACTCATTCGATTGGGTGAGCCCTTCGGATGAATTGCTTGGCAACGTGTGTGCGTGCTGTAGTTACTTACTACTACACCGCATAGGCCATTTTAAAAAAAGTCAGAAAAAATTACACGGGTATAGAAGTATCACCTAGATACGTACTGCGGGTGCTTACGGACTCGTATTGCCGTTGTTGTTGCTGTTATGGCCTGCTAGGTACCTGGTACAACCAACCAGCATGAATGGTAGCTGTATCCAAACAGAGGTACCTGGTGGATCGTACTCTTGAATCCTGCGAACCATCCAGACATGATGTTCATGAAGTGCACTTATCGTGAGCACGCCCCCGGACCAGCAACAACAGTACGAACAGATATACCAGATCTCGAATCTTGCGATCGATTCTGACGGAACCTCCCTCATAAAATTCCACATGGCGTGCTCGTCGCGGACGCGAACGAACATCCCCTCGAGCAGTCAGCAGAACTGAAACATCTCCGCAAGATCCGCCCAAAACGAGTTCAGTTCGGGATCGCCGCGCGCTGCAGCGGCGCGTGATCTCGAGACCGCGCGCGAGGGAACAGGTCCGGCGAAGGTCGAGAAACTCGGCCGCGAAGAGAGCGGTGGAGACCGCGCTTTTTCCGCCCCGAGATCGAGGTTGGCCGGATGCTAACCTAGGGGCTAGACGAAAATGCAATTCTTCACCTTTCCGGTGTTCTCTGAGCTTTCACGAAGGATTACAGATACATCTGTGCGTAAAACGCAGCCCTGGTGGGAGGTTGACGGGCCTCGCTCCCTCCCTCAAGCCTTTGTGGTTGATCCCACCGGCTTCGCTGCGGCTTCTGGCTGTGTAAGTGCTGCGTGTTTATTTGTGGGTGCAACACGTGCGAGTCAGATACCAAATGTTTTGTGGCGGGTCAGCGTTGTGTTGATCAAATTGGCCTCGCTGTCGCTGTCGCTTTTTCATGTATTTTCCCGCGCGCGCAGATGAAGACGGAGATTGGATGGGAGACGCGATGGACCGAAAAGACTTGGAACGATCGAAGCAGTTTCCGCATCTGGGGGGCGCGTTCAGAACGAACGTGGAACAATTTGGCCCCAACGATTTCTTCGTGATGCAGAAATGCATGAAGGAGGTGCGTTTATAGGCTTTTCCCGTTCTAATTGCAATTTTTTCTGGCATAGGTGGGCGTTTTCAAGAGCGTCAAAGTATTTGGGCGTTTTGTCGAGCATGGCGAGCATATTTGAGGAGAGGAGTAAGTTTGAGGAGAGGAGTAAGACGTTTTTTCGAGCTTAACGATAATGTATTTGGGGGAAACATGGTACCATATGTATCCTTATCATTGTCCTTTTTTTTCTTTCTTTTTTTGGACCCATCTCTTCGTGCTCGCACCTTTATCCGAAACGTCAGGTGGGGTGGGCACAATTTGTCCTTGGGGTCACGTTGCCGGAGGTTTGGGCGCCACCCGTGCAGTGTGTCGCGCGTGGGAAGCCTTTTAAACTGTTTTGGCCTTGAGCATGTTTTAAGGCAAATCCCCGGGTTTCCGCAACATCCCCAGGGAATGGTGTTTCCGCACCCCCCCCGGGGATTGGGTTTCCGCACCCCCCCGGAGATTGAGTTTACGCATCCCTTTGATGTAAACCCAAAAAATATGTGCGCATCATGCGCGCGTACCAGACCCAGAGATAACATTCGGTTTTTTTTGCCCTCTGATGAGCACAGCCACGAGCGCAGCCAACTCGCAGGGAGAACAACCTTAGAAAACTGCCGCCCAGCAGCACCAGCAGGCAACACCGTGCGTGTGTGGCACATCCATCTGCACCGTACTGCTGTGGCTACTTGATTTTTTGGAGACCTGCTTCGTATCTGTAATCGATTACCTGTCTTTTGCTGCTGCTGTGGGCATCGATATTCTGCACGAAGAATATTAGAACCGTTTGGATTTACGACTTTTGCATCAATGGTTCTTATTACATTATACTTCCGATCATCAACTTGTGCTTCCTCCCCCACGCGAGCACACCCAGCCATGAGTAGACAACAGTGAACATGCGGATAAAACAGAAAAGGCTACAACCGTGCCCAGCACCACAAGCAACAGCAGGCAACATCATCATTCGCGTGTGGCATACCCCTACGTGGTGTGCTGCTGCTGTGGCTATGTGTTACGTACAGCAGTAGAGCAGTATGCGTACGGCAGCAAACCGATGCGTTAGTTCGGACTCAAACTTCGCTATTGTAGGCTAAGTAAATTCGTCCCCTCGAGGGGACAACTTTGAATCGTACGACGATCAAAACATTATCCAGCGTGATACAGGCGCTGATGTTTCATGAGAGAGGGTTTCTCTGTCCCCGTTTCTCATTCCGTGCACTTTCTGCGACGAGCTGGTGGTGAAGAGCGATGATTGCCCATCCTGGCGTGGATCACTCATGGAGTTCAAAATCTGGCTCAACAAGATAAGAAGAGTACCTACCGTAATCGCCTCTGATTTACCCCCGGGTTACGGATTTACCCCCCCCCCCCCCCCCCAACGCCTTTTCTGCCTGGTTGGTGAAAACCCGACGTGCTCCGTCCCGGCATAGTAGGGATGCGAGGGTCTGTGGTCATACGACTACGGCTATGCACCAACCGAGTACACCCCCCCCCCCTCCCCTACCTTTTCGGCCTGGAAGCATGATTTCTCAATTTTACCCCCGGGGGGATCGTTTTATTTGAAAAACAAAAAACATCCCTCCCCCTTCCTGGATTTACCCCCGGGGTATGTATCTTTGCTAGAGATCCCCCCGGGGGTAGAAGATTTTCGGGTCAGGTGCCCAGTCCCGAAGGGTTTTCGGGTCGATACCGAGCACCTTCGCCGCTCCTCGCGTTCCCACTTCGCCCCCATCCGCACACTTCTGCCGGGAGTAGCGTAAAGCGTCAAGCTTTTGATTGAGCTCGTACGAGGCGCACCCAGTGCTCCGGTCATCTTGCGCAGCGTGAACGCGGGTCTGGGTATTCCCTGGCCGGTGGACCCTTCCTTTTTTTTTGGAGGATCCAGCGCCGTCGGGACGGGCCAAGCATCCCCACGTGCTCTCCTCCTCCTCCTCCTCCTCCCCCTTCCTCTCCTTCCTGAACTGCTGCTCGTAGATCTTGTCCATGTTTTATATGTGTGGTGTGTGTTTTTCTTGCTTCCCCCCGGGGTAGATGTCCCCTCGGGTTAATGCTTGAAAACAGAAAGACCCCCCCTCTTTATGGTTCCCCCCCCCCGGGGGGTGTGTATTCACACAAGAACATCCCCTGCCTGGGGGTAAATCAGAAACGATTACGGTATTCTGAAATAGCTGATTCCCATAATTATGAAACGAAGAAAAAACATCAAAACCGCGATAAAAGACCGCGAACGGAACAGCTTCTGCTTTTTTGTGCCGGTTGAAAATCCACCTTTCGCTCGTTTATTTTTTACCACGCAAATTTTACTGTATATAAGAGTCGCCCGTACAGAAAGTCCTCATCGTACTCGTGCTGTGCACGTGCTGATGGGAATACCACTTCTTTACGGTTCTCCACCACGGCGGGGAGAGAGCGAACCGTCCCCGGGAGGGCGCTTCCCCACACTCCACTCGAGCTGCGGACAAGTTCATAGTTTTCACTACCAAGTACATCGTATTTGTCCACAGGCAGTCAGATGTTGGATGCTTGGATTTCGTTCTTGCGCCACTCTCCTAGGCACTTCCCGGAGGGAAACCTTGTATTATAGCCTATTTTGTAGTGGTAGTGCCCATTATCCCTGCAAAAAACGTAAATATTAAGGACAAGGAGTAGAATATATGTAAACCTGTGCGCCTAGCCATCCGGGTGGTCCCGGGCGCTGAGGCTGGGTAGGGTAGGGCCGGGGTTGTACAGTAGCAATGGCCAATCGAAGGCAAAGATGCCAGGAGACGGCACTTTGAGCCCTTGGGGATTTTAGACGGGGGAAAATGTAGTTGACGATTACGGCATCAGCCACGCATGGCAGTCTTCTCGCTTTAATTGGTTATTCTAGCGCCGCGGCCCCCAGCCCCGTTGCCGCTGGGTCTTCTTCCCAAGCTGTCTTCTCGCTTTGGTTATTTGATATATTAGTAGCTCCATTGCCCCCCAGCCCGATTGCCGCTGAGTTTTGGATTGTCTGCTCTGCGTTCCGCTATCTGCCGGGCGCGGTTGGCTTGCTTTGATTTTCTCGAGCAGGATGCCGCGACACCAACACTGAAGAGCGTCGTGGCGCTGCTGAAGCTGGGCGACTGGGATCCCGACGTATTTTACAAGTTCCGAGACACGATCCTCAATCAGGTTGGTCTGCGAGCTGCTCGGAGGAGCTCGGTTTTGACGAGCGCGCGTATCATATCGATAATTGGACAAAGGCGCGTATTGTGGGTGCGTTGGAACCTCTTTGAAACAGCACTGTATTTTACGAACAGACTGGTACTACGGTAGAATGGTTCAAGATTAGATTGAGCCTTGGGTGCTTGCTCCCTGCCGTTTCACGTTGCACTCTTGTCTGCTGTGTGCTCGCACCGTTGACAATGCCCTGCGTCTCGCCTCTCCACCCGTGAATAATGTAGGTGTCAACCGCGGTGACGAAGCTGAAGAAAGATCTCTGCCGAGGGATCCCGCGCGTATGGAGCAACTACTACATGCTGGACAAGGACAAGGTACGCTTTGGCTCGGTTTGCGGGCATGAGCCTCCTGTAGGCTGGACCTGGCGGCTACGAGCTGGTTCCAGAAACAATCGAAAATTTTCGGCTTCAAGCTCTGCTTTTGCACCTTGATTTTGAGAGTTGGACAACGAGATTTGGGCTATGCGTCATGACAAGCCGAAACGACTCCACTGTTTTATTTATATTTTTCCTCCGCTAAAATGGTACATGTTACCATTTTTTCTGGCTTTTTCGGAGACTTCTACTTCCCCTGACAAACGCAATATATATTTTGTTCGAAAAAGGTAAATATGGATTCGGTTTGTATTGATATGGAGCACACCCCTGCCAAATTTCGCTTTCCAACTCTCAAAAATCAAGGTTCAAAAATGGTCCCCGTGAAAAGTAAATACCTGGTAATTCTCTGTAGGTTTCCACCCCATACATTGTTCAAGTACTCGGCAGGCGTTTGTTATGGCAGTCCCTCGCGGCTCACAGAACACGCCAAGTACAAAACACGCCAAGTACTACGGGCGTCTTCCTGTTGTTGGTGCGATTATATCACACGTTTAGTGTCGAATGACTCGATGTATTGCCCGAGTTATGGCCTAAATCCCAAAACATACAGGATTTATTGAAGACATATAAATTCCTATGCAACTACGCCTCCCCACGCAATATTAACTATTGGCATATCTCGCGAACTACGACTCGCACGCCAAACCGAGGTTCAACGACGCGTCCCCGTTGTTGATGCGGTGACGTGGATGTGCTTAAGTTTCGACTAATTCGGCGTATTCATTGTTTTTTCCATGGACCTAGATTAGAAGTTTTGCCTCTGTCGCTGGAACCAGCTCGTAGATGCTGTTAATAGTTTGGAAGAAGTAAGCGAACCAACTGGCTTTAGTCCTTCCTCGATAAATAATGCATTGCGAGCCAGAAACGCACTAATAATAGTCGGATACAAGAAACGCAAAGTCGCCGCGGAATCCCGCAGGCTGTATTCTGTAACTGTACGAGTAGCACACTGTAATACCTAGCCAACTAACTAGTCGGCGGCTCATCATCCGCCAACTCTCACCCTTAGCCTTCTGTCATCTGTCACGGCGAAAAAAACTGTCGGAAGGTGTGTTGGATTAGCATTTGCTGACGTCTGGTCCGGTCGTCGCTCTGCGCCCCTTCCTAATCCAGGACGTTGCCTTCGAGATCGGGCGGTTCTACTACGGCATCAGGGAGTACGAGAACGCGCTGAGGTTCTACCGAGACAGCTCGGACAACGTCGGACAGCACCACGTAACGTTCCACAACATGGGTCTCTGCTACTACAGCATGGGTGAGACGTCCTTGTCGATGCTATGCTACGATGCCGTACGGTTGCCAGTGGCGTGGTTGTTTGTTCCGACGTCGTGGCGAGGTTGGTGTCGATTTCTCATTGTTGTGTGCCCCTGACAAGGTACGTGAGTATTGTGATACCTGGTATGATATATACGAACTGGTTATTGGATGTGGCGTTGTCGGGCGTGTATCAACTCGTGGCTGATGTATGCGCTTGTCTAGACTCGCTTGAGGATGATCGCCAAGGAATAGCCTTTGATGTACCGAACGGTCTAGTCATACTGAGACGACGAGCTGCAAAAGGAGATATTGCTGGCGACTCTGAGTCAGATATTGATTTTGATGTGGTCAACAGCCGAGCTGATGAAAACCAGATGAAGAGTGATCGCATGGGGGCGAGACACGTGGGGCGCTCATCCGTTGATATGACATAAAACCAAGCACCATGGCCCGCGTGTTCAATGTAACTTGCAGACCCCAGCTATGATTATTCCGGACCCTAGTATTCCTCAAACGGCGAGTTGTTTCCACCGGACTACAAGGGTATCGGGATCATATCTACGTATGATATGTACGTGGAACGCACATGATAGCAAGTAATATGCTGTGTTGCTTGCGTCTCATATCTGCCTTACAGTAATGCGCATCCAGCTGATCTACTGCTGTTCCAAGTATGCGCCCAAGTATGCGCTACTACAGTGCCAGGCAATCCGTGTAATCAAGTTAAGACAAAGATAGTTACTAAGTACTGAAGTGTCGTCGCCAAGACTAAAGACGCATGCGTTACGTTACGTCAGCACCGCAACTGTGTCGGTTCGAGCGCGACGCGAAAGTCCGCGTGGATAACCGCGCCTCCGTGTGCTATGCATACCGACACTCGATGGAGCCGCCCCCGGCAAAAGCTTATTAATATGGCGCTGTGTACACCTTGCTTGGCCCACAGCTACGACACAATGATTGATAGTTGCGCACCTCGGACGGATCATATAGATAATATAGATCATGTAGATAATCCACACTACATCCTTCATCTGCCGTTATGAGATGTTGTGCAGGATCTGTACATGTATAGAGTACAAATCCAACCGAGGAAACATGCGCTATAGATCATGCAGATCGTACGGCTCCCATCCGATACCATGAGCTAGACCGTACAGATCTTCCGCGAAGGATCTAGATCATCAAGTGGGATAGACAGATGGTCTGTCCGACGTGTGGATACTAGATATTAAACGCTAACCCTAGTGTAGACCTTGGCCCAGCCGCGATCAGATGGTCGAAAAGTATTCTTGACTTTTAAGCCTACACCTTAACCCTGAACCCAACCGTGGAGGCGTGCTACGATAGAGGTATTGAGGTATACCACTTTCTGGTGACAATGTTTTCTGAATGACGGGGCTCCAAAATCGTTCGAAATGTTGTTCTTGTTTTGCGATGTGAATTTTTTTGTTTTACCTAGGCCATGCGATTTTCGTTCATCGGGTTTGCACTCCCTTTTTTTCAAAGTCAGTTTTTACCTCAGATGGGTATACTGCTAATAGTATAGAATTACTCAAGTGGTTAGGAGCCTCGGAAAGAAAACGGTGCGCCTCTGTCGTAGCATGCATTCGTCCGGGAAATTCTCGAAGCGAAGATGTGTTGAGGAGTTAGCGTGGACTGCCAACCATGTTTTCTGAAGCTGGGCCAGATCGTAAAGCACTGCTGAATTTACTTCGGGCGTCTTGCAAAATCGTCAATGCCTCTGAATTTCCCCTCGGGTGTCGTGCAAGAACACTGCTGAATTGATTAGGGTGTCGTGCGGAACAACAGCGCCGATTTAAGCCGGGTGTCGTGCAATATGCGCGTTTGTTTTTTTTTTGGCTGTGCAGGGGACTTGCACCAGGCGAAGCACAACTTCGAGCAGGCGTTGGGGCTCAACGCCAACTACGAGAAAGCCAAGTCATGGCAACGCAAGGTCAGGAGCCACATCTCGTAGGGTATCCGTTCGACTACAACCTGTCGATTTTCTTGCCATTTCGTGGAATGAAAGCTGTCGAGTGTCCAGCCATTAAATGGAATAATAAAGAACAAGATAGTGGACTAATAGACGTGGGTCCTCGCGTTACACGAGTGCTCCAAACCTGTCAGCATGTTATTGGGTCTGTATGCTGCCAGCAAGGACTGCTCCGAGAGCTGCAGTAGAACAGGTACAGGTCTACGTATCATATGTGTGGGTGGTATGGCAGATACCTGAGGCTTTGGCAAAGGAGTTGGAGGAGGCGTTATCGGGTTACGTTTGGTGCAAAAATCGAAGCCATAAGTTTTTACACCTGGGTCCCAAAAGGGTTAATACAGTTTTTGTTCGACAGGTCGACGCCCGGAGCTGACCGACTACGCACCTCGCTGACATTATTATACATTGTTGTACCTGTTTTATGTAGCGCTCTTTGGCTTACGTTTTCGTGCCGTTTGTTGCTGTGTTGTTTTGTTGACGTTTTCGTACCTTTTTGCTGTTGTGCTGTTTAGCCTGCTTTTTCGTGCCTTTTTTTGAATTGCGTTGTTTTGCTGACGTTTCCGTTCGTTTTTCTGTTGCGCTGCTTTGCTGACATACCCGTACCGTTGGTATTGCGTTGTTTTGCACCTTTCTGTTCGTTGCGCTGTTGTTTTCCCAGGTCCACCAGGAATTAAAGTTTCCCGACTTAGGCGGAAAGCTGGCACTCACGGGCGCCACGTCTTCGCTGTCCGTAGGTACGTACATTGGTGGGCGTGTGCGTTCGCGTCTTTGTTGGCGTTGGCGTTGTCAGGTCAGGCGGTGGGGTCGACATGAAAACACTAACCTTTCGCTCGCCCAGCCGGGGTCATGGTACCCGTAGGTTACGGTAGCTCGTGCTGCCCTTGCCACGGCTGGCAGCATTATAGTGTTTTGCAACAAAACGAAAAAATTATTTTGTGATGGACTGAAATTTGACACACGACACGTTTGGGTTAACGGTGGTGAGATAAGCTATTAAGCTTTAGGAGGTTCCCCTCCGGGAAGTGCCTAGGGGAGTGGCGCAAGAACAAAATCCAAGCATCCAACATCTGACTGCCTGTGGGCAAATAAGATGGACCTGGTGGTAGTAGTGAAAATATGTTCTTGTCCGCAGCTCGAGAGGCGCCCTCCCGGGGACGGTTCGCTCTCTCCCCGTCGTGGTGGAGAACCGTAAAGAAGTGGAAATCCCATTAGCACGTGTCCAGCACGAGTACCATGAAGACTTCTTGTATGGGCGACTCCTATATCCAGTGAAAATTGCGTGGTAAAAAATAAGAAGTAAATACGAAAGGTGGATTTTCAATCGGCAAAAAAAGAAATCAGCAGTTGTTGTTTCGTGCGCCCGGTCTTTTTATCGTGGTTTTGATATTTTTTCTTTGTTTCATATAATGGGAATCAGCCATTTCAGAATAGGTACTCTTCTTCTCATGTTGAGCCAGATAGATTTTGAAATCCACAACGAGTGACCCACGCCAGGATGAGCAATCATCCCCCTTCACTACCAGCTCGTCGCAGAAAATGCACGGAATGAGGAACTGTAGGGCTTCTGTTGTCGCTGAGACAGAGAAGCCCTCTCTCATGGAGCATCAGCGCCTACATCCACTTCTGTTTGTCTTTTAGAGTCAAGAAAAATCGATTGTTTTGATCGTTGTCCGATTCAAATTCGTCTCCTCGGAGGAGATTAATTTACTCTTGCCTAGCGAAGTTCGAGTACGAACCAACGCATCGGTTTGCAGCGATACGTATACTGCTGTACTGCTGCATGTATCACATAGCCACAGCAGCAGTACACGACGTATGGGTATGCCACACGAGCATGATGATGTTGCCTGCTGTTGCTTGTGCTGCTGGGCATGGTTGTAGCGTTGTCTGTGTTATTTGCATGTTCACTGCTGTTGTCTACACATGGCTGGGTGTGGTCGCGGAGCAAGCACCATTGATGCAAAAGTCTTGAATCCAAACGGTCCTAATATTTTCGTCCAGAATGGCGATGCCGCCCACAGCAACAGTAAAAGACAGGTAATCGATTACAGATACAAAGTAGCCCCCGAAAAAACCAGCTAGCCACAGCAGTACAGCTCAGATGGATGTGCCACACACGCACGGTGTTGCCTGCTGGTGCTGCTGGGCGGCAGTTTTTTAACATTGTGCTCTCTGCGCGTTGTTGTGTGCTCATGGCTGTGTTCATGAGAGGGCAAAAAACGAACCGAGTGTTACCTCTGTCTGGGTTTGGTACGCGCGCATATTTTTGGGATTTGCATCAAAACCTTCGTTCGTAAAGTAGAGCATCGGAGGCTCCGAACAAAGCAATCAGCTACTACAACAGCAGCCACACGTGCATAGAGTTGCAGGCTGCTGCTGCCAGGGGGCTGGACTGCTGCTGGGCGGCAGGATCGTAGCGTGGTGTTCTACGCAAAAATATGGACATGTACATACGTGTACCCTTTAGCAGAAAAACCCGGTTGGCATCCAAATCTTACGTACGTACGCGGGAATAGGGGATGCGGAGACACCATCCCCGGGGATGTTGCGGAAACCCGGGGATGTGCCTTAAATATGCCCAAGGCCAAAAAAGTTTTCGAGGCTTGCCACGCGCGACACACTGCACGGATCGCGCCCAAACCTCCGGCAACGTGACCCTAGTCACCGAATTGTGCCCACCCCCCCTGACGTTTCGGATAAAGGTGCGAGCACGAAGAGATGTGTCCGAAAAAGAGGAAAAAATGACAATTATACGTATACATATTTTTAACCAATCGCCGGAGGATAAAACACAGCATTCATATTGTAAATATGTAAAACAAAACTAACCCATCCAACTCTAGAACATTCCAACGGCGAAAAGTATACGAGCAATGCCATAAAATGACGGTAAAAGGTGCATGCGAATCCCACCGGCTTCACGTGCTCCCTTTTTTTTTCGGTTATTTGTTTGTTATTACAATATACGGCCGCTATTCCATTCCGCCGGTCGCTAAATGTATTTTTCCCCTCATCGTTTTTTGTTTCGCTACAGAGACCGTGGAAGAGTTACCGACGATCTCTGCGTCGCCTCGGGCCGCGACCAATCACGCCGAAACGGACTGGAACGCCACTGCTGCTCCTCTCCTGCCACTATTAGCTGGCGAGCAAGTGGATGATCCAGCAAACGGCCTGTTACCCCCACCCCCCGCGGAAGATTTGACCACCCAATAAGTTATCGCGGCCGCCGCCGCGGCTGCCACGGTAGCCCTCGCGTATGATTTGAACGCCCATTAAAGTTATCTCTGCCGCAGCCGCAGCTACAACCGCAGCCGCCGCTGTCGCTGTTGACGTCTTCATATTGTCGTTGTTTTTTTTGTCTAGCTTTCAACGAATGCCGATGTACGGGCGCCTCGTTTAGTTGACGCGCCGCGCGAGGTGGGTGGCTTCACCACCGCCATGGTTGGGTTGCTTTGAGTTGGGGCTGGCTTGGCTTGGCTTGAGTTGGGTTGGGTTGGGTTTGGTTGGATTTTGATTTGGTTGAGTTCGGTTGGTGGCGGGGTTGGGACGAGTGCGAGGTCTATAGGTTGAAGATTCGCGCGTTAGATTGGGTTGGGTTGGGTTAGTGGTGGGTTGGGAGCGAGTGAGGATTCTAGGTTGGAAGCTCGCGCGCTGGGAGAGAGGGTATTAGACCCTGCAGCTAGGTTGGAAGTACGCGCGTTGGAAGAGAGGATTGGTCCTGCAGAACTGATTTTGAGGTGGTGGACCTATTGATACTGCTAGTACTGTAGATCTACATTTTGTGCATGTTGTTTACTCTGTACACACTTGATTCACACGCTAGAGACTTGAGGGCGGTGGTGGCGTAGACCGTCGAATGTATGCTGGGCGGCAGCTAGATAAAGTCGAGTGCGCGTACAGTATTGGTCCCCCTATGTTGCTGGTTGAGTTTCCGCCGGTTGTCCGCTATATGCCCTCTGAAATCCCTTGGCATAGCTGGGAGCAACCAGTTGTGGCGGCAAGAGGAGTTGCGCCGGTTGTCGTTATTGTGCCGGTATCTACGGCTGACACTTACCGACGCTATAGAGGGAACAGTACTATTGTACCGTTGTACCTGCTGCTGCTGTTGTTGAAGCGTTGGATCAGCAGAGTAATAGTAGTAGTGCTGTTTGCACAGCTGGATTGCTTTGGCCCATTTGCCTTGGCTTGGGCTGGCGACGTTTGGACGTTTTTGTGTCAGGCACAGGAAGGTGTCGAGCGGAAGGAGGGGGGGGGGGGAGTTTGGAAGCTGAAACTTTCTTTTTTGGGGTTCCTTCCGCCGATTTTGATGTTCGGAAAAAATCGATTCTGCGAGGGGAGGGGGCGTTATTGTAGTATGGTATGGTTATTCTTTAGTCTATGATATGATTTTCTTCTGGTGTTTCGTTCCGTGGAGGCTGGTGTTTTGTTGTTGAAAGGTTTTGTTTCTGGTGGGTGGAGGTCTGTGCATGGCGACTGACGAGCAGGAAGGAAACGTTTACCAAACCAACTTGTGTTTCTGCGGCTTGTCTTCTGCATTGAAGACTCCTGTAGACGCGTGGTGCGATAGAGGTATATGGTATACCATAGTTTGGCCACAATATTTTGTGAATGACGTGGCTTCTTAGCCCAAAGTCGTCGAAACGCCATTTTTCTTTTGCAATATGATTTTTGTATGCCTAGGCCATGGGATTGTTCATCGGGGCGTACTTTCATTTTTCTCAAAAGCAGATTTTCGGTGGGGGAAAGTAAATCCTCGTGTGAGGACCATAAAAAACAAGGGTACACCTCCGTAGCCTGTGCCTGCATGCGTACTTTCGTCACGCAGCGAAATTTTACAGCGCTGTATTGGTTAAGTATTGATGGATTGTACATTGCAGATTGCAATTGTACTCGTTAGAAGCATTTATACAGTGCAGCGGTTTTGATTGTCATGTCGATACCAAGCCCTCACTATCCACTAGAAATTATACCTCATTATCGCTTAGTAATTGTCTTGCCACCTCGGGAGGGTGAGCTGTCAGTCTGACAGACAATAAGTTGGTATTTTTGACTCCCGGGGTGTGGATACTACAGCGGTGTGTGTCCGCACCCAAGTCAATGTCATTGTCAAGTGGGGTCTCCGAAACGGAGAATCTTTTAATTTTTGCCTGTCCGTCTTGTCTGTATGAGTCGGGTTTGTATGTCTGTCCCCTCGAATACAGGACGACTTCATACAGGGCCTACGCTTGTTGGTATGTGTCGTTTTTGTATGTCTGTCCACCCTCGAACACAGGACGACTTCTTCATGCAGGACCTACGCTGTTTTCCCTAAAATGATCCAAAGCGATCGACGCCCGACCATACCACGCCGAACGCCGGTATTCGACACACAACACACGCACACAGGCGGCCCAAACCAACCATCAGCCTCTAGGGTACCCTGTGCGTTGACACCCACCCGAACACCATGATTTGGCGAATAGCTCATTTTCAATAAGCCATTTGGCGAACACCCCGTTTTCCACAAACCATGCGCGAACAAGCTGTTTCCGAAAGCCATTTGGGCTTTTAAAAAAATCACAAAACGTTTCTCTGTGAGCCATTTTGTGTCCGGTTTTCACTCAGCGCCAGATCCCGGGGCCACGTGCCTCTTTCTCCAACGGGATTTTTCACGCCCATTCAAAAGGAATCGGCAAGCACCAGAGGTCTTGTTCTCACGTTGGTAATGCTATCCGCATCGCTAGAGGCAGCTAAAAACACAGTAGTACCAGACGCCGCGCAAGACTAAGTACCAAGCCAGTATTTCCTACAAATTGCCCTACGTAGGGTATCTGCAGAAAAAAACAAAAAGTTATCGTAGCTCGATACTAGAGTTTCTTGTTTAGATCAAACGATAAAAAAGTGTTCTCGATACTATAATTGCTTTAAGGGCTCTCTTTGCTCAAGTAGTTTTACGTTTTTTTTTTTCTTTTGTATTATCCTCCGGCGGATGGGGAAAAATAAAGCTTACGCTCACCACACTTTCACGTATTTTCATACGCGTCGTGTGTCGATTTAACTCAGCTGCTTTCGCAGCCCAACGCTAGCTGGCGCACCCTTCGGATCCCATTGTAGGTATAGCGTGAGCTGTCCCTATCAGTGGTCTTCGTTACTACCCCGGCAGCGCAAGCTGCCGTTGTATACGGATGCGTGTGTATCTCGACCCGGTCTGTCCCCTGAGGGTCAGGTTCGGTGGAGATAGCCACCCCCGGAATGTCATCTTTCCGGGTAGTGTGGGACTTGCGTAAGCTCACCCACTAACAAAACCCCTGGCCATGGGAGATGGCCTTCCGCCGGACTTGGTCCAGTTACGGTCCACCCTATCCATTCGGGCGTTGGTCCTAGTAGTTTGACGTTCTCGTACTCATGTGATTAAGCGTTCCTTGTTGATCAGGAGATTAAACGTTCTTGCTTCTCAAGTGCTTATAAGCGTTCTCATTTCCCAAGCGATTATGCGTTCTCACTTGTTCTCGCCACTCAAAGTGATTAAGCGTTTCAGGTACTCTGGCGATTGACGGCTCTCGAACTTACTTAGCTTCAGTTAACGAAAATGTCCCGATTCCGATAAGTGGTGCAATACACCTGTTCAAAAAGAGAACACACCTGGCGTGCTAGATCGCCCGGCGTACTGGCCACCCGGAACAATCTGCTGCCGAAACGCCAAAACCGTTCTCGCTTAAGTGAATGAGCGTCCTCGTTACTCAATTGATTACGCTTTCTCGCTGCTCACGCCATCAAGCGAATTTCTCGATATTCAAGCAAGTGTTTTAACGCCTTGAGAACTGGAAACCCTTTTGGAGACAAAATTACTTGAAGTTAGTATAGGGAGGGGTTTGGGGGCTCTAAAGGGGTTAAGCGTTCTCGAAGTTACTTGGTTTCGGTATATGAAAATGTCCCAATTCGAATGTTTGGTACTATACAACACGGCAATAAATAGTTCTGGGGTACTGGATCGCCTGGCGTACTGATCGCCACAAACGTTCTGCCGCCAAAACCCCCCAAAAAACCAAAAACGTTATCGTTACTCAAGCGGTAAAGCGTTCTCGTTGCACGCGTGCTCAAGCGTTCTTGCTACTCGAGTAATAAAACTTTCTCGTGTTCCTTAAGTGAAATAGTGTTCTCGTTGATCAAGTGATGAGGCGTTCTCGAAGATTATTTGGACCATCAATATAAAAATGTTCCGATTCAGTCATTTTGTGCTGTGCACCTGTCCGGTAAGAATAATTCCAGCGTGCTGGATCGCCTCCTAAGCGTACTGATCGCCAGAAACGATCTGCTGCCCAAGACCCAAACCCGTTCTCGTTGCTCAATTGTTTAAGCGTTCTCGTTATTCAAGTATAAGGCGCCCTATTTACTCAAGTGATTAAGCGTTCTCGCTACTCAAGTGATCAACCATTCGTTATCGTTACTCAAGCGATTAAGCGCTCTCGTTACTCAAGTGATCAAGCGTTCGCGTTAATCAAGCGAGTAGACATTATCGTTACTCAAAGTGATAAACGTTATCAATACTGCTGCTTAAGTGATCAAGCGTTTGCGTTACGCAAGCGAGTAGAACTTATCGTTACTCAAGAGATCAAGATGTCTCGAAGTTACTCGCTTTCAGTACATGAAAATATCCCGATTGGAATACCTGGCGCTCTTCACCTGTTCGTCAACCAATATTCCTGGTGCGCCGGGTCGCCTGGCGTGCTGTTCGCCAGAAACGCTTACTGTAGTAGTGGCATCGTCCTGAGGCGGCCTTTTTCCCCGAGCGGTTGATTGAAAATTATGGCAAACAAATTAAGCAAACTAGAAATAATACCTATCGCTTGTTGCGCATGTAGGTTTCGCGCTTTCCTCCCAAACGTTTCCTGGAATTCTCGCTGCCAGCTAGTTGATGAATTTGGTACCCTCTACCCCGAGGCGCTCAAATATTTCCACCACGAACTTGGCAAGCTTATGGTCCCGTTCGGCGAAGGACACATGTCCCGGACAAGCGTGGTGTTGCCGCTTACGCGCCCCGGAAATAGAGGCACAGCTGAGTCGTCACGGTCAGTGGTGCCCCCTTGCAGGGTGTACCCGCGCTTTGCGGGTCTACATGTAGGCTACATCTAGTGCGATGGGCTTCGCACCGTACCCACGGTTCGGCGCGTCCCGAGGATCTCCTCTCCTGACGGCCACGTCCATTCTCAGGTTCCGTCCCGCCGTGAAAGGCTCCCCACTCTCAACTTTCTGAGGGATCCCCAGCCTTTGGATTGTGCGGGAGATCGCGTGGAGAAGAGGTTAGTGCTGACTTACGTGTGTTCCTGCTTTGGGACAGATGCATGGGTGTCGCGTGCTTACGTCAACTTGCTATATCGCGGCGGGGGCACTCCGCCGCCACATGTTCCTCAATCCCGCCTTCCAATGCCGACGACCTCTGCATGCGGATATAACACGGAGTGAGTCCGTTGGTCGCGCCCAAACGCATGCGGTGGCTCCTGCCCCTTGCAGACTCTTGTACCGAGCCTTGGCGAAGTTTCTGATGCCCCTACCTCCCAGGGGGTTGTCCGGTCCCGACAGGCGTGCCGTCGCCGGCAGCTGGCACAGAGAAGCCGTGTGCACGACGTGACGGTCCCGGTTGACGAGCTTTCCGATGCTTGTTGGCTTTTCCGTGAATCAGTGGTGACAATGTCAAACGCCGTCAGCATGTCGGCCTCTGGGGACCTTGGCGTCGGGCCAGCCTCTATGCTGAGACTCAATTCCAGCCAAGAGTCCGGGGCAGTGCCTGCCATCGCTTCCTTCGTGACCGCCCACGTGCCTCGACTCTCCTTCAGGCAAACGCCGAGCCGAGCGAAGTTGCTCGATTCAGGGAGCGCCTTCCTCACTCGGTCTCTATTAAAAATGGGCAGGCAAGGTCCGGAAGCACCTCGGTAAATCCCAACCCTGCTCCCGACAGAGGCAGGCTTCCTCGTGGCTTTTGTCGACCGAAGCCCTAAATCCCTGTGCCCGCGCAGGAAAGCGTGCTTGCTTGCTGGCGAAGTTGCGGTGTCAGCTTTTATCCGGGCACCCCTCGGGGAAGAACGATTGTGCCTCGACCGCTCTCGGCAGCCCGTAGATATTCCATGTACCCACTCCGCCCCATTACTTGCCCTCTTGTTCGTGCTTCGAAAGGCAAAACTCCTTCTCCGGGACCCGCTTAAGGTTGCTTGTCTCCTGCCAAAGGGATTCAATGGTGTTAATTATGTAGTGACTAAGTGTTCTAGTGGATAGTGCTCTATAGCTAACAAAAAAATATGTACTGCGGAGCTCGTAGAACCATTCTCGCCAGCAGCGATCTCCATGGACCCTCCCTTGCTACGGGACACGTGTCTAGGAACACACTATCTATAATAAAAATCATTCATAATATTCTCAAGTGTGCACGCTCAAAAATAGTAAATCCGAAGGCGGTGAGATTCGAACCCACAACACACCCACGTTGGTTATGTAGGACTATCCACTCGACCACTCAGTCACAGTGAGTATAGCACTATCCACTAGACCGCTCGGTCGCCGTGACTGAGCGGTCAAGTGAATAGTGCTATATAACTAACAGATGGCGATGACTAGACCACTCGGTCGCTGTGACTGAGCGGTCTAGTGGACAGTGCTATATACCGAACAGATGGCGATGATGGTCGCCGCTTGCTTGTCCGGCATGTAAACGAGGCAGCACGCAAGGTGGTCCGCGCCTCTCATATATCACACCCCCCACCGTGTGCTCGACGACGTACTGCCTGGTATCGATCGGGACCCCCACAAAACCACCACAGCCCCGCCCTCTTTTCTCCTTCTCAACAATGCTGATGTCGACACTATAAAGGAGCTCTATTCAGCAATGTGATCGTTGACACTGTCAAGAGGCGAACCCTCTCCGCCGTCTATTAATAGCTCGCGCCGAAGGAAGTTAAAAGCTCTGATTAGTGTTCGCCGCGACTCCCGTAGACGGCGAGAGGGATGCCGTCCTTGCAAGCGAAGGCTTCGAACCCTTGTTCCTCAAAACCCTCCCGGATTTCCCGGCCATCGCGCTAGGCAGAGCATCGCCGGTTCGGGTACACCTGCTGGCATATCCTCGAGCAAGCGGTCGTCCGGGTCTCCCAGGAGTCCGTCCGAAATATCGCACCCGCTGATCTCGCACCATGCAAGACACCTAATAAGAAACAAGGTAATGAGAACGTTAGGCTGATATATATTTTTTTAAATAGACGGAATCCAGGAGTGCCATTATATACTGATGAGGTTGGTGGAGAAAACTCCCTCTCCCACAACTAAGAAACCCAGCCTGGGTCATCAGTGGTTGTGTTTCATATTACAGTAGCACGGCTTTTCACGGGTCATGACCCAGTCCGCCGACCGGGCCAGCGGGGATTCAAAATCTCGCAGGTTGAGTCGGGTCGCGCCAGGTGGTGTTCGAAATCTCACGGCGGGTCAGGACGGGCCGGGTCGATTCAAGTAAGGAGGTCTTTTCAAATATCAGGGGTTTGGTCGGGTCACCCTGACCCGGCCCGACCCGACCCGACCCGACCCGACCCGACCCGACCCGACCCGACCCGAGAAACGTGACCCGGTCCGTGAAGTACCCTGCCTATTAGGCTTCCCGACTGTAGCACTTGGTGGCCGCAAACAGCATGGTGAGCGCTGGCACGTAGATGGCCACCTTCGTAAGCACCACTGCCCTGTTCACCACATTGAAGACGTTGTTAGAAAAACCGGTTATAACGATCCGGTTGACCTTCTCCAGTAGCGTTCGTGCCCTCAGCCCCACGTGCTCCACCCCCCCCGTTCACCGCAGCTTCGACCTTCCTCACCTCTCGATTGCCTGGTCCGTGGAACCACGACATGCTCCGTCCGGACATTGTACGAATGCGAGGGTCTATGGTCTGAAGATTACGACCATGCATGATAATTAATGAGTACCTCTTGATTGATCTCCTCCACCCGCGGCCGCCACTGTCAAATTGCCCCTGCGGCGATGAGCCGCCTCAACGTCATGCCCACGAAAATGGGCAGACACTTTTCGCCCAGCGCGGTGAGGCTTGGCCGCACGAACAACTTCGTGCACAATGCCCGGGTGCGTATACTATGATGAGTAGAATTACTTGATGAGTAGGAATACTACGTTTCAAGTATATACGAAGTACGTGATAACAGGTGTGCGACAATTACTGGTGTCTGACATTCTCATTCGTGACCGTTGATGCGACATAGACACACCATACACACTGCATACGCTGTGTAAGTATTAATACTGTTGTACGTGCGGCTCTGACCCTCTTATCCATGCAGTATTGATACGTCCTTCAATAAACCCGTTGATACGACGAACCCCTGAATGAAGAGCCCACCAACACAACACGCAAAATACTCGCTCCATTCTCACGATCTTCAATCCTGTTTCGAGTTATTGTATATTCCCGTTATGGGACCCGAATACAGCGAGCGACAAAATATGGCCGAGTGTTTTTCTTGTTTTTGACCGTCTAGAAAGAGCGTGCAGCAAACAAAAAGTACAATCTGTTAAATAGTAGGATTCACAAGGAATCCACCAGTTAAAGTTAGATGTTCATTACATAGTCAAATGAGTGTATGCAGAGTACTGGGTAAGCTGTCGAACCATGTGATAGAAGTTGTTTTCTTCAGTATGGAAGAGGACACATATATGGTACTGCGTTCCACCAAGGAATAACGCGTTGACGGGTCACGTGCGTAAGATCAAAGCGTTGACTAGGCCACGTGCCTAAGATCGAAGTGTTTACTACGTCACGTGCGTAAGATTGACCTGGGTGTCGTATGTAGTGGATACCACCATACGAGATAATTTGTTAGAGTACAAAGGACGAGACACGAGTACTTGCACATCGAGTTCACTCTTCACATCTGCATCTGGACTTGGACAGTTCATAGTGACATAAGTTTTTGTTGGCCCAACGAGAGCCCATTAAAGTAATCCACCATCGTCTAAACCATCATCAGTCAGGCTCGAGCTCGTCTCGCCGCGACTCTGTGTTAGCCTCTGAAGACCGTCATCGGTCAGGCACCACCACATTTCTAACAGGTTATGAGCCTCGTTAGCGTGTAACACACAGCGCATCAACATCCCCTGCGGTGGAGCACAAGACTGGTGTTTTTTGCTGAAACACTACGCAAGAAACTTGGAACCAAACGTGAGTCGAGTCGAACGGCACTGGAACAACGTGCACGAAGAAAAAGGGAGCCCGGCGGACAGACCGGCAAGCTTCAGGCGATCTGCGTACAGGATCGAGCTGAACGAGAAAGAGAAGCCCGGCGGACGGACCGGCACGCTTCAGGCGATCTGCGTACAGGATCGAGCTGAACGGGAATAGGAAGCCCGGCGGACGGACCGGCACGCTTCAGGCGATCTGCGTACAAGAACGAGCTGAACGAGAAAAGGAAGCCCGGTGGACAGACCGGCACGCTTCAGGCGATTTGCGTACAAGATCGAGCTGAAAAAAGGGGAAGAGGAAAGCCCGGCGAGCGGGTCGGCACGCCTCAGGCGTCCCACGGACAGGATCGAGCTACAAGCGCGAGAATAAATACGACAGTACAGAGCCAGCGCAAGCAACGCACTTAGAGCAGTCATGGAGGAGCCCGGTAACGTCGTGACATCGACCATAAGGAATATTCCCAGATTTGATGGGACCAAACCGGAGAACTATCGCGAATGGAGCTCAAAGACCCGCGTAGTCTTGTCTATGTCAAACAAAGACGTGTTTGATGTTCTGAACGGATCGATTGAACCGGTACCAGCAGTCACAGACAGTGACACCCCGGACACTCCGACGAATTTGGTGGAAATTCAACGCTGGAAGCGAGCGTGCGAGACCCTCTTCTCCGTACTTTACCTTGTCACGAGTGGCCCTGCAGCTACACTAGTTCGACAATATGAAGACAGGACTTCGGCGGGGGGTCTGGGACACGGACAGAAGGCGTGGAACGCTTTGCATACCAAGTACAACAGCAACAGCAAGGAAGCACGTCGAGCCTGCTACGAGAAGCTTGTGAGCTTCCGGATGGAGGAAGGGCAAGATCCTGATGACTATACCATCAAGTTATTGGAGATTCGAGGGCGGCTGCATGAAATGGGAGAAAAAATCTCGGACGAGAGGTTTGAAGACATTCTATTGCAAGGCCTGACCGACGACTACGAGTTCGTAAAGATGACGAGCTTTCACAGCCCAAACTTTGGCATTAACGAAATTCAATCAATGATGAGAAACTTGTACATCGACCGACTCTCGAGACCAGGACATGTACACAAGCTAGCCGGTAGAGGAGCGGCAATGACAACCACCAAAGGATCACGGAAGGTACGATGCTACAACTGCCAAGAATTCGGACACATGCAGCGAGACTGCACAAACAGCAAGAAGAAGCGATCTGATACACCAAAATGGTGCTCGCTACACAACTCTACGACACACAGCGATGCCGAGTGCAACGCTCAGAAAGAGAAGCACAATGCGGAGAACCAACCACAGGGAGAAGTACAAAGTGCTCACACAGCGACTGAGTCGACGGCGACGGAAGAAGACGAATTTGGGTATGCCTTCGTGACGGCTGGGTGGACCCCATCAGCAGAGTTTCAGGAAACTGCGCAACCAACCGAGAGAAGGGAGACTAGTGCTGACACACCCAGACTTGCTCCGAAAACCTTGACCATGGTGATGGATAGTGGAACATCCGGGCACTGCTTTGATGATGAACTTCACCCGGGTCTGAAGGACAAGCTGCTAAACTACAAGCCACTCGAGAAACCCCACAAGATACTGACCGCAGGGCGACACGTTCTACTGGGAACAGCGACCGGTACGATTTCAAGAAAAATCATCGACACGGACGGCAACAAGCATCCGGTAGAACATGCAGGCTTGGTCACACCTGGGAGACATAATCGTTTCTTAGCACTGCTGCTGCTGCTGTTGCTGCTGCTGCTGCCCAAACTCGAGGACAAGACCTGCCAAGGGGTTCTCTGTGGGTACAGCTTGAACAGCACAGCATACCAGATATATAGAAACAAGACGACGCGAGTGACAGAGAGCCGCAACGTCGCCTTCATCGAGACCCCAGCATCGACACTGGCTGATTCCACAGGGGGCAACACCACTGGCGACGCCGTCAGTACTCACGAAGACAGCTCGCTGGGAGTAAACACCCAAGACATCTGTATCACGTACAGCGAAGAGATAGACAGCCTCCTGAAGAAAGTGTCGAAGCTCACGAGAAGAAATTTGGACCACTCAACATCAGCAGGCGAGGAGGAGCCGGTAGCCGAAGGCGCCGGCAGTGACGAGACGCTCGAAACGATCAGGACAGGAGCATGGCCGACAGACCACGAACTCGGAGGCGCAACATGGTTGGGCACACGCGCAAATTATGCCGTAAGTCCGGTCTCACGCAAAAGACTCTACCTTCACCAGCAGCGAGAACTGCGTAACCTGGGATTGCTCACTAGCCCAATGGTAAGTGACGCAGAGGTAGCGCACGAGAAAGAAAGCACGATGGAATACGCGCTGGTAGGTGAACCAGAACACAGGTCAGATGGGGCACAAGAGCACAGGATGGAAGTATACCTTGACTACGCCCTAGATACTGGAAACCCCGTCTGTGAGCACAGTTCGGATGGGGAGGTCATTACGATCCCGAACACGTTCAAGGAGGCGATGGAATCGCCACAGACGACCAAGTGGAAAGAAGCCACAAACAAGGAAGTAGACAGCCTCCAGAAACACGCAGTCTTCGACCTGGTATCTCCAGACTCAGTACCACCGGAGCAAAAGGTGGTCGGGACCAAATGGGTCTTTAAGGTCAAAGCCGATCACTCGCTGAAAGGTAGAGTTGTGGTTCACGGCTGGGGACAAGTACCGGGAATCGACTTTGGCTGCACATATGCACCAGTATGCCGTATCCAGAGCATTCGCATGGCACTTGCCATAGCTGCGAGCGAGGACTGGAAAGTATTCCAGCTTGATGTACAGACGGCGTTTCTAAACGCCGAAGTGCAGAAGGAGGTGTATGTGAAGACTACTCCAGGCTTTGAATCGCTTGAAGCTACAATTGGACGTCCCAACGTGATGAAACTCAAGAAGAGCCTGTACGGACGATGCTGCTAGACTCTACGGGCATCCAACTTTACCAGGCCATCACGGGGTCTCTGATGTACCTGAGCCAATGCACGCGCTACGATATCACCTACGCCGTCAACCAACTGGCCCGAGCCATGAGCAAACCATCCAAACTACGCATGACAGCAGCAAAGCATCTTCTCCGCTACCTAAAGGGAGATATGGGCCTGGCAATCACGTACAAGACAGGGTGTTTCGTAAATGACGGGGTATTGCGATGCGAGCTGGGGAAACAATCCTGAAAACGGCAAGTCAACCTCCGGCTACTTGTTCATGCTGAAGGACCACTGAGCTTCAAGACTGCGCTGCAGAACGTGACGGCGCAGTCGACTCTTGAGGTGGAACTCATCTCAATGGCACACGCAAGCAAGGAGGCGGTGTACCTATCCAACATGATGGCCGAGCTGGGATTTAGAAAGCTGTTTGAAAGTGTACCGCTCTTTGGCGACAACACCGGAGCTCTACACATAGCAGGAAACAGCACCTACAGCTCTCGCACGAAACACATCGCTCTGCGCTTCTTTTGCTTGAAGGAGCTAATCGAGAACGGCGAAATCAACATCCACCACGTGGCAACACAGAAACAACTGGCAGACGTAGGGACTAAGTTCCTCACGAAGAACACGCATCGGCACCTACTAAACCTTATCGAGGCATACACCACAAGAATCGAGATCTAAGGAGGAAACGAGCAACTCAAGATCGACCCAAAGGAAGAGATTCCACAATGAAGACGACAATGAGTACACGTCAAGAAGCGACAAAGAAAAAAGGGAATGATCCAAGATCGACCTGAACGGATACCAAGTTGTGACGACAATGTTCCTATTTTTTACAAATACAGAAATTCGACAGCAAGATGGATCGAGATCAGGAGGAGCCATTTGGACGAAGCCACAGGTAGTCATCACACATAACTTTATCAACATCTACACCATGTCCGACAACCAGGAACGCGAGGAGGTTCACACCGGGGATATTTCCGACGACAGTATAGCTACGGGACAAGAGCGGCGAACACGCTTGTACGGCAGGTTTCTTTTCTTCGAAGAAAACTACAGAGAAGAGGCAGGGGCGGAGATCGCCAACTGGACCGTCAAGCAAGGCGTCGAAGACTACTCCGATAAGTCACTTGGAGCGGTATGTATGGAATTTTATTTTTTCGGGGTTTGGTACGTTGTGCATTACGGTTTTCGAGGATAACGAGGGGGCGAAGAACCTAGCGCAAAACCTAGTGTGCACGTCGAACTCGAAGCACATTGATGTACGACACCACGTTTTGCGGGAACTTATTTTTGAGTAGAGGAAGAGGTCCAGCCGCTCCGTGTGGCTCGTCGTGCAGCGTACGGAGTACAACTAGATCAGGTTTATTTGAGGATGTGAGAGCTGAGTTATACCATATCGCTGGAGAGAACCTACCGGCCAACGGGGGGGGACGGTGAAATGGTCTTCGGACGACCTTAAACATAGCATACACAGGCTGAGCAGAAATAGGAGGATACACTCTGACACGATCCTGTTTCTGCAAATAATGCGTCAGACAAGGAAAATAGATTAAAGCTGAGCAGAGAGAGATGCCACACTCTGGCACGGTATTTTCGCAAACCACGGTTCAAACCAGGATACTGTAAGGGTGATTATGGCCTAACATATTTGGTATGATAATTTCATCTGAGGAGGAGTGTTAAATAGTAGGATTCACAAGGAATCCACCAGTTAAAGTTAGATGTTCATTACATAGTCAAATGAGTGTATGCAGAGTACTGGGTAAGCTGTCGAACCATGTGATAGAAGTTGTTTTCTTCAGTATGGAAGAGGACACATATATGGTACTGCGTTCCACCAAGGAATAACGCGTTGACGGGTCACGTGCGTAAGATCAAAGCGTTGACTAGGCCACGTGCCTAAGATCGAAGTGTTTACTACGTCACGTGCGTAAGATTGACCTGGGTGTCGTATGTAGTGGATACCACCATACGAGATAATTTGTTAGAGTACAAAGGACGAGACACGAGTACTTGCACATCGAGTTCACTCTTCACATCTGCATCTGGACTTGGACAGTTCATAGTGACATAAGTTTTTGTTGGCCCAACGAGAGCCCATTAAAGTAATCCACCATCGTCTAAACCATCATCAGTCAGGCTCGAGCTCGTCTCGCCGCGACTCTGTGTTAGCCTCTGAAGACCGTCATCGGTCAGGCACCACCACATTTCTAACACAATCATGCCGCGCGCGCGCCGTATAGACCTCCCTACGCTACACGGTATGGACTGTTACATGTGACCGATGCTGTCACCGGCCACGTCTTACTCTTAACCGACACTTGTTCCTTCTCAAGCCCACGCCACAATGGTTAATAACATAGTCAGTCATTACGCTCTTTTGAAATAGTATTTGTAAAATTACCCACGGACTTTGCAAGAAGATCACAAGCAAGCCCGAACTTTGCACCCATCCGGCACCAAACTACAGTAGCATACAAGCTACCCTTCGGGATGTGGCTGGCTTGAAATCCCGGGGGTGTCGCAAGGTGAAAAGCGTCGGAAGACCCTAAAGCTCAACGTAACACCGACCCCAGCCCAGACGAGTTTGTATCTTAGTCTGTGATAGTAGACATGTAATCCTGAGGTCGGTGCTGCCTGGCATCCATTCGAAACATAAATTTAAGTCTAAGGTCGGTGTTATCATGGTATATACTGGTCCAGTGTCCATTTAACAACAAGGTATCCCCAAGAAATAAGTACACTGACTGGGGAACAGGACGCGAACGCGTTTTCGCTCGATCTCATCGTGTGGGATCTACTACTGTAGTGTCTACTACGTGCCTCAGGGACTACTAAGCAGGGCGGTACCACCATCGCGTCTTCGTGCCACCTACCGTCCTACCGTCGAAGGACGACACGACTGGGTTATATTTCGAAATTTGGACGGCGCGAGCCACGATAGAGACATCCATTTTTTGGGCTTGAACGTTTTCTGAACGACGGGGCTTTCTTAATTCCAAGAAAATCGTCGAAAATTTTCGTTTATTTTTTTGCAACATGTTTCGTTCTATGCTCTAGGCCCGTGGTGTCGTTCACCGGGTAGAACGTTTGACCAATGCCACGACAGGGCGCGCGGGTGGGGGGGGGGTTCCCCCTTTTTTAAGGGCCTTTTTTTTGCAGGTGGGCCTGGATTCACTCCGAGTGACCCCCTGTTCCTTTGCAGTCGTAAGCTTGGGTGGTGCTATTTTAGTTAATTTCGCGGCATGAATCCGCATTGCAATAGTTAGCCCCGCTTGCGCAAAGCATATCGTGCAGAGTCGTTTCGTCAGCGGGGCACAGAGTCACTCGTGCGAGTATGATGGTATGATGGTATGATGGTATGATGGTATGATGGCATGATGGTATGATGGTATGATGGTATGATGGTATGATGGCTTAGACCCGGTAGTCAAAATCGAGGGTACCCTCCTACAGTAGCCTTGGTCTTTTAGGTTTGTCCAAATCAGTTTTTTGGGGTGATGTATAGAGCTCCTCGCATCAGGTCAAGAGCCTCTCGGAAAAAAAAAAAATGGTGCACCTCTTACCGCCGTACGTAGCGTGCGTCTTGGGTTCAAACCAAAACGCAGCTCTGCAAGTACGTACCGAGGGTAGCCAGAACAGAACGTGCTTCGATTGTTTTCGTCTTCTGTACAAGAAAATCACACATAGCATCAATAACAATTACAAGAACAAAAAAACCCGAGTGCGCACCCAAAGTTAGCAAATAGATTGGACGTCTCTTTTTTCTTCTGTACAAAACAAACCACACCCCAGCAAGATCGTCGAGCCGTCCCGCGGCTTGTCGCCGCGTCAAGGCTTACAAAGACAATCGTTCATCCCTCTCAGTCCTTCCGGCCCAGACCAAACGAATATGTTAGCTCACATCTGGGCGCAGGACGAGGGGTAACCAACGATGTTCGTTCGCTAATCGCAATCAATATTACTTTATTATTGTGATTTTTTTTTTGATTCACGAATTTGGATTTTGGGCGGTTGGCGAAGATGCTGGAGAACTTTCGAATTAATGTTATAAATCAACTCTTATGCAGCGGTCGGACCCGCGAGTCGACAAGGGCCTTTTCTGACCAGACTCGACTCTGTTTCGACTGGATTCTTCTGGGCCTCCTCCTTATCGTCAGTCCAGTCGATTTTGTAGTTTTGTGCTCTTTCTGGAGACTGCGAGAGAGTACTCCTGTATGGCACTCGAAAGTCGGTTGGAAGCTCTGTGTTTCGTGCGTTCTCCGCGAGCAAGTGAATGAGGCGTGGTGGTGGTGACTGGGCGTGGGGGCGAACACGGGTATCATTCTGTTCGTAACTTTAAGGACAATTCAAGTATAAAAATAACGCCTACATGGTCCTTACAGTTACGGGCAGATGCCAACCGAAAAGGGGGCGGGTGGAGGGGGTGGAAGTGGTGATGGCTGGTTTGGGGGGGGGGGGGGGGGAAGTGTGCTCATTTCATGCATAGCCGTAGTCTGTCAGACCATAGACCCTCGCATTCTGCAATGCCGGGACGGACCACGCCGGGTTTTCACCGACCAGGCAGACATCGCGTGCAACAAGCGCGAAGAGCCATGAGGTGTTCGGCGACTAGCATGAAAGGTGAGCTGCATCCCGCCAAGTACTAGTAGCCACCTGTGAGGCGGACGTCCGCGTCTTGTGCGTACTTTCTTGCATATGGATGACAGCTTCGAATGAATATATTAGTGTGCGCGAAGAGCCATGCGGTGTTCGGCGACTAGCATGTAAGGTGAGCTGCATCCCGCCAAGTACTAATAGCCACCCGTGAGGCAGACTTCCGCGTCTTGTGCGTACTTTCTTGCATATGGATGACGGCTTCGAATGAATATATTTGTGTGCGCGAAGAGCCATGAGGTCTTCGGCGATTAGCATGTAAGGTGAGCTGCATCCCGCCAAGTACTAATAGCCACCTGTGAGGCAGACTTCCGCGTCTTGTGCGTACTTTCTTGCATATATGGATGACAGCTTCGAATGAATATATTTGTGTGCGCGAAGAGCCATGAGGTGTTCGGCGACGACTAGCATGAAAGGTGAGTTGCATCCCGCCAAGTACTAGTAGCCACCTGTGAGGCGGACTTCCGCGTCTTGTGCGTACTTTCTCGCATATGGATGACAGCTTCGAATGAATATATTTGTGTGCTGTCGTGGCCACTCCCGGAGACAGGAACGCGGACAGTATGTAATAGCTGCCTAATGTAACTATAGGGGATACTATAACACGGGGGGGGGGGGGTGTTGGTAGCAAAGAGAATGGATGTCATGTATGGGATGATACTTGTAGTAACACCTACTATATTACGTGTTGCTCCTCTGTCGCCGCTCCTCTGTCATCGGGGCTCAGGAACACACCGAGTTTTCTCACCACCATATTACTCCCCCCCAGGTGCAACGTCCGCCTCACAAGCAAGCGGCTCATGGTGGGATGCAGATCACCGTTCTCGCGACTCGCAGTACCCCTCACGGCGCGCTGTTTGATACACCGTCGTGTCCTCAAAATCAGTTTCGGACGCCATTTATCCCAAAAATGGGCCACTTTTTCCGATGAAACTGCGATTTATACATCCGAAACTGTTGTTTTTGCAATATTTCTTGAAAGTGATATCCTGAACAAACGGCAAACATCGTTAGATGCGTCTCGAAAAAAAGCTAGTGGGAATTTGAGAAGAGCGGGCCCGATTCTCCCGTTCCCCGGATCAAATACGCCTGCGAAAGTGCTGGAACCTCCACTTTCGATTTTCAGAATAAGAGATGGCCTACCTCGAGTTTTGAAGATCATTTTTTAGATCATTTTTGAAATATTTTTCCCGACTTTTCGAAAAATATTTATTTTGATTTTTAGTTGTTTGCCAATATCATCTTGAAATTAGAATGGAGATATTTATATTGAAGCAATGCCGATATGCTGTCTCTTAAGTTGTTAGTGTTGGGGCGGTCGCGAAGAACACGAAGAGAAGGCGGATAAAGCACGGAACGCAAAGAAAACTGCCGGGAATTTTTCTCCGAGAGGAGAGTTTAGGCGCGTTCCGGGCGGAAGCGCTGAGAGCGAAGCAGGGCCTTATAATCAAGTGATTCGAAGATGGCTTGCCGAAATATTTGTAAATACGGAGTATGTGTTATAAGGCTTAGTTTGGGCAGGCTACTGGTTAACATTTTGCAAGTGGTCAAACGGACTAATACGACCCTAAAACCTTAACAAATGGCGTCGTCGACAGACCATGGGTTTCTTGGGTCGTGGGTTCAAATCCCGCATCCACCATAATAAACTTTTTTAGACTTTCCTCATGTTGTATCTGGTATGTCGAACTTAAAAAATACTCTCCCCGGTACACTCAGAAAATGAAACGGGTTGTTGTGGATAATTGACAGGTCCGCCCGTATATCCGGCCGACCTACTATCCCGCCGTTTCAGAGGGGGGAAGAGTGTTATTATTAAGGCTTAGCTTGGGTAAGCTACTGGTTAACCTTTTTTTGCAAGTGGTCAAAAGGACTTCGTAATACCCCACAAATACCTTACGCCTATCTACGAGTATTATTATAGTATGATGATGAAGGGGCTGTTACCCAGGGCAATACCACAACACTACTATGTATGATGATGTCATCATGCTGCACGCATCCCGAACAACCTTTTTTGAAGTTCGAACGCATTTCCTGCCACAGCGACCCGGTCTGTTTCGTGTCGTCGATGCCAAAATACTCGTAGCCAGTTAGTTAGTTGTGTTCGACATTTTTCATGAAAAAGGTGTACATAGTAACACATGGCAGTCGACGCATCGTCAACTAACAGAGGTGTACTTTCGGATCTCCCCCAAGACGAACATTTTTTCCCTCTCAAGTCCCCTCCAAAAAAAGACAAGTTCGCTGTCGGGCCGGATAATATACTGTTTGCTACGGTTCTTCAAAGGAACAGCGCGCGCGCGGGGGGGGGGGGGTTCTACTGTACACAACAAAGGCCCCTGCATACTAAACGTACCGGGTATGTCACTGTTGGTCTGAAACCTGAGACCAGCGTGCAGAGCTTGTTGTTGTGGACAACAAACAGCGTGCATACATTCCCCGGGAATATCCCCCTGTCCCCTACCAAAAACACGCCAACCTTTTATATCACACAATTATACATCCGCACACCAGTCACACCGCATACTTCGGCAAACTGCAAATTTAGAGCTACTGCTGTTGATAATATTACTGCAGTTGCCATGCCGAAACCGATGCCGTCCATCGTGCTCACGTACTTCGACATACCCGGTCCGGCCGAGGCCATCCGCCTTGCCTTCTACATCGCCGGGGTGCCCTTTGAGGACAGACGTGTGAGCCGCAATGACTTCGCCAACATGAAATCAGGTGTGTACGGAGGCACGGATATATAGATAGATAAGACGTATTGTATTAGGTTTTAGTATAGACCATTCTACTATATGAACTCACATATGACGTATTTGAATTGGATTCCTAAATCATTGATTATGACGAAGTTGTGCTTGTGTCAGAGAGTTCGATGCAGCGCTGTGACTGCTGTTGGCCCAGCAGGAGACCCTTAAAAAGCACCGGCGCAATCACCATAACCAGGTTCGCGTGCAAGCTGTGCAGACGGCAGTCACCGAAGCCGGAGATATGTACGTCCACACGACGGCAACTCCGAGTTTTCAGTGTTTTTTTTTGTGGTTTTTCTGTTGTAATTCCGCCGCATTTTCCCCGTTCCCTTTCCTCTCTCATCCCTCGTACCTTGTGCCGTTATATGTTGTACGCTGCGTGACCTGCTGCTGCTGCTGCTGGGGCATGGGCCGCAGAGCTTCCTTTTGAGCAGCTGCCGATCCTGGCTGTGGATGGCGTGGTGTTCCCGCAGAGCGCCGCCATTCTCCGATACGCTGGAAAAATTGGTGGACTGTGAGTAGTGTTTGTGCTGCGTAATTACTGCACGACTGCTAACTTAATAGTCTCTAATTTCAAGTGATTTTCCTCAACAAAAGGTGTACAGCTGTGCAGTTACCAGGGTACGTTTTTGGGGGAGCGACTACTTGGAACTACCAGGGACTGTTTGTTGTAGAGGGTAATGTTCAGCAGTAGCAACAGCGGTTACGCGTAATACCTTAAAATACCTTGTACTTGTACTGCTGTACGGTATACCAAGTATAAAACAGGTAATAAGGCTGACCTTTTTCTATGAAAACGTCCTTTAGGGGCTTGAATGATTGATTGATTGAGGGTTGTCGCGAACATTTTGCGGTCATGCGGGCGATATCGATAACTTTTGCCCCGGCACGGCACTTTAGTTTCACCGCACGTTGTTTTGTTTCGCGTCCAACACTGTACAGCAGTAGTTTTTTTTATTATTTCAAATACGTCAACTGAAAGTTCGACCAGTTGAGCACCAAGTAGTCGATAATCATCTTTGCAAAAGCTGCGCAATACGTTCGGTTGCGCATTTTTACACATGTTTTGTTCCTCTTACTATTGCATAGGATGATGACTCCCCTCGATGCTGCCACGGTCAACAGGACAACTTTACCTCTGGAGTCTCTGGTGGTGTCCCCAATAGAGTGTTGGAACGCTTGGAACCTGGAACGCAAAATAGTTCGGCTCGCTGCTCATTGGTTACCAAATCGAATAGATTCCTAGCGCCCCCACCGTGACAGTGATGATAGGGTGTCTGAACTTCCCCGAAAGGCATCGGAACGGATGGAACCTGGGACGACAAGTAATTTTGCTTGCTCTTGGTTGGTTATCAAAGCGAATAGATTCCTAGCGTTCCCTTCCCTGATCGTAAATTTCGGAATGAGGAAGAATATGTCCCAGCGTAGTTAATCGTGTGCATCAAAACCGAACGGCCCACTTGGAACGAGATTTGCGGCAACTGATTGGTGCTGGGAGTGTTTCTTCATATCTTGGAGTGTAGCTTCATACGCTGGACGCCCACGAGGGTACGGGTGCACATGGGATGACTTAGGACTCGCGGGGTGGAGCGTTTGTGGACGCCGTAGGGCTCGACCGCGGCAGGGTTGTGTCCTACGTTGTTGTGTTTTTCACAATGAATGGAACTAACCCTAACCCTAGCCCATAGGAAATCTACCGATGACTGCCCCCTGATGACGTCACCTGGGTGAAATGGTTGAAAAACCACAATAATGTGTATCTCTGGGCAGGAGCCGCCATGGCCTTCCCAGGAGGCTCACGAGGCCAAAAGCTGGGTTGCGAACGAGGCTCTGGTGGTATATTTTCTGGCACAAGCGTGGCGCCGATGTTCGTAGAAGTTTCAGTAGCCCTTCGTCGAGCCACGCGGGCAATATTGCAACTTGTAGATTTTTGTGCCGAGGGTGCCTCTTGGATAGCTCGCACCGTCTTCTGTGTGAGTCTTGCCTTGCGGTATAATGGCGTGTGAAGCTGTTCTCTGTGTCAGGAGCAATCTCTGCCCACGTGACGATATACCCCCCCTGCCCTGGAGTCGAACTGCACGGTCCCGCCGCAATCGTGAGTTGGGCTATTTTCTGTTCACTTTTCTTATCGGTTGACCAGAATTCCCAAGTTCACATCGGACACAAACAGATTGGAATGGATCGAATGAATGCGAACAGTCTCCTTCCGTTCCAACCCTTTCAACAAGGTCGAAATAACTCAAGACACACCCTCAAGGAGGGTTGACACCATATTTTGTGTTGTCGTTTTTTCCCTTCTAATATCAAACCAAGTACTCCTGCAAAAGACACCTGGTACACCTAGGGTCTGCAGTCTGCGGTCTCTGTGGCACGAGCAATACCTGCCCCCGAAAAGTGCGACGCCGAACTAGCCCGGCTTAGTGCGGTACCGTACTCTATAGGACAAGGTCGTGAGTGACAAGCGGTGTTCACCGCACTATACTGAGGCCCCGCGCTAAATCGAACCGTACTATACTGGGGTCCCGCACTAAAGGTAACCGCACTGTACTGAGACCCCGCACTAAAGGGAATCGCACTATCGCGGGACCACGTACTGTACCCCATACCGAAACCGGTATATACCCGTTTAATACCGTCATGGCAGACACCTTTTACCGCACTATAGGGTGCCGCACTAACGCGGGAAAGCGACTGTACCACTGTACGCCATACCAGTACCAGTATACCGCGGGTATGCCGGTGGATATGCCACGTGTTTACCGGTGGGTATGCCACGGGTTTGCTGGTGGGTATGCCACGGGTTTGCCGGTGGGTATGCCACGGGTTTGCCGGTGCGCGTGTGTGTGTGTGTGTTATTTTTCAAGTTCTACCCATGGGCGTGCAACATCCAGGGCACCCAGTGTTGAATCTTCATCCTAGAGAGGTGCAACAAGCTACCTGTTTTTTTGTTTTTAATCCTTTGGCAGATGGGGAAAGATGAAGCATGAACTCACCATACCACGGGTTTGCCGGTGGATATGCCACGGGTTTGCCGGTGCGCGCGTGTGTGTGTTTTCTTTTCAAGTTCTACCCATGGACATGCAACATCCAGCGCACCCAGTGGCGGTGTTGAATCTTCATCATAGAGAGGTGCAACACGCTACCTGTTTTTATTGTTGTTGTTTTTATCCTCCGGCGGATAGGGAAATATGAAGCATGAGCTCACCACACTTCCATGGTTTATATAGAAATGTGGTAACAAGCTGCGAGACAGAGATATTAATAGCACATCGAAAACGAAGGCGAGTCGCCAATGCCACTGAATACGAAAAACATAACTTACGATCATCGTACAATATTATAGGTGACATGTAAAAGGAGAGCCACTCGTAGAGAAATTCCAGACGTTAGTCGGCACAAAAGAGCATACCACGAAGCAACCGAATTGCAACGACGAATTTGACTCGAGTACAACGAGAGTCTGGTACTGTATCGTCAATTGGTCTCTTGATAGCGCTCCGTGTTCTGTACCGCATGCTGTGCGACGTTGTTGTTGCTGTTGTTGTTGTTGCTGCTGCTGCTGCTGTTGTTGTTGTTGTTGTTGTGGTTGTTGCTGCTGTTGCTGTTGCTGCTGTTGTTGCTGATATTATGTTGTGTTATTCTTGTTATTTGTGATGTCATTGCCTTTAGCTCTTTTGGGTTACCCGTTCGTATCCTGGCATATTGACCTAACTATAGAGTGTTACGACGAACGATTTAAAGTTGGTGCAGTCATATCAACCATTCAGGAATAACGTATTACAAAAAAATAGCCGTACAAATGTCTGCCCGCCACCTCTACGGTGCAATTCGGGAACACCCCTTTCCCTCGTAGGCCGGGCTGCTTCGTGTGGCCGATGCTCTAAATCATCATAGGCCTGGTATGTTATTAGCAGGTGCTTTCCACAGCAGTCAGAAGTTGCCGTCCCCAGATTGATTAGAAAGCATTGGATGCTAGGGTCTACAGTCTTACGACTACGACTAGACATGAAATAGGTACACCCCCTCCCCCCCTTCCACCCTGGCAAGATTTTTCGAGGCTATTTTTTCGAAACCAGGGGGGGGGGCGCACGCAAAAAAATTGTGGATCAAGAAACGTCTCGTCGACAGATATTTTCGTCACAGGCTATTTTTTTGTATGGTAGGTGTGCACTCATTGTTTTCTGAGATTCCTCGCTTGATAAGTTGATTTTGAGCAAAATGAAAGTGCAGCCCCCGATCGATGAACAAGATCTCACGGCCTATGGATATACGAAAAAATATATTGACAAAAAAAAAAAAAACGTTTTTTTTCGGACGATTTTGGGGTTAAGGAAAACCCCGTCATTCAAGAAATAATTGTTTTTGCCGAAAAGTGCCACCCCCATATAAAAAAAAAGAAAGCTCATCGGCGCTGTCGTCCATAAGCAAGAAAATAGTCACAAGGTGCCGAAGTCCGTCTTACGGGCGGTTCTTGGAAGGATTCAGTTCACCCTTCATCCGACTCGCCGAACACCTTACGGCGCTTCGCGCTTGGTGCAAGCATTGTCTGCCTGGTTGGTGATCACCCGACGTGCTCCGTCCCGGCATAGTAGGGATGCGAGGGTCTATGGTCATACGACTACGGCCATGCACAGACGGAGTACACCCCCCCCGCCCCTACCGTCTTTCCATCAATGCATCGCTCGGCGCTTGCATTGTCCCCGTTGTCGATCGAGAGAGGTCACCTCCGAAAATCATCCGACGGGATGTGTCACCTTGCGCGTTACGCGGTATACCAGGTACAGGACGCCATCTTGCTGTATTTGCAACGTGTATTCTCTATTTTGTAGTTTTGCGACCACGGAGAGAGCTCGTTTCTCCAGGGGGAGGCATCGGCACGGGCATTGGTTGTGCCGGATGTAGATGGGTGGAAAGGCCAGTTTGATGTGAATAACACACGCACCTGATAAGAAACAGGGTGGTAATGAGAAAAGGCAGTAGTATATTTTTACAGGTATGTAACAAATCCGGGAGCCGATGTACGGAAGTTAATGTAGAGCTCACCCTCTCCCACAAATAAGAAACCCAGCTTAGATCGGTGTTTCTGTTTCTTATTGGGTGTCGTGTACTGCACGGTAACTCATCGCCGTTGGGTATATCTCCAGAGAGTTCGTGGCGCACAGGAAAGTGCTTCCCTTTTCAACATTATCGCGGAATTCGTTTGTGCGGGAACGGGAGTTCGCCTTTTTCACCAGACCATGGGACACGGGATACGGGATTTCGCATATTTCACGGGACCACGGGATACGGGATACGGGATTTCCCATTTTTCAGGGGACACGGGATACGGGTACGGGATTTCCCATTTTACACGGGACCACGGGGTACGGGATACGAGATTTCCCATTTTTCAGGGGACACGGGATACGGGTACGGGATTTCGCATTTTACACGCGACCACGGGATACGGGATTTCCCATTTTGAACTGGACCACGGGATAATCCCGAATCCCGTACAATCCCGGGGAAGGCCTTGGAAGTTTACAAGCGGCTCAACCAACATAAGCGTCTTTCCAAGCGACAGCACACAACATCCCGATCCGGCCGACGCAGTCTAGAGTCTTGACAAGCACCGCATCCAAGCGTGCCGAGCGAGTCAAACCTAGAGCCTTGAATAAGCCACAGCATCTAAGCACAGGTTACCCCAAATGGCCTTCGGGGTAGGGTGCGGGTCGGGTGGTCGACGTGAAGCGCCACGGCCAAACGCGCTTTCAAGGTTCGCTGTTAAGGTGTACCTACGTCTCGTTTTAGGTCGATTGGCGTCGAAAAGGTGGTTGAGGCACACTGTGTACGAGACGAAGGGAGTTAGGTGAACGCCTAGATTGGTTGGTCGGGGTTGATTGGGTCAGGGGTTGGGGTTAAGGGTTAGATATAATTCGAAATGTATGTCGAACCGTTTCCTCGAATAACTTGTCTGGGACACTCCGGAAACATGTAAACGTGGAAAGCCTCGGCTACCGACGACCGACGATCGAACGAACGTTCCACCGACCGTGAGCGGGACAGAAGTGAATGCTATTATCTGTTTTGGTCTTTCGACAGTGTGTAGCACGAGCCTGCCTCAAGGTTGATGCCTCGCTATCGATGCACGCTACGGTAGGCGTGAACTACTATTAATAGTAACTGTATTTTTTTTTGTGAGGCTCCTCGCTTCTTAAGGATATCTATGTTTCACCCAAAAAAACTTACTCGGAGAAAACTAAAAGTGCTGCCCGATGAACAACAATCCCATGGCCTATGCATTTCACGAAAAAAAAAAAGTGCAGCGAAAAAAGAACGAAATTCCGACGATTTTGAGTTAAGATGGGTTAAGGGTCCCCGTAATTCAGAAAACGTTTTTCAGCCAAAAAGTGCTGAGGTACCTCTAACGTAGGACACGTCAATCGTCCCCAGAAACGCAGAAGAAAATCAAGGGAAACCCACTAAAAAGAAAGCCTATCGTATGCACTAACTCTTACATACTCGTATACCTTTTCCCTGTCTAATATGGTGAATGCCTTATCTCTTCCGTACCTGTGTCCTGTTTTATTTGGGGGTGCAGACTCTTGACACTTTAACTCTAAGGGCTGTAACGGTAAATAAAAAGGACTACAACCCTGATCCTTTTTTTTTTCTGCCGTACAGCCATGACCCCGCGTTGGTGCGATGCCCTTTAGTTCGATTGCCCAGTTTAGTGCGGTTTCCCTGTTTAGTGCGGTGAGAATCGCTTGTCAGGACCTTCCGCTGCCTACATAGTACTAATGTGTATGGCACCATTCCAGAATAATGCGGGGTCCCACTTTAGTGTGGTTATCGTCGCCTGGCAAGGGACCGCACTAATGAGGGGCCAAGGCTGTAGCTCATACCCCGTAGTATTAGGCCGGGGGCATCGACACACACACCTTCGCAGTCGCAGGTGCAGCGGACACGTGCAACGAGAGAGGTTTACCTTTGTTTTGACGAAAAAAAAATCTAAACGACGGGACCATTTTCAACTCCTAAAATTTCAGTCTAATTCCAACTGGCATGTCCCCATATCGGGAATGCGGTGCTAAAAGGGTTAATAACCCAAAGTCCTCTACCGTAGCGTGTGTCAATCGGGTGTGATAACGTCACATTTTGGCAGGGCAAGGAATCTATTTTTGTAGTTTCGTACGCAAACATACCGCAAGACGTGCTTCAAAAGCTGGCGGAATTCATAGCTGTCCCACTGGCTCCCAGGGGAGTGTTCTTGGGCAGATTGTTTAATGCTGCCGTAGCCCATGGCCCTCAACATGCCAACTAAAGTAGTCTCAACACCTTGAATCCGAATTCTTGGGCAGATTGTTTAATGGTGCCGTAGCCCATGGCTCTCAGCGTGCCAGCTAAAGTACCCTCAACAGCTTCAATCCGAGTCCTGGGCCACCGGATTAACAAAAGCCGCGCGTACTATAGGTTGCTAATACGGCACCTCTAGTAACCAATGCTGCTGCTGTGTTCTTCACATTACGCTGTTGTTCCACCCATGTACATCCAGCACACCCAGTGTCCGTGCCGATGCCTCGTCCCAGAGAGACAAAATTTGTGGCCACAAAACTACGAGACAGAGATATATATCGGTCGCCCGGGTGGTCTAGTGGTTACTCTCGAGTGCTACGAGTACTACAGCAGAGCTGGTTCTGGGTGTTCGAATCCCACGTGGGTTGGGCTTTTTTTTCTTACTTGCAAAAATAAAAAATGAAAAGGAATCAAGTGCTGAGAGCGCCTATCAGCGTGGGTAGGCGCAATTCGTTGCGAGTCGTCGAGGGAAGAAAGGGCTGAAGTCTTGCCGCGATAAGAATGGAGGCGCGCACCGTAGTGGGGAGGGGGGAGAAGAGCCTGCTTGGTGACCCTGGACCTGAGATACGTCGAGGGACGGAGACAAAAAGAAAAAGTGCGAAGATAAAAGATGGGATGAGCAAAAAAAACCCGTAAATGTATTACGGGGATTATTTGGCTAAGCAGTGCCAAATGTATTGAATACGAAAGCAGAACATATACAAGCCAGCGCACCAGACACGTTGCTGGGGAGAAAAATGAAGGGAACGCAAGGGAGGAGGGAAGAGATACCCAGGAAGAAAAAATATGAACTGAGATTAACAAAAGAAGGCAAGACAAAACAAAACAAAAACTAGCGATGAAGATTTCCAGGAACTGGGTACTAGTAACACGTACTGTAACATTTTCGTAGGCGCTGTACATACGTTGCATATAGGCATGTTCGTTTGTTGTGGCCCGACGTAAGGCTCCGCCGCCATGGTCCACCAGAAACCTGATCCCCTAATATGTAGTTTAAAGTGTTACGAGTACAAGTGTGACCGACGACGTCAGTGAACCTTACCACTTATTTATACGTCGGACAGATCACCGATTACCCACTACTTGATGATCCAAATCTTTCAAGGAACATCTGCATGGTGTAGCTCATGTTGCCGGGTGGGACCCGTACGATCTGCATGATCTATCAAGTGTTTCCAGGGCTGTGTCTGAACTCATGCACAAATCCTACACAGCATTTCATAACGGCAGATGCAGGGTCTGCTGTAGATGGTCTAGATGATCTATGTGATCTACATGATGTAGATCGTGATCTGTCGGAGGTGTGCAGTTATTCGACACTGGCACTAACTGTAGTTGACGCGCACTGTGTACGAGATGAATAGGGCTAGCCATAAACACAGTGGTGGTTGGGTTGGGGTTAGGGTTGGTGTTGGATATATTACCATGTACCATGTTATGTTTGTACCGCACACAGCAGTGACCTTCGACGGTTGTACCAGCTAGGGTTAGCCACGAATGAAAGGTAAGGTTTGTAACGAAGACCACTGATAGGGACAGCTTACGCTATACCTACAATGGGACCCGAAGGGTGCGCCAGCTAGCGTTGGGCTGCGAAAGCAACCGAGTTAAATCGACACACGACGCGTATGAAAATACGTGGAAGTGTGGTGAGCTAAAGCTTTATTTTTCCCCATCCGCCGGAGGATAAAAAAAAAAAAAAAAAAAGATGTAAGGTGTCCTCCTCGTTGTCGTGGCGTCGTTGCGGACAACAGATGTACTACTGCTGTCATGTCGCGTCCAGTCTTTGGGTGGACGTACGGACCTAGAAGTGTTTCCGGTTTCCGGGTTCGTTTTCCTTCAGGAAAGCTTACCTGGTACATGATAATGGAGAAAATGGTTGAGGCACACTTTGTACGAGACGAAGGGGACCATCCCCACGTTGGTTGACTGGGTTTGATTGGCTTAGATGTAGGGTTACAATAGTTAGGGGTAGATATATTAAAATGTTCATGTCAACCATTTTTTCGAAGTGCGAAAGTACAGTACCCTCTTTTTCCCTTTTCCCCCTCCGTGATTCTCCGCTCCCCCGAGAGAAAATTATTTGCCAGATGTAACGTCACGAAAGTACCCTACCACGTATTCGAAGAAAGGATTCACATACACTTTTTATTATATCTATATTCGTAGTCTTGATCCTAACTCGATCAAAACCCAACCAGCCAATGTAGGGAGAATCCCCCTTGTGTTGTACTCGGTGTGCCTTGACCTTGACTGTTTTCCCTGACACATGGGTTTACTATGCTCTTCCTGGAACTGGATATTATGCATTGAAGTGCGTATATATCAACCCACATTTTTGTGAAATTTCGAAATTCATCCGCACAGCAACAGCAGTACACGGCGGTACAACAGCAGCAGCGATGCAAGATCAGCTGCTTGCTTCAAGATTTCGCCCTCTGTGATAGCCTCGGTGCCTTTGTGTGTGTTTGCGTTGCTCAGCAGGGGATGCAATCTCGACGACGTTTTCGCGCCAAAATAAATCGCTCAAACACGTGGTGGAACCGCACATAGACAGGCTCGTACACACGTATTAAGTTATGGCAACACCTCCTCTGTTCCCCCTTTTCAACTGGCGACGCCCCCGGGGACTTCAAGTCAATCACATGCCGAGGGCAAATTGTCGTTGTGTGTTATATCGGTGTATGCCATAAGTTTTACCGTGTAACCAATCGCTTTTGGGGCCTTGAGAGGGGAACATTGTCGAAATTATGATTCTTTTCTTCATGAAGATTGCAGCATCAGCAACACGAAGCAGCCCGAGCTGCTGGGTTGAGGGAAGCCTCGGAACTGCGACGTAAGGGTTATTGCAGGACGCGACGCGCACAGCGTGGCTATAAATGTACTGCTACTGCTGTGCTCTCCTCCTGAACGCTTGGTGGTAAGATTGCACGTCTGATGCGGTTTGGCCGCTGTACTTTGATCCATCAAGCCTCAACAGGGTTAACGTTGAACCGAACCCCGGATCGTGAGAGCGGATTAAAGCGCGTTGCCAGGATCGATGGTGTGACTTATGGAGTGGCGCAAGCTACGGGCGGTAGGGACTGGCCTAAATTTGTGAGGTCCTTGACCTGAGATCTCCACGTGTACCTTACCCAAAAGCTGACAGTGTGAAAAAACGAGAATGCAGCCCGGTGGACAATCCCATGGCACTATTGACGTGGAAAATTGTTTTCTCGACTACATCCGCATTTCGTTTTTGTTTCATTTTACAGAAATATCCTGTTTGCTTTTAGCCTCGCCCATGGAGGGACATTTAGTCACAGGCTTCAACAACGTGCAGATGCCAACACTAGTCCAACCGTTGCAGTAATGGCCTTGGCTGAAAGGTGAAAACTGCGGCTTTGATGTGGTGGTAGTTTCATGGGCGATTGCGAAGTCCAGCGTGCAGGAGGGTGGGATCAAAGTGGCTAGAAAATATCGTCGAAGTTGACTTTCCCGATTCCTAGCGTATCCAATTGGCAAAGAAGTGTGGCAAACGTGGTATCTACGAAAAGCTTGGGATTTCGTGATGTGGGCTATTGCAACAGTTACAATTGACGTTCCAGCCAAGTTTACGACTTACTTCGTCTCGTTCACTTGTACGTCGGGCTTTGTATCTAGGTACGAAACCATGTGAAAGCTAAAGATTATTAATCTTTCAGCCAAGGCCTCCAGCGTCGTCATGAGTTGATTAGCCTGTACGATGTTGCAAACAGGGACGACCTATTGACACGTGGGCTAGAACGAAGAAAAATCGTTTTTCTTTGAATGAAACGAAAATGAAATGCGATTTCAGTGGTGATAACAACCTTTCTTCGTAATAGGTAACCGAGAACCCACGCCCGAATGGGTAGGGTGGACGATAACTGGACCAAGTCCGGCGGAAGGCTGTTTTCTGATGGCCGGGGTTTTGTGGGTGAGCTTGCGCAAGTCCCACACTACCCGGAATGATGATGTTCCCGGTGGTATCTCCACCGTACCCGATCCCCAGGGATCAAGACGGGTCGACATACTCACGCATCCATGTACAACGGCAGCTCGCGCTGCTGGAGCAGTAACGGTGACCGCCGGTAGGGATAGCCCACGCTGTCGCTACCACGGGAACTGAAGGATGCGCCAGCTAGCGCTGACTTGCGAATACATTTGAGTTAAATTGAGTTAAATTGACGCACGACATATATTATAATATGCTGAAATGTGGTGAGGTCAAGCTTTATGTTTCCTCATCCGCCGAAGGGTATCGTATACTGAGTATATACATAAAAAAGGTAGCCGAAAAACATCGTGATTCACAATTTGGCACAGCACAGGATACCTGATAAGAAACAGGGTGATAAGGAAGGCAGACTGGTGATGACAAGAGTATAAGAAATATGGCCCTCGTTATACCAAAGTTAGTGTAAAACGCACCCTCTCCTAACTAAGAAACCCAACTTGGGTCATAATTTGTGTTTCTTACAAGGGCTCTCCTTCGCGGGCGGCAGACGCCGCCCGCTACGCTCGCGCCAGGAATACAACACAACAAATGTGAAAGAGACAGGAATAGAAGGTGCATGGTTTCATGAAGCCCGCGACTTGATAATGCCAAGAGCTCTATGGGCAGAGCTGTTTACTCTGTGCTGTGTTGCGAGCTTGCTGGCGATGTCACGTTCAGATTGGCAGTGCGGGCGAATACAACAAAAAAAGACATTTATTATTCAGAACGGGTGTATGATAGCGCATCATCACCACCAGCCAGCTGCTTGTGGTAGAGCACCAAATACGAACGCAAGATGGCATTGTGGTTGTACACCACTACTTGCAGTATATGGAAAACGAACCCGACTACCCAGTGTACATTGGACAAACACGTGACTCTACAACTTGCCATGAAGATTGTACTTGGGGCGCCTAAAAATAACCAGCTGCTAGCTTACTGGCGTTTATTTATGGGCGTGGGACGTATAAATAGAATTCGTCGAACAAAATATACACCTGGTACGCGGGGCGCAGTTAGTTGGTTGGTTCTTATGAAACAGGAAACGGAAAAAAAGACTCCCACGTACAGAACGGCCCACCCACCCACCACGGACGACGCAGTGCACCCTCCACCCACCCACCGACCAAACTTTTACTACATACAGGAGAATAACAGTGCAGCAGTACCACCGCCACCGGCAGAGCCTCCACCACCCCCCCCTCCTTGGCTTTGGTTGGTGGGCTTCGGCTTTCCCACGTACAGAACGGCCCACCCACCCACCACGGACGACGCAGTGCACCCTCCACCCACCCACCGACCAAACTTTTACTACATACAGGAGAACAGCAGTGCAGCAGTACCACCGCCACCGGCAGAGCCTCCACCACCTCCCCCTCCTTGGCTTTGGTTGGTGGGCTTCGGCTTTTCAGCAGGAGAGCTACGATAGATGCTTGAAGACGACATGCTTCTCGCTCTCCGAGTTGTAAAGTGGTGGGGAAGCGCCACGGCGACAGGTGGCCATCGTAGGGAGCTGAAAGTAGGTGCCTACTTGTAGAACACTAAAAAGCCGGCAGTCAACTTCAACATCTCACGACTTTGCGCCGTAGATGCGTCGTAGAGTCGTAGATCATGCGTTGGTAAAAACCCGTCATAATTCGCCGTACCGTATACCGCCAAAATCGGTACCGTCAAAAAATGAGAATCCGTTTCCCGTTTAAAAAGTACCGTATATTTCAGAACCGTCAAACTTCGTACCGTCATCAAAAACCGGTACCGAGGAGTACCCTGGTAAAAACGAAAATAAACACCCTAAAGTCGTAGATCATACGTTGGATAAAGTTACGGAATGAAAAAAATAAAGAGAGAAACGGGAAAAAAGGAAACGAAGAAAGCGAAGAAAGTAAGGAACGCGAAGAATGCCGGGAAGGTTCTCCGAGAGGGGGGTTTAGGCAGGCGTGTTCCAAGGGGGAGCGCTGAGAGCGAAGCAGGTCCCATTAACCAAGTGAATAAGGTTTAAAAAATTTTCGAGGACAAATGTAATTATATCTATGTGGCGGGACACAGCATCTCACCAGAACACGTATAAAGTAAAACACTGATTGGCTCATGAGCCTGGTCAGTGAGCTCCTGCATCTCCGAAAAGGAGGGGCGCCGGTGTGAGGAGAAGCACGACCAAAACACAGTACTACTCGTATACCGTAGTATTACCCGCAGCTTGCAAAGCTGAGTTTTGATCAATATCCCTTTTGGTCGATCTCACAGCTGAAGTGTGTTTTTGTAATTTTTTAAATACCGTAACACTGTAGCCCGGGAAGCCTTGGTCTGTATGATGTCAGCGCTAAACATGGAACGAAGACGCTGCTACGATAGGGTAACATTTTTTTGCTACGTACGAAAATATTTTGTGAATGAGTGGGCCCCTTGACCCAAAATCGTCGAAATACATACCAGGTATCATTCTTGTTTTACGATATTTACTCGTTGTACATATTGACCATGGGATTGATCGTTCACCGCGTTGCGCTTTAAATTGTTCGGACAAAGTTGATTTCTGGGGTGGGGTATAGATCTCCTTAACCCCTTTAGAGTCCCAAAATCCCTCCCTATACTAACGTCAAGTAAAAATTTCCCGAAAAAGGGTTTCCAGTTTTATAGGCGTACTTGAGCCCTTTAGACCCCCCAAACCCCTCCCTATACTAATGTCAAGTATTTTTTCCCTCCGAAAGGGTTTCCAGTTGTAAAGGCGCTAAGTGAGGCGCCTTAGGAATATTTTGGTGCACCTCTACCGTAGCATGCACACACGGAACACAACCCCTAACCCCTCCTTCGAATGTGGGAAGCTATTCATAAGGAATGTAGCAAAAAGCAAGTTGACTTCATCGTTTCAGTTCAACGCTTTTCACGCTTACATTGTATGGTTCGCTACTCCCTCCCATCAATTGGGAAGTATTGTCGCACGAAATACCTGGTGCATAGGCACCCTGAAGACTCCTTTGGGACTTGCTTATAGTATAGGGGAAACATATGACCAATAGAAGGGACGTTTGCAGCATCGGCCAGCAACCCGGGCTGCTTGGATATTGGTGATATATTTCGTATCTGAACTCATAGAATACAACGAAGAGCGGCGGGTGTATCACGCAGCTTGCAAAGATGAGTATCGACCCTAGAATTTATCGAGCTCACAGCTGACGCATTTTGAAATATTTTTTTTAAAGATGCACGACATGACCCCATTCGTACTGCTGCGCGCTGACGGAGACGGTGGATAACGTCGCACTTGTCGTGTATTTTGGTCGCATAAACGTGCTCCAAAAGGGCTAACAACAACGAAAGCAGCGACGCGTACTACGGTACAAGAGGCAGCAAGGTTTTTGGCGGGGCTGGTTCTGATTGCGAGGCTTCCCCGACAGAAGAACCACCGAATATCATTGGAATCTCATTTGTCCTTTACTGTATTTAGTAAACGAGTCCACGTATGCTTAGGCCATGGAGTTGTTCATCTCGTTGCGCAAACCGTTTTCATCGAAACGAGTTTTTCGGTGAGCTACTGTATAGACCTCAAGTTAGGACCCCCAGAAATGAGCTAGTGCACCTACACTGCCCAGCGAAATGCGACGCGGTGAGGGCTTCTATCACTGCAGGAGCTTACGCGCTATCATGTATTATATTATGTCAAAGCTAAAGCATGAGACGAAAAAACGTTACGTCCTGTTGATCGATGAAATGGTAACGTTACACAAAAAACATCCCCTCCCGTTAATCGATAGACCATGAATCGTTATGATGTGATAGGTACCCAGAAGACCTTGTGAGAGCAGCAAAATGCGACGCGGTGATCGACTGCATGTTCGACATACAGGCTGCCATCAGGCCGTCCATCTACGAAACCAACGCGCAGCGCAAGGTGAGCAAGCACGACAGTCCTGGTCTTTGCCCTTTCTCCTTCCGGCTATTAACCTTTTGGGGCAGAGGACCCAGGTACAGCGACCTAAAAAAGGACAAGCGCGATGTTGTCGACCTTTAACCTCCTATTGTTTGAGCGTTGCGTTGGCTATTTTAGTAGACTCAACAGCTTGTTATTAGTTGTGTGGCAGAGCAAAAACCAACTAACTGATTTTGTCAATGTTAAATAGACACCACAGTTGAATCACAAACGCGCCAGTCAGATCCAAACCCGCAGAACTTGTTCGGTAATGCTTTGAAAGCAAGCTTGAAGCGTGCGTCATTCAAAACATTTTTTTGAGTGAGCGATGGCCCACAGAAAGTTCGCGGAGGCATGGAGTGTTTTACGTATCCGAGTAGGTTTCTATATTTTTGGATCCTGCACAACATATCATAACGGCAGGCACAGGATGTGCGGTAGATGATCTAGATCGTAGATGATGTAGATCGTGATCTGTCCGAGGTGTGCAATGTTTTCCTCGGAAGCCCCAAACAGGTCGACGAAAGGAATATCAGCCCTTTTGTGACCCAGGCATGGCGACCTAAAAAAACCCAAGGTGGCTCTTATTCCACCTTCTACGATGAGCGTGCAACAACCAAGTACAGTGGGTACCCAGAGTTGAGCGCACCCGAGTTAAAGTTGCCCGAGTTAAGACCACCCGAGTTAAGACCACCCGAGTAACGAGCTTTCGGGAGTTAAAAGCGGTCAACTCGACATGTCCCGCCACGCTAAAGGCCGTGTATTTCCCGCTACAGATAAGAACACTACGCTTTGTTGTTAAACACGTCTGTTTCCAGCTTGCCACGGGGTGCCCTTAATTCGGGGTACCCACTTGTATCACTACGCTCTATTATTCGCCGTGGACCCTCTTGTAGAGTAGGGGCTACATGCCTCTGAAGTGTTGCGGAAATTAGATATCCTGTTTCGGAATATACTTGGGAAGGAAGATCCCCATGCATCCAACCATTCGACGACATTTTGGTTTTCTAATCAAGACAAAATCTCGCATCCAAACGAGATAATACCGTGCGCTGAAGAGATGAGCCTCGGCAATCCATCGAGCACGCGAGAGCACCAGAACACAGCGAGCAGCACATTGCCCAGGGGAAAAAACAGGGTGGGGATTTAGATCGAGGCTGGGGCTACCCCAGGCGATTATATAGTGCATACTCCTAACTCTATCCCTAATACGTGAAGTTCATACTCCTAACCTTAACCCTGACAGTAGTAGTGCATACAGCTAACCGTAACCCTAACGTCCTCTTCCGCTCGTTTTTGACGCGTGTAAACAAACGAACAGTTGAGCATGCGAAAGACCCTCTCGGAGGAAACTCTCCCGCAGTGGCTGGGCTATCTCGAGCGATGGCTGGAAGCGGCCGGCACCACGTTCTTTGTCGGCGACGACATCACAATCTGCGACCTCGTTATCTACACGAGGATGAAGTGGTTGCGACGTGGGGTGAGATGGCTATTATTCCTCTCTGGGATATGTTTGTTAATTTGTTTGTGATCCCCTACGAAGCGTAGAGGGCTTACCCATTGCACAATCGGCCGTGGGGTGGTGCGTCAGCAACCGGTACATAAATGCGTCATGAACATATTATATTTTGACGGCTCCATGCCGGGGTGCAACGTGGAGAGCCAACGTGGAGTGCACTCGCCAGGGAGAAAGGCGGCCAAATAGCCAGAATAATTCTACCATCCCGATATCCCGCTACCATGTAGCCAACCTATCATAGGAAACCCCTATTATACTCAACCGTCATTATATCCGTATCATTTCCAAGCATACAACCAATAGCCTCCCTGCTTCGAAATTGATACGGCATGATGCTAGACTATTATCTTATCTTCAGGGTGAAACGATTTAATGAAAAATACGATCAATCAATATCCTCTCAGTACTATTGTAACAAGCAAGATATATTTCAGCACGATAGTCCTTGAAAGGCACTCCATAAACCAAGAGACACAGTTCACGGACAGTATCCGACGTCAATCTTCGAGAACCTAGGATCTACGTTGTAAGTTCTAAGTCCAAGAACGAAAAACTCAAATCCGAAACCCATAATCCGAAAACTCAAATGTGAAATCCAAATTCCAAAATCCGAAAACACAAGCATTGATCCGATAATCAGCACTCAGCCTTCCTTGTAAACCGGTTATCAGCCCCACAGAATAGGGCTGCCAACAAGTGTACTCGGGCAGCAGCCGCAAAACTCACTTTTGAATTAGACAACTGCCTCCCGGCTGGGTACGTACCAAAAATCCATTCAGATTCCAAAAGCTCAAATCCAAAACAAAATAATGTCATATTAGACAAGGTAATGCCGGAAATGTATTTTTCGTTCTTTTCTTTTTCTTGTTCTTTTTTCTTCTTTTTTTTTTCTCTTCTTCTTCTTTTCTTGCTTTCCTTGTCTTGTCTTTTCTTGCTTTTCTTGTCTTTTTCTTCTCTTTGCTTGCTTTTTTCGTTTTGTTTCGTTTTTCTTCTCTTTTCTTTCCTTTCCTTTATCTTCTTTTCTTTTCTTTGTTTCTTTTTCTCCAATTGACTTATGCCTGTCGTGCGTATGCGGAGTGATGGATACTACGTGTTATATATACGTGGTAGTCTTCCTTGGGTGGCAATCGGAATATTTGGTTTCTCCAGGCGTGAGTAGTGAGACGTATGCACCGGCCTGGACCTGGCACATCGTAGACTGACTCCCGATTTCACTTTTATATGTTTGTGGTGGAGGCATGAATTGCGTCAGATGTGATATATGCGTGTACCACCTTGGGTTGTGTGTGTTTTTTCCCGGGGTATTCCTCAGCTCCAGAGTGACTGGAGCCTGTCCTGTGACCACGGACTTGATTATGCGAGTTAATGTGAGAACAACAACAACAACAACAACCAACTGCTCGCAGTAATATTCACCTGGTGAACCAACCGTTCGTAGTGTAATATTCACCTGGTAACAGCATCGTACAGCATGGCTATTATCTAATGCCGCCCTGGACACAGTTTTTATGCCTATAAAATTTTGTGTAATTTTATGCATTTGGATTGTTTCGTATAGATACCTGGCACCAACTGCTCGTAGTGTAACATTCACCTGGTATTGCCTACTCTGCTTAGACACAAATGGGTGTGTTCTTATTTCTGCCATTGCATTGCCTACTCTGCTTACATAAGGGGGGGGGGGGCGGGGGTGTACATATAATTTCCAGCTTCTGGACAAGCCGTGGTCACAGGTGTCGTCCCTTTTCCCCCCGTGTTCTTGCCTCCAATTTTTCATCGTGCATAGGGTTCAGCGATCCCATTGGTCGTCGATTTTTCATCGAGTGTTGCTAACCCACGCCCTCGCGCTTTCCGCAAGCCAATTTGTGCGCAAGAAGTCCCTATGAATTTATACGAGCGAGTATGCACTCGGGGGGACTCGAACTCACGAAACTGACCTATAACACCAAGCGCGAGGATAACCTGACACGGCACCGGGGCGACCGGCTTCCACTTTTCTTTTCTCTCTTTTCTTTTGTATCTATTATTTTACTTTATTTTATTTTCTATTGTTCTTTTCTTTTTTTTCTTTTTCCAATTGACTTGAGTCTGCCGTGCGTACAGTGGTGATAGGTAATATGTGTAATATATACGTAGTAGTCTTTTCTGGGTGGCATACAGTGTAGTAGGTTTTCAGAAGCGAGTATTGAGGCGAATGTACCAGTCAGTATTGGCCTGGCACGTCGTAGGCTGACACCCGATTTCACTTTTTAATTTTTTCTGGCGGAGGCATTAATTGCTTCAGCTATGATGCATGCGTGTACCACTTTCGTTTCGCTTGTGTTTTTTCCATGAGGTATTCCCCCTCTCCAGAGTGATTGGAGTCTGTCCTGTGACCACGGACTTGGATATGCGAGTTAACGTGATAACAACAACATATGACACTACACGTGCCAGGCTCACATACCGGCACTATAGAGGAACCACTACGCTACCGCTCGCTGTTACTATCGACCAGCTGCTATCGACTTTCAAAATATGCCAAATCAAATGATTTCTCTATTTGGAGGTGTCCTCGTCATGTAGTCTCTAACTTCGCTTTTTGTCAGCAGTACGTGAACTAACTCATGCAGATGGAGTTATTCTGGAAACCATGTTCCTGAAATTCCAAATGCCTATTGCTCTCCGTGTGCGTCAGACCACTGCCTTCGCAATTATACCGCGAAGAAAAAATCATCAGTGGGATCCGTGAGAGATGCGGTGAAGATATTGCCACCAGGAACGCCATAATCCGGGGCACTGTGGGAGCAGTGGCTGTGGTCTATATCTATCGTCTCCCTCCCCCCCACCTCACATATAACGCTTACTAGCTCGGCGTATCATCAACCCCCTGCCTCGCATGTTGACTTCTAGCTAGCTGTCAGTAAGTGATGATTGTGGTGTAATGATACATGAAAAAGCGGTAAATACATAAAAGGTTTCTGAGCCGACGCGCATCGCTTCGTTGACAATTTCTAAAAACATCGGATAATATAATAAAAGGATCCGTCGAAGCGAAGTTGTTGTTTGGTCCTTAGACTATATTACAGTAGCCCTTATTTCGTGCCTGGTACCTACACACCCGTACGTAACAGGACTTACGGCTGACGCCGGAACGCAACATCGAACAATGTGCGATGTCAGCACCAATTCTACAGTCAGCATCTTGTTGATGTTTTTACTATCCGGCAATGCAATGTGCAGTGCGAGTCACAAAACAATACCGAAGATATCATAGATACTGAAAACTAAGACTGCTAGGCACAACAAAAACGCACACACGTGTACGTACGACAACGAAAACGTGGCTACTCCAAAAAGCGCGCTGCGCGGATTCCTAGCTCAGTATTTCTTAAGTACTGTATGTAGTACAGTACTTCTGGATAGGCCCCAAAATTGCTCAACAAAGAATGCTGCAATGATAGGTTTAGACTAAACGTCTGTATATTAAATAAAGCAAAAATACTTGTTTTATCGATAACATACATTAATATTATAAATTACTCGACTTCTGGGTCTCGCCTTATTTTTGGTATGTTAACCTGTAGTAATATTTGAAGATTTGGGGAATTTTTGCGCGCCTTCTTTTGATGATGACTTACTTGCGTCTAATATTGGACACGTTTTTGACGGGAATTATTCCAATGATGAATTGCGTCCGGCATTGATCATATTAATGGTGCATAATTAGCCGGTTTTCTTTCCTTCACTATTCGATCCGTCCGGCAACAATCGCACAATTCACGGGCCCGGGATAAGCAGCCCTTGGCATTGTTAACTGTCTTTTACAGCTATTTTTTTGTTGCCTGCGGGCATTTGCTTCGACGGCGGCCCTTACTCGGCCGCCGGCGAAGCCCCCTTGTAATACGTGAGGATGACGTACGTTGTATCAGGTGTTTTATTAGGAAGATACATGACACACGGCCGAAATAAAAAATAATGGTTTCGGAGATGGCGATTCCTTACCTCTTTGGCACGTGAGGAAAACTGGTTGAATGGAAATGAACCAACTCAAAATTGTTGTATGTACGACAGACAGAAAATACGGCTGTCACAAGCAAGCGCTACCGACGGCTGACATAATCGACTATTCAACTGGTCAAGCACCCTGCCTCCTTCGGTAGTAACCCGTTGATCAGCAGAGCTATCTTACCACAAGCAATCACAGTTGTCGGTGGTTGGGTCAAGAGGGGCTGAGGGACAGACACAAGCATTTACCCTGCCGGTCCCTCTGCCCAAGCTACTCTGCCCTTTGCTGTGATTTAACGCGAAAAACAAAATCTTAACCGCAAAGAATGCGAGCCGCAAACTAAGGCCATTTCTTATGCAGTCGGATTTGTCAGTCAAAAACGGCCTTTTTCGACTGAAGCCCAAACCGGGCTTTCTTAGGCAGTCGAAAAAGGGCTTTTTCGACTCAACTTTTTTTTCGACTGAGACTTCCGACTGGATCCTCCAGTCGAAAAAGTCGAGTTTTTCGGCTGGATCCTCCAGTCGAAAAACTCAGTCGAAAAGTTTTACGCGTGTTTTTTTAACCGATCGCATCGCCCATCCCACCACCAAACACACACCCACACGGCCACACGGCCACACACCCATACCAGGTACCACACTGCAGTATCATACAAGGCGCCGACGCTGGCTTGGCTATCCCTACTGTTGCTTCTCGCAGCAAGTCAGCGTGGCGCATTCCTAGTTCCGCTCGCCAGCAGCGTGTATCACACGACGGCAGCAGCGCGCGGTCTCGATCCCATGCTGCCAACAACGGCTGCGCCTCCTGTAGCTTTGGCGGCTCTCGGCTGAGTGCAACTCCACGAACGTAGCTTTGGCGGCTTTCGGCTAAGCCCAAAGCCACCAACTCGCTGGGACGAAGATTCGTCGAGCCGTTCCTCGCGGAGACAGCGCGAAGCACAGAGCTGCCAACCGATTTCGCCTGCTGTACAGCAGTACTTCCTCACACCAACCGCCTCTAGGAAGAGCACAAAAACTATAAAATCAACTCGACTGACGATAAGAAGAAGGACCAGAAGGATCCAGTAAAAAAAAAGTCCAGTCGAAAAGGGCCGTTTTCGACTGGCGGAATCCGACTGCATAAGAAATGGCCTGACAACGTCTTAGCCGCAAATAACAACACGCCATCGCTACAGTCAAACACTGCTGCTGTATACCTATTCATAGGTATATCTCGACAGTCATCTGATGTCTTCACACAGCAAAACTCCACTACAACATGGTACCTGCTGTTTTAGTCTAGAATGAAGACAAAACCCAAACGGAAAAATGTCTACATGACATGACCTGGTTGTTGCCTTAGTCTGGTCCAAACGGCAGAAAGGATTCTCCGGCTGGGTGCTCGTGCCTCCCAGCGTCCTCCACAGCGGGGGGTTGCGCTGGAGCTTGCAGCTGCTGCTGCTTCGGTGGCTGCTTCGGTGGCAGCTGCAATAGCTCCTTCTGCTCTTCCTCCCTCGTCCCCAATTCCACCATCGCTCTGCCCGCATCAACCACCATTTCTTTTTCCTCCGTTTCAAACTGCTGCTGCTGCTCCTGCGGCTGCTGCTCTACAGTACTCTCGCTCCCAGTCTCAAGTAGTAAGGTTACGAGCTGTGACGTCCAAGCAGGGGGTGGTGCCGCCAGAGGATGCAGCAGCTGCTGCTTCGGTGGCAGCTGCAATAGCTCCTTCTGTCCTTCTTTTCCTCCCTCGTCTCCAATTCCACCGTATATCTGCCCGCATGAACTACCATCCAATTTTCCTCCGTCTCGAACTGCTGCCGCTGCTGCTGCGGCTGCTGCTGTACAGTGCTCTCGCTCTCAGTCTTAAGCGGTGGGATCACGAGGGTGACTCCAACCTGGCCACGCCCGCTCCCCTCTCTTGTATCTGAGTTGGCTGCGAAGTCTCTCGCATTTGCTCCTGTCGTAATAGAGAAGCTGGATAGCTCGAGGAGTACTTACGAGTACTCGCAAATGATGACTTTGCTTTCCTCAATCCGACCTTGGATTCTGTAGAACTCATTCCATCCTGTAGAAATCTAGTCGATGGTCCGGAAACCATAACGGAAACCTCCCTCGATTTATTTCTCGAGTCGGCCCCTTCTTGCAAGCAAATTTTCCAGCTCCCGCATCTTGGCCCGTTGAGAGCTCCCCGCTCTCTCTACCAACGCTTTCACGTCCACAACGCCCATTTTGACCTCGCCCTCAGGCATGGTTCAAATCAGACACCCAGCTTGCTCCCTTCACAGGGAGGGCTCTTATTGTGCAACACCCTTTGCGTCGAACAGGAATAGTACCGCGTACGCGATAATTATCGTGTTTGTGAACCCCTACGAAGCGTAGAGGGCTTACCCATTGCACAATTGGCCGTGGGGTGGTGCGTCAGCAGCCGGTAGATAAATGCATCATGAATATACTTCGAAGTATGATATTATCGCGGCTCCATGCCGGGGCGCAACGTGGAGAGCCAACGTGAAGTGCGCTCGCCAGGGAGAAAGGCGGCCAAATAGCCAGAATATTTCCACCATCCCGATATCCCGCCACCATGTAGCCAACCTATCATAAGAAACCCCTATTATACACAACCGTCATCATATCCGTATCATATCCAAGCATACAATCAACGCGATGTGATATTTATGTGCGTCCATGTCTCGAAACTTGGGTTATGACCCTTGTTTTGGCACCGTTACATGATATGTATAATACGTACTTGGAACTTATGTGCTGTGGTCCTTTTTCTTTGTTATTGCCGTCATCTATAGCACAATAGCCCCGAAACGCTTCCCCGTACAATACCCGTACTCCTTGCTGTGCACCTGTGCTATGATAGCAGGCTGGCTACCGACAATTTTTTGTGTTGTTTTGTTTCTTCGTGTTTTTTCTTGTTTCGACCTATCCGTCCGCGTTGCAGCGCTTGTACCGCGCTTTCGTTTTACGCGTACTTGACTCGATTTTTGGCGGTATTAAAGTATGAATGAAATTTACTGCGGCTTTTGACTGAAGCAACAACGGTGCTTGAGTGAAGTAAGAAAGTGTGCGCACATTCGGTGTCCGCTTGACGCTTACCTTTGTCCGCGCAAAGTGTGGTTGAATATACCGCGGTTGTTGCTCTAAGCGAGGAGTGCAACACAACCGTGCAGTCATTCTCACGCTGTCGCTCGGGCGAATAATACTCCTGATTTGTGCCGTTATTAATTGTTGATACATAAAAAACATTAATTTGCCCTTTGACAACTTTTGTGAACTTCCGGCAACTTGTTGCTTTTCTGAATGTCAAGGTATCTGCCACAGTGTTTGCAGGGTGACAGCCCGCGAATTTGGAGTGTGGTTGAATAGGCAGCCTACCAAAATCTATTGCACAGACATGGTTGGAATTGATAGATCTAGGCTACCAGACACCACACACTAAACGCGATGAGTAGACAAAACAATCTACGGAGATATCAGTGCCGTTTCGCACCGGCGCATGCATGCATTCCGCGTCACTTGACATTACACGTCCCTTGTCGTCCCTGGCTTCCTTCCTACATTATTTGCGTATTTTTGATACCGCTTATATTTTCGTTTCGCAGCAGGTTCTTGTTGGCGTGCCGAGCGACATTTTGAAGAGCGTTCCACGAGTTCGTGCGCACAGCGAGGCGGTGAGTTGAACAACTACTAACCCTGTTGGACTTCGGAGGGAAGAAATTACTGTAAAAAAAGTGACCATTGCAGCATCAACCACACTGCGTGGTTAGTGGTGATACATTTGATCTTACTCCTACTGCTGCGAGCGCACGAGAGGCACGGACGTCTGGCTGGGTTGACCACCCAAGCGACTACCTTAATATGCTGACGTTCTCGGCAAGAACGCCGACTCGCTTGCACTCGGCTTGGTCTTGCTAACCTAATTGTGAAGTCTGGTCGAAACGGTGAGAGCGGGGGCCATCCGCCTGTATTTGTTCCTGGCGCCCTCATCCTGACCCCCGATCCCCGTTACAGGCATGCCCAATTATCTATACGTACATAAACCTTTGCGGGGTTCCCTCATATACGGACACTGTTACTCCGTCTACATGCAAACCTCCTATCCATTATAGCATCAGTCACACTGCACGGTTGGGGAGTGATGCATTTGGTGTCTGAATCCCGTACAACGAAATAAGCCGTGCCACACGGAAGCAGAATGATCCTGTTCGTACCGCTGCGCGCGCACTGATCGTAGCCGCTTAATACAATCGGAGTTACCATGTATTCGTAACCCCTTTGGGACTTCAGAGAAAAAAACTATCGAAAAAAAGTGACGGCTACAGCATCCGCCACACGAAGCAGCGGGCTGCGGGAGTAGGGGTCGGGGTGTCCGTAGTGCACCGGAATGAGTTGCACCGCACAATCGCAGCATGACCATGCTTTTTCCGATTGCGCGCTTTTTCTGGGGGCTTGATAAATGCCACACGTTTTTAGTTTAGGTCGCTATGCCTTGGTCGTGAAGGGGTTTATGCGTTGGATGAGGTGAAGTTTTTCCCCCGCTGAACCGGAGACGTAAGCTGGTTGATTTGAGGTGGGGTACTTTGGGTGGCCACGGTCTAGATTGTAGCTTCAATGGGCTCTCGCATTGTGACGTCAACACCAACAACCAACAGCCCCGCGTGTTCTGTCGGCCTCCGTGCTGTGTTGATTGCTGCCGCAAAGGACGATAATTGTTCATGACAAATAACAAACACAACCCCTCGTTTTCTGTCCACTTCCACGTTGGGTTGGCTGCTACGCCAGGTCGCGCGGCATCCGAAGATCGTGTCGTACTACGAGACCGGTCCAGGAAGGAAGTCGGGTGACGGCAGCCCTCCCCTAAGACCCTCTGCTCAGCTTTCGCCCATAACGGTGCCGAGGAATGGGGATGATCGTTCCGTTTAAGTATAGACTATATAGTACCGGACAAGACACCTGCTGCAATAAGAAACAAAAGAGTACTGGCTCAGACTGGATTTATTGTTCGTAGTTCATGCTGGGTTTCTTGTTTGAGGAAGGATGCGTTCTACTCTAACTGCAGTATAGCGGGTCCCGAATGTTGTATGTTCCTGCAAATGCCAGCCTGGCTTTCTGGTGGCCTGTTTTTTTTGTAGATATGCTGTACTGTAGTAGCGCAAGGGTAGCAATAAACGATGGCGGCGATCGCTCTTTTTTGTGTTGTCTACAGCAGTGCCGAAAGTGATTTAACAATGGGATTGATTGCTCCATTGGAGTCTGTGCACAAGTCGCGAAAATAACCAATGGGAGTGATCGCCCCGTGTAAGTTATCTAGCAACAACGAGAAACATGACCACTTCGGTTGAGTTATCTAGCAAAAGCGATACCCAAGGGTAATGATAGATCCGTTTGAAGTGCTCAGCGAAGACCATGAACAATGGAGACGATCGCTCTGTTTGAGTATCTACAAGAAGTCGTAACGAAGGCGCTTGACAAACGGGAACAATCGGTCTGTTTAAGCATCTACAGTACAGCGGCGTTTTCCCTATAATGCCCGTGTGTGCTAGTCAACAACACCGGCAGTATATCGGACACTGGCACTATTGGGTATAGTAACGATACCGGTACCTACTACAGCGGGTTCCAGTCGTGCCGAGCGATTTCGACGGCACTATACGGGCATTAGGCACTATTCAACCGGCACTGCGAGTGTAGGATTGTAGTAGCGCAAGCGATGAACAATGGGGATGGCTGCCTCATTTGGGTTATCTAGCGAAAACACAGGCGACGATACTCGACGGTGAGTGATCAAAACAGGGGAAAATTATTTGTATGTTGTGACGCCGCCGTGCACAACGATGTCGTTGCGCCTCTTTTCGCGCGATGATCACGAGCATGGTGATGGTGGGATGGTGGGAGAACGATGATGAAGAGGATGATAGCCACGATTACGATAGTGGTGACGATGGTAGTGGTGGTGGTGATGGGGACATTGGGGAATGGAAGTGGCGACAAAACCAGCTTGTAGATCTGACACGTCGCAAAACAGGCCGTTTCTTACGAGTTCGGCCTGGCCATCCCAGTTCTACCCGATCGCAGCGAAAAAACTAAGTTTTGGTTCATTCCACATGTATTGGCTCGCGTCTGCATCACGACGAGTTGCTAACTAGTGTAAAGTTGTGGAGGTTGTCACAAACAGCTGCGCCCCCTCCCTTCCACCTCCTCCGCTCTTTGTTCCGAAGATAGATATCATTGCGCACAGCAGGGTGCCGACGAATGCCAGCATTCGGAGCAAACTACCAGTATTGTTTTTTCGCAACGGGAATCCCGGGTAATATGAAATCCCATTCGGCGATGTCGGGTAAAATACCTTGCGGTAACACGGGGCGATACCATATGGCAATACTGGGTATCAAGATACGGTACTACCGGGTATTATAGTCTATCCCGTGATCGGTCTCGCGTTTTCACTCCGTATTGAGAGATGAGTAGCCACTAAAGCGCGAGGGAAACAGGATTCCGTATGGATGGATAGTCCTCACGGTGGGAGAGCGAGGCTGATCAGTACAACTTTAGACTAGATGGATACGTAAGCGTTATGGATAGCCATTATGGCGGGAGTCTCAATTTGATTGTCACTCGCAGAATCGGTGTTCGCCGGGTCTTCTTGGTCAAACGCAATGTTTTAGCATGCTTCATGTGAAAATCGATGGGTACGTACTCGTTATGGATAGCCATTATGTTGGGAGAATTTCGATTAGAATTTCGCTCCACCCATCGGTTTTCTCCGGTTAGGTTGTGTTCTTAGTCGGCATGTCCCTGGACGCCAGGAACCGGCGACGAGAACAAAAAGTCAAACCGCGACCTTGGAGAAACAGAAAACTACTCCAAAAAAACAAAAATGCTGCCCAAAACCCTTCGCGTACAACACGCTAGCGTTGCGTTTTTGCGTAGCGATCACGGCGGACTCATGTACAACCAGCGGTGCGACTCCGAGGGAGGGCGCCAAAATTTGGCAAGGGTACTGTACTTCATGTTTCTGCGCGCGCGAAGAAGCTGTGGCCCTTTTGCAGTACGGTAACAGCGGTGTGGGAGCATGTTGCATCGGGCAAGCTAACTTCGTCCCGTGTTCCAGCATGGAAATGTTGCGGTGAAATTCTAACGTGTCTGAGCCTACGGCAAATGCGAGGAGGCCACACTAAATGTTACCTGGTACCAGGTACTGTACAGTATGAAGCTCAAGTACCGACGGGAGAAAGGGAAGACATCTGTGCCCACGGTCTGCCCTAAAGGCCGTTGAAGGTAAAACCTTTACCCACGAGCCGAGCTGGATTCGATTGGAGATGACACAAAATCGGGCATTTCATCTATACAACTCCGTGACCAATGCGGCAAGGCAAAAGTGTGTGCACTATATACGGGATGCGCTACTACTGCAGTGCCGCATAGAGAACGCATCATAATGCGTGTGGATCCATTCTACGGTAGAGGTGGTCCTCATTGTATCTATAAGACCCTCACCTCATTCCATTCCTAACCTAAAACTCGACTTTGACAAATATTGTTCACTTGATATCGAGGGACTATTCCATGGGTTAGGTGTGCACTATCCCATGGGTTAGGTGTACAATGACGAAGCACAAACGGGGCTCCAATTATAGGAAGCACGAACGGGGCTCCCACTATAGGAAGCACAACCGGGGCTCCAATGATATGTAGCACAAACGGGGCTCCAATTATAGGAAGCACAAACGGGGTTCCAATTATAGGAAGCACAAACGGGGCTCCAACTTACAGGAAGCACAAACGGGGCTCCAATATACAGGACGCACCAACGGGGTTCCAACTATAGGGAGCACAAACGGGGCTCCAATTACAGGAAGCACAAACGGGGCTCTAATTTTATAGTTGGTAGTTCCTCAGTTGATAAGCCCGACGTTCAGAAACCGTTCTGCCCAAAAGACTGCTACCTCTACCGTAGCAGGCATCCGTGCACAACTACTGCCGTGTATTCGGAAATATTTGTCGACAAATGAGAAAACTCTACTGTAAAAGGCAGGACTTTTCTCGGGCCGCATCACTTCTCGCGGGTCTCGGATCGGGTCATGGCGACCCGACCCGACCCAATCCGACCCGTGATATTTGTTAACCTCTTGACTCCATCCGATCCGTGAGATTTCGAACACCTCTTGACCCGACCCGACCCGACCCGACCCGACCCGACCCGACCCGACCCGACCCGACCCGACCCGACCCGACCCGACCCGACCCGACCCGACCTGACCCGACCCGACCCGCCAGTTTCTCTAACCCTCATGACCCGACCAGGCCGGGTCATGACCGGCGAAAAGGTCTGCTAAAAGGTTACATATCTGGTCATGGCCGGCGAAAAGCCCTGCTAAAAGGCTACATACCCTTGACGAAAAACACTTTTTTACTATACTAAAAGGCTACATATCTTTTACTGTACTAAAGGGCTACATATTGACGAAAGCGCGCCTAATTGACGAGAGCGCGTCTACTACTGTACTAAAAGGCTACAAATGTTGACGTTGACGCTGACGGAAATAAAATCTTCTCTTGTACTCCAAAACGGCATGAAGACAGACGCGATTTTGGCACCGTTTCCAAAACACAGCCCTGAAAAAAGCGTCGGCCAAAAACGACAAAAAAACAAAACAAAACATGGCAGGACACCGTATAAAGCCGCTAGAGAACACATCCCAACCCCCGCGGGGAATTCAAGAGCCGATAATCTCCAAACACCAGGGGAGCACACACAATCAAAATGGAGGCTTTGAGAAGATCTCGTCAAGGTCTCTCCATAGGTGCGTCGCTCGGCGCTTGCATCCACTCTCCCCGTTGTGGACGATGTCAGTTTCGAAACTCGTCTGAGGGGGTGGGGTGTGTTATCTTGGGTGGCATACGGTAACAGGTAGGCAGAACGATATTTACACTAGTTCCTGCAGTTCCTGCAGTTCGCGCAGCCCATCCACAGCCGCCAGCAACTCCTCTACCTGGGCCGTAAGCCGCCTGACGTCTCGCTGCTGCATCACCACCACCAGCACGCACAAAACGCACAAAACGCTCGGCACGCCGGCGAATCTAACCACCGCAACGGCCCATTCAGCGAGCAAACGGACCAAGCCCCCGACAATCTTCCACCTGTTCTTTCCCTCCAACTCCTCGTCCAATCCCAATTCAGACGCAGCATCCCCAGCGTCCGCTACCCCTCCTCCTACGGGTCCTACTCCTCCTGTTTCTCCTGCTGCTGCTGCCGCGGCCGCCGTTGTTGTGCCGCCACCAAGGCCGCGCGTGGCGTGCTTCGCGGCATTGGCTGCCCCCCCTCCCGCCGCAAATTTCTTGGCCGCGTCAAAAACGTCGTCGGGGGGGTTGGTTGCCACGCCGTCGTCGGCTGCGGCGCGACCGATCCGATGCCGCTGGTAAGCGAGGATCTTTTTGGAGGCGAGCAGCCAAGCTTTCCAGGTGGACTTTGTTTCCTCAGCGGCACCTGAACGAATCGCACCTCGCAACATGGTTGACTTTGAGCACAGCAGCAGAGGAAGATGTAGGGGACGTTGTGGCAGATGTAGCAGCAGAAGCAGATGCAGAAGCAGAGGCAGACGTAGCAGAAGCAGTAGTACAAGCAGCAGCAGAAAAATATACAGACACACGAAAAAACGGTCAGGTGAAAGAACTTCAGCGCGCCTGTGACGCAAGATGACTTTTTTTTTTATTATAACACCAAAGCAATGCGACGAATCACGACACATTTTTTTTAAAATTTGATCAAAAACGTATATCACGATTGATGAAAGTGACACAATGCTAAGTTACAATTTCCACAAGCCACGGAACGCGTTTTTTTTTTGTTCGATAGGAATGAATCCAAAAACACGCGAGTTTCCAAAAAATGAGTTCCGACTATCGGCCTAGCCGGGACAACTCACAACTGACGTTTCCTTTTTGCTTTTTCAATAATAAGCGGCGCCTCATTGTTACCAAACTACGCGAGCCTTATTGTCACCAAACTATGCGGTGCTTCATTTGTTACAAAGTCAAGCAAGCCGCGTGCCATTTCCTTCTTCATGTTATACTTCGTAAATAATAAATAACACACATGCTACGGTAGAGGTGCACTGGTGGATTTTTTTCCGAGGCTCCTAACCAGTCGAGGAGGTCTATACTGTTAATAGTATGCCCCTCTGAGGCAAAAACTGTTTGTTGAGTGAACTGAAAGTGCAACCCCATGAACAAACCAATATATAGCCTAGGTATACCAAAAAAGAAATATTATTTGCGAAACAAGAATACTAACTATCCAAGGGTTGTGGCTCAACCTATTTCCAACCCCTAAATTTATCCTATCGTCTACAGCAGTAACCCCAAGCGTTTTGTCCCCATGTCGGGACTGCGAGGAGCCCCATCATTCAGAAAAAAATCCCTTCGCCAAAAAGTGGTATACCTCTATCGTAGTACGCATCTGCTCCGAAGGCAGAGGTGCACCTTAAAGCGTTTATGAGGCTCCTCAATTTAGGAGCTCTACATCTCAACACGAAACTTGACATATAGTAGATAAAAAAACGCCTACTTTGTAACCCGACGATAAATCCCATGGCCCATGTATGCAACGAGTAAATTTGTCAACAAAAAGGGATTCGAACGACAACGGGCAGTTCCTCACTCAGTGGAGGAGCCTTCTCTGTCAGGAAGGATTCGTCCTACAAGTGCTACAGTTGGGTACCCGATTTAAGAGCCCCTCGGAACCGGCCAGGTTTGCCGCTCTAATCTCCGTTCCGCTCTTATCCTCGATTGGGCATCAAGTAGGTCTTAGTACAGGGGTCACAACGCGTGACAAGTCGACTAGACCGCTCGTAACTTCGGTTTCTCTCATTGTGGACGCTCTTAAATCGAGTAACCCGCTGCAACCCTATCGTTATCTTCGATTGGGCATCATATAGGTTTTGGTGCAGGAGTCACAACGCATGACAAGCCGATTACACGGCTCTTAACTCCGTTTTATAGAGCTGTGAGTCAGCACGACCCAAGTCGCCAACTAGTTATTAGTCCGACTAATAGTTAGTCGGTTCCCGAAGGTGCCGACTATCCGACTTAATTGTTTTCCGTATTTGTAGGAAGGGCTGTTGAATGCGGGATGCATTTTTTCCTTTTTAGGCACCCCCCCCCCGGTCGGGGGGGGCTCCTTTTGCTCGCCTGACTTCAGTCGGCATATCGGCTGGCCATCAGCTGGCCTCGCCAGCAGACATGCCGACTAAATTCAGTTAGTCGGCTAACGGCACCTGTCGATTAGTTGCTGGTCGTCACATCTTGCAGACTCACAGCTCTACCGTTTTCTCCTATTGTGGACGCTCTTAAATCGGGTACCCCACTGTACCTCTATCGTAGCAGGCGTCATTACCTTGTGAAACGCGACGTCAAATCCGATCAGGAGTCGGCACCGCGGCTCCCCATCTCGACCCGCGGGCTCGCGAGTAACTACCACCCTCCCAAGGATGGTGAAATGGTCAGCGAGAGGCGCTCCACGTTCCATCTTGGTCGTCTGGCAAACCAACAAGAAACGCATCAAATGTAGCCGAAACGAATCGTATTGAAACGTAAAAGACGAAAAGACACATAAACGATCAAAAATAGCGAGTGAGGATGGTGAGGTGGTCAGCGAAAGGCGCCTCACGTTCCGTCTGAGTCGTCTGGCTAAAAACAAACACGAAACGAAACATAACAAGAAACAAAACGCAAAGACCGTGAACGAAACCACACGAAACGAAACAAAGCGAAAATAAACGAAACAAACACAACATGCTATAAGCAAGTTGGCTTTACGACGGCGGCTGATGCTATGGTTCGTAAGACAGAAACAACCGCAAAACAAACCGACAAGGCAGCAAGCCCACCGCTTTCGCGCTTTGGGTGCGCGATCCACAATGGGAGGGCCGGGGGGGCGGTTTGACTGTAGGGGGTGGGGGGAGCGGCGGCGGCGGTTTAAGTGTGCTGTCATGGTCCTGGCCGCAAAATAGGATTGTTGCGTTCAATGAATTCGATCGAGTATTTTCTTGGCGTACTTAGTTAGCAACGCTGTTCCAGCACACCTCCGACAAGTACTCCAACACAACCTCCACAACTGCCCCAGCTAGAGTGGCCACAACAACAGCAAAACAAAAAGAAACACACCTGGCAGATGACGAACCGGTCCATCGGCGCGACGCCAAGTGGTTCTCCCGCTCCCGGGGAGAAATCCTGGCGCCGCTCCAAGCGGTACCCTTGCGTCTGACGTGAGAAGACCTGCTTGGGACCTGACGCGTATCACCCACCGGCGGCGGCCGTCGCGACAAGGTAGCCCGAATGAAAACGGGTAAGGAGGTGTACCACACTCGCCCGCCGTGTGCCAACACTTGTGCTGCACGCTATTCGAAGCCGACTTTAGTCATCCCACGGTAGGGGTTGCAGTTGTTGGATTTACTAATTGGGTCTGACCGGTTGAGCTCCGCAAGCGTGAAACTGTCGGCTAGTATGGAAATTTCAAGAGTATGCTTGTGTTGGGACTGGTACTAATACTACTAATAGTATTAATACAACATAGGAACGTTGGTCGGGTTGCGCGAACGAATGTCCGCGAAGTCATGTTTCGGGTGAGATATCGAGCTGCTCATGTTACGAGCTCAGAAAATTCTTAGAATCTGCCGCACCATTAGCGTGGGGTGACTCTATAGCGACCACTTAAGCTACACGCTCTTCCCAGTCGATTGACCAGATCGCACTCGTCGTTTTATTGGTTGGCATCCATGGCTCCCAACAGGGTCCAAGGAGCTGCACCACGTGCGCGCAGCATGGCGGCGAAACTTGGTACTGCCGCACGCTTTCGTAGTCGCTAAGTTTAGCAAGATAAATTACCGTTATTGTTTTCGTTGGTGTTGCTTTGCGCGGTCCCCAAAAGGACTTCAAGTTACAAGCAAAAATAAACCCTACGAGTAGACAATTGACAAGAGCGTTCCTTCCTTTTTTTTCTCTGCTATTCAGGATCCCCAAAGGTTTATAATGGTCAATAGCTACAGTAGACCCACCGACAACGAAGCCTGTTCGAGGATGGGTGAAAGTTAGCTCCCGCTGCTCGTCGAACTTCTCTCCCGGAAAGAGGTCGCCCAGCCCCCTCCCGGTCTCTGCCGGCCGCCCTTGCGGAGACCAAGCCTTAATCTCAAGGTCGATTTCGCCTTGGGCATGCAAAAAGTCCAACCAAAAGTGTGTACCCCGTCCCCACAGCCACGTGAACGCCTGCCAAGTCGCGCACGCGTCATAGATTGAGCATTCGGAGGTAAATATAAGCGACTGGAGTTGTCCATCCCTTTTGAGGACACGCTACAGTTTTGGGGTTTTTTTGCTCATCCCTTTTACGATCGTATCATTTTCGCACTCTTTATTTCTCTTTCTTCCTCCCTAAACGTAAGCCAGATCCGGGGTCACTGAGCAGGATCTTGTCCCCCCTCTCCACTACGGCACGCACCTTCATTATTATCACAAAAATACCCCAGCTGTTTATTCCCCCGTCGACTCGCATACAACAGTACTTGGAAGCAGTGCGGAATACATTTTGCAGTTCTAAAAGATCAAGAGAGCCATGGGTATATATAAAATAAACTAAAAAAAGAGGCGGTGGTAGCGGTGGCAGCGTCGTTTGCGGCGGTCCGTCGCGGGGACAAGTGCATCGCGCACGACATCTCTGCCCCCAATTGTAACCAAACAGCAAGAGCGATGCCGTACCTAGCTTCCCCCGCCCTTCGCCACCCCCTCGTCTGCCCCTTTCCACCACCATCCCGCCACCCCCCCCCTCTTCCTCCCCTCTCCCTCCCCCTCCCCCCCCCCCCCCTCACCCCCGCTCCGCCGATCTCATCTCCCCAACTGTACTCTAACCGCACCTGAGCGGTCGTGCAGGGAAGAACTGCCTCGATCATCGTTTCCAGTTTCGCGCCTCCAGTCGGGTTCAGCGGCGTGGCTAGGGGACCAGGTATGGAAACACCAGGAGCCCTTTCCGAAGGTTCTCGGGGAGACAAATCCGGATAGATCCCCCCCTCGTGGTCCACCGGAGCAATAACGCCATCCCCAGGGACAGGTTTTTGCCCAGCACCAAAGTCTTGCTCGGCAGAAAAGTGTCTCCCAGCAGGAACGTCTTTCCCGGCATTAACTACACCCTTAGGGGTAAAGTCTTGCCCAGCGACAAAGTCGTCTCCAGCAGAAAAAATGTCTGGGGGGATAACGTCGGGTCCTCGAACGGAACTCGGGGAGGGCGTTCTGACGGAGGAAGTGAGCGAGGGCACGCCGCTAAGCCTGGAAATGGACGTGGAGACTTGCACGAGCCTCGTTAGCAGCGTGTAGCAGTCGTCGCGAAACAGGAAAGAACCCAGGGTGATTTTCTCGCCGTCTCTGCCCGGATTTGAAAAACAAAATGAAAATGGTGAAGCGTGAGTGAGCGGCGCGAAGCGGAGAAGGAAAAGAGGAAACAAGGGTAAAACAACAAAAAAACGAAAAAGCGAAAAAAACAAGACAATAGGCTGCCCGCCTGTCGACCCGCCCGTCTATAGCATGATAGCACTAAAATCCCCACAGGTGGCCAGTAAACGTGCTGCTCAATGTATTGGGAAGCCGCAATCCGCACACCACGCACCAAACCACACAACACCACACTGTACCACATCACACCACACCATACCACGCCACACCACACCACACCACACCAAACCAAACCCAACCACAACACACCACACCGCACCACGCCACACCACGCCACACCACACCACACCACACCACACCACACCACACCACACCACACCACACCACACCACACCACACCACACCACACCACACCACACCACACCACACCACACCACACCACACCACACCACACCACACCACACCACACCACACCACACCACACCACACCACACCACACCACACCACACCACACCACACCACACCACACCACGCTACATGCCGCTGTCACCTTTTGACGAGAGTCAACGCGTTGGGGACGATCCTTAGCGTGGACGTCTTCTCCACTGCCGTAGTTTCAGCCAAAGGCAAGACCACCTAAACAAACACATCAAAAACAACACGTTATCGTTAGCTTACGAGAAACCACCTAAACAAACAAAACACGCTATCCGAAAGCGTCTGGTTAGTTTACGAGCACGTAACCCTTGTGTTCACTGCGAAAACACATCCCATGAATAACACTCTGAATCAAGGCTAGGGTTGGAGGGGTACCCCCTTGTAAACTACCGTGTCTTCACCAGTCGCACCAGTGATTCCGTACCTCACGGACGAGAGGACTTCAGGCGATCGTTTTGGCACAGCGTGGCTTTCCATTCCGTTGCGGATGCATATAGACCTCATAATTTAAAAATAGCACAAAAAGCCCAAGGTGGTTGTGTAAAAACACTCTCGAGGACGCGTGGAAACAGCGACCAGCCGTGTTCCGCCGGGAGGACATAATCCTATGGACCACGGGTCACATGCCCTATGATCCACTTCGTGATGCATCAATTATTCTATCAACGGAACAGGGGGGTCACTCGCGCGAGTGATCCCGAGTGACAGCAAAAAAAAAATATGACACCTTACCGCAGCCTTGGTCTCTGGGCACAAATATAAGCCACGATCATATTGACGAAGTAGTTAGGAAAAGTGATTACACTTAAAATGGGCCCAAACATACGTTGTCTTACAGTTAGAAAAAGTGGTCAATATTTACACTGGGCCCAAATATAAGCTACGTTTATATTGTCTAATAGTTAGGAAAATCGTCTTATATTTAAGCTCAGACTGTTACTCCTGTTTTTTAATTTATCCTCAACGCGAAAATCGTCCTATTCAAATATCTCAACTACCTTCCCAAAACGCGGTGAACGCCATAAAGCGAAAAAAATTATCTCTGCCTCCAACCAGTTGTCTTCAAAACGCGAGTGACATTGAGGAAAGGTCACCCTGTTTATTTTCGTACAACTTACAAGTTTGTTGACGAAACACGGGTGCAGTAATAATGCGGCAAACACACCCAACAGTACTCTACAATAAATTCAAGTTGTTTTGTCCTCACTGCAAGATGAAGCCATGAAGGTAACCCTTTATGTTACTACGACATATGTCCCACTCTAATGGACCCTAACGTACATTGATTACCACTACAACAAATATGCTGTGGCGATGTCGCCCCGCCCTTTTACCTTGGTGTTGCTTACCTTAGTGTTACGCCAACCGGAAAAGAGGGCATGGCTGGCGGTGATGTACAGACGTCCGTGCACGAGGCCGCCGCTGTACAGCGCGCACGAGTAGCTCTCGATCACCTAGTGGGGGGGAGGGGGGGTGGAGGGTGGGGGTGGTGGAGCGAGGGGGGGTGCATTCAGTTTGTGCCTGGCCGTAGTCGGGGTGGTGGAGGGGGGGGTTAGGGCGCGGTAGGGGTATTGGTGTTGGTGTTGTTGGTAGTAGTGGTGGTGATGGGGCGGCGGTGGTGCAGTAGTATTGGTGGTGGTGATGGTGGTGATGGTGGTGGTGGTGGTGGTGGTGGTGGTGGTGGTGGTGGTGGTGGTGGTGGTGGTGGGGTGATGGCAGCGGCAATGGTAGTGGTGGTGGTGTTGGTAGTAGTGGTGGAGGGGGGGTGGGAGGTATGGTAACTGTAGTAGTAATAGCGGTGGTGACGGTGGTGGTGTGGTGGTGTTGGTGTTGGTATTGGTGGTTTGGTAATGTGGCAAAATGGTGGTGACGGTGGTGATGGTTTGTTGTTGGTGATATGTTGGTGTTGGTGTTGGTTGTAGCGGTGTTGTTAGCGCGCGGTGGTAGGGACGGTAGCGTGGGCGGCGGTGGTCGTGTCACGTTTGAGCAGGCATTAAAATGACGCGCCTTGGTAGATACCTCGACCGCGAAGCAACGAGCGAGCGTTACAACTATCGAGGATCGCAAAACATACCAGCATACCAACATCGTCGTCATGCGCACCAGTGTCGCAAGCAAGGGGACCATAAAAACTGTGAAGTAAAACACCGAGTGCACAAGCTTGAGGAGATGAGCCTATACTCGCCACCTCTGGGTACAAACGCAAAGCAGCCCCGCGAACAAACGGCAGCCGCGATCACAACGGTGCGTACAAAATACTTGCCCTGTCTTGCAGAGCCTCCGCAGGAAGGTCGAACGAGCTCAACGGGCTAAAGCCTTCCATTGGTTGTTTAGCAGGGACGTGTCCCGCCCTTGCGGGCGTTGACGGGTCACGACACAAAACAGCAACGCCTCCACCGGTGTCAAAACCGGCGGGAGACGGTGGCCTTCCCTCATCGTCGCTGGAGGACGACACATCCTCTGCCTCAGCCTGTGGAGACAACGGTGGCCAGCCCAACAAGACGAGTAAAAAGCCGAGTGAGCGACGTATCAAATAAAGGCTGGAACGAGTTTGGTTAGATTGGGTTGAGTTGTGTTGGGTTGGGTTTGGGTTGCGCGTGGCAGCATACATACGTCGGTAGTTAGATAGGGTAATTAGATACGGTGGGTGGGTGTACTAGAGACACGACAGCTTTCTGCCAACGTTGGGTTGGCTTGGGTTCGGCAAGACCCTCCCTGTGATACTCGTACCTCCTCTCCATCGGACGAGAAATCGTCTTGGTTGAGGTGGTGCTTAAGCAAGCGCAGAGAAGGCCTCCCTTTCAGACGCGGCGGACTCAGAGTCATGCCGATATCTCCGGTTGCAACCTACAACAAAACAGCCGACGGGACGGGGCAAGACGGGGCAGGAAATATGAGGCCGGAGGAAGCTCATGCAACAGAAACGCAACCACTTCCTTCAAATCACGCACGCTAAGTGCAAACGAGCGAGGGGGGGGGGGGGGGGGGGGGGGGGGGGGGCTTTTTTCGCCGTAGTCACAGGACCTTTCCTCTCGCAAATAAAAACATTCGGTCGACTATTTATAGGCGTCCCCTGTGGAGCAGGTGAAGCTCGTTCCACGAAAGTCAACCATGTAAGTTCGAACCCTCTCGAGTGCATACTCGTGCTCATAGGGACTTTTTCTTGCGTAAAAAAATGACTAGCGGAAAACGCGAGAGCGTGAGTTGGCAAAATTCGATGTAAATCGACAAGCATAAAAAAGCTGAAAAGTGGGAATTCTGAACCCTATGCGCGATAAAAATGAAGGCACGTACCGGAGGGGGGAACGGGAAGACATCTGTGACCACGGTTTACCCAGAAGGTCGCAGAGGGTAACAAGTTCTTACGAGTTAAGCTGGAAAGTAAAAGCGATGATTAAAAAAAAAAAAAGTGCACCGCTATAACCGAGCTGCGACAAAGTAGTTGATACTCCTAGTTCACACAGACTCTTTACTTGCAGCTTGATTCCGAGAGATTTTCCAGGTGGTCAGGGTCAAAGTGTAGAGTTGACCAAATTCCACTTTATTGTCCAAAACCTGGTATGCGCCAAGTCGGATGCAAGTTTCGCTCAAAAAGCACAACGTCAAATGTAAACGTGTACTGGTAGACCAGGCGGGCCACTACTTCTGGTAAAATAAAAACATGATCCAGCCGAAATACACAACGCCGTATTGTACTCCTTTTAGCTTTCAGTCCTTTGCGGGCACACGCGTTTATCGGTTTCTCTTATATTCTGGTGTCTTGCGATATGGAATGACAAGAGGCACTACCGTATTGTTTCGGCTATGATACCACACACAGCAACAGCTGGGCGGTGCGCCTACCATACTTCTGTTGGATATAAAAAAAAAAGAAGGTTCAAATACGTCAGCTGTGAGCTCGATCAATTTAAGGGTCGATATTCATCTTTGCAAACTGCGGGATACTCCGGTCGCGCGCTTTTACTCTTTAAATATATATTAATCCCCTGGACTTTGTCAAGGGCAATCACATCACACACCAACTACAACACCAGCACCGACGGCGGCGACAACATCATTCCGTGTTACGCATCTAGACGTTTTTCACCTGCCATTCTCTGCGTTGGGTCGTATTGGGAGACGCGAAGGACGACCTCTGTGTTTCTCCGCGCCATTCTTGCTCTGTTGGCGTCACCTCCTCCTCCTCCTCCTCCTCCTCTTCCTCCTCCTCCTCCTTCTTCTCCAACCCCTCCTGCTCTTTCTCCGTATGCCTCATTTCCACCTCCTGCTGCTCCACCACCTGTTCTTGTTCCTTCTCCTCCTCCTTCCCTTCCTCCTTATCCTCACCCTTCTGTCTAACGTCCTGTTTCTCCTCCTTCCGCGCCGCCAAGGGTTTACCCGGGACCCTCTCCTCCGGCGCGTCAATACTCGCTGCATCAGTCGCCTGTTCGTGTCCAACCGCTGGCTCTGCTGCACTTGCCGCGCCTGCTGCATCTGCTGCGCCTACTATTCCTTCAACCCCTACTGTTACTTCTGCACCCGCTACGATCGCTGCGTCAGCTCCGCTAGCTTGGCTTGGTGACGATGCCAAGTCCCCCACCATCTCCAAATCGCCAGCCACAACTGCTGTGCCGTTATCCCCTAGCGCAGCAGAATCTACCTTGGCATCCGCTGCGGTGTTCTTCCCTAGAGCGGCAGAATCCAAACCGATACCCGTCTCCTCTACCTCGGCTATCGCCAGACCCGTCGCCTCAGAGGCGTCCGGCAGAGACTCGCCCAGTAAGTCTGACTCCTCCACGTTTTCCCTGCCTACTCCGCCCGGCAAATCTGTCCCTCCAATCTTCTCCCCATCTACGAGCGCCCCGTTCTCCCCAGTCGCCACCCTTACCGGCGAGGAGTTCTCCACGGCCGCGCTTAGCGGCGAGGGCAACGCAGGCGCCCTCCCTTCCTCGCGCACGATACCACCGCCTTCCTTCTCAATGTTGCTGTTGTGCGGCGCATCACTTGGCTTGTCTGCAGGCAACACTGGTGCAGTGTCCAAGGAGCCCTCGCTCGGACGAGCTAACGGCTCAGCCTCTCCTCCTCCTCCTCCTCTTCCGCTCCCGCCACCAACACGGCCGCCACCACCACTGCCAACATTGCTGCGGCCGCCGCCACCGTCGTTTCTACCGTCACCACCACTAGCTCTAGCAGATTTCGTGAGTGAGTCGGGCTTGCCTCCACTCGGCATAGCGACGACATCTCCCCCTTCAGCCGTCTCCAACTCGACGCCCACAAGCGCGGACTCCTTCTCCCCGCCGCGGTCACTCCCCACGCCGGCCGATACTGCAGCCATAGCCCCTCTTTGTACCGACGAGGGCGAGGCGGCTTTGTCCTTCACGCTTCCTTGACCTTCTGCCGCTGCCGTCAACTCTGCCCTTGCCTCTACCTCTGTCTCCACCCCTGCCTCTGGCTCTGCCGGTACCTTATCTGTAACATTGACGAGCTCTGCCTGTATTTTATCTGCAGCACGGACATGCTCTTCCTCTACTTCCTTAGCATCAACGTGCTTTGCCTGTACCGTTTCCGCAGCATTGGCGTTCTCCACCTGTACCTTTTCCGTACGATCGACGCGCTCTGCCTGCACCTTTCCCGTAGCATTCACGTCGTGTTCGACGCTCGGGGGTGACGGCGGGTGGTCAAGTGGGCCGTTCGTCCGGCCAACATCTCCATCACTGTCGCCTCGTGCCCTTCCTACGGGTTCCTTGTACGGAGGCGTGTCTTTAACCCCGCCGTCCTTGAGGTGGTGCGCCCTACTCGTCTCCGGCTTGTCCTTGCTCTTGTGCCCGTGGAGCGAGCTACTCCGCAAGGATACGGCGCTGCTCTGCCTCGAGTACGAGGGTAACCCATGTCGTGATCCATGTCGGGATCCCTGCAAGGAGCCGTGCCGCGACCCTCGTCTGAGAGCGCCGTGCAGAGAACCGCCGTGCCTTTGATATTTTCATGACGAAGGGTGGTGGGTTGGAAATTAGAAATTCGCCGTCGCTCGTAGCAAGTAATTCTTCGCAGTTATACGGTCGAAAAATCAATTTTACAACCAAGTAAGGTAGGCTTCAGCAATTAAATCAGCGGCCTAAACCTCCTTTATAATCAAGTGTTAGATTAACCCACCAGGAGAGGTTGCTGTCGCGCCCTATCACCTCCGAATCGCTCAAACAGTCAGACCCGAGCTCTGAGGTCCTGCTGAGTCGCCGAAACCTGCTGCGACGGTTCCTGATGACACAGTAGGAGTAAAGCATCGGGCCCGTCGGTCGCACACGAAGCGGCGACTATTAAGTACAGTAGCGGCCCCTCTATAGTGCCGGGTGGGTAGTGCTGGTTTCCCGTTATACTGCCTGTGAAATTGCTTTGCATGGATAAGAAAAACCAGTAGTAGCAGTATGCGGAGTAGTTCTGGCTGCCGCTGAAATGCCGGCATTTCCGGCTGACACATACCCGACGCCATACATGGACCAATACTGCTTTATGGTTTTTTATCCTGTGGTGGACTCGTGAAAATGAAGCCTAAGCTCACAGCCTTCTAGGTACGTGTCGTGTCAATTCAACCCGGTTGACAAAACAGCGGTGTTGTCGTGGCAATGGCAGCGCAAGCTGCCGCGGCGCCGTGAGCTTGACCTGACACAAATCTGCCTGCCGCGGAAAAGCCGGTCTAATTCTAGACACAAGAGAACAAAATCAGTACGTGCAGGGTACACGCGTTCGCCTCCACACAGATACTCTGGCGCAGAACAGCAGAGGGAAAAAAAAATAGCCATGCGGCGGTACTACAGCACGTTGTAGACGGGGTGTCATATCGGAACATGATTAGGTTCCTGCCACGAGGTCTACGCTACTCTGTACCTACTCCTTTGAGAACAACTACTGCTGTTGGTAGTCTCCCCGACAAGCATTCCCGTATGGGCTATTAACACGTAGGCATTTAAAGTTTTAGACTACGACCAACCAAAAACGTAAAACACACATGGGATTGAAAGCATATTGGGCAGTTGCTCAGTAGCGGAATATGGACTACTAATAGGTATGCATATAGATCTTTAGCCTAACGACTTTAAACGTGAAACACAATTCGGGATTGAAAGCATATTGGGCAGTTGCTCAGTAGCGGAATATGGGCTACTAATAGGTATGCATATAGATATTTAGCCTAACGACTATAAACGTGAAACACAAATGTAATCGAGGATGTATTAGGCACTTCCTCAGTAAAGGAGTCCTGTCAACAATAACGTTTTAGTCCCAAATATACAGTGAAATTACGGCACGGTTCTTTCCCTCTACTGCGGGTCTGCGAAGCCAAGCTGAGGGTGCAAACAACACTCACCGAGGGCGGACAATTTTGGTTCCCTCCACATCCGTGAGAGACATGGCCAAGACTTGCTCTGATACCTCCAAGCTGCCCGCTTTCTTCCCAGCGCTGCGCGCGCGGGGGGGCGGTGCGTAACTGCCACCAGGCTGTGCATCTTCCTGTCTGGCGAGGATCTGCCGCTTCTGCTGCTTCGCGTGTGCCTGTTCCAACAGCATAATCATTCACAGAGCAGATGATTACCGTTTTGGGGCTTCAAAGGGAGAGAATGTTGAAATCGTGGTATGACGGTTACGGCACCGGCCATACGAAGACGTCAGTGCTAGCTGCTCGGGTAGGGGGTGCGCAGGCGCTGCAAACCAAGGAGCAATGCGACACGCGGGTAGCATAGCCATAATCGTACTGCTGCACAATCTTCCTATTAAGTTAGAGATACGGCCGCCTTCGACGGGCTAATCGCCACGTGCGTACGTCACCCGCTGCGGGCTAGTCGTGCCGTGCGTACGCCGCCTGCTGCCAGCTACTGGCGCTAACAACCCGCCTGCTGTGGGGGTGTCGTGCTATGCATCACCTGCTGTCAGCTGCCTGGCGCTGAAAGCCCGCCGATAAGACGAAGACCTACGTATCGACCAGCAACACCAACAGAATAATCGTGTTCATACAAACACCGCGCGCGCTGCGTGCTTACACTCGCGGTTCTAACGCACGTCACGAGCGCAAACCGACGCTAATATAGCGCTAGCTGACGCGCCTCCTCCATCCCCACCTGCGCAAGCGCAGCTTCCGCCATCGCCGTAAACAGAGGATGCCCACCGCCGCCCGCTCGCCTGAGGCCCGCAGTCTCCCCTTCTACCCCCTGCAGTTCTTTCCGCAGGCCAACTGACGGCGATAGATGGCTCTTGCGGAGAAGATCCCGCTCTCGCTGGAGCACTTCGCTGTGGTACGCCATAAACATCACCTAAGGGGGGTCGTTTTTGGCAGATAAAGAACGCCTTTTTTAGTTAGAACGCCCCTTTTACATAAATTATGACTGTTACTTTTTCATTCTAACCATCGCAACCATGTTTAAGCCTTTCAGAACTCCCAAAACGGAGTACATCTCGCTGCCGCTGGATAATTTCGCTATGGTACGCCATGGAGATCACCGAAGGGAGGGGGGTGGGGGGCGTTGATGGCAGAAAAATAACGCCTCTTTTAGTCAAATCATGAGTTTTAAAGTTTCGTTTTAGTCATCGGAACTACATTGAATAACTATTTTATAACAGCGAATGCGGGAGCGTATCCCGCTCTCGCTGGAGCGCTTTGCTGTGGTACATCATAACCATCACCTAAGGGTGGTTGCTGGCAGAGAAAGAACGTCTATGGCACATGCGGCAGCGTATCCAGCTCTTGCTGGAGTACTTCGCTGAGATACGTCATAAATATCACCTTAGGGGGGTTGTTGCTGGCAAAGAATAAACGCTTGTGTTATATTTCTGAATTCTACATTCATATGCTTCATCAGTCATTGTCACAATCCTCAAGTCGAACCGCCGCACCCAATACCCCTTCCTGCAGTCGAATCCAGCAAGACGCACTGCGCCTCTCCTTGGGCGTGTTGTGAGCCTGATTCCCGCTACAGTACGCGACACTACTTAGCAAACTCTATTTTTGGGGCAGGTCCAAAATTATTACGTGACGCAGGCTGTGTCCTACACAATTTTCAGCAAGAGTGAGGCATTGTCATATTTCGTTTATACGCGTGCCATTTTTTGTCAAAACAAAATATTTCCTAAAGTCTTCCGTGCTTTCGCGTACTGTACATGGCATACCGCAGCCCCCTCCCTCGGCTTAGCTAAGCTAAACCGACTCCTGACACTAAAACACTAAACTTATAGAAATACAAAGACGCACGCACCTCGCTGACGCCGTCTCCATGGCCACCGTGCCCGCCGTGCCCACCCCGGGAGCCGCGGGCTGCGTGCCCAGCGGGCGCTTGCACGCGGTGCACGTTCCTTTCCACCAACTCCTCGACGTCCTTGCGGCCATCAATGCAATAAGTCGTCTTAGACTCGTCCGCGCGCGTTTGCTCGGCCGCGAGAAGTTTGGATGTCTCCACCAGCGCGGAGAGCATGCCGTCCAGAACCTGGCGGAAGGAGCAAAGGAGTATTAGCAATAGGAATATATGTAACAACGTCGCGGCGGACGTATGATGCAGCTTGCAAACGCTGAGTGGCCACTTAACCGGTCGAACTCACACCTAAAGTACTTGAGAAAAACATACCTAAAACAGGTATGCCGCACTCATGATGTATTTGATCGTTTTTACGCTTTATCGAGTATCAGGTCATACACAACCAACTCAAACAAAAACCCAGGCGAAGCAAGAGGCGGAAAGGCAACCGGGGAGCAGCGGATACGCAAGGGCAGAGATAAATGCTGTTGAACAAGGGCAGGGGGGAAAAGATGGGCCTGCATCATCTAATGTATACGCGAGCGCACACGCGCGTCGTACTAACGCTGCGAGGGCAGCAAGCAAAGCAAGCAGGGCACACAAGGCCAGCCTGAGTTTAGAGCGACAGTGTACGTCGGTAACTCTTTGATTACAGCCAAAAGCAACCAAATTGGTTTCCAATTCAAGGGACTATCGAGTCGAGCCGAGCCGAGCCGAGCCGAATCGAACCGAACCGAGCCGAATCGAACCGAATTTTTCCACCACGCGCGCTTTAACCTTGCTCAAGCTGGATTGTCGGCTGTACTCCTCAGAATATGACGTGAGAGTCACATCCTTAACAAACGAACGGGGTACCGTACACTTCTCGAGTTCTCCACGTTGTGGCCAGGGGGAAGGTTTGTCCCCCCTCTACGAGGGTGGGACTTTCCCGAGGTAAAAAAAAGGGCTACGACGAGAGACCTGCGCGTCGAACCAAACGCCCCCATCCTTTCGAGTACTGCAAAAAACAGCCAAGACGAACTCCAATTCCAAGACAAGAGGTTACTGCGAGAGATGTGCGAACTATTCCACCGCACGCGCTCCTGACCTTGCTCAAGCTGGATAATCGGTTAGAGTCCTAAGAAACGGCGTGAGAGTCATGTCCTTCTATGGTATACCGTTCTTGGGGTTTCGATGTTAGAGAGGCCTGTCCCCCCTTAGCGAAGGTAGGACTCTCCCGAGGCAAAACAAAAATATGCTACGTGCGAGAGACTTGCGAACCGAAACGAAACTTTCCACCCGTTCACTACTGCGCAAAACAACGATGTATATATATTACAATTCCCCCCCCAAAAAAGGGGTTACGAGAGGCTTGCGAACCGAACCAAACTCGTCCACTCGTCGGCTACTGCGAAAAGCAACCAAATTCCACTTCCAATTCCAAGAAAAGAGGCTACGAGACTGATGTCAAACCTTTCCACCCCACTCACGAGCAGTTCTAACTTCCGACCTCGCTCAAGGTAGACTGTCAGCTAGAATCCTCGAATAACGATGCAAGAGTCACCCCCTTACCCTTAAGCCGCAATTCCGCAAGCCCCGCACAAAGAAACCAAGTATATTTCCAATACCAACAAAAGGGCCTACGAAATACTATCGAACCGAACCCTTCCCTCCCTCGCTCGTCTGTCTTCGCTCAAGTTGGATTGTCCGCTGGAGTCCTACGAAGTCCAAGTCCAATTTCAATAAATGACACTGCAAGAGCCTATCGAACAGAACAGAACCAAAAATGCATCCACCCCGCGCTCTCTAACCTCGCCCAAGCTGGACTGTCGACGCGAGTCCTCCAAAAACGATGTGAGCGTGACGTCCTTAACCGTAAGCCGCAGCTCCACAAGCCCCTTCTCCATCGCCTGGGTTGCATCCTGGACAGCCTGCAAAGTGCCCGGCGGGGTTCCGAAAACACAAAAGCGGACGCAAAAACACACACACGCACGCCTCAGCCATTTGTCAATCGCTCAGACGTGTATTGTCTTCCTGTGGTATTCTTCCGTTCTCGAGTGCCTGGAACCTGCCCTGTAACCACGGATGAGAAGATGCTAGATAATGTGAGAACACCAACATGTAGCCGGGAAGGCAACACATAGCCGGGAAGTCAACCTATAGCCGGGAAGGGAAACCGGCCTAACTGTCATCCGAAAAGACAAAAGCGGACGACAAAAACCACGCACGACTCAGCCAGTCAGGGTAAATTTTGATGCAAAAACCACGAGCAGTGGGGACGATGAAGCCTCTGCGCGATAAAAATGCAGGCGTGTGCCGGGGAGATGTGACAACACCCTCGATCATGGCTTGTCCAGAGAATGGACAGTGAAAAATAATGATAGCACAAAACACAAAACACAATTAGCCGCGAAGGGAGACCGGTGTAACTGACTAAACCATGGCCAGCAATGGATTATCCCCCCAAATCCTGTTCATGTCGACGGCGAGAAGTGAAGTTCGAGCTACGTAGCCATCCTCGTTACACTCGAGGGTTGGTAAGTTGGTCGTGGTCCGCGACCTTTTGTTGAAGATTAAACTTCATTTTTTTCCAACTATGCTCGGAATCTTTACATAGTTTTATTTTTTCAAGATATGAAGACGAATTGGTCGAGAACTCCCGAGGTCCGTATTATGTGCCTCGGGAGAAACATCCCCGTTGTCTCCACGAACTCCCAGACGGTTTCACAACCATCTCGTACGCCTCGTACCGTCAACATTACCCTTGGACAACGCACAACTATGAGCGAACGCGAGTTCATAATTGTGACGACGCCAAATAATAAAGACACCTCCCAATAAAAACTCACTCATATAGTATATTACGAGTACCAACAACGCAGCTTGCAAAGGTGAGTATTGACCTGAAATTCGTCAAACTCACGGCCGACGTCCTTGAAAATTAGTTATAAAAGATGCCTTTGGAGTTGTCTCAATCAAGCATCCGCCGACCCCCAACGAAAACATGCTACTAACAGTACTGTAGACGGGCACTAATAATTTCCTGGAGCTCCCCACTTGACACGCTTGAGAGCCCCAAAACCCCGCCCGATACTAACTTCAAGTTGTCCCTCAAAACGGGTTTCCAGTGGTGAAGGCGTTAAGGATCTCTATGCTGTACCCCACCCAAACAACCGAGTTCGAGCAAACTGAAAGTGCAATCCGCTGAACAAACCCCGTGGCACAGGTATACAAAACAAGCACTTCGCCACACAAAAAACGACATTCCGGCGATGTTGGGCCCAGCCATTCAGCAAAAAAAAAAAGAAGCCAAAACGTGCTACCTCAATCGTAGCACGTATATATCAGCGCACACAAGCTGAACGCAAAAAATATATACATATATATATACGGCCTATTAACGGACTCCCATCGACACCTATTATAGGCAATCTTAGTTTAGGGAGTGATACACCGCGCCCACATGGGAAATTGTCATGTGTCCTCACTTCGGGCAGACCGTGATGCAGATCTGTATGTGGACACGTTCTACGATAGAGGCGTTAAGGTATACCTCTTTTTGGCTGAAAATGTTTAAGAATGACGGGGCTCCTTAACCTCCAAATCGTCGTGAATAGGTCAGTTTGTTTGCATGGTTCTCGTTGTGTACCTAGGCAATGGGATTTTTCATCCGGTACGAGTAGCAGATTCTGAATTTCTCCAAATCAGTTTTTTGGCAGTGTCTTAAGCTCCTTAATTGAAAAACCTCAGAAAAAAAGCGGTGGACCTCTATCGTAGCATCGGTCTATGTACAGATCCTACCCAGGAAGCACGTGCTATGTAGATCACGCGGATCACAAAGCTCCCACTCGGCAGCATGACCTAGACCATACAGATCTTCCCTGAAAGACCATACAGATCTTCCCTGAAAAACGTCTACATCGTCGAGTAGGGACTAACAGATGACCTGTCCGACGTGTCAACAGCATTCCTCGCCCGAGCCCTCCCACGCCAGGGGTGCAGCAGAAGTTTCTGAGCACCTAACACGAGGAGCTCAACACCTCACCCGAAACATAACTTCAAAGACATTCGTTCGCACAGCCCGACCAAACACTTCTGTGCGCTAGTCCCAAAACAAGCATATACTGGTAAACGTATCGGATCAAACGGTAGATATTCGCGGGAGGAGCTGAGTCGGCCAAAAAAGTTTAGCCCAAAGCTGCCACCCCTACCTTTACTACCGTGGGATGACTCGCCTGTTTTGCGGCACCCCTCTCCTCGATCTGCGCTGCGAGCTTAGCCTCCAGCGTCCGCACCCTAGCGCCGGCATGCTGGAACAGAAAAAAAAACACACACACAAGAAACAAATGTGGACAACAAACAAAACGTACATTCAGCGCGCGACGATTGCAACTCACGCCGGTTATACCCGCACGCGCGAAGAACGCTCTTGGTGATATCTCTCCGGGTCAAATATGGTGCTTGCCGCTGCCTGCTTCATGTGGTTTTAGTTAAGGGTGGACGGTACAAGCTTGTTCCCTTCCAAGATGAATGCTACCGTGGAGATGCAACGAATTTTCTGGGGTTCCCCACTTGACGAGCTTCTACGAGCATACCTCACCCAAAGATCTTGAGAAAAAGCAAGGTGCTAAAGGTAAGGAAATATCGAAGCGTATTCGGCGTCCCCAGCGGAGAAGTATTGTAGGTGAATCTCGTCCATGTTAACATCAAGGTCCCGGGTTCAAGTCTCACCGACTGCATGCTCGTGCGCGTACGTACAGTAATAGTTTTTTTCTTTTGTGGAAATTGACGAGCGGGAAAGCATGAGAGCGTCAGCCAAAGCGAATTCAATGAACATTGGCGATAATAAAAAAGCTCACAAATGGGAATGCTGAACCCTATGCGCGGTAAAAGAGGAAGGCATGCACCGGGGCGGGGGGGAGGAAGGGAAGACACCTGTGACCACGGCTTGTCCATAAGGTCGCTGAGGGTAAACACGTCTTACGGATTGAGCTGGAGAGTAAAAGCGATATAAACAAATAATGAAGAGCTGTTTTTTTGTTAAAACACACAAATGATATCGGATATTTCCTCAATTCAGGAGCTCCGTGGGTGAGAAAAGTTGTGGCGAAACACGATACCTACGCTCATGGTAGCACGGATCTGCTTTCCGCTCACCTACTGTCCAAGGCCAAGCGACCCCAGCACTCACGGGCCATTGCATCGGACTGTTAGTTTGATTCATGCTAGGTAAAACCGGACGGTGCAGCCCTCTCTTCCCTCCTCCCTTCTTCCCTCCCCGACTCCAAGAACGAGCTCTACGACTACATCAGCAAGCCGAAGCAGCAGTGGTCGTAGTAGTCGTAGTGGTAGTAGTAGTTGTAGTAGTAGTGGTAGTAGTAGTGGTAGTAATATAGCAGTATAGTAATAGCGGTAGTAGAGACAGTAGTAGTGGTAACAGTAGTAGTAGCAGCAGCAGTAGGAGGAGTGATAGTACAAAGATAGTACTCTCCGCTCACCTGTTGTCCCAGTCCAAGCGATTCCAGCACCCACGGGGCATCTCGTCTCCCTGCCCCCCCCCTTCCCGACACGCTATCCCCGGGAGATAAGGGAACCGGGGTGGTAACTTCCCCACCGGGTGATAAAGGCTCGGCGCCGGCTACGGCTTGCCCCGAAAACATGCCTCCTAAGGGGGTACGGGGGGATGGTGCTGCGGCGACAGAGCCCCCCGCCGCGGCTTGAAGCTCGGCATTGAGGTCAACGCGAGCTTTGGCCAAGTTTTCTTCTTTCTCGCGGACCTCTCTTGCAATCTTATCATACCTGCCAATGTAGAGTAGTGGTAACAGCAATAGAAGTAGCAAAAGTAAAGCACTAGTGACAGTGGTACTCCCGAAGTATGCCAGAGCCGGCCGGTATAGCGGAGAAAAACAAATGACTCCCGTGCCAAAAAAATAAAACAGGGCCACCCCCCACAGGCACGAACACACTCACCCACGTATCATACCACACGTCACACCCGCCCACCGACCAAGCCATCCACCCACCAACCAACCCACCCGCCATGTGCTACAACAGTACAGCAGGGCGTACATCAGCACACAGATGCGTTGGTTCGTACTCGAACTTTGCCAGAGCAGGCCAGCATGGCGGAGAAAAACGAAATACTGTGCTAATTTGTTGTATTCTGAAGTCTCACTACCGTGGATAATTTAATGTGAGCATTGGATTGGATGAGGTTTCCTGCGACGGCCTGGATTGTATTTTGAGTTGGTCACTGGTCCGGGGCAGAGCTGTCTCACCCAAACTTCGTTAACATTGCCTCAATCCTTTCCCGCGCACGCTGCAAAATTGTTTTCAACTCTGGCGACAGCATTGGTTGCTCGCTAGTGTCTGCGTAACTCTGGCCACGTTTCCTCTTGCTACCCTGCGCTTGTCCACCACTACTTAGAGGTAGTCCCGGTGTAGTTCTTCGAAACTGACTCCGTCTTCCAGCCACCAATTTTCAAAATCTCGTCCACGGCCGTCCGGGTAAGGGATTTGCTGAGGGACCCTTCCATTCGAAAGGAGTGCATCGTGCAACCTCATTAGTACAGTATCAACCGCCCCATGCGGCAGCAGGGGGGAAGGGGGGGGGGGGGGTACACTGCACTCGCCTGGAAACCGCCTTTGCGTGCGCGCTTTTGCTGGCTGCTAGCAGTTTCGATCCAGCCGAAAACGTCTTGGTCGCTCGTTTCATCGAAGCCTTGGCTCTGTCATGCACCTGCTCCCCAGCAACGCATGGACGAACGGACATCAGAAGGCAGAAGCCGTAACGGTACAGTGGGCAGGCACCCCGATTTAAAAGCACAGCGTGACAGCTCGAAACAACGCTCTTAGCTCTACATTGCTTTTACATGTAGTGGGTAATCTATGGCTTTTAGCATGGCCGGACATGCCGATTTAACCGCTATTAGCCCTGTTGAGGCCCATTTACTATATCATATTGTATCATACAGCGATAAAACAGTAGAAACGCCTTCTTACCATGGTGCGGGCATTCAACACACGCCAGTGCAAGCTGTGGTCGTGTCTTGCAAGTACTTGCGTTGGTGTTCGACACTTAAAATCGTCGTACGCTAATCTACCAGTCCGAGTTGCTTCGTGAGAAGGATGCTGCAATCGTCAGCTTTACTGGTCAATTCTTCCCTCTCGCGCCTCAAAAGGGTTATGCATAGGTCGGTGATTCCCCTTAGTCCTAGCTAGTACCAGGGTCAACAGGGTGATCTTGCAAAGACGTTCAGTCTCAAATCGCTCAGCCCACGGAAACTGCAAAACCAGTTTTTGTGGGGAATAAAAACTGACGGCTGCGGAATGCACCAACTGTTTACATACTTCGAAGTATATATTTAGACAAATCAGAGCTTTTCACGTTTCGGATATCTTCTCTCGGGTCAAATCGGGTCAGGGTGACCCGGCCCGACCCGTGAATTTTCAAAACCTCCTGACACGATCCGACTTGACCCGTGGTATTTCCAACACCTCCCGACCCGACCCGACTCGACCCGTGAGATTTCCCACACCTCCTGACCCGATCCGCGGGCCAGGTCATGGCCCGTCAAAAGTCTTGAGAAAAATCGTGGGGGGGGGGGGGGGGGGGGTCCTCAGTTTGTGCACGGCCGTAGTCTTATCATGGGGGGAGGGGGGGGGTTACAAAACAATTTTTAGATCGCACGATGAATACCTGGTACCTGGTAGGAGCTACTTGCACGAACGGTGCGAGACCCAAAGAGTTTAACGCCTTCACCACTGGAAACCCGTTTTGGGATAGAAATTACTTGGAGTTAATATAGGAAGGGGTTTTGAGGTTCTGCAGGGGTTAATGGGGATCAAGTATTTGGTGTCCTTTTTGCGGCACTAATAATATATACACTTATTTTCCTGAGGTGAGGTGCCGCCTTAGAAACACGTTTTAGGCGTGAACATTCAACCGTAGTTTCACTACGAGTGCATCTCTTGCCCAAAAGCCGATTTTTATACTTCGTAACAAGTTTCAGTTTAGTATAGAGAGGGGGCTACGGCTTTAAGAGAAAAAACACCGATTTAAGAGACGCCAAAAGTGGCTTGGCGCGGGCACACTACGAGCTAGAATATACGCACTCCTATTCATATTTAACATATAACCCTTTCGGGACTTCGGGGACAAAAAATGACGGAAAACAACTGACGATTACAGCATGCACCACACGAAAGAGGCTGGTTCACGGGGGGAAAGGGATGTGTCCTATTAATCAGTGTAATGTAAGGAGGGGGCTGTGCGACGCGCGTGCAGCATGGTGGCGATATTCGTGCTACTGCTCCACGCTCTTCTTAGACGTTTGGTAATATCGATATCGAATCTTGTTCTGCGTCGCTATATATGCCTGGACCTCAAGAGGGCTACGAGAAGCGAAGCGTGCCATATTTAGTGTCCAACCATCGGGATTGGTGCTTTCATGGGGTGGCGCGCGCAACATACGCCCCCCCCCCCTCTAACAAAGCAGTCACATTAGGAAACAAATCAATCCGTGCGAAGCTGTCGTCCACATGCAAGAAAGCACGCAAAATACGCCGAAGTCCGCCTCACATCACAAGTGATTTTTAGTAGGATGCAGCTCACCCTTTATGCGACTCGGCGAACACTTGACGGCGCTTCGCGCTTGGTGCACGCGATGTCTGCCTGATCGCTGAAAAAAAACGACCTTCTCCGTCCCGGCATCGTAGGGATGCGAGGGTCCATGACTAGGGCTACGCATGAAATGAGTAACTCCTCCCCCATCGCAGCATAAAATGCCTGCCTGTTCGTAGTTGAAAACGCGACATACTCAGTCCCGGCATTGCAGGTATCCGAGGGTCTATGGTCTAACAGACTACGCCCATGCATGACACCGACTCCCCCCCCGCCGCCGCGCCCATTGCCGTAGGACAGCCGACTGCCCTTCATCGCGACGGAACACGAATCACTGGTGACCGCGTGCGCGAGTGGGCGCTTCCATTTTTATCAGGGTTTTTCACGGATTGGATCCCTTCTCGCGGGTCGGATCGAGTCAGGGTGACCCGGCCCGACCCGTGATACTTAAACAGCCTCCAGGTCCGACTCGACTCTACCCGTGAGATTTTTAACACCTCCTGACCCGACCCGATTCGACCCGCGGGTTTCTGAAACATCTCCTGACTCGACCCGCGGGCCGGGTCATGAGCCGTGGAAAGCCTTGGTTTTTATTACCAGTACGTACGTAAAAACAGTCAATTTCCAAGCATTGCCTAACCACCCACACTTTTTTTTCTGAAAATTAGGTTTTTTGGGTAAGGCATTGAGCTCCTTACGCACAGGAACGGGAGAAAAAAACAACAAACTAAGTACGGGGGGATTGATTGCCCCGTCTCTATCGTAGCACAGGTCACGGACCTTCATGGCGACGGAGCACGAACCGCTCGCGACCGCGTGTGCGAGCTCCATGTAGGCTTCCACACTGGCGACCGCTTTGTTCACCGCAGACGAATCCCATCCCTGTTACACGTTGGCCGGCGCACCCCGTGGATCAAACCGAAAGGGCAAAAGCAAGCGCAGGAAAGAGAGACCGTAACAACGCGAAGGGTTGCTTTGAATATCGATTCACATAGCAAGAATCCTGGTCGATACGATCTGGACGGATGTGTATCGCACCTGTGTGTAGCTTGCCAGCAAGGACGGATCCAAGGGCTGCCTGCGGTAGGTTAAACCCTGCATTTCATTGGCCGGCACACAGGCTACTCCAAAACTGGGGGGCGGCAAGCAAGAGCAAAGGGACCGATCGTTACATCGGCTAGAGAGATGCGAACAATGCTCAAGAACTTATGTCGAGCAGCGTGTGACCTCGGAAGGGGTGCAGGGTCGCCCCCTTTCGTCCAAAAAGTTTCTGGCTTGCGGTTCTCCTCAACTCAGGAACTCACGCGTGCTACGATAAAAGGACTATAACCCTTTCAGCAGCTTTTAGCAGCTTTTCGCCGCTTTCAGCACCGCACTCCCGACCCACGGGGACAAAACACTTGGAGTCAGAGTAGGAAGACATTTTAGGGGTTGCAAAATGGGTTACTAGCAACTTTTGGCTGAAACGTTTTCCGAACGACGGGGCTCCTTAACACAAACAATCGACGGGATTTCAATCTTCTTTAACCATTTTCGTCTTCTACCCAGGCCATGGTGTGTGTTCACTGGGCATAGAACTTTTATTTTCTACCCGTTTCAGTTTTTGGGGAGGAGGTATAAAGCTCCTCAACCGAGGAGCAAAAAAAAAAAAGGTCAACCTCAACCGTAGCGCGCGCTATGTGCCCAGTATCGTTGGAATGCTGTTTGGGTTTATCTTTGTATACCTAGACCGTGGGATTTTCATCGGATTCTTGTGTGAGGTATAGAGTGCCCCAATTGAAAAGTCCCATCAAAATTAGGTGCGCCCCTTCTGTAGCACGCGTCTTGTCGTTTTTCCTACTACAGTACAACAACAACTACTAGTAATAGTACTAGTAGTAGTAGTAGTAGTAGTAGTAGTACTACTACTACTACTACTACTACTACTACTACTGAGTCAGTAGTACTAGTACTTAGTACTTGTACTACTGAGTCAGTAGTACTAGTAAGTAGTAGTAGTAGTAGTAGTACTAGTACTACTACTACTACTACTACTACTACTACTATTACTACTACTACTACTACTGCTGCTGCTGCTGCTACTACTACTCTACTACTACCACTACTACTAGTAGTACTAGTACTAGTACTACCACTTCTGTACTGCACCCGCGCGTCAGTTTCGGCTAGGCCCACCTTGGTCAGTGTCTGCCCTTCGCCCGCGATGACCCCAAAGCACGCCGGCGAAGAAGACTGGCCGGACATGTTTGCCATCACGTTTTTACCGACGTCCTCCATCGTCGCGCCGAATGTGTGCAGATCGATGCTGCCCCGGTTACCGTTCAGCCCCGACTCGCTCAACCGAGAACCATACCCATGCCTTATCATACAAGCGAGTAAAACCGATACAGGACACGAACGAGGCAGTGTGGAGAGCAGCCTTTATTTAACCTTTAGCACGGCACTTCCGTTATAGGGACACAAAACGTGGTATTACACTGTTGATATCACGGGGGGGGGGGGGGGGGGGCATAGCAAGCAGGACCAAGTATAGACTAAGATGTAAACATGTACCGGCTGGTTGCTGTTACTTTTCGGGTTGTAAGGGCGATGGCTAATTGCTTTTTCTTCTATTTTTACACGAGTTTTGTTCCCCTTTCGAACCTGCGACACCCCTCGGGATTTCACGCGGACCACATCCCGAAGGGGAATCTTGTATGGTTAGTTAAAACAGGGGAACTACGTAGGTTCTTGTGCATATCGTGGATTCTGGTTAGTGCTACGGTCCTCCGTGGCAGGTCTATTTTCGGTGCTGGGGACAGCACTCTTGGCACTAGAGAAGGAACATTTCAGGAGTTGGGGGACAAAACACTCGGGACGCGTGTTACGATATAGTTATTAAGGTATACCCCTTTTCGGCATTTTGTTTTCTTCCGAATGACGGGGCTCCTAAACCCAGTAGTAGTATTAATAGTAGTAGTAGTAGTGGTGGTCGTAGTAGTAGTGGTAGTAGTGGTAGTAGTAGTAGTGGTAGTAGTAGTAGTGGTAGTAGTAGTAGTAGTAGTAGTAGTAGTCGTACTAGCAGTCGTAGTAGTAGTAGTAGTTGTAGTAGTCGGAACGCCATTTATTTTTTGGCAATATTAATGTTGTCTGTGCCTAGTTCATGAGTCTTTTCACCGCGTTTGCATTTTCAGAATATTCATAGTCAGTTTTATGCCTCCGAAGGCGTAGAATTCTTCAAGTAAGGAGCCTTAGAAAAAACAATGGTTGGTGCATCTCTACCGTACTATTACTACTATTGGTACACTATTAGTAGCATGTATGCATCCCGTAGTGTGAGTGAGACTCCATAGCATTCTTCCCATGAAATATGATATTTTGTGCATCAAGCACGGCGTCAGTCTGTTAGCCTGGCGTACATCCTCGCGAGCATCGCTGTATCGGTCGTGGCACACAAAACATCCCCGATCGTCAAGTATGATACATACACAAACATGACGGATTTTTGAGATTTTTTGCTTGCTTGTGCTCTCGAATTACTTAAGGTAAAAAAAATATGAAAAAAAAACATTACGTACGGGCCGCGGGGCCCACCTTTCCAGAACCCGCAGCAAATCTCGGGTGTAGTTTTCTTCCACAGAAACCACCCACAGCAGTCACACGCTACGCCGCGATTATTATCAAGCACGGCGTCGATCTGTCTGGTGTACATCCTTGGGAACATCGCCTTGCCGGCCGTGGCATACAAAACACACCCTATCTAGTGTGATACCGCAAACACAAACATGGATTATGAGTGTTTTGTTCGTGGTTTCGGATACTTGAAAATATTCATACGAGACGCGAAAAAAAGTCTATGTACCGTCGTCGGGGCCCACCTTTCCAGCAGTCGCAGCAAATCTCGGGTGTGGTTTTCTTCTACAGAAACCACCTTCAGTTACACGCCACGCCACGCCACGGCACGCCACGGCACCAAAGCGAACCGAAGACAACAAAGGTGCGAAGCCGAAACGAAGCAAAGCGCAACGAGCAAAAAATTAGGGGTTACCACGGGGAGAAAAGGCAGTAATAAATCAAACAGTAGCAGGAAAAGGATGCCGCCAGTTAGGCACAACCTATATGTACAACAGCTCGCAGCAACGGGCAACCCCAACCTCACACCGGCTTGGCAAATAAATAACTAAAAGACATACCTGGTACCTGCACACCCTTGGTATGCTGGTTATATGGTGGGCCGTTTTGGGGGAGTAGATAGATATTAGCCATATCCCTGAATTTCCTCAAGAAAGCTTAAACGATACCGGTATATTACGAGTACACCTTGGGAGGCGTCAGCGTGTGCAACAAATACATTTGCACACTAACTTTGTAAATATTTTATAGTTGCACTGTGCGTGTCATCGACAACGATGTTCGCGAAACGGTGGTGATGGTCGATATCACAGCGACACACCCATTTTTCCAGCTGTTATTTCGAGGGCTACAACTGCTTACTTTTGACGGCTACGACTGCCTATTCGCAGACCCAGCTTGCAATTATCTAAATGTGTAATGTACGACGTCGGCGAAACGGTGGTGGTGGTGGTCGATATCATAGCGAATCGTTTATTCTCGAGGGGTACGACTGCTGTCTACAAGGAGATCGGACGACCGCACCCGGCAAAAGTCAGCTCGGTTCGTAAAAAAGCATTGAAGGGCCGCGGTGGGAAGAGAGATGAGGTGAGAAAGGATAATCCATTGGGTTCGCCGGCCGCTGTACTAACAGGGCGCCGTAGACCCTTTCATCGGGCTCGAATGAGCCCACGCACCTCTCCGAGACAGCAGCAGACATCTTGCACAAAGCGTACAGATTCGTTCGTCCCATCTCGCCCCCTCTCGAACATCCTCTCCACTTCATCCTCCGGCAAGCCCAAAATTTGCATCGCGGTCCTATTCCGAATGTTAGCAATCTCCGCCAATTTCTCGTCTGGCCCACATGCCGCCGCCGCCACCGTGGCAATGTCCCTCTCTGCACGCGATACGCCCCCTCCTCCTCCTTCTGCTGCTGTTGCATCGCCCAGTCCTAACGACCTCGAATCAAGAGACTCATTTTCGACAAGCAAGGCGCCTTTTTCTGCTGCAGGTGCCGTGGTTGCATCGTCACCTTTCTCCACAAGCGGGACGCTGTCTCCCGCTACTGCAGTTGTATCGTCCAATCCCAACGACCCCGACCGTTGAGACCCGTTCTCGACACGCGAGGCGCTTCCTGCTGCTGCTGCTGCTGCTGCTGCTGCTGCTGCATCACCCAATCCCAGCGGCCCTGTGGCATCGCCACCTGTCTCGACACCCGAGGCTTTGCCTGTTGCCATGGCATCGCCCGATTCCAAAGGAAGAAGTCCTTTCTCGACGCGCAAGGTACTTCCTGCTGCAGTTGCATCGCCCGACCCCGAAGCACGACCCACCTCCCCGTCGTTCCCTTGAAGGGGAGGCATTCCGGAAACGTTTCTTATGTGCAGAGCTCGGGCTTTAGCGTCTCGAAAGCTGTCGACGCGAGAGAGCGCCAAGCTGAGCGCTTCAAGCGTGCCCCCCGTTCCGAGCAGGCATTCCAGCATACCCTTGCTAGCTTGGTCTAGTCGCAGAAGCACCTCCCGAATATGCATGATACGCGATTCTTCCAATAGCTGCAGTGATTTAACAAAAAGGCGATAAAGCAAGGCGGGGTCATACACAACATCAATTTCTCGGACGTGCATGATGCGAGATTCTTAGCTCCCCACGCGAGGAATCTCAAGCAAAAAATAGGCGCACCTGCACCGAAGCACTCGTCACACAGCCAGCAGTACCTTTGAAAACAACACGTACCAGTACTTCCAATGTCCCGAGCACCTGGAACTGCTTGAGCTTGGTCTTTGTCTCTGGTTGGAACTCCTTCGAGTAACTCGTTAACACACAACAGTAACTTTATACCAGTACCCGTATTTCAACGCCGAGCATCTGAAAATTATTACTGTCAATAATAGCATACACTATATGGGGTACTACTTAATTGGCATGATTGTATTTCAGGGTTATGTATCGTACGTTATATCCAACGTACCAGGGTGGTCAAGAGGCTTGCGCCCACCACACAGCCATTAGAGCAATCTAGAACAATACCAGAACAGTGCTGCAACAGCGCCGAGCACCTGAAACTGCTTGAGCTTAGCCTCCATCTCAGGTTGGAACTCCGTCGTGTAACTGTTCAGCGCCAGGATAGACGCGATGTATTCACTTTCCGCCACATCCACCGTTCGCAGCTGCTCCGGAACCTTCACAAGCCAAACATTAACGTACCACAATAAACGAAACAAAGTTGAGCAAAGCGAGCGAGCGGTCACATGACACCCGCCTCGAAATTTAGGCTGGTAGCATCGATTAGGCCATTCAACTGTAGCCGTCGCTTCCTGTGGTCCACCAGGTTTCGCTTCTAATCCGACCACAAGGATTTCGAGAATACCGCCAAGACCGTCGAAGACAACGCTCGCGTGTCAGCGCTCGGTGGAAATCCTCTACGCGCACCAAAACTCGGGGGAATAACCGCGAGCTAGCGTACCGTGAGATCATAAAGCGAAGGCATGCCGCAGACCGGACGGTGAATGACAAGGCTTAAGCTCTATATTATGAAAATAAAAACACACTCCAGCTGTGAGATCGAATATTTTGTCGAAAGCTCTATATATATGATATGACATGCTGCAGACCTCACGGTGAACGAAAAGGCCCCTGCAACATGAACGAAAATGCCCGTGCACCATACGATATACGATATTCGTACAAGTATCGCAATCGCTAAGGCTATGGCATCAGGACTGGCAGAAAGGGGTACCTCCCGGTTGACTCCCAAGTTTAGGCTCTATATTTTATGCAAAATTGGCCTTCATGTCACATTGTCCGGAAGTAAACAAACCATTGAAAAATATTAACGTCACCATATCAAACTTGTGCTTTCATTTTTGAACAGAGCGGTGCTTTTTTTTTTGTGTAATTTTAATCCTGCGGAGGATGGGGAAAAACAAAGCTCAAACTCACCGCACTTCCACGTATTTTCATACATGTGTGTCAACGCAAATCAACTGAATTGCAATCCAGCGCTAGCTGGCGTATCTTTCAGTTCCCGTGATAACGACAGCGCGAGCTGTCCCTACCGGCGGTCACCGTTACCACTCCAGTAGAGCAAGAGCGGTAATATATTGTTGGCACCGGCGAGCGTAACAAAAACAAAAACATTCCATGCCCGTGTAAATCGCAAAATCGAAAATAAACGGTAATACAATGTATGCGAACTCTCGCAGTGTCTCTGAGCCACTAAAAAAAGAGGTCCTCAAAACGTTTCCTTGCAAATAGTCTGGTGTGCTGTTTGCATGTGCTTTGCCCTCGTGTTCATTGCGGCCGGCATTGCATGGCCAAATCACCTCTCTGTGCTGGGCATGCATATCTCTGTCTTGTAGTTTGACCACAGGGCTCATCTCTCTAGGAGGCATGGGCACGGACATTGGTTGTGCTGGATTTAGATGGGTGGAAATAGCACTTCAATGTGAAGAACACACACCACAATAATTTACTGAGGACACATACCACACCTACGAATACGCGCGATCGGCGTAATACACACAACTTGCGAAGATGCATTTCGACGAAATCTTAATCTTCGATCTCACAGCTGGAGTGAGTGTATTTAACTTGTTTATAATTTTTTATAACAATATCGCATGGTGGGTCGCATGAACCGGGAGGGTGCGATGCAACTTGCAGCAAAACACGGCAATCTTTGTGTCACACGCTCTCTTCGATCGGATTCCCGCCAGTCTGGCGCGGTTCTCGCTTCTTTCTCGTTTCCTTTTTTCCAGGGCTTTTCACGTGCCAGGTGGAGTCAGAGTAACCCGTCCCGGCCCGCGAGAAAAAACAAAACTTCTGACCCGACCCGACCCGACCCGACCCGACCCGACCCGACCCGACCCGACCCGACCCGACCCGTACCGTGAGATTTCGAATACTTCCTGAACCGACCCCACTCGACCCGCGATATTTTGATAACCTCCCGACCCGACCCATGGGCCGGGGAATGGCACGCGAAAAGCCTTGATTTTTTCTCACCTTTTCTTCAAGCTCGATGAGGCTGCGGTCGCCCGCGGCGATGCTGACCGCCATCGCCATCCCCTCTCCCACCCTCTCCAAAATTTTCGACACGGACGACAGCATCGATCCACCGCTCTGCCGAAGGAAGAGACGTCGTCGATCATGGCAGCGTTGCAGTTGGTCAGTGTTGGTGTTGCAAGCGCAGCGCTGCTCGTGGTATTTAGTACTACAGGAAGACTGATGCGCCAACATACCAGGTATTGTTCATTTTTCCCTCTCAACTACAGATAACTATGGATTGGCTTTAGGGTTAGGCCGTAAGCAGACTACTGTATTGACAGGTTATTTCAGACTGCGGCATGTTCGCCAACTTTGACTCCATGGCTTTGTAGCATAAATGTATACATGACCATTCTTTTTGGGGGGATTCGGTCAGGAGTTTTTTTCGTCTCGGCCTCAGTATGCGATCCTCGGAACTGGAATTATTCTTCGTCAAAATAGTTTCGTTCGAGCGCCGCCACCCCCCTGGCCCTGCCGTATCCGTTCCGCACCTCGACATGAGCGCGGATAGATGCTGAGCGAGACAAGCGAGAAGGGCGTTGTTTTTTGTATTTTGGGCAGTATACGCCCGAGCTATTCTTGGATCTTGGCATGTATAGAGCTTGAACGAATAAGTAAGGGACAACATTTCCAAATTGGCATTATTTTTTTTCCCGACGATGCTTTTTTCATGGCCGTCTGGAAGCGCTTGCCCTATCGTAGCTATTACTTACTGCTGGGTGTCGTTTCCTTTCGGCTCAATGGGTATAGTGCTATATAACCAACGAAGGATGTGTCGTGCGTACGATTCTCACCCAGATCATATTTGGTATTCAGGAACGTGCGCGCTGGAGACGTAATGGATGATTATGATAGTTGTTAGTGTTCTCCTGAGTACTACTAACTGTAGTACGTGGAGAGGGGATAGCTCCGGAGGTCGCTCTTACGAAGTCGGTGATAATTAATTGACGAACTCCAAAACATGCTTTGTTGTTTTTTGCATAACGCACCCACTGTGAGTTTTACTGAGTCACTTGACAGTGGGTAGTGCCCGTATGTGTCGTGAGTTCGAGTCTCACCGACTTCATACTTGTCTTTTGCAAGCGTGCGCGCTGACGACATTATGAACGATTATTTTGTTTGGTAGTTCAACATATATATGTAGTAGTACCACCCACTGAGCTACTGAGGCAAGTGATTGAGTACCTCAGTGGGCAGTGCTGTAGGATTACTCGGTCAAATCACTTTGTTCGAAGGCCGCCGTCCAAGCGAGAAGCGCGCAAAATTTTGTATTTTGAACGGTACTCTCCAGTTATTCTTCGGAACTTGGTGTATGGAGAGATCGATAAAATAAAACTTGGCAAGACATATTTCCAAATTGGCGTCATATTTTGACCTAAAACAAAAAATAATATTACCGTAAAAAAATCCCCATGGTGCTGCGGTAGGGATCATAGTATTATAGTGCATTTGTTTATTAAATTTCGGTAGGTACACGTACATACATACATGGATATAGACGTGGCAAGCGCACGCATGACCAAACGAGGAGGAGGTAGTGGTGATAACGATTACTGCGCCAGAAAAAGCCACACAGCAGCATTGCGAGTGGCTGCGTCCCCGGCGCCTCGAGGGTTGTAGTATACAAGTTTCTCCTGTTGTTAAGCTGCGCCACGCGAAGGCGGTAGTAAGTAGACAGTATCCACGGAAGAAACAAGTGGTGGCATGCATTCGTCCCGGTATCGCATTGTTTGGCGTTTTTTTTCCCTGAGAAGGCTCCTTGGAGAAATGTAAGCGGCGTGTGGATGGCGTGTTTTGTTGTTGCTGTGGTCCCTGACTCCGTTGCTGTGGTCGTTTGCCGGTCAAGTGCAAGCGGTCGTGTTGGTACGTAACTGACAAATAAGTTTGTGTTGCTTCGTACTTGACGTGCTCCTTGCTGCTGATTGCTGATTGATCATCTCCTCTAATGAGTTTTTTTTTTTTGGCACACTTCTACTTTCCAGCTTCTGGACATACAAGCCGTGGTCACAGGTGTCGTCCTTCTCTTCCCCCCCCCGGATACTGCCTTCATTTTTTGGGCGCATAGGGTTCAGCACCCACTGATCGTCGATTTTTCATCGAGTGTTGCTAACTCACGCTCACTCGCTTTCCGCAAGTCAATTAGTGCACAAGAAAAAGTCCCACCAACATTTATACGAGTACGCACTCGGGGGGACTCGAACTCACACAAAGTTGACCTATACCAGGCTCGAGGATAACCTGATACGCCAACGGGGCAGTGAGTGATATAGAGCCGGTCGCCCCGGTGGTCTAGTGGGGTTACACTCGAATACTAATACTGTTAATACAAGTGTTCGTCCTTAAGTTAAATAACCACCGTTGTGAGCTTTGTTGGCTTCATTTATTTGCAGGAATAAATGGGAAAAAAAGGATCAACTAACTGCTGAAATCGCCTAGCAGCGTGGGTAGGTACAATTCGACGCGAATCGTCGAGGGAAGAAAATGCTGAATTCTTCTCGCGATAAAAATTAGGGCAAGTACCGTAGTGGGAAGGGGAGAGGGGAGCCCGCTATATGACCCCGGATCTGGAGGGCGAGAGTAATGCGAGCATCACAATACATGGGATGGGAAAAAGAAAAGAAGTGAAGTGTATTACTGCTGCTGTAGTAGTAATAATACGATACCCAAGCAAGTTGCACCGATCGACTCGATCTGGACTGACTGCTGTATTATGCAATTGGTCCATGTAAACATCTCTAATCACAGGCCAGTATGATATATAGTCATTGAAATTGCTGAACTTCTTAATGAGTGGTGGTTCCCTCTATCCACGACCCCCGGCCGAGCCAATCAATCGAAGGTTGGTTACACTGTGCGGGGTGGTATCGAGGCAGGGGGTCAAATGAAATGTCTGCGTACCGCGAGGTTGGGGTATACGAATAAAAATTCAGCAGTAGCGCGAGTTGCCCCACTTTTTTCTAGTTGTAAATTCCTTGAAGGATTTCTGAACTGGGGTTGGACCCTGTTCTGCGGTGCTGGCGTTGTATACGAGCCTCAGCTAGCTGAGGCTTCCACACCGTGGTGTCGACCCGGAAGAAGTCGGTTTTCGTCCCCTGTTTGTTGGAGTTGATGGGATATGGAAGGATTTCTGGAACGGCGGTGGAGCCCTGTCCTCATCGGGTGCGTCGGAACGCCGCCCGCCCGTTTGCTGGTCTATCTCCTCCCCAGGTGTCTCCGGCTCTACGAGCTGCACAGCCAATCAATGATAAGCCAATGTGAATAGATGATTGTCGCACCATCATGCGGGGCTGTGTCGACCCGCGGGAGAAATCGGTTATCGTCCCCGGTTTGTCAGGACTTCTGGAACGGGCACAGGACTATATTTCCTCCCATGGTGGCGCTGCCTTTATGTCCGAGCCCCAGCCAATCAGCGGTAAGCGAATATGGTTGGGGTTCCACGTAGTGCAGAATGGTGTCGACACGGTAGGTCATCGTTATTGTTCCCGCGTTTTTGGAGCTGTAGAGATCCGGGGGATTCATGAATCGGGGATGGGACCCTATCTTCCCCGTGTGCGACGGAAATGGCCCCCATTGATGGGCCTCTATCCGGCTAGGACCGTGCTGTGGAGCTCGAACCAACCAGCGATTAGCCAACGGGATTGGGGTTTTCTCACCGTACAGGGTGGTGTCGACCCGAGACAGCTCGGTTTGCTTCCCCGGTTGATGGAAGTTTTAGAGATGTGGAACGACCTCTGGACCGGGGATGGGACCCTATATCCTCCCGAGGTGGAGCTGGCTCAACATACGAACCATGGCCAATCAGAAAATCGGCCAGTGGGGCTGGGGTTTCCACACCGTGCGGAGAGGTATCAACCCGGATGATATCCCGTGTTCGTCCCCCGGTTGTCGGAGTTGTAGATGTGTGGATGGATTCCGATCCCGGCATGTGACCCTATCGTGCCCGGGTGACGCCTACTTTGTGTATGAATCCTGGCCAATGAGCGATCAGACGATAATGGCATGTTTTTATTTTCGTCTATAAAAACTCGAGTCTAAAATTCTTAACTGTCAAAACTGTAAGCGCTGTAGTCGCGTACTGTATGTACAAGAAGTGAGCGATCAGCACAGCTAGCAACAAGCAGCAGCATTGCAATAGCATTCGAGGAGTTGAATGACGAAGGCAGCCATACCACCGTGTTTCGCGCCTGGAACAACGTCAGCACGTCTCTCCACGATCAGACAGCACACAGACAGTCGATCTGGGAGGCTCGGATCTAGAACATACTATTATATCATGCATTGTATATTTCAGAAGCTGGCTCAGTGCGCGCCTCTCAGTGGCTACGAAAAGAGCACGCAGCGGACATGTTCAGTCACCTTACCGGCCCCGGATGCTTGATTGATGAGTAAAAATATTATAAGAAACGCACTCAACACGTTTCGTCGCCATACTAAAGGGTCAGTCGGCGTGTGCTCGGATTTATCCGATCGAAATCTGATCAATGAGGCTCGGAATCGGATTCACTTACAAAAACGGTAGCTATTAATGGTAGTACATTGTTATGATTGTTAGTCTACATTGAACTCTTGGCATTACCTTACATACTGTACGCGCAGACTATGATTGTGTGTGGTGACTTTTTTTACCCTACCAAGTATTGAATCGAACAATTCGAAGTGCTGCCCTGCCCTACCCGAAGCATGGGTGCCGGCGAATGCCGGCACCCATGCGGAGTCCTTGTATCCCATAAAATAATCCCTATTCTCTTATTCTAATACTGCAAAATGTAGTCATGTCGTGCTACTGTGCCGTTCTTGCTTCATGCGTATTCGAATCAACAGATGCCACACCAAGCAGTACAACGTCTTCATGTCAGCATGCCTTAATATCGTACGTACATAGAAGACTCATAGATTGTATACACCAGAAGCGCATGATTTTTCAGATACTGTAGCTCTCGGTAGAGACTTGGTTTGGTGGACATTTGTCACTATCACCACCTGTGTGCGTTGGTGGGAAGCAGGAACGTGCCAACCTCGAGCATAGGCTATACCAGGTATCAAGTCTACCGTAGCTCTAGCCGCCGAGCCCAATTTCCTAATCCAACTTTCTCAAGTCGGCGTCCACCACGGAGTAGTATAATAGGTGAATGTCGTCCCTACTAACGTCAACGTCGTTGGCCTAAGTCTCCCCGAGTGCATACTCGCGCTCGCAGGGACTTTTTCTCACGTAAAAAAAGACTAGCGCAAAGCGCGAGAGCGTGAGCTAGCAAAATTCGACCAAAAACGAGGAGCATAAATAGCTGATAAAACAGCGGGAATGCTGGAGCCTATGCGCGATACAAACGAAGGCACGTACCGGGGGGTGGGGAGGGAAGACACCTGCGACCACCGCTTGTCCAAAAGGTGGCTGAGGGTAAAACCTCTCACGAGTTGAGCTGGAAAGAAAAAGCGATCACTAAAAAGAAAAAGGCGTTCCCTCAAAAATAAGCCTGACGTTCTTTCCTACGCGGTTTCTTATTCGTAGACTTATTATGTGTGGCTCCACCACGCAGGTAGTCCGCGTGTTCGTTTTTTTCTGGTCGAGACCGTAGTTATTATTAATCAGGGGTTTTCACGGGTCACATGACCCGACCCGATCCTCGTCGGGTCACGAGGTTTTCGAAACCTCGCGGGTTGAGAGGGTTAAGTCGGGAGGTGTTCAACATCTCACAGGTCGGGTCGGGTCGGGTCGGGCCGGGTCGGGTCGAATTGGTCGGGTCGGGTCAGGAGGTCTTCAAATCTCACGGGTCGGGTCGGATCTACCCGACCCGACCCGATCCACGATAAGCAACCTGACCTGCGAAAAACCCTGCCATATTAATAGTATATTAAATGTAATGCAGCCGCCTACAATATGCGTCGACTTACTTTTCCCCAGTGAACCTGGTACTCCATAATTTGGTATGTAAGTTGAATACGGTCCCACATAGACTTAGCTATACATTCGCCAGGGCTGCTGTTAGGTGTGGCTTGATAGTTGATAGGTTCCTTGCGCGGTAGTCAATTTTTGTTCTTCAGTTTTCAAGAGCTGTCCATTCCTCCCTCCTTTTCAGCTTTCAACACCCCCGGGATCCCAAGCGAACCACATCAAGAAGGGGGAAGCTTGTGTACGTAAGAATGCGTGCGATGTCGTATTCACAGTGAAAATTAGACCGGTAGCCACATCATCAGCACGTCCGGTGTCCGCCCTAGCTCTTCATCCTAAAAGGTACCAGGGACCGGTATTGCTGTCACAGACTGTGAAACAGAGAAGCCAAAATGATCACAAATCAATCGAGGAAAACCAGAGAAATGTCAGCGTACCGTGTACGAACAACACACAAAAGAAAACGAGCCAAAGAGGAAGAACCGGAGCTAAAAAAACAGAAACCATACCAGATACAATATATGCTCCTTTTTTTCTAGGTCGAGGTTATCGTTACTACTGCTGTATTAGCATCACTTGTTACCTCTTTTGCCTTGTTCGGGGAGGCCGGCGGTGATTGGGCGCCTTTCAGAGATATCTCGCTTTGTGCCGACACTGCTGCCGCTTCGGCGGCGGCTGTTGCTGCTGCAGCAGCAGCCGCTGCGGTCTCCCTCGCCTTGTTCCGCTCATCGAGCAATCTGCACAAGGTCGACGTATACAGCGAGCACGTAGAGATATACGGCACCATACACAGACGGCATGAGAGGTGCGACGTCAGGCATTGTTGTTGTTGCTGCTGCTTCTGCGGCGGCTGCTGCAGCTGTTGCGGCCTTCAATCGAGTAATCTGCACAAGGTCAAGATATACAAGTCGAAAGAATGGTGCGCGTCGAGGCTCTTGTTTCTGCGACAAGATATGCTAATGTGGCACCAAACGTGCGTAGCGAATGCACACAAACTATTTCGGAGATCCACTGCAATGTTAAAAAAGGACGAAACAAAACACAAAAAAGGGGGAGGGTCTCGGGTTTTTTCGTAAGCTCGGCATTCGCGAATACCTGGTATATCATTCCCTGGTCTACCCGCGGCACAGAAACTCCGAACCAACGGAAACCTCAAACGAGCTCAAACGAACACAGCAGTCGTCATGTAGGAGAGCGTGACTGAAACGTGGCGATTTTTCCCTCGGTCGCGTTTCGTTTTCCTAAGGTTTACAGCAAATTCCGTCCTACTAACAAACGGATCCCCGTAATAGATACATATGGATCTCAAAGCGTGAAGGGCACATTTGCGAGAGCAAGCAGGGTGCGATGTGCTACACGCAAGAATATGAAGGATAGCATTTGCAATGTGCATTCTGCATCCACCTGCTATAGAGTTTATGCGCTCCTGTTCGAAGGCGTCCTTAGCTCGGTAAATACTACCCATTTATCTTAACATGACTCGGGTGCATTGCTTGTGAATTATGGGTAGTGTGGTGCGTGCATGGTGCATAATGCGCGAGCATAATGGGTGCATTTTGCGCAATATGCGCGAGCGCAACGGGTGCATTTTGTGCATTATGCGCGAGCATAATGGGTGCATTTTGCGCATTATGCGCGAGCACAACGGGTGCATTTTTGTGCATTATGCGCGAGTATAATGGGCGCATTTTGTGCGTTGCGAGAGCACATTGGGTGCATTTTGTGCATTATGTGCGAGCATAACCGGCGCATTGTGCATTATGTCTGAGTAGGATGGGTGCAATGTGGAATAAGCTGGTGGTGGCGGTTGGTGATGGTGATGATGATGGCGGTGGTGGTCGTTGTGGTGGTGGTGATGGCTGTGGCGAAGATGGTAGTGAATGCGAATCAATGCATTGAGGAGTGTGCACTATGACATGCACCCACCTGCTAGCATTTATGCAGGCCTGCTCGTATGCGTCCTTGGCACGGTAGTACTCCCCCTGAACCGCCTCCAGGTCGTTCACCAGCTCCTGAGCTTCCGCCCACGATCGCGCGACATGACCTCTGTGTTTCCTAGAAAACTCTGTCAAATTCTGCAAAAGGAGGGACAAGTCGATCACATCCGGCGAGAGAGCGGGGGGGGGGGGAAGCTATCATTGTCATGCATGCCCGTAGTCTCGGGGGGGGTCTTGGGGCGGGTACTCATTCCATACATCGTCGTAGTCATCATACCGTATGACTTTGGGGGAGGGAAATTGTATCCTGAAACAAACGTACACAGTACACAGGCTGTACCAGTCCATCAGTCGGGGGGGGGTACTCATTTGTTGCGTGTCTTAGTCATTTGACTATTGACTACACGCCCCTTCATTGCTCCTACTCTTGGAAGAAAATGTTTCAACATTTCGGGCGCTCGTCGATTTTCGCGGCATATTACATTTTAAAAAAGCTGGAAATGCGTGCTGAAACGAACCCACAGAGGAAGCGGACTCTACTCCACCCGATCATGGCCGTGAGGAGAAATAAGAAGACGAGTCTAAGAGGACAAATCTACAGTAAGGGCAAGCGTAAGAGGACAAGTCTAACAGGATAAGTCTAAGAGGACAAGTCTACCAGGACAAGCCCAAGAGGACCAGTCTAAGAGGACAAGTCTAAGAGGACCAGTTTAAGAGGACAAGTCCAAGAGGGGAAGAATATGTGCGGGAGAGGCGGGCCTCGAACAACACTCAACATCACTCAACAAACGCAGCAACGCTCACATTGTTGCGGACTACTATGGGACGGGAAATTAAGGACCGTTCTGGAACAATACTAGTAACCATACGGCCCTTACATTTACGGACAGAGTTCCATTTAGTATACAGTGCCTGGTACACAACCCCTTGACCAAAAGAGCCAGCTCAGGGACGTTGAATGCACGGAGCTCGGCCGGGATCCAGACATGCATCGTGATATGCCCACGGCTCCCTTGCTTGCTCCGCAGCCGAACGTGCGAACAAAACAACTCGTCCGCCGGAAAACACCATGCCGACGAAAAAAGTGCAGCTTTTTCACAGACATATATGCACTCGTATCGTAGATCCGCAAGCTGTGCCACGGCGAAGCGTTGCCATGACGTACTACGATGACGTTTGGGTACGAGCGACACACAAGGAAACAACCACATAGTCACTTATCGAAGCACGCCAACACGCCTGCGCCGAACACTTCCCGCCTTCCCGACTAGAAAAAACAAACAAAAAATATTACTGCCGTGCTGTTTCCTGTGTACTGCGCACACCGCTTGCTGTAATCGATTGTACGTCGGCGGCTGATATGATCGTATGCAAAAGAAAATTATTAAGCTGTACGCAGAAAAAATGCCTCATTTACGTACACGTTGTTTCACAGCCGGCGTCCTCGGTAGTTCAATAGTAAGCCGCGTAACTATTGAGGTCGAGGTCGTAGGTTCGAATCTTATAAGAGACCCTTTCTTCCAAATCGACAGGCCGAAAGCGCGAGATCGTGAGTTGCCGAAATTCGATGCAACTCGACGAGCGTAAAAGGCTGAAAGGTGGGAACGCGGAACCCTATGGGCGATAAAGTTGAAGGCAAGTATCCGGGGGGCAAAGGGAAGACACCTGTGACCACCGCTTGTCCAGAAGGTCGCTGAGGGCAAAACATCCTTTGAGTTGAGCTGAAGAGTAAAAGAGATGAAAAAAAAGTTTAAAAAAAGCTAAAAAAAAGAAGAAAACGTTTACGTGTGGTACTCGTACATCAGTTGTATTTACAGAACCAACCCCATGCGTTTTTGCAGATGCGCAGCGTCTTCCCTGCTGGCAACAATCCTTGCTCTCGCTCTTTGCCCTCTGCTCTTGCTATTCGATCGTGTTCTTCGCTATGTAGTCTAATGTTCTTGCTCTTTGCTCTTGGTCTGCTGCTCTTGCCTCTTGCTACAGTGGTAGCGGTACCTCTATAGAGCCGGTTGAGTAGTGCCGGTTGGCCGCTGTAGTGCCTGTGAAATCGCTTGGAACATATCAACCAGTAGCGGCAGAATGCGAAGTAGCACCGGGTGCCACTATACTACCAAATATACCAGCGATATAGAGGGCCTACTTCTCGTACTACTAGCCTGTATTTTGCTCTCACTCACCTTGGCAATGTTTTGATCGATGCAGAGGGCCCAGCCAACATGCTGCTTCCCCCAACTGTTGATGGACGCCACAACCCCCGCCCACCCTTCCTGGATCAAGGACGGGGCCCACACGGGCGACGAGGTGCTGCTGCTCGTCGTCTGCCCCCAAGCGCTGCTTCCGGCCCGCGCCGCTTTAGTGGCACGCTTGGCTGCCTTTATGAGCGCCTGTGAACGGGGAGTGAACAACGTTGGGCATGATATTTCAGGGGGGATGATTGACGTTCAAAAACGACGAATACTTCTCGGTGGGTTGCGCACCGGCAATCTCAATCAGTAAACATTTTACTACTGTGTCAGCAATCAGTTAACTGGACTGCACCAGAATATCGGGCTCGAGCGGGAAGTGAGCTCTCCCCTCCCCCCCCCGGAACTCATTTGCATGGTTTCCGATATGAAGTATGGCGTGTTTCTTGGACGTCTACTGGCCACCTGCCAGTACCTACTGGCAGCATATACTGGCAGCATATGCGTACATAGCTCAATGCTCTACCGCAAGGATGCCGGCGAACGCACGGGGGTGCAAAAGCGTCAGTCTTGCGTCACGCTTCGTCCGAACGGGGAACCTTGTAACACGAAACCTGGGCACCGTTTAACTGTTTAACACTCATATAACCCATATCGTGGAACCTTTTGCGACCCACATCACTATACCCACCAGAAAAAAAAAGCGTTTTCTTTACTATCAACCGTCTATTAATAGGAAGAACACGCAACTGGTTGTATGAGTGCCAGCAGTGCTACGCGCGCGTGTCGTATACTGGTGCCAACTAGCTTCTAACTCCTAACGTTGTGCTTCGCACCCCCCCTCCGCTGCGGCAGCCCCCGCTTTGGCCGTGTGGTACACATGAATAGATCCTGTAAATCGTCAGTTTTTCGATTAATACGAGTTCCCATCTGAAGTCCCAAAAGGGGTGAATCTGACAGTGGTCAGAAGTTGTACGACACGCGTCCAGCTTACTTCTACTCGAAGTGCCGTGTGCTCACACCTGACGGGGGCGGTGCGACCGCTCTTATTATCGTGTGAGGTCCCACAAGGGTCAATGATACGCAGCAAGTGGCGTTGCACGTTGTGCCTGCGTCGTGCCAGGTATTCATACGACTCGCACCCCATGTACTGCAATTCTCCGCGTCCTCTCGCAAATACCTCCGGTATACTGTATCTGGTACGATAAGATATGATACTCGTACCAGAGATACAAAGAGCGGCGATCTCCCTACACAGTAGTGCCGGTATGTTCCAGCCGACGATATCGGCAGTATATCAGACACCTGCACTATCGGGTATATACCACCGGTGTTGAAAAGAACTAAACAGGGCTTCACCCCTGCCAAGGGAACCAACAGGCACTATAACAAAACAATGCACTCATACACCCGGCACTATATGGGGTATCCCAGTGTATTCCAGAAGGAACCTTCGTACGTATTCATACCTCGCCATAAGCATTCTCAACCGCCGCTCTTTCCCTGAGAAACGATGCCATTGCCAAGCAGGTCTTGGCACCATGAGACCCTGAGTCCCGTAGAACGTCGAGCATCTCCCAGAGGCTTTCGCCATGGGTGATTTGGGCGGAATCCATGCCCATGAGAGGGCAGGCCGCACCCTGCAAGACTACAAGTCTACCAGCAGTCTTCGTTTTGTCTCGTCGTGCGCCGCGTCGGATCTGATAAAAGGGTTTTCTATAGATGTCAAAATAATGTATATAAGGGATAAGGGGATGAAACTACGTAAGTTGATCCGCACCTGGTACCACCGCAGCACAGGCAACACTTGACCTTTCGGCGTCTGTTCATCGCGGACAGGGCAATGGACGCGTGGATAAGACGAACAGTGCTATGCCTGGGGATTGCCGCAATTCCTGTCCATGGAGAGCAAAACTGGGCGGTGATCGTGGCGGGATCGTCCGGGTTCTACAACTACAGGCACCAGGTGCGGAGCAAGGCTTTGTGATGAGTGATGAAGCTGTGCTCGTGAGTCTATGTACACCGTAGACGCGTATTCCACCCTAGGGAGTAGAGTGGCAGTAGTAGCAGAGCAGCGGTGTGTGGACGTGTAGACGGAGAGGTTTTGATGGTCGAGCTATATAACAATATCGGGTGCGTTGCTGCTCTATTTTGCACACAAATACACCCACGTTGATGTTTATTACCTGGTACCTGGTGCACGATTCCATTTTTTCATTTTTTTCATACTTTTAACACTAATAAGGCCATTTCTTATACAGTCGGATTCCGCCAGTCGAAAACGGCCCTTTTCGACTGGACATTTTGTGGACCGGATTCTTCCGGTCCTTCTTCTCATCGTCGAGTCGATTTTATAGTTTTTGTTCTCTTCCTAGAGGCGGTTGGTGTGAGGGAGTACTGCTGTATGGCAGTCGAAAATCGGTTGGCAGCTCTGTGCTTCGCGCGTTCTTCGCGAGCAACGGCTCGACGAACCTTCGTCCCAGCGAGTTGGTGGCTTTGGGCTTAGCCGAAAGCCGCCAAAGCTACGTTCGTGGCATTGCACTCAGCCGAGAGCCGCCAAAGCTACAGCAGGCGCAGCCGTTGTTGGCAGCATGGGATCGAGACCGCGCGCTGCTGCCGTCGTGTGATACACGCTGCTGGCGAGCGCAACTAGGAATGCGCCACGCTGACTTGCTGCGAGAAGCAACAGCAGGGATAGCCAAGCTAGCGTCAGCGCCTTGTATGATACTGCAGTGTGGTACCTGGTATGGGTGTGTGGCCGTGTGGCCGTGTGGGTGTGTGTTTAGTGGTGGGATGGGCGATGCGATCGGTTCAAAAAACACGTGTAAAACTTTTTCGACTCAGTTTTTCGACTGGAGGATCCAGTCGGAATTCTCAGTCGAAAAAAGTTGAGTCCAAAAAGCCCTTTTTCGACTGCGTGAGAAAGCCCGATTTGGGCTTCAGTCGAAAAAGGCCGTTTTCGACTGACAAATCCGACCGCATAAGAATTGGCCTAATAAGGCCATTTCTTATACAGTCGGATTCCGCCAGTCGAAAACAGCCGTTTTCGACTGGACATTTTGTCGACCGGATTCTTCTGATCCTTCTTCTTATCGTCAGTCGAGTCGATTTTATAGTTTTTGTGCTCTTCCTAGAGGCGGTTGGTGTGAGGGAGTACTGCTGTATGGCAGTCGAAAATCGGTTGGCAGCTCTGTGCTTCGCGCGTTCTTCGCGAGCAACGCGTGCTTCATGCGCGACAAACCTTTGTCCAAGCGGGTTGGTGGCGTTGGGCTCAGCCGAAAGCCGCCAAAGCTACGTTCGTGGCATTGCACTCAGCCGAGAGCCGCCAAAGCTACAGCAGGCGTAGCCGTTGCTGGCAAAATGGCATCGATAACGCGCGCTACTGCTGTCATGTGATACACGCTGCTGGCGCCAGTCAGAAAACTCAGTCGAAAAAAGTTGAGTCGAAAAATCCCTTTTTCGACTGTGTAAGAAAGCCCCATTTGGGCTTCAGTCGAAAACGGCCGTTTTCGACTGACAAATCAGACTGTATAAGAAATGGCTTAACAACACTCGCTTTGAAAATTGTTTCATCAGACCAACATCAACATTTGATGCCAGGTACCAACCAGGCACTGCTTCGTACCTCGTTGGTATTAATAATGATGATACTACAGAGTACAGAGCACACCCTGGACAATAGGTTCCAGGTCAATAGGCAATCGATAGGGTCCCAGGAGACCTATTGTTGCCCGCGATAGGTATCGATAGGTACTTTTCGTAGCCTATTTGGGCTGACAATGGGTATCAATTGGCATCCTCAATTGTCTACTGTTTGACCAGTAGCCTATTGTACCTATTTATCTCAACATATTTATAAACAAGTAAGTATCGATAGACATTTTCAGGACGGTACTGTTTGGGCGATAGGATCTTGGCGCTGACAGAACCTATGGGTTTGTCCGATGGGTTTGTCCGATACGTATCGATATACCTTTCACCAAACCTTTTGTTTCGCGAAATAGGTATCGATAGACCTTTCACAATTCTATTGTTTCGGACGATACAGCAGTAGGTGTTGACAGACCTTTCACCATTCTATTGTTTCGGATTATAGGTATCGGTACGCAGACCTTTCGCCATTTTATTGTTTCAGTGTTGGAAATCAAAGGCGCTCGAAGACAGCCCGTCCAGGTACAATCAACTTAGTTCGCCATTCATCATCCACGCCGCACACCCCTCCAGCCCAGCGGAGAATCCCAGAAAACGGCGCTGTCTGTCCTTGTTGTGCCCTAAGAAGCTCAAGGCGGATGGTCTCAACAACAAGGTGGTGATTACTACGTATGTGTGTTCGATGCGAAGCTCAAGCCTGCAGTGTTTTAGAGCGACCTGTTTGTGTGCCGTTCAGTTCCTTCTTACACCCTAGATAATACCCTATCGAATAGGCTATTGGGCCAACAATAGCTCGGCATCTATGAGGTTCGATACGTATCGCGGGGCACAATAGCTCGGCTTCGGGGTCTATCGATAGGTATTGTAAGCAACAATAGGGTTAGGGCAGTGGCCACAATTGCCTATTGTGCTACCGATATGCTTACGAAAGTGTATATCGATAGGTATCTTGGGCACCAACGTAATTGAAAATGACTTCCAACAGGCTGTCGTTCGAACAATACCTTTTTATCGCCACCAACGAATACCTAAAGCGGCAGGTGTGCGATGATATCGATCGATACCTATTGATCAATGTAATAGGTTTGCAGGGGTATCGATCGATGCCTATACCCAATTTAATAGGTTGTCAAGGGTGTCGATCGATACCTGCTGACAATTTAATAGATATATTTGCAAGGGTTTCGATTGATACCTACTGCTTGTAAATGTATACCCTTGTACTGCTTAGAACATACCTATACGCACCGTATACCCCAGGCTATTGTTTGAATGAATACCTTGGATGATATATAGCATTATGTACCTTGACCTACTTTTTGCCTCTTGATTTGAAACAGCAGATTTACGATAATGCCTGGTATTACAAGAAGTTTTAGTCGATATAGGCTTGTGAAGATTTCAATCGATAGCTGCTGCTGCTGTTGAACAACTCAGAAACACCTCTCACTACTTTTTTTCGAGGGCATCAATCATACCAATCCCTCTTGACCTATTGGGCACAGCAATATGTATCTATCGACAATTTCACCCTCCTATTACAAGTTACAAGACACATCGAGATGCAATTAATCGATATTCGATACACCAACTTGTGGACAGACCAACAAGCGTACTCAATACATGGTAGACTACTGTGCAGGGCTTTATACCTACTAGTCATAGCAATAGATATCAATCGACAATTTCGCATACCTACTGGTCAGAGAATACGTATCGATCGACACTTTCGGGTACCTATTGGTCACAGTAATAGGCATCGATCGACAGTGTGACATAACTATTATAAAAACAGCAGCCTGTTGTGCCGATTTATCAGAACCTATTGGTCGAAAAAGTAGGTCTCGATTATAGACAGATTCACACACCTATCTTAAGAACAATAGCCTATTGTACCAATTTCTCTGGACCTATTGGTCCAAGCAATGGGTATCGATCGACAAATTCGCATACCTATCCAAGGTGTCAATAGGTATCGATATGCAATACCCCAACCTATTGACATTCAATAGGAATATTCAAGAGGCTATTGTCCGGGGTGTGCTACAGAGTACAATTCGACGCGAGTCGACGAGGGAAGAAAATGCTGGCTTCTTCTCGCGATAAACATGAGGGCACGTACCGTAGCGGGGAGGGGCGAGAAGGGCTCGCTATGTGACCCCGGATCTGAATTACTACTGGGAGGGAGCGCGAGAGTAGTGCGAGGATAATAAGTGGGATAAAAAAACAAAAGAAGAAAGAAAAAAAGAGTACATGACTATCGATAGTAGCGTGGGGGGTTTTCAGCGCCGATAACGCACCGACCACCTCATGTCGTACGTACAGGTAGGACCCTGATTTCAATTACCCGGGTATGCGGACGGCAGGGACACCCCCGGACGGGTCCTACCCGTTTGACGGGTAGGGTCCAAGCTCAAAACCCGCGGGTTTTCGGGTACCCGACGGTGATCCGTATTCCCGGTTTATTTTGCCTGTACAATATCTCTAGGAAACCGAGGAAACCCATTAATAAAATAATTCAAGAACGATACACAACTCACGCGCACGTACATCGTCACGCGGAACGCACACCGGAGCACGAGAACGGAGTACCCGGGTACCCGCGGGTTTTTGGGTACCCGCGGGTAGTCTGTATTCCCGGTTTATTTTGCCGGTACAAAATCCCTAGGAAGCAGAAAAAACCCTTAAAGAAATAGTTCAAAAACAACACACAACTTACGCGCACGTGCATCGTTACGCGGAACGCACACGGCAACATCGACACACGGTACCGGCTGGGCACAATGAGCCAGCAGACGAGCACGTTCGATCTCCCTTCGCCGCTGCCTGTCGTCGGAACGAGTTGCCTGCGGGGGGCGATCTTGCTGGACGTTCCGCCGAGATTAAAGGCGCCCGTACAAAGCGCCTGCGAGAACAACGAGGACAGCCGCAGCAGCGACAGCGAAGGCTCTGCAGCCGCGGGCGATGGTACTTCTTTCACAAAGTCATAGTCATCTTCGTCCTGTGCAGCCCCACTGCTGCTGTGGGAGCGAGGGCCTACAGAGCCTTCGCTGTCGATGCTGTTCTCGTTGTTCTCGCAGGCGCCTTGTGCGGAGAAAGATTGAAGGCGCCCGTACAAAGCGCCTGCGAGAACAACGAGGACAGCAGCAGCAGCAGCAGCTACAGCGAAGGCTCTGTAGCCGCGGGCGATGGTATCACTTCCACGAAGTCACCGTCATCTTCGTCCTATGCAGCTGCTGTGGTAGCGAGGGCCTACAGAGCCTTCGCTGTCGATGCTGTTCTCCTCGTTGCCCTCGCAGGCGCTGTGTGCGGGTGCCTTCGAACTTTCGGCGAGATGTCTGGCGGCAAGATTGCCCCCCACGTCCAATTCGTTTTTTCGGAGAGGCGGCGGCAGAACCTTCGCCACGGAGATCGACCGTGCTCGTATGTTGGCTCATTGTGCGGCGGTGAAATGGTGTGATATCCCGTTATTGTTCTGCAATACAGTAGGGCGCGTTGAAGAAGTTGCACTGTCTTCGTGTATGTGTTTGAGCCAACACTTTTTCGGCCACGTATGTCCACCGCACTCAACGCACACGGACGGCACCAAGGCCAGTCCCGACGGGTCCTGTGCACACACAAATAGTAGCCAATTATTCCTATGCTGGTTTCGCTGTAAGTCGTTGAAAGTTCGTCGAGGCAGGTGCGGCAACGTGTGTTGCTTCAATATGATTCCATTGTCGCTACTTTCCGATATTCGACACGGAGTGGGTCGGCAAAAATGTCCACTGCATGCAGTTCAGTAAGCAGGAGACCGTGAACCATTGCCCCCATATTGCTTGTTTTTTCGTGTGTCGCGTATTCAAACCGATGATGACACGTCCGCGCAATAACGGAGTAATACAAGAGAAAACAAGTTTAGGCGAATTATGTATCAGATCAACAATCTAAACTGTATTGGTCGTTTAGGTTGTAGAGCAGTAGTAGTACGCATATATTTTTTAATTTGGCTCAATAATTGTGGTATTAATTTTATGCAGTAAACGAATGCCTGCGAAGACATAACAAGGGAACAATGAGATACTATGCTCCCAGACAAATAAACACCTCGGGCTAACCCGCTTGTTGCTTTACGTCTTGGCCCATTGCCCGGGAAAAACGGTACAAATAGCCACAGCCTTCTCCATTGGGAAGCCCGATAATCTCTAAAAGCACACTAGTTTCTTTTTCTTGTAGTTACCTTACCTAGTTAGTGCTTCTGAAACAAAGTCAGCACCCTCACCCCCTGCTCTTACATAAACCATGAACGCCAGTGACTTCCATCTACCCGCTCTTTGAATCTGAATATCTGATGCACCTTGGGCGGCTAGCTGAGTGGGCCCTCCGATCCTGCCTGAGTGTAGCGCGTACTGGACCGGATCTCTACCGAAACTACCTACCATCCGTCTCGACGCCTCCGTTGCCATCGTGCGCGTGGCCACCGTCCATCCGGTCGCCGTCTGTGTCTGAATCAGAGGTGCTGATCCATCCAACTCTTGATAAATGTCCAGAATATCCAACAAATTTCCAGCGCCCCGTTATTCTTCCCATCCCCAACCCCTTCGCTCCCTATCACTACTGTGGCCCTTATCACGATCGCTCCCAACCTTTTGTATTCTGACTTCGACCCACGGAACGTCTCTTCTACTCTGTCTGCGGTTCTCCTGTCTTCCCACGGGAGTTGGAAAGCTCCGGCAAAGAACGCCAAGTCCCTTCTAGTGAGGCAGGGGTCAGGTGCACGAGTCCGTTACCGTAGGCCCAAATTTCAGAGGCTCGACACAAAAGATAAAATGACAAAGCAAGTCCGCGCCAGATTATCGATCCCTCAGGTCCTACCTCGATGACCCTATCCATCCCTTTCGTTAACATGTCTCACATGAGTGGCATCCTAACCCGGGGGCGTACGTCAGACTTTCCGTACGGTCTATCGATTCTTTGTCCTACCGCAAGCACCATGCAGTGGGACGTAGGCAACTCCCACCCCGCAAACAGTTTTGTGGAAATATTTACTCGCTGCTGAATATGCTCTGATCGTTTGACTTTAGTTTTCGAACGCAAAGCATCGCAGGGCCGTGAAATTTGTCAACGTTTTTGCTGCTGCGTCTACCCTATCATTTTCTGCCAACCAAGGACTCTTGCCTTATGTCGCTCTCATGCGGCACCAGCTTTGCCATTTCGACCAGTACACCTTCTGCGTGCTTCCTCCAACCGAGGCTAGCGCAAGCGTCTCGACCAGTCTGTCCACTTCGTCCGCATTTCCTCCCTCTCCAGCATGCGTTCCTGCTTGGCGAGGTGGGCACATATTCACGTTTTTGCATTTCATATCATTGCGTTCCATACCTCATCAATGTACTCATCGGGAAATACGGGTTGTAGCATTGTATAAAAATAAACGTGGCCAGTCTCCGATGTCCAGTCCTCTCCATTCTCCTGTTACTAACGACCGCAGGTTGCTAGCAATCTCGTCTTTCGGCCATCTGGAAATTCCGTCGGCTATTACGTTCTGCACTCCCGGGATATATTTTGCTACACGACTTCAACCGCCCGTGACTTCAAGTCTGCCCAGTATTCTCATTGCTAAAGAAGCGCGTTTGTCGCGCGATCCGCCACATTTATTAACCCACGACACGGCGACAACATTGTCTCCTCTCAACAGCACTGGGTCTCCTTCGGTTTCTGGTCTGTCTTGCAAGATGCCTTGGGTCACAAACGCTGTCATTACCATGCCACAAACTTCGAGTACGTTTATTGTGATTGCTTCTTGCCCGCTAGTAACCGTCGGGTATTTTAGCAGCTACGACCGGTTACTATCCAGATCATATCTCTAGCACACTCTAAGCTCGGGGCAAAATCCACATACTGCCGTAAAACTCGCGTCTAAATAATAGCGTCGTGCTGGAGGTCTTCCTACGTGCATGAAGAATGTTGCTTCGAGTGACCGCCCGTCGCCTACCAGCTGCTTGTCAATTGCCCATTTCCAAAAGGCCATGTCATTGTGGAACTTCAAACCGAGCTTCACGACTTTGTGCGTCCGCTTTTTGGATTTGGCGATTTTGTGATCAGTCAGACGCAAGAGCTGCCAAACAAAGTATCTACCCGCTTTTACCACGTATGTTAGGTTTAACAATTTTCCCGCCATATTCAACACGTCCTGCGCTCGCACATACTGCTTGACCTTGGCCAGTCCTGCTCTAATGTGCCTCGGATGGCATCTACCCTCTCTTTGGTGATCGAGATCCGCATAGTGTGCATGTTGATGGTAAAGCCGAGTGCGTCTACGATTGAATTCCAACCAGTGCTCTTCTTTGGTGCCAATATAGAAACTTCGTCTTCCTCTCCTGATCTAAATAGTCTCACATGATCGGAGGCGAGGGAGGCCGAAGCTACAAGGGCCGTTTGATCGAATGAGTCGACCTGTACGCTAGCCATGATAAAGCCACAACATGAAACCGATGTAAAAAAGGGCTCATTGGGCCCCCCCTTTTGGAGTGCGTTCACTTTCACTCCAGGCGGGATTTGAGTGGGTTTTCCGGCTCCCCAAGGGTCTACGATTTTAACATGCGACATCATTGCTTTTCCTTGGGGTAGAATAAGCGCCCTCTCTACAATGGTATTGCGGTGAGCGTGTTCGGCAGCTGAAGCCATGAGACCCCAGTATCCGGGTGAAGCCGCCCACCCAAAAGTAAGCCTGAAATCTAATACCAAAACATCATCCACCATGTAGCGAAAGTTCTTTGCCTGATGGAGTGTCACTCTCGCATTCCTAAACGAATCCGTTACATCTGCCTTTGCCAACGAAATCCGTCTTTGAGGAAGCCTTATTCGGAGATCGGCTAGCGCCTGTCGTAATGTTGGGAGGGCTTGCCCGCAGAGGCATTTCGGCACTTCTTCCACATGTATTTTTTTGTTCAATCCTCCCTTCTCTCCTCTGGGTGCTTGTACGTCAAAAGAGTAGTCGTGGATGATTCTTAGCTTTGTGTGTAACAACTGCACCAAGCGGTGCCACACGTAGGTCCTTGATCGACGACGCTGAATCTCTGCTGAACACAAGAACCCGATTTCGTCGTATGTCATCGAACAACTTTTTCCACCCTAGATCCATGTGCTCTCGTACACCACTGTGATTACCATACTGGAAGGCTGTGGTTGGGTCAAGGTTTGTGACTGTCGAGTTTACTGGAACGCCGTTCTGGAATATGTCTATGAGGTCGTTAGTTTCTGGAAAACGTTTTACGTCCTCAACGTAGCGTTTAACCTGATCGACGGACAGCGGAGGTGACACCAGAGTGCCCCCGATGCCGACGGCCACGTTTCCCACTCTACCCTCTCTTACGTGTAGCAGCTCTGTACACGTCTCTGCCATCCCGCGAATGATTTACTTCTTGGTAGTGAGATCTGCGCTTTGTTTGCCATCGATGCTTTGGTTTGATTCCATTTCCAGTTCAGTTCGGCAATTCTTGCTTGTGTGTCCTCTTTGCAACCTTTCTTGCGGGTCTGCGCTTGGCTGTGGTAAGGTTCTACGCCATCTATAGGTGCTATCTGTAGTACCGACTGATGTAGGAGTCTTTCTTTTGCGATCACGCTTCTTTTCATTGTTTCAAGGACTGTCGCCAGCATTGCATTGACCCTGTCTCAGAGGTCTCTCTTGTGCAGGGTGCAAATGCATTACCCGTTTTCCGAAAGGTCTCCTCCGGAAAGGGCGGTGTCAAATCATCGTAATTCTGTCTAGAATTTCGACTGTTTTCACTTGAGCAGCTCTGTCTATAACTACCTTTTTTCTCTTTCCTACGGAAAGTGCCCTGCGACCGGGAGGACTCTCCCGGGCTCTGAGCTGTCAGGACATCATAATTCTATCTCTTCGCTGTCCTGATTTTCATAACTCTGTCTAGAGCTCCTACGCTTCTTTTCTGTTCCTAAGATGCCTTCCACCGGGGAGGTCTCTCCCCGATTGAACTCTCCTAGACCCTCACCGTTCTGTCTAAAACCGTGGGTGTTCTGAAAGTTCTCACTCTTGTCTGGAGCAAGTTACCCTTTTCTCTGCTCGCCTAGTACTAGGCCCCCGAGAGGTCTCTCTCGGATTCACAAGTCAGATCACCATAATTCGGTCTCGAGTGTTTGCTGTTCTGCACGCTGAAACACTGACTAGAGCGATCACTTTTATTTTTCTCACTGTCTAGAGCAAGTTGTCTTCTTTTCTGCTCGCCTGGTATTCGGCATCCAAGAGGTCTCTCTCGGATTGAAAGGTGTCAAACCATTATCCGATCTCGAATATTTGCTGTTCTGCACTCTGAAAGCCTGACTATTAATAGCACTAACGCTCATATTTTTCTTACTCTGTCTAGAGAGAGGTCTCTTCTTTTCTGCTCGACTGGTATTAGGCACCCGAGAGGTCTCTCTCGGATTCAAAGGTGTCAAATTATCATAATTCGGTCTCGACTGTTTGCTGTTCTGCACTCTGAAAGCCTGGCTAGAGCTATCACTCTTATTTTTCGTTCCGACGCCGCCCTGAACCGAGAAGGTCTCTCCCCGCCCCAAGACTGTCTGCTCCTCAACATTCTGTCTAGAGCATCTGTTGTTGACCTCATCACTCTGTCTACCGCTACAACGCTTATTTTCAACTCCCAGAACCGAATTTTGTTTCGTGCACAGCAGTGTAGAAGGTGTTTTTTGTCAAACTTCTTGGGCTCTGTTCTGCGTTTTTCGTGCCAGGATTCTCTCTTGTGATCAATTGAGTGACGTAGCCTCTCGACTGCTGCCAGAGGAATCGGTTCGCTTTATTTTCTCTGACAAGTTCGCTCCCTACCGTTAAAATCTCTGCTACACATTCAAGCTTCGTATTGCCAGTGTCTTCCCACTCTACACAGTCCAAATCACACCTCTCACCAACGAACAATGCTTGCGAAACCCGACCCAGGTAGAGGTGCTGTCGTAAGTCCCACCGACTTACGACTGTCCGCAAACGCCGAACCTCCGGCCTCCGCGCTACCCCCGCCCCCGTTCGGGCCCCCATACAGGCGGGGCCCGCCCTGTCAGTTGTTGCCGGCTCCTCTGCCCCCCCGGGTTCCCGAACGTCCGTACGTTCCACTCCCTCGCCCCTGCTGCCCGTGCGAGAAGCTGAATTTCGCGACCGCCGCTGGTGGTGCCGTCCGCTGCTGCTGCTGCTGCTGCTGCTGCTGCTGCGGCGGCGGCGGCGGCGCCTTTTGTTGCTGTAGCTGCTGCTGCTGGTACTGCTGGGGCTGTTGCATCGATGTCGGCGCCGGCGGACCTTGCGTGCGGAGACGATTTGGCGAAAACGGCGCATGCCCGTACGCACGGTTCTTGCGAGTGCATTGTAATCCCCGCCACGCGAAGTAGCACGCTCCAGCTGGGGTGCCGTCCTGCTCCAGGCCGGTCACGAACGACCATGCCTGCGCTGCACCGTCAATCCGGCGGCGCCTAGCTGGCGGTTGAGCTCCTTCACCGTTAATCTTCCTCTTGTTCGATTTTGCGACCGTCGATGTCCCTCCGGGCTTGGGCGCTTCGAGGGCGGTGTCCATCCTGCCCAGCAGGCCATAGCTTCCACGCGAAATCAACTGGCGCATAGGCGTGAAGGTTGGCGAGCTCAAAGCCGCACACGCGTCTTCGTGGGGGGCAGACGTGGGGAGCTGTCGTTTCACAGGTGCAACAGCGTCGAACACGAACCCCCAAAAACTCGTTGATGTCGCGGTTCGCCTCATAGATCACAACACGTCGCACTACTTCCTGCTTCGGAAGGAGGGAGTTAAAGTGCGTCGTCATGTACTCGTTAGGCGACTTCGCCGCTGTCCGAAGCTCCTAAATGAGGTGATCACGTCTGCCCTGTAAGGCACCTGTAGCCTCCTCCTCGCCCTGCCTGACCAGCATCACCAGCACGTCGATGAAACTCTGAAAATGAACTTCAGGTGCTCGTGAAACTGCTGCAGTGCCGTGCTCTACCGGTGGCGCAAAGGCGTCGATGTCGATTTTCGGCGATCATCTCGAGGACACGCTTGTTGGGGTCTACCATAAACCTAAGCAGGTGGGCCAGTTCGCTTTCGGACGTCGGCGGCACAAATAGCCCACCTCGCAGCACGAACACGAACCCCGACCCCGCCTCTTGCCACAGCCTCGCGCTGCGTTTCGTAGCATAACCTATTAAATAGTGTGTGCTTCGACACTGCCAGCATAGTCCAGTCCTCCGAACGGACTTGCTCCCCCGCCCCACAGTGGCTGACCGCTGAGCACCGCTGGGGAAGGTCCGGCCGGTCACCACTGTTCTGCCGGGTACGCGTACAAGCCACCCGGTGGCAGAGGAAAGTTATGGTTTGGCGGGAGTTGTAGGAAATGAGGCATTTGCTGTTGCTGTTGCTGTTGCTGTTGCTGTTGCTGTTGCTGTTGCTGTTGCTGGTGCTGGTGCTGATGTTGGTACTGCTGCTGCCATGGTGGCGGAGGGACGCCAGCACGGGGCGCTGGTTGTGGCAACTGCTGCTGTCGTTGTGACCCCGGTCCTGCCGGTAGGGCTGGCAGCTGCTGCTGCTGCTGCCCAATGCCTGGAGGAAGACCTGGTGGCGGTGGCGGTTGTTGTGGATGGCTGGCAGCTCATGTTGATTCCGTGGGGCGAGGCTGCCCAACATCCTGGCGTTGTTGCCCAGTTCGCTGCTGCTGCTGTTGCTGCAGAACTGCTGCCTGTTGTTGTTGGCTGTTGCTGTTGTTGTTGTTGCTGTTGTTGTTGCTGTTGCTGTTGTTGTCGTTGCCGTTGTTGTTGTTGTTGTTGTTGTTGTTGTTGTTGTTGTTGTTGTGGCTGCTGCTGTTGCTGTTGCTGCTGCTGCGTCTTTTGCTGTTGCTGCTGCTGCTGAAGCTGTTTAACCTGTTGGCTGAGCAGCGCTACTGCTTCCAGCAGTTGCTCACCCAGCCCGCTGCTGGTGCCGGCACTTTCTTCTCCTGTCCCCCCACTGGAGCCCCCTCCGTCGCCCCCTCGCCTTGTTCTTCCCCTCTCCCGCCCGTGCCGCTGGAGCCCCCTTCTTCTCTCCTGCTGGATACCTCATTGCCTGCACGCGTCGCCACGAAAAGTGCTCGTCGCTTGCCGTCGTTCCACATACTCCCCTTGTTCAAATCAGCCAACCGAAAAAAAAACTATCAAAACCTTCCTCAAGACTGCTCGTACTCGCTGGTCCTTTCTTCGCACTCTGTCGTTCTTCGAGCCTGCTTCTCGGCTACCAGCTGCGTTGGTGCCGACTATCTGGCCGACATCAAATCCTACCTATTCGTTCTTTTTGTTATTCCCTTTTCCCCTGCAATTCTCATAACGCCTCTTCTCAGACTTTATATTCAAAACTACTTGAATACTTCAAATCTTACTCTAAACTAATCATGGCACAGAAAAAGGGAGAAAATACTCCTCATGAAAATGCCGGGTACCCGTGTACCCGGGCACCCGTCAAAATGGCATTGCCCGGCGGGTAGGGTAGGCTCCGGGCTCCAAGATTTGGCGGGTATTGGCGGGTACCCGCAGGGTCCTACCTGTAGCTATAAGAGACGCATGCTACGATAGAGGTATACCTTTTTTTGGCGAAAATGATTTTCTGAATGACGGGGCTCCTTAACCCGAAATCGTCGGAAATACTTGTAGCATTTCGAAGACGAGTCGACGGTCGAAATGTAGCACGGCACTGGTACACCCCCCAGCTGCCGTAGAGGCGACCCCCGGGTCTGAAAAATGAAGGGAGTGTGCCCACACACCTAGCCGACCGTACGCTGCAGCTGCAAGGGCGCCGGTATCCTAAAGCGCGAGAGAGGGGCCGAACAAAATACGGATACTAGCCAAAAAGCGTCATCGCTCGCCACGACACACCATTTTAGGCTCTACAGCAGCACTCTTTCCGACCAGAAACCGCGCCACGGGCGACAACTTTGACGACGGTGATTAATTCTGCTTTGTTTGGCACCAGCGTCGTGTTGTCCATGCATTCTCTGCTCTCTGTTTTCTGTGTGTAGTCGTCTGCCGGGCGTTGGTAGTTACGGTTCTCGGCGCGGTATTGGCCCTCCCTCGGGTGCGGTAAATCGTGTTTGGGCTCGTATTCGCTTTTAGCTTTTGCTTGCCTTCGCATTAAACCGTTCTTTCTACCCAACGACATCGGCACGCCCAATGCGCGTGTTGATTCTTCATTATGGAGAGCAGGTAGAGAGATACAAATGATGTGGTCGCAGATTGTGAGACAGAGAAAACCGAAAACAACCGCAGCTAATCGAGGTAAAGCAAGTGCAATGCTAGTGTACCGGGTACGAGAACACAATAAAACAAGCCAGACCATGGAGAAAACAAATATAAAAACTCAAAGAGACGAAAAAAACGGCAGGAGTTGTGAAGGATGTGATGCAAGAAGATCAGAAATACTGCAAGAACAACGTACTACGTTTTGAAGAGGAACAGGTAACTACTACTGTTGCACGGAGGAAACAACACAAAGAAGAGGAAGAAGATACCGGCATAGGCCCGGCGGGGAGGGAAAATAAGGGAACAAAGAGAGAAACAAGGCGAAAAAAAGAACATTACCATCAAGCAAAACAACAAGTAGTAATTGTCATTACTGCCGCTTTTCCGCGCTTCCCCCATTGAACTCAACGAAAACTAACAAACACAACAACTACCACTCGCTGCTTTAGGGTTCAGGGCGATACCATAGTAGCATACGCTCCACTTATTAGTCGAACCGGTATATACCTTGCCACACGATCTGCCGTTGTGTATTGTATGATATATATATAATATTTCCTCGGTTCCTCTCGCTTAAACGCCCCACCTAATATCGAAATCTGCCAGAGTAATAAACACTTGCCACGCCCTGAATATCGCTTCGTTATCTTCTTAGAGCCGTCCATGCCGCTGCTGCAATTCACACCCACCCCCGCCCCCAACGCCCCCTCCTTCCCCACCACCCGCACCATCGCCTAGACCTAGCTCCACGCGTATAGCAAACCCCTACATCTATGCGACCTAAAGCCCTCCCCCCCCGCCCCCCGCCTCCCCCGCCACATTCCCCCCCCTCCCCACAAGAAGGATTTATAGTTTCCACGCACAAATTGACCTGCCCCACCCGTCCCTTTCCCCCCCCTCCCCCCCTCCCGCCCCCCTTTTGATCAAAATCAGGCCCCCACGTCCTTAAAAACTCCGCCCTCCCCTCACCGGATATTCGACTTACACGATTCACTTGATATACTGATGCATTTCCTTCCACAGCTGTCAGATTTTGTCTCTCTCAGAAACGTGTTTTACAGTTTCCGCGCACAGACTGCCTAACATCACCCTGTTGACCCTGATAGCTACACTGTAGTTGCAAGGGGAGCCGCCGACCTATATCCTTAACGAGGGCACACAACCCGTAATACGCGCGATCGGAGTATCACACACAGCTTGCAAAGATGAGTTTCGACAAAATATTCGATCTCACAGCTGGAGTGTAATTTAATTTTTACAATACATACGTTCGAAGCTTTTCAGAAATTCAACAGCGATTCATTTCGTTTATGGCGGCTCCCTATGCGCCCGTCGGCACAAAAAGGCGTGTGTGTGGGGTGCCTAGTCAACCCGATCCCAAACCCAACCCTAACTCTTAAACAACCCCAACTCTACTATATAGGATACATATTGACATATTATATATATATGTATGCTGCCTTCTTTTTTTCCGCGAGAAGGGTACAACAACAGCACTTTCTTCCTTCGTCGACTCGCGTGGAATCTGGCATACCCACGTTGGTCGCTGTCTGCAGTCGATCCGGTGTAGAATATAGAAGCCCACCGCAGGGCTCGACCATGACCTCGACCTCACTGATTCACGCTTCGTGCTGTTGCTCTGTGCAAATGACGTGTTAGATTTCTTGAAATATGAATACACCATCTGTAAAAACGAGCGGCCGGTGTATCACGTAGCGTGCAAAGATGTTTATCGGCCCTTGAATGTATCGAACTCACCGCTGACGTTTTGTAATTTTTCCAAACTCCCCCCGCCCCCCCACGAATGCTGCTTGCAGTGTCTGCTTGAGTATCACATACTGCTGTGCTGGCTGGTTCACGTCAAAAGTGCCAATTTCTGAGCCCGGCCAATGTCCACCTCGTTTTTACGTTTGTGCGAGTAAGTCTGAAGATTGGAGATTGAGATTGCACACACACGCTGCTGTGTTCCCTCGCCGAAAAGTCGAAGATAAGGGGAGATGTTTTTTATGCGTGATAGGCCAGCTGTGAGTTCCACCAAAATTGGATACACTGATATACTCCAGAGTAATAAATATTATAGTGGAGAAAAACAAAATATATTAAAAACTGTATGTACAAAATTTAAGAAACAAAGTACTAGAACCCCTCCCATCAAGTGAAAAAACTCACCCACATAGTATACTATTAATATCAACACAAGTACCAACAATGCAGCTTGCAAAGATGAGTATCGACCCTAAATTCGTCGAACTCACAACTGACGTCCTCTTAGAATCATTTTATAAAATAGTGCCATGTTATATTAGGTTCTGACATGTAGCACGCAGCTTGCAAAGATGAGTGTCGACCCTAAATTCGTCGAACTCACAGCTGACGTCGTTATAATAATTTGATAAAATAGTGGTCGACCAGTTCAATGGAATTCTGAATTTTGCTCGTTTACGCTCTTCTCGGCGCGAGGAAAAATATGAGACACAAACTGTATTATTGTCCTTTTTTCGCCGGGATTCGAGCTCCCGGGTCCCGATACTGCTGAAACGCAATGAGTGAAATCCGATGGGATGTGCCACACGGCGTGTCGCCAACACAATAATCCCCCCCCCCCTCCAAACCCTCTCGCTTTTGATAAAAACCAGGCCCCCACGTCCTTCAAAACTCCGCCCCCCTCCCTCACCGGTTATTCGACTAACAAGATTCACTTGATAAAAGGATACATTTCCCTCCACAGCTGTCAGATTTTGTCCCTCTCAGAAACGGGTTTTGTAGTTTCCGCGCACAGACTGACTAAAATCACCCTGTTGACCCTGATAGCTACACTGTAGTTGTAAGGGGAGTCGCCGACCTATATCCTTAATGAGGACACACAACTCGTAATGCGCGCGATCGTAGTATCACACACAGCTTGCAAAGATGAGTTTCGACGAAATCTTCGATCTCACAGCTGGAGTGTATTTTCATTTTTTATAATAATAATGTCAGATCTCAGACACCCATCAAAGCCAACAAAAATGGAATAAGACACCCGCGTATGTATTACATACCAGGGTAGTATTATTAAATACGCGTGTTCACGTAGTAAGTGAATATAAACGTGAGCTCGCCTGCAAGGAAGGGGGGAGTGGGGAGTGGGGGCGGTGGCTCGAAACATGAGCCAACCAACAAGCCAATGCTGTCAGTAAGCATGTACCGGTAGTAAGTAAGCATGCGTGTGGAAGACCCAGCCAGGTCAAACTGGAAAAAACGAAAAACATGCAGAGGCCGGGAGGGGAGTCTTCCACTTGGGAGACCTATAGTAATTTCAGAAATTTCGCGGATATGTATTCATGGGGACCACCATCTACCGCCCACCGACCATCTACCAGTCAACTCGTATCGGCCTCCGCGACCATATCACAGGGGGTGATCCCTAGACACCCCCTGGCATGCAGCAGTTGCGCCGCGTTTGGACTGCATGGCTCCGCTCTCCAGACGAGTACTCGTGCTATTGCTGCTGCTGCTCCTGCTGCCTCTAGGTTGGTGAAGTCCGCCGCTCTCTACTGCAGCAGCTGCCTGCTACTGTTGTGCCGCTGTATTGCTGTAGCTGTTAGGTTGAAGGCAAATGCGAGCCATTCGCTGGGAGCTGTCGGCGACGGTCTGGCTGCTGCTGCTGCTACTGCTGCTGCTGCTGCTGCTGTGCCCGGCCTTGCTGTCGTTTCTTGATACTGTAATCAACAGCTGTGCGTTCGCTGCTAGGTGGTAGGTGGTCCACGGCACAGCTCTCAGGAAGCTTCCAGGAAGTGACAGCCAGCACAAACGCGGGCCCTGCGCTGGAGTTGTACTCGTACCTCTCTCTCTGGCTCTGGCTGTCGCCGGCAGGATGTCATGTTCGTTGCTCGTTACCTCTTCAGTACAGAGCATCACTCTGGACGGAAATATACAGCTTGAACCAACTTGATAAGCGTAATCTGACGGTCGCTACATTTCCGTTCGGAGAGGCACTGTTCTAATACCTGTGGTGGACACCTGGGTTACACTAAGAAACGGAGTGCTGCATTAAGAAAGCCAGGATGAGGCATACAGGGAGATATGAAGTTCGGGAGCTGCTACACTGGATTTAGTGTTAGAACGCACTCTCACTAACCCTGAGAAGAAATTCAGCAGCAGCTAAAATTACTGTGTCTCGTTAGGCGTATACGAGTACCACTACTGTACTGTTTTAGGGTTAGAATTAGGGCTAGGGTTAGGGTTAGCGTTAGCAATATAATGCAAGAATAATACGATGATCACTATGAGAAACCATCGCTGAAATATTAGAACCGACCAATTTATCGGCCTGGTAGCCTGGAATTCTTATTTCTCATTCCTTATAATTAGGTAATATATCGTCCAGATCGTTCCCGTATAAGATTAAACGAGGAAATGAACCACCATCGTTCCTTATTTTTAGGTCACATCTCGGCCACTGTTCCCATACTCGTATAAGAAACGATGAATGGGAAACCCAGGCTGCCAGGCTGATGTATTAGTTACGTAACAATAAGAAACCGAGCACTACAAGAAACCCATCAGGCTGAGATATTTCCCGGGCAACATATGATTCCAAGCACTACAAGAAATCCGTCTCAGGCTGAGATAGTTCCCGGGAAACAAGTGATTCGACAGTTGTTTGCTGATGCTCGTATCCATACAGCATCGCCCCCCTGGCAACAAACGTGAAATCCTGCTTTAGGCTAACATCCTTCCTCCGACAGAGCCAAGCAGCACAATTTCGTGTTTCGAAGTTTCGTATCTTCGTCGCCGATAACCTCTTTCGTCGCCGAGAATACCAGTTTCTTCGTGGGCGCAGTGTCCCCGGGCGAGGCCACCCAACGGAAGGGGAATGATTTAATACATTCTTGGCCTCGCGTCATAGTGGTAGTAGTAGTAGTAGTAGTAGTAGTAGTAGTAGTAGTGAGAAACCACGCACGCACGTCGGTGTGTATGTTGGGCTGGCTACTTTTGCGTGGTAACAGTGAAGGTAGATCGCGCTGAGTATGTATTGTATTCTGGCGGCGATATCAACGTGACTCGTCGGTACATTGGATGGTGCTAAACGACAATAATATGTACACGGTGGCGGCGATGTTCAGACGTCGCCTATATTTGAGAAATACACGGTAGTCTGCTATATATAATGGGCATCTGCACTTAGCACGCAGGTGGAATATTTAGCTCGCATCCACCTCTGTTTCTCCCCCCCCCCCCCCACTACCACACACGCATTCCCCTCCCCCGCGGCCCCACCTAAAGTCGAAGCCCACCAGAATAATAAACACTGCTGTCCGACGGGTGTTATCACCTCTGTACCTTTCGAGCCATCCATGCGGTAGGTCCAATTCATTTGTATAGTCTTCAAGTTCAAATCTACCCCCCCCCCGCGCCCCCTCATTCACCGCTACCCCCACCGTGGCTTAGACATGTCATCACGCAGCAGTAAACTCCTGTACATTATTGCGACCGAAAAATGTTGGGACCCCCCACCCCCCCCCCGAGTATGAGACTTGCTGGATATCCATGATGAAGTGGTATATTCCTCAGCGGTCAGTTTTGTGTCCTCTGAAAAACGGGTTTTATAGTTTCCGTGCACAGATTGATTACCATCACCCTGTTGACCGTGGGTACAAGCTAATTGTAAGGGGAGCCGCCGACCTATATATTTAGTGCGGACACACACACCCAGTAATACGAGCAATCGGAGTATCTTACACACAGCTTGCAAAGCTGAGTTTCGACGAAATCTTCGATCTCATAGAGGAAGTGTATTGTATCATTATTATAATATATTCAGGCTCCGATTGATAAAAATAGAGCGAACGTTTTGTGAGAACTACAGGTCGCAAACTGGGCAACAAAACATGCAACAGTGATACAAAAAACGGCGTTGATCGCAACCCAATACAAGTATCCTTGTCGGAACAGGTGCGGATATAACTTTGAACATCGTCAGTCTTGTTCGTTATTGGCCCTAGCTCGTGGTGGGTACGGCAGTTTGCGCGTTCAGCAGCATCTATTTTTGTGCTCTTGGAAGGTCATTGACGCCCGCTCGAAGACAACGACTTGAAAATTCCGTGTGTATACTTTTATCGAGCCGTGGAGCCCGATTGCAGCGTGACATGCTCGATTCCTTGCTCTTGCCGATATTTACCGCGGCGTAAGAGCTACGTTTCGGTTGTAATTGATGACCACGGGGGGTTATTTCGACGATTGACCGCCAATAATGTTGGCGTTACTATGGCGTTTTGCATCCCTGTACACTCGACATAGACATCGAACCCCCCGCCGTGCACGCTTGTGTCGAGTCGCGCAACCCGATTGCAGCATGGCACGCGCGATTCCTCACCGTTGCCGACAGAGATATCTGCGTAGGACCTATTTTGCCTGCAACTCACAAGAACGGGGCAACTACGACAATTTGTCACCAACATTATCGTCATGATATCTTCATTTATCCCTGCATACTCGACTCCAAAGTTCCGGCGTGTACGCTGGTATCGAGTAGCCCGAGCCCTATTGAAGCATGACATGCGCGATTCGCTACGCTTGCCGATATTTATATCGGCATCGGAGCTTTTTCTGCCTACAACTCGCGAGAACGGAGCGATTTTGACAATCGGCCACCAACGCTGGCGTCATTATTACTTTCTGCGTCCCTCTACACTCGAAAATGCCGTCGAACCTCCGGCGCGTATGCTCGTATCGAGCCGCTGAGGCCGATCGAGGCATGGCACGCGCGATTCCTTGCCCATGCCGACATTAATCGCTGCGTAGGTGTTTTTTTTTTGTTGCACTCACGACAACGGGATTATTACGACCAATACACAACGCTCGACCAAAAACGTTGGCGTTTAAATGGCGTCATGTATTAATGGTCACTCGACAATGACGCTAAATCTCCGGTGTGTGTGCTTGTAACGAGTCGCGGAGGCCGATTACAGGATGGCCGGCGCCATTCCTTACCCTTGCCGACATTTTTCTGGGTGTTGGAGTTTTTTCCTGTAACTCACGGCAACGGGGTTTATTATCAGGGTTGACCCAAACTCTTTGGCGTTTTAAAAGCGTCATGTATCCCTGTGAACTCGACGGTTACGTCAAACCTATACGGTGTGCACGCTTGTATCGAGTCGGGGAGCCCGATTACAGCATGACACGTGCGCGATTCCTCACACTTGCCGAAATATTTCGTGGCGTAAGAGTTTTTTTTTTGCTTATAACTCACGACAAAGGGGCTGTCACGACGATTGACCAACGTTGGCGATGATACGGCTTCATGCATCCCTTTCCAGTCGTCGACTGTACGGTCAAACTACCCCCGTGCACGCTGGTATCGAGCCGAAGAGCCTGAATGGAACGCAAGACCGCGCGATTCCTTTTACCCTTGCCGGCATTTCTCGTGGCACAAGAGATTTTGCCTCAACTCACGAGGACGGGGTTATCACGACAATTGAACACCAATGTTGGCGACATTTTATCTTCATGTATCCCCTATGCTCTCGGCAATGACATCAAACCTTCGGTGTGTACCCTTGTATTGAGCCCGGAGGACGATTTCAGCGAGACGCGCGCGATTCCTTATCCTTGCCGACTTTTATCGCGGCGTTGGAACTTTTTTTACTTATATCTCACGACGTCAGGGTTATATTACGACGATTGACCAAAATGATTTGCGTATTTATTGCGTCATGTATCCCTGTGCACCCGACAACTACGTCTATAGCCTCCGGCGTGCACGCTTGTATCCAGTCACGGAGCCTGATCGCAGCATGACACGTGCGCGATTCCTTGCACTTGCCGACGTTTATCTCGGTGAATGAGTTTTTTTGCTGGTTGAAGTCACGAGAACGGGGTTATTACGACGATTGACCACCAAGGTTGGCGATAATATGGCTTCGTGTATCCCCGTGCACTCGACAGTACCGCCAAACCACCGCCGTGCACGCTTGTATCGAGTCGAAGAGATCGATTGAAGCATGACACGCGCGATTCCTTTCACTCGCCGACATACATCTCGACATCGGAGCTTTTTCTGTTTGTAACTCACAGCAATGGGGTTATTACGATGGTTGGTCCCCAACGTTAGCAGCTTTTGATCTTTACATATTCCTATGCACCCGGCAATGACGCCAAAAATGCGGCGTGGCGTATACGCTTGTAACGAGCCGAAGAGCCCGACTGCACCATGACACGCGTGATTCGTTACCCTTGCCGACGTTCACCTCGGCAAGGGCCCTCGGAAATCATCTCTCTGGACCCACACTCCCCTTTTTTCGTTTCGGGCCGGCCGGGGGGGGGGTTGGGGGGGGGATTCTACTCACGTATACTAATTCCTATGTAAACGACGGGTCAACACTAGTTAATATACACAACAAGTTACCTGACCTTCAACTGGGTACTAGACAACTCGCTTCATAATTGATCAGAGTCAGAGATGAAAGAAGCAGCCGAGGGCTTTGGACAGCTCCGTACAATACGCGAACGAAAGATTGCCTAATTCATCCTGATCCTAAAATCCGGCAGCCTTGGCAACGCATGTCAGGCAGGTGACTCGAGCTCGGTACACAACGGGGCTCCGCTTTGAAAGGCAGAGAGGGTACCAAGTTACTGCTGTAGACCGGACGTTTGAACGTTTAAACCTACAACGCGGCGTAACTTTTCCTTTTTAAACCGTCGAAAAACTTGCTCCTTATTTTATGTGTTGGTCCTTTGCCTGCCTGCGGACTCCATTTAAGTAAGAGTCTGGGGTTTGGGATGTGGACCAGTCAGTCAGTGTGAACGGATCCAAATATTTCATATACAAAATAAAGGCGACGAGGTGTCGTAATTTTTCAAGCAAATCAGTTTGCCAACTTCTTTGCCCACTACATTTTGGCATTGGTTTGCTCAAGTTGGAATGCGATTTTCGATATGTCCCTTTGCGCCAAGTGATTTGAGGTCCACCAAACAAAACAGAAAAAACCGAGTCGATAACCAACAAAATACCCCAACAACAACAAAGGACACACCGAATACACACACCGAACAAGGTCAACAGAGAGGCAACAACGCGCGCACGACATGCACGTGTTGTTTGGACAACGTCTTGGTAATCTACAGGCGTCCAAAAGGCTTCGAAACACCCGTTTTGTTTGACCAAAACATATTTTTTCTTCCTGGCCGGCCGAGGGGGGGGGTCCAGGTATTTTGTTTTCGTGCGCCCTTGATCTCGGTGTAGGAGTTTTTTCCGCTTACAAGTCACGACAAAGGGGCGATTACGACAGTTACACGACGATTGGCCACCAATCTTATCGTAATTAGTTGTTCATCTATACCTGTACAATCGACAACGAGTTCAAACCTCCGGTGTGTACGCTTGTATCGAGTCGAGTCGCGGAGTCCGATTACAGCATGACACGCGCGATTATTTACCCTCGCCGACATTTATCTCGGCGTTGGAGTATTTCTTTCATAATAAGAACGAGAACGGGGCGATTGCTACAATTTACCAACAACGTTATCGTCATGAAATCTTCATGATGCCTGTGCACTCGACATGTCAAACCTCCGGCGTGCACGCTTGTATCGAGTCGCGTAGCCCTATTGCAGCATGACACGCGCTCGATTCCTTACCCTTGCCGACATTTGTCTCGGCGTAGGAGCTTTTTTTTCTCACGATAACGGGCCGATTACGACGATGTACCACCAATGCTGGCGATATTATGGCTTCATGTATCCCTGCGCACTCGACGGTACCGTCAACGCTCCGCCGAGCAGGCGTGTAACGAGCCGCGGAGCCTGATTGCAACACGGCACGCTCGATTTCTTATCCTTGCGGGCGTAAGCATTTTTTCCTCACCCCACGAGAGCAAGGCAAGTGCGACGATTGACCACCAACGTGAACGGCACTTTGTCTTAGTGTGTCCCTACACCCTCGACAAACGGCACTTTGTCTTCGTGTGTCCCTACACCCTCGACAATGACATCACACCTCCGGCGTGTACGCTTGTGCCGAGCGACGGAGGCCGATAGCAGCATGACATGCGCGATTCCTAATCCTTGCCGAGATTTATCGCGGCGTAGGAGCTTGTGCTTCAACTCACGAGAAGGACACGGGTACGACGATTGACTATCAACGTTGGCGCCATTATATTACTTGATTTTCCCATGTACATCCAGCCATACCGCCAAAAAACCTCCGGCGAATGCACGCTTGTATCGAACTGCGGAGCACGATGGCAGCACGCGATTCCGTCTATGCTTGCCAACGACCATACGCGGCGTAGGACCTTTTGACTCAACTGACGAGAACCGCACGGGATGGACCACCAACGTTGGCGTCATTGTGTATCCCTGTGCACTCGACAATGACGTCAAACCAGAGTTGGACTGCGGTGATTTACACGCGATTCCTCATTATTTCTGACGTATACCCGGCGGTTAGGGGGCGAGATAGGAAAGGTATATAGATTCACTCTCGTGTGCAGCCTTGTATGGATATTGTGTTCTCAGCGCGCCTCCGACGGATGAACTGACTGATGGCGTTGCTACCGGAGCAGCCATTCCATGTTGACCCCGTCAAGTTTGGTAACCCTCCATCGTTTTCGGCGGAAAATTGGGAAGGCGCGTGCATGAGTGCAACATGGAATGCATGTAGCTTGTCGTGGAAGCCCGAGAGCCGTACGATGCTTCGCAACAGTCGTGGAGGTGGGAAGGGGGCGATACTCACCCAGCCTTTGCAATCCAGTAAATGCAGCCGATGTTTTGATACAGCAGCGTAGTTTGTACATATGCAGGAACGCAGGGCTCCAAGAACTATCAAACCTACAAGCGATAAAGGTGAACAGCCGTCCAGGCGAGGCACACGAGAGCATTTCCGTTGTCGTCTGATTTACAGCAGCAGCAGCAGTAGTGTAATACCTGGAATGTACGAGTCCGGTGCCATCGAGCGCGTGTAAAAGTAGGTACGCCCTGTCATAGATCGACCTCAAAACAGATACTGGTATCTTACTCCGCAGAAAGGCACTACAGCAGTGCTGTTAGCTACCTGGTGAGCTCGCTTCGCATACCCGCGTGGGTGCTGCGAGAAAAGAGCGCCAGGGCTGGCAACAGCCTGCGCGCATAAACCGCCAGCAGAAGAAATCCCGCCGCGTTTTAGGGGCTGTCGGCACCTGTCCCCGAGGTACGGTGATAAACTAGGGCTCTTTGGTTCGAACACCCTCGTTGTAATGCTGGAACCACACGGTCGCCACAGTGACATTCCCCTATTTCGAGACTAAATCCTACTGGTATATAATAACATAGGAGTGAAATGTTCCAGGGATAAATTCATTTTTAAGAAGAATGTTCTGGTGTCTTCAGTTGTTGTTGTTGTTGTTCTCACATTAACTGGCATAATCAAGTCCGCGGTCTTGTTATCACATTAACTGGCATAATCAAGTCCGTGGTCACAAGACAGACTCCGGTCACTCTGGAGCTGAGGAATAAAACCCCAGGGAAGAAACAAAAACAAGCCAAAGGTGGTACACGCATATATCACAGCTGACGCAATTCATGCCCCCACCAGAAACATATAAAAGTGAAATCGGGAGTCAGCCTACGATGTGCCAGGTCCATACAGGTGCAAACGTCTCGCTACTCGCTCCTGGAAAAACCGACTCATGGACTATACCGCTTGCCACCCAAGAAAGACTACCCCGTACATTATAAAAAATGAAAACACCCGTATATATTGCACGTAGTACCTATCACTACGCGTACGCACGACAGACGCCGGTCAATTGGAAGTTTCGTCTACCGAGTGGAAGACTGTACTGGAGGCCGGACGAGCGCGTAGGAAAATGCTCAATATAATCGGAACCTTACCACGGGCCAACAAATCGTTGCGTTTCATTTTTTTCATCAAGCATCCGGCATTCCAAATTCCAAACAAGGTCAAACAAGGTCAAACACTCATTGTTGCATTTATTTTTTTTCATGAAGTTTTTTTGCTTTTGAACAAGGTGAAACAATTATTATTACGTTTCACTTTTTTTCATGAAGCTTTCAGCTTTATGAAAAGATAATAGGGCAGTTAAGGTGAGCACCAAAAACAAACACTCTTAACTCACACTTTTAACCCGTTTGTGAGAAAAAACAGACCGGGTGTACGTAGATATCGTTTTCTTATTGCCCTTTTTAAAACCAAGTAAAGGAATGGTTGAAAAAAAAAACGTCATTTTCTCGATTCTCGCAGAAATCACCACGCTCCGATTTTATTTTCGTTTCGATCTTTTCTCGGAGGGTGGCTCCGTTTTCTCCTATTTGTGTGCTTCTCAGGGCAGTCCTGCCTCACCACTTCACCTCGTCCATTTCTTCCTTCTGTTCGCAGTAAAACAATGAATGCGATAATAAGACGAACGACGCTATTCCTTGGGCTTGCCGCTGTATCCGTTCGTGGAGAGCGAAACTGGGCGGTGATCGTTGCCGGGACGTCCGGGTTCTCCAACTACAGGCATCAGGTGGAGTAGGCGACGATGCTGCTTTGAAGCTTCCCCCAATCAGACTCTAAATGCCATATAATCTCATCATGATTCTGTGTGCACGAGGCACCCTTACACCGAGCTATGGGGACTACTGCAGCAGCAAAAGCGTGTGTTCTTCACGTCACACTGATATTTCCACCCATTTACATCCAGCACAACCAGTGTCCGTGCCGATGTCTCCTGGAGGGACGATCTCTCACTGTGGTCAGTCGTCAACTACGAGAGAGAGACACACACATCCATTTTAAACACAGCAAGGTGGTTGGGCTATGCACATGCGATGAACCGCAATGAACACGCGGGCAACAGAAAGTGTCCAAGCCAGCACACAAGACTATTTGCAAAACAAAGGGGAAAATGGTGAACAAGAAGAAGAAGAAAAAGAGAAAACAAAAGAGTTGGAAACAGAGAGGGAATCGGGACGATACGAGAAAAAACGGAAAAAAAAAGCACGAAAGCCAGCCTGAAACTATTCATCTAGTAATAGCAACAAAGCAGGTACCATCCAAATTACGTCGGGGGGGCAGCAACCATATTGGGTTTTGAATGAAACTACTCTGTAGGAGTATGCGTGGGAGCATCACCGCATGGTCTCATCACCTGCGGGCTTTTTACTTTTTCTCGTGCCGTCCTGTTTCCCTCTTTGTTTCCAATTTTCTTTTCATTAAGTGTGTTTTTTTGTTTGTTTAGATCATCCTAGAGATCCGGGTAAAAGAAGCTCAAGCTCCATACACTTTCGTTACTGTACCAGTTCTTGTCCATCTGCAAAACGCAGACTCGAATGTGACCTCGCCTCCCCCCTCGGTCAAGTCAAACTCGTGGACTTGCCGGCCTTTTTTGGCCAAACCCTTTATGGTTGGGCCAAAAATTGGCCAAACCTTGCCAAGAAGGTGCGATAGCCACCCAGGAATCGACACCTCTTTTTGCTCTTGTCTTTTGACCTGGGTAGTGCGGGATTTACCTGCGCCTGTGCATTTTTGACTCCGTCGACGGTGGGTCTCCACCTGCCGTTAGAAAAACGCGCACCCGCTAAGTAAAGGAACCCGTTCTCCTAACTAGGGTCACTCTCAGGCTGTGTCTCACCTCTCCAGCTCAGCTTTTTCTCCAAGACTTTGGGGTCGTGTTGCCGCTTACACGATCACACCCCAAGCTTACTTATAATAGCTTTTTTGACTCTCCCAATTTTTTTTGTTCTTATTATGGTTTACCTTTTTTGTAACATTTGTTTCCCCCCCCCCCGTCCTTGCCTGTTGTTGCAAATAGCCGGTTGTGCTGGCTTACGTTGGTGCCAATGCCGTCATCATCGCCCCTGTAGCATATACCCAATAGAAAAACTACGGCAGTAGTCACTAGTACGTATTAATAGGCAAATAATGCTTCCAAGTAAAGCAAGCAAATGACAATGCAACAAAGCAGATGGCACGATGACACCACACAGCCGGCGTCGGGGCAGCACCCAAAACGGGTTTTCGAATGCGACTACCAGAAGGTTAGGAGCATTGCTGCCTGGTCTGTCCTCTACTTGGTGCTGTATGTTCGACGGCGGTGTCCATACCATACCGACAGCATCGCCTCCATAGCCCGCGAGGGTGCCCAAAAGGAAACGGAACCGGAAAGGGCGAAGAAAAAAAAGGGAAAACAAAGACTAATACGGAGATACCGCTGTTAGTAGGATGAATTGTCAAACAAACAAAAAATGTGGCAAAAGCACCCGCCTGTTTTTGCTTGCTAGCGTTTTGGTTTAAGTTGATTCTGTTGGCTGGCCTCACCAGGCATACAGAGCCTCAATCGAACAATCGAACACAGTCTTAGCGGAGGAGAGCTCTCCTGAACGGTGGCGATGCTTTTTTCCAGTATTAGTGTTAGTGTGTGATTTCATCCTGTTTACAGTGGATCTCCGAAATATTACGGGGATCTACTACTGTTACCAGGACGAATTCCGACCGAAAAATAGGCGGCAAAAAATGCACCGAGCCTTTTTTTTTGTTGCGTTTGACTCAAGTTTATGGTGTTGGCTGGTCTTACCAGCAGGTATATGCAGAGCCTTAATCGAACAATTGAACACAGCAGTCGTAGCGTAGAAGAGCTCGCCCAAAAGGTGGCGATGCCTCCTTTTGCATGCCACCTGAATATACGCCCGAAACCCCACGTGACCAAGTGTGCGTTCAGAAAGAGATTGTGCTCACCTCGGGCCCGGCCCAGCACCACGAGCCGAAGGCTTGGTGAGCCCCCCCACCAGGTGTCCGCGGAGGGACCCCGGAGGGTGACCGGAGGCCAAGGTTTGGAGATTGTATGCATAAATAATGCGTAAATTATACTCGAAATGTGCGTCTTGCACGCTCCTTTTACCCTCTCGTCGTAGGCGGGCATCATCAGGGGTCCTATTGGCGTACAGAAACACTACAGATTTCGCGCACAGACTGACCAACGTCACCCTGTTGACCCTGGTACAAGCTACACTGTAGTTCCAAGGGGAGTCGCCGACCTATACATCCTTGATGAGGACACACACCCAGTAGTACGCGCGATCGGAGTTTCACACACTGCTTGCAAAGATGAGTTTCGACAAAATCTTCGGCCTCACAGCTGGAGTGTATTTTTATTTTTGTAATATATGCTGGTACTACGTACAAGAAGTTCGAAGGCGGACAAGAAAAAAAAACGGAAACGAAGCTCACCCGCTTTACGCGCGGAACGCAGTTGTATTAGAGCGCGTTGGGACAGAGTCCCGCCGTCAGAGTTAGACCAAGAGCACAACCGGCAGGCTGTGTGCAATGCGCTACGTACTTGCGTTTATTTTCTTCCGCCCCGTCAGTTTTGGTCGAAAACCATTTTCGGTTATTTTAAAATGTGCCTTGGCTGCCGAAAATAACATAGGAATGGAAGCGGTGCAGTAAGCAATCCCTTGGAAAGACTGATGCAGCGCGTGTCAAGTGTTCAGCTCAAAACTAGAAAAAAAAAAAAAAACGGACTGAGAATGTGCGTGACCGAACTAAGCAGCTGTTCTTGGCTGGCCCAGGTCGTAGCATGTGTCGCTATATAGTATTAATAGTAGGGGTCTCCCGGTAAGGCTGTGGATGTGCCAGAGCATTGCGACCGCCTTGTAGAGGGAAGCCGCCTTATTTGCTCCAGGTTATACACGATGGGGGTACAGTAGGGGTCCCCCAGGAAGGTGGTGGTGTGCCAGAGGATTGCGACCGCCTTGTAGAGGGAAGCCGCCTTATTCGCTCCAGGTTATGAGTGCAATTCCCCAGTCGCGCCCAACGATTTTGACCGCCTTATATAGGGATACGGCCTTATTGGGGAAGCTACCTTATTGGGGGACCTCCATCATTTTTTTCTTTTTTCCCACTTCTGCTTTCCAGCTTCTGGACACAAGCCGTGGTCACCGTCCCGGTTCTTGCCTTCAATTCTTATCGCGCAAATGGTTCAGCCATCCCACCGCTCGTCGATTTTTCATCGAGTGTTGCTAACTAAGGCTCTCGCCCTTTCCGCTAGCAAGTCAGTTTGTGCACAAGAAAAAGTCCCTACGAATTTATACGAGTATGTACTCGGGGGGACTCGAACTCACGAAACTGACCTATACCAGGCTCGAGGATAACCTGGTACGCCAACGGGGCGACCAGCTGTATACTGATTAGCTGGTTAATACGGTAGGGTGTCACTTGAAGGGCTTCGTTTTTCATCGGCTCAAGAACCACTCACCGCGCAGGTAACTCTACCTCTTGTGCTGTGTCAGGGGAGCACACGTGAAGAGAAAACGGAGCGATACTCCGAGAAGAGGTCGGAAATAAAAACACGTACGTAGGAGCGTTTTGTGAATAATTACCGCTGTGCGAGTCGAGAAAACAACGTGTTATGTTTTGCTTTTTTTCGCTTGGATGTAGTTGTTAACAGCAACCCCCCCCCCCCCCCCGCCTCATTGTCTGGTTCCTTAAAAAACGATGTGGGTTCGTACAGACGGCTGGGCGTTTTATTTTCGTGCTCCCCTGCCTGTTTCGTCATGTTCACCACTCTTTTTTCCATTGTTTTTAGCAGTGACTTTTTTTTTCCACCTCCTCAACTCGTACGAGAGTTTTTACCCTCAGCCAGTTTCTAGACAGGCAGTGTTCACAGCTGTGTTTCCTTCTCCCCCACGGCGCTGGCCTTTGCTTTCATCGCGCCTGGGGTATGATTGAAATCCCGGGCGTTTCTCAAGTTGGAAGGGGGGAAAGCAGTGGAAACCGGGGAGGTGTCGCAAGTTGAAAAGGCGGGGGGAAGGGGCTCTGGAAAGCTCAAGAACCAAAATAGACCTAGCCACCGCACAATTAGCCCGGCAAGCAACTTACCGAGCAACCGAAACGAGTTTGTATGATGAATGGCTGATTACTCGTCTACATGTTTCCGTTCGGGTTGAAAAAGGAAAGGAGCCCATGCATGCTGATTGATCGTTATCATGGCACCCATGGTCCATGGTCGGCAGTGACGCGTTATTTGTTTAGCATGGTTGAAAAGGGACGATAACGTCAGACACCCGCGTGTGTGGACGGTGCACCTGGTACCTAGAAAGCTAGCCCGCAGCAAACAGTTGAAAAGGGGGCGACACTACAAGATGTCATGAAAAAAAGGGTATATGCATCATTAAACAGTAGATGCACCCCCCGTCACAATGTGAAAGCAGCAACTACAACCGCTCACTGCTGAATACCAGCAGCGTCGGGTGAACGCTCGAGATAAAAAATGATCAAAGCTCGAAGCCGAACGCTAAAGAAAAAAATTAAGTCGCTCATGGGGCAAGAAAGCGGGCGAGTACCATCGACCAGCCCAGGCAAGATTAAAAGCTTATTAATTGTTCTGCATCATATGTGGACGTAAGAGTCGTTACCGACGTGGGCTGTGGTGGGGGGGGGAACCCGCGTTTTTATCATAGTGCTACGTGCCTAGCGCAAGCCACTCAATAAGCGAGTGGCTCTATCACACTCTGTGCCTCCGTCAAGAGCGACTTTCAAGTAGTGCTTTTTTGTTGTCACAGAGTAGCTAACGATTCCATGGTCCTGCCCACAACAACAGTACGCGACAGCATGTGAGTTAACCCCTTCACTACTGGAAACCCTTTTTGGCGACGAATTTACTTAAGTTTAGCATAGGGGGGATTTTGGGGCTCTAAAGGGGTTAAGAATTTTGGTAGTTGAGAATTTCGGGCTCGAGTGTCGAGACGAAGATGAGAATTAGGGCCTCGTTGGTACTGAAAATAGTGTAGGACACACCCCACCTCGCTTTAGTAAAAGAATTCCAGTCTGGTCAGAAATGAGAGATTATTAACTGGTGTCGCATTCGTACTCTGTACGTATCTTGAAACCGAAAAGCGCCCAATGTTACTTTTTCTTTTTTTTCTTTTGTTTAGATCCTCCTGGAGATGCGGCTGAAAAACGCTTGAGCTCCATACACTTTTCGTTTGTGTACCAGTTTTTGTCCATCTGCTCCTGCGAAACGCAGAGTTGGTGTTGACCTCGCCCCTTCGGTTTAATCAACACCGTGGACTTGCCGCCCTTCTTTGGCCGACCCCTTTAAAACGTTCGGCTAAGAAGGTGAGATAGCCACCCAGGAAACGTTACGGATTAACAGGACTCGCAGAGAAATAAGAAATAGCTAAAGGCAACGGTAGGGAGGGAACCCCCGTTTTCTCCTCGAGTGAATTTGAGCCACTCGCACAACTGACTCTCTTCCTCGCCGACGAAAAGACCTTGGGCGATTTACTTGGCGCTTGGCGCAGCGTAGCCCACCATTCCATTTCGCGGATTTGTGTGTCCCGACAATAAAAACACCAGAAAAACATCACGAAACGCTTATTTATTTATGGCCGCGAAGGAACAGGAGGGTCACTCGCGTCACTCGTAGGAGGGTCACTCGCGCGAGTGACCCTGAACCACCGCAAAAACAGGGCCCCAACAGTAACCTCTCCGTCACCGTATTTGTTGGAAGGATGCAGTTCACCCTTCGTGCGACTCGCCGAACACTTCACGGCGCCTCGCGCTTGGTGCAAGGAATGCCTGTCTCTCTGGTTGGTGAAAACCCGACGTGCTCGTTCCCGGCATAGTAGGGATGCGAGGGTCTATGGCCATACGACTACGGCCATGCACAAACTGAGTACCCCCCCCCCCCCCCCCCCCCCCCCCCCGTAGCCTTGGGTCTATCGTCAAGCGACGGCGCTAGGCGTGGGGCGGATCCGGAGCGGAGAGCTCTGTTCTATCGATTGTGCTTCATACGTATTTTATGGAATTACTCTAACGACGTCAGCTATGAATTCGTGTTTATAGGGTATAATTGATTCGGGTGGCCGTCCCCTCGTCGACCAAGCTAAAATCCTGGCGTTGGTCCTGATGAGTCAAAGGCTCCGTTTGTCGAAAATGGGTTGATTTTTTGGTCGATACCGATGATTTTTATTTCCCATCTCGAGTCTCGAGCAATGCGAAATCTCAAGAATCATCTTTCAAAACCACAGAGGAGCGTCTCTCTCGAGGATGAGCCATGGGCACGGACGTTGATTGGTTGTGCTGGATGGAGATGGGCGGAAAGGACGGTTTTAAGATGAACAACACACACAATAATCACACCAATCGACCTTGCGGACTAACCTTGGTCGTCATGCGTCACAGGTTGCAAGCGCCCTCCCTTCTCCCCGGCGGTACATAACACGATTTTTTTTTTCCCTTTTTTTTTTATCGGGCATACAGCAACAGCAGTATAGTATTTAGTAGGTATCGTTCGTGCTCAACGTTTAGTTTTTTTTTTTTCAATGCAAATCCATCTTTTACTTTTAATTGTGTCACATGGTTAAGTCAGCTAGCTGTGGGTTCGACCAGTTGAGTGGTCGATGCTTTGGAAGCTGCGTGTTTTGAGAAAATAGCTTAAATCAGGGTTTGCAAGTCGATTGTGGACCAAAATAATCATGCGTGTAAATATTTTAGCATCCTCGAACCGGGTCAAACCGTACACGTAGTAGCTTCCGTGCGCTGGGTGATTAATTGATTCAAGATTGCACGTCTTAATATCGCCCTATTGAGCCTGGTACTAGCTTGCACGACGGGGAGCCGCCGACTTATGCATATCCTACATGAGGACGTGCACAGCCCGTAACGCGCGATCGGAGCATTACCACCCACAGGTTGCTAAGCAAAGATGAATTTCAACGAAATGCTCGATCTCAGAGCAGCTGTCTGGCTCAGTCTGTCTGGCTCTGTACTGTATTGCTGTAGGGTATTATATTTTATTTTTGTCAAATTGCCCCGTTGACCGCGCGATCAATCATCCACTGATGTCCAGACAATGACTGACCTAGACTTACATAATTCCTTTCCGAGAAACGACCGTGTAAATACACCGAGGCCGAAGTATTGTTACGAATCGGAGCCTGATTGGCGGAGTCAGTCTGGGATCAGGGTGGACATGCGAGTATATTCATGGCGAAGAAGACGAAGGTATCTAGCCTACTAGCATCGCAAGGTCCACACACAGGCTAAATAGGTAGGTATTCATAATGACTGACCTCAGTAGGTCCGATACGACCGAGTTCAGAAGGCGCTTGAGCGTTCCTCGGAGAAAGAGGGAGCAAGTCCCTTGTGCAAGTGCTCAGGATGGGAAGTCTCCCGAGAAGGTGGCGTGAAAAATGGTAACTTGATTGCTGATCCGAAGGTTTATGAACGTGAACCCAAGGAACTGTAGATTTGTGTAATTAGAACTGGAACCGGAATTGAAATTGTGGCAGGGTGGAGAGGCCACACCCGACTAAGGGAGGGGACATAAATAGCGCGTCCCCTACTATAACAAAAACGCCTGTCATAGTAACTCTTGAAACTGTCACTAAACCGTAACATCCCCCCATTAGTACATACTGTACTATATGTACTAATTAACGGTAGCAGGGATAGTGACAACCGCGAGGTGACACACTCCCTTTGGCGAAAACTACCGGTGATATCTTCGAGTAGGTCGAACGGCCAACCGAAAATTACAAGAGGCAATTAGTGGCAAAACTCAAATAAAATCCACAGCTCTTCATAATTCTCACTGCGCGTTGGCTCGCGGCCCGATATCGACTTGAGCGAAGGTAAACCCGGCTTCCGGGACAAACCCTTCGCTCCCCATCCCGAGAGCCCTAGAATTTAGACAACAACCGAAAACACCAAGTGACACTCGGACGTAAAATACTCTAAAAAAAAACCGTCCCTCGCTTGGTGTTTCCACTGTAGTTGCTGCCCGGCTCTCAACCCCTACAGCGCGGGAAAAACCTGGCCATCCAGGAAAAAACCCATTGCGCAACGCCCTACAACACCAAGCTCACACAAACGCCATGGCACACCGCACGGACCCACAAGGGTGCTACCGGGCGCAGGGCCACCCTTCGACTTCCAATCAGACCAGAACATCTAATCAGCCCGTCTCCAAACATTCAAACTTTAACTGGCTGTCAACTGGGGGGCACGCTTGAAAATCGACAACACCAATATCTTCCCCCCTAGCATAATGCGATGACAAGAGCAATATGCTATAGCAATACTGTGACTGTATAGCCAAGGGTACAAAGCCGCAAAACTTTTTACAGAAATAATGACCTCGAGGATAGGCTAACAAACCGAAACCACAGGGGCCATAAGAGGGAAATCCTCGATAAAAACCCTCCCCCCTGCCTTTTCACTGCGTATTTGATCGCCTGACCACCATTCAATGGCTCAAAGTCCGTATGTGGACGAGTTTGACGTGCATGAAAGCAGCACGAGACTCCACGGAACTGACTCGTCTACTCCTCTTTGAGTCTGCCCACGTACAATACAATTTTCCATCAAAATGCACGACGGGCAAAGAATTATTAATCTTCGGCAAAAGCGGAACTCCGATGCGAGGCATCAAAGCACAAAAATAAGAAGAATCTGACACAAAAAACCTCAAACAAAGTAAACGGCATACAAAATAATCCACGAAAACGCAACGTCGGTAGCTCAACAATATACCGCAAAAAGAAGAAAAGCATGACGGGCAAAGAGATCCTAAACCTTTGGCAAAAGCAGAACTCCGATGCCAGGTATCAAAGCACAAAAAGGTAGAATGTGACATAAACCGCAAACAAAGTAAACGGCTGAAGGTCGAGGATAAGCACGAAGCCCTCACCACACAACCACTGAATAGTCTATTTAAATTCAACTCATACCCAAATAGTAAACACGGCCCCGTCGCTTCTCAAGAAACTGTACCAACAGCCTATCCGACTCTTAAAGCAGTGCCGATCCTAGAAACAGGGCATACCCCCCATGAGCTGTGAAATAAAATCAACGCAGATGCCCAGGGGAAACCCATACAACGAGCAAGAGCCCGATAAAATCCCATTGGTAACTCCGAAATGACGCCATTACAATCGCAGGAAGATTGTAGCAACACAGTTGAGCCTCCAAAGTTAGTCAAACAAGGCAAAAAGCAAAACGAAGCAACACGGCCAACAACAACCAACACAAAAATAAAACATAGCAGCCAACACGGCTGTCGAACATAAAAAAAAAGCAAAACGAAATAACACGCGGCCAACAGTAACCAACACCAGAAAAAGGACAAAACCGGCAAGTGCCTGAAATCGAAGGACTACAACGGCACGTAGTATGCAGCCTCCTGACGAACAACCACCTGTTCGCCTGTCAAAATCAAGCCCTATCCAACCACTGATTACAAACTCGTCACTGTTCAAGAGACTTTATACCAATAGTAGCTCGCACCCTTCATAAAGTAGTGCCAATAAAAAAAAATAAAAAAAAGGAATTCAACTCCAACACTCGCACCCAACCCAAGTACAACAGCGTTCACAACGTCGTCGCACTATTGTAAAATAACACACATCTTGCTGCCCCATACTGTTTTACACCCGGCCGACCGGTGCCCGGGTGATTCCCGTCTTAACCCACAACAAAACGGCATTCCCCCCGACCCCACTTCATCCAAAACGAAAAGCTAGGCCCAACGGACAGCTAACGACAGTCCCGCAGGAGGAAACCTGGCCACCGGGTCAAAACCTCCTGTATGTCTTATATAATCGAAACCATTGTGATTGCAACAATGGCCGCATCCAAACGATTACCATGGCCAGAACCTAAAATGCCAAGTAGCGCCCTACTCACCCATGCCCCTCAAAGTAGCGTGGGGTGGCGGCCTGACAAATTATTCCTCACAACTCAAAACATGGTACGAATAATGCTCACACCCTTTACTCATCACCCAACGGTAGGTTCAACAAAAACTTGCGGTGAGATTAAAAGGGGTCGCAGCGAAGGATTTCGTCAAAATATCCGCGTGCTGCTCTTCCGAAGCTACAAATTGAATATCAATTTTCTTCGCACGGAGTAGCTCTCGGACGAAATGGAACCGCACATCTATGTGTTTGCTCCGGCGGCCTGACCAATTACTATGACCAAACACGTGAACATACGTCTCGCACACCAGAGTAATTTTCTAGATACAGATACCCACACATAACATTCACCCCGCTATTGCAACAAAGCATCATAATATTTTTTTTTTGACGGAACTACTCTACTCCAAATCGAACAGCTGCCACCAACTGGATGTACCATTCTTCCTCCAAAAACTTATCAACAGGACTCGTGGTCAAAGAGTAACTGAACAACTAATACGAGAAGCAGAACAGGGTAAGAAACTCTACGCATTGTCCGCCGACCTCGTGGTCAAAGTGTAACTGAACAACTAATACGAGAAGCAGAACAGGGTAAGAAACTCTTCGCATTGTCGGTCGACCCAGTTATGGTCGTTCTAGCGCAGTCGACAGCAGCGGTCTCTTTAGTCGTACACCTGCCCTTGCAGTCTGAGACCACCGCCAAAGTCTTTCCAGATGGTGGAACCTATTGGGAACAGGGTCAAGGCTTGACGGCGAGAGAGAGGGGTACGAGGGTTGACTGAGACGGGAACTCAATCGCTCGCAGATTGGGGGTTGTACATATGCCATGGTGCAATAAAGCCATCTAGCTGCAAGGGGGTGAAACATCTCATTCTCAAACAACCAGCTCGACTCTACCCCATCATTCGACCTCCCCTTGTATTCCCACCTATCGACACCGGATGGGGATTTTGTTCGGCGACAACTAACAAGAAAGTCAAAATGCGAAGAGTTCACCGCTTCTGTCGCGATGCCTGCTGCTCTCGGACTCGCGCACCAGCACCAGGCTTCCTTTCTCGAGAGCTACTCCGGCTGATGGCCTTGAAATGGAAGCGTTGGCGCGGGCCCTCGCGGTTACCCTCAATTTGTGCTGCTTCTCGAGCGCGAGACGGACTTCTCGGAGGTTCTGTATGCATCGCTCCACGAAGTTGTCTAGGCCACCGCTCTGTTCTGTCTCCGCTGACAAGGGTACCAAGGAATCTGCCCCCAATGTGTGTCGTCCTGCTGTCGTCGCGCGAGGGTTGCGGGATTGGTGGATGGCCGGTGTCTTCATGACTTGGTGAGCTTCCGACGAGCGAGGGACCTCCCCCCCTGCTGATAGCACCTCCCCAAGATCGACGCTGAGATCGCTACTGCTGGTGTGGGAAGGAGGCACGGGCAAGGGCTCGGATCGAAGGGAAGGCGTAACAGCGCACGGGCAAGGGTTCGGATCAGAGGAACGGCGGAACAGCGCACGGGCCAGACTTCAGAGGGAGCGATCGGTGCACGGGCAAGGCTTTGGAACGAAGGAGCATCGCGCAGGCAAAGCTTCGGGCCGAGGGAACCGTCGTTTGGTATCGGGTAATTCCGTGCCGTGGCAGGCTTCTGACGACGGCAGCACCTCCCCCCCTTCACGAATTTAAATTTCATGAAAAGAATGGAACAGAGGGACCATTGCAACAATTGTGGGTACGGACGTTTACAGGACGGCGGTAAGTAATGAAGCTACGCAGCCGAAACGAAAGGCAAAAAAAAAAAAAAAAAAAAAAACAAGCGCACGTCGCACAGCAAGGCAGCAACCGCGGCAAAAAGCAACAGCAGAACAGCAGCGTCGCACAGCAAGGCAGCAACCGCGGCAAAAAGCAACAGCAGGCAGCAACCGCGGCAAAAAGCAACAGCAGAACAGCAGCGGAAAGCAACACAAGGAATGAGTGAACGAGCTAACTGAGGAATATGGCGCAGTATGCGAGTCTTTGTACAACGGAGCGCAAAAGTATGTGCACAATCATGCAATTCTGGGAAGGACATGTGAACCAAAACCACCAGCTGTAGAGACAGGCGGAGGCGGTCAGACAGCAACAATAGCAGAAAACAGCTGCCTAGCAGCAGAATACATTGCTTGAGAGATGAGTGCAAACGGGAGGGAGTTGACAAATACGGCGGAGCATGCGAGCCTTTCAATATATACGAAGAAACGAAACTATGCGTGCGCACATGACATCCGGTTCAATAAAAAAAGAACAAGATAAATCATCAAGAGGCTCTAGTATCCGTGTCGTTGCCTCATCTTAAAGAGAGCCAACTATGTGGTTACTGCTTGCTGTGTCTGACGACAGCGATGTCCACACCGCAATCATCGCCTGCATCCAAAACAGAGCACAAAGTAATGGGGCAAAGGAAACAAGGAAGGGATGGAAAAACAGGAGGGCGGTTCAGCAACTACTGCATCACACGACGATGTCGCGGTAGCCACAACCGCAACAACAACCCGACGACACAGCAGTAACAACAGTGGAACCCTTCCCGGCAAAATGAAATGACAGATGAAGATAGGCATGCATAGCGTACGTAACAAATTTACAAAGATTGATCGACAGCGACCATCTCCAGTTTGATCACGAGCAAACGTGGAGTTGGGTTTGATCACAGGCAAACGTGCGTGATCATGGGTTAACGTGTTTGCTCGGGTCAAACATCACCGGTTTGATCACGAACGAAGTAGATGCAAAAACAGGGAAACATCAACATTAGTGGGAGAGCAAGTGAAAACATCACCAGAAAACCGTGATCGGCATCCAGTCATGTGTACCCGGTACACTATTAATGATGAATTCGCAAGCGATAGCAGAGAGCATATCGAGCAAAACAACAATGACACAAACTGCAGCAAGCTCAGCGTACCACAGCGCCAACAATTGAATTGAATTAAATGAAATTAAATTTAATTATACGCGTATGAAAATACGTGGAAGTGTGGTGAGCTAAAGCTTCATTTTTCCTCATCCGCCCGAGAAAAAAAATAAAATAAAAATAAATAATCAAATGAGTGACACAGCTCCTGAAGTGGAAAGACGAGTAGCATGTTAGCAATACAGCAGTGGTAATATAACAGGGAACATTGGGAAGACGAGTAGCATGTTAGTAATACAGCAGTGGTAATATATCAGGTAACGTTGTGACGAGGGAAGGCACAGACCCAGAGGAGACTGGTTGTTGTCCCCCTCGACATAGGAGACAACAACACGGCTCCACCAGGCGCAGACCCTCCCATTGCAGGCTAAATAGCAGTCGCAGGAAGTGGGGCATGTGAAATAAAGCAGTAGCAGTATGTATAATAGCGTTATATGTATAATAGCGTTACAGCTCGGGAGGACACAGGCCTAGAGGAGACTGGTTGTCGTCTCCCCCAACATGGGGGACAACAACACGGCTCAACCAGGCGCAGACCCTCCCATTGTGCCGTTGTGGCTGGGGAACACAACTCAAGTACGTCAGGCATGGGTTCAGTAGTTACGAAAGTCGTCAGTAGTTACGAAAGTCGCGAGGTTCCCCTATTATCAACACGAGACACGTACATCACTGCTGTCTAATCTCTCAGCGCAAGGCATTGCTGTTGTTGTGAGTGTAAAAATTCGAACATCGTACGACTTTGGGCCTCGCCTGCTGTAGGCAGTGCTCACGGGGCACCACAAACAGTGGAGAACAAGCAACGCAAGCAACAACGCGCGGCAACAGCAGCAACGCGCGGCAACAGGAGCAACGCGCGGCAACAGCAGCAACGCGCGGCAACAGCAGCAACGGCACCACAAACAGTGGAGAACAAGCAACGCAAGCAACAACGCGCGGCAACAGCAGCAACGGCAGTGACGGCAGAGACACACGTGCGGATAAAAGGCCTGGGAGTTTCCGCAGCCAGTACACCCGTGGCGCGCACTCAAACCACTATCCCGCATCACTTCGGACTTATGCTCTTTGCTTTTCTTTTATCATTTTTCAGCTGGCTGCCGGAAAATCTAGGGCGGGGGCCCAACCGGGTGTACTGCTGTTTAACTCCCACCTGTGCCATCCGACAACGACAGAGAGGGCAATCGGAACTGGAGAGCGCCATGGTGAGAGCAACGATGCAGACACACTCCAGGGTAGCGTGCTCCCCTGGGTGTGCCGTGGACCCCAAAAGATCAGCGGATACGGGTCGAAATAGTACAGTCTCACAGCAGCAATACTACTGCGTTGTAATATGGGATCCACTCGCAAAAAAGTTCCAAGACAATGTACAAGTGAAAAAAAAGAAACAAAAACACCCAGAAAAGACGAGATAACAGCATGTTGAAAGCGACGCAATTGGGTATCGACGCGGGACGCGTGCAAAGGCGGCACCGTGTCCACCTAACTGCTGCAATGCACCGTGCCCAATTGACTTCTGCTGGACAGGCTGGGCTCCCAGGAGCGCGCGCAAAAAGTCGCGCTCACGCGCTCTGAAAAAGAGGAACAAAATGAGCGATGATGCGCTCGAAGCACAAAAGATACAGCAGCAGAGGAGCACAAAAGAAGCAGCAGCAGAAAAAGCAGCAAACAGAACCACGACAAGAAACCCAAAACTAGAGGGAGATACACAGGGTGATCACCAGCGAGGGCAAGCGCGTATCCCGGATGGACACCATGTTACGAATCGGAGCCTGATTGGCGGAGTCAGTCTGGGATCAGGGTGGACATGCGAGTATATTCATGGCGAAGAAGACGAAGGTATCTAGCCTACTAGCATCGCAAGGTCCACACACAGGCTAAATAGGTAGGTATTCATAATGACTGACCTCAGTAGGTCCGATACGACCGAGTTCAGAAGGCGCTTGAGCGTTCCTCGGAGAAAGAGGGAGCAAGTCCCTTGTGCAAGTGCTCAGGATGGGAAGTCTCCCGAGAAGGTGGCGTGAAAAATGGTAACTTGATTGCTGATCCGAAGGTTTATGAACGTGAACCCAAGGAACTGTAGATTTGTGTAATTAGAACTGGAACCGGAATTGAAATTGTGGCAGGGTGGAGAGGCCACACCCGACTAAGGGAGGGGACATAAATAGCGCGTCCCCTACTATAACAAAAACGCCTGTCATAGTAACTCTTGAAACTGTCACTAAACCGTAACAGTATCACCGAGCTTGCAAAGCAAGTGACCCGTCAACAACTTCTGCTGCTGTGGCCGAAATCACAGCTGACTCTTTCGGAATATTTTTGGGTCATACAAATATAGCTTCGCCGGCGGCCTGGACGGCCGCGGGTTGCAGACTCGCGTGATGCCCATGTAAACATGCATGTAGAGGAGGATGCGGGTCGGACTCAATGCCAGTAGATCGAGCGCGTGCACTCCGCTCTCCACCCTGAGAAGTATGTGACGAACTAAAAAGTTATTGGGTCAGTTACGGTTGATTGGGCAAAATAATGCTCTGCGTAGTATGTACGTACAGCAGTAATTACGAAGTCGTCCTCGGCACACGCACTCCGGGCACACCCTTGCTTGTTTTGCTAATAGGGCACGTCATACAGAGAGTTACCAAAATTTCAAGGCGGTAACGGTAGAATAGGTTTAATCACTGAGGTTTAGTTGCACTTCGTACAGAGAGTTACCGAATACACAAGGCGTTAGAGGTCCGCAGATTCAAAAGCGATCAGGTCCGCGTCCGAACTAAGTTTGGCATATTAATATACGTGATACGTTATCTGTGAGTTGCACCCAGGTGGTAAAATAATACGTAATTGCGTGGTGGGTACTCAATTCGTCAATTTCCATCTCGACTTTTGGCTCTTTCACGCTCTGCCTGCTTCTCGGCGCAGGGAAAAATATGATTTTGAAAAGCTTGTCCTTGCTCGGCGCAAGGAAAAGTATGAGAAAAAAAAAACTGCCCTTTTTTCGCCGTGATTGGTGCTTCCACAATGCGCACCCAGGGCGTAATATAGATTAGCCGGTCGCCCGGGTGGCGTGTCAGGTTATCCTCGAGCCTGGTATAGTTCAGCTCCGTGATTTCGACTCCTCGCGAGTGCATACTCGTATAAATTCGTGGGGACTTTTTCTTGCCCACAAATTGACTTGCGGAAAGCGCGAGAGCGTGAGTTAGCAACACTAGATGAAAAGTCGACGAGCAGTGGGATTGCTGAACCCTGTGCGCGATAAGAATTGAAGGCAAGAGCCGGGGGGGAGAAGGGACGACACCTGTGACCACGGCTTGTCCAGAAGCTGAAAAAGGTACATGTGTGTGAAGAAAAAAAAAAGTGAAATGTTGCGCTGGCCCACTTTTTTTGTCGCAAATCCACAGCCGCACCACGCTTTTCCTCTGCCGCACCTTTTTTTCGCGAGGCGAAAAAAAATGTGCGGGTCTTAATTCGCCGTAGGCGTTTTTTTTTTTTTCCTGAAACTCTTGGCGGATGGGGCAAAATAAAGCTTTAGCACACCACGCATCCACGTATTTTCATACACGTCGTGTGTCAATTTGACGCAAACTGCATTCGCATTCCAGCGTCAGCTGGCGTGTCCTTTGGTTCCCGTGATAGCGATAGCGCGGGCTGTCCCTACCGGCGGTCCCCGTTACTACTCCGGCAGCGCAAGCTGCCGTTGTATACGGATGCGTGAGTATGTCAAACCGACCTGACCCCTGGGGGTCGGGTGCGGTGGAGATAGCCACCCGGAACGGCATCATTCCGGGTAGTGTGGAACTTGCGTAAGCTCACCTACTCTCAAAAACCCCGGCCATGAGAAAACAGCCTTCCGCCGGACTTGGTCCAGTTGCGGCCCACCCTACCCATTCGGTCGTTGGTCCTCGGCAGGCGAAGAAAATCGTTTCGGTCTGCTTCGCCGTAGGCCACAAGAATATTTTGGCGTGCGTGTTTTTCGCCCCAGGCGACCTTTTGAGGCTTTTTTTTGTGTTGTTTTCGCCTTATTATAGATTATTTATTTGTGGTCTGGTTTTCTCTTTTGCGCAAGAGTACTTTACGTCCTTCGAGAACTGGATTGAAGTTGTTGCCGTTTTCCTCTCTTCCTGAGGACGAAGCAGGCCTCACAAAGAGCTCGAAAAGGGAGACGAAATTCCCAGTGACTTTACGAAGGAACTGCTGTTGCACACTTTGAGTGATCGCCTGGCAACCCCGGATTCGTAACGCACCGCGAATAGCGGAAATGCTTCGTCCCCAAGAAAATGTTAGTGAGCCCACTATGATTTTGGCTGCGGTGGTAGCGTGCTAGGCTAAATGAAGGGTTGAGGTTTTGTTTAGGGTTCAGGACGAGGCTTGGGCGGGGCCATTTGTTTTGAATCCAGGAAGAGGCACGGGCCGAGCCAATTGTTTCGAGTTCGAGGCGACGCTTGGCCGGAGCCGCTTGTTTTGGGTTCCAGGGCGAAGCCCGAGTGCTTGATCATACTTCATCTGCGAACTGAAATTGGATAATGAATACGTTATTGTTGTATAACAACGCTTCACGCAGGGTAGTGGGCAACGAGTACCTGTTTTATTGGCAAACCAGGCCGGGGATGCTGCTGTGGCCCCCATGCAAGCACCTCGCTGTATGCCTGATGCTTATTGATCGTCATTTTTGTCCTTGTTTCTTTGCGAAATGCCTTCGTACCGTTCTGTAGGCAGCCGACACCACGTGTACAAGAGGGTAAAAAACGAGCAGTTTAGCCGCATATTTTGAGCGTATTGACGTACATTAGAAAAAAAAACGACTTCCGGCGGCCCTCGGGGGGGTCCTACAGGAGACCGCACCTTGCCTATGGCTTGTGGTGCGCCGAGAAGGCAAGCGGTGGTCCGCAGTTCGGAGACCATGGCCCACAAGATCGGAGCTGTTGAAAAAAATCGAAATCGAGTCACCCGCGTTTCTCGCCCGTTTCTGGCCGGTTTTTGGCCCGGGTTATAGGGGTTGGGTTGGGTCTACGCCCTTTTGCCCTCGTCCCATCATCGGAAGTGATTCCTATTAAATGGCACGGAGATCCGTTGTTGGTATATAGGATGAAAGCCAAGGCAGGAATGGGAAACAAGAACGTGTCCGCGTTTGTTTGTGTGTTTAACTTTCTTCTAAGTCGACAGTATCTTGTCGTTGCCTGGTTTGCACGCTACAGATACAGCGCCACACGAAGACAGCACGTCAGTCGTCACGCTGGAGAGCTCGACCCAAAAGTGTATATCGTACATGCTTTCGTGTTCTTTTATTATAGAAAATGAAAATACACTCCAGCTGTGAGATCAAAGATTTTGTCGAAACTCATCTTTGCAAGCTGTGTGTGATACTCCGATCGCGCGTATTACGGGTTGCGTGTCCTCATTAAGGATATAGGCCGGCGACTCCCCTTACAACTACAGCAGTGTAGCTATATTTTGTGGTTAATTCCGCGATTAGCAACGTATCTCCGTATACTCGTATAGTAGGACGAACAATCGTGACAATCAATAACCCGCCCACAAAAGATAAAAGATCCTAGTTAAGTTGCCGAGCCCCGAAAATGCCGATATGCCGACAGCAGCAGTGGTGACTGGCTGCTGCTGCTGCTGTTTGCGAGTCAACCATATACCTGGTACCAGGGTATCAGTTATGCCCGGAGTATTGGATTGGATGTCGTTTATCTCGCGTTGTTGGAGTCGCCTGGTTTTTATTTTTGATGACAGACCTCTGCGTGAAGGGGTTTTTAAGTTCTAGCGGACACTGGTTTGTTGTGTTTTGCTTTTTACTTTTTTCACTTCAAGTAGTCTGGTGTGTTGGCTTGCATATTTTGTTTTATGTTTGCCCGCGTGTTCGTTGTGGTTGGCATTGCGTGGCCAAACCACCTCCTTGCTGCATTTCTGATTCGCAATGTGTATAATCTCTGGCTTGTCGCCATTAAATGAAACAAGTTCGTGTCGCACCTTGAAGCTGTTTCGCGAACCCTGCTCCGCTGCGTGTCTCGCTCGCGAGTCAACGACCATAGAACTGGCCCAAGACGGTCCGTAGGCTACCCGAGCATCTTTTTGGGCATATCCTCCTGTACATGACCCATATTTTGTTGTGCCTCGATAGCGTTTTCAGGCATGGCCATAATATAGCCCGCTTTCTTGAAAAAACGAACGGCTCGAACACATACTCGCAAGAGGGGGTCTACGTATTATATGAGTACGAAAACGGCAGCCACTGCGCAGACCTAGACTTGTGTTCGACGTAAGCGCCACAAGACACAAGGCATATCATACGTAGTTTTTTTTTTTTCGTTGCCCGAGCTGACAGCTGACGAGCGTTCCTTACTTGTTTAGGATGCGGTATGGGTAGACTTAGGGCGTGTCTTTACTCCCCCCCCAAAAGGCACTAGACTAATTGGAGCGCTTGGAGCCTGGAACGGAACACGATCGGGCTTGCTGCTGAGTGGTTGCCAAATCGGATAGATTCCTCGAGTTCCTACCCTGACCCGTGAGTGTTGGAAGAGGAGGTCCCAGAGCGCAGATTAGTTACTATTTATCAGCGAAACCGAACAACCTACTTCGAACGAGATTTACGACGAACCGGTTGGTGCTGGGAGTGTCGCTTCATATTATATTATTTTCGGTGGAGGCCCGCGACAGAACAGGTGCTCTCGGGATGATGACATAGGACTCGCGGGGTGGAGCATATGTGGACGCCGTAGGGCTCGCCCGTGGCAAGAGCCACGCGATACCGCCATGGCCTGACCAGGAGGCTTACGAGGCAAAATACCGGGTTGCGAACGACGCTCTGGCTATGTACTTTCTGACAAAGAGTGTGACATCGAGTAGTAGAAGTTTCATTAGTCCTCGTCGAGCCACAACGACAATATCAAAACGTATATATTTGTGCCGAGGGTGCCACGTGGATGGATAGCACCGTCTTTTGTGAGGCTTGCCCTGCGGTATAGTTGCGTGTAAAGGTTTTCTCTGTGTCAGGAGCACTCGCTGCCCACAGGACGGTACCGCTGTCCTAGAGTCGAGCTGCACAAACCCGCCGCAAAAGTCAGTTGAGCTATTATCTGTTCGGATCAGTTGCCCAGAATTCACCAGTCCACATCGGACGCAAACAGGTTGGAATGGAACGAACGAATGCGAACAGCTTCGTTCCATTCCAACCGTTCCAACGAAGTCGTAAACTGCTGTTAGGTGTCGTTATTTTCTCCCATACTACATGACCGAAGGACACGCCAGCTAGCGCTGGATTGCGAAGGCAATCGAGTTAAATCGACACACGACGTGGACGAAAATACGTGGAAGTGTGGTGAGCTAGAGCTTTATTTTTCCCCATCCGCCGGAGGATTAAAAAAAAAAAACGAACTACATCAGCACCCTCGCATACCAGCAAGTGCCGATTCCTAGATGGTGTGCTCGTGGGTGTAATACGAAACCTGCGTCGCGAAGTTACATGCGGGCGTGTCGCTTTCTCGCTCCTTCTTCTTGTCGACTGTCGACCATGCTGATGCTTGTTATGAAAAGCCAACCATACGGCGTGAGCTGTGAGTCCTTCTTATTGGTCAATACTCAACTTTGCAATCTGTCCGTGATACACGCAACACACAACCGACTGCATAGTGTCCCCGGATCTGACGTACGTCTTGGGAGCGAGAAGGAGGAAGGAAAAGTGCGAAGATAGTAGAAGGGATGAGCAGCGAAATGTATAGGGACTTTTTCTTGTGTGCTAAAATTGACTCGCGGAAAGCGAGAGAGCGTGAGTTAGCACAACTCGAATATGGTATACCAGTGTCAACAGGATGATACCAGATACTACTTACGTGCCAGGTATGGGTTACAAACACGATTCCCTAGTTGTGATATCGTCTTCCCCGAATACCGATAGCAATCCATTAGCTACCCAACCCCAAATTAGCATGCGGCTCGCCAAACGCCTCACGGCGCTTCGCGCTTGGTCCTGGCAATGTCTGTCTGGTCGGTGAAAACCCGACGTACTCCGTCCCGACACTGTAGATGCGAGTATAGACTACGGCATGGATGACAGCGATTACCCCCCCCCGCGCGCGCGCGCCAATTCATTGTTTAGTTGATTCATGTGCTACTTCACATTGTGTATACCAGGCATAAGGTAACCATGTCGGCCGTCTTGTGCTGTTTCTGTGCGCGCTCTATAACTAATACCCTGGTAGGCGGTTGCTGCAGTAAGGATTTGTTTGTGGGAAATGGGCTGTACGGGGGAAAAAATGGTGTTGCTGGAAAGTACTTGAATGAATAATGAATGGGATTGACTATTTTGCTTCCCATGCGCATGTACCCAGCTTTGCAAGCTTCTGCGCGTGTTGGTGGTGTCTATTTTTGCGAAGGCACACGCTGACGTTTCGCTTCTCTGGTGCTTCTCCTTATCGGCCGTTCTCTGTATACGTCTGTGTACGCTGTACCAACATGTCTCCTTGTCGACCGTGCTCTACACACTTCTGTACACGCTCCACCAATATGTCTCCTCGTCGGCCGTGCTCTGCATGCTTCCGTGTACGCTCCACCAATATGTGTTGTATCGTGTCCAGGCTGATGTTTGCCACGCGTATCACATGGTGAGGCGCAACGGCATCCCGGAAGAGCGAGTTATCCTCATGAGCTACGGGGATGTTGCCGACAGCGTCCACAACCCCGTGCGTGGATCCCTGTTCAAGTAAGTGCCAGGCAGCCCTCGAAGGAGCTCAAGTAGTCCCACGTACACGTTTGATGCAACAGGCATGTATAAGTCGATAGTGTGGTCAAGCTCCAAGAGTCAAAACGTCAAGGGCTCACACATCGGACACAAATCGATGAAAATTGACGAGCATAAAAGCTGAAAAGTGGGAATGCTGAGCCCTATGCGCGATAAAAATGTCGGCTTGTATGGGGGGGGAGAAGGGAAGACAACTGTGTCCACGGCATGATCTTGTCCAGAAGGTGGCTGAGGGTAAAACCTCTTCACGATGTGAGCTGGCCAGTGAGAGTGATTTAAAAAAAAAACAACAACGACACAACCACAACCACAACGAGCATATCACAATCTAGATAATCTAAATCGTCTACTGTAGATATCTATCTGTCGTTACGATTTGTTGCGCAGGGTTTGGGTATTACAGATCCAACCTAGTAAACAAGCGCTATGATAGATCATTCAGATCATTCAGATCATCGGACCCCTACTCCGTGGCATGCGTCTTCAGCGTAGTATTAGATCATTTCCCCAGGAAATGTCTCCCGGACGCTGCTTTGCTCTGTTGCCGCTTTCGATTTTTAGTTTTGGCCTTGCTTTGTTGGATGCTTCTTTTGTACAAATCACGAGAACGTAGACCCGTACTTCGAAGTATGTTGCTAGTGTCTGCTTTTTGACCAACGACTGAGGTGTTGTTTACTTCTCCTCTTCACTTTTTTTTTCGATGTATTTTTTCCTTGTTTGGACTGGCCGTTATCTCGTACTTCGTGCCATGCCTCAAGCAAACAAACACCGAGGGGCGTTGCCGGCTACGGCGTGTACATCGGCTGCAAGATGTCGTGCATCGTGTGTATCAGATAACTTCGAAGTATCAGAACATAGATAACTTCGAAGTATCAGAACATGTAGTGTCATAAGTTATTGTATGATACCAAGAGTAACGACGACCGCCGATAGGAACAGCTCGCGCTATCGCTTTAGTGGGAACCGAAGGACACGCCAGCTAGCGCTGGATTGCGAAGATAATTTAGTTAAATCGACACCGACGTGTATGAAACACGTGGAAGTGTGGTGAGCTTATGCTTATTTTTCCCCATCCGCAGGAGGATGAAAAAAAAGTTGGAAAAAAAACAAAACAAGATCTACCTCCTGTTTCCTCGCTTGCCTTCAGCAAGCCAACACCTTACTAAAAATGTCAGTACTTGAGGACACGCACCCAGTAAACAATACGCGCAATCGGAGCATCACACACAGCTTGCAAAGATGTGTTTCCACGAAGTCTTCGATCTCACAGCTGTAGTGCATTTTGTTTTTTCATAATATGTATGTACCATGTCTTGTCTTTGTGATATTGCTATGCCCGCTTATATCGTATCATATTGTATCATATCGTATCATGTCACGTACCAGGTATGTATCGGATGAGTATGATATATCGCATTTTATGATATGAAACCGACATGAACCCCCCGACCTGCCCGATTGCCTTCAGCAAACCAACACCACCCGGCATTCCCGGTTACGACGTGAATGTCGCCTGCAAGCTGTCCTACTCCGGGGAGGACGTCACGGCGGAAAACTTCCTGGCGGTGCTCAAGGGGGACAGCAAGACCACAGGTAAGCCTACAGTAGCAGTCTGTCTACGCGCGATCGAAGTATCGCGTACGCAGCTTGCAAACATGGATTGAGTTTGGATCAGAATTTTTTTTTGGTCGATCTCAAGAGCTGAAGCGTGTTTTTTCATTTTTTTTTTTTAATGTGTCACATGGCGGCCGTTTGGGACGGCGTCTGTCACACCTTTAGGCACCCCCACACTGCAATTGGTGTATTACGTCTAGACGTCCCTCCGTCACGGGCCTAAACTGCCGTCTCCTGGTGTCAACCGAGAGTTTTCCCAGGGATCTGGGAGCGCTGCTGTTATTCGGGGAGTTGTCATTCGTCGCTGTCTTACTCATTTGAGCAATGACCGCGCTTCCCTCTCACGACGGAGCACCGTCCCTACTCGTACTCATAATAGAGACACTTCCGACGTTTGGGCGATGGTTACGTTTCTTTTCCATATGGTATGTACATGAAAACGTTTTGCTTCTTTTATACCCTTGCTGGTTTGGGAGTTGGGGGGGGAGGGGCTGTACTCATTCGTTTGCTTGCCCAAGTCATTATGACAAATTGTCCGTTGGCGGGGGGGGGGATATGTAAATACTCTACTGGGGGTGGCGTCCGAGATGTCGGGGATGGGCATATCACACGTGCAGGGTCTATCCTCTTCTCCAGAACCGCATCATATGTACCCAATGTGCATTTTTGCCATATTTTCCTAGGAAGGATTCCAGATTTTGCATGCTTGTTTGGCCTACGCGACGACGCCCTTAGCCTAGAGTTTTATCTCGTAGAAGTGCCGACCTCAAGACCCCTTCCCCGTAAGGATAACTCTCCTGTGAGTGTGTTGACCTCAAAACCCCTTTCCCCTTTTAGAACTTCGCCTCCTTACAGACGGGAAACATGACTTATTGACTGAGCGACGGTGTCCTTAGCCTAGAGTCTTCTCTGGTAGAAGAGTGGATCTCAAGACCCCTTCCCCGCAGTCAGACCCTCTCTTGCAGAAGTGTTGACCTCAACACCCCTTCCCCCTGCTCAAACCTCGCCTTCCTAGAGGGAGGAAATTCGTCCTGGAGAGACGAAAGATGACCGGGTATTCGTTTATTTCGCAGACCATGGTATTGTGGGATTCGTCACGATGCCTGCAGACGAAAGCTTGCAGAAGTTCCCGATTTTTCGATCTTAAGACCCCTGTTCCCCCCTGCTCAAACCTCGCCTTCGCACAGAGGGGAAACCCGTCCTGGAGAGCACGAAAGACGACCGGGTATTCGTTTATTTTGCCGATCACGGTGGCGTGGGGCTCGTCGCGATGCCCGCTGGAGACCCCGTATACGCTCAAGACTTAATCGACGCCCTGCGATACATGTGGACCAACGACATGTACAAAGAAATGGTGTTTTATATGGAGGCGTGCGAGTCGGGGAGCATGTTCGAGGGCCTGCTTCCGTCTGATGTGAATATTTATGCTACGACTGCGGCTAACTCTGAGGAGTCTTCGTATGGGACGTACTGTGGCATGGAGAGTTCGGTCGATGGCAAGGTGTGTATGTTGCTCCTGGTGTATATGTATGGCACGTATCATACCACCGCACTCTTGCTGCTTAGTACGTAGTATGGACCAGTGCGTGTTGGCTACAAGGTTTCCCCTCGTTTGGTATGTGGTTTGCTTGGGTGTGTCGCAAGGAAAAGAAGACAAGGTGTGCGAGTTTGCGATTTTGATATAACCAAGGGCAGAAGAGAGATACATCACTTCGGAGCATTCGCGATCTACGCCACCACCGCATGCTGCAACACAACTCGAACAGCACCAACCCGAGCAATCAGGCCTGGGCTGTACCTCTGCTGGCCTTCAACATATGCAGGGAGTTCGCAGGGAGTGTAGCGTACCTACGGTCGGTACGCAGACTTTGCGGAGGACAACGGTAGCTCTTGCTCAGTTGCGTACAAACCCATTATAGACTTAGTTGACCACTCCGAAACTTAGCGGACGGCAAATAGTCCGAAAGCCCATGACTATGCCTTGTTGGTTTGCGTCCTGAGTTCCACGGCTGTCTGGTCTTTTGTCCCCCTCAATGCGGGTTGAATAGGTTCCGTGCGTAGAAAAACGATTAGCCGTGTTGACCCTGGTCAACGGGGGAGTCACCGACCTGTATCCTTCACGAGGGTATGTATGCACACGCCGTAACACGCGCGATCGAAGTGTCACATGCAGGTTGGCAAATATTAGCTGAGATGAAAACATTTTCGATCTCGCAGCTGAAGTGCATATACCAGGTATATGTTTTCTAAAAATCAACCCCGATGAGCCTATATAGTTTAGTTTGTTACATAGGTTTTATACACACTGTGTTTGACGTATCTATGAAGCAAAATAATGCGTGTCCTCTTGTCGAGATTCATATCGACGCCAGATAGCTCGCCCTTTCAAGTATGGTATATTATAATGTAATATATAGCAGATTGATCAACATCACCCTGTTTACCCTGGTAAGCTAGCTTTTACGGGGGTCGCGGACCTATATCCTTAACGAGGATACACACCCAGTAATACGCGCGATCGGAGTATCAGACAGCTTGCAAAGACAAGTTTCGACGAAATCTTCGATCTCACAGCTGCAGTGTTTTTTCTTTTAAACAATGTATACAATCGCACTCTACTGCTTGTATGTAGGTATTATAGACTAAACTATTAATATTTCACCGTTTGAGTTGGTCGGTACTAGACGTGCCGGTTGCTTGTGCGGTGGCTATTTGATTTTCTTTAGTTTGAAGAGCTATTTCATGCTAATACCTGGTGCATAGCTCATAGGAACGCCTGTGTTCCACCTTTTCAACTTACGGCCCCTCAATAGTGCCGGTATGTGCACTATAGAGGGACATACCGGCATTATATCGGCAACCGGCACTACTCCGCATACTGCCACTACTGGTTGTCCCCATCGGTGCCAAGCGATTCCACAGGCACTATAGCGGCCAACTGGCACTACTCAGCCGGCATTATAGAGGGACCACCTCTTGTGGTGTAGTTTCGGTTCGATCGCGATTGGAGTTGGCAATATACCTGGTAGGGTGTTTGTGATTTTTTTTCAGCCTCTGTCGGGTTGGAAAAACATGTAAGAACAGTATTGAAACCGACGAACATCATAACTCAAGGCCATCCATGCAACCCACGAACAAGTTAGGTTAAGACAAGAAAAAAATGGTAAGAAAGCTTGCCTTTTTCTATAGTCCTCAGGCGGATGGGAAAAAAATAAAGCTTAACCCCTTTAGAGCCCAAAAATCTCTCCCTATACTATTTTCAAGTAAATTGTCCCCCAAAAACGGGTTTCCAGTTGTAAATGCGTTACCTATTTCCAACTTTTAAAGGTTATCCTAGTCACTAATTCCAAGTGTTTTCCCCCATGTCGAGACTGCGGTGCTGAAAGGCTTGAGCTCATATTTTCTAACCTGATTTTTCGTGGGTTGGCTTGGGTTGGCCTTGGATTGTGACGATCGACGGTTTCAATACTGTTCTCAACACATTTTACTACCCCCAACTCCTATCCAACCAAACTTGGTGCATCGCAAACACGCGAATGTTTCGCTTGGTGTCCGCTCTGGTCTTGTGACTGTCGCTGTTGCCGTTCGTGTTGATGAAGGCGGAATGCCAATGACAGTCAAGATAGAGGTGTTAAGGTATGCCGTTTTTTGGCTAAAACTGTTTCTGTATGACGAGGCTGCCGTGACCCCCCAAAATGGTCGGGATTTAAGGTATTCTTGTTGTGCACGAGTATTGTTTTGTGTATCATACCTGGAACACGGGTTCCTTTCATCGGATTGCGCTTTCGTTTTGCTTAGAATCAGTGTTTGCCTCAGAGGGGCATACTATTAATAGTATACTATTGATAGTATACAAACGCCCATAAGTGAGGGGTAGTACAAAAAGAAAAAAAGCGAAAAGCTCTACTACCGTGGCATGTGTCGAATCGAAGGAACTGCTGTGGTTGTGCTGGATGTAGACGGGTGGAAATGTCACTTTCGGCAATTTTTTTTTGAGATTTGCATGTAAATTCAATAGCGATATATGTATGGCGGCCCCCTATGTGCAGGCCCGAACAAAACGATGTTTTGGGTGCCCAGACCAACCCGACCCCAGACTTGACCCTAACCCTAACCCTTTGGGGGGGCTCGAGGGGCTCGAGGTTTGCTCGCGAGTTCGGCAGGGGGGCAGTATTGAATTTTCGCGCAAATCTGAAAAACCTTGGACATACGTGCAAGTAAACGTCTGGTCCACTTCATGTGACGAACACACACTGCTGTTATCCGAGCCGTGTCGGTGGACATGAAACAGATTGTACACCTGATGCAGTAGGATAGGGTGTTGACACGAGCCGATATTTTGCACGGGAGACCCGCTTTATATACCGTGCCTTGCCTGCTGGGTGTTTTTGTTGTTGCACGTTGGGTGACACCTGCTACTGCGTGCTTGTTGCATGCGTGACGGTGTGCGTGCCTTGACGCTTGTTGCATGTGTGGCACATGTTCATGCCTCTGCCTGGTTGTGGCGTGTGCGAAAATATGTTCGGATGCGTGTGGTGGCCCTCGTCTTGTTGGGATTGGGCAAGCATTAGATGGATGCAAACAAATACATGCGTATGGATGTTGTACGACGTGCGCAGACATGCTCTATCGTCGTAGGCCCCTCGTTCGGTCGGTAGGGGAAGGAGCCAGGGGGAGGGGGAGAGGGGGTGCAATACAGCCTTTGTGCTCTCGCCTATGATATCCCGTCTGACTGTTGGGTTCTTTGTTCCTCGCATGTGCGTGTGGCATGCTGTCCATGCCTGCCTGTTAGATATACTTGTGTTGTTGCGTTTGATCTGTGACATCTGTGATGCCTCCACCGCACCTCCTTTTTTTTGCTAACCAACCCCGCGCAACTGAAAACGATTTTACCTCTCAGATAATTGGGTCGTGCCTGGGCGATCTGTACTCGGTGAACTTCCTGGAGAACAGCGACATCCCAGGCTTGTTCCACACGGAAACGCTCGATTCTCAGTTTGCTCTTTTGAAGAACGCGACTTCCAAGAGTCATGTGCAGAAGGTGCGTGCGTTCGCCTTGTTAGCCGGATCTACTAACTGTAGATAATCTAGACGATCTGTATGATCTAAACGAGCTATATGATTTAGACAATCTATATGATTTATACAATCTATATGATTTAGACGAGCTATATGATCTAGACGGGCTATATGATCTAGACGAGCTATATGATCTAGACAAGCTATATGATCTAGACGAGCTATATGATCTAGACGAGCTATATGATCTAGACGAGCTGTATGATCTAGACGATCTATATGATCTAGACGATCTATATGATCTAGACGATCTATATGATGTGGTAAGTAATTATTAAAAGACGTCAGCTGTGAGTTCGATCAATTTAAGGTTCGCGTGGCCCACCGAAGCGACACATATGCCCCAGTCGCCGATATTTCTCTCTAGGATTCACAGTAGTCTGATAAGTAACTTTGGAAAAACGGGACCTCTCGTAATTATCCCGAACGCACCAGGATTCCTTCAAAGGGACTGCTTACTGTTTTTTTTTTGTTTATCAAACTTTTTTGTAAGCAGGCTACAAGATTTCGTAAATGCCACGTGACAGCGACCAAGCTTAAAAGTTTGTTTTCAGCTTTGCGGGCTGCCCGACCCATCGATCGATCGCGCGTCTTCTACGTGCCTCACCTCTCCATATGCTCTGCCCAAACGCTCGCATTCTTTTCCCAGTTTGGCAGCATGGATATGGGTATTGACCGCATCGACCGGTTCCTAGGTGCCGACGACTTTCCTTCGGTAGACTTGGAATACGGAGACCGTGCGGAAGAGGTAGCCAGCATCCGTGCCCGTAAAATCGGTGTGGACTCGAGGGACATCAAGCTTCACGTCCTCCACCACCAGCGCGCTATGGCCACTAGGTAATATTGGCGACAACGTTATTTGTTTCCCCTCCTTGTTTTCCCCCCACCTTTCTGCCCCCCCCACGCGCTCTGTGCCAAACTTCTTGGGTTTTTTCCATCCACCGGTGGATGGGTGAAAAAGAAAAGCTTGAGCTCACAGCACTCTTCCCTGTATTTCTAGTGTTGTAAGAATCGGAGCCGATTTTTTTATTTTTCGGGGCGATTTTAAATCGGAATCGGCAAATCGGGACATTGTTTTCAAGAGACGTTTTGCTATTTAAAAGTGTCACATCGATTGGCACTGCTCCCAAAACGCTCAAATTTCGCACGAATTGTCAGTGAGAAATGAAGCCAAATGGCCGGAAAGTCGCTGCGCTCGCCCAAATTTACGGGCGATGTATCGGCTTCTTCGCCTAGAGTATTTCCTCCCGTAGCATTATTCCAATAACCAATCCATGGTCACGACATGTCTGGGTTGCCCTTCGACTCCGTACGCGTAGTGTGCAGCGTTTCCCACGGTTAACCCCCCCCCCCCTACTGAATGAGTGCGCCCCCCCCTCCCCCCCCCCCCCCTTTCCCTTCACCTCCCCCGACAAGCGCCTGAAAACAGATGTGTTGAATATCGGTGAATACCGCCGATTCGTGAAAACCCTATACATGATCTGTATTTGGCAGGTGTGAGTTTAACTCGGTTGCCGAACGGTGGTAAAAGTTGCAACTAAAACGCAAGCGCCTTGTCGATGAAGGCGTTCTCGCGGACTAAATAAATAAATCTAATGTATATTTTAAAACGCGTGGGCAGGCTCAAACCGCCGGCAAGCGGGACAGCAGGGCCGGAGCGATATTTCGTAAACCTTCTCCCGCCCCCCGCCCCCGCCCCCTCCCCCCCCTCAATCTCTCCTTCCCTCCACCCCGTTGATGCCCCCCTTTTGCGCCCGAACAACGTGTCCGTCTGACCCTGCAGCAAGGAAGACGTGGCGCACTTTAAAAACGAGATAGCGGCGGAGTCGGCGGCAAGGTTAAAGGCGTGGCACGTGTTCCGCGACATAGTTCAGGAAACAGTCGGTAAGAAATGTCGGTTGGTAAGCCATGACGGTCGGTAAGACATGTCGGTCGGTAAGGCATGGTAGTCGGTAAGCCATGACGGTCGATAAGAAGTGACGGTCGGTGAGACGTGAGGGTCGGTAAAACATGACGGTCGGTAAGACATGTCGGTCGGTAAGCCATGACGGTCGGTAAGACATTACGGTCTGGATGCCATGACGGTCGGTGAGCCCTCACGGCGCTGCAGCAGTACTCCGCACGTCGCGGGACAAAATCGGCACGGACTTTCTCAACGAAAACAACTCAAACTTTAAAAATGCTCACGTCTGCAATGCACTGCGGGCTCAGTAACACAGCTGCCAACCTTGGAGTCCTAACGTTTCTTGACGATCACGAAAACGTCAAATAACCGGATGTTACTCTTACCGGTATTACGATTGGACCAGCTCGTAGAGCATGCAATAGCTTGGCGCTAAATACAGGTTTGGGTAGAGTAAAAAAAGACGGTGTAAATCAGCACGACCTGGCGGCGCTGTGTTAGCAGCAAAGCATGCAGTAGCTGGCGCTGGGTAGAGGTTCTTGTAGAGTAGAAACAGATTTAATAATACAATTGAGTTAATTTGACACACGGCATGTATGAAAATATGTTGAAGTGTGGTTTATGTTTCCCCATCCGTCGAAGGGTTGAAAAACAAAAAAAAATTGGGTACCCCGACCCCGATTTAAGAGCGGTTAAAATCGGAGTTGTCCCGCTATACTAAAAGCCGTATATTACGGACTACAGATACAAAGAATATTTGAGGTTGAGAGTGTCTGTTTCGGCTTAAGTCACGCGGTGCTCTTGAATCAAGGACGCGTACTACGTTTTGGGCTGAAACGTTTCGAGAATGACGGGTCTCCTAAACCCAATCAATCGTCGGAATTTCGTTTTTTTTTGTGCAATAGTGTTCTTAACGTTGAGTATCTTTAGTAGGCCGTAGGAAATATTCATTGGGGAGCTAGCATTTATATTTACGAAGATCCACTCTTAGGATGAATTATCAAACACAAAAGGGGGCAAGGAAGCACCCCCGCCTTGATTTGACAGCGTTTGACTCAAGGTCGTTGTTTTTCGGCGGGTCTTCACAGGTATGAACAGGTGATGCAGAGCCTCAATCGAACACGGCCGTAGTAGCGTAGGAGAGCTCGACTAAACGGTGGCGATGCTTTCCTTGTTTGTGTGTGATTTCATCCTATTAACAATGAATCTCCGAATATTTTTCCCGTAAATCCGTTTTTGGGAGAGGTACAAAGCTCCTTAGAGTCATCCCACGGTACGGGTCGCACTTTTCGGGCCAAAAAAGAAGCGTTTGTGGCCGGTTGAGCTCTCAAGTAAGGAACTCCCAGTCAGTCTAATAATTTACGAGTGTTTTTTTTTTTGTTTTGGACAAGGGCATAGAAGGTTAGTCGGGTTGCGCGAAACGAACGCCTTCCAAGTCATGTTTCGGGTAAGATATTGACAGATATCCTCATGTTAGGAGAGCTCAGAAAATTCTTAGAATCTGCCTCACCCCTAGTGTAGCGTGGGATGCCTCCTCGATAGGTTGGGAGCCTCCAGAGAAAAAACGGCAAACCCCTACGGTATCAACCCTACAGTATCTTTCCGTGCGGGTTACCTGCTGTAGTGTGTGTCGAAGCCGGGTCAGGCAAAGTCCACACACTGACTGTACCTGGTGTACGTACAGCCCTCGTGCGTGATTGCGGCGTAATAGCCGGAGGTCTCGCCTCTTTGCTCCGCCTTTCGAGCCATGCCGCGCAGTAGAGGGGGTACATACCTCGTGTTGTCATGTACCAACACGAGGAGCTCAATACGTATACTGGTGTACACATGGTAGTAGGGGGGGGTCCCAACGGTGCCGGCATATGCTATCAATAGCCCAATATACCGGCACTATTCAGGACACCGGCACCACAGGGAATAGGGTTACTGTATAGGGTTCCAGTTGTGTCAAGAGATTTCACCGGCGCTATGAGGGCGGTGGCACTATTCAACCGGCACTGTTTAGGAGCCCCCCCCCACTACTGCAACTCACCCAACAGCCGACTTTCAAGGAGAAAATGTACGCGCAACGTGATGAACAAACAAGCCCATGGGCTAGTCAGATACCTGGTACTAGTGGTACTCCCGAAGTATGCCAGCGGCGACCGGTATAGCGGAGAAAAAAAAAAAAACGCTGCTGTTTGTATTTATATCGAAATATGACAGGTTCATCTCCCACAGGCACGAAAGCACACCCGTGAATTATACCACGCGTTTTACCCACCCACTGACTAATCCATCCGCCCACGAACCAAACAGCAGTACAGCAGTGAAATTAGTGTGGGGAGTTTTTTATATTGAATATTACGTATATAAAAACAAAATAACAGGGCCATCTCCCACAGGCACGGAAACACACCCACGAACTATACCACACGTTCTACCCACCCACGTGCACCCCCACCACCCACCCACGACCCACCGACCAAGCCACTACAACAAGTGCTGCAGTATGTACGGCAGTATACCGGTACGCGAGGAGAATTTGGTTGGTTCTCGAGTCTTGAGGACTCGCAGCCTCGTGAAGAAACACGGGGGGGGTCGTTTTTTTACGAACCCCCGCCATCTCGGGGAGCGAACGAGCCGCTACCCACCAAGCGCCCACCCCCCACGACCCACCCACCGACCTACCAATCACAGCAGTACAGCAGTACGTACCGACCAATCCACAACGGCAGCACAACAGTGCAACAGCAGCAGTGTGCAACAGTACGCACAACACGAGTACATCTAGTACGCGAGTAGGTCGGTGGGGATTTGCACTTTCTTACGATTGTCCGCCTTCCCGGGGAGAGAGCGAGTCGTCCCCGGGAAAGCCTTCTCACACTCCCCGCTCGCCGAGTTGGGAAACGTCGGCCGTTGTGTCGTCGGGGATACGGACGGGTGATGTGTGTGGGGGGCGTGGCACGAGGCTCGCGGTCGCTGGGGGACGGGTGGCAAGCGGTAGAGCAGGTTACGCGAAATGAATACTGAAACCGAACGTTGTTAAAAATGCATAATGAGACTACCACGACGTTAGCGCATTATATAATAAGGGTATTGAAATATAGGCATTCAACGCATCATATCATATGCCTGGTACGATACCACAAGTGGGATTGCCAAAATCTTTCAAGAGCAGCTCCCCAGTTCGGGAATGCCGTCATTAAGGACGAAAAAATGTCTATCGGTAAAATGTTACCCCCCCCCCCCCCCCTCTATACCTATAGTGCAGTCTGTACCTGGTCGGTTAAAAGCCGACGTGCTGCTCGGTCCAGGGATGCGACGGTTAATGGTCTTAGTTTACGATTACGGCTATTCATGGAAGGAGTACACCCCCTGTTTGCGATGACATCACGTGGCTCTTTCGCATTTGACGTTGCTTTTTTTTGTGTGTTTTTTGCCCTTACGCTTTGCACAGCTGGTTGCGGAAACTAGTAGCAAGTGCTATGCCCAAAAATAACACAAAAGTGTATCGTGGGAGCATGGCGTATGGCTCTTTCGTTTTTGACACTTCTTTTTTCGTTATCGTGGTCTTGTTAGTGATCTTATTTTGTTTTGGTTCTCATTGTTGTTCTGGTTCTTGTTCTTCCCTGACCCCGTTGGAACAGGTGGTGGCTTCGCGCTCCTCCTTCCCGGTCGGCCAACCAAGCACTCCTGCTCTTTCGACACTGTTTTTGTTGTTGTTGTTGCTGTTTTTCTCAACTGTTGTTGTTGTTGTTGTTGTTGTTCTTACTGTTATTCTCGTGCTTGTTCTTGCTCTTGCTGTTGTTCTTCCCCTTCACACTTTACGCAGGTGGTGGCCCCGCGCCCTTCCTCCCAGGTCGGCTGACGCAGCACTCCTGCCTCAAAGATGCAAGCACAGCTGTCATTGCCAGCTGTGGACCCTGGAACGACTACAGCCTGAAATTTGTTAGCTACCTTGCCGCCTTGTGCGAGGAGGGGCACCTGGCCTTTGACATTGCCGCCGCGGCCGAAAAAGTGTGTCCTCGACAAAAGGTTGGGTGAACCCACACAGCAGTTTTCCACCAACCACCTTGGGGCGCGTGTGCTTCACGGGTGTTGGGATAACGGGTTTCCATTTTAAGCGAGTGGTCCGGGTGCTTTGGGGTCGTGGGGGAGTGGGGAAACCGGTTCTCACCATTGCCGCCGCCGCGACCCAAATTTGTTTTCCCTCGAGAGAGGGCTGCTTAGATTACAATTGCGCAACGGCTTTCATCATATCGGGGCGCGTGTGCTTTGAGGGTGTTGAGGCAACGGTTTTCCACCACCGTGGACGCGTGTGCGTTGCGCGTGTTCGGGCAACGTTTTTCCACCGCCTTGGGGCGCGTGAGCTTTGCGGGTGTTGGGGTGACGGTTTCCCACCACGTCGGGGGCGTGTATTTTGCAGGTGTTGGGGTGTTGTTGGAGGTGGTATTTTAGTTAGTGGTGGAGTGTTGTATGCTAGCGTGAAGCCCCCCCCCCCCCTGCTCCTTTGCTGTGTTTTGCACCTCATGTGGACCGTCGGAGGAGTGGGAACCGGCGCACGGTCGGTTCTACTCCAAAAATGCCACCTTTTGACACAGGCAACAGTCTCACGGTCGACAGTCAGACAGTCACAGCCACAGTCAGAGAGTTTTTTTGCTTTTCGCAAGATGTTTTTCGTAGCCGCGGGTGCGTCCATAGCGGTCTACTTTTGGATTTTTTTTTATATGGTTTGTGTGCTTTACCACCACTTTTTATGTGCGCGGCATGTGGACCTCAACAGCAGTGATCCCTCCATATTGCCGGTATGTGCGAGCCGGAAATACTGGCACTGTAGCGGCAACCGGCACTGGCTCTACTGGTTGTTTCCATTTGTGCCAAGCGATATTACATGCACTATAGCGGGCAACTTGCACTGTAGAGGGACCTTTGCTGTATGCGTTTGAACCAGGTTGTATGTGCGCCGCATTTGCTTGAACCTCTGAGGTGTGTGCACTGCATGTGTTTGAACCAATTTTGTATATGCACCGCGCATGTGTTCGCACCACTTGAACGCATTCGGTATAGCTTAAGGAACACGGAAATGAAGAAGCTGGAAGTTGGCGCGGGCCGCTTTTGTGTGTTGTCAGATATCGATTTCCGTCGCTTTTTTTGTATGAGCGCCAAAACGCCACGGAAAATGCGTTGGTGGTTACCTTCTGAATTCGGGAGGTCAGACGAACTAAAATACATGGTATTGGTCGAGGTCCTATAGGGAATTATACCAGGAATATACACGGGGTTTATTGATGGCATACGTGGGTGTCTGGTCTACAGTAGGTTTCATGTTCGGCAAAGGTAAAACGGGAACCTTTCGTTCAATTTCAATCAATTCCAATCAAGGGTGTGTTTAGTACGGTGAAACACTCTTAAGGGTACCCGCGTACCAATCCTGGTTATATTGGGCATACCCGGGTATGGTGAGCAGATACCCGGGTACATCCATAGACTACCCAGTCAATGCTTGGATATTATGGGCAGATACCCGGGTATATCTCCATACCCGGTTATGATGGGCAGATACCCGGATATATCCATACCCGGGTACTGTAAATGTAGAATATATACCGTACTAATAATATTAATATGCTCACCCTTGCAATTTTGCATTCTGTGCGCTTCCTTGGGTGTATGCCCGCGCGGTTTCCTGCGCCACGCTGGGATACGTTGAATGGTGTGTTTTGAATATTTCTTGGCGGGTCGACGCTTGGATGAGTTGGGTGTTGCATATTGCACATCTCATCTAAAGGAGGTTGGTTGTGTTGCCTGGCGAGTATGATGTGCATCAGGAGATGATGCTGCCGCCACAGCAGTGGACATTTTTTTTCGTGGTCATCGATCGACCTCTCGTGAAGGTTGATGCTTTTGGTTTGGAGAGGAAGCGATCGTTTTCGGTGCAAACCCAGGCTACTTGGGTAAAAGAGGATGTGTCCGAGCTGCGATGTAGGAGGGCTGTTACGACGGCACGCACGGCCAGCATGGTACATGTGCACACTCGTCCTAGACACCTGATGAGCTACCCTCGTTGTCAAACGCCCGGTCTAACGAAGGAGTTTTTGCTGTACCCTCTGAGGCACAGTAGAGCAACGCATATCGCTCGCCGCATTGCTGTGATACGCGCGAAGGAGGTATATGCTGCCATCACCATGGGCAATTTTGTTTAGTGGTCACCGATCGCCCTCTCGTGAAGGTTGACCTTACCTTTTTCGTTTAGAATAGGAACCGACCGTTTTCGGTGTACATCGGGATGCGGCATCGATTCTCGGTTGGCTGTAAAATATTGTTCAGGGGTAATTTATCTGATCAAAAGTTACAAAATGAAAAGGGGAAAAATCGGTTACGATGATACCGTCAGGCGCCCAGGCGGATCTTTTTTTGCCGCGTGATGGCATATATATGTTGATGGCAGTGTTTATTTCACCAGGGGATCAACGCCCGTGTGTAGTGGCCCCGGGTGAAAGTCTCCGGCCGATCGCAGCAGAGGAGCCTCATTGATACCAAAGTTCATACCTGGTACGAATTGAAGCAACGACGGAATGATACAATGGCAGTTTGATTGACAACCCCTGAATGTACCAGGTATGCTAGGTTCTCGATAGGTATAATAGCTGCACCTATAGTTGGGCTTGCAAAGCGTACGTTGTCAGGAGCACTACTACTTGTTTGGGAGATGATGCGCAGCCGAACAAACTTGCTCGCGAGTTGCATTTGCCTGTGTTAATGTATGATGAGCAAAACAAGCGCTCACCATTTTTCATTCGCATTCAGTAAACAGAAAATGGCCAAAACGCCATTTAAATGTTCGAAAGCACCATAAAAATGTTTCATCAATGCTATCAATGTGATTTCAATGACCACCGAAAGCAATACGTCGAAATATTATTAGGTGGCTCTGTTGCAAATTACAAAAATTCGTTGACTGCGCGTTGACGGCTGGTGTTATACCTTTTTCATAATAAAATGATCATCGCGGAGCTCATCTCTTTGACAGTAACGTTCCCGCCTGATCTCAAATCCGTAAACGCAAAATGCAAAACCGTGATTACTTTTTATCACCGTACCTGGCTCGATAAACTTCGACCAGGTACATGTTTGTCCAAAAACAACGCTCAACCCACTACGCTCCTTGCAACCCCGACGTTCTGCATCACATCACAGCTCCACAACAAATACTCGTTCCTAAATAAAGCTTTCGAACCCATCAAAAGCGTACGTACACCTACCAAAGTAAAATTCGAAAGAATACAACGTGTATGTACCAACAACAGCTCTCGTATCCACCGAAAGAAAGAAAAAAAACAATATCCTAGAAACCGAAGAAAAAATATACCTGGTACACGGAGAAAGCTTTCAGACAAACTACAAAAGCTCGACGGAAAATTGAAAAAAAATACGAAAGCATTACCTGGTAACGTACAGCCTATGGTGTGAATGATTTGCACGCTCGTCCAACAGATAAAATATTGCTAAAACCGCACGTACGTGTCTCTCGTTGGGCCTCTCGTGCACAGGTGACTAAAGCCGTAGACCCCAGGGGGCGGCACGGCGGCACTGACGATAATGGTCTATAGCTCATGTTACCGGGTGTAAGCCGTATGATCTGCATCATCAAGCAAACGGTTCCAAGGTTGGATCTGTACTCTATTATGTACAGATCCTGCACAACATCTCATAACGGCAGATACAGGATCTACTGTAGATGATCTACAGGATCTGTAAGATCTCTATGGTTTGTATGATCTACATGATATATATGATCTATATGATCTACATGATCTGTATGATCTACATGATCGTGATATATTCGAGGTGCGCAACACTGGAATGATGATGTTCTCACATTGGCTCATTTCCCTGAGATCCAACTAATCCGCGGTCACAAAAAAGGCTAAGGAGGGCTATAAAAGCACCCCGACCAAGAAAAAACAACTAGTCTACAGCAGTAGTAGCATTTCCTCTACCGCGCCGGTAGGTGCCAGCCGAAAATACTGGCACTATAGCGGAAATTACACTACTCCGCAAACTGCCACTACTGGTCGTTCCCATCCGTGCTAAGCGATTTCACAGGCACTATAGCGGGCAACCGGCACCATAGAAGAGACCACTACTATACAAAATAGCACGTGCACCGCATTACCGCAGTCGTGCGACTAAAAAAGTGTGGGGTCGGCGAGGACCTCTGCTGGACGCCTCAATCAGATGAGCCCGCCACAAACTCCACCAGAACAACTACGATCTCCCCAGAACAGTTGGAAAAGCTATAAAAAAATAAATAAAGAAAGAAATCACAGCCGACGGATGTGAATGGCTTGTCGTCCTAGGGTGGCTAACGTTGTGCCCAGGGGGCGGCCCGGAGCCACACACAAGTTACCGTCGGCGAGGATTTCGGGGGCACGCCTCCATGAGATGAGCCCGCCACAGCTCCTCGTCGTTTGCGCTCCCGATGTCCTTGAAGCAAAGCGGACACGTGCTGCGCGGTCCTCCTGAGAGAAGGGGGGGGGGGAAGGCCCACAGCAAAACAGCGCATGGGCTCCGACATTTTCATTTTAAAAAACAGACACACTTTTTTCAATCAAAACAAAAAAATATGGATGGGCTCAGACGGTGTTCTTTGCGCTCCCGGTGCCCCTGAAGCGCAAAGGGCACGTGCTGTGCGGTCCTTCTGAGAGAAGAAGAGAAAACGTCAACAGCACTACATGGGGCTCAGACATTTAGTTGTCCCAGAAACAAAAAATTGCCAGGGCTTTTGACGGGTCATAATCCAACCCGCGGGTATCTCGCGGGTCGAGCTGGGTCGGGTTAGGAGGAATTCGAAATCTCGAGGGTTGGGTCGGCTCCGGTCAGAAGGTCTTCAATCTTGCGGGCCGGATCGAGTCGCCCTGGGCCGATCCGACCCGCGAGAAGTGACCGGACCCGTGAAGAGCCTGAAAAACACGTGGATGGGTTCCGACATTATATTTAGCAGAATAAAAGAAATACGGATGAGCTTAGACTAAAAAACAAAACTGCCCTGTCGATTTCCCTGAGGCACACCAGGCGCATGCGGTGCGGTCCTGCTAAGAGAAGGGGGTGGAACGCCCACAACGGTGGATGGACTCACATGTTATTATGCATGTTACAAGAAAAAAAAAAAAACTTTCCTCAGCTGTGAGATCGAAGAATTCGTCGACACTCACATACGAAAAACTGCGCGAGATACCTCGAGCGTGCGTGCCACGGGGCGTGTATGTCCTCATCAAAGTATATACAGTAGGTCGGTGACCCCCCTGACTGCTGGCTGGTACCAGGGTCAGCAGAACCAAACAAAAACGCGGACGGGCTCAAGATATACAAAAAAGGCCCCCTTTTCAACACCTTATCCCAGATGTTGGTCTGTGGAGAAGGCTGCCGTGTACAAATGTATTCGTAGTGCTACGGTAAGTGTGAGGGGGGGTACACATTTATTTATTGCTTGCCTAGGTCATTTAACCATGGATCACGCATCCCTTTCGAGACGGAGCACTCTTGCCACGATAGGGGTGTATTATTTGCCGGGTTTCGTCTTCGTTTTTTTCTCAGCATGTCAAAAGCCGGTGTTTTTGTGTGAGGTGAAAATATCATATGCCAAAGTCAGTGGTTGGGTGAGGTAAAAAAAAAGAGCTCCTGAAAACAAAAAGCTCCAGAAAAATAGGTGTACCTGTACGGTACGTTATTTCGACATATGTCACGATAAAGGTGCACCCTGTTATTTCTTGAGGCTCATAACCACTTAACGCCTTTTACTACTGGAAACCCGCGTTTTGGGGGACAAATTCACTTGAAGTTATTATAGGTAGTTAGTATAGGAAGGGATTTTGGGGCTCTAAAGGGGTTGAGGAGCTCTATACCCAAATCCCATGGCCTAGGCATACCAACAAAATATATATATATATATATTGCAAAACAATGAATAGCTTCCGAAGATTTTGGACTAAGGAGCCCCGAGAATGCAGAAAATAGCTTAGCCCAAAAGTGCTAATGTACCTGGTATATATCCATATGTACCTTTTTGCTTTTTTTGCCTAGTCCGTCCCTTTTTCTCCGCCGGCGCAGAGTTTTTTGGTGTGCTTTCTTCTGCAATGCGATCAGACTACCCGTCGGTATATTATCAGCCGTGTGCCGGGCTCATGGGACGTCCGTGGCGCGAGCTATGGCCGCGGAAAGCCGCCGAAACTGGCTCTATTTTGCGGGGTATGAGACACTTCTGTCCCCGAGCAACCACACACTACACACACGGTGGAACTTTAGTCCTCGCACGTACATCGGGGTGGCATCAAAATGTATTTGCGAGAGAATTTTCCCGCACTGCTAGACGCGGGCGCGGTGTATATGTACCCGCTGCAACGACGTGAACTATGTCATTACTGTGAGTTCTCCCTCACAATTGACACGGTGGTTACCATACAGCAGTAGCGAAACCTGTATAAAGAGATATGCGGGCGCGGTGTATATGTACCCGCTGCAACGACGTGAACTATGTCATTACTGTGAGTTCTCCCTCACAATTGACACGGTGGTTACCATACAGCAGTAGCGAAACCTGTATAAAGAGATGTAAAGTAGCAACACAACTCAAGCAAAAGTAACGATGTGCACACAACAGACCATATCGGCAACAAACATCGGTATAAACTGTCTACGATCACAGCAGCAGCAAGCAACCGCAGAGAGCGGCAATAATATATAGATCATAAAAAATCAAATTTTATTGAGAACGGGATTTTTTTCTGGATGGACCGAGGAGAATAAATACACAAGACTTTCTCATCAAAAGAACATACACAGCGGTTTTACAATAGAGCACCACCAGCAAGCAGCACGTAGTCTTTAGACTCTAAGAGTTTATTGTCATATGAGCAACGACGTGAACTATGTCATTACTGTGAGTTCTCCCTCACAATTGACACGGTGGTTACCATACAGCAGTAGCGAAACCTGTATAAAGAGATATAAAGTAGCAACACAACTCAAGCAAAAGTAACGATGTGCACACAACAGACCATATCGGCAACAAACATCGGTATAAACTGTTTAACTGTTTAAGCGCGCGGGGAAAAATACTGGACACAGAAAACACACAACAAATTGACACCAATGATTCCTCTAACAGCAGCGACAGCAGTACAAACCCATCAGACAGCGAAAATGATCAAGACAACAACAGCGGCAACAATAACAATTCTGGTCAATGGTCCATTATTCCCGAGATTGGTGATGGTGCATGTTTATTAAGATGTATCTCGCGTCGTGTGCACAACAACCCAGCTTTACATCACATCGTCCGTGCACATATTATTGCCCACATCACAACCAATTTGTACACCGTTATCCCAGGATCAGGTTTCAACACTTTCCACGACAGCATCTTAGCTGGAGCAAATCAAGAACTTGTGGAAGTCGCTGGATCTCAACCTACTACATATTCGAGTGTTGAAGAGTATCTCCACTTCATGTCACAGCCTTACGCATATGCTACAAACGTAGAATTAATTGCTGCCACGCAGTTATACGGAGTGGACTTTCGAATAACTCATCACACCGAGCCTCAGCAATACCCCAACCCTCCTCCTCCAAATGTCTGTGATATCTTATATTATCCACATTCTTTCCACTACGCATCCCTCCGATATACACCTTCTGCATAAATAGTTCATCATCAGTTGTAGTCATTCGACTTGCGTCGCCCCCGGGAGGCACGTGTCCACCTCCCGAAGGGGAACCTTGTACTGTATATACCTTTGTAATAGAACGCGTCTTTCTCAAATTCAGTTCATCAGTCAGAGGTACAGAGCTCTTGAGGTGAGGAAGAAGGAGTCTCTCAAAAGTCAGGTCCACCTCTATCGTACAATTAGTGGCATGTCTCCCGATCAAGGCAAGGAACGACGCTCCTCCGTGCTGCTTACCTTTCCCGGGAGGTTTGCAAGACGGCGACCGCTGCCACTTCGCCAAATCTTCCACTCGGACGGCGAGGAGGCTGACCTCGCACTCGGTGTAGCTCGCGCTGCTCTGGCATTCATCCAGCAGATGCTCCGGGATAGAAGATATCTCGATCACCTGGGGACATGGTTTCATGCAAACCGATGCAATCGATGCAATGGCACGCCCACAATAGCGCCGTTCTGGGTAACTATTTGGCATCGATCGACACAATAACACTGCCGCGAGTCGATTGCGCGTAAAATCTGGAGCACGAAACCGTGTTCAACGCGGGATGCCGCCCGTAGCGGCCGCTATACACAGTAGTGGACCCCGTCAAAAGCACAACCAGTTACACGCAGCAGCGGCTGCTATAATAATGTGCTCCGCGAGCGTCGACTTCAACACCCAGTTGCGCCCACGCCGCACGGAGGGCACAGAGGACGGAGGAGTGAGGGAGCCTGAGCGCGGAACGAGAAGGGAATATAAAACAAAAAACTCGACCATTCACCCCAGCGCACACGTAAAAATAGTTTCGCTTTTCCCTCCGCCCTGTTCGTGCTGCTATTGTACCTGGCACAACCGGCGACGTCCAGCACAGCACTCTATGCCTTCACTGCGCTACCTCGATCCTTACCTGACCGCACTCATTGCAGCTCATAAGCATCGCGCATTCCTGCCAGTAGTGCATGTCCAGCTTCTCGTCGGTGAAGGAAGCATCATACTTGCCACAGAACTGGCAGGTATACAGAACGTCATCGTCCAACTCCTCCTCTCGCGCTCCGTCGGCCTCGCCTTCTTCCGCCGCAAAAGCTGACACGCAAAAACACATCGGGAACAAAACAAGAAAGGTAAGGCTATATATAACACACGGTTATAAAACCTGGTTATAAAACCTGGTTATAAAACTTGCTTGTAAAACATTGTGATAAAACATGGTGATAAAACATGGTTCGATCCTTTCGCAACCCTCGCTCTCCCCCGCCGTACTAGCCGAGACCAAAAGGTAGAAATCACGACGCAAAAAACAGCCGGAAAAAAACAGAAGCTGAGACGTAAAAAAAATAGCTGGAACAAAACCTCGCCCTCATCGCCCCCGCCCTCTCTCCCACCCCCATCGCAGAAGGTGAGACGCAATAACAAACAACCAGAAAAAAAAAACGAAAGAGAGGCAGGCGCAAAATCAGCGGGAATAAAACGAGGCGGGGACCGCAGATCAGAGGGGCAAACAAGGCCTTTGACGTTGAGATTTTGCTTACGTTGTGGCGCGGTTCGGTGCGGTTTTTACTGCACCGCACCGCACTGTATGACTTTGCCTTTTACAAAACCACACCGAACCGAACCGAACCGTAGGACTGCGTAAACAAAATGCTTGCGAACCGCACAGAACTCCAACTCCTGCACCGCCGGGTTTTTAGGGGGGAAACAGAAAAATGTTTGGAGTTAATACGGGCTAATCATTGCTGCTTCTAAAAGGGTTAAGCTTTATACCTGGTATATAGCAAACCCGCCGGAGGAGTAAGTAAACAATCAAGTACAAATAATAGCACGTCTCGCTTGGAACGAGAGCGGGGTCATTCTCGCAGCTGGAAAAAAAAACAGGATCAAGCTTCACTATTTTGCCCACGCGCGCGGGAGGATTGATTGAATAAAAAAGAACAAGAAAACAAAGAAAAACGAACACATCTGACCTTCCTTGGAGTGTCTCGCCGGCGATGCCCCCGCGCGATTTCTGCCCTTTTTAGGTGGGCTGCGGCTCCCGCTGTGAGCTCCAGCGGCGGTGCTCTTGCTGTCGACGGGGCTACGGGAAGTAGTCCTAGGCGTTGCCGTGTTTCGCTGGTGAGGAGGTCGCTCTGGAGAATAAAAAAAGGGTGCACGCGCATTACCGTCAAGAACGAGAGAGGGAAGGAAGCCTGCCTGTTCGAGAACTTTCGAATAAAATGCAAAACAAAAAAGAGGGCTACCATACGTGCTGTTGAGACTTAGACAACGACAAAAATATTGAAGAATCGCGGTTTCATCGACCACCTTGTCCAACGAACGTCCAATAAAGAGCGAAAGTAAGCAACAAAAGCAGGGCATGTCATCGGCCGACGCTGGTGGGCTGGCACATCATTTTTTCACGTGGTGGGCCGCGATCCGGCCCGGCTCATCAATTTTTCAAAGGATGGGCCCCGGCCCAGCCCGGCCCATCAATTTTTTAGAGGATGGGCCGTGGCCCGGCACGGTCCATCAATTTTTCAGAGGCTGGGCCGCGGCCCGGCCCGGCCCGTTATTTTATAGAATGGGCTGCGGCCCGGCCCGGCCCATCGAATTTCAAATTATATCGGCCCGGCCCGGCCCGGCCCATCACGTTTTCAAATATGTCGGCCCGGCCCGGCCCGGTCCATGAAATTCTCGATATTTCAACCCGGCCTGGCCCGACCCATGACATTCTCAGCGAGGCCCATGGGACATGGGCTCTATATGGGCGGGCCCATGTGTTACCCAATACTAAAACGTGCACGCTGAAGTTTTTTATATTTTGTATTGACTATTATCAGCTGAGCTGATTATTATATAATATTTAGCGGTTCGTAGCATACCTGGTATACCTGGTATAGTGCATCTCGGCAGTATGCACAGTTTCTGAGGGCAGGTTGTAGTGTGGTTTTGCCTGCGTCCCGTCATGAATTTAGTTTTCTCAGGCAACAGCAGCGGTTGTGCATGGTATGCAGAGATTGCCTGGTATGTAAAGCATCTTCAGTTTTCGTTTTTCCTTGGTGTTTTAGCAGTGTCAAGTATCGAGTCCATTTTGTTTTCCTCGCCTGTTGCTGTTTCATACTGCGCAACAGTAAAACGCTCTTCCTCGGCTTTTTAGTACAGGTTGTATACGGGCCGGCCCATGTCTCGGTCTGTGAACGTGCGTTGGTTGCCTCATGGGCAGGGCGGACGTTATCGTCGTCGTCGTCCTCGTCGTAGTAGTAGCAGTATCTGGTACTTTACAGTACACAACATATGATGGGCCCGCAGCCCGGGCCGGCCCGTCAAAACGCGTGGGCCATCTCATGGGCCGGGTGGACGTCGTCATGGTAGCAGCAACAGTACACCACATTTCATGGTCCATGGCCCTGGCCGGCCCGTGAAAACTCGTGGGTCGCCTCATGGGCTGGGCATGGCGGTCCATATAAAGCCCACATCTCATGGGCCGCGGCCCGGCCCGGCCCATCAAACTTTCAAAACTGTCGGCCCGGCCCAGCCCGGCCCATCAATTTTTCACAACTCTCGCCCCGGCCAGGTCCGGCCCGTCAAATATTAAAAAATGTTGGCCCGGCCTGGCCCATAACATTTTAAAGATTTTCGGCCCGGCCCGGCCCACACCTTCGGCCCACGACAAGCCCTATAAAAAAGCGAAATGGATGTGTAAGCCTATCCAAATGGCGAACCCCGGCGTCATATACCAACCCGTGCTGCTGTGATGAGGCGAAGAGACTGACAGGCGCCCTTACCGGCGTGGCCCCTCGAGGCGCTGCCGAGGCGAGCGTTGGTCTTGCCCCCCGAATGTCGAAACGCCTCGTGGTATTCGTCCAGCTGCTTCGGTCTTAATCCCGTCAGGTAGGGTTCAATCTGCAACAGATGAAAGAACAGGAAAAACAAACAAAACAAAAAAATGAAGAGGACGGTCCCCAAAATAAAACACAGGGGCACATAAACCAAAGTAGGAAAAAACAGAAACAATAACAAAGACAAAATAAAGACCACGTGCGCCCGAAATAAGAGACGGGGGAACACAAATTAAGAACAAGAACAGAAGAGCACGCCCCGTGAAATGAAAGACAGCGAACAGCAGAAAACCACAAGAACAAAACAAGAACAAACCTAAAGAGCACGCTCCCCAAAACAAAAAGACAGGCAATACACGTCCGAAAAAACAGGGACAAGCATACAGCAAGCTTCCAAGTTGGCCTGCAACGGTGTCGGCAGCGACAAAAAACGTCTGCCCGCGGCGATGAGCTACCCAGCACAGGGTGGTGACATGGTGACATGAAAGGAAGGTGCAGGCGAAAGTTCTGCAACTCCAACCGTTATCATAGAACGGCTTCCAGCTTGCTGTCGTGGCTCATCCAGTGGGATACCATCGAGCCAAAACGCGGCATGACCATTGCAACTGCATTTTCCCCAAGCACACACCATCGAGCCAGGACGCGGCGTTACTATCAAAAAAAAAAACTGAACAGTTCAGCTGTGAGTTCGATAAATATAGGGTCGCCACTCATCGGCGCAAGCTGCGTGATACACACACCGCTCGTTCGTCTCACGGATGCCGTCAGGGTGAACATCGGCAGCAAATTGTTATAATGTTAGCTACTACACGTACTTCATCCCAAGGTGGCAACTGCTTTTTTCCAACGCAAAACACCATCGAGCCAAAATGTGGTAGGACGATAGCAGCTGCATTCCCAATGCAACACCATCACAGTATAGCTTACATCTAAATGAAGAAAATGGTTGAGGCATACTGTGTACGAGACGGAAGGGACTATCCCTGCATTGGCTGACTGGGATTGGCTGGGTTAGGGTTAGGGTTTATAGATATAACAAAAAGTGCATGTCAATCATTTTCTCGAAGAAGTGCTGAGGTACCGTCCACCATCAAACCCAAATGCGGCACGACTATCATTGGAACCGCAATCCCAATGCAACACTATCGACCCAAATTCGGCCTAAATACTGTACCGTACGCTGTAGCTAAATTCCCCGTGCAACACCGCCCAGCCAAACATTGCGTTGTGACGTGCACTGTGGGAGTCGTCCCCCAGAAAGACCCCCAAGGGTCCGTTTTCAACCATCCACAGAAAAAAAACACGCCCTCCATTAACTTTTCGGGCCCATGTACAGCGACCATCGAAACACATAGGGCGATATTTTATCAAGAGCCTAGGAAAAGCGTGCGGAAGCACGAGAATGCTCACATGCCGCACGCGTGTCTCGCAGCTACAGTTCCTCACATCATTGCCGCTCGGATACGAGCCACCCCACGCTACGGGGGTGCCGCAGAAGTTTTCCGCAACCACAGGAGCTCAACATCCCACCCGCGAAACACGACTTGGAAGGCACTCGTTCGCGCAACCCGACCAACATTTCTATGCGATACTGCGGTGTTGATACTACTAATACTAACACAAACATACTCCTAAAGTTACCATACTAGCCGACAGCAGTGTCACGCTTGAGGAGCTCAACCGGTCAGACACAGTTAGTTAATCCAACAACTGCAACCCCTACCGTGGGATGACTCTGATGCGACCCCATTAGTTAATCCAACAACTGCAACCCCTACCGTGAGATGACTCTGATGCGATCCCACTAGTTAATCCAACAACTGCAACCCCTACCGTGGGATGACTTTGATGCGACCCCATTCGCTAATCCAACAACTGCAACCCCTACCGTGGGATGACTCTAATGCGACCCCTACCGGCGCCTGCTACTATAGAGGTAGCACTTTTGGCCGAACAAAGCAAAAATACCAACAGCAACCATTACGGAGTATAGTGGAGAAAAAACAAAAGAGTAGGAACCCCTCCCATTTAAAAAACTCATCCGCATAGTATATTACCAAGTACCGACAACGCCAACGCAGCATGCAAAGGTGATTATTGACCCGAAATTCGTCAAACTCACGGCTGACGTCCCTAAAATATATTTTCGGAATGTCGGAAGTCCTGAACGCCTCCACTGCTGGGAATCCTTTTGGGGGAAAAAATTACTCGAAGTTAGTATAGGGAAGGATTTTGGGGCTCTAAGGGGGATTTAAACCCAAATATCGCTGGAATGTCTTATTATTTATCTATTTCCCGTTTTATACCTATGAATAGTGCACGGGATTGATCATCGGGTTGATAAATTCCACTTTTATCAAAATTTATTCGTTTATTTTCCGTTTCATACCTCTTAATAGTACATGGGATTGTTCATCGAGTTGGAAAAAACCGCTTTCATCCAACTTTATTTATTTATTTTCCGTTCTATAACTATTACTAGTACATGGGATTGTTCATCGGGTTGAAAAAGTTCGCTTTTATCAAAATCTATTTATTTATTTTCCGTTTTATACCTTTTAATAGTACATGGATTGTTCATCGGGTTGAAAAAAATCGCTTTCATCAAAAGCTATGTATTTATTTTCCGTTATACATCTTGATAGTACATGGGATTGTTCATCGGGTTGAAAAAAAATCGTTTTTATTCAAAACTTACTTATTTATTTTCCGTTGTATACCTACTGATAGTACATGGGATTGTTCATCGGGTCGAAAAAAATCGCTTTTATCAAAATCACTTCTCCAGGCTGGGGGTATAGAGCTCCTCAAGCGAGGATACCCTAAAAACACTTGGTGCCCCTCTACCGTACGATGAGTGCACGAGTACCCCGGCGGTCCAGGCTGCTTTGTGTGATCGATGCTGTGATCGCCAGTTTTGTACGACACTCCCCCCCTCTCAACCTCCAAAAGGGGTTCAACTCTTTCGGGGGCCAAGTACAGCATCACCGAGACGATGAAAAGTGCGGGCGTACCATGCGTCTATTATAGTGCGGTCGTATCAACCGTCTAGTGCAGCACGGCCGTGTCAACCGTCTCTTATAGTGCGGGCGTACCATCCGTCTATCACAGCGCGGGCGTACCATGCGTCTATTATAGTGCGGGCGTACCATGCGTATATTATAGTGCGGGCGTACCACGCGTCTATTATAGTGCGGGCGTATCAACCATCTAGTGCAGTGCGGCAGTACCATCCGTCTATTATAGTGCGGGAGTACCATCCGTCTATTATAGTGCGGTCGTATCAACCGCCTAGTGTAGTGCGGCCGTGTCAACCGTCTTTTGCAGTGCGGGCGTGCCATCCGTCAATATTATGGTGCGGTCGTATCAATCGCCTAGTGTAGTGCAGCCGTGTCAATCGTCTAGTGTAGTACGGCAGTACCACCCGTCTATTATAGTGCGGGCGTACCATGCGTCTATTATAGTGCAGTCGCATCAACCATCTATTGTAGTGCGGTCGTATCACCTGCCTAGTGCGGACGCGCGGCAGTACGATACGCACAGTGCAACTCCTTGCGCACAATAAGGAAGGCTATCACCCCCAATAGAAAGCCTTGCAAGGGCTTGTGCAGCAGAGTATATGTGCTCTAGGGTGCCCGTGCTACTGGTGATACTCGGGTATTTACTGATACTCGGGTTTTTGCCCGAGTACCAGCAGAGTATATATAGTATTGACAGTACCCTACTAAGCACACCCTTGAAGCCTTGGGTCGACGGTGTAATCGTCACCAATTTTCGACAGCAGTGTCATCCCTCTCAAGCCCCGGCAGGGCTATTAACCCTTTTAGGATTTGATAATATCTTGATTATAGTATACAGTATGAATTGTAGTATAAATATATATAAAATCATTCCTTGAATATCGAGTCATTCCTTGGTGTCATGGACTTTAGTCAGGAGTTTTTTGTCTCGGCCGAAGTATGCGATTCGCGGAACTGGAATTCTCGGTCGAATATGGCTTGGTTCGAGCGCCGCCTTCGGGGGGCGGCTCCAACGCCCCTCGCCCTGCCGTGTCCGTTCCGCACATCGACGTGAACGCGGACGGGCGCCGAGCGAGACGAGCGAGTGTCAAGGAGGAATTTTGGAAAAATTGTTGAATCTTAATGGCTGCAACGCCTGAATGATTTACAAAATTGGCATCATTTCCAAACGGTACGTGATAATGTTTGGAATTTTGCGGTGGCATGTGCAACTTTCTATTGTTTGGTCACAGATTGTGCACCAGGTGTGTTTAATTGCACGCGCCTGCATGATTTACGAAATTGGCATCATTTCCAAACCGTACGTTATAATGTTTCCACTGGCTTTAGCATGGCCGCTGACACTCCAGGCAGCCTCTGCTGTAGGCATGAACGAGTGCGGTTGATTCGCAGCGAACTATCCCGCTGTGCTCGCTTCTATGAGGCCATTGTCCACGCCATTTCATGTCACCTCCCTTCTGTTTTGAGCTCGTCGTCGTGCCGTCCAGGTACGAGGAAACCCGTACGTACTGGGTGAGAACAGCAGTATGTACAACGAGCATGAACGCCAACTGACGACATTGGCAAACACACAACATCAGGTGCAGCGCAGTAGCCGAAGGGCGAAACTTCTAGCACATACTGCAGCAACTAGTAGCAACCAGAACCACAGCAGATAGCTCAAAGTGCAGTACGAGTGCCGTTGGCAAGTTTAGTCGTACACGAATCACTCTGTCTAATATATAACAGAATCTCGAGACAAAACCAAGCAGGTAGAAGAGCCGTCTCTTCGGCCTTTGGCCCTGGCTTTAGCACGGCCGCTGACACTCCAGGCAGCCTCTGCTGTAGGCATGAACGAGTGCGGTTGATTCGCAGCGAACTATCCCGCTGTGCTCGCTTCTATGTGGCCATTGTCCACGCCATTTCATGTCACCTCCCTTCTGTTTTGAGCTCGTCGTCGTGCCGTCGAGGTACGAGGAAACCCTTACGTACTGGGTGAGAACAGCAGTATGTACGACGAGCATGAACGCCAACTGACGACATTGGCAAACACACAACATCAGGTGCAGCGCAGTAGCCGAAGGGCGAAACTTCTAGCACATACTGCAGCAACTAGTAGCAACCAGAACCACAGCAGATAGCTCAAAGTGCAGTACGAGTGCCGTTGGCAAGTTTAGTCGTACACGAATCACTCTGTCTAATATATAACAGAATCTCGAGACAAAACCAAGCAGGTAGAAGAGCCGTCTCTTCGGCCTTTGGCCCTGGCTTTAGCACGGCCGCTGACACTCCAGGCAGCCTCTGCTGTAGGCATGAACGAGTGCGGTTGATTCGCAGCGAACTATCCCGCTGTGCTCGCTTCTATGTGGCCATTGTCCACGCCATTTCATGTCACCTCCCTTCTGTTTTGAGCTCGTCGTCGTGCCGTCGAGGTACGAGGAAACCCTTACGTACTGGGTGAGAACAGCAGTATGTACGACGAGCATGAACGCCAACTGACAACATTGGCAAACACACAACATCAGGTGCAGCGCAGTAGCCGAAGGGCGAAACTTCTAGCACATACTGCAGCAACTAGTAGCAACCAGAACCACAGCAGATAGCTCAAAGTGCAGTACGAGTGCAGTTGGCAAGTTTAGTCGTACACGAATCACTCTGTCCAATATATAACAGAATCTCGAGACAAAACCAAGCAGGTAGAAGAGCCGTCTCTTCGGCCTTTGGCCCTGGCTTTAGCACGGCCGCTGACACTCCAGGCAGCCTCTGCTGTAGGCATGAACGAGTGCGGTTGATTCGCAGCGAACTATCCCGCTGTGCTCGCTTCTATGTGGCCATTGTCCATGCCATTTCATGTCACCTCCCTTCTGTTTTGAGCTCGTCGTCGTGCCGTCGAGGTACGAGGAAACCCGTACGTACTGGGTGAGAACAGCAGTATGTACGACGAGCATGAACGCCAACTGACAACATTGGCAAACACACAACATCAGGTGCAGCAGCAGTAGCCGAAGGGCGAAACTTCTAGCACATACTGCAGCAACTAGTAGCAACCAGAACCACAGCAGATAGCTCAAAGTGCAGTACGAGTGCCGTTGGCAAGTTTAGTCGTACACGCATCACTCTGTCCAATACTGAGTATATAACAACCGTTTTGTGTTCTTATTGAAAGAGAAAAAAAACATTACATTTCCTGTAAGAATGATACGTCGTACGAGCGGACGTTCTGATCCTGGTGTGTTGCTGCCGTGAGACCATGGAGCACACCGCATGTTTTACATAAACAAGAGCCAACAAGAGGCAGCGCACAGGGGCCCCCAACACAGAGACACGTGACAACCACAGCCAGCTGTCGATCACGTAATTCGCCGGTAGTCCGTGCTTCGGTGGGTGTATCGGAAGTCGTTCGTAGTACTGCTGTAGATCGTCGAAAAACCACGTGGCATCGTTCTGGTGGCAGACTCGCCAGTAGACCCCCCAAAATTTATTTACCTTTTCTTTTTCTTGGCCCCATGCACCCATTTCCTTTCCTTTCTCTTTGTTTGTTTCTTTTTGCCAATTGACTTTGCGTCTGTTGTGCGTATGCGTAGTGATAGATACCACGTGTAATATATGCGTGGTAGTCTTTCTTGGGTGGCAAGCGGTATAGTCGGTTTTTCCAGGCGCGAGTAATGAGACGTATGCACCAGCATGGACCTGGCACATACATCGTAGACTGACTCCCGATTTCACTTATATATGTTTCTGGTGGAGGCATGAATTGCGTCAGCTGCGATTCATGCGTGTACCACCTTTGGTTTGTGTTTTTCCCCTAAGGGTATTCCTCAGCTCCAGAGTGACTGGAGCCTGTCCTGTGACCACGGACTTGATTATGCGAGTTAATGTGAGAACGACAACAGCAAGAACAACGGAAATATTGCCTGTTTCTTGACCTTTCAGCTGCTTCCTGCAAATTTGGTTTTTCTGCGAACACGATTTTGAACCTTTTGATTTTTCTTCCTTTTTGTCTAGTAAGTTGAACCTCCTATTATTTGCCGCTAATTTGCCGCCTGTGCATTAGTTGCGGAACGGTCCAGCTTTAGCTTTTCTTTGATTCGCACCATTTGTTTTGTACTTGACGAAGCTTCATCGGCTGAGATCTGGGCTTGGCTTATCAGCTCGACACCGCCCAGCACCCCATCGCAGCGCTACAGCTTACAGCAACGAAGCGCCGTGCAGTGCCCTGCGATGCCCCGCGGCTCAGCTCAGCAGCGCACCGCTAGCTCAGCAGAGCGAAGCGCTATGCTTTGCCGTGCTCTGCCGTCGCGGTCGTTCGTTATTCATGATATCTAAAACTCCGCGTACGCTGATATTTAGGTATTTGGCGCTTTATTCTATACATATCGCGTCAACCATCGTAATATCATACAATATGGGGGAGGGAATGTAATCTCTATGCAAAGATCCTGGTTTGTTTTAATCAATTGTCAGCCGGCCGCCCCGGTGGTCTATTAAAAATAGTGGTTTTACCCTCGAATACTACTAACGTTTGGTTGTCCTTGAGTTCGACACCCACCACGATGAGATTTGACTTTATTTGCAAAAATGCAAAAAAAAAAACAGGGATCAACAAATTGCTGAGAGCGCCTAGCAGCGTGGGTTGGTTCGACGCGAGTCGACGAGGGAAGAAAATGCTGGATTCTCCTCGCGGTAAAAATGAAAGCACGTGCCGAAGTGGGGAGGGAGGAGGAGGGCCCGCTATGTGAGCCCGGATCTGAGTTACTACTGGGAGGAAGCGCGAGAGTGGTGCGGGGATAATACATGGGATGAAGAAAAAAAAATGTTGCAAAGGTATATTAATATTATAATTACCAGTAAATAATACTGTCAGTCTCTAGGAAATACGCACGGCACTATCAGCAATCGTCATGGTAGAGACACTCCGGATACTATGCATTGAGGGGACGCGTCCGATTTCGACAACGTGAAAGCCCCCACGAAGAAAAGACAGCAGACACACATATCCCGCCTTCCCGAGAAAAAACAGAGAAGAAGCGCTACGCCAACCTCCCGTACGAGCAAAGCCACCCCCGCACCAATCTTAGACAACGCCGCCTCAACGAGAGATCGCCCTCCTCTTCTTCTACGTTTTCCTCCTCGCCCGCGACCACGCAGACCAATCAATGCGACAGCCTTCACGTAACAAACAAAGCAATCTTCTTCCAAAACCTCGCCGGCTGACATGTCCTCATGTCGACGTTTGATGCAAACCGACTTTGCATCCTGTCGACTTCGAACCTCCATTGCCACGGGGACAGCAGTGCAGTCTCTTCATTAATGCCAAGGCCTCTTTTGTTTCGCCTAGAGGCGACGCAGGTTCTCAATAATACTCTTTTCGGTATTTTTGTTTGATAGACGCCAACTTTTACTTGACGGCGCATTTAACATAGTTTGTTTCGCCTATCCTTGCCTTTTTTGTTGTATAATATTACGTTTTTGCTTGTGCCAAAGCATGACTTTCATAATCCCATGTTCGTATTAAACTCTTGGCATTACTTTAAATCAATGCATGCCAAATCGGACAGCTACACCTTAAGTTGTCGAAGTGCGGCCCTGCCCTACCCGAAGCATGGGCGCCGGCGAATGCCGGCGCCCATGCGGAGCCCTTGTACAGACCAAAAAAGAGATGAGGGCGATCTAATCAAGCGTCTAGGAAAGGCCTGAGGCAACCCAATCCCAGTATCGTCATGCCTCACGCTTGCCTCGCAGCTTCCTGCGTTGCAGTTCGAACACATCTACACCAGCAGCTGGAATTGCTTCATGTGGCCGACGCCGTAACCAAGTCACTTTTTTCGTCACGATTTTTGCGTCTGAACGCCCAACGGGATTAATAGGTTAATAGTACGTGTTTCAGCACCATGCACCTTTCACACATAGGACAAAATGGCAATCTGAGTAGACCATCTACTGTAGGTCAATCTGAGTACACCATCTACTGTAGATCAATCTGAGTAGACCATCTACTGTAGATCAATCTGAGTAGACCATCTACGTCAACTGAGTAGACCGTCTAGGCGAATCTGAGTAGACAATCTACTGTAGGTCAATCTGAGTAGATCATCTACTGTAGGTCAATCTGAGTACACCATAAATGGCTCCTATATCTACCGAAATGATACTTGTATGCGGTGCAGGCCCTGTGCAGCTCCGATCCAGCCCAGGAAACATGTGCTATTAATAGGTGAACTGTACAGATATACGACCCCACACCCGGCAACATGGTCTAGGGCATGGCAGATCATGTAAACAAGGGATCTATTGTATCTGCCCTCAAAGACACAGCTCGTCAAGACACAGATCACTGCTGGAGGTCTGATCTGCTCGATGTGTGGCATTGCTCACCTCTTCTCCAACGACAGCGAACAGGGCCACCGAAAGCCCTCGCCATGCAGATCATACAGACGGGGCAGATCTTATAGACAAGGTATCTACTATATCTGCCTTGAAATACACAGCTCATGAAAACGCAGATAATTGATGGAGATCTGATGGAGATCTGATATGTTCGATGTGTGGTATTGCTCACCTCTTCCCCAAGGACGGCGAACAGGGTCACCGAAAGCTCTCGCCATGCAGGTCATGCAGACAGGGGGCAGATCATATAGACAAGGGATCCATTATATTTGCCATGAAAAGACACGGATCATCAGGACACAGGTCACTGACGGAGGTCTGGTCATTCAATGTGCAGTACTGCTCACCTCTTCTCCCACGAGGCCGAACAGGGTCACCGTAAGCTCTCGAGCCGCGTCTCGGACATCCCCGTTGCTGTGCGCGAAACCATTGCAAGACTGTGAATACACGTACATACAACGCACGAACAGACACAGGGGGGATTTAATACAGTTAGACTCACGCGAGGCTCATTTTTTTGGGGCGTCAACAAAATATGCTTACCCAATATCCGATGTATCATAGCGCACTACCAGGCCAGACGGTCGACCCGTCCCCATCTCTGACCTGAATAAAGCCCATGATGGCGTCGGCCGCAAGACCAGATCCGCCCTCCAGACCAAACTCTAAAACAAATTTTCTCAAGAGAATAAGCCTCGCGGTGATGGGTCTCCACGCGGAGAGCTGCTTCTTCGGGAGCGGCTTGAGCGCTATATGGCTGGAGGACGCGCGACATTGCAGAGGCGCGTAATTATACAGGAGGCAATTGATTAGTCTAATCAACTAAACACTTCGAAAAACTGTAGAGGATTGTTGATTAACGAATGAAACGAAGTTGAAACAGCGGCAATTAACTACTTACCAGTGATTCATTGTTACTTTATTCCGAGATAAGACTCGTACGAAGACAACGGAGGTTGTTTATTACCTTATTATTTTTGTTCGGAATTCTCGGGTGAAACGATGTTTCACACCGCATTAATCAGCGATTCGATCGATCGCTTTCTCGGTCCAGGCGTACAAAAAAAAAACAGTATAGCAGTCGCAAGGAACTCGCGCAGCAGGATATTTGACATTTCAATAAAAAGATTCTAACAACATCAGCTGTGAGATCGACCAATTTAGAGTCGATACTCACCTTTGCAACTTGCGGACTTACACCGGTCGCTCGTTTTAGTAAGTTTTTCACTAGTCAAAAATGTAATCAATACCTGGTACTTGTTAACTGCCCGCAACTTGGGTGCCATGGTGGAATGGTGGAACGACGGCAGACGTAGAATACGGCTCAACCTTTTTACCTCTGCGAAATCGATACCCGAAATCGTGGGTGTAGTTAGTATACTTCCAAGTATAAATATAAAGGGGTTAATCCGATAGACAGCCTTGCAGGTCAAGCGACTCGCCTGACGAAGGTCGGCCCAGCTGTGCGACACCGGGCGACCGCGATGAGCCCGTTCATCGCCCCGTCTCGAAGGCGGGCTTGGCCGTCGCCCAGCTTGTTGAGTAGAGTGGCCACCGTAGGCTCTAGTGCGGCGACGACGTGGTTGTGTCGTGCTTCCTTGCAAGCCCCTACTGACACCAGCACTGAGTCTAGGAAGTCCAAAGTTGTTAGAAAAACCTGAAGAACAAGAACAAGAACACGAACACGAACAAGAACAAGAGCAGGGACAAGAACAGGAAAATAACTTAGGCCCCTGTCGACACAAATACTGAATTAAGGCAGTCGAGAGTCGTAAGAAAAAAGCTGAGGAATAAGAACAAGGACGAGAACGAGATAAGACATCAGGAGTGAGTCCATGAAGTCGAGAGTGGCCATAAAAAACTGAGGAACAAGAAAAAAAACAAGAGGGAACAACATATCGGAACCAGAACTGAGTCCACGAAGTCGAGAGCTGGAAGAAAAGCTGAGGAACAATAGCAGAGAGCAAAATCAAAACACGAGAGCAACCGCAAGAAAAAGAACAAGGGCAATCATAGGCACAATGACAGGAACAGCATCAAACACAAAAGCAAGAACAAGAACAAGAACAAGAACACCAAGAGTCGTCATAAAAAAACGAGGATAACATTTCACGACCACCAGCACGGTGGTTGATGACGCACCAGCATAACTGACGACGCATTTACCAAGGCCATTTTGATTACGCACCAGGAAAGTCGACAACGCACCAGGACAATAGTTGCGTCTCGGTCACCAGATCATGGGAAGCGGACAGAAAACACGACAAAAAACACCGTGTAGTCTATACTGCAGGCTGCAATTTTTCATCACTTGCGCGATCTTATCCTAAGACTCCCACAAGGAGGAACCTGGCAGAAAACGCTACACCAGGTACCTGGTAAGTAACAACACCGTACCTTGCACGCTGCTGGTACATCTTGCGTTTTTTCACCTGAGCGATTTTATCCTCAAATCCCACACGGAGGACCTGGCAGATCTCGGCAAGGGCGGAGTTGATGCCCGGATCGTCCTCCAAATCAGGCAGCAGTAGCTTCATCTAAGCAAAAACGTCGACAATGCCGGTAGCGCTCATGATAAACCGTACAGGAAAGGGTGCCAAGGTTGACGTGGAACGTTTTTGTGGCCAGCTTGTTTTGGGCTGACGCGGCTGTCCTCTCCAATCGAGGAACCACCAAAAATTCGTTAGAATATCGTTTGTGTCGTACAATGCGCTTCGTTGTGTCGTACCGTTTGTGTCGTACAATATGCTCTGTTGTACTATGTACCGTGTGTGTCGTGCAATACGCTTTGTTGTATTACTGCGCCGTTTGTGTACAACACGCTTTGTTGTACGGTACCGTTTGTGTCGTACAACATGCTTTATTGTAACGTACGGTTTGTGTTGTACAACACGCTTTGTCGTGCTGCACCGTTTGTGGTGTGCAACACGCTTTGTTGTACTGTAACGTTTGCGTCGTGCAGTACGCTTTGTTGTATTGCACCGTTTGTGTCGTACAATGCCATTTGTTGTACTGCACCGTCTGTGCTGCACAACACGCCTTGGTGTATGTGTTGAACAAGGTTCCCCCTCAGGATATGGTTGGCTTGAAATCCCGGGTGTGTGTGTCGCAAGTGAACCGGGGGAACACAGGCATTTCTATGAGGGGCACCAGGTACGACAACATGAAACACGCCTCTTGCAAACTAAACAAAACATAAGCTAGCCATTAGCCACCATAGCCACCACGCAAGTAACTGGGCAAGCGACGCCGACTATTCATATCCATAACCAAAACGCGAAAACGGGTTTATAGCTCAGCTTATACCTACTGTAGGGCGTGGAATGCTTCAATGAATGTTTTAATGAATGCTTCAATGAATGCTTCAAAGACTGCTTCAATGAATGCTTCAAAGACTGCTTCAATGAATGCTTCAATGAATGCTTCAAAGAATGCTTCAATGAACGCTTCAATGAGTGCTTCAATGAATGCTTTAATGAGTGCTTCAATGAACGCTTCAATAAACGCTTCAATGAATGCTTGAATGAATGCTTCAATGAATGCTTCAATGAATGCTTCAACGAATACTTCAATGACCATCGCTACGGTAGGGGGTACCCTCTATTGCACCGCCCGCCAGGTTTTTGGCCACCCGCACGAGTGACTCTGTACCTCATTGCAAAAAACTCTAGAGGCGATTTGTCTGGCGTAGCGTAGCTAACCAATCCATGGCGGTGTCGTATCCCAAAATAAGGTATACGCGAAAGTTTTTCAGACCGCAAAGGCACAGGGGCGTCACTTGCGCGTGAGCTCGGCCCACTGGAAAAAGTGGCCCCAAACATGACCCCCCCACAGTAGCCTTGGTCTCATCCAAGCAGTCACGTAGACAGCATCCAGAGGGTTAATGATGAACCCTACAGGAAAGTGTACCAAAACGATTAGCTAACGCCCCCATCGGTCACACCGTGCAACACAACAGTACAGCACACCTACACAAAACAGCATTAGCTTTTCATCGAATCAAGAAAAACTGGCGGAACGCCAAGAGCGAAAACGCCCGAAAAAAGCGAGAAAACTGTGCAAGACGCGTGCCAAGACAAGGGCACCATTTTTTCGGCCAAATTATTTCTGATTTGGCCGGGCTCCTCAGTTGGAAAGCTGTAACACCCGAAATCGTTGCTGTACTCTAAATCGGGCAGCACCAGCTTCATCCAAGCAAAAACGCGGACAACGTCAGGAAGGCCAGGAAAGCACACGAAAACAAAAAGCGGAGCTATACTCCTAGGAAGGCGAAAAAAAAAAAAAAAAAACGGATCGTTATCATTCTTTCTGTTCGAATCGACAAAACGGCGTTTTTATTGTCAATTTTGTTCTACCTGGTGCTTGGTTTTAGTAACCCCCCTATCTGGCTCCTGTAAAAAAAAGTGTGGATAAGATGTTGCTTTTAGTACTCCCCCGGAAGGTTCAACGATAAACCGTACAGGAAGGGGTCCTAAATGGCTTTAAGCTTGCGCACCCTGCGGTGATACAGTACATGCAGGACGCCTACAATAACGAAAAACAGAATAATAAGAAAGCCAGGCTGATATTTACAGGAAAATAGGAAATACGGGAGTCGTTATGCTGACGATAGAGCAGCATAATAAGAAAGACAGACTGAGGTTTACCAAGAAAATAATAAATCCGGGAGCCAATGTACTGAATAGTTACCGTAAAAACGCACCCCCTCCCAACATGAGAAACTAAGCCTGGGTCAGCATTCCTGTTTCTTATATATATATATCCTGTACTGTGGTACAAACATTATCAAAATGCCGAGTGAAAGTAGTCGGTCAAAGGTGGTAAGTTGAGCGATATACACCGTGCTTTGAATGAAGTGCGCAATTAGTTGGTCGAATATAGATGGTGTCAGCAAGATAACCTTGCTCCAAGTTTGAGTGCCGCACCTTCAAGACGGCGGCCTCGCGAAGGGACCACGTCTTACTGTAGAAACATCTTGTAAGATAATCGCCGAACAGGCTGTTGAGCCCTTGCACCTGCCACCACAAGCACGGACAGCATCATTTTCAGCATTAGACTGCAGCCAGAGGCAGGCTAGACCTGCCACAACAATCACGGGCATCAGCAGCTCGAGCATTAGACTGCTATCATCACAGGCAGACTGTCGAAGCCGGAGTTGCTAAGCGTGGTCTACGACCAATCTGGCACGCGGGTTTTCAACCTTTGCATCAACATTATGGCCCACAAAAGCGATCACGTTTTGATGTAGAAACCGTCTCGTCATATAATCGCCGAAGAGAGGCTGTCGAGTTTTTGGACCTGCTACAACAACAGCGGACATCAACATTTTCAGCACCAGACTGCTGCCACAAGGAGGTTGTCAGAAGCAGAGTCGCCAAAGAGTGCCGTCCCAGTCACATCATGAGCACGCGTCCCAATATTGGCAAACCCCTCCGAACATCTCACCTCCGAGAGGTCCACCTTAGCGCTCAAACTCTCCGGAGCCGCAAGGTCTTCGAAGTTAGGAACTCCCTCCAGCGGGTGCTGTCCGGGAGGAAACCCCCCTCCTAACTCGCCTCCTTTTTCGCTCCCCTCGTGCCTCCAGTCCTCTCCGGCTGCATCAATCAGATCACCACAAGAGAGTCACCAAAAAAGAGATGATCGGATGTAAACGCTTAGTTTAACCGCTTTAGAACTTGAACTGCAACAACGTTTTTGGGGACAAAATACTTGGAATAAGTGGGTAATTGTTGTCAAGCAATAAACGCTAAGTCTCTTGTTTCATGGCAAACCAGCACACCCGGAAAGCTGGAGTAGCATTTTCTCCGCCAGTTAATATAGAATAAAAAGGCTCCCTTGGAACCCCCGTCGTGCCCCCACTCCTCTTCAGCTGCATCAAGAGAGCCGCCACCACGGGGCCACTACAATAGGAGATCGAAACTAAACTTTTGAGGGCACTCGGAAAGTTAGAGTGCCACGATCTTCGCCAAATTCTTATTAAAAAGTCCCAAAAAAACGTTTGGCCCAAGTATTATTACGCAACTTGCAAAGCCAAGTATCCACCATTCAACCCGTCGAACGCACATCTTACGTATTCGAAATACTATTACACCATACTAGGTACCAGGTATATATTTACATTCCACAAGGCCAAAGCTCTCCATGACATACAAAGGAAAACATAGTGACGGAGGATGCCACGATTAGGACCGCAGTTCGCACGAGATGAAACGAACATGCCTCAACAATCCCGCACAGCCTTCTTTTCGATGGAGGCCGTGACTGGGCGGGTAATCCCAAAGCCATAACGCGCTACATTCGCACTGCTACTCCTATTGCTCCTTGTAGTAGTAGTAGTAGTAGTAGTAGTAGGAGTAGTAGTAGTACTAGTAGTACTAAGTAGTAGTAGTACTAGTAGTACTAACTAGTACCTACTACTACTAGTACTACTAGTACCACTACTGCTACTACCACTACTACTACCACTACTACTACCTACTACTACTACCACTACTACTGCTACTGCTCCTACTACAACTACTACTGCCACAATTACTACTACTACCACTACCACACTACCGCCACTATTGGTATTAATAGTAGTCCTCACGCGATGGGTGTGGTCTCAAGCCTTCGGCCGAGTGCAGGATGCGCGGCTTAGCCCTTGGCGGCGAGCCCTGGGGGTCGTCTGCACCCCCCGCCTCGCTACCGCCTCCATATCTCCCAGAGCTCTCCACAAAGCGTGCGTCCGGACTAGCACCGACGCGCCGTTGGCCGTGGCCGTGGTTTCGGGTTGCTATTGGCTGCTCGTCCAGCGGTAGCTGGTTGGACGAGCTATTCGTTTTCCTCCCTCGTCCACCTGTCAAACATAACATCGAATTGCGTAGCAATTACAGGCTGGTTCACGTTAGAAGCCCCAAATTTAGTCCCCGGCGAATGTCCACGTCGTTTTTCGATTCAGACCGTGAAAAATTGCACACGTCTTATATGTGCCCCTGCGAAGACCTTACTTGTGTCTTCTTTTTTTTGCCTGATTTTTCGTCAGTTAAGATTTTTCGGAAAAAGTAGATCACCTTAGCGTGAATATTTTCGGCGAAAAAAAAAACGAAGGTCATACCTCGGAATGGGCATGTAGAACACGTGTGCAAAATTTCAAGATCTATCTCTCAAAAATGGCGTGGACATTTGGACTTTTGTGCGTAAAAATGAGTAAGATACGTTATTTCCTTCAAATGACTTGGTTTTAAAGTGGTATCCCGTTTTTCGCTGGATTCCGCTTAATGTTGAACACAGGCAAGCCAGACCCTCGATTTTTGGCGGGAAAAATCCTACAGACACGCCTTGCAGTACGCCCAATCGGATCGAGCAAAATTAAGCTTCTTTTTTTTCGCCCCCGCTCGGAAAAAGCCCGAATATTATTGAACATAATGAAGGCCTGTCATTGGTCGACACGAGTTTCGCTCCTAGAGACAGCCCGAAGCCATTAAAAAAAAACTGGCCTTGTCACCCTCACCCTCTCTTACACTGGTCATGGGGGGTCAGTATGATACCAAATAATCCCTCTTTGACTAGATATTGCGAGCGGCATTCGTGGGGGAGATACGTTTTTTTTTACTTGAACCAGCCTGTACGGTTTCGTTGAGCGGAACTTACGTGAGACATAAGGAACTATCGCACGGGAAGGGTTTGTGCACGATAGTGCTTCGTAATAATCCTCTGGGGGCTATGTGCAAGCCACAAAGTGAAAGACAAAAGCGGTCTTATGAAGGTGTGAGCGTACAGCATGCGGTAGTTGGTGCTACACTCGTGTTGTTAGATACGTTATGTCGAAGTCCGACATGGGAAAACATCATCCCCTAACCTATCATTACCAGCCGGCGGTAGTTTTTTGGTAATTGTGGTCAACGCTGTGATGGTCATTTTTGGTATCCCGATACAGTCCCAAAGACGTCAGCACTACTACATACCAAGGTACCTGGTGCACTACTACCACTGCCACTACTCTCTACCAGGTACAGCTTTTCGAGCGGTTCGTAGCATGACCGGTGTTCAACCGCTGACCAGCCTGATTGGCATGCAAGAACAACATCCAACCGACTGCGCTTTTCTCCATGCACACCCCTGCGCTCAAATAAAAACCTAACAAAGGCGCGAACATCAACATTGCACAGATTCTCCCAATATACTCCATATTCCGAGAATACTTCGAGTATTTGAAGTATTTGGTACCGCGAGTACAGGAGTATTTCCAGTACTGACGGCCGAACTACTGCGAGTACCGGGAGTATTGTTGTTATTGTTTTGACACTAACTCGCATAATCAAGTCCGTGGTCCCAGGACAGGCTCCAGCCACTCTGGAGTGGAACAATGCCCTAGGGAAAAAACAAAAGCAAACCGCAGTATGAGCAGTATTGGCGGCCGAAACACCGCGAGTACTGGGAGTACGAGCAGTACAAAACTCCGGCTATAAGCAGAGCCCGCTGTACAAACATTTGAAATACTGCAAGTACTCGGAGCATCAGCAGCATTGAACGCCGAAATACTTCATACTCCGAGCATACTTCGAGTATTTGAAGTATTTGGTACTGCGAGTACTCGGAGTATTGCCAGTCCTTATGGCCGAAATACAACGAGTACTGGTAGCACGGGCAGTACTGGCGGCCGAAATGCTGCGTGCGCTGTGAGTACGAGCTGTACACGACTTCGAGTATAAGCAGTAACCGCAGTGCAAACGTCTGCTGCGAGTACTCGGAGTATCAGCAGAGTATTGAACGCCGAAATACTGCAGTATACGAGTAAAATACTCCGAGTATTACTGCCATGTGCAGTAACTCGCAGTACGAAACCCCAAATACTCCAAGTATTACTTTACCTCGCAGTACGAAACGGCGAAATGCCGCGAGTATTAGCAGTAAGAGCAGTACCATAAAGAGCAGCCAACATACTGCGAGTACCATGAGAAGCGTAGAACCCCGAAATACTTGAAGTACTTGAAGTATTCCAAAGCATCGAACCCCGAAATACTCCAAGTACTGGGAGTACCCACAGTATCAAACCTCGAAATACTTGAAGTACCGGCAGTATCTGCAGTACAGAAACCCGAAACACTGCTATTAATAGTACTCGCAGTATTCGCAGTACATATCCCCGAAATACTGCGAGTACCCTAGTACTTGCAATACCGTTTCTCCGGAATTCATTTTTCATTTCTCCCCGGTACTGGGACCATCTGTGCAACACTGTCAAGAGTTAACTCAGACTCTAGCGAAAGCGAGATTGCCGATAACACCCGACACGGCAGCACCTCCCCCCCCTACACTCGCAGCAGAACCCAACAAAAGCGCCAACATTCACAGACTACACAAGCGAAAGCGAGGTTGCGGTTCACACATGGCAGCAGCTCACCCAGCGAGCCCTCCTCGTCCCTTCCAGGTCTTGCATTGAACGATCGGTACCCCGGAGCATTGCTGCCTTCACCTTCAGCCTCCTGCAAGATGTGCGACAAGTGCGACGGTCATCACCCATGTAATATATGACTTTTATCCTCGAATGCTGTACTCGTATTAATATTAACATATTAGATAACTAATAATATTCTGTATTCATACTCCTCCCGATATTGAAGCCGGGGGGGAGAAAAAACAAAATAAACCACCTACCATACATATGATAGAGCAGTATAGTGGAAACCACAGTAATACATTTGTAAAATAGATATGATGTTAGATCTAGCTCAAAATTCCCCACCTAAAGTAAAAATACCAACACTCACCATTATAGTGGACAAAAATAGGACCCCTCCCAATAAAAAACTCACCCATATATAGTATAATTACAAGTACCAACAACGCAGCTTGCAAAGATGAGTATTGACCCGAAATTCGTCGAACTCACGGCTGACGTCCTGAAAATATTTTTTACAAGAATATATATATATATATACCAGGGGGGGTTCGGGGCTGCCGCCCGCACGGCTGACGTCCTGAAAATATTTTTTATAAAATATACATACATATATTATAAACATTAATATATATATATACCAGGGGGGCTTCGGGGCTGCCGCCCTCCTTGGCTCCGCGCATGCCCGTAACTTCGAGGATGCATACACGTATTATGAGTTTAAGATTATAGGTAAAGCGAGGCTATACACGAGACAGCACTGCCAAGGGTGCAGCATTAAAAACAAATCGTGTTTGGATAAAGAGAAAAAACACTGGAATCAGCTGCAATAAACCACAGCAACAAATTGCGTCATCCGGCACACGATGACGAACAGCAGCAGCAACAGCCCCCGCACATCTATCATCATGTACGTGGCATTTCAAAAACAGCAGGAGCGGCAGCTGCGGTAGTTTGACAACAGCAAGCAGAATTTCCAGCATAAAAATAGGCATACAATGATATTTTCACTTTGCTTTGAGCCGGTACATAAAACAAAAGCAAGCAGAGTGAGTATCGCACGTTGTACACCGAGGCTCGATCACAGACAAAAGAAAACAAAGAAACTAACTTTAAAAAGAAGAGGAAATGACCAAGATTCGAACTAACGCCAAATCGACTAAACATCGTTCGGGGATATTCCTCACGCTACTGCTGTTATACTACTACTAGTAAGCCATTTTTTGTGGTTGTATACCTACTATTAATACTACGCACTTGACTTTTCGCAACTGAAGTTTCGATAAAAGCACGAATTTTGCGCCGTCTGTCACGACACGAAGCGAGAACAACCGAGGCCAACCCCGACAGGGTTCGGGAGAATCGACCAAGGTGAGGCACGTCTAGGAAGGACTGCCTACACCAATATCTTGAAAAACTATATAGGAATTAGAATAGAAGTCTGGAACTGTAATCCCGCCGCGCCTTCGCGGAAGTGTTGTGGAATCTTCCCGACCTAGCCGGCGAGCCTAGTAGCAAGCAGTCGCATCGGAGTGCGAGCAGGCAACAGTCCCAGCAGTAGCACTAACCCTAACCCTAACCCTTACCCTAACCCTAACCCTAACCCAGAGATTTCTAGGACTAGCAGGGTAACCCTAACCCTAACCCTAACCCTAACCCAGAGATTTCTCGGTTTTCACTCTTTATTTCATATAATAAGAAAAAATGCTCGCGTACACTACCGTCTAGAAAACAGCGCGCCGAGAGGTGGACCTCAGCTCGAGTTATTTCCAAGACGGCTCAAAACCTGGTCTAAATCGGACCCTTCCGCCGCTCTCGTGCAACCTCTGGATAACCCTCCATGTATATATATATATATGAAACGACGAGCAGCGGGCATGCTGAACCCTCTGCGCGACAAAATTGAAGGCACATACCGGGGGGGAGATTGCACGACACCTGTGACCACGCATTGTCGAGAAGATGGAAAGCAAAAACGTGATACCAGGTACTAAAAACAAGACCGGGTACTCATTGATACTTGATACAGACAACTCTGCGCTTTGTTGATGCGTACAGCTTATGGACAGCACGCAAACTTTACGGTTGCAAATGAGCTTGTCACTGTGCACTGTGCTAGAAGATGGACTTTGCCACTCATCACTCATGAAATTACTCACGACAGCAATGGCTATGTCGGGAAAGCAATGTGGCACGACACAGGCCAGATCCAAAAAGAGCTTAACCCCTTTAGAGCCCCCGAACCCCTCCCCATACTGTATCCGAGTGATTTTGTCCCCAAAACGGGTTTCCAGTTGTAAAGGGGTTAAGCTATTTCACTCCTGTAGCGCTGCACTCCCGCTACGGGGACATACTACTTTTGGAACCAGTGTGACGCGACCCAGGTGCTACCCGAAACTCGAAAAGACCATCGAGGCTTAGCTCTTTCAGCGCCGCACTCCCGTTATGGAGACAAAACGCTTGGGATGGCATTAGGACGGTTGTAGGATTTGGAAAGGGTTAGGCCTGTCCGAGCCCCCGCGATATTCCGGCACCCCCACCACAGGACAGCAGATACCTGTACACCCTCATGATACACGTTCTTTGTTGGATCTGCCAGCACTGACGAGTTAGATGTGTATGGAGTTCATCCATCTTTCGGAGGCATTACCACGTATACATAACCGTCAGAGGTCTCGAGGAGAGTTCGGTCGGCTGCTCACTCCACGCTGTCTCCTGTTTCTATTCAACAATACACACGGTCCAACAGCACCACCTGCTAGACTTCGTGGCAGTCAAGGCCAGCAAGCCGGGGTCCACGAACATAAACGCTAATTCCTACAAGTTAAGTTTGTCGACAAAAAAAAGGCCTCATTCTAATTCCTAGGAGCTTGTCGACGAAAAAATAATCTCACACTAACTTCCTAATAGTTTGTCGACAAAAGCGAGGTTGCGGTTCTACCGGGGGTAGCTCTGTTCGAGTCCCCGCGGTAATCCGACAGGCTGAACCTTATCGCAGCACCCTCATAACCCGTCTCCAAGGGACACCAAATGACAGCATCTACCGGTGCGCGATGCATATACACACCTGCTCCGAGCTCACTTCCTCCAGCTTTGCACGGAGCTCGGGGTTCGGATGCGCCGCGACCTGAAGCCGAAGAGCGTCGGCCTCGACCTGAAAGCAGGGGTGTGTGTTGCGGATCCCGGTTCACGAACGATTCGTAATCCATACCAGGTTCCCAGAAAAAAAAGTGGTGCTTGAATTTTTTATAACAGCCCCTAGATAGAAACGCCTCCATTAATATGTTGGAAAGCTCTCCTTCGTGATAATTCTAACGGGGGGGATGATAGCGATGCATTCCCTACGGTAAGTTTTTTGCGGTAGCGTTTCTTGAGCGCCGTTCCCCAATTGCTCATGTTACGGGAAAAATACGCTACAGGTTCGCACTCTAACTTGCGGCAACACAGAAAAGCCAACTCGACAGAGAGAGGGTCTCGATCACAACCAGCTCGCACGTTGACACAACGACACACCACTCTGGACGGATATACAAGGGCCGTTGGGACACTAACATGAATCCCCCAACGGTCCTTACATTTTTGGTCAAAGCGGCACTGATGATTATGTTATCACATCACCTCAAATCCCTGCCATCTAGCCCCTCGATCACAAAGAAAGGCTAACCAAGCATCCCGATGGAGGATGGGGGGGATAATACGAGCATCGCAGTACCAATAGCGCTACAACGACATATCAAGCCGAACACGTTGCACAATAACACCACTGTAGATACCCTGTACCATCTCTTAGCTAGTACCACCTCATCATCACTATCATCCGTCAAGCTTGTTCCCTAAAAGGTACCGCCTCAGTGTCACTATATCCTGTCTCCTCGGCTGGGTCACTCTGACAAATGCTTTCGTTGCTGACCCACGGAGTGCGATCACACCACCCCACCCACCTCGGTGTGTTTCCACGCCCAATCCTGACCAAATATAGCCACCTGGCGCGGGACTAGCGTACCACGTAACGACATACCAACACGACGCTTCAACCGGAAAACGTTGCGGTGCACACAAGCAGCCCGCAGCGCTTGCGATACACGTCAACGAAGTAATTATTAATATCCCGGAGCTAGTTCTTGCTAGCTTGAGGGGAACACAGCGACAGAGCAAATTGCGGTTTCAACTTCGGCCGCACAAAGCAAGCGACGCAGGCTGCTGCTGCGTTAAGAAATGAGATACTTGTAGTACGAGTCACATTGCAAGACCTCAGCTGGGTGTACTCTCGTGCTGCTGCACGCTCAAAGCAGACGGTTGATCAGACCGGACCCCTCGTTTTACGGTACACGAAGTAAAGCAAAAAACCTAGGTTCCAAAAGCGTGCAGTATTAAAACAGATATGGTACGTAGCAGCGAACAGTCACCGTCGCCGACTGCCGCTGATGGAGGGGTGCAGGGGGCAGGGAACCTCGCCATTTTTCCCGTACCTTCAACATCTTGGCTCTGTCATAATCCTCGTCCTCCACGGCCTGCCTCTTCGCCACCTCCAGTTGAGCCAGCTGCTGCCCGAGCGACTTCAACTGAGTCTCCGCCTCCTTCAAAAGTTTAGCCGTGTCGTAGTCCTGGATAGTAAATATAATATCACGGGGTTTCCAGCGCAAGGAGGGCTTAACACATCAACTACACCACTGCTCTACTGCTGCGTGCCTGAAAGACTTGATATCTGACACGTGCTACGATAGGGATACAGTACCTCTTTTTTTTCTTTGGCAAAAATGTTTCCGACCGACGGGACTCCTCAACTATAGGGGTACAGTACCCCTGTTGGGCGAAAGTGTTCATGACTGACGGGCCTCCTCAACCAACGACTACGCTACCCAACAGCATTGGAACACCATATAGCATGCGTTTTATACTAACACGAAGTACCGGTGTCATACATTACAGTAGGGATCCCCCAATAAGGTGGTATCCCGATATAAGGCGGTCAAAAGCGCTTGGCGCGACTGAGGAATTGCACTCATAACCTGGGGTGAATAAGGCGGCTTCCCTTTACAAGGCGGTCGCAATGGTCTGGCACACCACAGCCCAACTGGGGGACCCCTACTGTATGCACCTTGGCCCTGGCATCGTTTGTCGGATTAATCGTCGATTATTAAACTAAAAACCAGTGTATGGGTCAGGATCAACATTTCTGAAGTGAGGGGCCGCAGAAAAAAAGTAGGTTCACCCCATACCGTACTACTAGTAGCATGCGTTGTCTTCTTCTGCCCCGGCGCACGCACCGTGAGCGGGGGCTATGCTTCCCCCCTCCCCCACACCTGTGCCATCACCGTGACGTGCTGGCCACTGCGTGGTTGATGAAGGTCGCGCTGACAGAGAGCGAAAGGTTCACAACAAAATTAAATTACTCGTGGCCACTAACAGTAGCTCTTTGAGGGGCAGCGCCTGCGAACGGAAAAAAACATCCGGCCAGCGGTGCAACCGGTTCTAATGGGGGAGCGCCAACCACACACCGGATATAGAAAGAACATTGATAAGGTCGCGGTGGGATCAAGGTGCCTGGCGGGAGGAAGGTGGAAGTTTTATTGGCATACCCGGTTTGCAAGTAAGTCGTCGCCCTACTGCTGCAGTTCGAATACCCTGCTCGAGGGGTACCACCAGCGCCATAGTACTCAAAGCTGCACTGCATCGGTGCCTTTGGCCCCACCCCCCACCTCTGAGCGTACGGCCCTATCCTTCGCCGCAGCAATATCTCGTATCCGTTCAGCCGCTTCCGGGTCGAAATTCATGTCGAAGCTCAAATCGTTCAATTCCGCCTGTCCAGGACGAGCCACCCCCACCCCCCCCGCCCTCCCATCGCTTCCTTGAGAGTGCGCTTGAATAGATCGAGGACCTGCACCGTAGGGTGCCGGTGGAACGTCTAGGGCTCCCGGCGCTAGCTTTCCGAGCTTGTCACCGAGGAGATTGACGGCGACGATTCCAACCTGAGCGAGGAGGGGAGGGGAGCATCGATCGACAACGTCGCCACGCTGATTTTTTTTTGATAGCTTGTGCACGTTTTCTCATCCGACGAAATACCTGAGCCCGTGCAGGACACCTCTTCGCATTGTAGTCCTGGCACTCTAAAACTATCGTTCATCAGCCAAGCAGAGGCCGGTGCTGTAACCGTGACTTTTTATCGTCATTCCGCCCCTTTCAAGTTCCAACAAAGTCTCAAAAGGGTTACACGGGTTGGCCGCTTTGTGTGCGTAAAAAAAAAAATCGTCACAAAGCTATAATTTTGACGGAGCCACAAAAAGACGGATCCCTGCTTTCGAGTTGCCTGAACCGTGCGCTGTACACCAACGCGCACAACGCAAAGACTGCTATAGATATCCTGTTCACACTCGCCAGTATCCTGCACGCGGAATGTTGGAAACGATCGAGCGATGTATCACGGACAGCTTCCAAAGCTCCACATCGACTGATCGGCACAACTCACACACAGCTCAAGCTTTGTTATTAGTTGAAATAAAATATCCTGCTGCGCGAGCTCCTACCGAAAGCAACTGTACACCAGGTACCAGGCACATCTTACCTGGTTGAATAGGTTGGTTTCGTCGATGCGGCACTTGTGCACCATCATACGCACGCCCTGCCCCGGAGCGTTGGCATAGACGCTCTCCCGCTAATAAAACAACTAATCAATTGCCCCCTACTCGTATGAGCCAGAAACTGAAATAACTAACCGAAAATGAATATTTCATATTCAACTCATCAATAGCATTACCCCCTTATATAGGGTATCACTAGGAATTAGGGTCGGTCCCTCCGCCCGAATGGCGGAGGGGGCATATTGTGAAACTATTAGGTCAGAGGGTTATCGAAGCGCAGTATCGGCAATGCTGTACCTTGTTAAAAAAAGTTTGGCTTCGTTGATGGAACACATGTGCACCAGCATGCGCTAGTACAGCCGCGGAGGGTTGACATAGACTCTTCAGCTAAATAATTAAATACACCCAATACCTAAATAATTAGAAAAAAACAATGATCCCATATCCAACAAATGTAATACATCACCCCCCGTATCAATAATCTACCTGGTTGAAAAGGTTGGCTTCGTTGATATAGCACTTGTGCACTAGCATGCGCAAGTACTGCCCCGGAGCATTGACATAGACGCTCTTCAGCTCTCGCGCCTGAAACTTGGAGCGCTCGTTGCTGTTGAGGCTCAGGTACCCAAGCCGTCTGAACTGCGCCGACTCGTAGTCATCCCCATGCCCCACGAAGAGCTCAATCTCTGTCGCGATTTTGCTCTGGTGCGACAAAATTTGAACCTGTGATGGCAGGCAGCAAGAGGGGGCTTCGAGATTTAAGCCATGTTTCGTGTCTGTTCAAGACGGGGGAGCGCAATTGTCTTCGTTCCCACTGTACGCACTACCAGGCATATTACGTATGGTCCTTTGATACATGGGACATTATATGGTACATCGTACCTACAGCACTACAACTAGTCAATGTGTAGTCTAAGTTTGTACATAAAAGGTGATATTTCCCATGGTATGATACCGGGTAGATGCTATATTCTTTCGGTGCGTTGTGACTACTCGTATCATACGGTATCAGAGAAAATAACGTTTAACGATTAAAAATCAAGAAATGTTGAGGAGATATGTCTTCTCATCATCACGCGAAGCTAGAGGCGAACTTGGAATCGAAGCTTACGGTGCCCTTGGAACTGGACTTGCTACATTCACACTCCACAATTCTAGGCCCCGTTTATACAATCAATGCATAATATGATATATGGTTAAGGTTTCCCTTCGGGACGGGGTTAACATGGTATCGCAAGGGCGTCGAAAGTCGAAAGGGGGGACACAGGCATTCCAGTGGTATATATGAGCTGTCTTTGCTGCTGCTGCATGCTTTGTATACCAGGTACCTGATACGATGTGTGTTTGGTTGTTGCAGTGAACGTGAAAAATTTGTTGGGGTTCGGTCTGTGGTCGTTAGGGGACATCCGGGATACATCCCCGGGTTTTCCATTTTTGAGTCGCATGTTGAGGGTAAAACGGATACTGCTGGTTGCTCTGAGATCATTGCAACAGGCGGTGGGTAGAGGGCCTCCCCGCGGCTGTGGATCGTCGGTGAGCCTCGGGTTTGACCGTGTAGGGTCTGTCTCCCCGGGGTTGTGGGCTGACAGGTAATCCACGTTTTCTCCGGTGTCAACTCTACTTTATTGGGTGATCATCTCACAAGTTGAGATTGATCAAAGCCGATAGTTCCCTCTCCTTTTATTTTCTTCTCTTCTTTTGGTGACACCAGTGCACCAACCACACATATACACCGTGACTACCGGCACAAAGGCAAAAGCTTGAAGCACGGGTGCCGATGTACTGCTGCTGCTGTATACTAATTTTGTGACAGCAAACACTCCACTCATACGTACCTCTTACATACCAGGTACAGAGGCTCACACACATACACACAGAAGAGCCTTCTATGGCTGTCACAAAGGAGAGAGCTCAAGTTCGGAGCCTGGAGGGCTATGTGTGATGCAGTAGCATAGCAGCAGACCGAGAAAAAACAGAAGCATATGAGTTTCTATGCACCCTGCGCGGCTCGGTGAAACGAGGCAGGCGGCAGGATGGGGCATCGCTGCGGGTCTTGCCCGGTGCGACTACCCCCCGGATGCAAAAACAACTAAATAAATAGTACCTACGTGCCAATTTCCCATGTCGACGAACGGAGCGAGGCAGTTTTGCCGGGCGAGGTGTGTTGCGTGTTCAGTGCGAGGTGTATAACAGAAGTCACAGGGCGAGGTGCAACATATATGTATGATGTTCGACAGATGTGCTGCTGCTGCTGCTGCTGCTGCTGCTGCCGCTGTTGCTGCTGCTGGCTGTTTGTAGCTGCGACGTATGTAGCAGACAGCAGAGAGGGTAAAAACAATTGGACTGATGTTGTTAAGTGGGCGGGAGAGCGGAGGGGAAACAAAAACGTGAGAGCGGAGCGGGCTATCAAAAATTGACAAAATTTTGTGGGGTTTTCCACGCACCTACTCGCCTCAGTGAGGCGGCACGCATCCCCTTGACAAAAAAGCCAGCTTAGAGGCCTTGAATGCTTATTGCACGCGTCACGGAGCTCGGCCGGGTCGTAATGCACCGACGGACCCATTGCTTTTTCCGCAGTCGAAAGCGCGAGAAAAAAACCCAACCGCCGGAGACCAGCACCCCGAAAAAAAGTGCATAGCTTACATACACATAGTGCGAATGGTCTTCTGGCATGCATTACGCACTCTGTTGGCGAATATCGGGGCAAAACACCGATTCCGATCCGACACGGGTCTCAAAAACCGATATCTGATATACAGCCCGATATTTGTGGGATCGAATCGAATCACTAACTCCGATGCCGATACAACAAACGACATGCTAGGCGGAAATAGAAACTACGGAGGTACAGGTCGTGGTAGCCGACGAGCATGATCTTTCTTTTCTTCTCACACCTTACACCAAATTATTTGCCTTGGACACTCTCAACAGGCAGATTGGGGACAATAGGATGGCTTTACCTCCCCGATAGAAGAATTGTAAATCGGGACACATTATTTTCCGATTTTTCACACAATATCCGATGTATCGGAACTTCCGATACGATGTCCGACACTAACGCACACACCGACTGTCATACCCGCCCGGCCTCTCATCTTACCTGAGTTACACGAGCCGGTGCTTCCCACGCCAACCCTAGCTCCTGCGGATAGTCGCAGAACTGCGGGCTTTGCCATCCTCTAGTGTGGGGGCTGTAAAACAAGTTCGAGTAGTGTGGCAGACAAACGGAATAGGCATTCGGCATTGTTAATGGAGGTACGCACGGGGAGGACGCTATAATAAACGAGAGAGTGGGGTAGCAGGATCCGTGTACTGGTACACGAGTATGATATTATACGTAGATGCTGACTGAGAGCGAGTTGTGTGTGCGCCGTATAACATGGAAGAAACCACACCCACCTTAGACAACACACACCACCACATGAGCACACCCGATGATTTTTTTTGCTCGTTTTCGACCGTCAATTTATCACCGGCGGTATGCGGAATACCACAAACCATACGGAGGTGCGCCTGAAAAGAGCATCGAACTCTAAACTTATCCCACCACCTAGTGGATACCATTCACCCACGAACACGCACCGGAAAGGGCACCAGCAAGGAGGCAACTGCTTCGCTCCAACAAAGTGGGTCAAACGAATCTGCGGCCCCGACCCCACCGGTACCTGCTCTCCCGCGCCCCGAGCAACGACCGCGTGGTTTATCTCGGGGATCAGCCAGCTTACGTTACCGGTACTGGTAATACCGGTACCATGTTTGCTGCTACTCCTCCTACTGCTATGCCTCACGCCCCGACAACCGGTGCTGGTATCGGTAGTAGTTTCATGGCGAATCACCGAACTTGTCCCGAACCGTTGCATGTACCGGCATCTCAAAAAACAACCTGTGCGCACTACTGTTACGGTGGATTGTTGTTCTGGGCGTCGACTCGAAACAAAAGGTTAATACTTGAGTATGACATAGACTAGATTAGAAAAGACTAGACTACGGCAGCAATTTTTTCAACTGGTCTCTTAAGGTGCAATCCTCGGGAGTTTTCACATCATTGGATACCTATGGCACCGGTAACCCAGGCATGCGGTAATTAGGGCTCCACCGTCTGTTGTGCTAAGCGCAACATGAGCAGGAAGGCGTGTTGCACTCACGCATCGCAGCCGTGTAGCCCCCCTAGAGAATCGCCGGAGGCAAAAAAATGCTACAATTGCACAAAAACTCGCCCGAAAACGTGCGTTTAAACACCTAAAACATTTTGTTCGCCTACAGCGAAAACGTCAAAGGTATCTGAATTATCGTTCCCGCCTTGGGCGCTTGTTGCGCCTCATAGCGAGTAAACCCGACCCGAAAGTTGCTCCCGCGCAACAGCAAATTAATGCCTTGCCAGTAACGTTCTCCGGTATCGCAGCAAGGCGGGGATCTTTGCTGTCAACTCCGGGTTTAGGTGTGGGCCTTACTACCACCAGCTTTGCGTGGTAATAGCGAAGCAAACTTGTTATCACACCCCCATTTTCCGGCCCACCCCTCTTGTTGCCGATCCCCTTGCTATCACACCCTCTTGTTATCACACGGCCGGTAATCTGGACGAAGTCCGCTGACGCGGCTTAGCAATCATGGATACCATTCGTACAAGTTACCGCACCCCCTAGCTGCGGGACTCCCGTGCATGTTGCTAATCACCGGGGATGCGATACAATAGCACACCCCCCCACCTATGCACACCGGTGATAGTATTTTTCAATTCAAAATATTATCACCGGGTTATGCTTTCTTCCGTGCTACCAGGTACCAGGTACCAGGTGTATGGTTTGTGTGCGTTCTTCGTGCTTTCCACCCATCGTCATCCAGCACGCCCAGTGTCCGCACCGAATCGTAAAGAGAGACATGCTCTGTGGGCACAAAGTACCGTGGTATGAGACAGAGATGTGTCTAATGTGTGCATGCCTGCGTTCTTCGCTCTTGTTCCCATCCATCGACATCCAGCACTACTAATACAGCACACGCGAGTGTCCGTGCCGTAAATGTCGAAGTATGTCAGGTACTGGTACGAGGGCTTGTGCGTGCAATGCCAAACGTACTGCATTGGAATATGAAAAGCGGAACATACACAAGCCAGAAGGCCAGACTACAGAGTACGTACAGCAGTGTCGCACCGGCTCTCTCAACAGAAAGAGCCCACGAGAAACTTAGTCTAAGAATTACGGGGATACTACAGGTACAATAATTCGACAGCTGTTATACTGAAGTCAGTGTATGACACACACACTTTCTCAAATAAGAAATCTCACCTAAATATCAGGGGGGCTTCACCGTGGCGGGCTGACACCCGCCTGCGGCTTCGCGCATGCCCGTAAGGCAGGTATTAAACGAAGGGGAGAGGGATCGTAGAAACGATAAATTACTGCCAAGGGGTACGGTGTGGTATCAAATCAGTTCATAGTATTGCAAGTATGAGGTGGAGAGGTGGAGCGAAAGTGGAGGGGGTTTGTATACATAAAAGGGACAAAGCAAAGGAACGGTCGGGAGGACGCAAAATCCATTATTATCGTATCATGTGCCAGGTCCATACGAGTACCGGCGGGTAGTATGGCAGGACTACTACAACAGCAGCAGCAGTAATCGCCAAACCACCTCGTACCTCGAACGTACTACTGCTGCAGAATCATTTTTAGCAGTCCAACCATATGTACCTGGACCTATCTCCTCTCTTCTCCCCTGTATGCGAGTACTCTTATGTATGTATTGCCCACGAGACTCATGAATCACGCAGCTTGCAACATTACACGTATTACTGGACCGCTCTACCGTTGAAACTCAGTATCAACCGCTCAACTGCTCGAACTCACATCTGATGTATTTGAAACATTATTGTAAAAAACGAGTACAACACACCCTGCTAGCCGGCAGCCCGGGCACGGTGCAAGCATGCCCGAGGCCTCCTCCGCCACAGTCGGGGTCGGGGAGCAAGATGAGGGAGTTTCGGGCCGAGGGGCGATCCTCATCGCAGGCTAGCACGGCAAAAATTCAAAAATACGTCCAAGAAAAGCTGACAGGAGCCTTCTCCGAGCAGCAGCTGCAATTTTGTACATGTATTTATCTCGATTTCTTACTACTCACTGTTAATACCAGGTATCAGAGGGCCGGCACTGCTGCTGTACTGCTGTGCTGGCACAAGGAGCATGATTATCGATAGCCTGAAGAGAGGTGTAGTTTTGTGGCGCTCAATTTCAAAACAAGGAACTATTTCTGCTGTTTATTTACGTACTACTGCTCCATATGTGCACTCCAAGTTTCCACGAGAATGGCAGGGGAAACAACTTCGCCTCCTGATGACAAGCAGCAACTTTGGCTTGACTGACATCTAATTACTACATGCATACGTAGGTTTCAAATGGGAACACTCGGCCTTAACACCTTTGCTGCTTGATCAACTGCCATTGACAGCACACGCTTTCCCTTGCTTGATAGTCTACGAAGGAGCACTCCTGACATCTTTGCAACGCGTGCATCTTTGCTGGTAATGCTGGATATCTTGGACCGCTCTGGGCTTCAATATAAGTATCGTTATATCATTAATATTAATTCCAAACGATACTTATACTTTACGTAAATAGAAGCGATATGTAGGACATTGACAACAAGGGGGATACTGGGATATGGAATCATCAGAGGCAGTTATAGGTTTGGTGACAATCTATCTTTTATGTTATGTCGCCTTTCAGCTCACCTGTGCGCATTAAGCTCGTCCGCTGGATACTCGGGCTCCTCTCCTGAGCAGTAGCACACCGAAAATCTAAGCTTAGACATGTCCGAGGCCCTTCCGTCCTTCTCAAGCAGTCGTTGGTTTCGGGTATTTTGTTTGGTTTGGGTGCTCCAGAAACATTAGAGGGCGTTATGACATCGGGGGCACATGCTCGCCGATTTTTGGTCTAAAGGGCACGGAGGCACCAATGTGCCCAGGGCACTGGAGACACCACAGACAACGCGACGACGAGGCACAACAACACCACAATCCTTTAGTATCCAGGGCATTCCGGAACTTGGGTGCGTCATTATACCTCCCAGCTTTTGTTGCATGGCACCGCCTGAAACCAACCGGGTTGGAGCACCCATGTCATCGATCAAGTCCGATGCGGAGGCGGACCCTTCAAGCAGAGACGGGGTCGATCCTCAACTACCGGTATCTCAATCCAAGGTTCGGTCTGCTTTTTTTGGCTCGTCTATTCACCTGTACATCGATGAAAGGCAGCACCAAACCAAACACCTTGCACCCAGGCGCATTGTTTTAGCTTGATCGCCTATACGTAAGTATTGTATGTGAAGGAATCGGGGTGTCCTAAGCTGTGTTCGAGAAACGCTGCTCGGTGTTGAGGCTTTTCCGTAAATACCACCGGGTATTCACTGCAACTCTCCAGCTCAAGCTCAATTGTTTTGGGGCCGAGCAGATGTGGGGCCCTACAGGCTGGATCTGGTATCTTGTCAACCTTTTAGATACTAAGCCGGTCGCCCCGGTGGCGTGTCAGGTTATCCTCGAGCCTGGTATAGGTCAGTTTCGTGAGTTCGACTCCCCCCGAGTGCATACTCCTCGTATAGTTTCGTGGGACTTTCTTTTGCGCGCAAATTGACTTGCGAAAGCTCGAGAGCGTGAGCAACACCCGATGAAGAATCGACGAGCAGTGGGATTGCTGAACCCTATGCGCGATAAAAATTGAAGGCGAGAACCGGGGGGGAAGAAGGGACGACACCTGTGACCACGGCTTGTCCAGAAGCTGGAAAGGAGATGTGTGAAGGAAAGAAAGAAAAAAAAATCGAAGCATATCATTCATTGTATATCGTATCAACCTTGTGTAAATGCAACAGCAAGCAAATAAGCGTTAAAGATGTCATCTGCTGTGTCTTGAATCCCAGCTTGGACGGATCCCCTATTGCCCCAGCAGCCCAGGGTGCTTCGCATGCGGTGCTGTCGTACTCGTCGCTTAGTTTCTTTCATTTCCAAGGGATTGAGGATTAGCTGCGTGATATTGTTGAAGATCCGGAATTGTACCAGTAGGAATTAGACTGCTGATCATTCCAATATGTTCGCGCTCGTACATACATACTCCCGAGTACATGCATACCTGGTACACAATTGTAGTCCATGTACCCCAGGCACTTGGTTCGACATCAGGTATATTCGAGTCTAGGAGTACCTGGGACAGCATTAGAGTACCTGCCAAATCCTACCCCTCCCCCCAACCCCCCTCTTGTACCGTACGTACTGGTGCCTCGTACTCCTAGTCACTCGTACTCGTATGAGCCGCTGCATGCGTCGTATAGGCGGCTCGCCTGCTGTGCACGAGCTGGCATATGCCACGCGCTTGCACGTATAATTGTTTTATACCATACCCTCTGATATAGATTCACTTATAACTCCGGCCCCTTCCGCGCCAACCCTCGGCAATTCTCTGGCCTTTCAGCGTACTCTCAGCAGCCCGCGGGGGATCTTGAACCACCTCCCATCCCTGGGTTTCCGGTTCACTCTAATCTCTAGATATTTAACGGAGGTCTACGCCTCGACTGTGGGGTGCTGCAGTGGTCAAAAATCGTCGAAATTCACAAGACACCAAATGAGACAAAAAATACCAGGTAACCCGATGGGTAACCCCAACTAGGCGTTTGCGCTGCACCTGAGGACAGCTACATCTCATCACTCCATCACTCCTCACATGCAACCACCGCCCGCGAAATTGATCCACGCTCACTATGAGGCGCGTGAGGGCGTCGGGTGCAGCGGGCTGCAGTCGTAGGCAACCAGAAATGACGCACGGGGTGATTTCGTTAAGTCAAAGTTGCCAGCCAGCATCACCACAAAATCGAGACATTGCTCCGACATCCACGATTCTATACGTTTGCGAGCTACTGCCTGTATTATGTACTGCAATGGCTACAACACACACGAATAAACGGCTTTCTTGTAAAGTTAGCTGGGGTTTTCACGGATCTTTTGAAACACTATGCGCACGTACCCGAAGAGAGAGCGGACGTGGAAGATTCGTCGCCGTTTGAGGTAGGCAAGTGTTGGGCTACAAAAAGGGCAAAAATCGACGAAACAGCTCTGAGTTCTTCAAACATTTCATAATGAAATATGAATCCGAGAAAATTGGATTTTGCTTCTAACAGCGAATGGATACTTAGCCGAAAATGGGACATTTATTGTCCCCTCAAAAAAGGCTACTACTTGAAGTTCGTGTGTGGTGATTTTTATTTTTCAAATTTTGTGCGATTCAGCACGGTTTATCAACCCAGCGATTGTCGAGTTTTTGACATTGACAGTCCCGCCATTTATCCAGTCAGAATCGCCCAGAAATGCGGTGCGATCACTCCCAGGCGTGTGGTGTGTGGTGTGTAGTATTGGTATTCAACTTAAAAAAGGGGTTGCTTTGATTATTGCTTGTTTGGATAAGAAGTTGCTTAGTTAAGCATGTTAGTTGCTTATTTAAGCAAGTATCGTGATTAACCAAGTTCACAGTAAGCTGCTTAGCTTATTTGCTTATTTGCAGTGAAATTTACGTATTTACTTGTATGAAGAAGTGGAAGGCGTTTTCTTGCCGGGATCGGCACACGGCACTCGTCCACCACGCACAGCCGCAAACAGCGAACAGACCACAGGACCGTACCACACAGCAGTCGTGCCTTCGGCGTTTGGGTTTCATCGGTTCGTGTTATAAGTGGCGCCGGACAGAACAGTGTAGCAGCGACGAGCATCTCCGTATGCTGTCAGCTCGGCGGTGGAATATTGGTGCCGTGAAGGAGGTTTCGTTTGTTGTAAGAGAGACAGACAGATCCATGTATGTGCTGGTTAGTGTTGCCCTCGAGCATCGAGCATTGAGCAGGATATATGTGGCAAACGACGAACAAATATAATATTAAAACGCTATCCATTAAAAAAAAACGAAAGAATAATACGCATAAGATGTACGAGGAAAAAAATAAGGGCAACCACGTGTGTTAGTATTCTTATTATTACACGTAGTAAGTGAATACATGAGCTCGCCAGCAGGGGGGGTGTTGCGAAAAAATATCAACCAAAATACGCATGCGTAGGAAAGACCCGACGCAATTGAAAAAAGAAGAAGCAAGGAAACGAAACGAAAGGAAAAACTCCAGAAAAATCAGATACTGGAGTCTGACAGAAAAAGGCGTTGGGCACATAAAGGGTATCATGTGCATAAAGGGCAGTCAGGGAAGAACACAGCAAGACGAAGAAGTCCGGGCGGCCTTACGCCAGCCACGTTCGGCCATAGGAAGGCGCACACGTCAGGACGGCCATAGGAAGGCGCACACATCAGGAAGATGATCGCTAGACCCATACTTCAGTCTCTTGGGCAGGACGCCCCCGACTGCCCCCTCCTCCCCCTGCCCCCCCCTATTCTCAGCCGTCTCCTATTATTGGTGTCAACGGTGGGTAGCACGGCCGCGGCCTTCGAGTATCGCTCTCCATCTTTGCAGCTCTCCGCGTCATGCCTTTTCCGCATGAATGCCTCTATTTCCTTCTCGACCCGTCGTGACTATCTGCCGGCCTTCTGTGCAGCCGTTCGTCACACCCTTTGAACTCCATGCCAAATTCCGCCATGTTCCTCTAGACACACCATTCAATCGTTCTCTTGCCTCCCGGAGTATAGCCTTTAACCCCAATCAGCTCCCCAGACATCACCTTCTGCGGCAGGCGCTCCTCCCCAGATTTGCCACGAATACCGCGAATAGTGTCCTCCGATTCCGCACCGTCACCTTCATGCTCTCGGAGTCTGTCTTGGCAGACGCGTTGGCGTACGAGAGGGTGTGGTCGTCGCGCTTCTGTTTCCTCCAGCCGAGATATCCGAGGTGCATGAAGTGGTGAACTGCCGTAGCCTGTCGTAGTCAAGCTTGTTCAGGCTCCACGCCCAGCACCCTTAGAGTAGCGTCTCGATTACCTCGGCCTCCAGCATCCGCGCCTTCAGCCACAAGCGCACACCCAGGCGGTCTCAGAGTTTCATCTTGTACCGCCGGAAGCACGCCGGACTTCTAGCATAGTCCGTACTTAAAAGTACTGACTGAAGCACTACGAGTACTACTCTGCTACATACCCTCCCCCTCCCCCTTCCGTAATGAGACCCACCAAATTCCCTCATATCTGCCTGCTGCACTGGCTGTTTGAGACGTTGGGTGTAGATCCATCGACTTTGCGTAACTGCGTGAAATGTGAGTGAAATCAGCTACTTTGATCACTTATTATGCATAAGTGCGCCGTGTACCGAGGATTAAAAGTACATTGAGGAACAGCAGGGCAACTCATTCGTTGAGTGCATTACAGTATACTATAAAACGATGTTTTTTGTGATCTTCTTTGTCGTCGATTTACGAGCGAGAGGTTGCTTGCTGATTCTGCGCAAACACAGCTTACCAAGTTGAGTATTGAACACTCATCCGGTCGAACTTACAGCTCTTGTATCGGAAACAAATTGAAAATGCATCACGCGTCGGGCAGCTTGCAAATTGAAGTATCCACCATTCTACCGGTCGAACCCACAGCTGACATATTTTACGGAACTTACAAGAAAATTATGTAATAAATTCTTCACCGCACCGCGTCTGCATTCTCTCTTCTGCGCATCTAGTTCACGCCATTCGCCATACCACGCCTCCTCCCTGGTACGCGTGTTCGTATTATACTTCATCCATAAACCGGTATAAAATCGCCCAGTCTAGCTTTCGTATTTGAAAGCGTGCGTAGCGTGTTCCACATTCCACGTAAACTGCAGTGTAGCCGCCCCCGGATTCCTTAGTTCCCCCAACATGCTGCGCATACCAGGCACAACAACTGAGCATACCATCCGCTAACCCCGTTTCCTCTCCGGTAGGCATACTCGTACTGTCCTTCAACCTACCCGTGTACCTATCAAAGATAGAAAACAAATGTATTAACGCTTAACTTCAGTATGACACGCTCCCGGAAAATCTTATTTCATTGGCCAGAACTATGGAGGCACGAAACACGGTTGATACCCCCCAAAAACACGCCTGCTAGTAGAACTTTGAAATTACTCCTACACACAGGGCAGAACCACCTGTACCCTCGCCCCTGTAGAACTAGTCATTCCGTCAGTATGGTGCTCGAAATCGTCGCCTACAGTAATAAACTGGAGAGTGCTCGGTCGCGCTGCCCCCCCCAACCCTTGGTTGAAAAAGCTCCCAACGGTGAGATGTTGGAGGAAAGTCGGCCACTGCACTCTGTTGATCTGGTCGAATTAAGCAGCGAACTCCAGACATTCCACTGAGTCGGGCCTCGCCACCACCTGCACACTGTCGCCGAAGTTCTCCCCAAACACCATTTCCTCTACGCCGATGAGAGAGAGCAAAAAACGAGTCTATACTACGCTTGACAACAAGCCCTACGTGACGCCCGGCACACGGACCCCTGGCACGTGCGTCCCATGAGCCAACCCTTCAATGTCAAGGCTTCGCCACCAGCCCCGGCGTGTCCGTGCCGGAGACGACCAATTTTTCGCGAGGCAGCCTTCGCACGGCTTCACAGCCCCCCAACGACGTTTCTTACTGTTGTGGACGTGTGCCACGTCTCGCATCCATGTTATTGAAGACGACGAGTAGGGCGGCCTGTGTCATGCTGACGGAGGCTTGCAGTCGTGCCGAGACGCTTAAGTACGAATCTAACTAGCGCAAAATAAGCAAATAAGCATGATTAAGTCAACAAATTTTGGTTGCTTAGTTAATCATGCTTAGTTGCGGTAGCAAGACAAGGTCGCTTTGATTATGCTTATAATAAGCAAGCCAAAAAAACTTGATTAATCATGCTTATTTTAGTTGATTACCAACACTAGTGGTGTGAGGTGGTTCCTTTCTTGCTGCTGCTGTGAAGTCACTTGCAGCGAGAGGTACAGCAGCAGCGCGTCCCACAAAAAAAGGCTGCTACCGCACATCGGCATGGAAGACAGCTACTCTGGACAGCAAGCATATGCTACCTCCGACAGCAGGGCTGCACCCTTCCATCCGCGGCAGAGACTGAATGCTATTTATGCGCCCGTAGTTTAATTCTTAAACCGAGCCGACAATGCGTTTGAGTTTTCTTTTTTATGAATACATGTGTGACTCGTTGAGTTTCTTGCATGTGTAATAGGTCTTTATTTATCCTGACCGCGCTCCGTACAGTGAAGGCTAAACTACAGGCCCGGGTTGAGTTGTGAAGGGAAAAAAAATGACGATACAGGGTTTCCGTACCATGGTCGAAGGCACGACGGCATGCATGTACCACAGTTAACCCCATACTGGATGGTGGCGTAGAAGTCGTTTTCGAAGTCACAGTAGTGTCTACGGTGGTGCTGTACTTATTGTTGTAGAAATATCTTGGTCGTCTCGTAAATATCGCATGCAATGCGTGTACCTGCACAGCGGGGAAGGCCCTGATAGTTTGGACCACCTAGTAGTACTTAATGCCCCCAAAACCCGTAGCTGCTCTCCTTGGCCTGTGTCTTAGGTGGTACTCGCGTGCGAAATATACCGGAGTACCACATACCTGGTACACCACGGAAATGTATTAGGTTCGCACTAAAAGTTGCAGATTGTTGCCAGTCTTGATCACGTGACCCACTTGCCAACACTCTTTGTAAGCAACTCTTAGGAAGCCATGCGCGATCCCTATTACCCGGCGGACAGTCTGTATACTACGTATCACCTGTCTCAATCTGGCGTAGCCATAATCGGTGGTGACGTCAGAGCAAGAAATAACACCGGCAACGCTTTGTCTTGCTCCTCACCCCATGGCACCTTGAACTTCCTCGCCGTTTTCGATGCAAAGCGCTTGTCCCGAATAAGATTCGAGGATGAAATAGTCCCTGGGAACGCGGAAAATTCCCCTTCCTGTTGCCTGCCCTTGTATTCCCAGGCCCACGTGCGTTCCCTTATCCACGAGGCTTTGAGGTCGATTAGCGTATACAACGGTGCTGCTGTGTTTACACGCAAGATGGCGCACCCCCTCGGAAAAATGTTCCAAGCTTTTCTAAGCACGGGGAGAGTGCAAACGCCGAGAGATGCAGCTGTGGAAAGATGCCGACGGGGTCTTTTCGGAGGCGTCTTTTTCGTTAGAGAAAATCAGCTTGGACATATGTCGGATGGTGTGTTATCTTTCTTGCTTGTTGTAGGAGAATAGCCGCATAAACCTTGACCTCTAGTTAACCTTGTCTTGGCGCGACCGTTTTTTTGTCATGCTTGGGGAAAATGTACTCGCTATCCTACCAAATGTGTGGGTTCCCCTAATGAAGCACGCCTTCTCTTCAATACCGCTCCACGAAGCTCAGATTTCCTACGTTCAATCTTCGGCGTAACATTGCGGGAGACAAATTTTGGAGCACCGTACCAGAGGACATAATGGCCTCATAATCCTTAACGTGAATTTCGTCTTGTCTTGGCGCGACCGCAGGAACCAGCTGCAGAGTCTGGGGCATCAGTACCGGTCGTCGGGGCGACGGTTGAGGGGTGTCCCGCGGAGGGGGGTCTAGGGAATGGTCTAGGCAATGATCTGGGCAATGAGGACTTCAATGAAGCCTGGCTTTGCCCCATCTGCTGTAGCTGGTTCGACATGCCTGTCGCGCCTCCATGTCGACATACTTTCTGCGCTGAGGTACGGCCTAAGCAAGCAAAGCGATAGTCTACGATGGAGCTCGCTGAGGCAAAAACAAGTTTGGTGGTCTATAGAGCTCTATCGTTGAGATACGTTGTGCTCCGAATATCACGTATACCCGGAAGTAATATCAATACGTCGATATATCAATGTTGTGATTGAATGCAGCGCGTGTACCAATATTATCATGCGTGGAGTTGCATCTATTTATAGTAGCCTACTCGTAGAACCTGCAGTCCACTGCCGTGCGTTTCATGTGCGGGTGCTGTATCGTAAGTGCAGGTCGTCGCGATTCCGCTCCTCGGGCTATATGTCTGTACCCTTCGTGCGTTATTCTTATGCGGGTGGCTGCACGCGTCATCGCCTGTTCCGCCCTTCTTACGTCGAGTGCACGAACGAAATGCGTGGTACTCAAGTGCTTGTACAGGCAGATATAATGTTGTATGCCTGATACTTCGAAGTATACGGTAACGCGATACTTGAGTTCTTGTGCAGGCACTTGTTGCGCGTTTCGATGCCCTCGAGTTTAACTAGTTGTGTAGACTACATAATATGTAGACATACCTTGTTAATAGGTACCAGGTATTGATTGTATGCCTTGTATGCGCCGGCTCAATTCATCCAACGTTATGCACGCGATACTCAAGGGCTTGTGCAGGCATGAACAGTGCGTTTTGGTGCCCTCAACCTAACTACTTGTAGCGTACCTATCATTTTTTTTATACGCACGTTGTTATTTGGTATGATCGGTTATATCATGTGTGCGCTCGGGTTCAGTCTACCCCGCCTTAGGTCCTAGTCGGAACGAGAATGTACCGTACACCTTACACACGTACACAGGCCGGCTGCCCATCTGAACGTGTTTGCCTCTTCATTTGCCCGGCAGTGCTTGAAGTCTGTCGTACGGGCTGCTGCCAACCGACAACCTAGGAATGGGTTGCGACCTGGGCCCGTGCGACCAGCCTGTCCCCTCTGTAGGTGAGTTTACGTTGTGCACCAGGATATGAACTAGGCAGCAGCGTATGACCTAGGCAGCATGATATGAACTAAACAGAGTAGGTTAAAGAAAATAAAGAAAACGGCGTTTGGAACCCATGTGTGCCCAACAAAACACGAATTTGTACGCTCTACTCCAGCGGCTATGAAGAGCGCCCAGCAGTACGAGTATCATGATGGTCTCCTCGACACCGACCATGGCTGAGATGGCTCTGCCCTTGTGTTCGCAGCAGGGCAGCCTTCACGAACCACTGCCGTTTCACCTTCAGCGAGCGCTGAGATTTCCGTTTCGCCTTCAGCGAGCGCCTGCCGACGGTTTGCAAATGTTGTTCGTACGTACCCATACCTCTGGCCTGGACAGTGGGACGTGTATAATGTATACCAGGTACGCGTTTATGATGCACTTACTTCCTGCACACCGACCCGTCATTATCCCGCGTGCTCCTTCACCCAGGGTACCCTTCAGCCCTGAAACGGTGTCGCCCAACTCGCAGGTGTTTCAAGACATGCTGGGGGCTACGGTGAGTTGTGCTCGCTAATTTTAGGGCCAACCATATTGTCCTGGCGATGTCGATGGAAAGTACGAGACGACCCGCTCGCGTTTTGTCGGGTCAGCCATATTCTCCTGGCGAATCCGGTGGAAAGTACGAGAGGACCTGCTTGCTGATTTACATGTCAGCCATATTCTCCTCGCGAATCTAATGAAAAGTATGCGACAACCTGCAGCCAATACTCGACACGCCCTCGATGATTTTCGTTTTGACACCGCAACCCGGGTGGCGTCTTACCACTAGCGTGCTCGCTCTATGATGCCTTCTGGCTACCAGCTCTACGTACGTGCTTGTAGGTTCAGGTCTCCGTGCTTTGGCCAAGGTCTACGTTCTTTTCAGTTTGCAATAAGAATCCCACCCTCATTCGAAGCGGTTTATCCTCGAAACTAACAACGTGGGCGCGGTTGTCAAGTGGTAGTACGAGTATGGGTGCATTCCTCGGCATCGCGGTCGCCTCCCCTCGATTATAATTTACCTCAAAAGGGCTAACTACTGCGGATGCTCTTTGTTCCTCGCCAATGCGTGCGTCTCTTTTATTTTTTATTTTTTAGGTGGCCTGTGGGACCGGAGGTTGCACCGCCCGGTTCTGCCCTCTCCGATGGAAGCACCACCAGGTGGGCTTGTGTTTGCCTTTGTGTGGCACCGCCGTGTTGCTGTCTATGAGGGAGACGCAAGAAAAGTCTATGGTATTGGCGATAAAAAACAAGTGTTAGCTACGAGTACTGTCCTTCGCAATTAACTAGGGGGCTTCGCCGCGGCCGGCTGATATCCGCCTTCGGCTCCGCGCATGACCGTAATTAAAGAATATGTTATAATACGTAGGCAAATCCAGGCCGTGAAAATTGACAGAGTACTGCCAAGGTTGCATAAAAAGCAAAACATCTTTGAGCGAAGAGACAGAAAACTCATTCGCTCGTTTGTACGTCATATCGTACCTGCCTGATGGTACGAGTACAAACGGTCCACTACCAACCAAAAACAGCAAGCTGCACTATTAATTCCAGCAGCGGTAGCAGTGTATGCAGCAGACAGCAGCACCATATATTATGCTCGCGACAATGCCAGCATGACTTTAGTTTTTTTGGCCCAAGATGAACAATGTACCTGGTACCTGCTGGCACGAATACATTTAACTAGAACAAAACTTGAAGGAAAAAAATGGCCACGGTAAGAATCGAACCAAGGACCTTGGGATTACAAGTAATAGAAGCAGAGTCGCAGAGCCTGGTACTAGAGGAAACCTGGTGAAAACTGCTATTTTTCAGTCGCAGACCGTGGTGAGAAATCAGGTGAAAATTGGTACCAATAGTTTCCTTCGCACGCGAACGCTTATATGCGTAAGACATTGATGATCTCATTATTGCTGATGAGCTGACGAGTGAGTTTGTAGCTGAAGGTGTGTGGTGCTGTGGGGCTGGTGTGGGAGCGTGGAGCTTCGTGCATGCGTAATGCGTACTAACGTCAAGCCGACTTACGAGCTAGCGGGAGGAAGGGGAAATTACCCCCGCATGCACCGATATCCACTCTGAAAAATCCGTCGTGCATGGGCACTGAGCTCGCGGGAAGCACGTTAGCCTGACTTCCGATCTAGCGAGAAAAAGGGGAAGTCAACCCCCGCATGCCCCAATATCCACTCGCGAGAAGAACGAAAAGCTTCTGACCGTGCAGGGGAAGGCGAGAACTTGCACCTACATGACATTTCCTCTGGAAACTGCAGGCAATCTACGCCCGAAGGAAAAAACTGGTAACGTTGTTTTTGTTCACTAGACTGTCAAATATTTTTTGCACCACTCTGTTTTATTCTACTGCTGTATGAATCACGAGAGTACAAAAATGTGACGAGCACGGCAGTACAGCGCGCCATATCAGGGAACTGCGCGAGCGCGGTCGAGGCCGCCCCCAGCAAAGTCGGGATGGGGAGCACGATGAGGGAGTTTCGCGGCGAAAGGTGGTCCTCTTCGAAACTTATCACCGCAAAAGCTCAAAAATACGTCCAAGAAAAGCTGAGCAGCGCTCAGGGCACACCGCCAACATTTTTGTATCTGTATTTACAACGGCACACCCTGGCATGTCTACAGCGCATGTTCGATTTTGCCGGTATGGCCGTATCCTACTCACCTTTTCGCGACGTCGGCTTCCACGCCTTACACGCGACAGCAGCGTCCTTGGAAACCCACTCACTCACCCCCCACACACCCACCCACCCACCCACCCACCCAATCAACCAACCAACCATCCATCCACGCACCCACCACCCGCCCTGCCGCGCCCAGTCCAACCCAACGCAACCCAACTTCAATATGACGATCGTGTTTGTGCCGCTCAGGAGGAGTGTCCTTCTGCAGTAGTACAATGCGCACACCTAACGGCGGGGTGTTCGTGGAAAGGAGCTCGACGAGACCTGCCGAGTCACCTGGAATGCTGCTCATACGAGAAAATCAAAGGCTTGATTCCTCGCGTGTCAGCGTCCCTCAAGCAAATACACACACAGGTAAGCCCGGCCACGTCAAGGCAGGTAGGTGTGTGTGCGGTGGGGAGCTCCCATTAGTGCCACTGCCCTTTAGTGTGCCGGTGGAAAATCTCTCTTTTTAGGCACTACTGAGACTCTATAGTACCTCTATTCGCAATAGTGCTGGTGACCTGAATGTTGCCTCTGCTCTATAGTGCCGGTGAAATATCTTGGCACTACTGAAAATCTAGAGTATCCCTATTCCCAATACTGCCGGTGCCCTGAATAGTGTCTGCATATTGGGCTATTAATACCACATACCGGCTCTATTGGGAGCCCTCCACTGTGTTGGGATGAGTCGTGCACGGGATATGCCTCGTTCGCGAGGATTGGTGGGCGGTGACCTGGGAAGCTGTGAGGCAGGGAGAAGCAGTAGATAAATATGCGTGTTTTGTTCACTAAAATGTTATTTGCACTCATCTATACCCAGCACCCCGTGTTTGTTCCAATGCGTCATCCTAATCGCTCTGCGGTCGCAAACAGTACAGAGTATTGTGTTATCCAGAGTGTAAACGGTAAGTACACAAATCTTACAAGTAGCAGAGAGCAACATCACCCACCAACACCTTGTCTGCGTCAATAAAAGTAGCCCAAATGCATGATGCCCAGATGAACACGCACTATGTATCGTTTTCCGGGGAAGCATAGAAATCATCACCTAATTTGGTCAAGATAAATAGGGGAATGTATACGTGTTGTGTTTATGGTGGGTTCTGAGAAAAGGTGTCAGGAGCCGGTCAGTCAAGGGAAAATGTCCAGCGGTCAAGGGTGTCAAATCGATCGTTCCACACTAAAACCTAGTAGTTTGGCGTCAGTCAAAGCAACTTATCGGAAAATTGCCGTCCGTCGAAGTGCCGCCTCCTGACATATTTTGTTCTGAGTACCGTGGCCCGCTGTGAATTATAGGTGCACCAGCTAGAGGCCCGTGTTATGGCGCAGAACGCGGCCATGGCAAACACAAGAGCGTTTTTGATGAGCATGCACCAACGAGAGACGCCGGGAGCGCTGTTCCCGGCGATGTACGCCCTGTTGTGGCGACCAAAAGACTGGCGGCGCTACTCTTGCCCAAGTCCGGTAAGGTGGTAATACGAGAGGAGAAACGCCTGCTACGGTTGGGGTGCACCGTAATGTTCTCAGCCTCCTCATTTGAGGAAGTCCGTACCGAACCCAAAACCTGACTGATGAGAAAATACGCCCAAATCCTGACTAATGCGGCTGAACGTACAGTAGTAAAATAGAACCGAACACCGGATGGCTTGTGAAAAAAAGGAGAAATATACAAGTACATGTTTTTTTTTTGTCTTGGTCGTGAGCTCTGATTACTATAGTCCCCCGTGAATAATCGAAAGTAATCTAAAATACGAAAGTACAACCCGATCATCAATCCCATGGCGTAGGTATGCAAGGGTTATAGATATATATATATGTATATTAATTGAACGGCCCTGGTTAGTTTCTTCAGTTGTGGAGGGAGCCCCGTCGATTGGAACGGGTTTCCACCGCTAAAAGGCCTGCCTGCTGGCTCTATCGAAGCATACGTCGGAAGAGCCTTTTCTTTCCATGTTCAAAATATGTACTCCCGCGATTTGTTGTTTTCTTGCGTGCCACCCAGACGGCGAGTAGAATGCCTCGGTTACGTTGGGATTTGTTTGTTGCTTATTTTTCTTTTTTCTTTTTTTTTCCCTTTGGGGCATTCTTCTTATTCCAGGGTCAGCATCCCCTGTCGCCTAGTAGTAAACCTCGCAATTGCCAAGGTCGAGTTCGCGAGTTCGAGTCCAGCACGTGATTTTTTTTTTCCAGAACCGGCATGCCGAACGTGCGGAAGCGCGAGTTGGAAAAAAAGGATGCAAATCGACGAGCAGTGGGAATGCTGAACCTTCTGCGCCATAATAATGGAGGCATATGTGGTCACGGTTTGTCTAGAAGGTCGCTGTGAGGGAAACCTCCTCGAAGAGCGGGAAAACATACACTGGTGGATTGAAAAAAACGGGCTGAGAGCTGTAAAATAGAAAGTGATCGAAACAAACAAAAAAAGGCTTCTAGGCGCAGCCTCTGTTAATATGATAGTAGTAGTATACGTTGTAGGTTGTAAAGTAATTGGGGGTGTACATGACGTGACAAAAGTGCACTCCACCTGCTGCACTGGCTTATGTGCAGCCCGTTAACGTTTGGTTTGAAGTACAGATGGCATGGCGAAAAATACATCCACCTGCTTTTCACCTGTGTTCCACCTGCTTTTCACCTGTGTTTCGTCACTCTTTGAAAAACTGTTTTTCGCCTTGTGTCCTGTGCCCGTTTTGAAACTCTTGTGTTGTGCCTTTTTGAAAAACTGCTTTTCACTTTGTCTTGCGCCCGTTTTGAAACACTCGTTTTCTGTGCCGTGCTTTTCTGAAAACCTTTTTTTTTGCTCTTGTGTCCTGTGCCGGTTTGAAAATACCAGGGCGACGTTTTGTCGAATTCTACGCTCATTTGCCTCGCCCCCGTCGCGTTCCTCGCCCTCTGGGGGTCGGGAATGTTTGGTGGTGGCAGCGGGCTATCAGAAGACCAGCGAGTGGTTTGCCTCGCGGCGGTAGCAACGCTAGCTTTCTTGACCTTCCTCGAGTACGACAACAGCTCGCCCTGGCACGAGCTGCGTCGACCTCGCCCGCTGAAAGGTCTCCGGGTAGGCCCGACTCTGGTCGAGGGGGCGTCGATGTTTGTGGTGTTCTGCACCGTCAGTGGCTTGCCGCCGTGGGATAGGCTTCCTGCGCTTGCGTTGCTGCTTGCTCCTCTGACGTACCCGACGGTCGTGCAAGGTTTTCATCGTTTCCAGGTGCGAGCAAAAGGCGGCATGTTACGGTGTCCCCGTTTCCTCTGTTTTGTTGTCGATGCGTTTATTTGTTGTACTTTTGCGCTAGCGTTGCAAATTGCTCCTTCTGACCTAACCGACGGCCAATCAAGCTTTTCATAGGCATCTTAGTTTGGATACCGAGCGCATGCAATGCTATCTGCGTTGAGGATAAATACCTAGGGTGAGGCGGTAGTTTTTCACCTTCACTTTCACAGCTAGCTAGCGCTACTGGCTGCCCTCGTTCTTTGCATCAAGCTTTTTGTGCTTTTCGGTTTGTTCGCAATATGCGCCACCGCCACATAATTGTTTGCTCCGCCGCGCCAACACCATACTTTTATGTCCGTTTCTGAGCTAGGTATATAGCCATTCGCGCGAGTGGCCTACACTCGGTAGTGGAAATGGTAAGGTTGGGCACTGACACAGTATGTAACGGCTGTAGTAATCTACTGGCAGTAGCTATCTACTAATTGAGACTGCCAAGTAGGTTGTAGTTGGTAGTTTTGATACCACGCGTACGCCCAAGAAACACGCCGCATTATAGCATAGAAACCCATCGAAATCGTTTTGAGAGAGCCAGTATCCGGAATATTGGTGCAATCCGATATACTGATTGCTGTCGAAGGCAGTATTTGATTTACTCTTGGAGGCTACCAATGCCCAACCCTACAAAATCGGGTACCCCCCCTGCCGTAGCCTTAGCCAAAGCAGTTTCACGACGTCCTTTTGTGCCATACAGTAGCGGGTATCCCGATTTAAGAGCACCCCGTGGCAATCCAAAACTCGCGCTCACATTGCTCATATTTATATTGGGCAAGATGTTACTTCTAGTATACGCGGGACATGCCGATTTAAGCGCTCTCAAGTCCCAAATCTTGTTGTCTCCCGCGGTCTTGGCGGGGTACCCCCTGTATTCGTATGCAGGTGAAGCTCAAGAACGCTCAAATGCAGGGACAGCTAGCACAAGCACAGCGCCCCGTGCCCCCGAGAGAACAACGCAAGCCGTCGCCCGTAAAGATGCACGGTATTGTGATCAACGGAGTTAACCGGGCGACAGCGATGCTCGTTTTCGGCCACGAAGCTGTGCTATTGGGGTATGTCTTGGCAAAGCTGGGCGTCTGCATTGCTTCCGCTGTAATGGGCGCGGGAGCCGTAAATGCGTCCTTCGATCGAGTATGGTGAGCGTCCTGTTGTTACGTGTCCCCCTACATCACCTTTCCCAGGAGGTGGAAATTCATACTCACCAACCCTCCTTACCCCCCCCTTCCCCAAACGAGTATATTAAGTAATTACTTACCCCCCTTGGCGTTTGCGTTGCCCCCGCTGTGTTGGGTGCGGAGGTGGTTTGGTGAGTGTGTAGTGAGTGTCCTGTTGTTATGTGTCCCCTACATCGTCTTTCCCGACATTGCACCATTTGGCGCATATGATTCGTAGAACTGGTGTCCAGTTGTTCAGCCCCGTCTTTATTTCTCGGCTCCGGTGTCCAGAACGCCGAGTTTGGCCTTTTCATCGCACAAGCGGACTCACTCATGTTTTCATTTTATCTAATGGTTCGGCTTTGTTTTCCCTCTACGTCGTCTCCCTCGACAGTGGATGTTAGTTAATGCCTTCAATTCGGTACCAGGGCACATTAACTACTGTATTACACCCCACACTACTACCCATATGTGTAGGATACTTCTTGTGGAGCCATCGTCTCTCTCGCGTGTGCACCACCCCTGTGTGTGGGCGCTGCCCAATCGTCTTGCCCTTGGCTGTTCTGATTTAGTTTTTTTGTATGTTTTCGGTGTGTATTTCATCTGATGGATGTGAAAAAAATCGCTACTGACGGATTAGCTCTTTGCGTGCTGCCTCGTTGTCGGTCCGTGTTTTCAAGGGTGGTGATGAGCGCCGGCCTCTCTGTGGAAGACAAGGACCACCTGCACCAGCTACACCAGAGGAAGTTTAGGGCGATGAAGGCGCCATTCCAGAACGTGACCGACCGCCGGACTAGGGGCGCCATCGCGGCGGGGTGCTTGAGTCTCTTCTTCATCATCGCGTCGGCTTTCCGGTGAGCGGTAATTGCTTCCAGTTTGTACGATACGAATTATCACGGCGACCGATGCGCAGCTCATTTTTTTTCGAAATCAGGCGTATATCGTGGCTTATTATTGGGTTTTGGGTGCAACCCTGCTCCGTGGAAGTTTGGAAACAATCGCGGAATTATGAACTTGGACGGGTTGATTCCCGGAACGTGCGGGAGGAAGACGCTGATAACCAACGTCTCTTACCGTCTGCTAAACTGTGGTGCAGCTGCGCTCCAAAAGACGCAGTATCAGCACCACATACACCTTGTATTTTAAATTGAGTTAACTTCGTGAAGGAGGGGCCTCGCTGGAGTGCTGGGTGCTTGCTGTCTGCAAATACACTCAAGTAGTGCGTTTGTATATGGGATGCAACGTAACGCAGATTAATCTCGAGGCGCAGGCGTGAAAAGCTGAGTTCCACACCACGGCTGCTGTGGATTTGTTTGGGCATCCCAATCGTACACGAGTACATACATGTGCATACCACCGTATGAACTCCTCAACACCCACAACATCCGCGCCGCCGCCTCTCGACACTCTACCGCGTTTTTGTTAACGCAGAGATAGCATGGACACCATCGGCTGCAGCTTGATCTTCCTATCGCTTGTGGACAGCGCTCACATTTGCTGGGAGGTTCAAGTGGGACGGTGGGTCATGGCCTCCCTCGTGCAGACGAGCAACCTGCTCAACATTGGCCCTGACCGCGCCAGGCACCCGGCGCGCGATTTGCTCCGATCACGCGCGTTGCTTTTGTGGGTGTTGCTTGGCTCCGTGTTTTTCGTTTTGATCGTCGTGAGGTCGTGATCCGTTGGTAGGCTTTGTCGAAAGGATCCACACACAGCACAAATCACGATCTAGATCATCTAGATCATCTAGATCCTATATCTGTCGTTATAATACGATGTGCAGGATCTGCATGGTACAGATCCAACCCAGGAACAATGTGCTAGATCCTTCAAACCATCCGGTTTTCACCCGCCAACATGATCTATAGGCCATTGCCGATATTGGAGACCAGGGATCTGTCAGTGCCCCTAAATACATACGAAGTAGATCGTCAATAATGGGGATCTGATTTGTGCATGTGTGAAAGGATGTGAAAGGATGCCTTCCTTCCGAGCGAAGTCGAGCTGGATAGAGCGAGATAATAAGGTCTGGGCTGTGTGAGCTTCGTTTACCAGGAAGACACGCGCGTCCTATGATACAGTATAAAACACCTGTGATATTAAGAAAACAAGCAAGAAGAGATGCAGGCTGGGATTTACGGAAAAACTATGAATTTGGGAGCCTGAAGTTAGTGTTTAACGCGCGCCCTTTCTCGAGTACGCCCGCGCAAGCATCCCTCTTTATGTTTTGGTGTCATCTACTGTATGTCATACTTTGTATGATATGTATCAATAGCGTCCTTTTGGTTGATATCGGGTGGATTCCCGGTTGCATATAGTGTTTGTCGCGGCTGCATATAGTATTTGTCATGGTACACCTCACCGTGGGTGAATGAAGTAGTGTGGGAGTGAGCACGTCGGTAGAGGCGTGCTTCTAAAGTTTAATCGATCCGCTCGTAGTGTTTTAAGTTAACTGGTACCCTAGTGTGGAATACCGGTCACCTCTTATATTATGGAATACCAGCAACGTTGTATTTTTTAGCGTGCTGTAGTATTATAGGGTGTCACCTACCAGACTTGTGTGGAATACCAGCAATGCTATCTTTTCTTGTGTGCTGTAGTATCATATCGTGTCACGTCACGTTCGGTCTTTCGTGTTGCAGTTACGTAGTCCGGTATGGAATAGCAGCAACGTCATATTTTCGTGCGTGTTGCTGTAGTATAATATTGTGTCACCTACCAGGCTAGTATGGAGTACCAGCAACGCTGTCTTTCTTTGCGCGCTTGTAGTATCATGTGTGTCACCTCGCGGCGTGTTTCGATCGTAATGGTTATTTTTTACTTTGGTGCCAGCTACCTAGTACGGCAAGGAATAGTAGCAACGCTATATTTCCTTGCGTGCTGTACTATTAATATTAATAGACATTTCGTGCCCGCAGTTTTATGATTGGGGAATGTTTTATATTGGTATGTACCTGGTGCTGATTTTTTTATTGGTAGAAAATCCTTGGTCCGACACGTGCCGTCATCCGGGATCGTGGCGTCACTTTTTAAAAATAATGGCAAATTGAGCACCTTTTCTTTTCTTTTCGCCGAGCTTGAGTTTTTTAGAAATCTGGAATCATATCGCGTTACCTACCAGCCTACAGTAGTATGGAGTACAGGGACGTTATATTCTTGTGCGCGCGGTGTAGTATCATACATTAATAATTTCATCTGCCAGACTATTCATAGTATGAAAAAGCAGCAAGGCTATATTCCTGTGCGTGCTGTAGTATCATATTACACACCTCCCAGCCTAGTATGGATTACCAGCATCGTTGTATTTCCGTCCATGCGTGCATGCGTGCAGTGTCATATTAATAATAGTTGTTAAACGGGGTGGTGCTGAGTAAAGGGGTTGAAGCCCTTGGGTAAAATCTGAGCTCTAGGCTTCAAAGCCAGGCGGGCCCTAGATTGGGCTTTAATTAGAGACACCATAACCACTACGTAAGCTAGCATTCAGCGCTGGGTGATAGCTCAGTGGGTGTGGTGTACCTCTAACAGCATCATATTGCGTTATGTCGCGCCTTGACTGCGATCACGCTCATGGAGGACAGCAGACAAGGGCTACGATAGGGGTACAAGAGTACAATAGTACCTCTTTTTGGCCTGAATATTTCTGACTGACGGGGCTCCCGCAATTGGCGCCATTAAAACCATTTAGACCAACAACTAGGCCATTACCCAATAGTGTTGGAATAATAGTAGCTCATTTTCAACACTAACAATATTCGTTGTGCGCTGAGGTTGTTCACCGGGGTATGCGTACCTTTTCTGTCCAAGCAAGTTTTGGGGTGAGATGTGGAGTTCCTCCAGTAAGGAGCCTGAGCCTGAGAAGCTTTAGGTGCCACCTAGGACAGGTCGGCAGTGGATTCGGCCGAGGAGAAATGCTCCTTGCCAGTCCGGCTGTTAATTTTGATCGTTCGAAGTTGTGATTTTGACGTTTGTTGTGTTACTGTCGACAACCACGGCCGTTCTTCGTCAGACTGTAAGTAGTGGTGAGTACAGGGTACAGATACAGTGGGGGCCTCCCTATAGATCGTGACGTCACTTTTTTGGTACCTGTTGCCGGTATAGTGCCGGTGAAGTCGCTTGGCACAACTGAAACCCTCTATACTAGTACCAGTATAGGTGCTGTACCCAATAGTGCCGGTATCCGCTATATGCCGGTGTTGTAGGCTGGCACATACCGGCTCTACGGGGAAATAAGGGTCCCTAGTTTTAAGGCCACCGATTAATCGTGATGCCTCGTGTTATGTTCTCCTGTTGATCTTGGATTAATGCCGGGGGAGGGGGTTCTAATTCAGTGTATGGTGGTGTTTTTGTCAGGGCTTTTCACTGGCCGTGACCCGACCTGCGGGTCGGGGCAGGAGGTTTTCGAACTCTCGAAGGGCCGAGTACGATCGTGTCAAGATGAGAGGCGTTCCAAATCCCACGGGTGGTGTCACGAGGTTTTCAAATATCACGAGTCGGATTGTGCCACTCTCACCCGACCCGACCCGTGAAAAACCTTCAAGGCTTGTGTTTTTCATGAGCGATCAGCTGATGAAACCGAAAAGCTTGGTTTTTATTATGAGCGATCGGCTGACGAAACTTTGTAGTTGGCATTGCGTCGGCGGCTACTAATGTTATGCTTCTTTCATGTTAACCCTTTTGTGAATTGGTGGGTGTTACAGTGTATAGATCGTTTGCTTCTGAGCATGCCACGCGTGGGTTGATACAGCAGCGAGTCGGGACCTCTGCCATGTTACTTCATCTCACCTCGCTGCCTGGGAGTTCGTAGCTAGAGACGTCGCGAGAACCAGCGGTACCGGTCGATCCTCCGGGATTTCCACCAAGCACAGCGACAGATTGTTCTAGTTTCCAAGTCAGCAGCAGCGTGATCGAGCGTTTGGATCTCGTAAGCACGGGGGACGACGTATGCATATGAGCGAGTAGCGTTCATGCTCGTGCGAACTGTGGTTTGCCTATTCACTTTTGACTTTTAACTTTTCTTTCTTTCTCAGGGAGGTGGTTAAGAACTGAATAGAACTGCAAACACCAGGTTATTGCGAAGGTATGGTACTAAGCTGAGTACCCTGTCCCCTAGGAGAGGCGTTCTTCTCACGAAAATGAAACCGTCTGCGTGATGAAACGTCCCCCTCGAAACCCAGGTGTTTAATAACCGAGTAGAACTGCAAACACCAGGGGTTTGGGAAGGTGTGGTATTCAGCCGAGTGTACCCTGTCCCCTAGAAGAGGCATTTTTCTCACATAATATGAAATCGTCTGCGGGATAAAACATCCCTCCCGAAACCCAAATGGAGACCCTCCTCTTCTCTACGCTCAATACGCCGCGGTTGAGACCACGACCCATCGTACTTTTCCGTTTCCGTGCTTGGCCGCCACAACGTGGGTTCGAGTCCCAGCATGGTGACTCTTTTTCTGGGTTAAAAAATCCTCGAAGGTTGTTGATATCCTTAGAGCAGTCCGTGGCGGGTGGGTTCGCCTCGGAGATCGATGCTGACGAGATCATCGTGGAACCCTAAAGTATACCTGGTATGTTTTATAGATTCGCCTGGGGTAGCCCCAGCCTCGATCTAAATCTCCACCCTGTTTTTGCCCCTGGGCAGTTGCGGCTGGGACGAGCGCGTTATTTATCGTAACGCATTGCTTGCGCCATTCACCGTAGTCGCAGAACGATTTGCGCCAATGACGACAGCATAGAGACGGACGTGCCATGGCATAATCTACTAAAACACGTTAACAGTTAGTTGATTGAAACGGCATACAAAGCGGGAGAAAAACAACCCAAGCAGGACCCGACGCACATTTTATCATTAAATTGCGAAGTCGACAGCAACAGGACGGACTCTGTACTCCGGCGTGCTTCTACCGTGTTCTGTGTTGCGCCCGGAGCACGCAGGCTCTGCTCGCGCGGTCTTATGACTGCGGTTTCGGAGAGCACACCCAGCCACGGTCATGTCCCTATATCTTACCGAGGTCCCTCCCCGCTGTCACACAATAATGCTGGCCGCCCACATTCACCCCACTAAGCTGGGGTCCAGAACTAAAGCGTGCAGCACCAACGCGGGGCCACGGCTGCATCCTAGTGCATCCGGAACCCAGTATGGGTGCTCCCCTCAACGCTGGTTGGGTGGTGTTGTTTGCGTTGTTGCCGGGTGTATGATAGGTTCACGTTAGTCTTTCATTTTTGTCTTGTCGAAAAAACAGGAAGATTGTCAAATGGTTGGATGTTTGGAGACATTCCGTTCTGAAAATTTTCCAAAATACAAGGTACAACTTTACACAGTCGACCAGGACGACCACCTCTAAACACGGAAAATGCACCAAATTAGTTGCAGTAGTACTTCGCCCCGCTTTCAAGACGCTCCGCTTTAATTGCGTTCTTTTTCTCAGAACCAAGGTGTCCCGCAGAGTATACATCAACCAGGGGGGGGGTGCAGTTTCATCCCATGGGGCCCCCAAAGTTGCTGCAGATCACACCTATATAGCTGCGAAGAGCGAAAGAAGAGGGTGAGGTGCAGGCCACTCTTGGCGATGCACGAGCGTATATTATATGTTCCAGACAGAGTAAAAGTTGATCTTGTGCAGCAAAACCGAACACTGCCCACTTGCAACAAGATTTACGGCAACGTATTGGTGCTGGGAGTGTTGCTTCATGCGATGGAGGTCCACGAGGGTGCGCTGCACATGCGTTGACATAGGAATCACGGGGTGGAGCATATGTGGACGCCCTAGGGCTCGCGCGCGGCACGAACCACGCGATACCGCCATGGATGGTCTGACCAGGAGGCTCACGAGGCAAAAGACCGGGTTGCGAACGAGGCTCTGGCGATATGTTTTCTGGCAAAATTATGATACCGATGTTCGTAGAAGTTTTAGTAGTCCTCGTCGATCCACGACGGCAATACAGCAACTTCTAGATTTGTCCCGAGGGTGCCGCTTGGATGGCTAGCACCGTCGTCTTCTGTGATGCTTGTGCCTTGTGGTATAACTGCGTGTAAAAGCTGTTCGCTCGCTGTCCACGCGAAGGTACCCCTGCCCCAAGGTCGAGCTTCACGGTTCCGCCGCAAAGTCAGTTGAATTCTGACCTGTTCTGATTGGTTGCCCAGACTTCAATACGTAGTCCATATCGGACACAAACAGGTTGGAATTGAAGGAACAAATGCGGACAGCCACGTTCCATTCCAACCCTTCCAACGAGGCCGATTTAACGCCGAGACACCTACGGTACAAATTACTTGGATTCAAAGTTGGACTTTTTTCTGTGGGATTTTCTGTTGGAAAAACGCAGCATCCTCACATCCTCGCCCCTCACAGCCCACAACCGACCATGTCCTCGTATTTCAACCGGAGTTGACAGTTCGTGATCAACTGATCGACTGGCAATCCCTGGAGTTGAAACACACAGATTCGCCCCCCTCCGAGCGCTGTTCGCCAGGCCGGAGGTAAACGCTAAACGGTAAACGAGCCATCCCACGGTAGAGTTGCAGCAGAAAGCCCTGAGCTCCGCACATACATGAGGAACTCAATATCTCACCCGAAAAATATCTCCGACAGGCATTCGTTCGCACTGCCCGACCAAGCTTCTACGCCTTAGCTCTAAAACATTATGTGCTCGTGAAATTGCTTCACTAACAGGTAGTTCCTCACATGAGGAGCTCCGTTGGCCAGGGACGTTTTGGCGCCAAAGTGCAACCTCTGTCGTGGGATGACTCAAACGGTGAAAAACATCAGAAACACCCACAAGATCCCGGACTTTTTCGTGTTTATGTTTCCCGTTTCAACCACGCCTTCTGATTTGTGTGTGAACTCCTTGGATTTCAGATTTCATAGAAAAATGATCAGTTATCAGCAATGTACGAGGAAGTGCTGCGCTGTGTGGACTGACTGTGTGTGCTGCGCCGTGTGGGTTATTGCTAAGGTAAGATGTACCGTGAAGGAGGTGACAAGCTGTCGCCCTTCCGGTGCTTCTAGTTGGTGTAAGTTTATCTTCAAGGCTCAGAGAAGACGTTATGGTAGTGTCGTCGTAGGACAAAATGCGGCGAGATTATAGTCTAGACTAGGCCAAATACGTTTTCAAAATACGTTGAATGATGCACTGCTGTGAGCGATGTTTGGACTTTAGCTGACTTATCGAGCCTTTTCGAGGTACCTCGAGGTACCTACAGTGTACCTCATTGAAGGACGATAGCGAAGGTTTTGCCGTTGAATGCAAACTCACTACCGGTGCTTCTAGCGTTGGCAGTTGACACACTCTTTTCTGGAGAAGGCCGGGCACGAGTAATAACAGCGCGGTTACCAGGTCACCAGGAACAGGTACCAGGTACCAGTACGTGTTTACTCGGTTGACACACCATTCGGGAGAAGACCGGGCAGTAGTAACAGTTAGCGGCATCAATTACCAGGTCACGAGGTACGAGGTACTTGGTATGTGTTTACGCCTCCAGCCTAACCTGCAACGAATAATACGGAGTACCTGGTACCTGATACGAGGTATGAAATATATAATACAAGGGCTTCGCTCGCGGGCGGCTGGACGCCGCCCGCTACGCTTGCGCAAGGCAAGGAAGAATGCAACTAAAAACATGTGAAGGGGGCAGAAAGAAGGGGCCCACGATTTGGTGCGGACAGCGATTTGATAATGCCAAGAGCTGCTTATGCAAAGCAAATTGCCTTGTTGTTGTGCTCAGCTGTGTTGTGTGCTTTTGGTACCGGTGTTACGTTCTGATCGGCGGTACGGGGGTACTTTGCGTGGGGGAAAAAACAGGGGGCCGTGCAAGATCGAATACATATAGAAAAAAAAATAATATATAGACTATAGTACACAACAACACGTATTATACCCGGTACTGCTCTAGTCTATGTTCGAAAGAAAGGACACAGCGCAGCACGACACAGCACCGCAGCGAAGGGCACACGGCACCGCACCGCACGGCTCCCCACGGCGCTACGCTGCGCTGCTGGGCTGTATAAAGCCGGACTGATCTGAGCTGGGCGTGTATTGTGATCCAACAGCGTAGTACCTGATAGTATGTACAAACCTGGTGTAGTAGTACCGGTATGTACTACTAGAAGCCTCAAGGTCTTCTCGTAGGTTCGAATCCCGGTGTCATCGGGGAAAGAAAATGATCCTCATGAAAAAATAATTAGATTATCAACGTGACTTTGTGGCCTTCTAGTAGATAGACTGTCCACTTATAAGCCTGGTGTTCTTTGGTTGAATCCAGGGGTCATATGAGAAAAAAAATGATCATGAAAAAAATGATGTTTATTTTTTGGTAAAAAATGGTAGTACTGGTAGATACACCACTCACTGCTGCTGTGACATATTGTGGTCTAGTACATAGACTGTCCGCGTATAATCCTGGTGGCCTTCGCTGGTTCGAATCCGGGTGTCATCGAAAAAAAAATGATGCTCAAGAAAAATCGATATTTATTTGTCAAGAAAAAAATTAGATAGCAATGTGACGTTGTGGTCTAGTAGATAGACTGTCCGCTTATAAGCCTGGTTTTCGTTAGTTGAATCCAGGCGTCATCGGGGAAAAAAAAATATCCTCTTGAAAGAATCGATAATTTTATAGGAGTATAAAAATTGAAAAACGTCAGCTGTGAGTACGACCGGTTGAATGGTTGAAACTCAAAGCAAGAAATCAAAGAAAAGCTGGACCAATTGTAAATGTCCAGAAGAAAATGAAAAACGAGTTCGAACGAATCAAATTTAAAGGAGATAGTAGAAAATGAACGAGGAAACAACTGATTCAATGAAAAACGAAAAAAGTACAATAATTGTCATAACTGGTCCACAGCTTAAGCTTGCTCCTGTTGTTGCCTTGTGCTGTGTGCCCTTGGGCGCATTACAAAAAGCTCGCATGGACGTCTATTGAAATGCAAGTTCAACTCCCTCGCATGGACGTCCTTTAAAATGCATATTCAGCTCCCGAAGAAACAAAGTTGCAAGTTCAACTCCCAAAAACAAAAGATACTTGGAAAAAAAGAGTTGAAAAAAAAAAGTTAAAAAAACGTTCAGAACATGGGCTGACCTGAGCCGGGGGTGCGTTGTGATCCAACAACGTATTATGTACAAACTTATTACCGGCACGTGGGATAATACTGCGAATGAATGTTACTGGCAGGTACGAACTAATAAAAGTACCGCAAAGCACGCAGCATGGCAAAGAAAGCAGCAAAGCACGTCAAAGCACAGCGCTGCGCTTTTTGCTAAGCTAGAACTACAGGGCATCGCAGGGCACTGCATGGCGCTGCGTTGCTGCGAGCTATAGCGCTGCGGTGGGGTGCTGGGCGGGCTGACCTGAGCTGGGGGTGCGTTGTGATCCAACAACGTATTATGTACAAACTTATTACCGGTACGTGGGATGATACTGCGAATGAATGTTACTGGCATGTAGGAACTATTAAAAGTACCGCAAAGCACGCAGCATGGCAAAGCAGCAAAGCACGTCAAAGCACAGCGCTGCGCTTTGCTAAGCTAGAGCTGCAGGGCATCGCAGGGCACTGCACGGCGCTGCGTTGCTGCGAGCTATAGCGCTGCGGTGGGGTGCTGGGCGGTGCGAAGCTGATGAGCCAAGCCCAGATCTCAGCTGACGAAACTCGGAGATGCCAGGGAAGCACCAACCGAGCGCTTTCGGCACGAAGATAATTTTGTAATTTCCCCAGCAACTAATTGGGAACTTCGGGACGGTTCTTTTCCCCAGCAACTAATTTTCTTTTCGGCAATTACGGGCTGAGAAGGGCTGAGAGGGGGGAGGATATGCCGAGCGAGACCTCCGAGGGGGTCGAGGTCTAGATAATTATGTTTATATCACTCGTCTCCTCTTATTGGAGGCTTGACATGGACTTCCCTTTATAGTTCGTACCTTGCTCATTGGCACAAGGGCTAGGGGGTGTTGGTAACACTCCTCAGCCCCCCCGGCTATACACAACCTTTGTCGACACGAGTATCGTAGAGCCAGTTCTTCTCAGGTACAGTACTGCTACTCCAGCTGACTTGCAACGTACGGAGTACCTGATACGATGTATGAAACTTACATGATTTTGTCTCCTGTTACAGGAGACTTGACCATGGCTCTTACTCACTTACTATTTTATAAAAATTGAAAAACGTCCGCTGTGAGTAAGACCGATTGAATGGTTGAAACTCAACTTTGCAAGCTGCGTGGTACATCTCTCTTTCGCTAATATACCGTAGTTGCACAAAATGTACGGAAGGTTATTTATATATAGCACAGCGGCTAGGGGATGTTGGTAACATTCCTCAGCCCCCGGCTATACACAATTTATCAATATCGTCGAGTCAGTTCTTAGCTGTCAGGTACAGCACTACTACACACTAGACTGTAAAGAACAAGCTACTCGTACGTAGTCTATAGCGATCTCGATGCCTTCGGGGGTTACTCTAGGCAGTTCCCTGGTCTCTCCGACTACTTTCAGCCCTTTATTGTCGACGAGGAACATATATTTTTCAGGATCGATCTGTGGAGTGTTTATTTGTCTGCTTTTTTGCCTTTTATTGTTATTCCACCCTCGGCCATACATGCAAATACTTACAGGTGTCTCCCCGCCTTCGGAGGCCACCCTTGGCAGTTCCCTGGCCTCTCAGCCTACCCTCAGCTCTTAAATGCCGACCGGAAAATATTTTTTCAGGACCGATCCATGCACTGTTTCCCCCCGCTCTTTTTTTTCGCCTTTTGCCCCTTTTTTTTTTGCCTTTTTTTGTTTTGTTTTTGAACCTGTGCTTATGTTGCGCACAGCACAAAGGCACAAACCAAGCCCCGGTAGCCACATAATTACCAAGGGTGGTCATGGGGCGCAGGCCCATGACCACGGTATAGGACAGGTTTGCTCGCCGCAGGCGGGATTTTTTTTGGGTCCCATTGTGTGCGTTATGGGATCCCGCGGTCAGAATATTACGGTCCCACTTTAATGATGGGATGGGCCCACTTGGGTTGTATGTGGGATGGGGATGGGACGGGAAGCTGGGACGCCTTTCATCAACAACCAACTTCGAACGAGAAGCAAACCATATACGGTAATTATGTGCAGGTTGTTGTCGTGTTCTGTATTCTCCAAGGATGAAGGGCTGCACCAAACAAGGTGCACAATGTCCCCAAACCTAGCCACCCAACCCCAAGCCCAACACAAGCAAGTAGACGAGAAATGAGAACTGGAGAAACTGAGTTTTGAAAACGCAAACCCATAGTGTAACAAAAAATAAAAAATAAAGCAAGTGAACACCGACGAAGTCTCCCTGCAGACCAAGCTTTTCATGTTGATATTTCTACGAAATTGAAATAGGAGAAACATTCGTGAGACCGGCCGCAGCGTCCTTGGCGTTCAAGCTGCTTCTCTGCTCGATTTTCGCTCATCTTTCAAAACATCCAGATCCCCCAACACCTTGCCTAGCCCGGGGATAAGGTGCTTGTTGAGCCTAAGGAAAATAGTCTTCTCAACCTTGCCTGGTGATGATTTCGCACGAAGGTCGCTCACGATCAGCTTGAGGGCGGAAAAATTCCTTTCTGCTTGGCAACTGGTGGCATCAACACCAAGGTACAACCGCGCTACTAAACCAACATGCGGCCAGCGGGCAGGGACGACAACGTTCCCCGACTTGTCGAGCCCGCCGACGGCCCGAAACTGCCAGTTCCACAAGGTATTCGTCCCTCCGCTGGAGACGCTCTTGCTGGGGTCAGCTCTGACGTACGTCATCAAGTGGCCGCAGGTTACCTCGCGTTCTGGAAGCGTGTCCACCGCGGGAAGCGTTCTTTTCACCATGCACACGACGTTCTCGCCGGCCGCCGTTGGTGGCATGAACTCCACTACATGCTTCCAAATCCCTTAGATTTGCCTGTGTCTCCCTTTCCCAGCACCGACCAGTTGTACCGTAAGACTGTCTATCTGCAACTTATCTGGCTGTGCCGACACAGGCTGAGCTGGCTGTGCTGACACAGGCTGAGCAGCAGAGCCGCCGCGGCCGGTAGGGTTCGCCATGGGGCTGTGTGTGTTTCCCTGCTGCCTGTCCGCAGTGCAGATGAACATCGGAGATTCGAATATATATACGTATATATTATAAAATAAGCCGTATATGATATCCCCCGAAGATTCTATTGTACTTTCAAAGACTCTTGTGTGTGTCCTGAACGCTGCAGAACATTCTATTTGTGGAAGGAATATGCTCTATTTGGATGGGTGAGTCTCGCGCCAAGAGTTCCCATGGGACGGGAGTAGCTGCGTTGACAGCGGGGTTGGGACGAGACTAGCTGTACTATGCTGGGATGGGAAGCAGGTGGGACGGGAGGGGTGATTTATCGATTATGTGGGAGCAAGTGGGGTAGGAATTCGCGATGGGATGGGAATGGGATGGGATGGGCAGCACAAATATCACTGTGGGATTGCCGTCCCATCCCATTCCATCCCATCCCCGTCCCACATGCCCGTCCCATTCAATCCCATGAGCACCCTTGATAATTACTCGCAGCAAGTACAGCAGAACAACATGCCATCGGCCCTGCGCAGAGCGACAAAAAACATAGCAGCAGTACGTTCTTGTCGACCATAGGGCGCCAAAGCAAGCAAGCTGACACAAGCAAAAGTGTTGCCGAGAGCCACCATGTATTGTGAGAGTATTTTATTTTTCCTCTTTGTTGTTGTTGCTCTTTTAATATTGGGGGTTACAAAGCCGCCAACAACTAATTTGGATTGTATCCAAGTACCGCTGACACTCAGCGTTGTGACGGACCGCCGTATAGACGTGATGTAGTATTTTGGTATGGAATGTCTTCCGGTGTGACTGACGTGACCTAAAACAGTCGCCTCTTTGCTGACAGCAACCACGCTGCTGTGTGTGTTTTAGTAGTGTTCTGTTTGCCATCTGGTAATGTGTAGCTTTTATTCAACTGTTTTTCCCCCCATCGACATCCAGCACACTCAGCAGTGTCGGTGCCTATTCGTCTTGGAGAGAAACACAGGCTCTGTAGTCACAAGTTTCGAGACAGACATATATGCATCGCGATCACGACAACAAGACACCGTATATACGGTATACTCATGAATGTGGAGTCCGGGTTGTTTTCCTGGAGCATGACGGTGGGACTCTTGGCATTTTCAAGTCTCCAGTTTGAACCTTCAATCAATCATGGACCTCTGTCTGCTTCGCATTATGTTTGTATATTCCTTCCCGAGCGAAGCGCATTGTATAATAAATACTACACAGGTATACATTTTTGTACGACAGGTATATAAAGCCACCCGCAACTATTTGAATATTTTCCAAGTACCGCTGACTCAGCCCTGTGACGCACCACCGTCTAAATCTAAATCCCATCTACTTTTAGTTCGGACTATCTGTGTGACTGAAATAATCAAAATCAGCCGTCTCTTTGCTGACACTTCAACCACATGTTCGACGCTGCTGCTGTGTGTGTTGCTATTGAACTCCTTTTTCATTATCATAGACTCAACTACTAAAATTTCAGCGTCTTTGGAGGCCGCCCTTGGCACTTTTCTGGCCTCTCAGACTACTCTGAGCCAGTGACTCTGAGCTCGTACTGTAATCCGACGGAAGGATTGTTTTTTCGGGACTGATCCCTGGACTGTCTTTTTGTTCCTCTTCTTTTTTTGTGTGTTTTGAACCTTCTTCTTCTGCGCACACCACGAAGTGAAGGCACTAACCAAGCTCCAATAACCGCATAACCACAGTACGGTATCTACGTACTACAAGCACAGCAGAACAGCATGCAATCGGCCCTGCACAGAGCAGCAAAGTACACACAGCAGTACGCTGGTGTCGACCAGACAGCAGTGTGCGACAACGCAAGCAAGCAGAAAAGAACAGGTAATATTTGTTACCGAGAGCCACCATGCATGTACGAGTAGTTTATGTTTCCTTTTTTTCGTCTTCTGTCTTTGCCGTTGGTATCCTTTGAATAATGCTTTCTAAAGCCACCTACAACTGTTTTGGATTTTTCCAAGTACCGCTGACCCTCAGCCCTGTGATGGACCGCCGTCCAGACGTAATGTAATGATTTATTATGGAGTATCTGAATGGTGTGACCGACTTGGCCCAAAACAGCCGTCTCTTGGCTACCACTCCAACCACATGTCCCACGCTACTACTTTGTGTGTTTTAACGAACCGCTTTTTCGACCCCATCGACATGAAACACACAGTCAATCAATGTCCGTGCCGCTTCGTCAGCGAAACAAAAGCTCTCTAGTCACAAACTTCTATGAATAAACAGCTGTATACATCGGAAGTGCTACAATAAGGTACCAGATATACTCATGCATGTGGCGTCGGGGTTGTTTACCTTGAGCACGGCGGCGGGGCTTTTGGTATTATCAAATCGCTAGTTTGCACCTACAATCAAGTATGGACCTCAGTCCGCTTCGCTTAATTTATTATACTTTCCTTCCTGAGCAAGCGTAGCGGGCGGCAAATGCCGCCCGCGGAGCGAAGCGCCTTGTATATATGTACGTTTTCCCGTCGTCAATAAAGAGCTGACAGCAGTGTTAAAGGCCAGACAACTGCTGACGATGGCCTCCGTAGGGGGGGGGGCATCGCGGCGGGGCTCTTGGCATCTTCAAGGCGCTAGTTCGCACCTACAAAAAAACATGAACACTATGTCCGCTTGGCATATGTTAGCTCTATTTTCCTTGCTGAAAAAGTGTTGTTGTTGTTGTTGTTTTGAAGCGCCTTGTGCAAACACTTACCGGTATAGGTGTTTTCCCCCCTTCGGAGGCGACCCTTGGCAATTGTCTCGCCTTTCAGCCTACTTTTAGCTCTTGAATGCCGGCTGAGAAAATATTTGTTCTGGATCGACCCATGGACTGTTTTAGTTTTCTCTTTTTGCTTTTTTTGCTTTTTTTGTTTTGTTTTTGAACCTGTTTCTCTTGCGCACAGCACGAAGACACAAACCATCCCCCGATAGCCACAGTATCTACATACCGCAAGCACAGTAGAACAACATGCTATCGACCCTGCACAGAGCAGCAACGTACATCAAGCAGTACGCTCGTGTCGACCATTGTGCGACAACGCAAGCAAGCAGACAAGCGCAACAGTATTGCCGAGAGCCATGTATCGTTCGAGTACTTTATTTTTCCTCTTTGGTGTTATTGCTCTTTGAGTATTGCGTTATAAAGCCACCAACTTTGATTTTCCAAATACCGCTACCACTCAGTCCTGTGACGGACCGCCGTCTAGACGTAATGTACTATTTATGGTCTAGAACACGTTAAGGTGTGACTATTGTGACCGAAAATAGCCGTCTCTTTGCTGACACTTAATCAACACCGCTGTTTGTATGTGTGTGCTATTAAACTGCCTTTTTCCACCCATCGACATCCAGCATACCTGCTACCTATGCGTGCCGATTCTTCATCCTAGAGAGAGATAAAAAAACGGTCTGAAGTCACAAACGTCGATACAGCCATATACATCGCAACTACAGCAGGATAACTGGTACATACGGTATACTCATGCGTGTATGTAGCGTCCGAGTTGTGTTCCTGGAACATGGCGGTGGATCTCTTGGCATTTTCAAGTCGAAATTTTGCACCACCTACCATCAATCATAAACCTGGGTCCAGTTCACACAATGTGCTCCGTGTTTCCTTCCTGGGGGAGCTTTGCGGGCGGTGAATGCCGCCCGTGGATCGCCGTGTAAGTACTACTTGTACGAACTGTAGTTTGGGATAAAATAGTCGCGATGGCTCCCGCTCGGGTCGGTGGATCGATCCACCCTTCTTCCCATATTTCGGTAGTTGTCACATTTGAAGTACTCACAGGCTCGTCACGTGCACAACTATCACACCACTAGATTCGCCGATATAGTTCAGTATTATAGCAAAGAACTCCTAGCTCAAGCTCTGCACTCGCCGTCTGCCCGATCTCTCAGAACCACTTTATCTCTGACGAATGCTCTCACGCACCCCGTCTACGATTGTCGCCACCGCCTCTTTCGACCAGGGTCCCTTCGGTCATCCTTGGCAGCAGGAGGACCATGAGTGGGCGTTTGATTATTTTGCCAAAGAAGAGTTGGCATCCCGGCAAGAGGGAAAATATCGAAAAGGTCCTTCGCGATGAGAGGCTTGCCAAGGAGGAGGCGGCGGCGGCAAGGGAACGCGCCAGAGAAATCGCCCAGGAAGGGATTGTAGAAACGCTGTCCAAGAAAAGGTAAGGACAGTCTTGTCTTGCTTCCCGCTAAAATAACGAGATTGGCAAGCTCTCGCAAAGCGCCTATTTTAAACCAGTATTAACAAAGAACAATACAAGTGACCCAAGTTTCTTACGCTACCGCCGCTAATATAGTTATCGCAATGCTGTTGCCATGCTGTTGCCATGCTGTTGCTATGCTGTTGCTGTGCTCTTGCCAACATGTTTCCATGCTGCTACCATGCAGTAGCCATACTGTTGCCATGCTGTTGCCATTATGTTGTCATACGGTTGCTAATCCATGGTGATACCATCTGCTGTGTTGCCATGTTGTTGCCATGGTGTTGCTATACCATTGCATTGTTATTGTCATTCTGTTGCCACGTTGTTGCCTTGCTGCTGCCTTTCCGTTGTTTACAGTGTTGTCATAATGTTGCCATGCTGCTGCCCTACGTTACCATGCTGTTGCCAGGTTGTCCGCTGGAGAAAAAAAAGAAAGTAAATCAACGGTACCAGATAAACCGAAGAGCCGGAAGCGAAGCCGTCAATCCGAAGACCAAGACAAACAACCTCTAGGAGGAAAGGGTCAAGGCTGGGGGGGAACACTCCAACATGTCAACCTATTCAGCGAAGCCGAGAGGGAGGCGGGAAAGGTCTTGGGACAAAACGCCGACCACCAACGTGAAAAACGAGAGCAGGACCTTCAAAAGCAGCAGCGATCGGGGCTGGCACCCACCGCACTCGGCGAAGGCTCCGCGGAGCTAAGGGATAAGGACTCGCAGCCGTGGTATACCCAAGCTCAGGAATCGTTGGTGGGAACTCCGGAGGCTAAGGCGCGCACGATGCGATTGGGAAGAGAAGTTATGGGCGAAGAGGCAGTGGCAGCACTGAAGAGAGATGAGGGGCGTAAGGGCCGGGCGGACCCCATGGGTTTCTTGTTTCGGTCTCCACCGCAAGCACATATGCCGGGGAACCTGCTGCCGACAGAAGAAGTTGGAGCGAATTCGGCGTCGAAAGGGTCGAAAGCTGCCAGCGCCGTTTTTTCCGGTGTCATTGCTGATGGGGAGTCAGATAGGGGCACCTCGACACACAGCGGTGGCAAGAAACGGCACAAGAAGTCTAAGAAGAGCAAGAAGCATAGGAAGAAAGAGAGCAGTGGGAAGCGCAGGAGCGCCGATAGCAACAGCCGAGGTGGTGGCTGTGCAGCTGGTGCAACCGACGAATTGTCTCAAGGGGACGAGGCGGATGCTTCTCGGCACAACGCCCTGGTGAGACTGACTCGCTGTCCTCTCCAAGGGAGAAAAAAAAAAACGCGGGTTAACTCAATTACAAGTGCGTGTATCCCCTCTATACTTGAAACTATTTTAACGCCTGTATACCAACTTCATATTCAACCCACCCGAATATTCTACTTTGGGAATAAACTACTGCAGGTTGAATTGTGTAGGATATACTGTAGGATATACTGTAGTATGAATTATGTAGGATATACTGTAGGATATACTGTAGGATATACTGTAGGGTATACTATAGGATATATAGGATATATTGTAGGATATGCTTTGCACTTGTACAAAAGTTAAGTCAGCTGCCGTGACAGTTTGAACACACCTTTTAAAGTTTTCCATTTGTTGCAGCCGCGTCCCCACCCTCCCGTGTTCCATGCGCTATGCGGGTGTGTTAATCCCAAGTGTTGACAACTTTTTTCCGCCGTCGATGTCTGACGACTTGTTTCTCTGTCACGTCTGATTTACACGCTGCCCAAAAAAAGGGACCCCTTCCGAGGTCGCTCAAGCCGGGTTGGGTTGTACGTCTCTCGCCGCTGCCGCTGCCGCCGCCGACCCCAAACAACAAAACCAACATGCACCAATTGGCCATAGTTTGTATCGTCCTGCTGCGCGAGTTCCTAGCGACAGCTACACTTCTTCGCATCTTATTTGAGACAACCATCTCTACATCGTCGCATCATCTCGCACCATTCAATTCTTCGCCGCGCTCCCCTGGCCGTATGTAGCTAGCGTGCGGGCGTCCGGACTTCTCTATGAGTAGCCTTGCTAGGTATTATTCAGTCTTCCTCTTCTATGATTTTGTTGTCAGTTTTTTGTTGTTAGTTTCTGCTTCTGCCTTTCCGCTTTTTGTTCATTTTTCTTCTTTTTCGCTTTTTTTGTTCGCGTGCGTACCAATACCTCTGGTCGATCTGTCGCTCGTTGTGTCTTTCCTCTACAGTATGTTCATTTCGTTTATTCACAAATGTTTTAAGCGTGCGTATTCATAGCTCTGGTTGGACGGCACGTTTCTTTTGTTTCGCCACGCCGTTGTACTATTATCTATACAGGAGGACCTTCGCCGCCGCCGACTAGCGCGCGAAGGCGGAGAAAGAGAGCGACAGATACGCCTCTTGGCTGAACGAGAGATGGCCGGGAAACCGCTACCCGATGACCGGAGCAGGTCGTACAACAACCAGTACAACGCTCCAGTTGCCAGGCAAAATAGAGCACGCTGAGGAGGGCGTCGCCAGTCCAAAGGTTTACCCATTGCATCTATCCAACTCATTGGTTCATGATGGTGGATGGTTACAAGTTGTCGATGGGCATCATGCAAGTGTAGAAAGGCTCCACGCAGTGCTGGCGTTGCGTTATACCGGGTAGGCCCTTTGGAGTCCCGACAGACAGAAAGTTATGTATAATCTAATATCTTAACAGGTAATGTTTTGGGAGATGATAGTTCAGCGGTCGTTTTCTGCTGATGTTTTCGGGGCTTTTGCCTCCCAGGCATCGTGTAGCGTTTCCGTCTCATCCCTGCCTATACTGTAGCCAATACGGTTGTGAGGAACATCGTATCGGACAAGAGTGCGGTCTGATGTCTGACGGTACGTAGTGCAGTTCAGGACTGTTCCCTGTTTGCAAGTTGGAACAGTTTGTTTTGCCACGAAACGTCCGCATGGTCCTTGAGAATATTTGTCGATCGCACCAGATGCCAGCAAACGGCGGCTCGGCAGCTGGTGTAATCGATGTCGACGAGCGGTGGGGAGGGTAACCCCACTTCGTCACAAATGCGCCTGGCACGAACTCTTTTGTAGACCGTGGGCCGCAAAGTCCAAGCGGGGGGGGGGGGGGCGGGGGCGCCGTTCTCGGGCGTTTTTCCCACTATGTAAGGTATGATAGATAGTGCTGCGAGTTGGCTACCTATACTAATAGTACTAATAGTAGGTCGCCGACTGGTTGTTGGTTGGCTAGGTATTACAACATGTTACAGTTAGCTACGTCCGGTAACGTGCGGATTGCTGCGTCTTTGTGTCTGGCGGTCGCACTTGCGGTTGGACGTGTGCTTTTTATTTATGCAAGACCTAATTCGGGTAGTTGGCTTAATTCGCCAGCCAAGTAATAACTAATAGCCAGCCGTTAATCCGGTCAACCCGCAGCCCTAACGTTTGATGATCTATCCAGTCGTTTGCTACAGCACAAATTCCACTCAGACACAGCCTGTGAAAGTGGATGAACCGTATTGGAAGAAAAATAATGCGACGAACTGGTTTGCTGATCGGGCATGGCAAAATATAAGTGAAAATAAACCAAACGCGTGGTTCGATTCGGTTCGGTTGAAGAGTCGTCCTCTCGTTCTTGGGATCATTCCTCAAGCGTGACTTTACCCGGCAGGGCGTCGGACAGTAGCTAACTCCCGCCATAGTCCGCTTGGTCGGAACGGCAACGTTATGTATTCCTTACAGTAGGCGACCTAGGGTCTCTTGTCACGGCAAGTCGCAAAGTGTCCGATCTAAACGTGTGCGTCCGTCGCCCTTGTCTGTCTGTTTGTTTCTCTGCCTGTCTGCCTGCCGCCCTGCCTGTCGATCGGTCTGCCTGTCTGTATGTATGTGTTTCTGTCTGTCCATCTGACCGGTTGCTGGGATAAACGCTGCCAAGCTTTATTGAAAATGAGTGTGTACTGAATAAACTAACGTGTCCGACGAAACTGTGTCCGTTTGCCTGTCGGGTTACTTCTGGTATAAATGCTGTCAACTTTTTAATCAAAGCATAAGAACACGGCAAACCTTAATATTGATTACTTGTTAAATTCCACGGCGGCAGTGGAACATGTTGAACACGACTTCTTCCCATGGTCTCAGGAAACACAACGTTACAGGTCAAGAACATGGACCCGAAACTGGACAAGGCGTCATCCTCAAGACCATAACTAGGTGTTGTGTTGGTGCTGCGGTTTGGAGAACAGGAGTCCGGTCGACCGTTGTCGAAGGCTGGGTTGTTGGTCTTTGACGGGTCCCACAGCGGAAGTCCTCCCCCAGCAATCTCGATGTCATCCCTGTTGTTTGTCACCTGGTCCATAACGCACAGTACAGCACACATAGACAGCAAGAAACAGGAATGTTGGCTCAGGTCAGATTTCTTTCGAGAAAGGGAACAAGGTGCACTAAGGCATCTGTAACGGCTCCCGATTTTCATGTTTATTGTACTGAAGATCTCAGCCTGGCCGCCTTCTTGTTGCTTGTTTCTTCTTAAAAAGAAGCCCGAAAGGGTTGGTTTATTCGCCAAGTGGCCAATGAAGTAAAAAAAAATGTTTTTTTGATAATGACAAAAACACGATATTACCAATTTAATTACCCATATATATGCGATTATTTTGCGGCTTTGTTTAGGCACAGGCAACCACCCATCTTGATTGGTTTACGTGCCTCGCATTGAATAGCAGCCAGTCCACATTTTCTTCAATTTCCTCAAAATTTTTGTTTTCTTCGTTGCCAAGCCATAACATTTCTCCAACTAAACAAGAACCATACCTGGTATAAAATTCCTCGAACTGAACGAAAACTAACGCAAATCGTAGCATTTGGGTTGATTGAGTAATGATTGGGTAAATCCCATGGCTTTTCATTGGCCATGACCCAAGCAGCGGGTCGAATCAAAAGGGTTTCAAAACCTCGCGGATCGGGTCGGGTCGGGTCGGGTCATGGGATGTTCGAAATCTCGCGGGTCGGGTAGTGTCGGGTACGGTCAGGAGACTTTCCAACTCACGGGCCGGGTCGGGTCACCGTGACCCGAACGCGACCCGCAAGAGGTGACCCGACCCGTGAAACGCCTTTGCAAATTTGTTCCTCACCCCTGTCTTGTTTAAGGAGATCGTGGTCCCATTTAAGAGATGGACGTCTCGAGTGAAACCCACAATCGCCTCGACGACCGATATATTACATTCAGTCCGCAGATTGGCGCCATCTCGCGCGAAGTGCTCTTGGGGGTTCACCTTTGCCACAACCTGCGAATACAGCATCAACAGTGTTAATAATAATTTCTTGTCGTGTTGGAGACATTTTGGGTGTGTAACGGGTCACAATTAAATGCCAGGTATTACCAGGTATTATACCAACATTATATATTCGTACAACTTGTTTGCATGCAATGGTTCAAGACCGAAAACGCGTACGTACTGAGCAAGCGGCTCTGCTATCGGGTGATTAATACCATAGCAGGCTCGAACGCAGTACTATGTCCGCCTACTTGTGCCGCCGCAAAACCTGTGGCTGTATCGTGGCCCATTGCGAGTTGAAAACAGTTCTTCATAACGATGTGTACATCATTGATCTTTTTTTTTGCCAGGCATGTAGGTCGGATTGGTAACATTTTCTTTTTGTCTTAAGTCAGTGGAGTCTGAAGATTTTTTGCATGTCGATTGAACGACTGGAACGAGCCTTAAAACGTTGTCAGATGGCAAATCCAATAATTACAACATGAACAACAACAACAACAACAACAACAACAACAACAACAACAACAACAATGATGATGATAATTATAACAATAATAATGATCATCATCATCTATTTGGTACTTGGGTCTTTTTCAAAAAGTATCTGGTGTTGTTAACGCAGAATCCGGACGACCGCAAACGGCCTCGGGTTACCCTGCCTGATGACAAACCATCGGGCCCTGGACTGATAGTGCTGGTAGCACAGCTTCGCCCTTTTATGACGAGACAAATTCTGCCTTAGTCCGGCTAAGACGCATGAAGCCGAGGGCTTACCTCCACGTTTCCTGTGGTTTTGCCGGGAAACTGCGATCCGGTCCCCGGAAAGCGTAGCGTGTAGGAATCGGGCGCGCCTGGCGGAATGTTTATCTCGAGCGAAGCCCGCTCGTGGATCACACGATCGCCCTTACACCTATCGTGGACGGCACCAAACGATATAAACAAAACCTAACGTATTGCAGTGTGACCCAACAGCGCAAATGTTGGAGGTGTCTCTATTAGGAGCAGGAACGGGCGTCGCTATTAAATTTAAGAGTAGGAACGGGTGTCTCGATTGAGAGTGGGGAGCGGTGTCTCTATTGAGAGTAGGAAGGGATGTCTCTATTGAGAGCAGGAAGTAGAGTGGGAATGGTGAATAGTGTTCCGTCTCGAAAAGGGTGAGTGGTCATTGATTGGTCGAAAGACTAACGCAAGCATCATATATATTGTGAATGTTTATGGGTAATCGACTTTGAAGCTGGCGCTGCGCATTGGAAGATGGAAAACATGCCAGATAGCAAAAATGAGTACACCCTTTCTCCATAATTCCTTCCTCTCACCCGCATTTTCCCCACCCCCGCCGCCCCCCACAGGTCTTTCCTGTAAAAACCCCAGTTGGAAGTTTACGGATCCGTACCGTTCGATTGCGCGGTTGCATTGGAGAGTTAAGTCGCCGAACTGGGATATGTTGCTTGTAGGGTGCTTGCTATCCACTACAAATATCTTGCTTGTTGGTGGCGTGGCAAAGTAGTGTAGTGGGTAGCGCATGTGACCAACAAGAGTAGGCGTGGGTGAATTGGATAACGGGGAATGGAAGAGGACATTTTCACGTTGCATAAAGCGCTACTTTTTGTTTTAACTCGTGGGGATCAGTCCTGCGGGGTTGATGGATCCGGATGTACCCGCGGACGGGGTCATTATGTGTCATGGTAATAGCTTATCCATAACATGTACCAGGTATTATTCATCAGTCCCTTTGTCATCTAACGATGTGTAGCGCTTGTTCCAATCATGTCATACCTCATCAAACCGGAAATAAATCCAAAGCCCAGTGATTTTCAATCAGGCCTCGGGGCCTGATCATAACGATAATACCTAAAAAGGGTAATCTATCATTTCGTAGCCAATTGCTTCACTTTATCCCCAACAGAGAAGTCTTGACTTGCTTTTGTTTCGTCACATTGGTGACGGTGTCGCTCCGCCTAGGCGTGTACTAGTGGGGACAACCGCCATTTTTCGTGGTGTATGCCACCATCGTAATGTACAAATGCGTTCGGCATGGCTTGACTGTAGCTCGTGTCCACCGAGTATGTGGCTGCTTAGTAGGGCCATTTTTATGGAAGCGCTGTTCCTGTTTTTTTCTCTGTTTCTTTTCGAGAAAAACAGACAAAACAGAAAAAAAGAAGGAAGCTTAACAGATAGAAAAACAAAAATCAGAAGCGCTTGCCTGGGACATGCGCTCCCTTTCTTCGGTACCTCTCCAAACCCATGGCAGCGAGAACAGGTAGTCCTTAAAGTCTGCTTCACCTCGTGGCTATGCTCGTGGCTAACGCAAGAAGTTCCTGGCTCCGGTGACGCGCTGCATTCAAAGTGGGCACACGTCGGAGATATCAGATCCCGATTCATGATCTATGCCTCAGAGCAGATATATCCCTGGCTGATATGATCTGCATGGCCTACGTTTTTTTTTTTCCGGGCGCGGCCATAGGACTTTAATGGAGTCTATAACACGTTTCCTGGGTTGGATATGTGCTACACAAATCCTGAAGAAGATATAACACGACGACAACAGCCATTTCGTGCACTTCACTTTTAGTTTCGCGATCATGGGCCGATTTTTCTTGTGTGTGAAGTTGCAGGATAAATCTGAGGTTCTGCGAGCAGATTGACCTCGTGTGGCATTACGTGCCAGGCAGTAGAACACCACCGGATAGGAGTCATTGGACACCGTAGCCCACATCCCACAGGTATAGTATCAGATTATCCAGATCGTGATCTGTCCGATGTGTCAAGGTGTCCACACGTAAGGGAAGATCAGATAGATCACTGAGCATTAGAGCATATCTAGGTGAAGCAGATTGTGACCTGACAGCTGTGGGATATGTGCAAACATTCTTTTGAGTTTTTCCTGCCCTCCGTCAAAGTGTGGAATGTGTGTCAGCAATCGTTTCGTTCACTTGAGCGTTGTTTATCTCGCCTGACACTGCCTGTGCCCAGCTCCAAACAGCTCAGACACAAAGAAACAAGGGCACAGCTTGACGTTCAGCACATCAGCGTGCACCAAGGTTCACAGCAAATCTCGCATATAGCATAACCTATCTATGTGCTAGGCCGAGGTGGCTACTCATGTAGTCATGGCCACGACAAACAACTTCAGAAAAGGACAAAAAATCCCTGGCCTCTTACCTGCAAGTTTTACACGGGCGCATATCACTTTCAGGGGCACCTTTGCCGTTGCACACTGGACAGAGCACCCCTCGGCTGTAGAATATCGTTTCCTTCAGACCTGAGCAGCGGTTGCACACAATTCGAAAGGATTTACGGCATGGCAATGAGGTTTTGTTTTTGCCGGGTGCATACAGTACCTGCAGAAGATCTCGCAATTAAGTGAGGGAAGCAGGAGTGCTTCTAAGGAGTGGATGAATCAAATGACCACGAACCTTTGAAGATATGCTTCGAAGTATATATAGACTATACTCCGAAGTATATGTATTTTATATGTTATCCTCTCCGTGTACCAGATAGATTGCATACTACTGATAACAATGAACCTCCGTAGTACTGTTTCTGCAGCGTGGTGTCGCAAAGCAAGTTACCCTTCAAAACGTGCGAGAGGTCGTAGACCACTTGCAGATGCATCGTCGGCACCTCGCCCCCAGGCAGGCCTGGCGTTCCAAAGGTCAACCCGATTTCTCCATCACGGAAAGCGTTTGTCAGGTGGAATGGATCCTTGGCTGGGTGAAGACTCTCTCCCGCAGTCAAAGGCAGCTGGTTTCGCGGTCTGACATTGAACCTGAGAGGTGGTCAAGCACAATCCGCATGCGTTTGTTATTTTGGTACGGGGAGTACAACACGAGCAACTCTACGCCTACTGATCGCAGCGCGGATAGAGGGATGTCCATGAAAAAGCCAAAAGTCGACTCCGCTATGTGGGGAAGGAGGGGGGACGGGGGTGTACTCATTCATGCATGGCCGTAGTTGTATGAAATTTTGACCCTTGCATACAATGCCGGGACGGAAAACGTAGGGTTTTCGCTGACCAGGCGGGCATCGGGTGCACCAAGCTCGAAGAGCCGTGAGAATGTTTTGGGAAATCGTATGAAGGGAGAGCCGCATCTTAAAAAGAACCATCTGTGAGGTGGACTTCGGCACGTTGTGCATACTTTCTGGCATGTGAAGGTTAGCTTCGAACAAACTACTGTTTTTCTGGCATGGCCACTTCCAGAGACGGCACCCGGTACGCTATGCAACTGTCTATCGTGGGTGCCTACGACAAAGCCTACGGTGGGGGGGGGTAACCCCTTTTTTTCACGACCATGTTTCTGTCAGTGAGGCGCGAGTGACTCTGTGTCTTACTGACACAAACACTTCAGGCGAATTGCTTGCTCCAGCGTAGCTAACCAGCCAGTCCATTGCGGATTCACATCGCAAAAGTCACAACAGCACGAAAACCTAAGACCGCAAGGAACGGGGACGTCACTCGCGCGAGTAACGCCGAGCAACTGCAAAACACTGCAAAAACAGGCCCCCAAAACAACGCCACATCCCTATCGCAGGTTTGGTGCAAGTTAAGCCGCGATATCATCCCCTTGCTGGGAGTTAAGAACCTCCACGTCGCACAGTATCATCTAACTCGATCACCGTCAACGGTGTTGTAAACTAAAGCGAGCCGGGGGCGGGGGGGGGGGGGGGGGGGGGGGATACTCGTTTCATGCATAGCCATCGTCGTATGACCACAGGCCCTCGTATCCTTAAAATTCCCGGACGGGAGCACGTCGGATTTTCACCGACTAAGCAGACATCGTGTGCACCAGACGCGAATCGCTGGGGGGCGCATACTCATTTGCTGCTTGCCCGAGTCATTGGTCGTTCAAGGGAGATTATCACTTTTCACCACCCGGGTCGGGGCTACGTAGAAGTACAGCATGGAAGAATGCACGAGCGGCGTTCCTCATTGTTGCCATCCTTGGCTTGGACTTTCGAAGCACACAACAGCCTATCCTAGTAGCGCATGGAGTAGCAGTTTTTTTAAAAACCAACCTGTTGGGACGTCCTCCCGCATGCGAAAACAGCATAACAGATCGGTTGTTTTCCCGAATCTCCTCCAAAATCCTGAATCCCGTTTCGTTCCTGATAACGACAACCGGCATGTCGACCTTTTTGGCCGAAGGACGAGCGAATATCGGCGACAGCGAGAAGTGCTTACCGGCGGCCCTAGGTAAGGGTGGAAAGGGCGGAAGCTGAATAGACGAAAACGAGCAAACGGCGGCAAGGTACGGGGGGTGGGGACTTACTCGTTCGTGCGGCGGGGGGGGAGGGCCATGTTAAGAGGGGCATGTTAAGGGGGGGCGTACTCATTTGTTGCTTGCCGTAGTCACTTGGCCATTGACCACGCATTTCATTCGACACGGAACACCGTTCTTACTCCTAATAGAGACACTCCCATCGCAGGGGGGGGGGCATGTTAAGGGGGGCATACTCATTTGTCGCTTGCGTTGGACATGTGGCAAACCATTAATCTTTCCTTTCGACACGGGGCACCGTGTCCTATTCCTAGTAGACACCTCTAAAATTGGGCGCTCATCCCTTTTTGTCCACATGTTACACCAAAATTAGCGTTTTCCCTTCTCTTATCCCCACGCTGTTTCGCGTTGTGTGGCCGCCATCTATCTCCTAGCAGGTGAGCCGGTTGGATTTGGTTAAGCACTAGACATGTAAGCGATAGTGTCGATCATGATGACAAACACGGTCATTGCTACAGACCACTTATAACAAAAGGCATGTAACAAACACAAACGTGTGGAGTCCAGAATGATATTGATCTATGATGTTTTTTTTTTTCCTCACACTTGCACTTTTCAGCTTCTGGGCAACCCGTGGTCACAGGTGTCGTCCCTTCTCCCCCCCGGCTCTTGCCTTAAATTTTTATCGCGCACAGGGTTCAGCAATCCCATTGCTCGTCGATTGTCCATCGAGTGTTGCTGTATACAGGTCCGTCGCAAACCCCTTTGTACGGGGTGTATTGAAGGGAAACTATAGTACTACTGGAGCTTTCGGTGTGAAAATCACTTACAAGCACAACCGTGATTGGTGCGCGGTTATTGTGATGTATGAGTCCACCAATCACAGAGGTCCGTCGTAAAATGCTGTGTTGAGGGTTTTTAAATGCAACTTCGTATCATTGCCTTACCGTGTGCACATGCATGCAGCTGCCGCAAATATCGTATATTTTTTTCACCTTGGATTGGTTTGAAGATCGATGTTAAATTCAAAAGGGAGGCGAGCGTTCGTCCAACCTGTTGATGTCCCCGACCGTGCGAAAGGGTGTAAAACAAAACAGTATCGTACTCCGGTCGGCTCTATACCAGTACTTCGAAGTTTGATACCTCCCGCGTAAAACGCACAAGCAAGGGGTGGATATGACACCCCGGTGATGACCACACTTGGCCCCGACCAACGCTACGGGTATTATAGTATTATACATACGAATAGTATTATACTTTCCGTCTCCTGACTATCCCGAATACAAAACGCCATACTATTAATACAAAAACGGTCAACTATCCATTTGAGGTGGGTAATTACGGCCATTCCAAGGCCGTGCCACAACATATTTCCATTACCCCTCGTGTGGCTCTGTACCTCACCAAAAGTGAACGCTACGTATGTTGCGGCGCAGCAGAGAAAAAAAAAAGATAGCGGTGTTTATCGCGAAACCGACAACCACAAACTACAAAAATCTTGAGGCCGGAAAGAAATTGGGTAGCCACTCGCGCTGCTCATAACAGGGACTCTACACTTAACCTTGGTCCTTCGTCGGCACAGTATCACACAGCACCACGCTGTACTCGTACACCATCATACAGTGCTCGTTTATTATCACACAGTACTCGTACACTATCATCCGTGTCAAGGGAGACGGCTCACCTGGCCGTCTAGTATGTACAACACCTCCGCGCCGCGCCGTGCCGCGTTTCGGGCTTTAACGTGCGGCAGACAACCTCCCCTGAGAAAACGAGAGTCAACCACGTCGCGCGTGAATCGCATGATGATATTCGAGTCACATTACCATATATGATGTTTTACATGCGCAGGAGATCGTCGGCAAGATTGAGAAACCCAACGTAATCGAGGTCCCGCGTTGGTGCGGTACCGTTGAGTGCCGGGCCCCAAGTTAGTGCGGTGATTCTCGTTTGCCAAGACCTCGTCCTACAGAGTAACGCACTATCAACACTATACCGTGATAGTTCGGAGTTCCACTTTAGTGCGGGTTTTGCCATCTGCCAAGGCACCGCACTATTGAGAGACCACGACTGCACTGCTGTAGCTCAATTTTTCAAGCCAAAACACTTGCATTCATTGATAACTTCCCCTTGTTGATGACCTAAAATCGGATCTGTTCTACAGTAGGTTTTTGTCGGTGTTCGCTTGTCACGGCGTGATCGACGTCCGTTAACGCACATATATAAGCGGGGGTAGGGAAAATTTATCAACTCATACCTGATACTGAAAAACATCAAGAAATGGACTAATTTCGATCTTCGAAAGAGACGATAACACATCATACCTGGTATACCTTCACTCTCAGGATAAGATAGAAGTGGGGAGGTGAAATGCTTATCTACGTTAATTCATACGTGGTACAAAACAAAACGGGGCTTTTCGCGGGTCATGACCCGACCCGCGGGCCGGGTCAGGAGGTTTTCAAAACCTCACGGGTCGCGTCGGGTCGGGTCAGGAGGTTTTGAAATCTCACGGCTCTGGTCGGGTCAAGAGGTCTTGAAATCTCACGGGTCGGGTCGGGTCGGGTCGGGTCGGGTCGGGTCGGGTCGGGTCGGGTCGGGTCGGTTCGGGTCTGGTCGGGTCGGGTCGGGTCTGGTTGGGTCGGGTCGGGTCGGGTCGGTTCGGGTCGGGTCGGGTCCGGTCGGGTCGGGTCGGGTTAACAGGTCTTGATATCTCGTGGGTCGGGTCGGGTCGGGTCATGACCCGCGAGATACGGGTTGTGTCCTGGGTCAAGCCCCTTTGATCCGAGTGTTGTTTTCTCCCGACCCGCGGGTAAGACCGGTAGATCTGATCCGCGGTTCCAAAACGTCCAACCCTTATTATTTTCCATCCAAGGGTCTCTGTGGTTTTGATACTCCTTTTAGATCATATTCGTACGTTAGAACACCGCCAGCTTCATGTACTCATGTCCACATGTATCCATATCCATTACATGCAGGTCACATATCATTGCGGGGTACAATAACGCAGATTAAATAGTTTTTGTAGAGTCAACCGGTGGGTCGGGAGAAAAAATCTCACGGGCCAAGGTGACCCTGCCCGCGACATGACCTGCTCTTACGGGTAATTCGGAGCCTGTCGGATCGGATCGGATCGCGTCAGGAGGTGTTGAAACTCTCACGGGTCAGGTCGGGTCGGGCCGTGAGGTTTTGAAATCTCACGGGTCGGGTCGGGTCGGGTCGGGTCGGGTCGGGTCGGGGTCGGATCGGGTCAGAAGGTTCTTGAAATATCACGGGTCGGGTCGGATCGCCTGACCTGACCCGACCCGACCCGACCCGCGAGGTTTGACCTGACCCGTGAAAAGCCCTGAAAAAAAGCAAGAACTCAATTAGTTACCATCTTCGAAGGAGACAACTACAACATACATGAAAAACTTTCACGCTTAGGATGAGATAGAAGTGTGGGGTTGAAACACTTACCTACATTACAAAGCGGCGGTGGTGAAATTCAACGATTTTATACTACCCGGTACAGATAATAAAAGACATCCATTAATTTCGATGTTCGAGCGAGACGATGAATTACCCAGGGTGTGGGTGATAGGGTGATAGGACGATAGACGATACTGTTCTGGTTATCTTGGTATGCTGTATGTGTGGCATGTGGTATGTTATAATGTGTGCTACCGGGGGGGTGACATGGAGCATATTAATTAATACCACCCACTACTGTAACGAAAAGACATGAATCAATTTTTACGTTCAGGGGAGACGATATAGATAGCAATCGTAGCGGCAGACGTCTCGGGTTTTGGACATAGCCGCTTACCTGGAGATCAGCAGTGCATGTCCGCTGGCGTTGAGCGATGGCACATCCGTGCAGTGCTCCAGTGGTTCCGCAACCATCAAGGGAAACACATAATCGGCGCCAGCTGTGGCAAAGGGAGGAAGGTCACTCCCTAACGTTGCCTGTGTGCATTCTAGGGCATGTACTTCTTCTTCAGTGTCTCCCTCGATTGTTGCGTAGCAGGACGATGCTGCTTCAGGCTGCGAGCCGGCTCGTTGTACCCGTAACACATCGTCAATGTTGTAGAGTTGAGGTTCCGGTGTTGCTTCGGCCCGTCGGCGTATCTTGATGTTAACCCTGCCCTGTGTCTCGAGCAAACGCTGTATGTTATCTAAAGACCACTGACGGATATCCACCCCTGCCACGGTCGTGACGACGTCTCCCGCCCGCAGTACAAGGGAGGCAGCGCTCTCGGGTACTACCCTGTGTCGACAAGGCGAAAGCGACAGGCGCTACGTTTCATAAGGTATATTTGTACACGTGCACCAGACGGTTGCCTCGCAGCAGGGCTTTTATACATCACTATCAATGAGCTGGCCGCTGTGATAGCTCAGCGCTTATGGTGTAGTCTATATCTAACAGTGTACAACGATGGAAGAATCCTGCCGGATCCGGCGATGTGACGAGTAAGACCATCCACATCCACTAGACTATTGTGGAGAGACATACTTTGGGTGCCTACCTTTCGACCACAGCGCCCCGCCCTCTTCTTTCGCTGACCAGGTGGACCCCGACACCAGTGGTGCCCCTGGTTGCAGAGGACATCGCACACGGTACGTTATATGCTCGCAACTGGTATAGTCTACATAAATTAGTCGAGACGACAAGAAGCACAACGAAAACAGGGTACGAACTGAATACTGATACTGAATACCCGTGGTACGGTGTATGGCTCAGGGCTAGTCTAATGCAACGCTTTGTGAATTGCGAGGGTTCCCCTGGCTCATCTTATCGACTACATACCGTGTTTTCATATTAAATAGTATCACACATGGCTGCCAGATCCTGCTGCTGACTGTAGATTGAATTAGCAGGGATAGCTTCGGGATAACAGGACGACTACTCTTCTTACCAGGCATGTTTCAGTCGGGATACTCTACAGTGCACCTGCACTAGACCTACTGCCAAGCTACTGCAGTAACAAAAAGCAGGGTCTGTAAAAATAGTACGAAAGGCAGGCTGATTTCCACAGGAGCATAATAAGTCCAGGGCCCGACATACTGAAGTTGTTAGACTAATAGTGTAGAGTGCATCTTCTCTCAAATAGGAAGCCCAGCCCGGGTCAGTATTTAAGTTTCTTGCTCGTGGGTCTCCTGTACTGTGTATTCCTCGAGACGCAAGATCTACATACAGTAGTTAGTTGTGCGTGGCCAATGCGGTATCACTACTTGTACAATACACAGTATTTATCTGAGTATTATGAGGTCTATACGAATGCCACGTAGATTATACTTCAGCAAGGATAGCAGCAGTTGGTCCGGCTACTGTATATATCAGCAGTGGTGATGCGAACTCTGTCATTCGAGACACGACACCTACTACTGCACGCACAAACGGTACCTGGTCAACGCGATATCCACCTCTGAGTCCTGGTTGTTTGCGTCGTGGGCGGCGCATAGGATACCCAGAGAGACGGCCGTCAAGAAGCGCCACATACGTACATTACACGCCAATGAGCGCCGAGGAATTCAATCAATGAATGGTGTGGTCAGGTCCACGGAGAACACGTGTGATATGTGCTTTGTCCCCGACCCCCGCTGGCACAGCATGCACAGCCATCGAAGCCTGAAATTACCTGGTTCCTTTACGTAGTCTTCAGTCGCGACAAGATCGCAAAGATCCAACCGTTATTATTGAAATACCAGATACCTGGTGATAATTTGCACGTAGCCGTCTGTCAGATCTGATTGGTCATACACACGCCAGTCAGCCAATAGACTAGACTATTAGTCTAGACTAAAGTCAATAATGGGGAAAAAAACATGCCATGCATTCGCCGACGGCGGTATCTACTACCAGGGTATCTACTAAGCTGTAAGCTAACAACCTTCTACTGCTGCATATTACTATGGTAATATAACCTTGAAACTAGCACTACTCTGCTACTGCAGTACTACAGTAGTTCTACGTACAGTAGTAGCGGTATCCCATAATACCAAGGAGATAATGGATTTCCGGCTTCTGACCGGCAAACGCATGGCTATGCACTGTTCTTTGTACTTTGTGATGGTGAAGTGGTGTACTCGTACACAACAACCAACCGTGTACTGGTATGGTACGTGTATGGCATGATCCGATGATCCGCTGTTGCTTTGTTCCGTTTCGCTTTTCCGTTTCACAAATTGACAGTCCCGCCGTCCCGCACGAGCACGTAGCCGCACGCTCGGCGACGGGAGTGTCACATTCTCACTCTAACACGCTCTCTATGTGGATATTATAACAAAACGTCTGGGCAGGCTTCCACTCTTGGGCCAGCCCTACCGTACGAGCAACTAGGAGCATGGTTGCGATGTCAAGATGCCTCGTGTTGCTCACCCTCATCAACCTCCAGCGTGAGACTGACCGCCGCCGTGTGCGCCCACTCTTTGTGCATGCCACGCAATATCTGCCCTGGTCTGGCCCGACAAAATGCCCCCGCTTGACGTACGCCCTAGGATTTCTATTCCGAAAGGCTACGAGGTACATGCGCGCGAACACTCATCATACATCTGTTTAGTCTTGATGTGTAATAATAAACGCGCGGCCGACGTATCACGCAGCTTGAAAAGCGGAGTTCACTCAACCGATCGAACTCACAGCAGACATACAAGTACCAGATATTGAAAAAAATGAAAAACGTCAGCTGTGATTACGAACGATTGAATGGTTGAAACTCAACTTTGCAAGCTGTGTGGTACATCTAGACTATGTTTCGCTAATATTATAGTTGTTGCAAAAAATTTACGGAAGGTCGTTCGCGCGTGTTATAAAACTATATGTTATATAAAAATTGAAAAACGTCAGCAGTGAGTTCGACCAGATATTTGAATATGTGCGGCGTTTGCAGGTATAAATAGGCTGGAAGGAATGTTATCTACGGAGAAAGTGGAAGATAACACGGTGGAGCCCATATGCTTCAACAACTGTTCAGGGCGTGGGCGGTGTGTGGACTACGCTTGCGAATGCGACGTCGGCTACGATGGCGACGACTGCAGCTTCTGTGAGTGGTCGCACGCAATTAATCGTCGTATTAGGGCACGCAGCAAGGGGTTCAACCAGCCAATCGTGTTTTGTCGCGTGTTGCCTGCCTGGTACTGCTGTTTTGCCTGCGCTGTGTTTTTCGGCAGCTCGCTTCTCATATACATAGCTCCTTTTTCACTGCAAAATATGTCCCTTGTTATTTCCTAATAATGGTTTGTCCCCAACAACGTTGGTGCAGTTGGAATTTACGAAGGAGGTTTTGACCGAGCAAACCGTGTCATCCATGTTGCCTGTTGCCTGCGCTATGTTTTTTTCTAGTTGATTGCTGAATACCTCGTGTACAAAATGCGCCCACTGTTATAGCAAGAAACGTCACTCTAGCGTCGAGGTCCCATTATTATTTTGTCGTCACCATTGAGCACAGGCTACTGTTGGTTGACTCATGGGACTTATTGTTATGGCACCCGATCCTAAGCGCCTATTCTTCGACCGAATTTCTGCGTTATCCATGGCAAAACGAGCCTTCTTCTCTTGCTACGTGTACCCATGATAGCAATGGTGTGTGTTAAGGAATTAGTGGGGTATTAGTCCGTTTGACCACTTGCAAAAGGTTAACCAATAGCTTACCCAAACTAAGCCTTATAACACTCTCCCCCCCTGAAACGGCGGGATAGCAGGTCGGCCGAATATACGGCGGACCTCTGTCAATATCCAAGCCGTTTCATTCCCTGGGGATACCAGGGAGAGTATTTTTCAAGTTCGACATGGGGAAACTCTGAAAAAGTTTATTATGATGGATGTGGGAGTTGAACCCACGACCCAAAAAACCCATGGTCTGTCGACGACGCCATTTGTTAAGGTTATTAGTGGGGCATTAGTCCGTTTGACCACTTGCAACTGGTTAACCAATAGCTTACCCAAACTAAGCCTTATAACACTCTCCCCCCCTGAAACGGCGGGATAGCAGGTCGGCCGGATATACGGGCGGACCTGTCAATATATCCAAACCGTTTCATTCCCTGGGGATACCAGGGAGAATATTTTTCAAGTTCGACATGGGGAAAATCTGAAAAGATTATTGTTGTGGACGGTGGGGATCGAACCCACGACCCAAAAAACCCATGGTCTGTCGACGACGCCATTTGTTAAGGAATTAGTGGGGTATTAGTCCGTTTGACCACTCGCAACTGGTTAACCAATAGCTTACCCAAACTAAGCATTCCATTGAATCTTGCTCGGCATATGATACGTACATACCCGAGATGCACGAGCTATGTCGGGAGGGGGGGCGTCTTGCCCATTCTCAGCGCGGGCGATCTAAAGCCTGTGGTTGTTGCCTGTTGCCTGCGATGTGTTTTTTGAATGATTGCTGCATACCAGGTACTAGTGCTAGTCACCTGGTATGTATAGCGATCGTAACAATATTTTTCGTGTCAATGCTCGTCGTGCGTACGCCAAATGCACAGGCTATATCGAGGGGAGGGGGGTCCTACCCATCCTCAACGCGGGTGATCTAAACCTCACGTCGAATAATTTCCACGACACTCTACGTGGCGCGGGCAGAGCGATGGTCATGATTGCTACCGCACGATCTTGCCACCGCTGTATCCACCTGGAGATAGAGTACCAGGCAGCCCATGAAGATTTGAGGAATAGTAAGGTGCGCTTGTGCAAAAGGCACCCGCCACTCTGTAGCAAGAAACGCCAATTTGGTGTCGAGGCACAATATATTTTTTTCTTACCACCATCGAGCAAAAGGCCATCTTAAGGTTGTATTAACAGGTCTGCAGGATTAAGTATGGCGCCCGACCCTGAACACCTTTTTTACGTTCAAATTTCTTGTTGGTGGTGAGAAAATGAGCTTAATTTTGTTACGAACGGAACAAATAAAAACGGGCGTCCTCTCTATTCGAGATGGAGTGCCATTATTTCGTATGTCAGTGACCGTAGCAGACTCGTCGCAGATTTTGAAAAATAACATCTGACATCTGTAGCGCGCGCGGATTTTTCTACCGCGGCAGGTTGTCGTTGGCCGGATCGACGCCGATGTCGAGCGGGCGTTTCTCAGCGACATCCTGGGCGGATTCGAAGCTGCCGAACAACAGCCCCCATTAATCGCACTGTGGGTAGCTACGCGCAAGTCAAAGAAGCCCATACTCTATAGCGGTCCGCACGAACGACATGCCATCGTCGAGTTCGTCCAGAAACAGTTGGGACCACCCGCTAGACAGCTTCAGACTGTCCCCGAAGTTAACGAATTTGTGAGGAGTCCTCATTTTGGGGCGAGCAAGACGCTATCCTCCGAGGTTACGACGGTGAGTGCCGTATAGGGCACTGCCAAGGTGCTCGCACACAGGTGTGCCCCCCCCCCGTTCAGTGGGTGGCGACTCGTCGAATACCTCATGGCGCTTCTCACTTGGTGCAAGCAATGTCTGCCTGGTCGTTGAAAACCCGACATGCTCCGTCCCAGCAGTGTAGGGATGCGAGGGTCCAATAACTATGGTCCTACGATTACGGCCACGCATGAATATCGAGTACACCTACCCCACGCGTGACCCGTTGTGACCTCTTGTTTGACTCCAAGGGGTCGTAGGAGACTTGCTCAACCCCGGATAAAGTTTTGACGAACGTACAAGCTGTAGCAAGTTTTATGAACGTGCTTCGTTTTAGTTGTAGGCGCACAGTTCTTGACTGGCCCGAAGAGACTCTGCCTTATGACTCCAGCAATGACGGCTGCGTGGACTACAACCATTTTTGTCTAAAGCAAAGCAGTAGACCTATATAGGAGGTGACCCTGGGGTGTAATCCTCTCGAATATAAGGACTCGTGTGATTTATGCTGTTCATCAATTCGGGGGAACGAATTGGCATCATACAGAAAGCAGAAATAAACAAGAAGACAACATGCACTGTGGAACAAGGAGGTCAGGTGCCCAGTAGGCGTTGCAATAGTCTGCATTTGAAAATAGAATATTACCGAATGAAGTACATTGAGCACGCCACTTCCGTCGTGGCGTTACTCCGCGGCCCTCCAATATATTTGCGAAAGGTGATTGGGTTCTTCTCAGATGCCGGCGAGATGGAGGAAGATGAGATGGAAGACTTCATGGACGCCGCGGTAAAGCTCATGATCCGGGTAAGATTGTTAGGATAACGTGTGTTTCATCTGTTGAGGCCTTTGCTAGACTCTAACTCGGACACGTCATACACCGTGACCCCAAAGGCGCACCATTCCAACAGCCTATACTTTCGCGTGGTTTGAACCACAACGAAGCTCATGCATAGAAGTATGATACTGTTGATTTTTCTCATGAAAACGACGGAGATGATCCATATTATATTAGGAGTTCCATTTATCGATGAGGAATTCATGTATGAGATGTATGGGGACACTTCTTTTTAGTAGGGAGTTCCATATTTTGATGAGGAATTCATGTATAAGATGTCAGGGGACACTTGTGCGGCACGAATGGGAGGTTTGTTTGTTGGATAATTTCCCTGCTTGGTTCGTCATGAGCTGTCACTCGACGGCCGGAAATACAAGAAATAGTTCAGTGTCACCGTCTTGAGTTACCACCACGCGTTCCCCTGCCAGCTGCGTATACACTCCTGGAGATAAACAGATCGATCAACAAATACCAACAGTGCACCTCCCTGTCTTAACAGGCTGATATTTACTTTGGTGTGGTGAACGACCCGTCAATTTGCAAGCACTTTAAGAAGATCGGCTGGATATCGAGGACATCAGAGGCAGTTCTCACCAGGTAATAAGTAAAAGGTAATGCGTGTATGGGCAAATATTTTCAATATGCCCGGCTGAGACAGCGACTACCTAATGCACAACCCGGGGTTCGAGTCCCCCTTGCATCCTTCTCTTCCATTTCTCTTGTTTATTGGAACTTCCGGAAGTGCTCACCTGAAATAATGCAACACACTTTGGACAATCAAGTGCCACAATCCCGTCTGTTCGGTGTAGCGCTGACTGAAGGGATTGCAAGCCTTGGGCAAATCCCAGGTTCAGGTTTAACAGCCAAACTGGCCCCTTATTGTGCTTTAGCTAGAGGTACACCATACCCACTGAGCTAACGGTCAGCGCTGATAGCTAGCTCAGTGGTTATGGTGTGCATCTAACACCTGGTGCACCAGTGTTGTCCAGGTAAATACACACAACATCACGCCGCCATCGCCATGCAACGCTACTTCTGTAGTGTCTATTCAAATAGTAATACAACTATAGCTGTCAATATCACTATCGTAAGGGCGCTTGCAACATTGACCTTATCAGGTCAGGACTGCTTCGGGTGCCGAGTTTGAGCTTATGGACGCTGCTCGAGAACAACGTATCTGTCGCAGATTGGATAATCAAGGTACGACATTAGCGAAGCAGCGAGGGGTCTAGACCTTAATGTTACGCACTGCTGTTGATTGGCATTGTTTTGGTCACAGGTCTAATTGGTAACATCTTTCATGCCTAAAGTCACCGGATTCTGGATTTCAATAATTTACTATGTGGATAGTATGAGTGAAACAAGCAACAAGCGCTAAACGTTGTCAGATGGGAAGTTGCATGTCTATCAGCTTGGCTTTTTATAACTGCGCGCCAAAAAATCTCGAAGCAGACCTCTTGTATGCGATCTTTAAATCGTTACCAGCAAGTCGTTAAATCCCCGGTTCTCATTCTGCCAGGAAAGTGTGCCTATTGTCGGGCGATTAACAAACGCAAACTTCGCGCAGTACGAGCGGACTCACTTGCCAATGCTCATCATGTTCCTTCAACTTCGAGGTGGGTGCTCGTTTGCTCTGGTGCGTTTCGGTATACGCTATAAATCGATTTCGAAGCTTAGCTCCGGCCGGTCTCACCCGGGACAGCCCATGCAATACTGTCCCCGTATCCTTTAATTTTAGCTATACTATGCTGTGTCACTGCTGCTTAGGCATGCTTGTCTACCCCTGATACCTTTCAGTTCCCAACGAATATCCTTTCCTTGGGTTTCACGCGGCCGCTGGAAACACATCATCAGGTTACTCCGAACCAAGCTTAGCTTCTCGTATCGGCGGCGAATCTGGTGGAGTACCCAATGACGACCTCATCACAGAGCTCAAGGAGGTTGCGATAGAGCATGTGAGGGATATTTGTTACCCCCTCCTCAGCGGAATGCACAGTCTGTCGCCTTCGTTCCCAGCCGCCTCAGTCATGCCTTCGATACCACGAGGATTTATAATCAATTTGAAAAACCTATGCCAGAATCCAGAAACGAAGAAGTGCTCCCTTTGACCGTTCTGAACGTTATCGCAGAGGGGCCGTATATGCTGCGTTTATGCCGACGGAATAGCTTTCTCGGACGGTATGAAGACCTTAGGCTTATTTGGTGAGTTGACCTACCAGGCATGACAGGAAACGTAAGATAAGTTCTATTTGCTACGGCTCGGCATTCATCTTCAAAGTAAGGTAGGTGTTAGAAATAGGTACTCCGTCATCTAATTTGTCAATGGCCTGTATCAACGGCCGTCTCAGTGCTTGTTATACTCTCTCCACCAAGGGGGCGTGTTATAAATAGGTACTCAGTGATCAATGTACCGATGGCCAATAGCGATGGTGGTTTCAGTGTTGTTACCTCCATCGAGGGGGCGTGTTACAAATAGGCACTCGGCGATCTTTTTCTCGATGGTCATTAGCAACGGTGATCTCAGTGTTATTGTCAATTAGACCTATGTATCGAGCAGTGATCGGTATCCATCGGTCATCCACAACCAAATTTAATATTGGCTTTTATTTGCGATACAACTCGGCATTGGTCTTCAAAGGAGTGTGACGAGCACAAGACACGTGCTACGGTAGAAGTAGCACTTTTTGGCCGTTTTGTTTACGACGGATGGGGCTCCTCAACTAACTGAGGAAGTACCCAATCCTGTTGAAACACCGTTCGTGTTTTACGATAGTATTATTTGAATATCTAGTACATGGTACATTCTTTGTTCATCGGTTGTACATTCCTTGTTTCTCAAATTCAGTTTCTGTGCGGGATACGGAGCTCCCCAGGGGAGGTGGCTCAGACGAAATAGGTGCAACCTTACCGCAGCATACGTCACAAGAGATACACACCAAAAATGCACGCCACACATGCTTCCGCTTCATGTCGTTAATGTTATCGTTAATATCGACCCAGGTGGTCATGAGCGCCTTCCACAAGTGGCATTCAACGACTTCTCGGGTGGTCGGCAACTACCTTTTCCCGAGGAGCTCCCGATGAATCGCGAGACTCTCTTACACTTCGCTGCCGCATTTTTAAGTGGACGTCTGCAATCATCTCTAGATGTCCGAAATGCAATGGTAGTATCTCGGCCATTTAGTACGCACAACACTGCACAAAGAAAACAGAAACGTCTCCCTCTGGCAGAAGTTCGAGGGGTATCGGAGCGGTTCAAGTCAAAGGATGCTATAGTACAGGCAAGTTAAAAGGTGAAATGGTTTAAATAAGCCACAGGATGCGATCGAACAGACAAGTCAAATAATGCGATACTGCAAGCAAGCGGTCCCGTTTCCAGTTCGACTTTGCCGCCAATAGAACAGCGTTTTCCCCCAGAGATGTACACAGCCGAGACCAAGCCTTGGCAGATTGCACGACGTCTCCATGACCCATCGCACGGTCAAAAACTCATATATCACAATGCAACGATTGACCGTTCTATGACTATCGTTGTGTTTCTGTTGTATATGGTCAGGTGACTAGGGAAACCTTTACGCAGGTGGCACTGGAAAGCGACAAGGACGTATTGCTCATGTTTCACTCGGAGGTATGCAAGACGCTCGACTCTTCTGTTGCCCTTGCCATTGTAATCTTGCGATGTGCGAAACTTATTTTCCCCTGACATTCCAGCCGAAATTTCCGCCAATATTTCTACACGGTTGCATTGATGACAAAGCTTACCGTCGAGGAGCCACAGTCGATGTAGGAGGTAAGATAATAACATCATGTTCAAGATCAGAAGCAACTGGCAATGTGCTGCGTTTATGATGTACCGTGCGATGCTGCTTTTTCCGTGAGGACTTAACAGGTCGTATACAATCGGACGGGGTTAGGGTGCAGAGCCTCCGAGACTCGTCCGCATAAACCAGATGTATACTGGTAGCTATGTGGTGACGAACATGCAATCATCACATGAACGTTAACCAACCCCTTCATCGACCACGCGTGCACCGTGCAACACAGGATTGTGAGAGATGCAGCAATATGGTTCCCTACTACAAGGTGAATGAATCACAAATAGTTCTAAGATTCATATATTCCGTTCCTACAAAATATACAGGAATGGAACAGGTGGTAGTTTCACAAGCCACAGCAAATCTTCTCGTCGTTTGCGCGGCATGGCTGTATACCGTGACGTTCCCTAAGTTAGAACTGCACACACTTTTGGGGGGCAATCAACTCGGACTCACGGGATAAAGTAACTTGGAAGTAGAGTGGGATATTTTTTGGCGTTTTTGAAAGGGTCGACGGCCCCTTCTTCGAGGTAAATGAAAGCGTACGCTCACCCAGATTTGTTGTAACGAGGGAAAAATAAAACGTTGCCGACGCGAAAGGGCTATAACCCGACTATCGTACAAAGTATTGCGTTTGGTGGGCATCTGGTGCGAGTTGAGCGTGTATTTCAGTCCACGGCGTATCCACAGGCTGAGGAGGAGATGCTCGTCTTTTTCTTGGTCTTCGTGTTTGTCCTCATGTTGATATTGAAGCGTGTGGGCGAGCGGTTTCAAGACTTGGATATATCTTCTGTTCTGATCGCTGCGATGGACGTCACGAACGAGAGTCCACCCCCGGAACTACCGATCACATTCGCCACGCTTCCGACCATCGTTCTGCTAACGGCCGATGACAAACGTCCACCATACAGGTACGATTTGTTTTTGTTAGAGATACGCAATGATGTTGAGAGATGCGACACTGAGTGATAGCTCACTCAGAAGCAATCAGCTTCTATTAATAGTAGTCAGTGCTGACTGTTGACTCCGTAGTTAATGTGCCGTGTTGCCAACACAACCACAACTACAACCTGGAGTCCGCTTGGATTGAGCTGGCTGCTAGCACAAAAGTAGTTGGCTGCTATCTCAGTAGCTACGGTGTATATTTGGCAGGAACGACCCGCCACCTTTACGAGGGCTAACTAAGAACCTTCGGGTATTGTCCCACTTGTTTCCGGTTAATGGTTTTCCTCACAAGCACAATTTGTGGCTCGAACCATTCTCTACCTGACGCTTGCTCTTACGGACGGTCAATACGCGCCTTGTTCTTGCCGCACCGGTTTTCCCTCTTACCTAGATACTTCTCTGGCGTGGGCAAGGTGGGGCCATTGATGAGGTGGCTTCAGGAGCACGCTTCAACGAGGTTCGAGCTACCTGTACTCCCACACCTTTCAGAGGCAGATAAACCTCTTTTCCGCGAACAGGTCCGGGAGAGGCAAAAACAGCACACCAAGAATTCAGCGAGCAGCCGGCGAGAGTATGACTCGTTGGTTGCCGCTGCCGATGTGGAATGAATGAACCCCTCCTCTATCTTCATTGCAGTTAACTGTATGAACGCCGACATATTGGACCTCGGAACCGTAAGACACCCGATGGTAGATCGAGATATGCTTGTTCTCATCGACGCAATGTGGGCAAAGTGTTCTCAAATGGCAGCCGCGCCGGCAGCCGCCTGTTTTGGCTGTGGAGGTGCTGAAATGCCTATCTGTTACTGCAGTAGTGGTAGCGACGGAGCTAAAGCCCCAGAGACCGACGAAGCTCACGTTTGGTATGGACACATACGTTATTTGTGCATCCATTTCTCTGTGCATCGACGCTCAAAGTTGTTGCCACTTACTTAAATTTTATACGAAATAGAATGTCAGCAACACGGAACTGATGGCGCTGGTTGGCCGTAATGATGTCCATGCGACCGTGACTACGGTAGGGGGGGCACCCGTTTTTCACTGCCATATGGACCACTTGTCCGAGTGACTACCTCACTGACAAACATACTTCAGGCTATCTAATATTGATGACACTATATACTGTTTGTACAAGACGGCAAAGCCGTCAAGAAGATTTTGTGTAATAATGATTTAATTGACAAACGAAATCAACATTATTAGTGTGATATTTTCTATTTCTTACTGCAATGGATAGTAATTTTCGCGTGTCACTTCTCACGTTAATGTCATCTTCACGGTTCATTGCAGGATTGATACATATTATTTTACTCCGAGTATTATTAATAATATTACTACCCTGGTATTGATTAGGTTTGCCTCATGAAAACTTCACAAAAACAGGCGACCGGCGGTGTTGTATTACTCGTTCATGTGACATTTACTATTTCTCTGCAAAGGATAATTATTTTCGTGCTCTCACGTTAATGTTATCTTCACCGCTCATTGCAGGATTGATGTCCACTATTATTTACTATTGATTAGGTTTTGCCTCATGAAAAGCTTTCTAAAAACAGGCGACCGGTGACGTTGTTAAAACAATTTTATAACTTTTTAATGTATAATCGGAGCTTACTGTACGCGTGGTGCTAGGTCTAGGCGATGGTGGGGGTCGCGGGGAAGGAGGGGACGGGGGGAGGTTAATTCGAACTTACTTGAAGACCAAACAACACGGCAATTTAATTGGAGCTACTACTACTGCATGTATTATAATATTTCTCGCCGAGGGCGACCTCTCGACGGACAAACATGGCCAAACCCCCACTTCTTCCTACTTTTTGCATCATCGGGGTGAAAAAAAAATGACTGCACACAGCCTTCTTAGTTAATTTCTATCTTGCACGTTGGCCCACAGACTTAACCCGGCCCCGCCGCGTGTTTCGTAGGCATTTCCCCCAAGATAATCAGCGGGCCGAAAGGCAGGCCTCAACCAATCAGACACACCGATAATATTAATGCAAATGAGTTTCAACCATTCAATCGGTCGTACTCACAGAGACCTGATGTCTTTTTCTAAAAAATAGGTGCTGCTGTCGACAACACCATCATACAATTTTTTTGTAAGTGACCTTTGTTTTTATTTATACTTTCCAGCTTCTGGACAAGCCGTGGTCACAGGTGTCATCCGTTGTCCCCCCCCGGTTCTTGTTTTCAATTTTTACCTCGCATCTATTAATAGGGTTCAGCAATCCCACAACAATGACTGCTCGTCGATTTTTCATCGCGTGAGTTTTGCTAACTCACGCTCTCGCGCTTTCCTCAAGTCAAGTTATGCACAAGAACAATCCTCACGAATTTATACAAGTATAAGTATGCACTCGGGGCACTCGAAGTCTCGAAACTGACCTACACCAGGCTTGAGGACAACCTGATACGCCACTGGGGCGACCGGTTGTACACACTGATATAATTGATACAGGGGGCACGTGTAGTAAGAAGTACCCCCATACGAGGGCGAAATTTCGCGCAACCTCGAGGGTCGTTGTATCATGTAGCAGCCTCCGTCTAATCGAGTGCGTACGGGAAGGCAATCCAAATCTCCATGAACTCCCGACAGCAGCCAGCAGCCCGCAACGAGCAACGAACAAGCCGTCACATAGTAGCAGTGCATAGCTCTGTTCTCGCTGATCATTCCTAGCAGAGCAGCAGTCATGGTTCTCCAGACAGCACGCCTGCTCTTGTCCGAGTTGTTGCATGTTATTAACCCACGGAAGCACGTTGCAGTCGGAAGTCAACTGCTCGTCAACCCGGGAGGATTGGGGCTGGGCGGTGTTGGCTTGTCAGGAGGATCGGATGACCACGAGCGAGAAGAGCTTTTTGGGCCGCTTTGGTTTGCCGTGCCGAAGAAAAGGGTGAGGCTTGAGCTTGGGTGAAGCTCGCTTGCATAAGTACCAGTATGCGTTTCTATGTTCCTGTCGTCTGTGTGCTGGATGGTCACTCGATAGAGGTATTAATAGTCCGATAGCTCCCTGCGATAGGTATGTGTGATGTGTGATGCGCCCCCTTGCTCTGTCGTCGTTTTAGGTGAACTCCTACCGTAGCATGCGCCTCTCGGCAACTTGCGCAGGTGGTGTGGCTGTGTTTTATGGTCTAAAAGCAGTAGTGCAGGCCGCACGTTGCTTTAGATCCCACGATCACTGTTTTGCTTGCTGTTGCTGCTACTCGGCATTTTTGTGTTCTGTTGCTGCTCAGCAGCTCAGCAGCAGCTCAGCGGCTCGGCAGTACCGGTGGTGCTGTTGGTTTGCGTTGCGCCGGCGGTCATGGCAGACAGTTTTTTTTTCTTTTACTCGGGCGGATGGGGAAAAATAAAGCTTTTAAGGCCGGTCGGGATGCCTACTCGTGAGGAATACTCTGTATTAATATTTGGCTTTGTCGCGGAGGCGCGAGTATTTAATAATAGGCGTTTAACTACAAAGTACAAACGACTTGGACTTGGAAATAGCGTACGAATATTTACAACCAAGATCCGCCTTTGTGGGATCGAAAAATCGTAAGGCCATTGTTTATGGTACCCCGATCCAGGTCACAGATGTTCCTGACATTCGTTTCGCCGCCTAAAGATCAGGACACCGACGTAAGATTTCCAAACACCGTGTATGGTAACTAACGATGCTAGATGCAGAATCTAACAGCAATTATCAATATATTCGTTGGCATTTTCAGAGGGGTGGTTGTGCGATTTTGAAAAGCCGAAACACATGAACGCTCCGCAGCGCCACAACACGCTACAGACCATGGCGATCGAGGTGCGCGAGGGTCAAGCGGCAGCTGCTCGGCAAATGGCCCAGGGGGCTGCCGCATCTTCGCGAATTACTGCTGCTCTGTGCGTGTGTGTGCGCGCGAGGGCAAATTTGCGGCCTAACCTCGAGACGACATCTGGAGAAGAAATACCTTGTCCCGATCTCAGCCTGACGAAACACCGCTTTTCGGTGGATCTTCCGATCTTGGAAATTGTCATAACCAACATTTGTCTCCACATGCCGTGTGCACAGATCTTGCTGAAGGCGAATCTTGTGTAGATCAAGATGTATGGCCTACATCGGGGTACTATGAACAGTGGCCTAAGACTTCAGAGCTTCAGAGTTTCTTCGCTTTTTTGCCCTTCTTCTAGCCCGATGCTTGTCTGCCTTAAACGGCGATGAATCTTCCCTGCCCACACTTTTTTCGGGTACGCACGCATAGTTTTTCAAAAGATCCGCGAAAACCCTAGCTAACGTTTGTTGGTGAAAGCCGTTTCTTCGTGCGTGCTGTAACCATCGTCGTACATACCAGTACTATTGATAGCTCGCAAACGTTTCACATCCTGAGTATTGGAGCAAATTCTCGTATTTTAGGTGATGCTGGCTGGCAACGTTGACTTCACGAAATCACCTCATGAGTCAATTCTCGTGGCATACGACTGCTGCCCGCTGCAGCAGACGCCCCCTCGCACCTCATAGTGAGCGTGTCTCAATTTCGTGCGCTGTGGTTTCTTGTGAGATGTAGTTGTCCTCGAGTGAAGTGCAAGCGTTCACGTTCAGTTGGGGTTGTTTTGTCTCATTTTGTGTCTTGTGAATTTCAACGATTTTTTATCACTGTCAATGCAGCACCCCAAAGTGGAGGTGTAGACCGCCGTTGAAAAATTGCGGACAGCCAATCTGAATAGAATCACGAGCCGCTGTGGGTTCTACACTATGCGCAAAAACCTAGTGTTTCTATTGCGGCACCCGGTGCTTGAAGGTCAGAATGCAGCGTGTTAAAAATGCGGCGTAATTGACTGCGCTAAAAAAATATCTACCAAGAGATTGGAGTGAACCGGAAACCCGGGGATGGGAGTGTACTCAGTTTGAAACCCGGGGATGGGGGATGGTTCAAGATCTCACGCGGCCTATAGCTCACCACACTTCCACTTATTTTCATACATATCGTGTGTCAATTTAACTCAATTGTATTCTCAATCCAGCGCTAGCTGGCGTATCCCCCAGTTCCCGTGGCAATGACAGCGCTAGCTGTCCCTACCGGTGGTTACCGTTACTACTCCAACCGCGCAAGCTGCCGTTGTATACGGATGAGTGAGTATGCCGACCCGACTTGACCCCTGGGGATCAGGTGCGATGAAGATAGCAACGCGAAAGTTCACCCCTCCAGGTAGTGTGGGACTTGCGCCAAAGCTCTCTCACTATCTAAACCCCCGGCCATGAGAAACAAGTCTTCCGCCGGACTTGGTCCAGTTACGGTCCACCCTCGCCGTTCGGGCGTTGGTCCAGGTAGACAGTGGTGCTCGCCACCGGTGGCGTGGTCCCATACAACGGTGGCCCGTTTTTGCATCCAGCTCGTTCTGTTCTGCTTCCTCAGCGTGTTTATGTTGTGATCTCTCTTTTGGCTCAACACCTGGGGTACGTCGATCAACGAGTATGCTTGCTCTTGTGTACTGTTTCCACACATCCCTGTACCAGATGGAGCACTCGTCTACTCGTACCAGGTACCTGCACGAGCTGCATCCTTCTACTCGGGCGGTGCTGCTTGCCGTACACGAAAAATATGGTTTTGATACCGGTGCCTTTGGCGGTGATACGAGTTGTAGTTGTCCTTGCGCTATTCTTATTCGTGTTACGAGTCTGCACATAATGCGCACTGTTTAGTACCTGGGGCACTTCAGGCTTGAGACTAAGTTGCAGCTCGGTTCCGGCATGTGTGGTGTTACATTCAGACAAAACACTAAGGACGGCAAAATACCAGTAGTGTAGCGGTGTACGTACTTGCACTGTAGTGCAGACGAGGGCACTGTTTTGTAGTAGCAGGTGGTACGGTTTGCCTGTGTATGCACGTAGCTGCGGGGCGTTCGTTCAACACGCCCTTGAAATGTTCCACGTGTTGCCATTGCCACACACTATCTGAGTCTTTGTATACAAACTTTGACGGTCATCTTTGGGCCCTCGGCCATCGTGGATTGTTTCCCTTATTGCCTGTGAACTTATTATGTCTTTCAGTGAAAGCCGGCCAGATGATGTTACTGTTACAATGAGCGAGAACGATAGACACGATAGAACGATAGTTAACATGATGCACACGTATTGTCTAGATTTGTATCGATCGCTCACTACACAACCCCAAACCTATCCCTAACCGTGTGCGTTTGGTTGGCAGTCGCCGAGCAATCGGGCCTATGACAACAAGCTATTGCAGCAGGCACCGTTCATTCACGTCAACAATTCTGTCTCCGTTCCATTCTTGCGCAGGTCCCCATTGGCAAGAAGCGCACAAGAACAGCTGACCGTACCCCGAAACGGATCACACACTACAGCATGTGCACCAAGTGTGGACAACCAAAGTTGAACCACAAGTTCTGCGACAACATAGAGCTTTGTGCGAAGGACGAAGCGGCAGCACAACCAGAGCGATAGTGCTTGGTGAAGATTTTGATTACGTCCTTCTATAGAGATTCCTGGTGGTATATTTATACTTTCGAAGTCTCGTTTTTTCTTCGGTACGGGAACTTTCCTGGGCGGTGGGTCGGGTGGGGAAAAGCCGATGCGACGATCGCAGACTCGGCTTCATTGAGGATTGCAACAGTGCAGTACGTACTCGTAGTGACTTGGAGGTTACAGCTTCGACCTGCTGTGTGTTGTGCAGACGAGAGTGTTGTTGCTCGATCTGAGTACGCGTAAGAAGTGTTTCCGCCGTGAAGATCATGCACACAAGAGTTTAATTATAGTATGTGTTTGGTCTGGATGAGGCTGTCCATTGCGCGGTCTGCGTACGCATAACGAGTGTTTCCGTCCTAAAGCTCATGCACGCTGCATCGAACAGGAGTTGCTTTCCACTTTACAGAAGAACCACGAACTCCAAGGCACCCCTTTTTACGCTGTGAGCACGATGGGGCAAGCGATACCAGGGCAGGTGGTACGTATCGCAGTTTGGGCTTAACCCTTTTGGGGCCGAGATATAGCGATATAGCGACCAAAGTTATGTCAGGCGTGGTCTTGCCTGTCGTCTAATATAAATAGGACCGTGCGTAACTAACGCAAAAATGTCACGAATCCTGACAAAGTCACGATTCCTGAAAAGTCGCGTTTAGAAAAAAAATAATTTTTCATGGAAAATGTCAAAACGATTCAAAGTCCGGATTCTTGACAATCGTTACGTTTCGCAAAAATATATCACGTTTTTATGTCACGATTCGTGACTTTTTTTGTGTTCGGTAGGAACGACCCTTAATAGTGGGAGTGCGCAGCAGTACGACTAGTAACATGCTGCGCACGCGCCAGAGATCTCCGTGCGTTGCACTGCGGGTGCAGAAAAAAAACGAAAAAAAACGACGTCGATACATCAACAAGTGCTCCGATGAATTGAGCACTTTGGACTTGAGACGTCACAGCAGATAATCGCCCCTTGTCCCACACGTCTACCTGGTACAGTCTACAAGGGTATGCGAACGATATCATATGCACGATGTATCATGAATCATAATCGTACGGCATCTATGATATCATTACAGGTACACATTAAACTTTTGTGTGGGCGAGGCTGTTATCACTTGTTTTCGACGTTTTTTTTCCTGTCACGTCCCAACGGATTAACGAAAAATAAACATTTACTACAAACAAACGGCGTCATGACGAGCGACTGGGTAGAGTTGAATGTGTCTGCAACTGAAAGGGCCACATGAGGAGAGGCTTCGTTGTTGATGGCGCCTGCCCATGGCCCATTGACGCGTCTGTCTGTTTCTTCCTGTCGTTTCAACCAACGTACGCTAATGGTACTATTGTAGCTCGGGGAGGCGTTGTGAGACGTGACTCCCCATCGGTGATTGCACTATTTTCGGACAAGATGCAGGACAACTCTACTCACAACTCAAGTTTGCTGTGTAATATATGGTATTTATGTTGTCGCAGCAATGTCATGCCTCCTTTCGACCATAAACTCGCCTTCTACGATACGGGTGTCAATGAATGGAAGCATGCAAACAACGTGGCTACGAAGTCAGATGTTGCTCCTATCTAGCTCTAACCTTGAAGGCACGCCCTAGACCCTTTCAGGCACCTGCAGATGGGCAAGCCGCAAAAGAAAAATAATTGAGACAGGCACGTCGAAATACAAAATAAATGCCTGGGTCTGAAAAAATGTGCCTATCTCTTCAAGGCAATTGCCTTGTGCGTGAGACGTGCCTGAACCCTTTTGAGCGGCCCAAGGCACATCGTGTACAATTTTCAAACTCGCTTGGGTTCTTGGTTTCAAGCGGCACAAAGCCAGAAAATAAATCTTGGGAGTTCCTGCTAACGGCGTTAGTTTCGAGTGTATGGAAGAAGTTTTAACGCGTGCCTGCCCATGCTTGACTAAAAAGGCACGAAAATAGCGGTTCAGGGATTCTTGCAGGCTCAACATGTCTAAATTACAGCATTTTTAAGTGTGTGGCCGAAGGAAATTTTGGAAATAATTGCCGTGACGTACGCGTGCGGCACCCCCAACTACTAGGTTTTAGTGTGGAATATGTCGTCTGCGTACACCCGTCAACGGCTGATCGGTTTTTCGTGATGGATCAAAATTAGATACCTCTATCGGCCAGGCCAGAGTCACGCGGCTACGGCCGGTATGCCCTGATTTTGGGAGCTTCCGACTAGTGGCCATATGTTCGAGTGCTTGAAAGGGCGTTTATGCAGGCCTGCCCGTGCCTGACGTAATATGGGGAAGATAGGCATGGAAACAGTGGTTCAGACACGCTTGTTTCAGAAAACGTGGTTCAGGCATTCTTTCAGGCATGCTTTCAAAGGCAAGGGCCAACGCCGACCTATCGTTCCTTGAAAATGTCATGTACACATGTACACAACGATATCCGGTGACCCCGATCCGTGTGATAACGCACCATGGCTGCCCCCAAATAACACGTGATCGACCTGCGTGAACGGAACACCTGATCTGACAATACATACTTCGCTTTTTGGACGAGGCCACACACACGTGATACCTCAAAACATCAGATGTGGGGGGCAACCTACACCCTAGCCTGTAGCTGCTAACTAACGTCCGTGAGGAGTGGATATGCATGTCGCTGCTTGTGACGGTGTGCAGCAAGAGTGGTACAATGCTGACTCATCCTGTACGTACGAGCTGCAGCCATGGTAAATTCGATTGCTTCAACGAGGAAAACCCCTCCAAGGGTGGCGAGCATAAAATCAACATAATCAACCCATCAAGCACGATTCGAAAAAACCGGCGACTGACTGGAAGTGCCGCCCCAAACACGCGATAAAGACCATGGCGAGTCATGTCGCGGTGAGGGACAGGGGAGACTGCTATGAGATCCTGGATTTGAGTTACGGCGAAGGGACGGCAAGAGATGGGGAAAAATATGGCTACACATGACCCTATCAACTGTACACCCTCTTGTCGTCTTGATGGTGCACTTGAAAAAAACAGGATCATGTCGAAAAACCACGTCGATGCTACATAACCTACGTAGCCGCCATATTTCGTAGTCAGGTGCTTTCGTGTTCACCGGAGGCGATCAACCCGAAATATATTTTGCTGTCGTAGCTTGTAAACTAAAAACGAAGCCTGTGTACTACTGATAGGCTCCTCCTGCACGTGCGTAGACGCGCCATAAGCATGGCCCCGGAGTCAAGCTTGAATCCCTTTAACACCTACGCTGCCACTGCCGATGCCGCCTCTTTCAGGGGTATCTGTGGAACACGGACGAAAAACGAGATCGTTAGAATTCCATCTATGCATCAACGAGCGAAACCATTCGGCGACTTCAATGTTTGGGCAACGGCGGAATACTATACTCCTTCTCTACCGGTATATTGCGCGTTAACACGCCTCAGGATCGCCTTTTTATCTTCATCAGTGCCGCCCTCGCAAAATTCGAACTACTCTAATGTAGTCTAATGCTTTTGCAACCACATAAAATAGAAGATGGAATGGGAGTCTTAAGCTTGTTGCAAACGGTCGATATCAACGGCAAGGGAACACTACTATAGGATTACAGACAAATCTAACGTACAGTTTGAACACATGCACCGAATAAAAACACAATATCTTCATCGGAAGTGTGCTTATCAGCAACTGACTGGAATATGTTATATGTATACGTATAATTGTCCTTTTTCTTGTTCTTTTTTCGGACACATCTCTTCGTGCTCGCATCTTTATCCGAAACGTTACGGGGGGTGGGCACAATTCGGTCCTTGGGGTCACGTTGCCGGAGGTTTGGGCGCGATCCGCGCAGTGCGTCGCGCGTGGCAAGCCTTTTAATATTTTTTGGCCTTGGGCATACTTAAGGCGAATCCCCGGGTTTCCGCAACATCCCTGGGGATGGTGATTCCGCATCCCCCCGGGGATTGGGCTTTCGCATACCTCCGGGGATTGGGTTTACGGATCCCCCCGGGGATGGCAGCCCCTATCCCCGTGTACACACGTAAGATTTTGATGCAAATCGGGTTTTTTTGATAGAGGGTACACGTACATTTCCCAATTTTTGCACAGAGCACCACGCTACGATCCTGCCGCCCAGCAGCAGTCCAGCCCCCTAGCCGCAGCAGCCTGCAACTCTATGCGCGTGTGGCTGCTGTTGTAGTAGCTGATTGCTTTGATCGGAGCGTGCCATTTGTCTCCCCACCATATACCTATGTTTCTGTTGCGCTGCCGCTGTGTGCGCACGCCCATAGCATGTCGTCCATAGATGACGCCAATTTGGGCGGGAATATAGAAATCTTTTTGATAGTACTTTACAAGGGGCTACGCCGGCGGCCTGGACGGCCGCCGGTTGCAGCGCAGGATAGTAAATATTAAGAGGGTAAGAAGTAATGCCAAGAGTTAGACGAAGTTTGTTAATTCATATACAGTAGGTGGCCCTGTATAGTGGCAACCTGAATACTAAAGTGCCCTATATAGTGGCATGAAAATCTCCTGGCAAAATCTCAACCCGATATAGTGGCACTTTACCACTATTGAGGACGGGGCCCTCAATAGTGGCATTTTGGGCATCACACACACCCAATAGTGGCAGTTCCAAGTAGTGGGCCCCCACTACTGCTGTACCACACCTGCCCACACACACTCTCAGCGGTGGGCGCCACACGTATCATGCCAGCCTGCGCGGACCTAGAACTGTGTAAACTCCCAAACAAACCACTGGGAGAGAATTTTTTGGTCCTCTAGAACAATACGCAGAGTCGTGTGGCGTTGGTGACGCCGGGCACTTTCTCCGCAAGGCGAAAATGGCATTCTTAGCAGCTACATTCGCTAGACCGGCACAGCAGTTGGACATTAGAGTGTTTACCAACTCGTAGTGCAATCAGTCGGCTAAAGCCTACAGCAGTTGCAGAGCTTCGTGGTGGTTGGGTTGATGCGCCGGGGTGGGGGTGTTTGAATTTTCTATACTGGCTGTTTCAGTTAGTTTCGCGTCTCTACGTTGCTGTTTTCATGCGTTCTACACGTAGTGTTGAATGTTGAACCCCATGTTACACTGCCCGCCGGACAAAAAATATTGATGTGCCACCTATGATACAATGCGTTTGGACGTGGTTCCTGTGGTCTGCCTGCGCAGAAGAAACAGGTCTTGACCACAGAAGGCTCGGTAACCGTTGGATAATCAACGGTCATTTCATGTGTTTCATGCGGATACTGCTGCACACAAATCAACCACGAGTAGTGGAACAGTATGCACGGCTTTTCCTGTACACAACAGCGTATAATCAGTGTACAGCGTGAACATCGAAGCTCTGTATTCGATATAGTGGCACTATTGCCACTATAGACTGTCTAATAGTGGCAATAGTGCCACTATATCGAATAGTGGCACTGCCCTGAATAGTGGCACAATTCTGTCCTGCCACTATATGCCACTATACAGGGCCACCTACTGTATGGGAGATACTGGAAAGGGAAAATGCCGACAAATTTTTCCCGATTTCCCGTGTGCGGCGGAACAATGCGAGAAGGCAGCCTGGAAATTATGGGAGAGCATGGCGGTTCACCCCAGCTGGGTGACGCTCTGCGTTGCTACGCAGAAAGGCGCGGCCACAGCTGCTGCTGTGCATATACCATTTGTAGCTTCGTGATGCTGCTGTGCATATACCATTTGTAGCTTCGTGATGCTGCTGTGCATATACCATTTGTAGCTTCGTCATGCTGCAGGCTCATCATAGCTTCAGCTACTGCTGTACATCATGTACATGTACGTGCTGCTGTAGACTACCGGGGGCTCAAAAATATTGAGAGTTCGTAGTTCTCCACGACGCCTAGCTGGTGCTGTGCATATACCATTTGTAGCTTCGTGATTCTGCTGTGCATATACCATTTGTAGCTTCGCGATGCTGCTGTGCATATACCATTTGTAGCTTCGTGATGCTGCAGGCTCATCATAGCTTCAGCTACTGCTGTACATCATGTACATGTATACGTGCTGCTGTAGACTACGGGGGTTCAAAAATATTGAGAGTTCGCAGTTCTTCACTACGCCTGGGTGGCATGTGTTCTTGGGGATTACGAACTTTTCTTCCCCAGATCCTAGCACAAACCTCGCTTAGTGGCCTTTACAATGGCGACGCCGGCCAGGTAATCGACCCCCCCCCGTGTGTCGGAGGTCAGAGAACACGTACCGAAGAAATAACGCGAAGACATTAGCCCTGTGTGCAGACTACGCACCAAACGTCTCACAGGGCACGATTTTTCGGAGATCTCGTCGTAGATCTCGACGTCGAGGCCTCGCGCGCGCGCTACGGCGCCGAGAGGGCGGATCAGCTGAGCCGGTGGTTGCAGGCGAGGTGGGGGCACGCCCACATGTTTTGTGTCGGAGATTTTGCCCACACCACAGATTACAGGCACCAGACAACATGAGGACAGCACAACGCTACGTGTACAACCCTGCCGCCCAGCAGTAGTAGGATACATCATGTACGTGCGCGTGGCGAGTCCTCGTTATGCTGCGGCGAGTTGCTTTTGTCAAGAGTCTGTCATCTGTCCCTCCACCATACCGCGTCTTTCTGCTGTGCTGCTGCTGCGTGGGTGTGCTACGATCCTGCCGCCCAGCAGCGGTCCAGCCCCCTAGCAGCAGCAGCCTGCAACTCTACGCGCGTGTGGTTGCTATTGTAGTAGCTGATTGCTTTGATCGGAGCGTGGCATTTGTCACCCCACTATACCCCATATTTCTGCTGTGCTGCCGCTGCGTGCGCATGTCCATAGCATGTCCATAGATGGCGCCAATTTAGGTGGTAATATAGGAACATTTTTTATTGCAATTTATATACCAACCCATCCTTACATTTTAATCTACAGAGGCAGCATTTTTACGTACATACCAGGGGCAATGTTTTGTGTCGAGATTTTGCCCACACCACAGAGGACAGGCACCAGATAACATGAGGACAGCACAACGCTACGTGTACAACCCTGCCGCCCAGCAGTAGTAGGATACATCATGTACGTGCGCGTGGCGAGTCCTCGCTATGCTGCGGCGATTTGCTTTTGTCGGAACCTGTCATCTGTCACTCCACCATACCGCATCTTTCTGCAGTGCTGCCGCTGCGTGGGTGCGCTCTAGCTCAGTGGTCGCGTAACTTTGGACGGAGATACATGGACCTTTGGAATAGTAATAAGGTCCAAACCAATCCTTAATTTTTAGTCCACAGAGGCAGTATGTTTACGTACATAATATTTTACGGAGATTTCTTGTCTACGCCATAGATGGTGACAAGACACCAAACAAAATGCGGGAAGCACGTGTACGACCCTGCCGCCTAGAAGCAGCAGCAGGCAGGGCCATATGCGCTTGCGGTATCCTTTCATACTGCGGCGAGTTTCTTTTGTCATAGCTAGCCTGTCACGTATGTCCTCTTGCTCCCTCGTTCTCAGCTGGGCTCTTTTAATTCTTTCCTACGGTATTTATAAGCCACATCCCACGCCATCGGTGTGGGTCTGTCATACCCCCCAAACAACACGTGCCGCTTCCTCGCGATCCCTAAGTAGCTGGAGTTTGAAGCGTGGCCCTCTCCTCGGAATCATCCATACGTCTCCTTCAAACGGTCTAAACATCAATGTTTTGTTTTGAGTGAGTGTTTTCTCAATAACGATGTAACAGATCGCGGTCATGGGCACGTCTATCGAGTACCCAAAAAGTGTAAAAGGTACTGCTATCGAGCACACCCAAGAGAGTATCGGTTAAATGCTAAATCGTTATTTTTTCGGGGCATTTTTTTTGTATCTACAATAAATGGTCATCGCGTCCGGTAGTGATAATAATACTTCGAAGTATGTCTTTGCGCCACTCCCCTACGAACTTCCCGGAGGGGAACCTTGTGTATACGCATACTTGTCCTTTTTTTGGGGGGCACATCTCTTCGCGCTAGCACCTTTATCCGAAACGTCAGATGGGGTGGGCATTATTCGACCGTTGGGGTCACGTTGCCGGAGGTTTGGGCGCGATCCGTGCAGTGTGTCGCGCGTGGCAAGCCTTTCGAACGTTTTGGCCTTGGACATGGATAAGGCAAATCCCCGGGTTTCCGCAATATCCGCATCCCCTATCCCCGTTACTTTACGTACGTAAGGTTTTGATGCAACCCCCCAAAAAATGTGAAAATCATGCGCTTATCACAGGTAACATTTGGTGTGTGTTCTGCGCTTTCATGAGCACAGCCATGAGCACAGCCAACACGCAGAGAGCACAACGTTAAAAAACTAGCGCCCAACAGCACCACCAGCAAGCAACACCGTGCGTGTATGGCACATCCATCTGCGCCGTACTATTGCTGTGACTGGTTAATATTTTCGGGGCCTGCTTCGTATCTGTAATCGATAACCTGTTTCTTATTGCTGCTGTGGGCGGCATCGCCATTCTGGACGAAAAAATTAGGGCCTTTTGGATTCAAGACTTTTGCATCAACGGTCCTTACATTACATTTCCGATCATCAGTTTGCGTTTCGTCCCCCGCGAGCACACCCAGCCATGTGTAGACGACGATGAACACACATGCAGATAACAAAGACAAGGCTAAAACCATGCCCAGCAGCACAAACAGCAGCGGGCAACATCATCTGCTACATACAGCAGTACAGCAGTACTTACAGCAGCAAGCCGATGCATTGGTTCGTACTCGACCCTCACTACTTCGCTATAGGCAAAGTAAATTCGTCTCCTCGACGGGACGATTTTGAATCGGACGACGATCAAAACAAACCAGCGTGATTTTTCCAGACTTTGAAAGCAAACAGCAGCGGATAAATATAGGCGCTGATGCTCCATGAGAGGGTTTCTCTGTCTCAGCGACAATAGAAGCCCTACAGTTCCTCATAAAGTGCACTTTCTGCGACGAGATGGTGGTGAAGGGGGATGAAATGCCCATCCTGGCGTGGATCACTCGTCGTGGGGTTCAAAATCTGGCTCAACAAGACAAGACGAGCACTATTCTGAAACGGCTGAGACCCATATGAAACAAAGAAAAAAACATCAAAACCACGATGATAAAAGACCGAGCACGGGACAATTGATGCATCTGGCTGCATGTTTTCTTTTTTGCGGGTTGAAAACCCCTGGAAAATTTACCTTTTGCCCATTTATTTTTTACTACGCAAATTTTACTGCATAGGAACAAAAACGCCCTCATGGTACTCCGAGTCTCGTGCTGGACACGTGCTGATGGGATTACCACTTCATGGTTCCCCACCACGACGGGGAGAGAGCGAACCGTCCTCGGGAGGGCGCCTCCCCACCCCCGCTTCTCGAGCTGCGGACAAGAACATAGTTGTCACTACCACCAGGTACATCATTTTTGCCCAGACAGTCAGATGTTGCATACTTGGATTTCGTTCTTGCGCCACTCCCCTAGGGACTTCCCGGAGGGGAGCTTTGTACCCGGTATAAGTATCTGATTTTCCACCTTGCCATGGAGACACGGAGCGTTTTGCGTCGGCTATGAAATATTCGTGTATCACCGAAAGGGCTCCATACGAAAACGTAAAACATGGTACAGGACCTATTTATCCTGTCCTTAACTTGTAAATCATGACTCACCGTCCCAGCGGCGGCTGCGTCAGCTAGCGCCTTGGCCGCCAACTTGCCCGAGAAGGTAGCACCTTCCATGCTAGCCAAGTACTTCTGCTTCGTAAAGCATCCCGCCAGGAAAAAGTTAGAAATCGGAGATGTCTGGACAGGGCGATATAATTCACGTCCCGCTGTCGCTTCGTACACCGAAAGGGGGGTCTTCACCACGGCCGACTTCAGGAGCTTCGCCCCCGAGCCATCCTTGTTAAGCTGCCCAACACCCACGAGGAAAACGGGGGGTAGCGTGGACCAAACCAGACGTCGGCAACAAAGATGCTCAACCCAAGGTTCTCACAAACATCAATCGCATGTACAATTGAGGCAACGGTGGTGCACAAACAATAGGAACAAGACTGCTCATGCGACTTCTACATAAGCGCTTTAACTAGGGTGTATTATTTCTTGATACAACGAGGCTAATTCCAACCCCAGCTGCGGAACACGGCGTAGGGAGGGGGATCCTTGCCGACAAACATGAACTCACCACACACACGAGGATGCATGTATGCAACTTGGGATAAGGCGCGAGAAGTAATGTTCGAATCACCTCGTTGGGGAAAAGACGGTAGAGCTCATCCATTGTTGCCTCGATGATATCCGCGTCCGGCCGTCCTATCCAGTCCTTAGCAGGCGCGAAGACAAGCTCCAGCATGGACTTCTCGTCGTCGCGGTACCCCTTGCACGTCAGGGACATATCCGCGTACACGGACAGCAGGGGCGACCTGCACAACAAAATCGCCGACGAGACCCAACCGACATCAAAACGAAAATTAAAGCTACTCACCTACATCCCCACGTCTCAGTGCTCTTCGCAACCGCATCGCAAGGGCGCTTTGACGAAGCTGACCAGCCATATGCCAAATCACAAGCACACTACGAATTTGTGCGACGAGGGTGTAATTTTGAATATTTTGCTTTTGGAAGTTACCAAACAGTGAGACCAAGACCATAACACTTACCAGACGAGGCGTGCCATTCAGAAACACAACGCACTCCTGGACAAAGCCAGGCTGTGACTAGAGCACTCACCGCGAGGCTACTCGTAAAAAACGTCCACACGCTAGACACCATCAGCATAAGCGGTGCTGACGGTGATCCCCGTTCTCTCGACAGCTCTCCACAAAGTACTGCGCTGCTACCATCGCAACTGTCACGAGGATGCCACATACGCGCGACCCGCAGTTCTGCCAAGTGCATGGCCTGGCCGGGCGACAGCTACTATAAATCACGCCGGATCGGCAGTGGGTGAAGTCTGTTCTAGCTGCGTCGCGGCCAAATGCTTCCTTGGCCGCCACAGGATACTGTGCAAATTCTGGACTGTCGTAGACAGCGCTATTCTTCTGTAATGCTGATGGTGTTTGCTAGAATACAAGTGACATACGAGTCCCACAGTCCCACGAATGTGTTCGCAAAATGTAGAGACTTTTCAGAGCTCATTACGTTGTGGGTTTAGTTGTTCTCAAGCCCTCAACCGTTTCCAGACGCTTTTGCGCAAACAATATGCAGCATCACTCGCAGAAGGCAGTTTGGAAAAGGCGAGGGGGTAGAAGACGAGAGGCCCTCTGTCCCAGGTTACTTGCATGCCCGACAAAAAATAGGTACATTGACGTGCTGGTAGAAAACGGCGCTTTGTGGTACACTATACAAACGCCAACATGTAAAGATTACTTGGGGCGTTCGTAGTTCTGGATTGTTTGTGTATTTGTCGCTTTTTTCACCCCAAAGTCTTTGCTAAAACCCTCACCGCGAAAAGAGAAGGTGGTCCACCGTCGTCAGCTTCCTATCGAACCACATGTGAATGTTGATCACGGGCACCCCGGTAAGGCCGTTCAGCTTGTCGAAGTACGGAATAGGCCTCCACTCGTCGGGAAGCATAAGCTTCAGGACGTCAACAGGCATAGTCGACACGTACGCGTCTGCCACTACTACCGAGCCATCCTGCATTTTCAAGCCCTTGACCTGGGAGGGGGTTAACAAAGAACGGGCTCAGCGACAGCAAAACTAATGTTCACAATTTTCGTATGAATTTATTTCGGCCGAGTACGAGTTGACTTATTGTAAAACGGCCAACACGTTCCCCACGAGACGTATTTGCTTTCGGTTCCAAAGTGGTGCATTGAGACCCTGACTCCATGTGAAATCGGCTCAAAATCGCGCAATTGAGCCGCGAAAATGAATTCAATTATCGCGTCCGACTCTAAACCAAACCAGTTCGCATGAAGCAGGTACGAACTACTGTGTGCCGGGATACTGCCGTCAAAAACGGTTTCATAAGGCGACAGAAGACGATGCCCACACGCGAGCCCCTTTGTAAATCGTATTCGATTCTTCCGCCACGTGTGGGCGGGCGCACAGTTTGGCGATACCTGCTAGATAAGCTTGTGTTCCAAATACTACAGTAACAGGTACGATCGTTGCCATGGCGTTGGCGTTACATGCCCATCTTGCGCAACGCACCGTTTTGTCGTCGTTCAGCAGGATCTCAGAAATGCGCTGGTTCATCCTAAGCTCCCCCCCGCGAGCAAGCATATGGTCCGCCATGGGCTGGCAGAGACGAGTTGGCGGCGGTCCATCCAGGAACGCCATCTTTGACCCATGAGTCTCCTGCAAGCCACCAGTGAAAGCTAGCAAATATCATTACGTGCATTCTTCAACAACATAAATAAAATACATGAATCGTCGGGATCTGCCGTGTGTGGTCGGCAAGCAACGGTCGAAGTTCAAGGCAGTCATGCCTCTCTTGTCGCATAGTCTTGTTCACAGGAGTAAGATCTGTTATGTTAATCCTTCCCGAAACCGTTACAGAAGAAAATATCTACATGGTGGATACACCCGAGCATGCCCAAAGGCATGGTTATGCAAGTCGAAAGGCATGGTTATGGAAGTCGACGCATCATGCTTAAACTTGGGAACGACTTGCATAGCTATAACGGCACCTGCAGAAACCGGTTTAGAGCTGTCAATACCACCGTCATGGACAGGTTGTCGGGGTCAATGAAGTTGAGAGCCTTGGCCATGGCGATGAAAACTTCGTCGTTCACGCGGTCCGGCACTCCCTGCTTCGACATCCACTCCGTCACCGTCAGCGAGTCGCACTCTTCAACGTACTTCTGGCCAAACAGAATGGCCGGGATGAGTCCGATGCCGAACTGGATCTTCTCCGGGCTAACGCACGAGGATTCGAAGGCGTTTACGGTTGCGAATTTCAGCATGAAGGCACACCGCACAATATATGAGATATCCTGGTATGTTTGCTAAATCCGGAGTTGGGCACAAGCGGCAACGCCAAAAGCAGACGACTATGATTGGTAAGTTTGTGAGGGTGGATACAACTCACAACAACTGCGCGAGCACCAACCGCGCAATTGGATTTCTACGGTATTTATCGTCCAGCGTGCACATGCTAAGAATACTCGTATATTACTGTTCCAGAATCGAACACGCTTACAATGTGAGCATCTCGGTGTTGAGTAGAATAGCCACCAGACCGTTCAGAGGAGCAGGCAAAAGGTCGGGAAACTCAAACCGCGAGAACCGTTGGAACCCGTCGGTCGTCTGCTGTCCCGGCATCGCAAATATCATGCTGTGCGATTTCCACTGCAAGCGGTCTCGGATGCCAAGCTCGGTGAACATTTGGTTCACGTTCGGGTACGCTCCGAAAAATATGTGGAGGCCAGTCTCGATCCAGTCACCGTCTTTGTCTTGCCACGCAGAAACCTTTCCTCCCAAAACGTCTCTCGCCTGCAATATAACACGTTGTCGAAGCAGCAAGGAGGTAAGCAGAGTTCGTCAAGTGCGGAGCCTGCAAGGAGCGTCACAAATTACTTGCTGGTGACGCGCGCCACAGCCTTGTGATACCGAACAAGCATTGGCACCGAACACGCCTACGAAAACTACATAAAATACTTGTATAACGTAGTAGTAGCATGGGAGGGCGTACTGTTGTAGCCAATTGGTATACAATAGTAAGCGTACAAATGTTACAAGGAAGAACACAACCAACAGACCCATGTGACTATAAATGTATCATATGCCAAGCAAAGTGCATCACAGCCTTAGGGTCTGTACAAACGGAGCGTTTCGAACATAAAAAAAACTAGAAACAAGAACGGAGCGAGATATTAATAGCAAGATTTACTATTTCCGATTGACCAACTATTACTGCTGCTACACGCTACGTATACAAGGGAAGTACCATGAGTAGTATGCTTGCAAGGCAGTGATAACTCTCATAACATACGCCAACAATCTCGTTCACCAGGAAAAACCAGTTCAACAACAAACAACACATAAATGACATGTATTGCTGTATATCAGCACTTCATCTCATAATTTTGCCGACACATATTCTCCTTAAAGTTTTGCCGAAACATACTATCTCACCTCGAAGCCATCCGATAACAATGCTCAACCTCAGCAAGCCATATAACAGGTACTAAACATAAATACCACGTACCCCACGTACCCGGTGGTTGCCCTCAGCATACTGTATCTCATCTCTCAGTTATACTCTAGCTTTCCTCATCATGTGTAAATACCCAGCCTTATACAGCAATAGCAGGCCATAAAAATACGTACCAGGTACTACTGCTGTAATTTCTGCTCCACGTATGAGGTTACTCTCGATCCTCTAGCACTGCCTAGCTTCATACAGCAGGAGCGGGTGATAAAAACAAGTACAACATACCCGGGCGTTACCCTCAACATATCATCCCACCTCCCAGTCTCCCAGTCATCCTCTGGCAATACCCATTCCCATACAGCAGTATTAATAGTAGTATCAGTTAATTTTCGCCCCACGCTTAACATAGTAGTATTGAATGGTATTGTCACATTGGAAGCTTTTAGTACTGCACTGCCAACATATAGATAAAATATTTTGATTTAGAGTAGAGTAATCTGACCTATGACAATGGAAAGCCGATGGTATGGCCTGAAAGTTTGCAAACTTTTTTGGAGGGTTATTTGCCGAAATTTTCCGGGTAACGTCGCTATGGGGAACATATGACTAAAATGTTTTTTTTTCTGGCTCTTTTTCGGGTCATGCGGTCCAACAGGTCAATTTGTCTATTTTCATCAAGCCTTGATCAATACTGCCCACCAAACACGATTGACCTTCGATCTCGAGATAGGGACAACCCATGGTCACTCCTCTTTGTTCTGGACAAGGTCACATTAGAGCCGTTCTTATCGGAGATGTGAACTTCTTAAATTTTATATTTTTTTCCAGGATTTCCATGAGAAAACGTCTGCACTATTATCGAGCGCGGGGTTGTTTGTCTTTTTGTTCCTGATTTTTGAGAGCCGAGCCATGAAGCAAGACCGCCACCACCCACATCAGCAGTCACGCGCGTCGTCACACAGCAAGCACGAGCGAACATTCCGGAGGACCTCAAAGGAAAGCACCCAGGCCGAGTAGATTCGTGCAATCCGGCGACAGCAGCCCCTGGTGTCAGGAACATGGCTGGCACGACGAGGACACCAGCGATAGCCTTCATGTTTCTGCGCCTCGTGTCTGGATAATTGGGAAGGCTGAATCGTTGTCTCGTCCGACTCGAGGATGAGTCCCCCGGAGGCCCAGGCCGCTTCCTTCCATCGGCCATAATGTTGGACCACCCTGGTCAACGTTTAAAGCTACCCGATGGTCCCAGCGTTGAGCCACGGCGCTTGTCGGAGCGCTGCCTTCGAAATATGGAAATCGACGACAGGATTTCCTAATTTGTGATTGTTAACTTTTCCATATTTTTTGGGCCTGACGAATTTCACAAATTATCACAGAACGCCTCCGTACTTCAAGACACATTTCACAATATGGAAATTTAGGAAATTCAAGACAAAAAAAGGTCCGATAAGAACGGCCCTTAGTGTAGGTGACAGCGGATAAGAACGGCCCTCAGTGTAGGTGACAGCGCTGAAGAGCTTATCTCGATCCATGCCCTAGAGCATGAGAGGTTGCTTGTGTTGTCCTGTGGTCTTCCGTCACATCCTCTCAAAATTCGGTTTTTCGCCCGTTGGGAGACGATAGAGAATTTTTGTCTCAGTTGTCTACACACCAGCCGCCAAAATGTTTTCAACAGAAGCCTGATCGGCGCCGGCAACAAATCACCGGCCGTAGAGTGAGCGCTGTACACCAGGTGGGGGTCGGAGCCCCTAACGAGCTCGCCACGTTCAGAGTTCACGACGCTGTCGTTGATTTCGTGGAACGAAGTGTGTGGAGAACACGAAATTGCGCCGCGTCTAATCCAAGATCTGCTTGAGAATTTCTCAGGCCGATGTTGGCCAAGATCGCCGCGAGAAATCGTTTTTTTTATTTCTGGAAAGATAAAAAAATAATTGTACCAAATTGGGTCCATAGGCGACCGTTCAGGCAAAGTTTGGCTGGGATCTTCGGGAATTTCAACCTTTTGGCCTTCCATTGTCAACGGTCTTGAAAGGGTGAAAATGGGTTAATTACTGAAATTAAAGTTTGTGCCGGTACGATACGTACATTGATATTCGATATTTGGTCCAATGGTCAACGTGACAGAATTCCGTCGTTTTTTTTTTGCCAGATTTGATCTATTAATAGTATGGCTGTTGCATTATTATTAGACTATATAATAGTGGTACTCCTGAAGTATGCCTGTTGCCGGCCGGTATGGCGGACAAAAACAAATTAATTGGTGCTGTATCATCCTCTGTATGTAAGTACTAAAATGACAAAATAATAACAGGGCAGTACGGCAGAGCAGCAGTACGTACGGTAGTAAAGGTATAATCCACTGTATGTAAGTACTACAAAAACAAAATAATAACAGGGCAGCAGTACGGCAGTGCAGCAGTACGTACGGTAGTAAAGGACAGAGGAGTGCAGCAGTGGGGACGGTGGTACTCCCAAGCACGAGTGGGAGGCCGGTATTTTAGAAAAAAAAAAAAAGGTTCATCTCCCACAGGACGAAAAAAGACTCCCACGCACGGAAGGGCCCACCCACCCACCACGAACGACACAGTGCACCTTCCACCCACCCACCGACCAAACCTTTACTACATACAGCAGTACAGCAGTGCAGCAGTACGTACTGCAGTACACCTGGTACGCGGGGAGCAGTCAGTTGGTTGGTTCTTGAGGACCTTGTATGACACAGGAAACAGACGGGGGGAGTTTCATTTTTCGCCAATACTCGGTCATCTCGGGGAGAGAGCGAGCCGCCGTCCACCACCCACCCACCATCCATCATCCACCCACGGACCGACCCAGTACAGCAGTACAGCAATGCAGCAGTACGTAGAGCAATACACCTGACAGGCGAGCAGCAGCCGATTCGTTGGTTACAATGCTCTCGGGCTGTGCGGGATTTGCAATTGTTAACTATTCCCCGCCACGCCGGGCGCCAAGCGAAAAGCGCTCGCGTTGGCGATTCTGCGCACGGCGAGCGGCGACGGCTGGGTGCTGCTGTGATTGGTCCTGGTGTTGTTGTGCTTGCTGTTGACACAGGCGCGCTGGTCGTCTCGTGTCCATGGCTCTATCCATGGCTCAAGTGGCCAAAAAGCAATTCGAAAGTTTAACATAGTTGGAGTTCGAAAAAAAAAAGCAGGCACCGACGAAGAAAAAGCGGGGGAGGGCAAGCGAGCCGTCCCCGGGAGGGCGATATATAATTAGCGACCTCAGAGCCCCGCATCGGCATGGTAAAACCGTGGTAACTACATGGTTGCACATATCGATCGAAACGTTCCATCTTGCGATTCATGTACAATAACACACCACGAAGCTACAACACATTGTCTACCACACCTAAAAATCGTTTTGTATACCACACCTGACATCAAATCTGCTAAAATAATAAACAATACCAGGCAGGTGATATAAACTGATGCATTCCTTCTACAACCGTCAGATTTGTCCCCTTAAAGGATTTATAGTTTCCGCGCACAGATTGAATTGCCCCCCCCCGCTCCCTCTTGTTCAAACCTAGCCCCCCACGCCCTTAAAAACTCCGCCCTTCCCTCACCGGTTATACGCCTGACAGGATACACATGATAAACTGATGCATTTCCTCCCACAGCTGTCAGATTTTGTCTCCCTCAAAAACGGGTTTTATAGTTTCCCCGCACAGACTGACTAAAACCACCCCGTTGACCCTGGTACAAGCTACACTGTACTCGCAAGGGGAGTCGCCGATCTACATCCTTAACGAGGACACACACCCAGTAATACGCGCGATCGCATTATCACACAGCTTGCAAATATGAGTTTCGACAAAAATCTTCGATCTCACAGCTTGAGTGTACTTTTATTTTTAAAATATATGCCTGGTATACGAAGTATATTTTTATCAACAGTGGGGCGAAGAGAAAACGGAAAAGGAGCAAATTTAGCAACATTTCCGGCGCAGGGAAGGGACACAATTGAAAACAGAAGCCGGTAGCTGATACTGCTATCATGCTTCGTACAGCACCAACTAATAGCTGACACAACATAAAAAATGAACAATCAAGGAGGAAGGTTGGAGGAAAATGCAGAAAAAGAGACATACAATAGAACCATGGAAAAGCGACATAAAAAGCGCAAGGCAAACTTAAGTAAAAGCCGAACAAAATGAAAGCAGGAAACGACATTAGAGTGTTTGCGAAAGTACGTTTTTAGAAATTTACTTCTTCAAAAATTGTCCCGAAGGCAATATTTGCGGTAAATTTTTTAAAAAAAGGCAAAAATGTACTTTGTCGAAGGTAGGTTTTGATCAAAAGTTACGGTAAATTTTGTCTCTCTGTTTCATTGGCCTACAACACACCGAGCATTTGTCCGAGGCAGAACGCCTCTGCAAGGGTCTATAGCGCCCTAAGCAGGACCAGTTTGAAGCACCACGCTGTTGTCACGACACAACACAAGCTACTAATACGAACGCACGGAGGATTGAGAGGGTAGTACCCTGAGCACGACGCGCAGGCGTAACATCAGAGATATGCAGCAGGCCGGTGATGAACCGTCTGTTGCTGCCCTCTGCGTCCGTGACCAAGGGTTCAGCGCTTGCTGCAAGCTGTGGTGAACTTCTCGCAGCTGGCGGAGTCGAACGCACGCACGCGGAGAGGAGCCTCAACGCAGAGAGCGACACCACGCGCCTTGATTGCGGCTATCGTGTGCCGCATCTGGCAAGATAGGACTCGTATCGGTCCATCTGTGCGACAGCAGCCACCGCGCTTCTCCAACATCACCGCGACTGAAGCGTGGCATGACTTTCGGTTTAGGGCAGAGGAGCGGAAACTCCTCTGCCCTAAACCGCTGCGTTCACTGCGGATATTTCGCAGGGTGGTGCTTCGCAATAACAGGTCCACGTTCCATGGGGAAACTGCGCTTCGCCTTCCCTTCCGTCGCATGAGGAAGGCGTTGCTCTGCTTGTAGCACGTGTAATGAGGTAGTCCCTGCTCACAAGGAGTTTTTTACGCGCGAGACAGACCGCCATACCTCTGATTTGTAGTCTGTTGGGTGCTTGCATGTACCGTGTTCCAGGTACTGCTGCACCTGAAACGAGAGGCTCGAGACTGGAGTACGTACAACGAGTACTCGTATATCGTATAATACTACGAGTACTCGTACTGCTGCTGCTGTACTCGTACGTATATTACAATCGCGCACATCCCCGTTTCCCTACTAAATTTCGGAGGCGTCGCCTGCAGGATTTTGTTTACCGCTAGCGCAAACACACCAAAAACTCGGTGGGAAGGCAATTCACTTTTTTTAGCGGAAGGCAAGTAAATTTTCAGAAAAGTATTTTCGCAAACACTCTATTATCGCTGAAAAAGCGCAACAACACAGCTGCATGACAGCGTGAAGAGCTGCACAGGCGTGTTGATAATGTTATTTCGCCCGCAGTATAAACTGGATTTTAGTACAGAACTGAAAACAATGTAACGCATGTTGGGCAAATTCTGCGCATGAAATTATGTTCGCTTGAGCCAAGGCAATACTCGAGAAGGAAAAGGTCGGTACTTGCTGGAGCGCAGGAAAGGGAGAGATGCAACCCTCACAGCATTCATTTTCAAAGACTCCCCGTACACAGCAAAAGCAACACCACAATATCGATAAATCGCAACAAAAATGACAAACTACACGAAATCTTCATTACACCAAAAAAAAAACACCACAAGACAACACCGAACAAATGAGAATTACGATCGCAAGATATCACTTGAAATCTCCATATCAACTCACTCAAAATATCAGCCAAAATACATAAAATCACAAAAACAGTACACGAAATCCTCGCAATATCGAAATAAGTCACACGGAATCAAACACAAAAAAACACACACAAAATCGCAGAGTATTAAATTTCGATACATCTCGATCAATCGCAACAAAAATTCATGAAATCGTACACAGAACTACACGAAAATCCTCACGATATCAAACAAATCACACCAAATCACACACAACAAACAAACTCACACCAAATCACACCAAATGATAAAATATAACTTTAAATCACTTGAAATCACGTGAAATCGCACCCAACATAGACCCAACCACATAAAACTACTACACGAAATCCTCACAATATCAACACAGATGATAAAAAATCACACAAAAATAACGAAAAGCACAACATATCACGAATTAATCACTCGAAATCTCGAGCAGTTACTTGAAATAGCAACAAAGATAAAGAAAATCGCAAAAAAATACACGACTCCCCACAATAATAATAATAAAAAAAATCACAAGAAAAATCACAAAACAAACATCACAAAAAATTATCAACAAAAAATCGATCGACATATGCTACCTCGAGTACGCCCTTCTACACTTGATTTCCACCGCATTCAACGTACATGATACGTGCGAGAACAAGAACAAGAAAAAGCATGGTTCTCTTGACAGCCTCGTACCGCGCGTTCGTCCTCCCTCTGCCGACACGCCTCCGATTCGAGCACGGCCACGCTGCCGTCCACTGCTGTGTATCAGGGAGGTCCGTTGGTCTTGGCGGTGTGGGATGGGCACGCCGTTTGAGCTAGTTCGACACCTCACCGACTGTGGATTCAACTTTCGATCGTGTTGGTGTTGCTTTGCTCTCTGTACGGGAATGTAAGGACCGCTGGGGTATTCACATCAATATCCAACAGTCTTACTTGCCGTCCAACGCGCTCTGAAATTCTTCCAAATCATACAGCAGTTTTCGCGCTCGAGCTCTGTACATACTCGTATGCGTAGCTCTCTCAGCTGCTGGTGTAGATACTGTACGTAGTACATACCGTACGCCGCAACGTTGACAGTACATGCGTAGCTCCATCACAGCTGCTACCGCTGTACATATCATACGTGCTGCTGTAGAACGTAGCTTTCTGGTTTTTGATCCCTCTCCCCTCTTTCAGCAGAAATTATGATAGATGGCAGTTTTCGACGAAGCCTGAGTGGTATGTGTCCTTCGGGGCGTTTCAATTTTCTCTCAGATCCGAGCACGCAGCCTCCCGTGCAGGCGTCCACAATGGCGACGCCGGCCGGGTAGCCGACCCCCCCCACGGATCGGAGGTTAGAAAACACGTTTCGAAAAAAAAATCGCGAATAAATACGAAGGCCCTGTCGGTAGCAAATGCGCCAAAACGCTCACAGGCCAGGATTTTTCAGAGATATCGTCGTAGATCTCCACATCAAGGCCTCGCGCAGGCGCTACGGCGCTGAGCGGGTGGATCCGCGACGCCGGCCGTTGCAGGCGAGGCGGGGACACGCCTCAGCGAAGAAACCGCGCGGAAAGGCGGCCAGAGGCGGGAGAGGTCTACAAAAGAAACAAAGTGTCAGGCCAGCCTAAGGACTATGATAGGTATATTTAAATCAGCAGCTCGCATCGAAAACATGTCTGGAGCTACGTACGACATGTAAATTAGCAGCTGTGATCAAACCTTCCTACGGAGCCACGCATGCAGAGGAGCAGCTGTAGACAGCCAGAGCAGATGACCAGAAGACTATTTTCAGGGTTTCCACATAAATATGCATTTCCCAAGCGTGTACTTTTTAGCTTTTCAAAATCGTGATATTTTTTTATTTGCTTTTCGCTTTCATTTTTTCCGAGGGAAGCAGAGCCTGTGCAAGGCATACGGAAGAGCTCGTGATTTCGAACGAGCCCATGACCGAAGCGGGCCCTGGCGGGCACATGGCGTCGACATGGGTGGGAGGAAGGAGGAGACGGCCGATTTTGTGTCAAACCGCCCTGAGTTCGTCGTGGAGGAAGGACCGTCAGCGAAAAGGCTGGGCTTGAGGGCGGGAACTAAACGCTTTTTAGTTAGAAAGACAATGTTGCTGCTGTTGCTGCTGCTGCTGCCGCTGCGTTTGGGTTGCTGTTGTTGGTGATGAGCGTATCAGGCAGCTTGAATGTACTGAGGGTGGGTAGGTTCAGCCAAACTCTACATCCGAGCTACCCATTAGCAGTACGAGTAGTAGCTGGCGCTGCATCTTTTTTCTGTTGCTGCTGTAGTACTACAACCGCCACTGCCACTCATTATGATACCTTACCGCTAACCTCGGTTGGTAACGCGGACTACACTACACCGCCAGATTGGAAGGCCTTTCCTTTCGAGCAGTTTTTTAGCTCAGTTGCTATTACTACTGCAACAAGTACCTACATGTATACGCGTGTGGTTTCAAGTTGTGGCCCATTCCCTGCGCTCTCTTTTATAATTTCGGGAACGCTCCGTATGAAGAGCATGTAAACCTATACACAAGGGTGTGTGCCCGGAGTGCGTGTGCCGAGGATGACTTCACACCGACGTACGTAGAGCATTCTGTTTTTTGCCCAACCACAACTGGCTTATTACTAAATGACATCATATCGGCATGTCTTTAGTTCATTACACAATCTCAGAGTGGAGCGCGGAGCGCACAATCTTAATCTCTTGGCATTGAGTCTGACCCTCATCCTCCTGTACATCATATGTTGGCATCACGCGAGGCTGCGACCGGCGGGCGTCCAGGCCGGCGAAGCCCCTTGAATACTCGTAATGCCTTCTTCGTGGTATCGAGCACACACAAACTTGACCACTTTTTGCATTCGTCAAAATTTGGATTCAAAAGTTTATTAAAGATTGCAATGCTGCTACACAAAAGCAGTGAGTCGCATTGATATAGACAACAGTAGTCACAGTAGCATGTCAGTGCGCTTCCACGGGACGTAGGAATCTGATCGAACTTGTTCGTATCACAGACCACAGAAGCAGCAGCTAGCTGTGTTACGTACGAGTACCAGCAATGTCGGATCAGTTGGCCCAGATATATACTCCGAGTATATATATAGACTATATATATGAGATCAGTTTGTAAGGTTTCGAAACGGTTTTATGGTAGAAGGACCCCAGCGAACCGGTTCTAGATCTAGGTAGTACGAGCTAGGCCAGCCAAGTAACTGCCAGGGACGTAGAATGGTCATGCTCCGCTCAATTTTTACGCATTTCGGTGTGATTTTTGGATACGATGCTGATCATGGACCAACCGACAAATGGAAAGCCAGGATTTTGTTCTTGTACGAGAGATATGGCCGATAGTATGATCCGAAAAATACGAAGGCGCCCATAAATTGCGTAAAAAACAAAACAAACAAAAAATGGCTTTCCGTTGTGTGCGCATGCGGTTTAACTACGTTAAAATTTTAGATGAAAATTATCAAAATTGAGCGGGGCATTGCAGAAATGCCATTTTCTCCGTTCTTGTTGAAAACACTTGACTTACATGTGGAATCCAGTTTTGGTAATATCTGCTATTAATAATGGGTGCCGAATTGGGCAATGGCATTTATATCGATGTTCTTCTAGAGTCTTCAGCATTGTTTCCAACAATTTTCACCTTGATCGGCAACGACGATTATTATATGAATTTCGTGCGGAAAAGTTGGTGCTTTTGAGTTTTCGCGGATATCTCGGCGAGATCCAATCGGAAAAAACAAAACCTTACATTTTCACGTTCTTTGTTTTTGTGCATGTGCAATGTTGTATCAGGGGCAGTGCTTCTAATTTTCAAGTCCTAACTCGTAAAAGCGGTGGCTAGAGCTTTCGGAAACATCTTCGAAAAACAGAAGTCCGTATTTTATAACTAATTTTCAAGGACGTCAGCCGTGAGTTTGACGAATTTCAGGTTAATACTCATCTTTGCAAGCTGCGTTGTTGGTACTCGTACTATACTATATGAGCGAGTTTTTATTGGGAGGTGTCTTATTTTTTGTCCACTATAATGGTAAGTGTTGGTATTTATACTTTAGGTGGGGAATTTTGAGCTAGGTAAAACATCACATCTATTTTATAAATTTATTACTGTAGTTTCTACTATACTGCTTTATCATATGTATGGTAGGCGGTTTATTTTGTTTTTCTCCCCCCGGCTTTAATATCGGGAAGAGTACGAATACAGAATATTATAAGTTATTTATATGTTGCATTTAATACAGTCCGTATTTGTGCGCGGTATTCCGCCGCATAAAACGGTTCTCACCCCCGTTTGAACACACTGAATACAAGTATATTTTCAGATCCCCTGGGCATTTCGTCAAATGACGTCCGAGCAGGTAGCCACGTGGTGCCGCGCACGCACGATGATTTGCCGATTACAGCGATGCATTTAGTTGTGTCTAATTTGCAGTGGTTCACGATATACGACTTTAAGAACCTTTGTCCGTTTTTTGGCTGGTCCAGCCCGTATGCCCGAGTTCTCACGTATTGCTTCTTGGGGTACCGGGTGCAGAGCATACAAGGTACAGGGTATTCTGTCTTTGGTTGTGCTTTTTATGTTTGAGTCGTAATCGATGATCACCGCGCACACTCTCTACTTCTTTCTTCTCCTTCGTCTCCTCTTCGAGACCGCCAATAATAAACACACCAACTGGACAACTCGTCTATCAGCTCCGAGGAGCTTGCAGCTCATGCTGTACAAGGCGATTCACATCGATTGCAAGAGTGCTTCCTCCGTCACATGTAACACGAATTATCACATCCGCTCTAGGAATTGATTCCCGACGCGAAGCATTGCTGCAGAGCTAGCTGCGAGCAACGAGGTATGTCTCACTCCTCGGGGACACGAGCTGCTGTTTCTGGTGTGAGCTAAGTCGCCGGACAGAGTTGCCAGGATCATCATCTGGAGCTGCTGCTTGGAGCGACTACAACACCAACATCGTACGAATACATTGTCGTCGGCAGATTGCCTGCGGAAAATAAGGAGGGCGCCTAGAGCATCAACAACGCTAACAGCAACCTCATCAACGTGGTACGAGGGATCACGTCCTACAATGGAGAGAACCCCGAAAGCTTTGGTGAAGTGGCATAGGAAGACTGGTTTCATCCTCAGCATGCAGCGCCCCGACATAGTCGCTGTGATGCAAGGTCAAGCTAGGCCAACAGAGGAGGAAGGCGGCGAAGAGGAAGAAACGGACGGCAGCACAGCACCGTTGCTGACCCCCGGCCTGCTGTACACTGCTGTAAGTACCCCATCGCAACGCCAAGCCGCGTTTGATAGAGCCAACATGGACCTCAACGCTCCTTACTTGGTCATCGATAAGGCAGTGGCTCTTCTTGTGGCTACTCACGCTTATGACGAGCGCGGCACCTGTGGTAACGGGCTAACGGGCAGAAGGCTATGAAAGAGCTGGAAGACAAATACCTGTGCGCGACCAACGAGACTGTACGAGTGGTCCAGGCGGCACCGGCGGCAACAAGCATGAAACCGGACGAGGACCCTGACACCTATATCATGAATGCCAACCGCCTGCGCAACGAAATGGCCGTGAGAGGAACCGGTGACCGATCGACACTTGACTGGCATCCTCGTGCAAGGGTTTCCCGAGAACTACCGCGGCATCAAACTCGCCACGTATGGCACGGACACTGGGTGAAATTGTGTCGTTGGGTAGGGAACGGCCCCCCTCGAAGACAACGAACGTTCGAACAAAAGTATTTAACCGTGAAATCTGATATCGAAAAGCAACACCAAACGCGTACGGTGCGATACGGGACGAATGCATGCCACTCACTGGTTTCTTCCGTGGATACTGTCGACATTTACGACGACCTTTGCGTGGCGCGCCTTAACAGCAGGAGGAACGATTATTTTTCCCCTTATTTTTTGTGTCGAAAATGTACGGTACACCCTCGCTCCATGCCATAAAATATGTCATAGACAAAACGCATATTTTGTGTAATAGAGCATCGCTGTGTGTGGTCTTACTCGTACGTACCTACTTCGAAGTATATTGCTTGCACGAGAGTACAAATCATGTCGATTTGTCCGTACTTGTATAATACCACCCTCGAGGGCCCGGGGACGCAGCCACTCGCAATGCTGCTGTGTGGATTTTTCTGGGGCAGTAATCGTAACCACTACTACCTCCTCCTCGTTTTAGTCATGCGTCCGCTTGCCACGTCTATATCCATGTATATATGTACGTGTACCTACCGAAATTCATTAAATAAATGCACTATTAATACTATGATACCTACCGCAATACCGTGGGGATTTTTTTTACAGTAAATATTATTAGTTTTGGGACAAATTATGACGCCAATTTGGAAATAATGTCTTGGCAAGTTTTATTTTATCAACCGCTCCATACATCAAGGTCAGAAGAATAACTGGAGAGTACTGTTCAAAATACCTTTTTTTGCGCGCGCTTCTCGCTTGTCTCGCTCAGCATCCATCCGCGTTCACGTCGAGGTGCTGAACGGATTGACCAGCAACAACAACAGTCAGTAGCCAGCGCAATTCTTGCAACCACACAACAAAGCGTTCGAAACACCAATACCTTGATAATTACACCTACCTTTAGAAGTGCATCCAGGTTTCGTTTGTGGGGATAAATATACATGGAATTCGTGGGAGATATTTTATGCGGTCCTGAAAGATGGATCGTTGATTGTGGACCAATATATACGGAACGACTCTTTGGAGCGGCGACAAAGAAGACTGACAAAACATTGCTTCTCGCACTGCGATTTTTACAAGCGACCACTCCGTTCGTTGTGTTTATTTTCTATTTTTTTGATGGTTTCTGGTTTGTTTTGTTGTGTTCTCCTACCCGGTACGCTAGCATTTCACTTGCTTCATACCTTGATCAATTGCGATTGTTTGGGTTACCCTGTCTCACAGTCTGTGACCACATAATAATAAGTTGTATCTCTCTAGCATGAAGAATCGGCACGGACACTGGGTGTAACGGTGTCGCTGGGTAGGGAACGGCCCCCCTCGAAGACAACGAACGTTCGAACAAAGGTATTTAACCGTGAAATCTGATATCGAAAAGCAACGACATAGCAGTAGCACGACAAGAGGCCAAACGCTTCGAGGTGTGACCATGAAAAAAGTGTTGTGGGGACGAAATAATACGCCAAAATTTGGAAATTATGCCAACTTGGAAATAATTGTTGTCCCATATGTTTGTTTCGTTCAAGCTCTGCATATGCCAAGATCCAAGAGTAGCTCGGGCGTATACCGCCCAAAATACAAAAAATTGCGCACTTCTCGCTTGTCTTGCTCAGCCCACGTACCCGATCCCGGCCAGGTGCGGAACGGATACGGCAGGGCGAGGGACGTTTGAGCCGCCCCCCGAGGACGTTTTTCATTCGTTCAAGCCCTGCAGACGCCAAGCAAAACAAACGCTCGAGAGTTGCCACCGCAAAATTCAAAACATTAGAAACTACCGCTTGGAAATGATGCCGATTTTGTAAATCATCCAGGCGCTGCAGGCATTTAGATACAACCAAAATCTCCGGAATTTCTCCTCGACATGCGGTATTTTTGCAACTTCTCGCTTGTCTCGCTCGGCATCCGTCCGCGTTCACGTCGATGTGCGGAACGGACACGGCAGGCCGAGGGGCGTTGGAGCCGCCCCCCGAAGCCGGCGCTCGAACGAAGCTATTTGACCGAGAATTCCAGTTCCGCGAATCGCATACTTAGGCCGAGACGAAAAAAAACTCCTGATCGAATCCCTGAAACAAAAAAATGATATATATATATATATATGTATTTGGAAGGCGTGTATGGGATATTCCAGTACGAGACAGCGAGCTAGTTGAGGTGAGCTCGAAATTCAGGAGAGAAGGAAGGATACGGAGGGTAGAACAAAAGCAAAGCGGATACAGCAGGGTTCAGGGAACTGGTGGGTGTTTGATTAGCAAGTACGGAACCGCAGCTGTTGTGAGGTGGGATATTGGAGGCGGAAGATTTGAAGCTGACGGACTGGTTAGGTAGGTCGATGACAATGGAAAGCCGATTGTTTCGCCAAAAAGTTTCCAAACATTTTTTGGGGGTTATTTTCTGAAAGATTCCGCGTAACGTCGCTATGGGGAAAAAACGTTCAAAATATATTTTTTTCTGGCTCTTTTTTGGGTCTTGCGGTCCAACAGGTCAGTTTGTCTATTTTCTATTAAGCCTTGATCAACATTGCCCACCAAACACGATTGACCTTCGATCTCGAGATAGACACCCATGGCCACTGCTATTCGCTCCGGACAAGGTCACATGAGTGCAGGTGACAGCGTTGAAGAATTCATCTCGATCCATGCCCTAGGGCGTGAGAGGTTGCTTGTGTTGTCCTGTGGTTTTCCGTCACATCCTCTCAAAAATTCTGTTTTTTAGACCGGTGACAATGGAAGGCCAAAAGTTTGAAATTCCCGAAGATCCCAGCCAAACTTTGCCTGAACGGTCGCCTATGGACCCAATTTAGTACAACTATTTTTTGAAACTTTCCAGAATTCCGGAAAAAAAGCGGAAAAAAAAAATTGTCGCGGCGATCTTGGCCAACATCGGCCTGAGAAATTCTCAAGCAGATCTTGGATTAGACGCGGCGCAATTTCGTGTTCTCCACACACTTCGGTCCACGAAATCAGCGACAGCGTCGTGAACTCTGAGCGTGGCGAGCTCGTTAGGGGCTCCGACCCCCCCTTGGTGTACAACGCTCACTCTACGGCGGGTGATTTGTGGCGGGCGCCGATTAGGCTTCTGTTAGAAACACATTTGGCGGCTGGTGTGTAGAAAACTGAGGCAAAAACTTTCTATCGTCTCCCAACGGGCGAAAAACAGAATTTTGAGAGGATGTGACGGAAGACCACATGACAACACAAGCAAACTCTCACGCCCTAGGGCATGGATCGAGATGAACTCTTCAGCGCGGTCACCTACACGAATGTGGCCTTGTCCAGAACGAAGAGGAGTGACCATGGGTTGTCTCTATCTCGATATCGAAGGTCAATTGTGTTTGGTGGGCAGTGTTGATCTAGGCTTGATGAAAAATAGACAATTTTTACCTGTTGGACCGCATGACCCAAAAAAGAGTCAGAAAAAAAACGTTTTAATCACATTTTCCCCATAGCGACATAAGTCAAGAAATGCTTAGTTTTGAGATAAACACACAAACGATGCGGATAAAAATACCAGGCAGGAAGTTGTAAGATATCAACAGTGAGAGATGTGGCGTTTGACAGGGAAATTGAGACATTAGTGTGTTTGCGTTGGTCAAATTCGGATTGGGTTTGGCCTATTTCTATTCCCCCGATCCCAACAAATATTCAACTTCCAAAAGCGGGATCCAAAATGGGGCAATCTTTCAGTAGGGGTGCACGGGGCCAAGAAAAAGAAAAGAAAAAGAAATTTCGGGGGTCTACTGGCGAGTCTGCCACCAGAACGGGATATCACGTGGTTTTTCGACGGTCTACAGCAGTACCACGAACGACTTCCGATACACCCACCGAAGCACGGACTACCGGCCAATTCCGCGATCGACAGCTGGCCGTGGTTGTCACGTGTCTCTGTGTTGGGGGCCCCTGTGCCCTGCCTCTTGTTCGCTCTTGTTTATGTAAAACATGCGGCGTGCTCGATGGTCTCGCGGCAGCAGCACACCAGAACGTCCGCTCGTACGACGTATCATTCTTACAGGAAATGTAACATTTTTTTCTTCGTCAATATGAACATAAAACGGTTGTTATATATTGCACAGAGTGATGCGAGTACGACTAAACTTGCCAACGGCACTCGTACTGCACTTTGAGCTATCTGCTGTGGTTCTGGTTGCTACTAGTTGCTGCAGTATGTACTAGAAATTTTGCCCTACGGCTACTGCTGCTACACCTGCTGTTGTGTGTTTGCCAATGTCGTCAGTTGGCGTTTATGCTCGTCGTACATACTGCTTCTCACCCAGTACGTACGGGTTTCCTCGTACCTCAACCGTACGACAAGCTAAAAACAGAAGGAAGGTGACATGAAATGGCATGGACAATGGCCACATAGAAGCGAGCACAGCGGGATAGTTCGCTGCGGATCAACCGCACTCGTTCACGCCTACAGCAGAGGCTGCCTGGAGTGTCAGCGGCCGTGCTAAAGCCAGGGCCAAAGGCTGAAGAGGCGGCTCTACCTGCTTGGTTTTGTCTCGAGATTCTGTTACGTGAACTTTCATGATTTGGGAGTTATTTTGTCACGAAACGTCTTGCCGTCGGTAATTTGTGTCACGAAGTTGTTGGATATCGTCGGTAATTTGTGTCACGTTTTAGGTGAACCCACACTAAAAAATTGCCTTATGGCCCAAATGGGCCCAGACGTTCCTACAATTTTTTTATTGGGTTTGTTTTTTTGAGTTTCGAACCGAACAATAATGTTGTCGGCCAGGACAACCCACAATTGTCCCGGGCGAATGAAAATTTCGCGTGAGCAAGTAAACCGCATAAATCTACGTCACGTATGTATGTCGCACAGCTTGTAGCAGCAGCAGCAGCAGCAGCAGCAGCCGCAGCAGCAGAAGCGGGCGGGCTCGCTTAGCAGATGGTTTGCACCACACTAAGTGACAACTCAGCACAGGCACGGCCCGTGTGGCGAGGCCATGCAAGCGTTAGGTCGCGCGAAGGCCAGCAAAGCGTTGTGGCGGAGGGTTGGCAGGGTGCACATGCAACATCGATGACACCGCTGCGTGCTTTGTCGACTACGGCTGGAGCATATTGACGAGGGTGCTGCGTCCTCTTTCGCTGTTTTTTTTGCTGCACTGCTGTGAAGACAACACTCTTTTCGCGGCGATCTTGACCAACATCGGCCTGAGAAATTCTCAAGCAGATCTTGGATTAGACGCGGCGCAATTTCGTGTTCTCCACACACTTCGTTCCACGAAATCAACGGCAGCGTCGTGAACTCTGAACGTGGCGAGCTCGTTAGGGGCTTCGACCCCCCCTTGGTGTACAGCACTCATTCTACGGCCGGTGATTTGTGGCGGGCGCCGACCAGGCTTCTGTTAAGGGTCATTTCTAACGACACTTTTTGGCAAGTTTCTTGCCAATTAGGCAGGTTTCTTGCCAATTTGGCAAGGTTTTGGAAATTTGCAGGGCTTTTCACGGGTCGGGTCAAATCTCGCGGGTCGGGTCGGGTCGGGTCGGGTCAGCTGACCCGACCCGACCCGCGAGATTTTCGAGACGTCTTGACCCGACCCGACCCGACCCGCGAGATTTTCGAGATGTCTTGACCCGACCCGACCCGACCCGCGAGATTTTGAAATCGTCCTGACCCGACCCGACCCGACCCGCGACAATCCGGGTGACCCGCGAGATTCGGGTCGTCTGGCGGGTCACGTTAACTTGACCCGTGACATTTCTCACGGGTCAAAGCCAAAAAGTCACGGGTCAAAGCATGTATGCCTCGGTCGGTTGGTTGGTCCTTGGTCCCTCGTCTCTTTCCAGTACGTCGTGTTCTCTGCGTTTTTTACCGGCATTGTTTGCTGCTGATGATTATGTCATGTGGTGTGCGCGCGAGAAATAGGAAACAAACCGCAACCCACATGCATGGACATGCCGGTACCGTTAGACCACCGGGTCGACCCGACGAGCGACCCGACGAGCGAGCTAGTAATAAGTTACAAGTGCAGTCTCCGGCCCCGGCAAGCAGCCTAGCTGAGCCGCCTCCGGCAGCAAGCCCACATCTGGGGCGGTGGATCTGTCAGCAGGGGCTGCGATCCGCGAGGATGCGTTGTCTGCTACTGGTGCTTGCTGCTGCCAGGGTGCTGCTGCTGCTGTGCTGCTGCTGCTGCTGCTGCTGCTTGCTGCTGCTGCTGCTGCTTCGGCAACGGCTGCTCTTCTTGCTTTTTTACGTTTGGTCACATTTCGTACTGGTATGATAATTCTCGAGCTAGCTACTACTACTACTACTGCTGTATCTATCTTCTATCTGTGCAGTCTCCAGCCCCGGCAAGCAGCCTAGCTGAGCCGCCTCCGGCAGCAAGCCCACAACTGAGGCGGTGGGTCTGTCAGCAGGGGCTGCGATCCGCGAGAATCCGGGGTCTGCTGCTGGTGCTTGCTGCTGCCAGTGCTGCTGCTGCTGCTGCTGCTTCGACGACGACTGCCCTTCCTTGCCTTTTTACGTTTGGTCACATTTCGTACTGGTATGACCGTAATATTACTACTGCTGTTGTTACGGCTTCAGTAGGTACGGGATTCGCGTCACACTGCTGTATGCCTTGGTACGATTAGCCACGGGTACTGCCTGGTGATTGTTCTGCACGCTGTGATGGCATATAATCGGAGCATCGGCACGAGGGAGGCAGGAAGCCGAAACGTTTGTATTTTATTGGCGGACCCGCGGGCCCGACCCGCGGGGCGCCTGCACGGCATCAACGTGGCTCTCAGCTGTAAGTTTGAAAAAGGCGGATCCGCCGGCTAGATCCGCGGGTTTGACCCGCGGGTCAGCCCAAAACAACTTACGGGTCATTATGGCTTGACCCGCGAAGTGACCCGTATCTCGCGGGTCATGACCCGACCCGACCCGCGAGATTTTGAAAACCTCTTGACCCGACCCGCCCCGCCCCGCGAGATTTTGAAGCCTTTTGACCCGACCCGACCCGACCCGCGAGATTTTGAAAACCTCTTGACCCGACCCGACCCGACCCGTGAGATTTTAAATCGTAATGACCCGACCCGACCAGACCCGCGAGATTTTGAAACCCCCTTGACCCGACCCGCGGGTCGGGTCATGACCCGTGAAAAGCCCTGGAAATTTGGACTTGCTTTTTGAACTTGCCGAACTAGAAAAAAACTTGCCGTTCCGCTTCGCTGGCCAAGTTTTTAGCAAGTGAGATTTGCCATTCATTTGCCATTTTAGGCCAATAACGCCAACGCGAGGTTGTACAAACCACACCACCGCCCGGCGCCCGACGCTACACTTGTTCTAGCTTTTGTAATAGCGGGAGGTACGGAGGATACACGCTGTCATAGGTAGCAGCTATAATAGGGCTGGCAACACTGGCCGTGAGGCCCACGTGGATGCCACATGGGCGTCGTTTTGAGCGGGTGCTGAAGCATAATCACAAACAGCAGCCGCCCCAACTTTTCCCAGGCGAATATGGCCGGGCTGGAAGAACTGCCAACCTCTGAGGTACGTGGGCTGTGTCTGGAGTCCTTTCTGCGCCAGCCGTTACGCCATAGAGAGCGTCCGCGTGCCGTTGGCTCCCTTCTGCTGCTGCTGTAAGGGGTTTGAATAAAATCTGAGGGCGTTATGATGAGAAACTTGTCAAATATTTTCAAAAACTTGCCAAATGTGCAGTGTTTCGCGTTAGAAAGTGTTGTCCTTTGGAAGTGTTGCCAATGTTTTCTTGCCAAAATAGCAGGTTCTTGGAAATTTCGCTTGGTCGTGAGAAACGACTCTAAAAACACATTTGGCGGCTGGTGTGTAGAAAACTGAGACAAAAACTCTCTATCGTCTCCCAACGGGCGAAAACATAATTTTGAGAGGATGTGACGGAAGACCACAGGACAACTCAAGCAACCTCTCACGCCCTAGGGCATGGATCGAGATGGACTCTTAAGCGCTGTCACCTACACACATGTGGCCCTGTCCGGAACGAAGAGGAGTGACCATGGGTTGTCTCTATCTCGACATCGAAGGTCAACTGTGTTTGGTGGGCAGTGTTGATCAAGGCTTAATGAAAAATAGAAGATTTGACCTGTTGGACCGCATGACCAAAAAAAGAGCCAGAAAAAAAAGGAGTCATACTTTCCCCATAGCGACGTTACCCGGAATCTTTCAGCAAATAAGCCCCCAAAAAGCTTTGCAACCCTTTTGGCCAAACTATCGGCTTTCCACTTGTCATCGGTCTAGAAGCACGTCAGCTGTGAGTTCGATAAATGTAGGGTCAATACTCATGCAAGCTGCGTGATACACCTAATTTGTGACTATAATACAAAGAGACATGAAACTAAAAGGAGTGCGTTATTCGGAACTTAAACAAATTCTATATCGCGATTGACGATTTCGCAAATCGCCCGATATACTCTAATGGAGCAGTTAAATTAACACACGACATGCATGAAACTATGTGGAAGTAAAAAGTGTGGTGAGATTAAGCTTTACTATTTCTTTCGAAATCATCTCGACTACCACTCACTATTGTTGTGGGCAGCACACGAAATAAAATCATTAGAGTACGAATAAAACCCAAAAGTACTAGTTACCGATCACTAAGCATTACATCAATACACAGAAGCAGTAGTAGTTCTATCCGCCTTTTACCCTTCGTTGTATACGGTAGCTATTAGGTTGTTCATGTTTTCATCCCTGGTATCATGTACCCGGTACCGTATATATATACGTACTAATAACAGGTACGTCTCAATACTCGCGTCTGAAAACCGACTACACCGCGTGCCAACCAAGGAACCCAACCGATGTACAAATCACGTACGCGGGCATGACGTTATTATTGTGGCTCAACAAACAAGTGGGAAACTCCCAGTACCTCTATAAACTTAATTACTTAGACCTCGACCCCCTCGGAGGTCTCGCTCGGCATATCCTCCCCCCTCTCAGCCCTTCTCAGCCCGTAATTGCCGAAAAGAAAATTAGTTGCTGGGGAAAAGAACCGTCCCGAAGTTCCTTGCCTTCCTTGCTTTCCCTATAGTCTAATTCTTAGCTCTCATTCTCTGATCTTTTTACCAACTTCTTTTTTGTACTTTTACATTTGAAGTTGGCCAATTGCTGGCTGTTGAGAGGGAATTGCCGTTGACGGCTGCAAAAAAATTGAATTTGAAGTTTGCCGGATCGGCAATAACAATATGAAGTTGAAATTTGCGAAGCGGACCAAGACTAGTGCGGGAGGAGGCTCCGCCAACAGTGGGGGTGGTGGAGGTTCAGGATCAGGCGTGTGGACGCTGGTCGGGCAAGAACGGGACTCAGCTTCTTCTGGCAATCCTGATTGGCCGTTGGCGGCTGCAAACAAATTGAATTTGAAATTTGCCGGATCGGCAAGAACAATTTGAAGTTGAAATTTGCGAAACGGACCAAGGCTAGTACGGGAGGAGGCTCCGCCAACAGTGGGGGTGGTGGAGGTTCAGGATCAGGCGTGTGGACGCTGGTCGGGCAAGAACGGGACTCAGCTTCTTCTGGCAATCCTGATTGGCCGTGCCCGAGCAAGGGTTGTGACGGCTTCCTCATCGCACGAAATAGAAAAAACAGGAGTTCCCAGTACGCTGTCTGCGACACCTGCAGGAGTGACGACCCTTCCACGTGCCAAGCTTTTCATAACCTTAACGAGAAGCACTGGGGAAGCGGCGACAACCCTCGTGCATGTGACTGGTGTGACGCGGGCACCTGCTATTCACCTTCGATCGGCGTCCCTAACGAAGGAGCTGAGAGCTTGACGAAACGTGAGTTTCATTTCTTCGTGTTGTTGGAATGTGATGTTTGCTGTCAGCTACTATACTATTGATGCTGAGAGTTTGTTCCCGTTGTCAGTGTGTTCAGCGCCGTGCGACATAGGTAAGACACTAGATGTCAACACCCTGTATTTTCGGTAGTGCTGCGTTGAGTGTTGGCTGAGTGTGCTGCAAGTTGTGCGCAATAGACTATGTGGTTTTGGGTGTTGGTGAACTCAAGCGAATCCTGTTTCCAATAATGATGCACATTGAAATTTACATTGTTTGACCTTGTGTGCCTGTCTGCAACGTTTGCTGTAGCATGTGTGTGCTACACCAGCGTGGTCGAACTACTACACGGTGTGGAAGCTGTGCTTGGGGACGCGTAGCCTGAACAAACTCAAGTTCGCCTTGGTGGTCACGGAGGGCAGTCCCGTCATCGCGGTAAGCATGTTGTACTAGTTGTCTACGCAGTGACGCTGCGTGCTGTGATTTCTTTTTCATGCGTACAACCAAACACACTTTTTGTATGTACGAGTACGTGTACGGGGCAGTCCCGTCATCGGGGTGTAAGCGGGGGTTGTACAACGTACAACCAAACACACTTCATGTATGTACGACTACGAGTACGGGGCAGTCCCGTCATCGGGGTAAGCGGGGGTTGAACAAGTGGTCCATGCAGTGACGCTTTGTGCCGTGATATAAACACACTTTTTGGATGTACGACTACGACTACGTGGTATCTATACATGTAAGACGCAATGAAAACGGGCAAGTCCCATCACGGGGGTCAGCCAGGGTTGTAAAAAAGGTCCATGCAGTGATAAATAACACAGCAGCATGATACCATCAGCACCAGTCGCCGTACACACTGGAGGTTGATATATAGAAATAAACAGAAGCTGAAGTTAACCTGGGTGGTGCTGGAGAGCAGTCCCGTGATTGGGGTTAGCGAGTTGTTCATGTAGTGACGCGGTGTACTACTACTGTTACTCATTTTTCATACAACCACATAAACTCTTTGTATTAACGAGTACAAGTAGGGTGCGCAACCTCTTCAGGAATCGCAGTACATGTCGGTCGTGATAGTATTGATAGCAGCAGTAATAGAGTAGTACGGAACACTATATACAGCAGGTACTGACTCTTACCCTTCGTTGTCGGTATTCCGCCGGTAGGCCTTACATAGCAGTATACCGGGGCTTACGCTTACCAGTTGCGACTGTGAATTCCGTTCGTTCCTGTCCCAGTGGTGGTTTCATAGGTGTTAGCAACAATGTGGTACCAGGCAGGGCTTTGCCCATAAACGACCGCTTTTATTACATCAGTGTTAAATTGTACGACTTCCTTTCAAACTTTGGAAACCGACGACAGCTACGTGGCCTTACTATTTTGAACATTCACTGAACGCTAGGTATTCCCATCCGTTGTTGTCGTTTGCAGAAGCCCTGCGAAGCAGTCGCCGCGGGCCGCCAAGCCGGCGAGGACATAAACACGAAGTTCACCGGCGACATCAAGGTCGGTGACCTCCTGAAGAAGGCAGGCTACCACTTGCTCGATATACATCCCGCATTCCATTCCCACGGTGCCAAGAGGGCGTTCGACATCGAGGTACGTTCTACTCTTATCTTGCGTCCTGTGTGTCACGAGTCGAGACATCCATGTCTCTTGCTCAAGACTAGGGGATTGCGTGCGGATATAGTCTATGAAGTGCGGCTCTTCTTCCAAGTACCAAGAGCAAGTACAACGATACCATAGCAACAATTACCAACAACGAAAGAAGGAGCTCCAATAGTTTGGATGGTTACGACGTCTGCTGGAGAGAAGTACGAATACCTTTTTACACATACTTATCGACGTCCTCCCGCTATGCTTCAACGTTTGTGGACAGATTCACAAGATCATCGACAAAAAACAAGAGTGCAAGGTGCTGGGTACCTCCGGTGAAGAGGAGTCCAAGCAAGCCTGCATGCTCCTTCGGAAGCAATGTTGACAGCACATTCTTTATGGAACGTTGTGGTTTCTATATACCAGCATCGTTTTTTGAGCACTATGCCTAAAGGCATGCTCTTCGTCCTTCGGAATACAAATGTACTTCACATGTTTGCGGTGTGTGCGTTCAAGTTCCTGCTTCCAGCATGTTTTTTTTGGCACTGCGCTCCTTTACATCTTAAGTTGTAGTTTTCCTGTCTCTATCCTTGACAATCGCGTGCCTGGTGTTTATGCACTGCGATAATTTATTATTGATGATCGACTTAGAGAGAGCTACTATAAAGTGTACAGGTGCTACCTGAGAGGTCGAAGGATATGCCAAGCAAGTCCTCCGACGTGCCCATCATGAACTGGGCGAATGGATGATAATAACAAACTCATAATCATAATCGTCTCCATCGTTTACCGTTGTACTGTATATAGACCTCTTGGCATTTCCAGCTGTTTCAAGTCGCCAGTTGCGCCATTTGTGCTTCTTTTCCGCCTTTCTACTGAATGTCCATTCCTCCTTCCGCGAGCGAAGCCCTTGTAAATAGATACTCCGGAGTATATTTCACACACGCCACAGGCATGAAGTTATTACTGCTGTAGTCTAGTTCAACAAAGTGGAAAACTAGTCTAATGCAAAAACGCTGAAAAACACCATACAATTCCTACAACAGCAGTAGTACCTGGTATACATTTTAAATTTTCCGGTACTGCTGATACTATCACTGGCTATGTACTCATACCACGGGTATGTACCAGTCATTTTGTTTGTTTCATTTTTTGTTTTATTTTTATCTTTTTTTTTATTTGTTTTCTTATTTTGTTTTCTTATTTTGTTTTTGTTTTTTGTTTTTGTTTTTGTTTTTGTTTATTTCGTATTTCTCTCTTCCAATGTATTTCTGTTGCTGACGTATGTATGTTGTGCCTGTCGTACCCAGTACTAGGGCATGACATTGCGTTGTCGAATGCATTACGATGCATTATCTCTGTGTCGTAGCTTGTGACCACAGAGCTGATCTTTCTCGGGTGAAGAATCAGTACGGACACTGGGTGTGCTGGATGTCGACGAGTAGAAGAACGGTTTAATGTGAAGAACACACACACACACACCAGTAGGGGCCTGGCACGTACGTAGGCTGACTCCGATTCATTTTTTAATATTTTTTCGGGCAGGCATGAATTGCTTCAGCTATGATATATGCGTGTACCACTTTTGGTTTGCTTGTGTATTTTCCCTGGGGTATTCTTCTACTCCAGAGTGACTGGAGCTATGCGAGCAATACCAACAAGGCACCTTGCTCGACTGCTGTGTGTGAACGGAATCACAACAGCAGTACGAACCTCTATTCTTACCTCAAGGACGATCGGCTCGTGCCCCGCATCAGAAAGATACTTGGCGCATGATAGACCGGCAAGACCAGCTCCAATGACTGCGACTTGCAGTGGTCGCCCAGGTCGAGGCATATCCACGAAGCTCTGCGAGAAAGCTGCTGCGTCTCTTTGGTTCTGTGATGTCTCCTCAAGAGGCGGGCGAGGGTAGTCTTTCCTAACGCCTGGTGCGGGGTAGTCGAAGATCATCGACGGAACGCAGCTCCTGCTCTGCCTTCCCACACCCAAGGGTGCTGTTCCTTTGAACTGAAGAGGGATACAAAACGTACGCGACAGGGCGCAGGAAACACGGCAGCAAGTTAGCAATTGGAATACTGCTGCTAACTCAGGGAGACCGAGCTTGGTGCTTGAGCATGGAGCTTGTGCCAAGAGCTTGATGCTTCAGAGCTTGCATGCTGCATGAATGATAGCAAGACATGAACATGACACACACCACCCTCAAACTCACCACCGTTAGAGAAGACGGCACGAATGCCAACGCCCCTTTTCCTGCCAGCATTAGCACCACGAAGGCATTGCCTCGCACTCCCATCATCACCCTAGCGCTTCAAGCGCAACTGTAGAGCTGTGTTGGGCTCTGACGCTCTGACACACACACGCTCAACGCTCAACGCAGGAGAGACAAGTTGTTGCACGCAGTTGGCGATTGGTCGGCATATTATATGGAGGACTCTTATTGGTCAACATTCAAGGGGAGTTGATGATTTATAAGCGGCGTTTATCATGCATGGGCGAAACGGAGGGCAATCAATTTTCAGCAGATGACATGTGAATAGGGTGGTTGTAGAGTAAATCGAGAGTGTATAACGCCTTCCAGGTCCGATAGGAACAATGCCTGCGATGGTATTGGAAACCTTTTTTTCCATCACTATATAAATATGCCCGCCACGAATTTCTGGGAAAATTCTTGGCGGAAATTTCTGGTATCATTCTTGCACAACTCCTGTGACAGCAGAAATCAATGCGCCTTCTTCGTAGATCGGGATGTTGTGTCCTAAAACTGGGGGACAGATGGCGGTGTGCATCTTGTGTGGGCAATCCTCGAGATAGATGCATATATTGGAGTAGTGTCACCGTGTGCGCACGCACGTGCGCGCCCCCTCACAGAGCTTCACCCGTGCTGCTGTCCGGCAGCCTTTCACACGTGGTTGCCATCTGCCGCTAGGACGCGGCAGCGCACGATTGTAACGGAAAACGCGAGACACATTTGTACATGATGATGAGTAAAACAAGGGCGGGCGTCTGGCGACACTCACAACCGAAGACAAGAGCACGGATGTGTACGTCGACAAACGCGAAGACACAGCAGAAGCAGCAGCTGTAGTAGTAGCAGTAGCCCACCACAGCACAGCCGAGAGAGGGGAGGGCCCTCCCGGCCTAGCTATGGTGGCGCAGCCGCATCTACCTCGTGTCCGTGCCCTACAGGGCTGGGTGGTGATTATGTAGAGCGTTTGGAGGGGGAGGTGATATCGTTGTGTGGGGCGGGTGGGGTGTGCGAGGCAATCAATGAAAACTGGCTTGCTGCTTGCAGGATTAAGGATCAACTTCAACCAAAGAGCCCCCTAGCAGGATATATAACCCCCTGTGTTGCGGTTTGGGATCGTTCGGGTTTAGTGTATAACGCCTTCCAGGTCCGATAGGAACAATGCCTGCAATGTAATTGGAAACCTTTTTTGTCATCACTATGTAAGTATGCCCACCACGAATTTCTGGGAAAATTCTTGGCGGAAATTTCCGGCAACATTCTTGCATAACTGCTGTGACAGCAGAAATCAATGCGCCTTCTTCGTAGATCGGGGTGTTGTGTCCTAAAAACTGGGGGACAGACGGCATTCATTCGTCTTGTGTATGAGCAGTCCTCGAGATGCATTTTGGAGTAGTGCCACCGTGTGCGCACGCACGTGCGCGCACCCTCACAGAACTTCACCCGTGCTGCTGTCCGGCAGCCTTTCACACGTGGTTGCCATCTGCCGCTAGGACGCGGCTACGCACGATTGTAACACGGGAAACGCGAGACACATACATGATGATGAGTAAAACAAGGGCGGGCGTGTGGCGACACACACAACCAAAGACAAGAGCACGGATGTGTATGGCGAAAAACGCGAAGAAGACACAGCAGCTGCTGCAGCTGCTGTGGTAGTAGTAGCCCACCACAGCACAGCCGAGAGAGGGCCCTCCCGGCCTAGCTATGGTGGCGCAGCCGCATCTAGATTCTACCTCGTGTCCGTGCCCTACAGGGCTGGGTGGTGATCGATGTAGAGCGTTCGGAGGGGGAGGTGATATCGTTGTGTGGGACGGGTGGGGTGTGGGGGGCAATCAATGAAAACTGGCTTGCTGCTTGCAGGATACAGGATCAACTTCAACCAAAAAGCCCCCCTCGCAGGATTTATAACCCCCTGTCTTGCGGTTTGGGATCGTTCGAGTTTAATTTTTTAACAAATACCGAACGATCCCAAACCGCAACACAGGGGGTTATAAATCCCATGGGGTAGGCTTAGCTGTTAGAGAGTATTATTACGGAAGGGGAGGCTAGGGATAGAGGCGGATCCGATGTCTATGTGGGTCTGAGTGGTCTCTAGCCATTCATGCGGCAGGACCCTAGGTCTTGTGTGCATTGTACAGAGAGGAAGGTGCCAGAGGGACCCAGCCTACAAAGCACTGCTACCGACCTGATGATAGCAGCCTCCCGATCGGTACCGAGTTCGATGGTTGAGCCTGAACAGCGGTAGTGTAAGCCTTGAAGGTGGCTTGTGAGAAGGAGTAGAAGGTCTCCGGTCGTGGATACGGTATTCGCTTTATGGATTATTGCTAACTCAGGGCAAGCAAAGGAGTACAGAGCAGAGGGAGGCGAGGAAAACAGTCCCTCCCAGACGGGGACCCTGCAAGACGGACCATACTGCTAGTACCTATTGGGACTAACGCATTCCCAAAAGTGCAACTCCTATCAACCGTAACAATGTAACCGTAACATCCCCCCATTAGTATGAACAGCTGTTTGTCAGCTGCAACATACTAATTAACGGTAGCAGGGATAGTGACAACCGCGAGGTGACACACTTCCTTTGGCGAAAACTACCGGTGATGTCTTTGAGTAGGTCGAGCGGCCAACCGAAAATTACAAGAGGCAAAAAGTGGCAAAACTCAAATAAAATCCACTGCTCTTCATAATTCTCACTGCGCGTTGGCTCGCGGCCCGACATCGACTTGCGCGAAGGTAAAACCGGCTTCCGGGAAAAACCCTTCGCTCCCCATCCCGAGAGCCCTAGAATTTAGACAACAACCGAAAACATCAAGTGACACTCGGACGTAAAATACTCTAAAAAAAAACCGTCCCTCGCTTGGTGTTCCCACTGTAGTTGCTGCCCGGCTCTCAACACCTACAGCGCGGGAAAAACCTGGCCATCCAGGAAAAAACCCATAGCGCAAAGCCCTACAACACCAAACTCACACAAACGCCACGGCACACCGCACGAACCCACTTGGGTGCTACCGAGCGCAGGGCCACCCTTCGACTACCAATCAGACCAGAACATCTAATCAGCCCGTCTCCAAACATTCAAACTTTAACTGGCTGTCAACTGGGGGCACGCTCGAAAATCGACAACACCATAACTTCCCCCCTAGCATAATGCGATGACAAGAGCCATATGCTATAGCAATACTGTGACTGTATAGCCAAGGGTACAGAGCCGCAAAACTTTTTACCGAAATAATGACCTCGAGGATAGGCTAACAAACCGAAAACACAGGGGCCATAAGAGGGAAATCCTCGATAAAAACCCTCCCCCCTGCCTTTTCACTGCGTATTTGATCGCCTGACCACCATTCAATGGCTCAAAGTCCGTATGTGAACGAATTTGACGTGCATGAAAGCAGCACGAAACTCCACGGAACTGACTCGTCTACTCCTCTTTGAGTCTGCCCACGTACAATACAATTTTCCATCAAAATGCAACGTCGGTAACTCCGCCACATATCGCAAAAGGAACAAAAGCACGACGGGCAAAGAATTAATAATCTTCGGCAAAAGCGGAACTCCGATGCGAGGCATCAAAGCACAAAAATAAGAAGAATCTGACACAATAAACCTCAAACAAAGTAAACGGCATACAATATAATCCACGAAAACGCAATGTCGGTAGCTCAACAACATACCGCAAAAAGAAGAAAAGCATGACGGGCAAAGAGATCCTAAACCTTTGGCAAAAGCAGAACTCCGATGCCAGGTATCAAAGCACAAAAAGGTAGAATGTGACATAAACCGAAATAAAAAAAAATAAAAAACAAGGAATTCAACTCGAACACTCGCACCCAACCCAAGTACAACAGCGTTCACAACGTCGTCGCACTATTGTAAAATAACACACATCTTGCTGCCCCATACTGTTTTACACCCGGCCGACCGGTGCCCGGGTGATTCCCGTCTTAACCCACAACAAAACGGCATTCCCCCCGACCCCATTTTATCCAAAACGAAAAGCTAGGCCCAACGGACAGCTAACTACAGCAGTCCCGCAGGAGGAAAATTGGCCACCGGGTCAAAACCCCCTGTATGTCTTGTATCATCCAAACCATGGTGATTGCAACAATGGCCCCATTCAAACGATTACCATGTCCAGAACCTAAAATGCCAAGTAGCGCCCTACTCACCCATGCCCCTCAAAGTAGCGTGGGGTGGTGGCCTGACAAATTATTCCTCGCATGACTCAAACATGGTACGAATAATGCTCACACCCTTTACTCATCACCCAACGGTAGGTTCAACAAAAACTTAATTTGAGATTAAAAGGGGTCGCCGCGAGGGATTTCGTCAAAATATCCGCGTGCTGCTCTGCCGAAGCTACAAATTGAATATCATTTTTCTTCGCACGAAGTAGCTCTCGGACGAAATGGAACCGCACATCCATGTGTTTGCTCCGGCGGCCTGACCAACTACTATGACCAAACACGTGAACATACGTCTCGCACACCAGAGTAATTTTCTAGATACAGATACCCACACATAACATTCACCCCGCTATCGCAACAAAGCATCGTAATATTTTTTTGACCGAACTACTCCACTCCAAATCGAACATCTGCCACCAACTGGATGTACCATGAAAAAACAAAAACGAAAAGAGAAACAAACGAAGGTCGCATAGCAAGGCAGCAACCGCGGCAAAAAGCAACAGCAGAACAGCAGCGGAAAGCAACACAAGAAATGAGTGAACGAGGTAACTGAGGAATATGGCGCAGTATGCGAGTCTTTGTACAAACAAAGGAGCGCAAAAGTATGTGCGCAATCATGCTATCCTGAGAAGGACATGCGAACTAAAACCACCTGCAGTAGAGACAGGCGGAGGCGGTCAGACAGCAACAATAGCAGAAAACAGCGGCCTAGCAGCAGAATACATTGCTTGAGAGATGAGTGCAAACGGGAGGGAGTTGACAAATGCAGCGGAACATGCGAGCCTTTCAATATATACGAAGAAACGAAACTATTCGTGCGCACATGACATTCGGTTCAATAAAAAAAAACAAGATACATCATCAAGCGGCTCTAGTATCCGTGTCGTTGCCTCATCCTAAAGAGAGCCAACTATGTGGTTACTGCTTGCTGTGTCTGACGACAGCGATGTCCCCACCGCAATCATCGCCTGCATCCAAAACAGAGCACAAAGTAATGGGGCAAGGAAACAAGGCAGGGATGGAAAAACAGGAGGGCGGTTCAGCAACTACTGCATCACACGACGATGTCGCGGTAGCCACAACCGCAACAACAACCCGACGACACAGCAGTAACAACAGTGGAACCCTTCCCGGCAAAATGAAATGACAGATGAAGGTAGGCATATGCATAGCGTACGTAACAAATTTACAAAGATTGATCGACAGCGACCACCTCCAGTTTGATCACGAGCAAACGTGGAGTTGGGTTTGATCACAGGCAAAGCGTGCGTGATCATGGGTGAACGTGTTTGCTCGGGTCAAACATCACCGGTTTGATCACGAACGAAGTGGATGCAAAAACAGGGAAACATCAACATTATTAGCGGGACAGCAGGTGAAAACATCACCAGAAAACCGTTATCAGCATCCAGTCATGTGTACCCGGTTCACTATTAATAATGAATCCGCAAGCGATACCAGAGAGCATATCGAGCAAAACAACAATGACACAAACTGCAACTGAGTTAAATCGACACACGACGCGTATGAAAATACGCGGAAGTGTGGTGAGCTAAAGCTTTATTTTTCCCCATCCGCCGGAGGACAAAAAAAAAAAAAAACAAAAAAAAACAAACTGCAGTAAGCTCAGCGTACCACAGCGCCAACAACTGAGTTGAATTGAATTAAATGAAATTAAATTTAATTATACGCGTATGAAAATACGTGGAAGTGTGGTGAGCTAATACTTTATTTTTCCCCATCCGCCGGAGAAAAAAAATAAAAAAATAAAAAAAAATAATCAATTGATTGACACAGCTTCTAAAGTGGGAAGACGAGTAGCATGTTAGCAATACAGCAGTGGAAATATATCAGGTGACATGATGGCGCGGGAGGGCTCGGACCCAGAGGAGACTGGTTGCTGTCCCCCCAAACATAGGAGACAACAACACGGCTCGACCAGGCGCAGACCCTCCCATTGCAGGCCAAATAACAGTAATGGGAAATGGGGCATGTGAAATACAGCAGTAGCAGAATGTATAGTAGCGATACGACCCAGAAAGGCGCGGACCCAGAGGAGACTGGTTGTCGTCTCCCCCAACATAGGAGACAACAACACGGCTCAACCAGGCGAAGACCCTCCCATTGTGCCGTTGTGGCTGGGGAACACAACTCAAGTACGTCAGGAATGGGTTCAGTAATTTCAAAAGTCGCGAGGCTCCCCTCTTATCAACACAAGACACATACATCACTGCTGTCCAATTTCTCAGCGCAAGGAACTGCTGTTGTTGCGAGTGTAAAAATTCGAACATCGTACCACTTTGGGCCTCTCCTGCTGTAGGCAGTGCTCCCGGGGCACCCCAAACAGTGGAGAACAAGCAACGCAGGCAACAACGCGCGGCAACAGCAACGGCAGCGACAGCAGAGACACACGTGCGGATAAAAGGCCTGGGAGTTTCCGCAGCCAGTACACCCGTGGCGCGCACTCAAACCACTATCCCGCATCCCTTCGGACTTATGATTTTGCTTCTCTTTCATCATTTTTGAGCTGGCTGCCGGAAAGTCTAGGGCGGGGGCCTAACCGGGTGTACTGCTGTTTAACTTCCACCTGTGCCATCCGACAACGACAGAGAGGGCAATGGGAACTGGAGGGAGCCATGGTGAGAGCAACGATACAGACACACTCCAGGGTAGCGTGCTCCCCTGGGTGTGTCGTGGACCAAAAAGATCAGCGGATACCAGTCGAAATAGTTAGTCTACAGCAGCAATACTTCTGCGTTGTAATATGGGATCCACTCGCGAAAAAGGTCGACACAATGTTCAAGTGAACAAAAAAAAACAACAAAACAAAAAAAAACACAAAAAAGGACGAGAAAATAGCATCTTGAAAGCGACGCGATTGGGTATCGACGCGGGACGCGTGCAAAGGCGGCACCGTGTCCACCTAACTGCTGCTGGACAGGCTGGGCTCCCAGGAGCGCGCGCTAAAAGTCGCGCTCACGCGCTCCGAAAAAGAGGAACAAAATGAGTGATGATGCCATGCGCTCGGAGCACAAAAAATATATAGCAGCAGAGGGGCACAAGAGGAGCAGCCGCAGAAAAAGCAGCACACAGAACCACGACGAGAAACCCGAAACAAGAGGGAAATACACAGGGTGATCACCCGCGAGGGCAAGCGCGTATCCCGGATGGACACATGTGAATGCAGACAAGGTGACAAAATAATTCAGAAACAGCGTGGTGCTTGTTTTTTGTGCGCTATACAAAACGACGAGAACGATGGGCTCGAGCAAACAGTAGGTGGGCTGATGAGACAGCACGGAGAGAGAGGAGTGGTATACCAGGCGTATACCAAGCGAGTAACAGTTCGGTGCATTTTTGTTTCTGGGATTAAGGTCCCAAGCTACAGTATACCCACCCACAGGGCAAAGCAAATAACTAAAAAACACAGCACGATACACAACCCACAGGCGCGCGGGAATCCAGACGTTTTTATTTATTTATTTTTGAGGAGTGATCGAGCATCAAGCGCCGCGTCACTAGTAGGTAGGGTGGGAAGGAGAGGTTTTACTAGACAGAGAGGCCCAACCCACACCAAAATAGCGCTCTGACACCACGGTGGTCGACAGGTCACTGCCAAATGTGAGACTAGTCCAGGGGGGAGAGGTCACGAGGATGATCCCAAACATGCACGAGGTTCAAACACTAGCACGCAGCTCGACTCGGGGTCTTCGGTCTTACGCACTTTTCACACTCTCATCATCGTTTCTGGCTGCCGCACGGGTGAGTCTGCTGCTGTGGAGCCGCAAGTGCGAGAGACACGACCCATCAATGATCACTCAATCCGATCAACCTGGTAGTTCAACTGTCCAGTGGCAACCAGCTATCCACGCGGGTACAGGAACAGCTATTGTGGTGGCGGCAACGGGCAAAGGAAAAAAAATCGAACACACCCAAGCACTCTGCCTTCCCCTACAAGTGCGTATGACAAAGCGGATGGAAAAAAAAACAGAAGCGCCAACACGTGCCAGCGGGCAATAAAAAACAGAAAGGCGCGAAAGAGCTTACAAGCCACGCGGCTACAGCATGGAAAGCGCAACTACGGTTCATCTACAGCACGGAGGTCTCGGATTGGACACCATATTACGGAAGGGGAGGCTAGGGATAGAGGCGGATCCGATGTCTATGTGGGTCTGAGTGGTCTCTAGCCATTCATGCGGCAGGACCCTAGGTCTTGTGTGCATTGTACAGAGAGGAAGGTGCCAGAGGGACCCAGCCTACAAAGCACTGCTACCGACCTGATGATAGCAGCCTCCCGATCGGTACCGAGTTCGGTGGTTGAGCCTGAACAGCGGTAGTGTAAGCCTTGAAGGTGGCTTGTGAGAAGGAGTAGAAGGTCTCCGGTCGTGGATACGGTATTCGCTTTATGGATTATTGCTAACTCAGGGCAAGCAAAGGAGTACAGAGCGGAGGGAGGCGAGGAAAACAGTCCCTCCCAGACGGGGACCCTGCAAGACGGACCATACTGCTAGTACCTATTGGGACTAACGCATTCCCAAAAGTGCAACTCCTATCAACCGTAACAATGTAACCGTAACAGTATATCGTGGCAGGGATGGATAAGGGTGACGTCGCGGTTGAGTGCATCAGTGCTAGACTGATGAAGGTTCGCATCCAACTCAAAGAGAAATCTAACGGTGTGTCTTTCATTGTAGGCTATGCTCCCACTCTCGACAAGAGCACCAGCGAAAAGGATTACTTTTGGAATTCACTTGACGAGGTGGTCAAGGAGGTTCCCAGTAGGGACCACCTCCTTGTCCTGATGGACGCAAATGCTCGTACAGGCATGAGAGGGATCGAGTGGACCGACAGCAAGGTATTGGGTGCATACGGACGTGATGAGCTGAACGACAACGGAGAGCGACTATTGACTCACTCACGCAAGTGACAACAAGCTCGCCCTCCTCAACACGTACTACGCTACACCTGCTCGTTGCATATCGTATACATTTATTTCAGAGCCCTAACCGAGGAAAGGCCCAGTACAGACTTGACTACATACTGACACGGCAAGTGGATAGACGATTGGTACGTAATGTCACTGTGCGGACTCCACCCAGGGAGAACGCCGAGTCGGACCACAACCTCGTGATAGCAAGTATTCGCCTCTTAGGCCGCATCGCACCAAATCGTCCAAAGGTAGTTGTCAAAAGTCGGCGAGCTATTGATCTACAAAGATTAATGGCGGACCCGCATCTACGGATGAATTTGACAAATGCGATAGCAGCCAACCTTGCCTCTCCGACACCCGGTACTAATGCCGGAAGCGTTGATGACATGGCCTCATTACTGACCGAGACGATACTGTCAAACGCCGCCGACATAGCGCCCCCTACTCGGCGTAAACAAGTACCGAGGGGCTGGTGTGCGGCTGAGGAGACGAGAGCCGAGTTGAATGCACGATGGCAGGATAGAGAAGACGCGAGGAAACGGGTCCGTTCTGCTCCAAACGATCGTGGTCTACGGCAAGCCTTGAAGGCGACCATCAAACAGCTGAAACGCACGCGGGCGGAAGCTGTTCAGAGGTTCTTCGAAGATTACGTTCGCCAACTCGAAGGGCGTATCCGAGAAGGTGATCATTTTGGCTTCTACAAACACCTCAAGGGGATGGATGTGGAAGGGAAGAGGACGTTTAACTCGCAGTACATCAAGGACGAGGAAGGTCGATTGCTGCGGGATAACGTCCTCATCCGCGAGCGGTGGGTGAGGTGGTTTCACAAACTGCTCAACACCAAGTCGCCGAGCCTTGATCCAAGCATTGTGGGCGAGCTTAAGCAGTGACCCCCGTGCAGACCACTGGACGATGTCCCGTCTAGGTACGAAGTAGAGGAGGCGATCCGGGCGCTGGCGAACCGAAAGGCGGTAGGGCCCGATGGTCTCCCGGCCGAGGTCATGAAGGTTTTGGCCGACGAAGGAGAATTCAACACCCTCGGAAACTTCCACGATATCATCGTCGCTGTGTGGAGGGGGGGTGGCGTACTGTTACGGTTACATTGTTACGGTTGATAGGAGTTGCACTTTTGGGAATGCGTTAGTCCCAATAGGTACTAGCAGTATGGTCCGTCTTGCAGGGTCCCCGTCTGGGAGCGACTGGTTCCTCGCCTCCCTCTGCTCTGTACTCCTTTGCTTGCCCTGAGTTAGCAATAATCCATAAAGCGAATACCGTATCCACGACCGGAGACCTTCTACTCCTTCTCACAAGCCACCTTCAAGGCTTACACTACCGCTGTTCAGGCTCAACCACCGAACTCGGTACCGATCGGGAGGCTGCTATCATCAGGTCGGTAGCAGTGCTTTGTAGGCTGGGTCCCTCTGGCACCTTCCTCTCTGTACAATGCACACAAGACCTAGGGTCCTGCCGCATGAATGGCTAGAGACCACTCAGACCCACATAGACATCGGATCCGCCTCTATCCCTAGCCTCCCCTTCCGTAATATGGTGTCCAATCCGAGTTCGTAACCGTAACAGTACCCCAACAATGGAAAGATGCTACGATTAAGGTGCTTCACAAGAAAAAAGATCGGACTGAGTGTGGCAATTATCGTGGCATCTCCCTCGTGGCTCACGCCGGTAAAGTACTCCTCAAAGTCATCGCGGGTCGCCTGAGTGACTATTGCGAACGCGAGAACATTCTGCCGGAGGAACAGTGTGGGTTCAGACCCCAACGCTCGACGGTTGACATGATGTTCGTAATACGACGACTGCAGGAACTGGCGCGGAAGAAGGACACCCCCTTGTACATGTGCTTTATCGACCTCACCAAAGCATACGACTCCGTCGACCGAAGCCTTTTGTGGGATGTCCTTGCTCGTTTTGGCGTGCCACCGAGAATGCTCGCCGTCATCCGCCAATTCCACGACGGTATGCAAGCATGCGTGCCGCTGGATGATGGAGAGTGCTCGGATAAGTTCGACGTGGGGCAAGGTCTCAGGCAAGGATGCGTGCTCGCGCCACTGCTGTGCAACATGTTTTTCACTGCGGTACTGCGTGTGGCCGAGAAACGCTTCCTCGCTGATGCAGCCATCACGGACAACATGGTGCAGCTTCAACGAAAGAAGGAAGGCGAGAAGGGCGCTTCACGCACAGGCAAAGTCGACGGACGGAGGGGGAAGGAGGAGGAGGGGGTGCAGAGATTGTGGGGTATGCTGTACGCGGACGATGCGGGCATCGTATCGCGATCATCAGAAGGTCTGGAGAGGATGATGACGACGATCGTGACTGCGTGTTCGTCGTTCGGGCTTACAGTATCCGAGGCAAAAACAGAGATAATGTGCCTGGAAACCAAAAGCGGGGGGAAGGTGTCCTTCACGATCAATGCAGCCGGCCAGGTTTACAAACAAACAATCCAGTTTGTATACTTGGGCGGGGCTATCACCGCAGACAGAAACCTTAGCACTGAAATAACGCGGCGTCTTCAGAGGGCCTGGGCGTGTTTCCAGCGGTACAAGATGGAAATCAATGATCGCCCGGGTGTGCGTTTACGGTTGAAGGTGCGGTTGCTGAAAGCTGAGGTGGTCGAGACACTGCTGTACGGTTGCATGACGTGGAGCCCGAAGAAGCCTGACTATGACAGGCTACGTCGGGTTCACCGCTCCATGCTCCTCCGATGCCTTGGATGGCGGAAACGGAAGCGCGACGACCACACCCTATCGTACGCCGACGCGCTTGCCCAGACAGATTCCGAGAGCGTTGAGGTGATAGTGCGCAAACGGAGGATTTTGTTTGCGGGATTCGTGGCACGCATGGGGGAGGAGCGTCTGCCACAGAGGGTGATGTTTGGGGAGTTTGTTGGGGGTAAAGGCTACTCAGGGGGGCAAGAGAAAGACTGGATGGATCATCTGAGGAGGATATGTCGGTTTTTGGAATGAAATTCGAAGGATGGCGAAAGGCTGCTCAGAACGCTGGCAGATGGTTTCGAAGAAAGAGTAGAGGAGGGAGCCGAGTTGTTCATGCGGAATTGGCATGAAACGGAGAGACGCAAAGCTGCAGAGCGACGCGCAAAGGCTGCGGCAGTGTCATCCACCGTGGGCATCTCTAAGCGGCCGGGGGGAGGGGGAAGGGGGGGGGGCGGGGAGGGGACTGGGGGAGGGGGGGAGGGGGGAGGGGGAAAGGGAGGAAGGGGGGAGGGGCGGAAGGGGGAGCGTCATGCCCAAGAGACTGAAGTCTGGGTTTGGCCATCGTCGTATTAAAAGTTGTGGGCTTTCTAATGGCCATCACAAGATAGCATAAGACCGCCCTGACTTCTTCGCCATGTTGCGTTCTCTCCCAGGTGCCATTGATGATGGACGTGATACCCTCTGTTAGCCCAATGCCATCCTTAGCCAGTTCCTAGGGTCTGCTAGTATGACATTTTTCTTTCTTTTCTTTTTCCATTTCTTTTTTTTCTTTTTTTCTCTTCTTCCTTCCTTGCTTTCCTGTCTTTAAGACTTGTCTTTTCTTGCTTTTCTTGTCTTTTTCTTCTCTTAGCTTGCCTTTTTCGTCTTGTTTCGTTTTTTTCTTCTCTTTTCTTTCCTTTCCTTTATCTTCTTTTCTTTTCTTTGTTTCTTTTTCTCCAATTGACTTATGCCTGTCGTGCGTATGCGTAGTGATAGATACTACGTGTAATATATACGTGGTAGTCTTCCTTGGGTGGCAATCGGAATATTTGGTTTCTCCAGGCGTGAGTAGTGAGACGTATGCACCGGCCTGGACCTGGCACATCGTAGACTGACTCCCGATTTCACTTTTATATATTTCTGGTGGAGGCATGAATTGCGTCAGCTGTGATATATGCGTGTACCACCTTGGGTTGTGTGTGTTTTTCCCTGGGGTATTCCTCAGCTCCAGAGTGACTGGAGCCTGTCCTGTGACCACGGACTTGATTATGAGAGTTAATGTGAGAACAACAACAACAACAAATCCTAAAACCCGAACGATCCCAAACCGCAACACAGGGGGTTATAAATCCTGCGAGGGGCGCTCTTTGGTCGAAGTTGATCCTTAACCCTACAAGCGGCAAGCCAGTTTTCATTGATTGCCTCACACACCCCACCCGCCCCACACACCGATATCACCTCCCCCTCCGAACGCTCTACATAATCACCACCCAGCCCTGTTGTAGGGCACGGACACGAGGTAGATGTTATATAATTACAAGGGCTCCGCATGGGCGCCGGCATTCGCCGGCGCCCATGCTTCGGGTAGGGCAGGGCAGCACTTCGACCACTTAAGGTGTAGCTGTCAGATTTGGCATGCACTGAACTTTCAAGTAATGCCAAGAGTTTAATACGAACATGGGGTTATGAAAGTCTTGCTTTGACAGAAAAAAAAACGTAACATTATACAACAAAGAAGGCAAGGATAGGCGAAACACACTATCTATGTTAAATAAGCCGTCAAGTAAAAGTTGGCGTCTATCAAACAAAAATACCGCAAAGAGTATTATTGAGAACCTGCGTCGCCTCTAGGCGAAACAAAAGAGGCCTTGGCATTAATGAAGAGACTGCACTGCTGTCCCCGTTGCAATGGAGGTTCGAAGTCGACAGGATGCAAAGTCGGTTTGCATCAAACGTCGACATGGGGCCATGTCAGCCGGCGAGGTTTTGGAAGAAGATTGCTTTGTTTGTTACGTGAAGGCTGTCGCATTGATTGGTCTGCGTGGTTGCGGGCGAGGAGGAAAACGAAGAAGAGGAGGGCGATTTCTCGTTGAGGCGGCGTTGTCTGAGATAGGTGCGGGGGTGGCTTTGCTCGTACGGGAGGTTGGCGTAGCGCTTCTTCTTTGTTTTTTTCTCGAGAAGGCGGGATATGTGTGTCTGCTATCTTTTCTTCGTGGGTGCTTTCACGTTGTCGAAATCGGACGCGTCCCCTCAATACATAATATCCGGAGTGTCTCTACCATGACGACTGCTGATGGTGCCGTGCGTATTTCCTAGAGACTGACATATTATTTACTGGTAGAAATAATCATATATCTTTCTTTGCAACATTTTTTTTCTTCATCCCATTTATTATCCCCGCACCATTCTCGCGATCCCTCCCAGTAGTAACTCAGATCCGGGGTCACATAGCGGGCCCTCCTCTTCCCTCCCCACTTCGGCACGTACGTGCCTTCATTTTTACCGCGAGGAGAATCGAGCATTTTCTTCCCTCGTCGACTCGCGTCGAACCAACCCACGCTGCTAGGCGCTCTCAGCAGTTGATCTCTTTTTTTTATTGCATTTTTGCAAGTTAAGTCATATTTCATCGTGGTGTCGAACTCAAGGACAACCAAACGTTGGAGGTATTCGAGGGTAAAACCACTAGACCACCGGGGCGGCCGGCTGACAATTGATTAAAACAAAACAGGATCTTTGCATAGAGATTACATTCCCTCCCCCATATTGTATGATATTCCGATGGTTGACGCGACATAGAATAAAGCGCCTAATACCTAAATATCAGCCTACGCGGAGTTTTAGATATCATGCCAAACTAAACGCAAAATAATGTAAAAGCCGAATTATTAGAGCGATCTACTACTGCTATAAAACCAGAAGAAAATATCTATTCATTATTTGCGCGGTCGCAATTCGGCTGGTCATTTGCGTCATGTACGTTGTCTAGCAGATATTTTATTTGTCCGTGAAGGGTGTCCGTCTATTTTTGCTTCCTAATAAAGTTGTATTCCCGTTTTCGTTGCCAGCCGTAGGTACCCTTGCGCAGATAGATAGATGTCGTATTACGCACATTCGTCTACGAAAAGCACGCCATCGTTAACGCGTTATTTGTTTAGTTCTTTTTGTAGGTTGTCCGTCGTTGTTGTACTAATAATACCTTATCAGACTGTAAGTAGATCTAATTTCTTCATGTATGTGCGAACTCACCCGACGAAGTTGTTTCATACACATTCTTATACAGTTAGTAACTCCTCCTCCAGAATGTTTTTGCGTAAGGTCGCGCAAAGGAACGGTTTTGAGCCAATCTGTACCTGCAGACCAAGCAATCTCAAAATGATGGAATACTCCAACAGCACCAAACGCAATAGTATAAAAAGCCGCATTATTTGAGCGATCTACTACTGGTATAACACGCGTTCTTCTGGACGTATCATGTGTCGTCTTGCAGCCACACCTTCAGCCACATGGCCTGCACGCACACTGCAGTACATGACAGCCCAACGGCACACACGCAACCAACCGCTGCACGTATGAAGCCTACAGCGCGGCACCATGAATAACGGATGACCGCGACGGCTTGATTAGCACCCTCTTGCAAAGTTGTATTTGCGGAAACATTATCAAGTACCGTTTGTATATATATGATGCCAATTTTGTAAATCGTCCAGGCGCGTGCAATTAAATGCCTGGTGCACAATCTGTAACCAAACATCGAAAAGTTGCACCATGCACCGCAAAATTCCGAACATTATCAAGTACCTATTTCTTGGAAACATTATTACGTACGGTTTGGAAATGATGCCAATTTCATAAATCATGCAGGCGCGTGCAATTAAACACACCTGGTGCGCAATCTGTAACCAAACAATAGAAAGTTGCACATGCCACCGCAAAATTCCAAACATTATCACGTACCGTTTGGAAATGATGCCAATTTTGTAAATCATTCAGGCGTTGCAGCCATTAAGAATCAACAATTTTTCCAAAATTCCTCCTCGACACTCGCACGCTCGTTTCGCTCGGCGCCCGTCCGCGTTCACGTCGATGTGCGGAACGGACACGGCAGGGCGAGGGGCGTTGGAGCCGCCCCCCGAAGGCGGCGCTCGAACCAAGCCATATTCGACCGAGAAATCCAGTTCCGCGAATCGCATACTTAGGCCGAGACAAAAAACTCCGGACCAAAGTCCATGACACCAAGGAATGGCTCTATATTCAAGGAATGATTTTATATATGTTTATATAAATAGGGTGGTTGTAGAGTAAATCGAGAGTGTATAACGCCTTCCAGGTCCGATGGGAACAATGCCTGCAATGTAATTGGAAACCTTTTTTTTCCATCACGCTATATTAGTATGCCCACCACGAATTTCTGGGAAAATTCTTGGCGGAAATTTCCGGCAACATTTTTGCATAACTGATGTGACAGCAGGAATCAATGCGCCTTCTTCGTAGATCGGGATGTTGTGTCCTAAAACTGGGGGACAGACGGCATGCATCTTGTGTGGGCAATCCTCGAGATGCATTGGAGTAGTGTCACCGTGTGCGCACGCACGTGCGCGCCTCCTCACAGAACTTCACCCGTGCTGCTGTCCGGCAGCCTTTCACACGAGGTTGCCATCTGCCGCTAGGACGCGGCAGCGCACGATTGTAACGTAGAACGCGAGACACATTCGTACATGATGAGTAAAACAAGGGCGGGCGTGTGGCGACACACACAACCGAAGACAAGAGCACGGATGTGTATGTCGACAAACGCGGAGACACAGCAGCAGCAGCTTTAAGTAGCAGTAGCCCACCACAGCACAGCCGAGAGAGGGCCCTCCCGGCCTAGCTATGGTGGCGCAGCCGCATCTACCTCGTGTCCGTGCCCTACAGGGCTGGGTGGTGATTGATGTAGAGCGTTTGTAGGCCGAGGTGATATCGTTGTGTGGGGCGGGTGGGGTGTGCGAGGCAATCAATGAAAAATGGCTTGCTGCTTGCAGGATTAAGGATCAACTTCAACCGAAGAGCCCCCCTCGCAGGATATATAACCCCCTGTGTTGCCGTTTGGGATCGTTCGGGTTTAATTCGGTACAGATAGATGTACCGCACAGCTTGCAAAGTTGAGTTTCAACCACGGCACGTATCAATCGGTCGCGTACTCACAGCTGACGTTTTTCAATACCACGAAATCGTCCTGCTGATCCTGACAACATCCAGGGGAGTCACCGACCTATATCCTTATCTGATATCCTTCATGAGGATCAAATATAAAACACGCGCGAACGACCTTCCGTAAATTTTGTGCAACGAACTGTTAAAAAGTTGTAGGGCCCGAGTTAACGAGGAACTTGCCCAATCGAATTTCGATTTTCTTTTTTATTTAGACCAACTATTATGGGAAAATTTTCAGCGATTATTTCTCTCTTTACCACGGATCTCCGACGCCAAAAATAAAAAATCACTCATATAGTATATTACGAGTACCAACAACGCAGCTTGCAAAGATGAGTATTGACCTGAAATTCGTCAAACTCACGGCTGACGTCCTTGAAAATTAGTTATATATAAAAAAAAAAAGCCATCCATTCATTGTGGGACCAGAAAATTTAATCATCGTTATTTCTGGGTTCAGAAATAATCGAGGCCAAAAATCAGCGGATTTGTTGATTTCTGATGAGCCCAGAAACAACAACTAATAATTATTTTAATTAACAGCTCTTCTTCCAACCTCTCAGAACTGGGATTTTTTTACTTTTGGATACTACCTCTCTCGTACCAAGTATCACATGTCACCACTGCCCATACTGTACCTGGTATGATACCGTTCTGCTGTACAGGCCACACGCCGACGAGCGTCCGAACCGGGCAAGTCGGAAGGGAGATCCAAATAGAGGAGGTTGCTCCCGAGCGGCGAACCGTCCGGAGTGTCGGCGTCGGAGCAGGGACCGACTGCCAGGATCTTGTACGGGCCCGTCCAGTTAAGCGCGAGTTTGGCCTTGAGTACCTTGGCGTCGGTGTTCGCCTTCACACCCTGGCGGATGGTGGAGAGGTAGAATTGTACACCCATGCCCAACCACCCGTAGTGAAGTTAGGTGCCGGACGCAGCGCGTCGGCGAGGGCGGAGTTTCTGCGGATAACACGGGAAACGGTGAGGGCGTGGTTTGCGCGGACAATGTCGTTCGCGCGCTTTTGCCGGTCGGTGGCCAAGTCGCAATAGGCCAGGTGGTCATGGGCCAGACTCTGGTGTCCCACGACACCAGTGCGGTCAAAAACCGTCAGGGGGAGCCGTGGGAGTCTGCCCATGTGGACCTCGTTGGGCGCCAGACCCGTCACCGCGCTGACGGAATTGTTGTAAGCGAATTCTACGTGGGGCAGATGCAAGTCCCAATCAATCGTCTTGTCGCTCGTTGACGACTATAGCCAGCATTTGGGCCACAGTGTGGTTTACCCGCTTAACGCCCCCGTTACAGTTGGGATGATAAGAGCTTGTAGCAAGCTTGTGCACCACCAACAACTGATATACAGCTTGTGAAAGCTTGGAGCAGAACTGAAATCCGTTGTCCGAGAGTATGGTGCGCGGGCACCCCCACAACAAGGGGATGTATTATTGGTTTACCAGGATATTTTATAACTAATTTTCAAGGACGTCAGCCGTGAGTTCGACGAATTTCAGGTCAATACTCATCTTCGCAAGCTGCGTTGTTGGTACTCGTAATATACTATATGGGTGATTTTTTATTGGGAGGTGTCCTATTTTTCGTCCACTATTGGCTGTACCCTCCGCGGTGAACTCAGCGGCAGTGACGGGGAACATGTCGGCCCGACGACTGAAGCGATCGGTGAACAGCAGGATGTAGGTGTTGCCTCGTGGTGTGACCGGAAGGGGCCGAAGTAGTCAACACTGACGGCGACATCTGGACCTTCCGGTAGAGGCATTGACATGATGGGCCAGCGGGCAGTCAGCCGTGGGGTTTTCCACGCTTGGCACTTCAAGCAGTGACGAAGCCACCACCGGGTGCACACATTCATGCCAATCCACCAATAAAACCGCTCCAGCATGCGCAACGTGCGCGTGGTGCCAAGGTGACAAGAGGCCGTCGGGTGTCAAGCTTGCATGGTCCAAAGGCGCATGAGCAGGGGAACCTAGATGCGAACTGGCTCGTCGTTTAGCAAGCAAGTCGCCCACAGAGATGGGTTTGCCAGACCTTGTTTGCGGCAGTGTCGGGTTACGGACGAGTAGGACGATGTCGTCGTCGGTTGTATGTAGTCGACCCTTACCCGCCAGCTCCTTGATGTCTGAGAGAGATGGACGCTTGTGCGAGGGGTAGCACGCCAAAAAGTCGGGCGGCAGGACCGATGGCCGGCCGATAGAGACGTAACGCATAATGGCGTGGCACGTCGGCTCAGTGTGCTGCTCTCGCTTCCAATCGGCATGTGAATAACGCGCGACGGAATCAGCGAACCGCAATTCAGCAGCGTCGCCGTGGGCGTCCGACCTTGTATGTGCAGTCGGCGTGTCACCAGGAGAAGGCGTGAGCTGTAAAAGAGGAGTTCTCATATAGGCTCTGCGTGGTCGCGGTCGGACGGTAGTGGCACCGTGCGGACCGGCGAGTCGGCAAGAGCAGGGGTCGCGGCGGCGGGTGGAGCCGGCCGCGGCCGTGGGACTCGCGGCGGGGTTGTACCTCGTCTGGAAGATGGCCGAGGGGCCCCGCCGGGCCCGAATCCATAATCTACAGCGGGGGTGCATTACCCGTTGTTGTCGCTGGTCGTCGGCGCGTCGTCGACGACGGAGGGGCTGGAGTGCCAAGCAAGGCGGAGACGGACACAGTCGAACCGGTGGTCGCGGCGGGTGCCAACTCCTGTGTAGAACTCCGGGGTAGAGAAGTCGGCTGTGCGATGGGCGTCGCTGCAGCCAGGGCTTCTGCGGAGCCCTTGCCGCCCTTGATGGGTATGGCAAAAATCGAAGCGGAAACGGCGTCAGCGGCAGGCGAAATCGACCCGCGGCCGGTACAGTCGTCGGTAGTGGCGACGGCGGCAGAAACACGAGCGACGAATCTCCCCGGGGAAGTAGAAAGGCCATCAATCCTTATACCTGGCTCGTGTGTGCGAAAATCGTGAAATGCGGTAGAGGTGAGAGGGAGCCCACCCAAGGCAGCATGTTCAGTGCGGGGCACGAGCCCACCCAAGACAGTGCTTTCGGCGAGGGGCTCGAGTCCACCCACAGCAGTGCTTTTGGTGTGGGGCACGAGCCCACCCAAGACGGTGCTTTCGGCGAGGGGCGCGAGTCCACCCAAACCGACCCCTGTGATCGGCGAGGAGAGAGCGCGCTGCCCGCGGGTCCGCAGGAGGTAGATACCGCTATCTCCAACGGGGTTGGGGCTTGTCAACCCCACGGGGTTGAAGCTTGGCAAGCCACTGCGGTCGTACTCCGTAGCAGGCCCTGGACAACGGCCGGAAAAATCGGCGATGCCGTTGGCGCTGCCTTTGCGGTACTCGAGCGTGCAATCGAACGCGGTGACGAACTCAATAAGCTACCGCTGGACTCGTGCGTTGAGGGTCCCCACTTTGCCAATGCTCTCCTGTGTCTTGTGGCCGGAGGTTATGCGGAACTTTGTTCCCCACAATACCCTCGGAGGCGTTTGGGAGCCCAAACAATGCTGCCGAGCCCCCTGCTCAGTGCCGGGCCAGGGTTCGGGTAAAACGCCGCTATCTGAGGCGCAGGGCTGCCGTTTTTCGTCATTGTTCAATTTCGCCCGGCCGACGCCCTCCTCAGCCCAGAGCCGGGGGCGGTCGAGGTACCCTGTTCGCGCGTAACAAGGGAGAGTGTTATAAGGCCTAGTTTGGGTAAGCTATTGGTTAACCTTTTGCAAGTGGTCAAACGAACTAACACCTCACTAATACCTTAGCATCACCCACAACAAATAATCACACACCTACGACAGCATATATACCGCGCTTGTTGTGTGCGAGACAGAGCTTCGTCCTCACACAAACGCGACAGCAGCACCACCAGCACCATATAAACCACCACGGGCACACCACAGCAGCAGCACAGCAGCAGCACAGCAGCAGCGCAGCAGCAGATACAGCAGCAGAGGCGGTGGTGACCTAACGTCGCCGGCGACAGTGTACGTGCCAGATTTCAAAAATAAAGGCAAACGGCAAAACAAGACCTACCAATTCAAAATAAAACCACTTTCCAAAAATCAGAAGTCATAATGGACGCCCCTTATTTTATTTTCTGATGCAGTTATTTCTGGAGCCTCAAAACTACAAAAATAATCGCCAGAGAAGTAATCGCTTAAAAATTTCCTGTAAATAGTGCCTGGTAGGCCCTTTCGAATTTAATTTAATTTTCATACAAGGGCTCCGCATGGGCGCCGGCATTCGCCGGCGCCCATGCTTCGGGTAGGGCAGGGCAGCACTTCGACCACTTAAGGTGTAGCTGTCAGATTTGGCATGCACTGAACTTTCAAGTAATGCCAAGAGTTTAATACGAACATGGGGTTATGAAAGTCTTGCTTTGACAGAAGAAAAAACGTAATATTATACAACAAAGAAGGCAAGGATAGGCGAAACAAACTATCTATCTATGTTAAATGCGCCAAGTAAAAGTTGGCGTCTATCAAACAAAAATACCGCAAAGAGTATTATTGAGAACCTGCGTCGCCTCTAGGCGAAACAAAAGAGGCCTTAGCATTAATGAAGAGACTGCACTGCTGTCCCCGTGGCAATGGAGGTTCGAAGTCGACAGGATGCAAAGTCGGTTTGCATCAAACGTCGACATGAGGACATGTCAGCCGGCGAGGTTTTGGAAGAAGATTGCTTTGTTTGTTACGTGAAGGCTGTCGCATTGATTGGTCTGCGTGGTCGCGGGCGAGGAGGAAAACGAAGAAGAGGAGGGCGATCTCTCGTTGAGGCGGCGTTGTCTAAGATTGGTGCGGGGGTGGCTTTGCTCGTACGGGAGGTTGGCGTAGCGCTTCTTCTCTGTTTTTTTCTCGGGAAGGCGGGATATGTGTGTCTGCTGTCTTTTCTTCGTGGGGGCTTTCACGTTGTCGAAATCGGACGCGTCCCCTCAATGCATAATATCCGGAGTGTCTCTACCATGACGACTGCTGATAGTGCCGTGCGTATTTCCTAGAGACTGACATATTATTTACTGGTAGTAATAATAGTATACCTTTGCAACATTTTTTTTTCTTCATCCCATTTATTATTCCCGCACCACTCTCGCGCTCCCTCCCAGTAGTAACTTAGATCCGGGGTCACATAGCGGGCCCTCCTCTTCCCTCCCCACTTCGGCACGTGCTTTCATTTTTACCGCGAGGAGAATCCAGCATTTTCTTCCCTCGTCGACTCGCGTCGAACCAACCCACGCTGCTAGGCGCTCTCAGCAGTTGATCCCTGTTTTTTTTTTTGCATTTTTGCAAATAAAGTCAAATCTCATCGTGGTGGGTGTCGAACTCAAGGACAACCAAACGTTAGTAGTATTCGAGGGTAAAACCACTATTATTAATAGACCACCGGGGCGGCCGGCTGACAATTGATTAAAACAAAACAGGATCTTTGCATAGAGATTACATTCCCTCCCCCATATTTTATGATATTACGATGGTTGACGCGATATGTATAGAATAAAGCGCCAAATACCTAAATATCAGCGTACGCGGAGTTTTAGATATCATGAATAACGAACGACCGCGACGGCAGAGCACGGCAAAGCATAGCGCTTCGCTCTGCTGAGCTAGCGGGGTGCGCTGCTGAGCTGATCCGCAGGGCATCGCAGGGCACTGCACGGCGCTTCGTTGCTGTAAGCTATAGCGCTGCGATGGGGTGCTGGGCGGTGTCCAGCTGATGAGCCAAGCCCAGATCTCAGCCGATGAAGCTTCGTCAAGTACAAAACAAATGGTGCGAATCAAAGAAAAGCTAAAGCTGGACCGTTCCGCAACTAATGCACAGGCGGCAAATTAGCGGCAAATGGTAGGAAGTTCAACTTACTAGACAAAAAGGAAGAAAAAATCGCGAAAAAGTTCAAAATCGTGTTGGCAGAAAAAACAAATTTGCAGGAAGCAGCTGAACGGCCAAGAAACAGGCAATATTTCAGTTGTTGTTGTTGTCGTTCTCACATTAACTCGCATAATCAAGTCCGTGGTCACAGGACAGGGTCCAGTCACTTTGGAGCTGAGGAATACCCTAGGGGAAAAACACAAACCAAAGGTGGTACACGCATAAATCACAGCTGACGCAATTCATGCCTCCACCAGAAACATATAAAAGTGAAATCGGGAGTCAGTCTACGATGTGCCAGGTCCATACCGGTGCATACGTCTCATTACTCGCGCCTGGAAAAACCGACTATACCGCTTGCCACCCAAGAAAGACTACCACGTATACATTACACGTGGTATCTATCACTACGCATACGCACAACAGACGCAAGTCAATTGGAAAAAAGAAACAAACAAAGAAGAGAAAGGAAAGGAAATGGGTGCATGGGGCCAAGAAAAAGAAAAGGTAAATAAATTTTGGGGGGTCTACTGGCGAGTCTGCCACCAGAACGATGCCACGTGGTTTTTCGACGATCTACAGCAGTACTACGAACGACTTCCGATACACCCACCGAAGCACGGACTACCGGCGAATTACGCGATCGACAGCTGGCCGTGGTTGTCACGTGTCTCTGTGTTGGGGGCCCCTGTGCGCTGCCTCTTGTTGGCTCTTGTTTATGTAAAACATGCGGTGTGCTCGATGGTCTCACGGCACACCAGATTCAGAACGTCCGCTCGTACGACGTATCATTCTTACAGGAAATGTAATATTTTTTTCTCCATCAATATGAACATAAAAAGGTTGTTATATATTGGACAGAGTGATGCGTGTACGACTAAACTTGCCAACGGCACTCGTACTGCACTTTGAGCTATCTGCTGTGGTTCTGGTTGCTACTAGTTGCTCCAGTATGTGCTAGAAGTTTCGCCCTACGGCTACTGCTGCTGCACCTGGTGTTGTGTGTTTGCCAATGTCGTCAGTTGGCGTTCATGCTCGTCGTACGTTTCCTCGTACCTCGACGGCACGACGACGAGCTCAAAACAGAAGGGAGGTGACATGAAATGGCATGGACAATGGCCACATAGAAGCGAGCACAGCGGGATAGTTCACTGCGAATCAACCGCACTCGTTCATGCCTACAGCAGAGGCTGCCTGGAGTGTCAGCGGCCGTGCTAAAGCCAGGGCCAAAGGCCGAAGAGACGGCTCTTCTACCTGCTTGGTTTTGTCTCGAGATTCTGTTATATATATTGGACAGAGTGATGCGTGTACGACTAAACTTGCCGACTGCACTCGTACTGCACTTTGAGCTTATCTGCTGTGGTTTTGGTTGCTGCTAGTTGCTGCAGTATGTGCTAGAAGTTTCGCCCTTCGGCTACTGCTGCTGCACCTGATGTTGTGTGTTTGCCAATGTCGTCAGTTGGCGTTCATGCTCGTCGTACATACTGCTGTTCTCACCCAGTACGTAAGAGTTTCCTCGTACCTCGACGGCACGACGACGAGCTCAAAACAGAAGGGAGGTGACATGAAATGGCGTGGACAATGGCCACATAGAAGCGAGCACAGCGGGATAGTTCGCTGCGAATCAACCGCACTCGTTCATGCCTACAGCAGAGGCTGCCTGGAGTGTCAGCGGCCATGCTAAAGCCAGGGCCAAAGGCCGAAGAGACGGCTCTACCTGCTTGGTTTTGTTTCGAGATTCTGTTACATGAAAATGTCATGATTCCATGGTTTGGGAGTTATTTTGTCACGAAACGTTTTGCCGTCGGTAACTTGTGTCGCGAAGTTGTTGGATATCGTCGGTAACTTGTGTCACGTTTTAGGTGAACCCACACTAAAAAATGAATTTCCAGCTGGCAAAACGAGCAGAAACAAAAGCAATGAAAAGACCGGGCAAGAAACCAAACGAACAATTAATAATAGTAAAAAAGTACAGCAAAGAAACTAACGCTCGAGAGTATGCCACCGCAAAATTCCAAACATTATCACGTACCGTTTGGAAATGATGCCAATTTTGTAAATCATTCAGGCGTTGCATCCATTAAGATTCAACAATTTTTCAAAAATTCGTCCTCGACATGCGGTATTTTTGCAACTTCTCGCTCGTCTCGCTCGGCACCCGTCCGCGTTCACGTCGATGTGCGGAACGGACACGGCAGGGCGAGGGGCGTTGGAGCCGCCCCCCGAAGGCGGCGCTCGAACCAAGCTATATTCGACCGAGAATTCCAGTTCCGTGAATCGCATGCTTCGGCCGAGACGAAAAACTCCTGACCAAATACATGACACCCAAGGGAATGATTTTATATATGTTTATGATTAGAAAAAAATCAATCACCAAGCAGGCATTCTCAGAATTATTACGAAAAATCAAATTCAACAAATAATTATACTACTGCTTGCTGTATACTCCGGAGTATTAGCGAAACATAGATGAACCACGCAGCTTGCAAAGTTGACTTTGAACCATTCAATCGGTCGTACTCACAGATGACGCTTTACAATTTTTATTATAAATAATATATAACACAATCTAAAAAATACCACGCAGCTTGCAAAGTTGAGTTTCAACCATTCAATCGTTCGTACTCACAGACAGTTGGAACGTACGTGTTATTTTATAAAAAATATTTCAAGGACGTCAGCCGTGAGTTGTTATTTTATACGGAGTACCTAATTTTCAAGGACGTCCGCCGTGAGTTTGACGAATTTCAGGTCAATACTCATCTTTGCAAGCTGCGTTGTTGGTACTATTTATTCGTGGAATCAAGAACTAAACCATGTTGTATTCGTCGTGTTCTATAGGCTCGTCTTTGTTGGTTATATGGAACTACCCACTGGCCCACGTAGTACCGTGACTTCGTGGTCCAGTGGGTAGTGCTATATAACCAACAAAATACATGTTTGGGAGTCCGCTAATTGACTCTCGCCGACTTGTTCATAACAGGGATCTCGGGGGCTCTCTCCCCTCGCGACGCACTACCATACGTAGCACTCGTGTTATAAGGCTTAGTTTGGGTAAGCTATTGGTTAACCTTTTGCAAGTGGTCAAACGGACTAGTCTAGTCTAATACCCCACTAATTTCCTTAACAAATGGCGTCGTCGACAGACCATGGGTTTTGGGTCGTGGGTTCAAATCCCACATCCACCATTATGGTAATAAACTTTTTCAGACTTTCCTCATTCATGTCGAAATTGAAAAATACTCTCCCCGGTATACCCAGGAAATGAAACGGCTTGGATAATTGACAGGTCCGCCCGTATATCCTAGGCTCGACCCCCATGGTCTTACCTGCCTACCCATAGTACAGGCCAATCAGAATGCTCCATTTAGGCCCTTTTTTTTTTTTTTACACAGTCCCTCCCCATAGTACACCATAGTACAGGCCAATCAGCGAGCGACACGGGGGTTGTGCGCGGCGCAACTCTGGTAGTACATGTAGTAGTGCTGCTGTAGACTAGTACTGCTGTGTTCGTGCGCCCATGGATGTGCAAGGCGCTGCAGTCGCGCCGGCAGAGCCCTGGCTGCCGTCACCGCCAGATGGCTTTTCGTTTCCTGCGCAGATGGCGGAGGTGGGAGGAGCCAGCAGTTCATCGCAAGCTGCCGGAGCTGCTGGTGCTGATGTTAGCGCTGTGTCAGGCGCTTCTTCGGCGGCGGGTGCTAAGCGGCGGAACCAGCACTGCCGTACGTGCGGGCACAAGATGCGAGTCGGAGCCTTCAAACGTCACCACAACCAGTTCTTGTCATCTGCAGGTCCCATTTGCACCGTGCCAGAGAGTCGACGCCGCGTCAAAGTCAACCCGATTGTCACGAGGCCCATCCGGATGGTCGGTAGCGAGTGTCACTGCGTCGGGGATGATGCTTACCCGGGGGGGTGCAGCTCGAAGTAGGTGGACCATAAATCTACGCCAATGAAAGGGTTCGCGTTTGTTAGCGAGATCACGTACCTCGAGGGCATGGTTGTCTCGGGCAGCTCATTATTGTGCCCACAGGGTAGGCGCGTTGTGCAGGCATGCGTTTATGGATGTAGCTTGAGGGAGCATGTAGTGGCGTAATCTCGGTTGTACTCGGGGCTCTACTTTTGTATTCTTGAAAGAACAGATACATTGACACAGATTTTATTTCCGTTCGGTCTTGGCCCTCCTCTTGGCCACTGTATTCCACGTCGATCGTTTTACGTGGCATCCCATGGGGTAGACGACATCAAGCGCTTCAATCCGATACCCTGTTTGCCGACGTACTCCCATTTGATCAAAAGTTATGCAACATTTACTGCCTGTAGTTGTGATCTTTTACACGTGCCGTTGACAAAAAAATTCGGCCACAAAAAAAAATTGGCGCTTCGCGCGAAAATAATTTAACTATCGGGCCAGGTAAGACCATGGGGGTCGAGCCCTATTCTAAACCAATCAGCGCGGGATGCGTAGAGTAAGACAGGGTGTTACCATTGCTATGTTTCCTGCATGCCCCGTAGATCGCGTGGTTCATTATACTACTGTGCGATATGTACGTACGTGCCGAATCCTGGATCCCGCGTCAGCGTTCCTGGACACTCTAATGATTCCGAATCTCACGATTCCGATTCCGAATCGCACAACAAGTGAAATAAAGGAAAGCAGATTTTAAGATATCAGCAGAGATATAACTTATCCGCAGAGATAGACGGTTTGTCTATAGCTTATGCAGATAGCGGATACCTAGTGAAACACTATAACATTAGCCCACACTGAATAGTCGTAGATGCAGACCACACGACGATATGGCAATGCCTAACTAAGACATCAGGAAATCGGGAAGTGGATCGAAGATACTGCTATTCAAAACAACGACATCAAATGAGGCTATAGACCAACCCACACCTCGTGATTGAGGCTAAGATGCCTCTGGTAGGGGTTATTCCGTGGGACCACTGTCACTAAAGCGCTGGGCAGAAAGTACTGGTGCACGGGAACGCAGAGAGCAAAGGAAGGGGCTCCGAAAAAGGAAGCACCCCAACTGGGGAAGAGAAGACGTTCACTGCAGGATACCAGCCATCGACTGAATCTCTGTGCTTGGGATGCATGGGCGTGGGTAAAGGGGCACCAGAAAAGGTAACACCCGAACTGAGAACAGACACGTGCACTGCAAGATACCATCCAGCGGCTGAATCTATGTGCTTGGGACGCATGGGCGTGGGTAAAGGGGCACCAGAAAAGATAACAACCAAACCGAAAACAGACACGTGCAGGATACCAGCCATCGGCTGAATCTTTGTGCTTGAGACGCATGGGCGTGGGTAACGGAGCACCAGAAAATGTAACACCCGAACTGAAGGCAAGGCACGTGCACTGCAGGATACCAGCCATCGACTGAATCTTTGTGCTTGAGACGCATGCGCGTGGATTAAAGGGACACCAGAAATGGGGTACCCGAAGCGAGAGATACGTAAGCAAAAAAAAACAAGGATAGTAAACGGCCGTACCGAATAGGGGAAACGACAAAATTACAGCAACCCTAAGGGCTCTCTAACTGAAACAACGAGGTTATCATACATCCTGAAGATGTAGTAACTCAATAGGAAGACAAACACATGAAACAAAACATGAAACACTGAGCTATGGTTGACGGCCAGTGTAGCGACATACTAAGGGAGGATAGAGGGGGCTCTGCGGGGTCCATCAGCATTGCGTAGGACACCGCGTGCCAGTCCCCCGGCCTGATGACGCTGAAGGCACCAGGACCCGTGGACGGCGCTCCGTGGACGTTGCTCCGTAAAGTGGTGTAAGATTATGGCAGGAGATCGATCTTGGTCGGTCCCGGGCCATCGAAGAAGCGGACGATATAGGAGTTGGCGGAATAATTGTCGGTCGAATTGCGATAGGCTATTTTGCCCAACCACCAGAGACCGTCGCGGGCTTTATACCAGCGGTGTGCCTCCGCGGGGAGGGTCGTGGAGCTGAAGCGTTGAATCCAGAGGGTGCGTGGGGCGAGGCTGTATCCGGGAACGAGAAATATTTCGCCCCGGGTCCGCGGGTAGTTCGCGTTTAGCAGCCCCGATGCGCATCTGTCGGTGTAAGCGGTTGGACTGGCGGTGTTGTGAAGGGGTGCCAGACCAATGGCGGAGGATGTGAAGCCGGTGGTGTTGTAGGTCTTGTTCTTGTTGCCGTGGAGGGCTGAGAAGTCCGGTGGCTGCGCTGACGGGGTTTCTGTACGCGTTCTCGGCGTGTGGGAGTTGAATACCCCAGTCCGTTTGTTGTTCGTCGCCGACCACGGCGAGCATGAGGGCTATGGTGTGCTTGGCGCGCTCAAAACCGCCGTTGGTGCACAGGTGGTAGGAGCTGGTGGTAATCTTATTGATGCCGACGCGGTCGTAGAGGACGAGGGAAATATTGTCGCAAACATGAAGTCCGTTTATCGGAGAGTAAGGTTACGGGGCATCCCCAGAGAGGGATATATCGGTCGACAAGGATGTCGGCCGTGCCGGAGGTGGTGATCTGAGCCTCCGTAGTGGCGTCTATGTCGGCGGGGAGACTGAAACGGTCCGTAAAAAGGAGGATGCAGGCGTTGCCCCGAAGCGTTGAGGGTAGGGGGCCGGAGTAGTCCACGTTGACGAGGATGCCGGGGCCGTTAGGTAACGGCAAGGAAAGGGTAGAACAGTGAATTGTGTGGCGCGAAGAATTGCGCGCCTGGCACTTGAGGCAATGGCGGAGCCACCAACGGGTGGAAATGTCCCTGCCGATCCACCAGTAGAAACGTCTGAGCATGCTAAGTGTCCTAGAAACACCCAAGTGGCAAGAGGTGGTGGAATGGCATGTGTGTAGGACCCATGGGCGCGTCAACATTGAAACGTAGACGCGGGGGGGTGGGTCAAGGGGAGGGGGTGGTGGATCGCGGGCATGGCACATTGGGTCTGTGTTCGGTCGGTGTACGAGAAGAACGGTGTTGTCGTCGGTGGTGTGTAGCTGGTCTATTGTGGCGAGGGTTAGGACCTCCGCAAGAGATGAGCGATGGGTCGAGGTGATGTACTCCAAGAGGTCATCCGGTGGCGGCGAAGGTGAACCCAGGGAGAGGGACCGGAGGGTGGCGGAGCAGAGGGGCTCGGCGCATTGCTCGCTCGCCCAGTCGGTTTAAGTGCAGTGCTCGACGCAAAAACGGAGATAGAGGTCATCAATAGGCTCAACAATAGGTTCCGGTAGTCGAGGTGGTGCTCGCAGAGTAGGGGGGGGCGGCGGGGGAGGAGACCTTGGATCGATGGTCTGCGATGATGAGGGGGGGTCCGGCTGCGGGGTGCTTGGTGGGGTCGCGGTTGAAGGTGACGAGGTGCTGTGTGCAGTGCGGCGTTGTGTGGTAGCAGGTCGTTGGGCGGCCGGCATGGACCCAAGAGTGGGTGGGCGGCGCTGGGGGGATGGAGGTCTTGAAGCGACGGTAGCCGGGGGCCGACGGCCAAATCCGTAGTCCGCAGGAGTACGGGGGATTCCAGCTGCAGCGGTGGAGAGGTTCCGGGTCCGAGAAGATATCAGGCCTGACGAGGCACGAGGAGAGGCCGAAGCCGAGACGCCCGAGGTGGACGATGGGGAGACGACGGGTGGCCTGCAAGCCAAACCGGGAGGAGCGCCAGTGACCACGGCGGCTTTCTCGAGGCTGGGAGGCGATTCGGCGATATGGTTGAAAGTAGAGATGTGGCCGAAAGAAACGCTGCAAGGCGAGTTGACGGCGAGGTCTTGGACAAAGTGTGTGCCGGCGGCAACGCAATGTAGCGATGCGGGGGCGTGGTCTTGGTCTTGGACGGAGCGGTGGCCGACGGGAGGGCCGTGAGGCGGTGCCGCGGCGGGGTCTTGTTCTTGGACAAACGGGGGCCGGCGGGGTCTTGGTCTCGGGCAAAGTGGGGCCGACTGGAGCGCCGTGTGGCGGTGCCGCGGCGGGGTCTTGATCGTAACGTGGACCAACGAAAGCGCGGCGGGGCGAGTCGGTGGTAAGGCCTTGAGCACAGTGAGGGCAGAGGGCAAGGCTGTGAGGCGATCCGGCGGCGGGGTGCGGGGTGGCGATGGCGGCCACGAATGGCCGAGTAACATGGGCTGAATCCGAGGCGTTCATACGCGGTCCGTGGCGGCGGTAGTCGCCGAAACCGTTGTTGCAGTAGGGGAACGGGGGGGTGGGCTCGAACCAGCTGGGGGCAGGTGGGACGAGCCCACCCGAGCCAATGCCCGGGGTGAACGGCTCGATTGCAGTGAAACCGTAGGCTTGGATAGAGTGGGTGTTCTCCTAAGAACCATTCTACTCTGTACGCGAAAGTGCAGCTACCTATTCTAAACCAATCAGCGCGGGACGCGTAGAGTAAGATAGGGTGCTCTACCATTGCTATGTTTCCTGCATGATCACGTGGTTCATTATACTACTGTGCGATATATACGGACGTACCGAATCCTGGGTCCCGCGTCAGCGTTCCTGGACACTCTAATGATTCCGAATCTCACGATTCCGATTCCGAATCGCACAACAAGTGCAATAACGGAAATCAGACTTTAAGATATCAGCAGAGATATAACTTATCCGCAGAGATAGATGGTTGGTTTATAGCTCATGCAGATAGCGGATACCTAGTGGAACACTATAACACTGTTCTGCGCCCGGTCATGCCACGACCATAAAGCCACGGACATGACTCACCGTACTTTTTACGTCCCACATCATCCACCGCCACAACAGCTGCTGTACGAGTATAATACCTATTTTCGGGAGGTTAATCGACGAGACACACGCACAGCGACACTGACCTGGCTCCGGTCCTATGTGCCGTGCTGCTGCTACTACCGCTGCTACATAAACTTGTTTCTGATTCTGCTGTGCTGCTGTTGATTCCAATGCTGCCCGTGCTACGAGTACAGCACCACCAGTCGTACGGGTACCGACTTTTTTGTTCTCTGAAGACACTACTGGGTGTGCGGCATGTTGTGATTTGACAGGCATTGCTAGGCTACGTTATATACGACCACAGTATGGGTTTCTCCCATGCTGATCGTGTTTTTGTGATCGGAGATGCAGATTGTGAGCCTTCAACAGTTCAACCGAAAAGAAAGGGAGCACTATCTGTTATGCTGCAGCAAGCTGCTGTACGAGTATCCATTTTCAGGAGGTTGATCGACGAGACACACGCACAGCGACACTGACCCGGCTCTGGTCCCGTGTGCCGTGCTGCTGTTGCTACCGCTGCTTCTACACATTTTGCTGTACGAGTAGTAGCTATTTTCAGGAGGTTGTTGGACGACTTTTACTTTCTGTAAAAGCTATCTATCTATGCTGCAGTACGAGTACCTATTTTCAGGAAGTTGATCGACGACTTATTTTTCTCTCTGAATACAGAACGCACACATCTAACAGCGCAGTTGTTCGTTTAGCTTGTACGGAATAATAAAAAGCCCACAATACTACATACAGGAGATAGATAGGTGCTGATCGTCCTGTCCAGAGTTCAACCGAAAAAAACGGGAGAACAGTCATATCTAAGCTGCTGCTGCTGTACGAGTACCTGCTATATTCACAAGCAAGCCCACAAGCGCGTCGAGAACAACAACAGCTCCCGCTCATCATAGCTTTTTTGTACGGGATACCCGAAGCAGTGATGTCGAACCTACCGGTACATCCTCAATTCGATAAGTCCCGATTGCCCGCGTTAAAGACGTTCTGTAAAAAAATATATGTGCGTCTTTAAAGCGGGATCGACTGTACAAGGAACTCCACATATGTATAATGCATCGCAGATATGACTACTGCAGGTATTGAGGCCACGCCTCATTACCACCTGTTACTAGTACCAGGTACAGAGTAGGCAGTGATGACATGTGATACTTGGTGCGAGGTAATATCCAAAAGTCAAATAATCCCAGTTCTGAGAGGATGCAAGAGCTGTTACTTCTCGGCTCAGAAATCATCAAATCCGCTGATTTCTGGCCTCGATTATGTCTGAACCCAGAAATAACGATGATTTCAGGTCCCACAATAAATGGATGGCTTTTATTTTTGGCGTCGTAGATCGATAGTGCTCCCGCCTGAACCCGCCACTACTACTTGATGCATGTGGTGAGAAATGTATGTGTGCATGATATGTGTGTACGATAATAGCAACAGACCTAGAAGAACCGGTCCACCCAGCCAATCAGATGACGTCCTGGGCGCGTGGCGACGCTGAAATAGAATTGTACCCAATTTTGGCCGCAGCAGCACTAAGTGTGTACTTGCACTTGTATATACGTGCGTTTGGCTATCGCGAATAAGGAGTTGTATATCACTGAACCTTACCTATGGTTCCACTCTGCCCAAAAAAATATTTGGCCTGGTCGAGACTCGCGTGCATGCTGCGCTCGCGATGCCTGCCACCCTCGCCGCGCTCGGCGCCATCTTCCAAGCTTTCCCCGCTCTATGTCCGTGTGAGCCCCGTCTTCCGCGCGGAGAGATGCAAGCCGTGCCCTGTGGCGCTTATTCCAACACTCGGCTGCTCCCGGCCTCTCCCTCCCAGCCTCCTCCGGCTGGCAGCCGCTCTGTCCGGAAGTATAATACCGGGATATGTCTTTTTGTTCAAGTAAAAACGGTCCTTACATTCGGATCCGTCTGGCTACCCCGCAAGAGAAAATAAACACACCGGGTCAGCCACGCCCACAGACGCTTTCGCTCCTGCCTCGACGAGCGGTCGCCCGCGCGGCGGGAGAGCGCAGGCCGGTTTTCCCTTGTCTGCACCCATGCCCACGCCCCCACATCGAGATCCGGGGCCGAAACGGTCCAGGGCGGCACGCGCCCAAACCCCACACTAATCCGATCCACAAGTAAGTGTACTGCTGCTATTGCTGCTGTATGTTGCTGCTACTGCTGCTGCTGCTGTTGTGCTGCTGCTGAGGTTAATTTAGTCCGGGCGGTTGCTGCTACTGCTGCTGTGCTGCTGCTGAGGTTAGTTGAGTAGCGGGCCATTTTTTTTCGAACAATACAACGAAGAACTAAAAATTGTAGAAGTTTATCAAAATATCAAAATTTGAAAAACAGTTTGGGGTGTTCCAAGTGACCTGCTCGTCTCAGGGAGGCGGAACGCAACCCCTTGCCAAATAGAGCCAGCTAAGCGACGTTTAAAGCGCCGAGCGCCGCCACGGAGCTCGGCCGAGATGCAGACATGCTTTATGATGCGCCCATGGCAGGCTAGCTTGCCCCGCGGCCGAAAGTTCGAGAAGAAACACCCCGCCGCCGGAGAGCAGCGAGCCCAAAAAGACAAGATCATATTTTACATACATACGTACACATATACAAAAAGGGTTATTCCGTTTCCATCTATTCCTAGTTTCCTAGCAGTGACCATATTCTTTAATAATCTTCGGAACACAGAAGTTTAACTTGTTTCAATTAAATGACGCACTTTCAATCAGATACACGAAACTCAATCTTACCAAAACACTGCTGTTACACTGCTGCAGCATATGATGGGTGGGTTGGTTGGTGAGTGCATGGCTGGGTCTTTGGGAGGGTGTGTCTTGTGGTACGTACGTGGGCGAGTGTTTCCATGTCTGTGGGAGGTGGCCCTGTTATTTTGTTTTTCGGTACTACAGCAGATAGTTGTTCTTCTCCGCATTAACGGCCGGCTCTGGCGTACTTCGGGAGCACAACTAATGATATTAAAATAGTAAAGCCCACCAATAAAAAAAATTATTCTTTTTACGTGCTACTGACCTACTCAGCTGTAATATACTTTTTTTAGTATGGGCCATAGGGTACGACTGACGTGACCTTAAACAGTCGTCTCATTCTTTGCTGCCACTTCGAGCACATACTATCTGTACTGCACGTTCCACGCTGCTGTGTATGTGTGTTTTATATTAAAAACAAACAGCTTTTTTCACCTATCAACATCCAGCACTCCCAATCAGTTGAGTCAGCGTGCCGATTCGTCATCCCAGAGAGACAAAAGCTTTTTAGACACAAACTTCGAGACAAGACATAGACGCCGCGGGTACTAAAAAGCAATATACCAGGCGCATAAGGTATACTTGTGCATGTGGCGTCCGGGCTGTTTTGCTGGAGCATGGCGGCGGGACTCTTCGCATCACCGAAGTCGCCAGTTTACGCGTACAATCACTCGTGGACCTCAGTCCGCTTCACACGATTTATCCTTGTGTGTTAGCTATCAGCAGCTTATGGTTGCTCTTTGGTTCACCTCGTTTGGTTGTCGCAGTTCATTGCTTCCGAACGCTAGCAGAGAGCAATTTTCATGACGGGCCCACACTCTACAATACGTTGGTCTTGCCTGCGCTTTGCGCCTCCGATTCTGCCACCCTTCGCAACGCAAGTTGAGCCTAAGTCTAAGTACATGCCCACCGGCCCACCCCCCCGTACAAGCTGCACAGAGACCTTTCCATTCCAAGAGTACAGAATACCTGGTAGACAATATGATATGCTACGTATTGCTACATGGCCGATGTACCGAATAGCAATTAAGCGTATAAAAAATTATATATCATTCACCACTTGCTGACTCGGACCCCCATCAGTAGGCAGATAGCCCACAACACACGTACGAGTACACAACACACTACTTGTAGCAAACTATTACATTCAGAGAGTAAAAGAAGGTGACATCCATTCACTTCTATTTCTATTCCAAGGACGAAAATTCGACCGAGGATAACGTCTCCGATGTCACAACAATCCGTGCGGCGTTTACCTGCAATGCTGCATCAGATCACTTAATCAGATCACTTTGACCACACCCACAAACTTTCTTGCCATCATACGGCCCACCACGTCTGAAACGGAACGAATCAATCCACAAAGAAAAGGCGAGCTGACCCAAGAAATGGAATAAACTGTGATTTACACCAACCTCCACACAGCGAACGCGCTCATCCGTCTATAATCGCGGAGGGCTCCCGCTATCCCCGTGTACAACGTCAACGCCGTCGACGTCGCAGACATCGTCGTCGTCTCCGAGATCTTCCTCGTCACCGTCGTTATCCCACCCCTCCTCGGCTGCTAGTGCATCTTCAACCTCGGTTTCATGCTTCTTCTTCTTTTTCTTCTTCTTCTTCTTCTTCTTCTTAGATTTTCGTGCGCCCGCTGCCTCATCCGGTAACCAAACGATGTCATCTTCGAAGCCAAGGGCTCTGGCATAGGCAGACCTGGCGGAAGCAACAGCAGATGTCGATAAGCCGTTCGTTGTCACCCACGACGACATTACTAAAAACATTCACATTCCGGTGCTGTTCACTTCGTACGTTGTTCAGAGGCTATGCATCCGTTCATTCCTTGTATCGTTCGTACAAACTAGCATTCAGATCTCGCAACGACAAGCGAGCTATGTTTATAATTTCTGTATCAAGTCGCAAGCTATCGTACCCCAAGTGTATATTCAATTGTAATCCTCAAACTCGTACGCTAGGTGTATATTTACTGCTTGGATAGGTCTTACTTTAACATTCTTGCCAAGGGGTCGATAGAAAAGGACATGGACCACATGTGACACGCCCGAGTGTAAGTTACTCACCCGTGGTCGATCCCCCCATCTTCCGGAAGCCCTGACGCTTCAGAAGCTGGAGGCTCGGATACTTCCGAATAGTACCTAGGAACGGCAGGCACCTACAGTAGTCCCATTGTCGACACAAGCGATTTAGGTCAATGAGATGATCAGCGTTGCACTCAACCGCGGCTCGAGACGTTGGTCGAGGGGGTCTTAGTGTTACACAGCACCAAAGAGAACAAAAAGGCATCCTGCTTTCGCTGCTACCCCTGGCCACCGGTTTATTACAGAACAAGACATGGATGTGACATGCACTTGATTGCCAGAGAAGAAATGCGCTTATATACTATTAACACCATAATTGTATACTTTGATTGCTCTAGATCGTTTCTTGACAACCGCCGCAGACTAATAATAGTCCCGAAAACCCCTCGGGTGTGATAGGCACCGCAGTGGCGCGGAAATCCAAGGCGGCTGACCACGGCGCAGACGGTCTACAAGTAGTACCGAACTTCAACATACGAAATGGAGAGATGGGGTTCGTGGGCGTATAGCGCCATGCCATATGTCAGCAAGCAATGTGCAGTCGCATACATGTAAGTACTCCGGAGTATTATTTTGCAATAAAAAATACCATCTCTGACCCAATCTACCGCAGTAGGCCTAACTACAACGCTCGCAAATGCGATAATTGGCGATCTCATCGTACCGCCGTGCAGCAGTCTACAACAAATGTTTGTTGCAACGCTTCAATGTAATCTTGGAACCACGTTCGACGACTTGGACACGTGTATGATAACGACAGTACTTGCGCTAGATAATCTACCCGAACAGCCCCAAGAGCAGAATGCTTGGTGCATGATGGCAATTCGCATGGTGTCAATCTTTGCCCACGTGAAAACTCACCTCAAAGCCCAAGCCCGGGCTCTGCTGCTGGAGTGTGGCCTCTCTAAGCGTCCCAAGGAAGTTCCGCCATTGCTCATGGGAGTTGAGGTACATCCGCAGGAACTCTGTGGGGGGCATTGTATCTGCCTGAAGCCGAATAGCGTTGCAAAGCTGTAGTACATACCCTCGGTTACCAGCACTCTGCGAAGGCCATTTCAGAAGCGCGACGACAGCAGTAATATGTATATATGTTAGAGATATGTTAGAGATAGGACTACTACTAAAGTGTAAAGAGTGGGTGGCCTATTACCGAAACGTACTCCCACCTGCAGACAAGGTGCCATGCAGAGTGGGAGGGAGGTGCACATGTGAGCTGGGTCGCGTTTCCTAGCCCCGCCAAGGTCGCAGAATGGAGGGTACCAAGATGATCAACTCCGGTAAAGGCGTCATGGTAACACGCAGCCGAAGAAGACGAGCAGAAGTCTATATCGAGCTAACATACGCAGGCTAGTAGCAGACACCCACAGCAGTCGCACGAGAAGAGCAGCGACAGCAGCGAGGCAGCACACATGCAAACTCCGAGCATAACGCGACGAGGAGGGAGGTGTCTCCCACGGGGGACAGGCGTGGTGTGAGGTTGGAGGGGTGTTGTACCGAAGAGCGTTTTTTTGTTTCGTGGTCGTGTAAAAAATGGGGTTTCTTTCGAGGAGGCGGCGTTTTTCAGGAGGGGATTCCTTTCTGTAGCCCAGGTCACAAATAATGGAGTATTCGCGTACGTATAGCGTAGCCGAACACCGTCAGAAGTCTATGGCGACCAGACCATTGCAGACACCCACAGCAGTCGCAAGAGAGGAGCAGCGACGGAAGCGAGGCAGCAGCCGCAGAAGGAAATACTCGCCGCCACCGTGAGGCATAGACGGCAAACCACGGGCAGGATCGAACCGCAGGTGGCAAATAAGTGAAGAGGGATGTGTTGGCTGTATCTACTCGCGTGACACACACATCAGCAAACCAACCGGACCGCTGTGCATGAGTGCTGTCGGTGGCGCGTACGGCAGCAGTACAGCAGTGTTGCAATAGGAAGGAACACAGAATTCTGTGAAGGAAGGCAGAGTTCTATGGGGTGTAGTCGAGAGAAGGAGACCTAAAACCCCTCAACAGCAGCAGTGTAGTGTTATGTTGGCACGGCAGCCGATCAGTGCTTGGATGCAAATAACCGGGCAACCTCAAAGCCGCGTACAGCAGTGTTGCAATAGGAAGGAAGGCAGAGTTCTGTGGGGTGTAGTCGAGAGAAGGAGACCTAAAACCCCTCAACAGCAGCAGTGTAGTGCTAGGTTGGCACGGCAGCCGAGCAGTGCTTGGATGCAAAAAGCAGTGTAGAGCTTGGATGCAAATAGCAGCGCAACCTCAAAGCCGCGTACAGCATTATTGCAATAGGAAGGAAGGAAGAGTTATGTGGGGTGTAGTCGAGAGGAGACCTACAACCCCTGAACACCGGCAGTGGTAGTGTTAGGTTGGCACGGCAGCCGAACAGTGCTTGGATGCAAATAGCAGTGTCGGCGGGGGCGCGAATCCCCCCCCCCGGGCCCTCGTCAGTGTGCGTTGAAAATATAAGTAGTGGATTGTTTAATAAAGCGAACATGTAACATGGCGAGGCTCGAACTCGCGACTGGAGAAGACAAACAACTACGGTCTAACTGCCACACTATTACTACTGCTGTAACTGCCTTTTTGGTCAAAAGGGAAATCTAGTATTTTTGTACGTACGGCCCCGGCACTTGACATTTCGGAGCGGGAATTTTGAATTGTGCAAAATAGTGATAATGGCGGAGGCCACCACGACACGAAGCGAGCACAACCGACGCCGACCCCGGCATGGGTCGGGAGAGTCGAGCAAGCTGAGGAAAGTCCAGGAAACAACGCGCCGAGAGGTGGATCTCAGCTCAAGTTATCTCGACGACAACTCAAAACCTGGTCTAAACCGAAGCCTTCGGTCGCTCTCGTGTCAGGGCCAACATATTTTTTTATGTAGTTATTTATGCCTACGATAATAATTTCAATCTTCCTTGAGCCCGCACGTAAAGAACAAGAAAATGAGGGCAAAATGAGTAAAAAGTGAAAGAGGATCGGATAATGTACGCACCGAGGCTCGAACTCAAAGGGAAGAAAACAAATAACTAATTTGGAAAAACAGTGAATTCACCGCGACTCGCAGCTAACGATTAACAATCATTCGGGTCTACCCTTCAAGCTACTATTGTTGTACGATTACTACAGGGACAACATTTTGTGTTCTTATACGTACGAATACGCACTTGGCATTGCGCAACAGAATTTTGGCAAAAACGCGATTTTGCAGAGGGCCTGTCACGGCACGAAGCGAGAACGGCCGAGGCCACACCACCGGCAGAGTCGGGAGGGGCGAGCAAGGGGGGCACATCCATAGAACAGTGTGCCGAGAAGAGGACCTCAGCTCGTGTTATCCCGAAGGCGGCTCAAAACCTGGTCTAAATCTGGCCTCTCGATCGCTTGCGACGACAGACATATTTATATATGTATTCATTATTCATGTATCTACAACAACAGCAAGCAGCAGCAGCGGCAGTCCAGCGACAAATGCAAGCCGTAGAAGTACAGTACGCATACATCTAGTAACAGCAGCAACGTCGTACACCTCTTATGCGCGTGTAAATTCAACCACAAACAGCATGCTGAAGCAGCGGCAGCACCAGCAGTACGACAAACAGCAAGCAGTATTCTCAGTGTAATATGCATAAATAATGATAACATGCTCTCACTTTGGGCCGGTACACGATACGTATCATACAGTATACATAGTGTAACAACAGCTGCTAGCAGCAGCAACGCCGCACAACGCACAACTCTTATGCGCGTTTAAATTCATCAACAGCATGCTGCAGCAGCGAGCGGCAGCACCAGCACAGTACGAGAAACAGCAAGCAGTACCCAGTGTAAAATATATGTATAAAAAATAATATGTTCATTTAAATTTAGGCCGGTACCCGGTACGTGTAGATAGAACACAAACAAGGGAGAAGCAACACAAACATAAAAAAGAGTAACATAACATTGCAAGGAAAAACAAAAAAAAGCGTCGAGACTCTCGAACACGAACAGGAGAAAAAAATAAAAATTACAAGAAAAAAATTCGAAAAGCGCTGATATGGCAAGGCTCGAACCCGCGACTGGTGAATACAAACAATGAGGGTCTAACATATGCTCACTTTGGGCCGGTACCCGATACATATAGATAAGAGCAAAAAAAGAGGGAAGCAACTCAAACATAAACAAAAAGGAGTAACAGAAACATGAAAACACAAGAAAAGTCGAGACTCGAACGCAAACGGGAGGGAAAGAAAACGATAATCGAAGATAGCTAGGATCGAACGCGCGACTGGTGAATATAAACGACGACAGACGACGTTCTAACTGCCACGCTACTACTGCCTGTAGCTGCATTTTTGTTCAAATGGAAAATTTAGGGGTTCTATACATACGTACGGCTCCGCATTTGACATTTCGGAACAGAAACATTTTCAAAAAAGTGATGCTTGCGTAGGCCACCACGACACGAAGCGAGCACGACGTACGGCTCCGCATTTGACATTTCGGAACGGAAAAAATTGCAAAAAAGTGATGCTTGCGTAGGCCACCATGACACGAAGCGAGCACAACCGACGCCGACCTCGGCAGGGTCGGGAGAGTCAAGCAAGCTGATACACGTGCATGAATCAGCGCGGCGAGAGGTGGACCTTAGCTCGAGTTATTTTGAAGACAATTCAAAACCTGGTCTAAATCGAAGCCTTCGGCCGCTCTCGTGCCAGCGCCAACACATTTATACATGCATTTTCCAGGGGGGCTTCGCCCCGGCGGGCTGCAGCCCGCCTTGGCTCCGCGCATGCCCGTGATTTTCGAGGATGCATGATATGTATTGTGGAGTATAGGATTATAGGTGAATAGAGGCTGTACATTCGACAGTACTGTCAAGGGGCACAGTACACATGACTTTGTTAATCAGGTGCAATAAATCACAGCAAAATATTGCGTCGTCCGGCACACGACGACGAACAGCAGCAGCAAGCAGCAGTACTGCAGCTGCAGCAACAGCAGGATAGCAACAATAAGAAGCAGCACCAGCAGAAATACATGACGGGCAGATACAGATATACTCGTACGTCGTACAGCAGCGTACAGCAGTACGATATTCACATATCAGGTCCAGGTACCCCGTTGTTAACCACACACGGTGCATACGTAATAAAAAGAGAAAAAAAAAAAGTACACACAAAAAAAAAGAACGGAAGCTCCGGCCGGAATTAAACCCCCGACCGCATACTCAAAAGGGACGCAAGCTATTTTCTAACCACATGTCGTGCGTCATATCCCCACCCCAAAAGAGAGATGAGGACATGAGACGTATATGACATGGAAGATTGGTAGACTAGAGAGTAGCGAGAAACGATAGATAGATGGTGGCCGCAGACGGCGAAGCAGGACGGGGATAGGATAAGCAAACAGTTTCTATGTAGTATATGGAAGAAGCGTAATGAGCGCCCAAATATAAGAGGTGTCTGTGTTAGGAGTAGGAACGGTGCTCCGTCTCGAAAGGGATGCGTGGTCAATGATCAAATCACTATTCATAAGGCAAGCAGTAAATGAGTACGCCCGCCCCCCCCCCAAGAAATAACAAAACGGAAGCGCTCCGGCGGCAATTGAACTCCAGACCGCATACTCGTACTCAGAAGGAATGCAAGCCACTTTCTGACTGTACCACTCTGTACGTTGTTTTACGTGAAAAAAGGGGCTTCTGCGGAACCCCCGACCGCATACTCAAAAGGGACGCAAGCTGCTACAGTATCTTGGGTTCAGATGGCAGAATGATTTGTATCTACTGTACCTAGAAATAGACGATTTCATATTTTGACCCAAAAAGCAAAAAGAGCACCCCCGCAGAGAGACGTGACCACGACCGACGCCAACCAAGCAACCACATGTGAATTAATGTATCATATCTATCTAATACCTGGTATGTACCTATAGCAGCAAAACAATATCAACGGCTACAATGGTACTAATGTACATCACCGCAACAAAGATAAGTTACATCAAACCTGCGGTGAAACGTAGAACAAAAAATGCACACAAAAAAAATACTAAGTTACTCGCAGAAGGATTCGAAGCTGCGACCTTCCAACGATAAGATCTACTACTATGGAAAAAATATTTTTGGATCTCAGAACTGAATTCTGGGCCAGATATACCAGTTTTACTCGGCTGGACTGTCGAAAACACCGATACACTCTTAAAAGATCCATCACGTAGTTTTCCGAGGGCTTTCAGATCCATCACGTAGTTTTCCGAGGGCTTTCTGGAGCAGTTCTCCCCTTCTCCAGGGTCTCGTTTTGATTTTGGCGCAACAAATCAGTTTTCAGAAATATGCAAAGTTGCTCAAAACTGGGGCCAAAAATAATGGGTTTTTGAGGATATTTGGCTAAAATCATGAGGTCAGCACTGGCAAATTGGACGAACAGACAAACTACGAGGTTGGAGGAACGGATAAGTGCGTCAGGAAGCTCTCGGAAAACTACGGGGAGCATTCTGAAGATTATATAGGTGTTTTCGGTCGTCCCGCCGAGTAAATCGCGTATGATGAGCCAAAAATCTCAGTTTTGAGGGCGCAATGATAATTTCCCATAATAGTTGGTCCAACGAACACATGTCAATCTGTTGAAACGCAGGAAAAAAAATAACCGCCCCCCAAAAAAAAGGTCGCGGAGGGAATCGAAACCGCGACCTTGCCACCAAAATCTACCTATACATCAACACATCAATCGTTTGAGCCACTCAACCTTTCATGTGCAGCATAACATTATAAAAAATACCTGTTAAACCATTTCTTACATAGTCGGATTCCGCCGATCAAAAACGGCCCTTTTCGACTGGATTCTTCTGATCCCTCTTCTTATAGTCAATCGAGTCGATTTCATAGTTGTTGTGCTTTTCCTAGATGTGGTTGGTGTGATGAGGGAGTAAGTACTGCTCTATGGCAGTCGAAAATCGGTGGCAGCTCTGTGCTTCGCGCGTTCTTCGCGAGCAACGCGCGCTTCGCGCGCGACGAACCTTCGTCCAAGCGGTTTGGTGGCGTTGAACTTAGCCGAAGGCCGCCAAATCTACGTTCGTGGCGTTGCACTCAGCCGAGAGCCGCCAAAGCTAAAGCAGGCGTAGCTGTTGTTGGCAAAATGACATCGATAACGCGCGCTACTGCTGTCGTGTGGTACACGCTGCTGGCGAGCGGAGCTAGGAATGCGACACGCTGGCTTGCGGCGAGAAGCAACAGCGGTGATAGCCAAGGCAGCGTCGGCGCTGTTTTATGATACTGCTGTGTGGTACTTGGTATGGGTGTGTGGGCGTGTGTGTTGTGGTGGGATGAGCGATGCGATGGGTTAAAAAAGCAGATGTAAAACTTTTTCGACTGAGTTTTTCGACTGGCAGATCCAGTCGAAAAGCGTATTATTATCGAGGCACGAGAAAATAAGGATTTTGTATGTACGGAAGAAGTTTGGGGTTATTGCACGTTGACCAATGAGATCAACGCGGGTGGTTACTTGTACTTGTCCTGGTGTAGCAAAGGGAACCTTGGATCAATCTGTCTGGTTGCCGACTAGCAAGCGAAGCACGCAGAGAAGAGAAAAGCATCGTCAGCGAGACAGGTTCAAGGTGTGATAGACTGGCTGCTTTCTGCTGTAAGTGAGCTTCGCTGCGACTGCTGCTGTGAGACTTCGCTGGGACTGCTGTGGTGACTGCCGTGGTGATAATTCGCTGTGACTACTGCTGTCGCGAGCGCTGCGGGCTGTCTCTTCGACGATGGGTGATTCGCCGGGTGCCGCGGCGCCTGCCGCCGCCAGCGCTGAGGCAGAGGCTACTCTGGGTGCCCGGGCCGCCGCAGCTCTCGCGGGCTCGGGGTCCTCCTCCGGGGCGCCAGCGGTCGGTGCGGCCTTGCCTTCGGATGACTGGGTCACGTGGGCCCGACAGATTGAAGCCGAATTCGCGCGGGTCCATAAGCGCCTTGACGACAATTTTGCCGAGTTATCGGCAACCGCCTCTTCCTCCCGCGAGGCAGCGGCTGCCTGTGCTGATCAGGTAGCTAATCTCGACATTATCGTTCGACAGTTCGTGGAGAACAACTCTGGACGGGTAGCCTCCCAGTTGACGGCGACGCTCAGGAACGGCAGCGCCAAAAAGCACAACTCGCCACCGAAATGACCACTTGGAACAAGGTCAACACAGCTAGGAAAGCTGTGGATTATTCGAGGGCGTATCCCCCCGAACCTCGGGGACTCTCCCGCTGACCTGCAGTCGTTTGTGGGGGAGGCCATCCACGTGACCGCCAACGTCGCGTCCCAGCTTCGGTCTTTCAGTTCCTTTGACGTCGGGGCTTATGGGCCCCGCGTGGACGGGCCCATCGGGCACTCCCTCATGGTCGCCGACCGTCTCGACCTCTTGAGATTGGCCGTCGTTGCGATTCTTTCTGTGGGTCTTTCGCCTGGGATCGCCGACGATCTCCCCTGTCTGGCGCGGGTCAACGCCCTCGGCGACGCGTTTACGGTGGCGGTCATGGGCTTGCGTGCGCACACCTTCAGCAACGACAGTATGCTGTCCGTCCCAGAAGCGCATACAGTGCTGTGTGATATGGTTAACCGCGACATCGCTTTGTGGGTGAATGAGCTCATGCGTGCTGCGCAGCGGTCTTCCCCTGCTGTTGTCCGTCCCCCAGCTGGTACGGTGTTCGACCCCCCACCCATGCCCGCCTTCGTACGCACTCTCGAATTTTGCCGCGGCGGGGGGAAGGTGCTCCGGCTCGTACTCAGCAGCATCGGTTCCGGCGCAGACAGGCCCACCAAGTGGAAGGCCACCGCTCCCCCCGCTGGGTCGTCCGGGTCCAAGGGAAAGGCCAATTGAAGTCTCCACCAGGCCTGCCGGATGTTCGCGCGCACCGGTAAATGCAACTGGTCTCCGTGTAAATTCCTGCACGAGCCCCCCGCGGCCTCGGCATCCTCGCCATCTCCACCCGCTCGCAGGGAGGAAGGCGGTGGAAGCGTGGCGGCGGCGGGCGGAGGGTCGCGGGCGTTGTCGCTGCGGGCGGTCCTCCCCGCGGGGGGCAACAGGGGGGGCGAGGGGGGTAGAGGTGCTGGTTCTGGTTCTGGATGAAGACACGGGCCCTGCCGCCAGGTGGGGCCAACCTTTGTGGGCGCAGCTGCGGCGCCGGCGGTGGATGTAGCGGCTGCGTCAACCATTGAGAGTGGCGGCCGCGTGTTGGGTCCAACCTCGGGGGGCGCGGCTGCGGCGTTGGCGGTTGGTGGGGGGGTTGCGTCGACGGTCGACGGTGGCGGAGCGCCGACCGTACCGGCAGTCCGCGGAGTCACGGGCGGGTTGCGGGGGCGTGCGTTGGAGGCGCTGGCGGGCGAAGGCGGCGTTGGGCGCGAGCGTGTACCCGTTGTTCCGGGATCCGTCATTTTCGGGAATAGAGGTGACCATGGGGAGCGCGCGCGTGCGTGTACATTAGTCTCGGCGCGCATTGTAGGAATTGGTTTATCGGTCGCGCGCGGAGATATAGTTAGCCATAGCGAACGTGTGCGACGTTCGGATTTTGACTGGGGGTGCGGACATGGCTCGACCGACGGCGAGCGCGCGCAAGCACAGTTGGATTCGGCGGTTGAGGCGTGGCGCGCCGCGCAGGATAGCGTAATGCGGTCGGTATCAACAGGTTCCACGAATCTCGATGTGGTTTCCAGCGCGGGGTCGTTTCGTGCCTGTGCCGGTAGTGTTAAATTGTTTACGTCCGCTGTCGGATCCGCTCGCATTGCCCCACATATTCATCCTCACATCGTTCGTCATTGGTTTGGTACCGTCAAGAACTTCCCTCGTTTTGACCAGTTGCTCCGCGTTTCGGCACGGGGCTCCCCGGTGTGTGTTGCGCGGGGGGGTAATCTGACCGCTGAGCTTGCATACGGTAACCACCCCAGCGTCGCCCCCCATGCCGTTGCTGTTCACCATAAGATATGTGCTGACGTTGTGCACGGTCAGGCTTTGGTGTTTAAATTAAGTTCCGCGTCCGATTTCCGGGTTTACGTGTTTCGCCGTTGGCCGTCGTGCTTAAGCCTAAGTTTCGCATCACTTACGATCTCACATTTGCGCGCGCGGGCGGCCATTTCAGCGTTAACAACGATACCGATTTTTCCTCCGCCCCCTCCTGCGAGCTCGGTCATGTGTTTCGGGATGTGTTGTTACGGGTGTTGTTTTTGCGGCAGTTGCACGGTCCCACAGCTTGAATCGTCCGTTGCCGCGTTAACGTGAAAGACGCCTATCGTCAAGTCTTAGTTGACCCGGTAGGGGCGTACGCGATGGGCGAATACGTAGTTGTGGATCTTCGCTTGCAATTCGGGTGGCGTAAAAGTCCCGGGTTCTGGGGGCTGATGGCTTCTGCGCTGGAGCATTCCCACACCCACTCTACGTTTCAAGATGCGGCTGTTTCCCCACAAGGGGCGGCTGCCGTCGAACATGTGTGTCTTGCCCCGCTGCGGGGGGGTTCGGTTACGTCCCTCCCTCGCGATTGTCGCACCGTTTCCGGTAGCGGCGGCTACGCCGGGAGTCGTTTTTTCGTGCGGGACTACGTAGACGACGGCATTCTTGTCGAGGTTCAGTGGTGGCCCGACGGTCGTCGCTGTATGCGGGCTGTGCAGTCGTTGGCGTCGGACCACTTGCGCTTGTTGGGCGTACGTGGCGCGTCCGACCCTCCTCTGTTGTCCGCCAGCAAAATCACTAACTGGGACACGCGTCTCGAAGTGCTGGGCTGGTTGGTGGACACATAGGTGCTTACGGTGACGGCGCCGCCACATGAGCGCTTCAAGCTTCGATTGCTTTTAGCGGAGTGGCCCCCGACTCGCACCTATGCTTCAGCGAAGCAGGTGTCGCAGCTGGCGGGTTTCCTCATGATCCAAATGCACATCTCTTTTGCCGTTCGTCCCGGGTCCTTCTTCGTGCATCGTTTGTTGGCTTCGGTTGGGATGCCGCGCATCGCTGCCGGTGATCACTTCGCTGGCCGAATGGCCAACCCGGGGCGGCGTGTTGCCCTTGGGCCCGAGTTCCATGCGGATCTCGAGTTCTGGCGGTGGTTTGTTGACAAAGGTGTTGACGCGCGCGGCGGGGTGCTGTCGGCGCCGATGTATCATTTGCTGGAGCGTCCGGCACAACGTATGTTGTTCTCGGACGCGTCAAAAACCGCCGTCGAGGGATATTGTCTCGAAACCGGTGTTCACTGGTGCTATGATCTTACAGCCCAGGAACAGTCACGGTTTTGCGGCTCGAGTAAGTCCATCCGCGGCGTGGACGACTTATCTATCAACGTGCTTGAACTATTGGGCATGGTTGTGTCGGCATTTGTCCTAGTGTCTTTGTGTGCCGATCGACCGTCAGCGACGGGAGATTGTGCTTTGTTGCGAGGAGACAACGAGGCCGCCGTGCATCGGGTGCGGCGGTGTCGGGGGGGGCTGGAACCGCGTTCCGGTGCCCTCATGCGTCTCCTCGGCGTTCTCGATGTGTCATCCGGATGGCATTTCGAGGCAACGCATGTGCGTGTTATCCACAACGCTGCCGCCGACGGTATCTCTCGATGGGATCGCGGCTCCGTTCTTGATAATTTGCGCGCCATTCCTCCCAACATCCCGTGGCAGGTTCGGGAACTGGGGACCATCGGCATTTCTCTTTGTACTTCGGTGTCGGCCTCGGACTCATGCGACACGCCGTTGCGGCCTCGACTGAACGAGCTTATTTGGGGCATTTTGGAGCAAGGGTAGACTTTCGGGTACGTTCTGGTGTTCCCGTCTTTCTTGATCGCGGCATTGACGATATGACCAACGTGTGGCATTTGTTCGAATACGTAGCGTACGCGTTTGCTACCAAGAAACTGCGGTCGGCGACCATCGAAAGCCATCTGTCGGCCATCAAGTTTTTTCATCGCATTTCACGCGGTTTCGAGCTCGACACAACTCACCCCATCATCGCGAGCGCCCTCAAAGGTGCGGCGCGCTCGCATGCCGAAGTGGGTAATCAGGCGACCGTGCGTCGGCCCGTGTCGTGAGCTATGTTGATTGCTGGCGAAACTTTGATCCCTGCTTGGCGTAACGGGGGGCGCGCGTTGTGGCTTGCGTTGTGTGCGTCGTTTTGTTTTTTGACCCGCGCGTCCGAAATGTTCGCGGAAACCCGGTCGCGTATCCACGAAACGTTTTGTTTACGGCGGGCAGACGTGGCTTTCTTTCGCGGGTGGGTACAGTTGGGGGTGGCGCAATGGTCGAGAGCCGACCTCGTCGGGGTTCGATTTCGTGGGTCTAAGGACGACCAGTTGCGCAAAGGGGCGGATGTTTCTAGCGTTCGGGCGGGTTCACCGAGGCCCGTGGGGGCCGGTGGCGGTGCTGTCGATCTTATGCTCGAGTTGATGTCTTGTTGTTTGTTTTCGCCAACGTCGGCTCCCCTCGTGGCGTATGGCAGTGGTGGTGGCAGATGGTCCATGTGGACGAAGCAACAAGCGACGGTAGCCCTGCGAGAAGTGGTTGCGTTGGCGGGCGTGCGGGCGGATGAGTACGCCCTGCACTCCCTTAGGATTGGGGGCGCAACGCACTCATCAGCAGGGGTGCCTCCCCAGAGACGTTGCAACGGGAGCGCCGGTGGGCGTCTGATGCCTATAAGGCGTACGTTCGTGGCCACGGGAAGGATGCCAGCCGGGTAGCAAATTTAATGGCCCAGGAGGAGATGGGTAACGGGATCCAGCCGGGGCAGGGTACAGATTGGGGGGAAGTTAACCCCATTCCAGAGCTAGAGGGGTAGAAGTCGACGTAACTACTTCAGCTAGTACGCAACCTTATCATTTGTGCCAAGCGGATAGAAAGAAGAAGTTGGATCTTGAGGTGCGCATCCTAGGGGTACAGCAAAGGGGGTAGGGGAGGGACGCAATGCGTCCGTAAGCTGAGCCAAATACCATTATTGGAGGCTGGCGTCGAAAGCTCGACATTGCCAGTTGGGATGGAACTTGACTCAGGGTTACGGACGATAGCGTGGGGCTGCTGTTGGAGCAGCCCCGGGGGCCTGCCCCTCTCTTCGCCCCCCGTGCTCCGAGAGGGGGTTGCGCAATAATATGATACAACTTCGAAAGCAAAATACAAAAGTAAACCTTTTTGACTGGATCCCCCAGTCGGGAACTAAGCCGAAAAAGTTGAGTCGGAAAAGCCCTTTTTCGACTGTGTAAGACAGCCCGATTTGGGCTTCAGTCGAAAAAGGCCGTTTTCGACTGACAACTTCGACTGTGTAAGAAACGGCCTTACATACACACCAAAAAAAGAATGCTCGCACGATGCATACTGCTGTAGAGGGATTCAAAGCTGCGACCTTCTACCCATAACGAACACATATATGCTACTTCGTCGTAACGTAAAAATATATATATATATAATACACATACACACAAAAAAAAAAATAATCGGAGGTGTGATTCGAAACCACGACCTTCCAACCATTACTACTCACCGCGGCGGGCTGCCGCCCGCCTAGGCTCCGCGCCCGCCCGTAATTTTCGAGGATACATGATACCTGGTATGCATTATGAGTGTAGAATTACAGGTAAATACCTGCTGTTTATTGTTGTCGGCATTTCCCCATATACCATGAGGCAACACCGACGCTTGCATGTGTCACACGTGTGACGTGCATGCGTGCAGGTGTTCTGGCCCCAAAACTAAAACAACAAAAAGGGATTTTTTCATGTTTTCCAATGGCCACACGTCCGACTTTGAAAGTTGAGGACATAGCTACAAATCCTGCCCAGACGTCACGCTTTTAAAATTTATACTTAGTGTTATTTTGGCCATGTTTTCACGTATATGTATTGTTCATAATACCACAGTGCCGATTTTCCGGTATAATAGTGCCTGTGAAATCGGTTGGCGCAGATGGGAGAAAGCAGTACTGTTTCCAGCCGACACATACCGGCATTACAGAAGGACCACCAATATCATACCAGGTATATTTTTATGACTTTATTTCGTTCTTACGCCACTCCCCTACGCACTTTCCGGAGGGGAACTTTGTACCGTATACAGGTGTGAAATGGCGTAAAATAGCAGGTATGAAGGTATGAGAGGGTAACAATAATGAAAGTATCACGTTAAACGTACGCATTCCCACCTTGTCGCCGTCGATGTGGGAGTCCACCAGCTGGGCCACAAGTCGCCCCTTCGACACCGCCATCCGCAATGCGCCGACATTATTGCACCTCAGCGCCTTGAAAACCAGCTTGTAGAACACCCCGTGATAGAGATTGTTGTGGGGATATCGAAAGAACCAGCTGCACAGAACCTTCCACAGCTCGACAGGCAAGCTGTTTAGCTGCTTAGGATCCCGGTCGACAACCTCCACAATCACAGCTACTAAGACGTACCGAAGCATAGTGAAAGGGCGCTTTACTTCGTATCCCGGGTGCGCCACCGTCTCCGCGTCTTCTTCTCTTTCCCCTCCTGTCCAGGGCAAAACGCAACAAATTCAGACTTGACTTGGTTAGGAGCGTGTCTTAGGAGCGTGTCGACTGCCAAAAGTTCAGTAAAACATCACACACCTACTCGTTGGCCAAACTTGGAAATAGCTAACGTCATGAATATATTCTTCAGTTACCGCAGACCGTGTCGTCTTCGTGTCGCGGCAGACCCCCTCTACTTAGTTTAGGCTATACTGGTATGTATGGTTACTCATATACGAGCTTCAGAACTATTTTACTCGAGCAGTATTACAGCAGTCTACACCATTGCATCATGGTGTGCGGCATACCTGAACCCGAATCATCGCAGTTGGAGACCGCGACACAAAATTTGGGTAACCAGGCCTGCAGCTGACCGTGAAGCAACTCCCGCACGGAGCTCAGGCGATTTGGAACCACCGTAGTGGTCGGCTGTGAGTCATAAATAGACTGAACGGAGGGAAAGCAATTGCACACCACGATAGCAGTGCAGTTAGATACAACGCACAGCAGTACGCACACTAGCAACGACAGTACTTGGTATACTACAGAGGGACCTATCGTACCGTGCGAGGGTTGACGAAGACGATATTGGCGTTTGCTGCCTTCTGGGTTATCCCCAGCAACGTTCTTGCGCTGTCTGTTCGCCTCTCTAATGGCAGATCCCTGTCAATCGCCATGGCTGCCAGTCCATCCACTAGCTCCTTGCAGTATCCAATTGGTTGGAGTAGCAGCTCCCCGTTGTTGTCTGACGAAAGTCGGTCAACAACCTGAACAGTGGGTCCGAGAAATGCACGCTTCGTATTATGCCGCTAACTGGGCAGGACGCAATCCAACTTATCGACAGCGTAGTGTACATAGGCAGGCTCATCTAACTGGACGAATCACTTTGATGGCAGCATGCTCATGTTGTACAGTGCGCTGAGCATGCCGAGTCTCGATTGCGTTAGTCGGGTTAATTTCCAAAATTTCGAGCACTACAACTGACTAGCAGCCGGACACTTCGAAACACAACACGAACATAGATTCAATCGCATTTCATATGGTGCGACAACCCTAAAATAAAAGCGAAAGAGAGTGGTCGCTGTCCCCACAATTGCCCAAAACGTATGTACATAATTTGAAACACAAATACTAGAGCGCATCAATATGGTGGGTTTGAGTTTTGAGCCTGGTGCAGCAACATCAAGCCCTCTCGCTCTTGTTAGGACGTAATATTAATAGATATAAATGCGTCTACAGGGGCCGACACGAGCAGCCCAAGCGGGCTCGCTTTCACAGGGCTTTTTGGCCCGATTAGCTTGGCCCGACTAGCTTCTTTCATTTCTTGCTGCTGTCGCTTTCACAGACTTCTTGGCCCGACCAGCGACTAGCTTATTGCTTGCAAATTTTTGGCCCGACTACGAGCTTCTTTCATTTTCGCTGCGGCATGCAGGCCAAAATGTCTAGCTTCTACCTTCCGCAGACGTACCACTGCCACAACCCCAAAAAAGCAACACCAACCCCTTCAGGAACCGCCAACAACTCTGCCTGGAGTTATGAACACCGAATACGACATCAACACCAACACCAAAATTTCCAAGGCTGACGCAACGAGGGGCAAATGGGCTGCTGCTTCAAATGCTGCTGGTTGTAGTGCCGCCGAAACTGTTGCTGCTCTGTGTGTGCAACTCCACTGACTATCTGATGCGCTGATGTGGTCTGCGTGTGGTGCTTATTATGCATCTACATGGGGCTCCCAAAAAATGCCGGTGCACTTGAGTGGGTATGCGTGTGTTTTTCGTTCAACGCACGACAGCATCACATACTCGTAGTGCCAGTTTATGTGTCAGCTTTTTTTTTTTTTCTTATCCTCCGGCGGATGGGGAAAAATAAAGCTTAAGCTCACCACACTTCCACGTATTATGTGTCAGCGCTATTCAGGACGCCAACCCTATTAGAATACAGTTGCCATTCATAGTTACCTACGTACAGAGAGTGTCAGTCGTGCCAAGTGATTCTACCGGCACTATACAGAGCAATGGCACTATTTAACCGGCTCTATAATAGCCCGTTCTTTGCCAGCAATGAATGTCAGCGAAACGCTTATATCTGTGGTACAGATGCCTTCACGCGACAAACTCAACAGCATTTTTAGCACAGCGCAAGATAGCGTCATAACAGAAAGACAAGAAGAGCATGGGGGAAGCGGGGAAGCGGGGAAGGTCCTGCTGTGCTCTACTCTGCTGCTGCACGGTGTGTATGTAACTGACAAAAGTTTTTGCAGTGCATGGGTGTGTTTTCGCGTCTCAACACAGCAGTAGTTTTAATAGTAGTTGGAGCCATCAGTTAGTTGCTGCTCCTGATGTGACAAACTCCTGTCTTCGTTCGTTCCTCATCATCGCTTTTAGGCTTGTGTGACTTTCCCCAACCTACCCCAACCGTAACCATCCGAAGCTATACCCCAAAGAACGGTCCATTGCGGCTTCCGCGCGTTTGTACTACTACTTCTGTGGCGGACAAGTTGTTTTGTTGCAGGCAGTGTTCTCAAGCCCAATAAAAATGGTGGTTACATCAAGCTTACCGAGGATACACAGAAAAAAACGTGTAGCCACCACTATATGAACAGGTCCCCTGCACTAATAATAAACATGTATAATGATTTAGCCATCTTTTTTGCTTATTGACCACCATGATTACTATGAACAAGGAAAAAACATCAGCAGCCAACGCATAATGAACGAACAAGAAGTACGTGTTTACGATTCTTTGGTATCGGGTAAAAAATATCATAAAATACAAAATATATTGCTGTTAATTATCCTGCTTTGCTGCTACTGCCTCCTCTGTTTTCCTGCTGTGCTACTATTAATACGAGCTCAGTACTTATTAAGTACTCGGTCACAGCTCGCTAACTCGATCGCTAGGATCCCTGTGCGCATTTCGTTCTCTTCTCTTGCTTCACCCTCCTTTGATTTGCTCGCTTTTTCCTCTCTTCATTGCCTACTTCACCGTTCCCTTCTACGTTTATGTTCATCATAGTGCTCAAGTTCTACGCTCACTTTTTATTCTGCCTAGCATTCTGCCTCCATATATTTCACCTCAGAAGGGAGAACATTTACACTGAAAAAACCCGATTATCTAGACGTATACGACATGGGGATTACGGCAGCACGTACAGACGATAGCAGTTACTTTTTGCATTTACGATGGGTCACCGAGGGGCACCAATCGTCGATCGATACGTGTCGACAAACTACGCTTGAGCTGATATGCAGGACCGGGGGTATTCTATACTAGAAATATACCTGGTACCACATATATGCATAAGGGGAGGGGGGAAGGGGGGAGGGGGGAAGGGGGGAGGGGGGAAAGGGGGAGGGGGGAAGGGGGGAGGGGGGAAAGGGGGAGGGGGGGGGGAGGGGGGGGGGGGGCGTCCTGCCTAAGAGACTGAAGTCTGGGTCTGGCCATCATCGTCTTGAATTTGTGGGCCTTCCAATGGCCGTCACAAGTTAGCGTAAGGCCGCCCTGACTTCTTCGCCTTGTTGCGTTCTCTCCCCAGTGCCATTGATGCACTTGATACCCTCTATGAGCCCAATGCCGTCTTTAGTCAGTTCCTAGGGTCTGCTAGTATGACGTTTTTTCTCTTTCCTTCCCTTGCTTCCTCTTCTTGTCTTGTTCTTTCTTGCTTTTCTTGTCTTTTCTTTTCTCTCCTTGCCTTTTTCTTTTCTTTTCTTCTCTTTTCTTTTCTTTCCTTTCCTTTCCTTTCCCTTCTTATCTTTTCTTTGTTTCTTTTTTCCAATCGACTTGCGTCTGACGTGCGTATGCGTAGTGATAGGTACCACGTGTACTATATATGTGGTGGTCTTTCTTGGGCGGCAAGCGGTATAGTCGGTTTTTCCAGGCTCGAGTAGTTAGACGTATGCACCAGTACAGACCTGGCACATCGTAGGCTGACTCCCGATTTCACTTTGTATATGCTTCTGGCGGAGGTATGAGTTGCGTCAGCTGTGATATGTGCGTGTACCGCCTTTGGTTTGTTTGTGTTTTTTTCCTGGGGAATTCCTCAACTCCAGAGTGACTGGAGCCTGTCCTGTGACCACGGACTTGATTATGCGAGTTAATGTGTGAGAACAACATACATAGGTTGGGTGGATGCGGAGAGCGCAAGTGTCTCCCAGAGAGCAGCGAATGAAGTGCGTACCTCAAGAAAAAGATCTGCGCAGGCAGATGCGTAAGCATCAGAGCTCTCTCGATCAAAAATTTTCTCCGCCACCCGCAGGAGAAACCGCCAGTCTGCCAGCCCATAATACAATCGCCACTTCGCTTGCGCAGATGCCTACACAGAAAAAACGGGGATGAGCGTACGCACCAAGGAAACACGTTGGATGTTGAAATATGGAACACGATGCGCCACGGAAACTCGCCACACGTCGAAATACATTGGACACGATAATCACCACCCGAAAAATATCCATCGCCGCTTTGAGCAATGGAAGTAGCAGAACACCCACAAGTGCTCCTCGAGTTGTTAGTAGTGTAGAGTTTTGGTCACCTGGTAGGGAGCTACACCCGCCACCGACGGGAAAGTGAGGAGTTTCACCATTGTCTCGGACACAGGCGCGTGTTCCGCCCATCGAAGCATCGGTCCCAAATGTCGTTCCAAGGACTCGCGACATCGCCCCAACGTCTCGAACACCTGCGGAATCATGCAACATCACGGACAACCAAAAAATATTTCAATAAATGTTGCTTGAGTTGCAAACGTTCAAGTCAAACGCGATTTTGTCGTCGATTTTGTGCGGGCACGGCAACGGCCAACGTCCGGATTCGCGGTTCGATCGTCGTGAGAACGAAGGCATTGAGACACACATGTTTCCTTGCGCTGCTTGTTGTGTTGCCAACTATCACTGCAGCTTTCACTGTCGCTGATTCCCTAAGTTACACCACGCGAGCCCTCACGCATCTCCTTTCGCTGCCTGTTGCGTCGCCAAATACTGCTATAGATGGCTCCCCAAGTTACTGACTCTGTAGTACCTGAATCCCTAACGTACTCTCCACGAGCGCTCTAACCAACAGAAACAACGCAAGCCGACCTTTTTCGTTCCGATTTACTCACTACCCACATATCAACGCACTATCGCCAGGTTAGATTCAACGATTGCACATTGAAGTCACAAGCCGTACCTCGTCAGCGTAAGACCTCAGCAGGTAGTCCAGCACACAGCATCCGTGATGCAAGCTCCCTTTTGCGCTGGGCCAGAACACTTTGAGGACAGCCATCGTCAGTTCCCGTGCTTTCTTAGCCAAGAACGCCCGGTGGGTATCTGACGGATCATTGTTGGCCAGCAGCATTGTCGCCCTGACAAAAAAAAGGAATCGAGTTGCGTCGGCGATTGTGTACTTTCTGCGCAGGCAATATCGTGCGCAAAACTACGATCGTCCAAGACACCCAGCGCACTCCTGATTTCATGGGGCTTACAATAGAAGTCACTCAATTTCATTCCCGCCGTGGGACACCATTGGGGTGTCCTACATTTTGGTGTTTTTCACAATGGATGGAACTAACCCTAACCCTAACTCATACGAAATATACCGATGAGTGTCCCCTAATGACGTCACTGGGGTGAAATGGTTGAAAAAAAACAATAATGTGTATCTCAGCACCTTTGCTAGGTATAGCGAAATTAATCTTGGTATACGGAAAGGAGGAAGCATGACTAGCGGCAACCGCGCCGGGGAAGTGTGAAGTTGTCATGGAGCTCGTTTCGATCAGACGCTCGCGTACAGGGGCATACATCATACAGACAAGTTAGATTGCATTTCTTGGACTAACTTCCACTGAATGCTGAATTCGTGCAAAGCGTACAGGCTCTTAAGGACATAATGCCTATTAACCATACTTCAAACCGCGTTTGGGGACAAGCTACCAGGAACCAGTCTGGGATAATTCGGAATTTTGCCGACGGGGTCGTGCATAAAGCAAAACAGCTTATTAGATACGCTATAGTAACCCACGGCTGTGGTGCAAGAACAATGTGCGCGGCCGTCAAATGGTTACCCTTGAGATTCCTCTAAAGTTTTCACGACAGACCCAGCGGCATCCGACTTTCTTATACTGGGCACGATTACCGAGGTTACCGAACGCAGGAGGAGAGGTCATTTTTGCGCGGGCTGGCAAGACCTTTACGCAGTCCTTACCTGAAAGATCGCTTCAGGTCTTCAGATACTTCATCGCCAAGTTCGGGCCGCTTGAACACAGCCTCACACCCTTTACGTGGACTCTTGCGCACCTCGTCCTCCTCCGGGATTTGTGTGATAAACGTAACGTATGACTCACACGCCCCGTCGCTCGACAAAAAAAGGATCATCTGCGCCAAATGTTAAAGGCGAAAGGCCACCTCGGTTACAGGTTATGGAGACGATATCAAGGATGAGCGGTGCCATTACTGCGTTGAATCGTATCCTATGTCGGGAGCACCGCGATTGTGGGTCTTAGTCTTCATCTTACCGCACGCTGGTATGCATTCAGTTCAAACAGTCGAATGCTTACTCTGATAACTGCGTTGCATACTATGTATCCGAAAGTCGTACCGCTAGTCTAGTGAAACGAAATGATCATACTTGGAGTACGAAATGGTATTACAGGTTATCCTGCAGTACAGAAAGTACGTACGGACGCAGTCGAAGGGGGACCTTGCTAATGGGTCATGACGTCATTGTCGAATGAAAGCCCTCACTCCCGTCGAGTCCGGCCAGCTTACATCGTGCGAAGGGCATTTTGTTTTCTGTTGTTGGTCACTTTTACTCTCCAGCTCAACCCGTAACAGGTTTTACCCTCAGCGGCCCGTGGTCACAGGTGCCTTCCCTTTCCCCTCTCGCTTACTACTTATTTTTCATCGCGCATAGGGTTCAGCATTCCCACTTTTCAGCTCTTTATGCTCGTCGATTTTAGTCGAATTTGCCGAATGCCGACAACATCAAAACTCAACTGCGGAGTATGCCTGCTGGTTTTACTGCCGTAGGCTCGAACATGGTCTTCGTACTTGGAGCATACAGGGTACGATGTATACCTGGTACCTCGTTCCAAGTTTATTTATACACTCTAAATCAACAATTTTACTCTCCAGCTTCACCCGTAAGAGGCTTTACCCTCAGCAACCTTCCGGACAAGCCATGGTCAAAGGAGTCTCGCCTTCTCGGCCCTTGTACCACAGGGGTATTACAGACAGCTGCACAAGTAAAAAAAGTTCTTACGTAACAGCTTGGAGTAAAATAAATGACGGGAGTATTTTTATTATGATACTTGGTACAGCCGTAAGTTACCTATTAATAGCGTATCTGCTGTTCACCACAATCAATAGTCAAGTAACGAACATCGGACGCGAACAAAGCGGTAATTCCAGGTAACAGAAGCAGCATAAATACGAGTGGATTGGGACAGCCCTCTCGGGGGTACCACGGGTATATGTATACGAGTACGTACGTAGACACGGGGGCGGCAGCAGCTGTATGTTTGATATTTTATAAAAAAAATGAAAGATATGTACTTCCATTCGACGGCTCACACCTTTTGAGTGCATTTTGAGTCACCTTTTCAGTCATCAGTGGCTCGTCCATGTCCAGCATGCGTGCGATGAGCATCTTGTCCTTTCGTCGTTTCTCAACAGCGTCCGATGCACGTGCCCCAACAGGGGAAGGTTCTGCCCCATCGATCTTCTGTGCCCCATGGCCCAAAACGCCACGAGTTGCACAATAATAGGAGGCGGGCAAGATAAAGAGATAAACACGGCCGTCGGTGGGTGTACTGGTGGGTACCCGTGACGCCAAACTGTTCGGAGACAATCCCCCCTCTTTATTTTAATCATTCTTTTCTTTCCAGCTCAACTCGTAAGAGGTTCAAGTTTTACCCTCAGCGACCTTCTGTCAGGACAAGACGTCGTCGGAGGTATCTTCCCTTTTCTCCCCGACATGTGCCTTCACTGCTGTGTTCATTTTTATCGCGCATACCAGGTAGGGCTCAGCATTCCCACTGCTGTTCAGCTTTTTATGCTCGACCATTTGCATCGAATTTCGCCAACTCGCGCTCTCGCACTTTCGGCCTGTCAATTGGTAAGAAATGTCAATTGCGGGGCTCGAACCTACGACATCGACCTTGAGTACGCGGCTTACTATTGAACCACCGGGGTCGTCGGTTTATATGTGGGCAGGGACACAAAACGCCAAAAAAAATGCTGCCTACAATACGCACGAGGTCAGTCCTACGCGCTGAAAAAGGTCCTGCTCCCGAAAAAAGCAAAAAAAAGCAACACAGCTAAAACCAAGCAGTAAAAACACGGAGCACAAGCACTTAACAGAAACTGCGGGGTAGTTGCGACAAGGCAACCACGACATCTCACAAATTATCGTCAAGTGCTCTAATACCTCTTCGTCAGGTCGAGCGCACCGCAAAAATAGTTTCGAGAGGCACCGTGACGTTGTCGCTTCCTAAGCTGTTCTCCCTCTTATACGCCTATGTAAACGCTCTGTGCAATTTGTCTCGTTCACATCCGTCATACCCACCAACCAATAACTGTCCCCACCTTGTCGTCGCATGGATCTAGTGGACTCTTCACCCCTCCATTGGCATGGTTCATCATCACCACGGCATTCAATTGAATCTCCATGGCGAGCACTCCCACGTAAACAAGGCCACGCTTTTAACCAGCAACCGATCTGACAAAAAAGGTCATTGGGGAGTTTGTAGAGATTTCATTTCTGGATGCTGCTGTAATTGCGTTTTTTTTTTGGTGGATACCAGAGGTCTCTGGCCGTGCCCCTAGACAGAACCGCCGACACCTTTTGTATAGCGTAGAATGGCATAGGGACAGGGTCATCAGGGAGTCGGGAGTCGGGAGCGGGTCGAAAACTGCAGGTTTCCGCAGGAAACTGCCGTTTGTGAGGCGATTGAATTCGAGATTATAATTAGGCCGACAGAGGCAAGAGCGTCCGGTCTCCAGTCGGCATGTCGGCATAGGACAGTGGTGAAGGCGACGAGCTACGAGAGCGCGTAATACACGAAGGAGATAACTGGTAGCTGGTCGTACTCGGCATTGTTGATTGGAAATAGGGTTATTTCGCCGTGGTGGAAGACAGCGAGACAAGTTTATCGATCGACTTTGTCCATCCCTCGAGGCGCGGGCAAAGGGTCGGTCTCGCCCGCGGCCAGCAACTCTGCAGACACCACATCCACGAACGGTGGGTGCGGCTGACCGTACTCCTGGACCAGTCGGGACGTTATAACCATCGCAAATACCTTCTCTACGACGTCTACTCCGAGCCCGCTGCATGCAGATTTGCCGGCAGGTCCACAGTTTTACGGTGAGACGGGACGGGCAAAACGTCACAAGCAGAAGGCATGGCGCAGTCAAACCGGGCCGCGTGCAGACACTTTTGTATCGAAGGCTGCTGTATGATCTATGAGGCCATCGTTTATGGTACCCCGATCCAGGTCACAGATATTCCTGACATTCATTTCGCCGCCTAAATATCAGGATGCCGACGTAAGACTTTGTTGATAGATCTCTAAAGGTGTACACGTAGCTGGCGCGGGAAGGCATGATGATGACTAAAGACGGTGGCACAGAACTCTTTCTTATATTATCCAGCCGTCGAGCCTGACTCGGTCTCATGCATATGGAGCAAAACTACGAGTGACAGCTCATATCATGCCGGGAAACATCCGGCCAAACAGTCCCCTTACACCTTATACATGAATCCCTTACCAACATATGGAACTCCATGATATAAGATGGATCATAACCGTCATGTTCATGAGGACAACCAACATCCCCCCTCCTCATTATACACGACGAACATACTAATATCCCCCCTGCTTTTGTGCATGACAAGGCACGACATCGCAGGGTTGATACATGGTCATATCGTAATAAACTCATATCAAACTCAGAACCCCAAAAACTCAAAACCAAAATTCCAGTTCTCAATTCAATAAGCCCTCCAAGCCTCAAACCAAGTAACAATAGTCTATCATGCTGCAAACATCAACCACTCTCGAAAATCATTGTCAGGTGGAAACGACAATAATTTTATTCTGGGAAATGACCAGGTAAAAACGGCGTCATCCTCGAAATTAGCCACAGAAAACGGCCTTTTTCTTCGGATTTATGGCTCAAATAAACTCTCTCGTTATCCCCGACTCGAAATTAGCCATAGAAAATAGAAAACGGCCTTTTTCTTCGGATTTATGGCTCAAATAAATTCACTGATTATCCCCGATTTCCTCGAGATACTAGTACTCAGTACGGGAGCTACAAGCTGAACCAGGAAAACAAACTCCGCATTATTGTACGAAAACGCAAACAACCGCAGAAACTCGATTTAATCGTACTCTGCACACTGCACGGCTCCTCCGTGCACGATGAAATGTGTAGCACACGTAGCGGCGGGATGTTGCACTGCTCAAAAACTCAAACTCGAATAACAAAATATCTTCCCCCCTAAAATAAGCTCCCGCAAAACGGGGAGTCGCACGTTGATGTGCTTCGAGTTCGACGTGCACACTGGGTTTTGTGCTAGGTTCTTCGCCCCCTCGTTATCCTCGAAAACCGCAATGTACGTCGTTCCAAACCCCGGGATGAAAAAATCAACACATACCGCGAGAACATCACCATCATCATGGTGTCTGCCAGATTAAAACGGCATTGTCCAATACGGCGGTACCGACTCAAACAGACATAATCATCAACTCGCAAAATCAAACCATAGTACCTCGTTTTTTCCTGACGAGTATGCATAACATCGGTGCTATACATATTTTGAGTAAGCATGGGGTAAGTCCGCGCGATCAGACAACGCATAACCAACGCGTCAGCGGGACAATACTCAAGTCACGGATACTCGAACTAGACCGAACGCGCCTCAGCGCAGCTCATGGTCTGTTCCATCTCGTGCGCTTTGCCATTAGCCGAGATTTGTCAAACCAGAAATAAACAAGCCTCATTCTATAACAAAAACAAGAAACACAATCAAGTCCGTCTCAAGCAGGCTCACAATCAAAGTTAAAACAACAAAATCACAATCACCCAGCATCATACCCATTCATTTTAAACCCAATGCCACAAACACTACTGCTGGTGGTCCCTCCGCTACGGCAGCCTCCTTCCGGTGTCTCATGGCATCGCCGCAGCTCGGGCACTCCAGCCTATCCTCCTGAATGAAGAAGCCGTTCCTGGCGCAAGATTGATTCCACACAAGCAGCGGATGGATCGTGCAATCGAGCGATTAGGTCGACATAGAAAGGTTGAACTGCTCTTTTCATCAAGAATCCCTCGCACATGCTCAGTTGCCCTGTTTTCAGATCGCTCACCAAGAGCCCTCTATACTCATACCCGTTATACCTACGTGAATATCTTCAGCAATGGCAGTATCGCAATGCTACACTGAGGGGGGTACTACACTGTTGTACAATGATCCGCAACGCAGACAGTATCTGGGCGTATCATATACTCGCAGACAAGTCAACGTGCAATCGATCGTGCTGGTGTGTCATTCTTACTCGTATCCTCTTGTATCGATAAGTGCCAACAGACGTGCGGACACCACGGGATGTACTGTAGTGCTGCATGCTGTTTCTACGCTATATATGGGAAACGTCACACGTCAAAGACATGCCGGGTACATCAGTTGACGGCACTCCTGCCCCTTGACGGACAGCTGTCAAGGACTTATACACCCATTACTGTAGTCCAAAAATACCTTGACGGGACAAAACTGCTCTTATAATGCCGATGCAAGTACAAAAATGCTTTGCATGCAAACATAATCAAATATGCAAAATAATGCAGCAAATAACGTACACATTTGTCGGCATTTCGACGACGGTTCAATATACCGACAACTTGCAATTTGCCAGTAGGCACATCATGCGGCACCATGTTCAGCAGTGAGTCAGCAGCACCATAAACCAAGCAAAATCTCAGCTCAAAGGGCACTACTAGCAACACAGGTTGATCACTCCTGTACTGCTCATCATGCATAGTGTTTTCAAGGGGCGTCCTTGTATTTTTAGCATTGCTCGGCATACCCGCGAAACCGTACCTCAACCCTACCCTAACTTTTGCAAGTAATTGATTCGCGCAATTTTCGTACTGCTGTACTCTGCTGTACCGATGATATGATATGGTACAACATGTACTGCTGTGTGTGCATTCTTTCAGCATTTCACTTTCACGTATAAAACTCAACTCCGACTTACTGTGCCGTTTTCGTACTGCTGTACTCTGCTGTACCGATGATATGATATGGTACAACATGTACTGCTGTGTGTGCATTCTTTCAGCATTTCACTTTCACGTATAAAACTCAACTCCGACTTACTGTGCCCTGCCCAGGCGCTCCGCCAGGCAGCCACAACACGGAATCAGACATGTTAGTCCTGCAGTACGTCTACTACAGATCACTTCAGTCATCCTTCATTCTCAATCAATCTCAATCTTGGGGGGTGGTTCGTAATTCTCAAATCAACATGAAACAAGCCAAAACGAAAAACATCAGCAGCAAGCAAAATAGCACGTGCCTGGTGCGGGCCTATGCCCTCGCTGATGGCCCGTTGTTCATTTCTCCTTCACTCGCGCTCGCTTTGGGCATCTCCTTTTGCGTGCATGCTCCGACCCCCAACCGATGGTGCAGACCCTTCCACCAGTGCCCACCACCGCTCTCTCAATGCAGAATTCAAACGCGTGTTCCATCGCGCTCAAAATCTCCTCAACCTCTCTCCCGGCACCTGCCGGCCAAGTAATCCCATCTCTCCTTTTCTCTTCTCTTGTACAAACTACAGTAGTCACATATTCAGGCACAGGCCTGGTTGTACTGCGGGCTTGCAGACACAGTTGTAGCAGTGGCTTTTGCGGCGGTAACGGCGGTGACGACGGCAGCGGCGGCGGCAGCGGCGACGGCGGCGGCAGTGACGGTGGCGGTGGCAGCGGCGGTGACGATGACGGCGGCTGTGACGGCGACAGTGACGGCGGTGGCGGCGGCGGCGGCAGCGGCGGCGGCAGCGGAGGTGGTGACTGCGGTTGTGGCGGCAATTCTTCTTTGTATGCGTAGCAATCCTCTGACGACTGCCTTTTCTGCAGATGGGGCGACTGGGGCAGCTGCTGCCTCTGCAACAACTGCTTCTCTCCAGCGCCGTCGCCACCAGCGCCATGCAGATCTACCAGCTTCGGCTCATGTTTGGCTTTGCTGGGACCGCGCAGTTGCTGCTGGGGCGAAACATCTCTCTCTTCTGTCTCTCTCACATCTCTCGCTCATCTCTCGCTCTCTCTCATCATCGAACAAAATCACTCTTTCGTCCATTTTCCGCACCACATCAGCTTGAAGCTTGTGCTCCTCTCGAAGAAGTCGTAATGCGTCATGCATCGTCGACACCCGCCAGGACCAAAACGTATAGTCAGGCCATACACCTCTTCAGCATATAACGCTCGCAGTGCTGCCTCAGCGAGTCCGACCTCTCTCTCCCGCTTCTGCAACGCTACCTGGATCTCGAGTAGCTTTATTTCCTCTGTTAAATAATCTACACTAAAAATGCCAGAATCCCCCGGACCTGACATGGCTCTTTCCCACCTCTGTAGGCTGGCCTTGGCTGCGCATACCAATAGAAATCAACCGACCCACTAGTGTGTTGATAGATCTCTAAAGGTGTACACGTAGCTGGCGTGGGAAGGCGTGATGACTCAAGACGGTGACACAGAACTTTTCTATTATCCAGCCGTCGAGCATGACTCGGTCTCATATGGAGCAAAACTACCGAGTGACAGCTCATGGCAAATCATGCCGGGAAACATCCGGCCAAACAGTCCCCTTACACCTAATACATGAATCCCTTACCAACACATGGAACTTCATGATATAAGTGTGGTGAAATTGGAAAATCACTTGGATTTAGAAAGGAATCTAGGTTATTTGGTTCAAGTATTGGGGAGCCAAGGGTTTCAGTACGAATTCTGTGGATCTTCCAATAGGGGTTATTATATTTAAATGGGCCAATCACAGGCTAGGAATAACAGATGTGGTAAAACGGGGCGGTACAACAACCTGAGTGAGCGTAGAAAGGAGTCCGAGCTACGGCGGTAAGCACGGAACCAAGAGATGATCTACCAGGAGTATGTGGGAACTTGTACAGCAGTAGGCCATCGAACAACAGTGTTCTCGTAGATACCCTTGCAGAATAGAGCTGATTCTAAAAGTCGTTAACAGCAGGAGACATGAGAAGCTAGTATAGGATGTCTGTAAGCTAGACTGCTCGCACGGGACAGCTTTGTTAGGCAAGGTGAGGCACCCGTTGAGTACCCCATCTTTAGGGAAGAGTATATTCGGAACAACTGAGTGCGCCGCGCAGCAGGGTCACCGCCCCCCCCCTCTGTCAGTGCACCTCATCCCCCGATCTCATCCAACCAGAAGTAATAATAAAAAGACGATAAAAATAACCTTGTGCCTTGAATTGTGAGCTACTGCAAGAGAGAGAAGAATCTGTTCATTTGGGTGACGGTAATTGCATCACAGATCTCCACATTTAGTGAGGGTCAGCCCAGCAATAGCCACTTTCACCACACTGGCGTCGTCGGCAGCCTCTCTCTTCTTTTGCTCCTCGGTTCAGCGTTACTATGTCGTCTTCGTCTGCTTCTTCTGGCCCACCCGCGTCCTTGATGGGTGAGTTGAGTAAGGGTATGAGGGAGGGTGATAAGCACACCCTCGCACTCCAGTTGGGGCGTATGTACGCCCGTACGCGCGCTTTGGGGTCGATATCGGATCCTGGATCGCCTGTCAGCTTTTCTGACCGCCCAACTGATGCTGTGGTAAAGGGGGCGCCCGCTAGGGGTCTCTCCCGCGTTCCGCTTAGGGGTAGGCCGCGTCGCGTGTCAGTCGGCAGCTGTGCGGTAGGTAAAAGTTGGGGGGGTGCCAGCTGTGATTTTCTATCAGTAGTAGGTCACCTCGCAACGAAATCCCTTCCCCTTCCCCCGATCCAACACTCTGTTCGGGAAGACATACCACTAGAAGTTAATACACGTTCGCGCCGTTGTCAAATTAGACTGCTGTATCGGTGGGTTCAAAAACCGAGCTAACCGACATCGTCGAAATGTTTGAGGTACTTGTAGGATAAGTAGGCCCCCTCCGTCGGTTGCATGTTCTTTGTTGTCGTTTTCCCCGTCCTCGCCAGCAGATACAAAACGTGTAGATAACTTAGTCCGTGAGGGGGTAGTCCCGCGGAAGATAGCGATAACCGAGGTGGTAGTCCCGAGGCGTCCCAGATTCTGGGGCAAGATACGGTCGATACTGCATTATACGCTGCAGTTGAGTACCAAGAGGCAGGATGCGATCTGTCTAAGAACGGTAAAAGTAGTCGTAGAGTATCTTTTCGCCTTCTAGGTAGTGACGGAAGTAATTACCCCAGAACTCCTTCGAGCGTAAATTTAACATCTCCTCTCTGCACAAATCCCGTTGTTCGTAATCATGCGACGCGATTTGGCCGTCCGAAACGTAGTAACGATTGAAATAGGCCCTTAATTGTTGCACGATTTCGAAGCGGTAAGGATGTACCGAGTATAGCAGTGAGCAAGCAGACTACTGTAGGGGTCTGCGCACCCCCTTCGGCTGATCAACCGAAGTGGACACATGCCATGGAAATTTCGAGCGCACGAGCGGTGTCAGGAACAAGGTCAAGGAAACATAGGAGCATTTGGTGTTACCCCGGCAAAGGTATCCCCAGTTCCTCTCGTGTTTCACTGGCACATGAAAAAGGAAAGTGTGTCGGTTCTTTGGGCAAGATTGATCTTAGGTCGCAAGTAGACCATGTTATACAGGATTTCAAAAGCGAGAAGGATAGTTTTAATCTTGGGTCGCAAGTAGACCACGATATACAGATTGTGAACAGGTTGGGTAGCTTTGATCTTGGGTCAAGTAGATACCGTGTTTCACACACTCAACAGAGGTTGAGTAGAGTAGATGAAAGTCTGGATGAGTTCACTCTTGCCCCACAAGGGGACAGTACCACTGTTAATGCATCTAACAGGAGCTCGGCTTTCTTATATATGCTGACGCGGATTCAGCACCGAAAGGCAATACCAGAAATAGTACTAGTAGTGCATTTTTTTCTGATCCTGACAGATCCCATGTCAGTATACACGCTTTTGATTCTTCCGCTAGGGAAGATACGTGTGAACTTTTAGTCTTCGTGTTCCCTCCTAATCGTGTACGTTTGTGCCAAGGAGAGCGCGCTGACTATTTATCGATATATTACGAGAGCGGTCGGTGGAGATATCATGCTCGATAGACAGCGTCATACGACAGGAGCGCAGCTGTTCGCGAGAACCAAAGCGCTGAGAATGCATTTTGTTAGGTCGAGATAGCTGGTCATTTTTTCCTACGGCTATTCATTGATGATATTGTCTGTTTTTCAGCTAGTGGCACAGAACATGTGCAGGATCTGGACAATTTTTTTCAACGATTAACGAAATTTGACCTCAAATTAGCGCCAAAGAAAGCACATCTAGGTGTTAAAGTTATCAATTTTTTAGGCCATCGCGTCACAGCGAAAGGAATGGAACCAGATCCGGGAAAAGTAGAAGCTATGACTAAGTTGCCCATGCCAACGAATGTCAGCCAGTTGCGATCATTACTAGGAGCACTTTCGTACTACAGGAAATTTTTACCACAAATGGCAACTTTAACACGACCCCTCAACAACCTCTTGAAAAAGAACGTTAAATTTGTGTTCACCACGGAGCACGTTGAGATCGTTCAAGTCTTAATGAAACGGCTGTCGAGCCCAGACGTTTTAGCTTTTCCAGACTTTAAAGCAGCCATGTCAGGTGAACGACCTTTCCGTTTAATTACAGACGCATCTGTTGATGGGTTGGGAGCAGTAATTAAACAGAAACAATCGGATGATTCTATCAGACCTTTAGGTTTCCTGAGCAGAACGACAATGCCAAATGAACGAAACTGAAGCGCAACAGAATTGGAGTGTGCCGCTATTGTGTGGGCGGTTAAGAAAAACAGACAATTGTTTTACGGTATCCCTTTTGTAGTAGTGAGTGACCACCAACCGTTGAAAAACTTGGAGAGCTTATCCACGAAAGTTAACCGAGTACAACGATGGTATGATTTTCTTAGTGCTTATTCTCATACGTTAGAGTACCGACCAGGGAAGGCCAATGGTAACGCAGATTTGTTATCGCGTTTACCATTGCCGGCCACGGAAGCTGATAATCACCCTGATGTCCGCTTGTCCGACCCTACAGATATTGATGTCTATCTGATCGGTGCGAGCGGAGTGCATTCTATGCAGCTAGCCGAGCCAACGGGTTCTAGCTTGGATGGGCTGAAAGAGCTGGACCCCGACTTGATTTTTACGGTGGGGGAGAGAGAATTGAGGACAGCTCCTCTTACCACCAACGAAAAATCTGTTAGAGCATGGCAAGTCATACAGAACGAACGCGCGAGCAGACAGTCGGTAATAGATCAGTCAAGTAGTAGTTTTGCACCTCTGGTACAACCGTCGCAAGTAGTTAGTGGTCAGTGGGAACCAGGGAAATTATTGCATGCGTGTCCTTTAACTAAGGAGGGAAGACTTCTTTTAGGCATGAAAGAATTGCAACAAGTAGGCGTGATTGATCCCATTGAATAAGGTAGTAGTGCTGGAGTCGCGGATAACTCTGGTAGTGGAAATAATATGGAAGAGCTTCCACAAGAAGAATTGGATAGTTCAGAAGCAAGAGAATTTGGTGAAAAATTATGCGAGAAAACTGCAAAAGATTGGACTATTGCACAACGAAAAGACGAGACTTCTAGCATTGTTATCGAAATTTTACGTGCTGGAATAGCGGTTGCAGAGATATTGGATGAAGACATTCCAGATACAGTAGATAAGTTGGAGGTAAGAAGATTAGTAGCACAAGGAAATATATTGGAACTTCCTGACTCCCAGAAACTCTTAGTAAAACGCCTTTCCGTAGAACCTGCACCTCGTGTTGGCAGGAACCCAGGACAGTATGAGCGATTATTAGGAGAGGAGCTAGTTAGAACTTATGTCCCTTTGTTATTAAGACCATGGGTTATGGACTGTACTCACAAGGAGGCAGTTCATTTGGGAGAAAAAGTGACACTTCGAATGTTGCAGAGATACTATTGGTGGATTGGTATGGAGGATAGTGTAAAATGGTGGATACGTAGATGCTATACCTGTCAGGCCAGAAAAGCTGTGCGCAAGACAGTGAGATGGCCGCTAGTTTCTTTACCTCTTCCCAGCCGTCCCGGACAGATGGTTGCTTTCGACTCATTAGGACCCTTACCTAAAACGGAGCGTGGTAACACTTACGTTTTATTGTTGGTTGATTTATTTAGTAGACATGCAGAAGGATATGCTATTACTAAAGAAGAGAAAACAGCAAGAGGGTGTGCGGCTAAGATTGTAGATGATTATATACCAAGATGGGGATGTCCTCATACCTTTTTATCAGACCGAGGTACGGAATTTATATCGCAAGTAAGTACGGCAGTTTTTAAAACTTTAGGGGCTGTAAAGAAATTTACTAGTTCGTATCACCCCCAGACTAATGGCATGGTTGAAAGGTTAGATCATACCCTGTGTCAGATGTTGTCATATTTGATTGCTGATGACCAGAAAAATTGGGATGATATGTTGATGCACGCCGTAGCAGCGCACAATAACAACGTCAGTAGAGGTACTGGGTTAGCTCCTAACGAAGTGCACATTGGCAGATATCCCAGGTTACCTATGACTATATTGGAAGGGCGTGGTGTTAGGGGTCATCAAGGTCTAAAGCAAGACCAGCTAGATTTCCTTGGACTTATGCGTGATAGGCAGATTAAGGCTTTCGAATTGGTAAGGGAGGAAGATCGTTTGATTAAAGCTAGACATGCTGCAGCAAACGAGCATCTTGAAGAAATAAGGAGTAGATACCCCGAGTATAGTGCTGGAGAATGGGTATGGGTATATAACGATCATAGTACAATAGCAGGAGGTGGACAACATGTACTAAAAACGAGCGAAACAGACTCAAGAAGTAAGAAATTTTCTTTAGTAGCCAAGTTAGCACAGTGTTGGACAGGGCCATATAAGATTCTATTCGTAGGACCGGGAACTGCGAGTGATGGAAAAATGGTCGGTAGAAATTTATTGTTGTTGGAGATTAGAAAGGATGAGCCTGGTAGAGAAATCAACGCCAGAGTGTCGGTGTATCGTTGTAAGAGGTGTTTTAATCCGCATGAAGGAGCAGAACCACCTAGATTTTTGCCATGGGCGATGAGCAATTATGTGTTGAACAAGTATTCGGAGCGGTCACCACCTTTCCATTTGACGGCGGAGGACGTTACGATGGAGTTGGACCAGCACCGTATTTTACCCACTTTTATATCAAAGCACAGGATCTCAAGAGGCTTAGGCGGTAAGAATGCAGTCCAGTATTTTACTTCTTGGGACGGAGTAGAGGTAAAAACATGGGAGCATGAGACTGACCTTGAGCAATAATATGGTAGTTTGGTATCTAGGTACTGGGCAGGAGAACCCTTGCAAGTCGGAGGCGAAAATGCAAAGTATCGAAGATTTAGAGTACAACTCGCCAAGCGTAGCCTAGCCTGTGCACGGGGTGATAGACATGTAGCCACCGGGTATAAAGTTTGTTGCGATACTAGGGGAAGACCGGGAATTTATGATCGAGACATTATTGGATCGTACATATATTTCAAGACGACCCATAATGGTTGGCAGCTAGCTAGAGTGGTAATGGTAGCTGAGGAAGATGCTCCGAATCAAGCATTTCCACACACAATCAAATTGCTGGACATGGGAAAGAGATATAATAATGTCCACCTTCACAAGGACAAGTTGAAGACTTTCAGTGAGGAGATAGGAACCTGGTGTTGGCATGTGCATATCACTGCGAAGAGTTGTAAGAAGTTCATACATGCTGACTAGAGTAAATCAGGAGGATTCCAGGATTCTGGGCGGAAATTATGGAAAATAGGTATCGGTAGAGGGCTAGCTCAACCCAGACTAGTTTAATGATGCCCCACCGATGAATTACCTTGAGATGGTAATCAGTAAATTTGCAAGTATATGGGTGGAGATGGAGGCTAAATAATGTGGAAAATAGGTATCGGTAGAGGGCTAGCTCAACCCAGATTTGTTTAATGATGCCCCACCGATGAATTACCTTGAGATGGTAATCCGTAAGTTTGCAAGCATATTTGAAATAAATGGAGGATAAGAGATGTGGAAAATAGGCGAAGAATAGCCATTGTTATACAACGTGATAGGTTGACACGGCAGCAATTTCAGCCAAATACGTTGTTATTTATTTGTACACCTTGTTAGAAGGTGACAATGAACTTGGATGGGCTATTGTGGTGAAATTGGAAAATCACTTGGATTTAGAAAGGAATCTAGGTTATTTGGTTCAAGTATTGGGGAGCCAAGGGTTTCAGTACGAATTCTGTGGATCTTCCAATAGGGGTTATTATATTTAAATGGGCCAATCACAGGCTAGGAATAACAGATGTGGTAAAACGGGGCGGTACAACAACCTGAGTGAGCGTAGAAAGGAGTCCGAGCTACGGCGGTAAGCACGGAACCAAGAGATGATCTACCAGGAGTATGTGGGAACTTGTACAGCAGTAGGCCATCGAACAACAGTGTTCTCGTAGATACCCTTGCAGAATAGAGCTGATTCTAAGAGTCGTTAACAGCAGGAGACATGAGAAGCTAGTATAGGATGTCTGTAAGCTAGACTGCTCGCACGGGACAGCTTTGTTAGGCAAGGTGAGGCACCCGTTGAGTACCCCATCTTTAGGGAAGAGTATATTCGGAACAACTGAGTGCGCCGCGCAGCAGGGTCACCGCCCCCCCCCTCTGTCAGTGCACCTCATCCCCCGATCTCATCCAACCAGAAGTAATAATAAAAAGACGATAAAAATAACCTTGTGCCTTGAATTGTGAGCTACTGCAAGAGAGAGAAGAATCTGTTCATTTGGGTGACGGTAATTGCATCACAGATCTCCACAACATTTAGTGAGGGTCAGCCCAGCAATAGCCACTTTCACCACATAAGATGGATCATTACCGTCGTGTTCATGGGGACAACCAACAGATTTCCAAACAGCGGTGTGTATGGTAAGGCAAGTAAGGCCATTGTTTATGATACCTCGATCCAGGTCACAGATGTTCCTGACATTCGTTCCGCCGTGTAAAAATCAAGATGCCGACTTAAACGAGTCTAGATGCAGAACCAAAAGGCCACTGTTTATGGTACTGCACCCCGATGTAAGTCATAGATCTTGATATATACAAGATTCGCGTACAGTAAGATCTGTGTACCATGCATGTGGAGACGAATGTTGGTTCTTACAATTTCCAAGATCAGAAATCCACCGAAAGGGGTGCTTCGTCCCGATCTCACCCTGAGAGCGAGACAAGGTATCGTACTTCTTCTCCAGATGTTGTCTCGAGGTTAGGCCGCAATTTGCCCTCGCGCGCACACACGCACAGAGCAGCAGTAATTCGCGAAGATGCGGCAGCCCCCTGGGCCATTTGCGGAGCAGCTGCCGCTTAACCCTCGCGCACCTCGATCTCCATGGGCTGTAGCGTGCTGTGGCCCTGCGGCGCGTTTGTGTGTGTTTCGGCTTTTCGAAATCGTACAACAACCCTAGAAGGTTCTGAAAAATGCCAACGAATATTAATATATTGAGTCTACATCTAGACTCTTTTTTACCATACACACTGTTTGGAAATGTTACGTCGGCATCTTGATCTTTAGGCGGCGGCACGAATGTCAGGAACATCTGTGACTGGATTGGGGTACCATAAACAATGACCTAACAGCAATGTTCAATATATTCGTTTGCATTTTTGAGAGGGGTGGTTGTACGATTTCCAAACTCGAAACACACACAAACGCGCCGCAGCGCTACAGCACGCTACACCCCATGGCGATCGAGGTGCGCGAGGGTCAAGCGGCAGCTGCTCGGCAAATGGCCAAGGGGGCTACCGCATCTTCGAAAATTACTGCTGTATTGTGCGTGTGTGCGCGCGGGGGCAAACTTGCGGCCTAACCTTGAGACAACATCTGGAGAAGAGATCCCTTGTCCCGATGTCAGGCTGAGGTCGTTGTTTATGACACCCCAATCCAGGTCACAGATGTTCCTGACGTTCGTTTCGCCGCCTAAATATCAAGATGCCGACGTAAGGTTTCTAATCAGTGTAAAAACGAGTCTAGATGCAGAAGCTAGCAGCAATGTTCAATATATATTCGTTGGCATTTTTCAGAGGGGTGGTTGTACGAAATCGAAAAGCCGAAACACGCACAAACGCGCCGCAGCGCCACAACTCGCTACAGACCATGGCGATTGAGGTGCGCGAGCATCAAGCGGCAGCTGCTGCGCAAATGGCCCAGGAGGCTGCCGCATCTTAGCGAATTACTGCTGTTCTGTGCGTGTGTGCGCGCGGGGGCAAATTTGCGGCCTAACGCGACAACATCTGTGGAAGAAGTACCTTGTCCCGATCCCAGCATAAACACCCCTTTTCGGTGGATTTTCTGATCTTGGAAATTGTCAGAACCAACATTCGTCTCCACATGCAGTGTACACAGATCTTAGGCCATTTCTTACACAGCAGTCGGATTCCGCCAGTCGAAAACGGCTTTTTTCGACTGGACTCTTCTGGTCCCTCTTCTTATCGTCGGTCGAGTCGATTTCATAGTTGTTGTGCTCTTCCTAGAGGCGGTTGGTGTGAGGGAGTACTGCTGTGCTGCTGTATGGCAGTCGAAAATCGGTTGGCAGCTCTGTCAGCTGTGCTTCGAGCGTTCTTCGCGAGTAACGCGTGCTTCGCGCGCGACGAACCTTCGTCCAAGCGGGTTGGTGGCGTTGGGCTTAGCCGAAAGCCGCCAAAGCGATGTATGTCCGTGGCGTTGCACTCAGCCGAGAGCCGCCAAAGCTATAGCAGGCGTAGCCGTTGTTGGCAAAATGGCATCGATAACGCGCGCTACTGCTGTCCTGTGATACACGCTGCTGGCGAGCGGAGCTAGGAGTGCGCCACGCTGGCTTGCGGTGAGAAGCAGCAGCAGTTATAGCAAAGGCAGCGTCGGCGCTGTTGTATGATACTGCTGTGTGGTACCTGGTATGGGTGTGTGGGCGTGTTGGTGTGTGCTTTGTGGTGGGATGAGCGATACGATGGGTTCAAATATCAAAAATCAGGGAGTAAAACTTTTTCGACTGAGTTGTTTGACTGGTCCATGGAGGATCCAGTCGAAAAAGTCAAGTTTTTCGACTGGATCCGCCAGTCGGAATTCTCAGTCCAAAAAAGTTGAGTCGAAAAAGCCTTTTTTGACTATGTAAGAAAGCCCGATTTGGGCTTCAGTCGAAAACGGCCGTTTTCGACTGACAACTCCGACTTTATAAGAAATGGCCTTACTCTAGGCGAATCTTGTATCAATCAAGATCTGCCCTACGTCGGGGTACCATAAACAGTGGCCTGAGATCGGGACAAAACACCCCTTTTCGGTGGATTTTCCGAACTTGGAAATTGTCAGAACCAACAGTCGTCTCCACATATGTCATGCAGTGTACACAGATCTTACGTTAGGCGAATCTTGTAGAGATCGAGATCTATGGCTTTCATTGGGGTACCATAAACAGTGGCCTGATAACGAGTCTAGATGCAGACGCTAACAGCAATGTTCAATAATACAATATATTCGTCGGGATTTTTTAGAGGGGTGGTTGTACTATTTCGAAAAGTCGAAATACACACAAACGCGCAGCAGCGCCACAACACGCTACAAACCATGGCGGTCGAGGTGCGCGGAGGTCAAGCGGCAGCTGCTCGGCAAATGGCCCAGGGGGCTGCCGCATCTTTGTAAATTACGCTGTTCTGTGCGTGTGTGCGCGAGGGCGAATTTGCGCCCTAACCTCGAGACAAAATCTGGAGAAGTACCTTGTCTCGCTCTCAGGCTGAGATCGGGACGAAGTACCCCTTTTCGGTGGATTTTCCGATCTTGGAAATTGTCAGAACCAACATTCGTCTCCACATGCAGTGTACGCAGATCTTACTACTGTAGGCGAATCTTGTATAGATCAAGATCTATGGCCTATCGGGGTACCACAAACAGTCGCCTGAATGCCGACTGTTGTGCCAAGTGACGAGAAGCCAAAATTGACTAAAATATTATTTAGACAGCCGGATGTTGATTTGGGATTTTCAGTATGACAGTTTCGTATAATTTTCGTGCCGGTCCGGGCTTCTGGACTATTATTGGGTGCCTAGTAGTACCTGGTTGGCGTTTTTGATGGTAAACTGCTGTGCGCTCTCGCTCGGGAGCTCACTCTTCTGGGAGATCTTACGCACGAGTTCTCTTCTCGGAGGTCTCACGCATGAGTTCTCTGCTCGACTTGCCTCTACCCTGTGGATGGGCGACGTAATACCACGATTTGAAACCTACCCCGCTTGGAGCTAACGAACACTCTAGAGCGAACCAATTCGGTCTAGCCTCATAAGGGGTCTACGGGTCAGCAGTATTGGAACAGGGCCGTGCTTTCATCGAAGCTTGGTGGGGAAGGAAGGTCCATGTTTGTGGAGCTAACCTTTTTCGACATCAGCGGAGACGAGCAGCAAGGCGCAAGGAGGAGTCCGGTGGGGAGAAAGAGAGAGCTATCGCTGGTGTGGCAGGGAGAGATGCTGTACTGCCATCGTCGGAATTCTTCGATGGTGGAAGAGCGAGGGCAGCTTAATAGGCGAGTTGTCTTCGGACCCAGAGATGATGTTTTCGTGGAGACGTCGTTTTCAGGGAGAAGCCACTCTTGCTGTAGACTGCGTACAGCAGTAGTAGCTAAAGCCCTACGGTGGAGCATGACCGTAGACAGGGAGTAGCAGCAGCTTACGTCCAAGGTGATAGCGTAACCTAGGACACCTCCACCGTATACAGCGGGCAGAGGGGTTAACAGCAGCAGCTAAAAGCCCTATAGCGGAAGTACAGCCGTAGGCACCCTCGCCGTGTGTGCGAGCGGGGGATTCGTAGTCGCAAGGCACTTATGTTGTTATATATTTGCCGTGCGCTCTCTACTTCAGAAGGTTGGCTGTGGAGGCAGCAGGTATGGGGTTATCTGCATTTACAGCGAGAAGTCCCATGGCCGCCAGCTATGTGCTTCCTGCTGCTGCTAACATTGGCAGGAATGGACGTGGGTTGATCGTGGCTGGCTGTCTGCAGCAGTACCATTTACCGATATAGGGATTCGTCCGGGCAACAAGTCGAGCGGCATGGCCGCACGCACCCCATGACATGCAGCAGCAACAGCAGCAGCGGGCGAGGTCATGGAAGGAACAGATCGGTTCATAATTTCGCCAGCCGGAGCTTTATGGTTCGGCAACATCGCGGGGCGCGGGGGAGGAACAGGTCTGATCAAAGTGGTGAATCCATTTTTACGATGGATTCCTTTTTTGATCGAAATATTGCTTTTGGTCGAATATGACGTTTATTGATTTACAGCAAGAGTGGAGACCCGTCAATAGCAGGCGATTTATTGGCGGTTAGAGTGGAGACCCGCAGATAGTAGGATCTAAGATTCATTCTGGACGGTATACGTAGCCTTTTTCACCTGGTAATTCTGAAGTGTGTTCTTATGTTCAAATCAAACGGTCTTTGTAAATCCGAAAACTTGTAGTGTTTTTCTGGTGTGGACAGGACCAGAAGGGAACTGGAGGAGCTGATATACATACGATAACGCCTGGTAAATTTGTAAGTGTGTTTTTCATGTTCAACTCAAACAGTCTTTGTAAATCCGAAAAACTGTAGGGTTTTTCTGGTGTAGACAGGACCAGAAGGGAACTGGTGGAGCTGATATACATACAATAACGATTTGGAGAAAAGGGTACATAGGTGCACCATATTGAGAGGTGTACCGCTGATGTATGGTATTGATGGTGACACTGATTGTATTAAATTTTGCGGGTATCTTTTGTTTTGGCAGTAGTCTTCTGACTGATGGCAAAATAGAAGTGGGCATATTCATGATTGGTTGTTGTACCAACAGTATCATTGCGAATGCTTGTTCGCGAAGGAGGAGTGAAACACGAAATGTTTTTGCGATGGTCGAATAGTTTGCGTAGCTGAGAGGGCTTGAGCTGTTCGTATCGACAGTGGCGGCATTTTAATTGTTTCTTTATTCCATTATTTGGAGATATAGCAAACAAAAGCCAAAAGGAGAGTATTTTCGGTTTTATGATGGTTTGCGATTTACCAACATTTCGGGTAATTACGCTTGTTGGCGAGGATACATGGCTTATAGGTCTTGCTGGTATCTCTTGTTTGTGGTTGTCTATGTGTGTCGATGAGATGGGATGGGGCATCCTTGTGGCCGTACAGGAGTACAGGACATACTGCTCTCAAATGATAGCGGGGATGCAAAGTCACAATTAGTCATTAGATTACCGATGTTGATTTTCCGAACTTGATGGGTGGTTGCAATCTTGTTTGGGAATTCAAAGGATGAGATATTTTTAGAATTTGATTTTATTCTCGAGCATGTTTTTGCATTTGTTTTGCAATGAAAAACGGGGTGGCTTGTGGATGGTCAGATACTCTTTGTATCGGGGAGGGCGTAGGCTAATTTTCGCGTCGGATAAATTTTGTGTTTGCGGACAAGAATGTATGCCATGTTGTTTTACCGATATGATCTGTGTATCTATGGCGGTAGTAGGGGGCAACGGGAGACCTTTAGCCGGGTGACCTTGCGATCTCTGGCATTTCATCTGTCGCATTAGTTTTTGCCCTGATGGCGCGGCTGTTGTAATCTCTTCTTGTGGTTAAAATGGTTGTAAGTGGGAGTATGGGAGAGGTTTTCGATCATGGGGATGAGTTTCCTCTTGCCATTTTTGTTGTTTTAGGTGATGGAATTGAGTCAGTTGTTGATTCGTCACTGTCTAGTGAAGAATCCGGGAGGGTGTTGATTTGGGATTTGCAGTATGACAGTTTCGTATAATTTTCGTGCGGGTTCGGGCTTCTGGACTAATATTGGGTGCCTAATAGTACCTGGATGGCGTTCTTAATGGTAGACTGCTGTGCGCTCTCGCTCGGGAGCTCACTCTTCTCGGAGGTATTATGCACGAGTTCTCTTCTCGGAGGTTTCACGCATGAGTTCTCCGCTTGACTTGCCTCTACTCTGTGGTTGGGCGACGTACGTAGTACTATGACTTGAAACCTACCCCGCTTGGAGCTAACGAACACCGGATTGCTTCACCTTCAAGTAGTAGTACACAATTTCTGACGTTGCGGTGCGTGATGTTGAATGTGATTTACAGTTTCCGTGCACAGATTGAGTAACGTCAACCTGTTGACCCTGATGAAAGCTTGGGCTAAGGGGAGTACAAACGTACGTAGCTGTTGGTTGTATAGAACTACCCACTGGCCCACGTAGTCACGTAGTCTGGTCTACGTGACTACGTGGGCCAGTGGGTCTACGTGACTACGTGGGCCAGTGGGTAGTTCTATACAACCAACAGCTACGTACGTTTGTACTCCCCTTAGCCCAAGCTTTCATCAGGGTCAACAGGTTGATGTTACTCAATCTGTGCACGGAAACTGTAAATCACATGCAACACCACGCACCGCAAAGTCAGAAATTGTGTACTACCCACTGGCCCACGTAGTCACGTGACTACGTGACTCAGTGGGTAGTTCTATATAACCGACAAAATATATGTTTGCGAGTCCGCCAATTGACTCTCACTGACTTCGTAACAGGTATCTCCGGGGCTCTCTCCCCTCGCCACGCACTACCGTAGTACTCAGGGGCAAACTGTCATAACCATTCACGTCGTGACTACGTGGGCCAGTGGGTAGTTCTATAACCAACAGCTACATACGTTTGTACTCCCCTTAGCCCAAGCTTTCACCAGGGTTAACAGGTTGATCTTACTCAATCTGTGCACGGAAACTGTAAATCACATGCAACACCACGCACCGCAACGTCGGAAATTGTGTACTACCCACTGGCCCACGTAGTCACGTGACTACGTGACTCAGTGGGTAGTTCTATATAACCAACAAAATATATGTTTGCGAGTCCGCCAATTGACTCTCACTGACTTCGTAACAGGTATCTCCGGGGCTCTCTCCCCTCGCCACGCACTACGGTAGTACTCAGAGGCAAACTGTCATAACCATTCACGTCTCCAGCGCGCACGCTCGCAAATACATTATTTGGTTTTTTGCTTTTCCCGGAAATAAGCGGAAATCTGAAGTCGGCGGGATACGTGGTTCAGTGGGTAGTGCTATATAAACGCACGTTCGCAAAGACGTTAGTTCGTTATTTGCTTTTCCTGGATAAAAGCGGAAATATGAAGTCGGTGGGATACGTGGTTCAGTGGGTAGTTTTCTTTAACCAACATAAGATGTGTCGTGTGTTCGAATCCCACCGACTTCATATTTCCGCTTTTTTCCGGGAAAATAAAATAAGGAAATAACGTCTTGGCGGGCGTGCGCGCTGGAGACGTGAATGGTTAGACTATGATACTTTGCCTCTGAGTACTACGGTGGTAGTGCGTGGCGAGGGGAGAGAGCCCCGGAGATCCCTGTTACGAAGTCAGTGAGAGTCAGTTGGCGGACTCCCAAACATATCTTTTGTTGGTTATAGTCTATAGAACTACCCACTGACCCACGTAGTCACGGTGACTACGTGGGCCAGTGGGTAGTTATATATAACCAACAGTAGCCGACCTATATCCTTCAACACACACCCAGCAACACGCGCGATCGGAGTATCAGACACACCCTGCAAATATTAGTTTCGACGTAAACTTAATATTCGATCTCACAGCTGTACAGGTAGTGTATTTCAATATGTAGACGTATAATTGTTATTTTTTTCTTCTTCGAGCACATCTCTTTGTGCTCGCACCTTTATCCGAAACGTCAGATGGGGTGGGCACAATTCGACCGTTGGGGTCACGTTGCCGGAGGTTTGGGCGCGATCCGTGCAGTGTGTCGCGCGTGGCAAGCTCTTACAACTTTTTTGGCCTTGGGCATGGATACGACAAATCCCCGGGTTTCCCAACATCCCCGGGGATGGTGTTTCCGCATTCCCCGTGGATTGAGTTCACGCATCCCCCGGGGATTGGGTTTCCGTGTCCCCTATCCCCGTGTACGCACGTAAGATCTGAATGCAAACCGGGTTCTTCTCTGTTCTGCTAGAGGGTACACGTACATTTCCCTATTTTTGCACAGAGCACCGCGCTACGATCCTGCCGCCCTAAACCCAAAAAAATATGTGCAAATCATGCGCGCGTACCACAGGTGACATTCGGTCTGTGTTTTACGCTCTCATGAGTACAGCCATGAGCACAGCCAACACACAGAGAGCATAACGTTAAAATACTAGCGCCCAGCAGCACCACAGCAGGCAACACCGTGCGTGTGTGGCACATCTATCTGCGCCGTACGCCCTGCCAGCAGCTGTTTGAGTGCGTGGGGCCTGTACCCCCTTCCGCGAGTGTCGTCTGTCCCGACATGCGGGACAATCGTTTCAATGTATCACAACTAGTCGCGTGAGTGTGTGGGGCCTGTACCCTCTCCCGCGGTCGTCGTCCGTGCCGACCCGCGGGACGCTCATCCAGGTGCACAACATGTTGCTGCATGCGCGCGAGGGGCGTGTACCCCTCCCGCGGGCGTTGTCTGTACCGACCCCGCGCGACGCCCTGCCAGCCGCTGTTTCAGTGCGTGGGGCCTGTACCTCCTTCCGCGAGTGTCGTCTGTACCGACCTCGTGGGACGCTCGTTTCAGTTCGTAGCCTGCGGTCGCGTGAGTGCGTGGGGCCTGTACCCCCTCACGCGGTGTAGTCTGTACCGACCCGAGGGACGCTCATCCAGGTTCACAATATGTGCCTGATTGCGCGCGAGGGCCCTGTACCCCCTCCTTCGGACGTCGTCTGTACCGACCCCGCGGGACGCCCTGCTAGCCGCTTATTGGGTGCGTGGGGCCTGTACCCTCTTCCGCGAGTGTCGTTTGTATCGACCTCGCGGGACTCTCATTTCCGTTCATCACCTGCCGTCGCGTGAGCGCGTGAGGCCTGTACCCCCCCCCGCGGTTGTCGTCCGTCCCCATCACGCTCACCCAGGCGCGCTATCTGTCATTGGTTGCGCACGAGGGGCGTATAATACGTCCCGTGGGCGTCAGCGGTTCGCCCTGTCAGCCGCTGATTGAGTGCGTGGGGCCTGTACCCCCTTCCGCGTGTGTTGTCTGTACCGACCCCGCGAGACGCTCGTATCACCACCTGTTGCCGCTTGTGCGCGAGGGGCATGTACCGCCTCTTGCGGGCATCGTCTGTATTTACCTCGCGGGACGCCATGTTCAGCCGCTGTTCGAGTGCGAGGGGGCTGTACCCCCTTCTGCAAGTGCCGTCTGTACCGACTCCGCGGAATGCTCGTTCAGTGTTTCCAGTTGGCGCTCTTTGTGCCCGTGAGGCCTGTACCCCCTACCGCACGCGTCATCTGTACCTACCTCACGGAACTCTCGTCCAGGTTAACCATCTGCAGTCGTTGGAGGGCGTGGGGCCTGTGCCCCATCCCACGGGCATCGTCTACACTGATTCCGTGAGACGCTCGTTCATCCGCCGCGTGAGTGTGCGGGGCTGTTGGCCGATCTCTAAAGGTGTACACGTAGCTGGCGCGGGAAGGCGTGATGATGACTCGAGACGGTGACACAGAACTCTTTCTTATATCATCCAGCCGTCGAGCCTGACTCGGTCTCATATGGAGCAAAACTACGAGTGACAGCTCATGGCAAATCATGCCGGGAAACGTCCGGCCAAACAGTCCCCTTACACCTTATACATGAATTCCTTACCAACGTATGGAACTCCATGATATAAGATGGATCATAACCGTCATTTTTTATGACGACAACCAACATTCCCCCTCCTCATTATACACGACGAACACACCTAATATCACCCCTGCTTTGTGCATGACAAGGCACTACATCGCAGGGTTGATACATCGTCATATCGTAATGAACTCGCATCAAACTCAGAACCCCATCCAACTCAAAACCACAATTCCAGTTCTCAATTCAATAAATCCTCCAAGTCTCGAACAAAGTAACAGCAGTCTCACGCTGCAAACATCAACTACTCTCGAAAATCATTGCCAGGTGAACACGACAATAATTTTATTCTCGGAAATGATCAGGAAAGAACGGCGCAATTCTTGAAAATTGACTCAAGTAAACTCCAATTGTTCCCGATTTCCTCGAGATACTAGTACCCAGCACGGGGCCTACAAGCTGAACCAGGAAAAACAAACTCCACATTATTATACGAAAACGCAAACAACCGCAGAAACTCGATTTAATCGTACTCTGCACACTGCACGGCGAAAAGCATCCCCCTCCTCCGTGCACGACGAAATGTGTAGCACACGTAGCGGCGGGATGCTACACAGCTCAAAAACTCAAACTCGAATAACAAAATATCTTCCCCCCTAAAATAAGCTCCCGCAAAACGGGGAGTCGTTGATGTGCTTCGAGTTCGACGTGCACACTGGGTTTTGTGCCAGGTTCTTCGCCCCCTCGTTATCCTCGAAAACCGCAATGTACGTCGTTCCAAACCCCGGGACAATAAAATACACACATACCGCGAAAACATCGCCATCTTAATGTTCTCTGCCAGATTAAAACGGCATTGTCCAATACGGCGGTACCGACTCAAACAGACATAATCATCAACTCGCAAAATCAAACCATAGTACTTCGTTTTTTCCTGACGAGTATGCATAACATCGGTGCTATACATATTTTAAGTACGCATGGGGTAAGTCCGCGCGATCAGACAACGCATAACCAACGCGTCAGCGGGACAATACTCAAGTCACGAATACTCGAACTAGACCGAACGCGCCTCAGCGCAGCTCATGGTCTGTTCCATCTCGTGCGCTTTGCCATTAGCCGAGATTTGTCATACCAATAATAAACAAGCCTCATTCTATAACAAAAACAAGAAAAACAATCAAGTCCGTCTCAAGCAGGCTCACAATCAAAGTTAAAACAACAAAATCACAATCACCCACATTCATTTCAATCCCAATGCCACAAACACTACTGCTGGTGGTCCCTTCACTGCGGCAGCCTCCTTCCGGTGTCTCATGGCATCGCCGCAGCTCGGGCACTCCAGGCTATCCTCCTGAATGAAGAAGCCGTTCCTGGCGCAAGATTGATTCCACACAAGCAGCGGATGGATCGTGCAATCGAGCGATTAGGTCGACATAGAAAGGTTGAACTGCTCTTTTCATCAAGAATCCCTCGCACATGCTCAGTTGCCCTGTTTTCAGATCGCTCACCAAGAGCCCTCTATACTCATACCCGTTATACCTGCATGAATATTTTCAGCAACGGCAGTATCCCAGTGCTACACTGGGGGGGGTACTCCACTGTTGTGCAATGATTCGCAACGCAGACAGTATCTGGGCGTATCATATACTCGCAGACAAGTCAACGTACAATCGACCGTGCTGGTATATCATTCGTACTCGTATCCTCTTGTATCAATAACTGCCAACAGACGTACGGACAGCACGGGATGTACTGCTGTAGTACTGCATGCTGTTTCTACGCTATATATGGGAAACGTCACACGTCAAAGACATGCCGGGTACATCAGTTGACGGCACTCCTGCCCCTTGACGGACAGCTGTCAAGAACTTATACACCCATTACTGTAGTCCAAAAATACCTTGACGGGACAAAACTACTCTTATAATGCCGATGCAAATACAAAAATGCTTTGCATGCAAACATAATCAAAGATGCAAAATAATACAGCAAATAACGTACACAATTGTCGGCATTTCGACGACGGTTCAATATACCGACAACCTGCAACTTGCCAGTAGGCACATCATGCGGCACCATGTTCAGCAGTGAGTCAGCAGCACCATAAACCAAGCAAAATCCCAGCTCAAAGGGTACTACTAGCAACACAGGTTGATCACTCCTGTACTGCTCATCATGCATATTTTTTAAGGGGCGTGCTTGTATTTTTAGCATTGCTCGGCATACACGCGAGACCATACCTCAAACCTACCCTAATATTTGCAAGTAATTGATTCACGCAATTTTCGTACTGCTGTACTCTGCTGTACCGATGGTATGATATGATATGATACAACATGTACTGCTGTGTGTGCATTCTTTCAGCATTTCACTTTCACGTATAAAACTCAACTCCGACTTATTGCGCTTTGCCCAGGCGCTCCGCCAGACAGCCTTAACACGGAATCAGACATGTTAGTCCTGCAGTACGTCTACTACAGATCGCTCCAGTCATCCTTGACTCTCAATCAATCTCAATCTTGGGGGGTGGTTCGTAATTCTCAAATCAACATGAAACAAGCCAAAACGAAAAACATCAGCAGCAAGCAAAATCAACACGTACGTGCCTGGTGCGGGCCTAAGTCCTCGCTGATGGCCCGTTGTTTGTTTTTCCTTCACTCGCGCTCGTTTCGGGCATCTCCTTTTGCGTGCATGCTCCGACCCCCAATCGATGGTGCAGACCCTTCCACCAGTGCCCGCCACCGCTTTCTCAATCTCGTTCCAGTATTCGTACGCGTGTTCCATCGCGCCCAAAATCTCATCAACCTCTCTCCCGGCGCCTGCCGGCCAAGTAATCCCATCTCTCCTTTTCTCTTCTCTTGTACAAACTAAAGTAGTCACAGGTTCAGGCACAGGCCTGGCTGTACTGCAGGCTTGCAGATACAGTGTTAACAGCGGTTCCAGCGGCGACGGTGGCAGCGGCGACGGCAACAGCGGCGACGGTGGCGATGGCAGCGGCGGTGACCATGACGGCGGCTGTAATGAGGATGGTATCGGCGGCGGCGGTGGCGGCGGCGGTGGCGGCGGCGGTGATGACGGCTGTTTCCGTGGCAATTCTTCTTCGTTGCATGCGCAGCAATCCTCTGACGACTGCTCTTCCTGCAGATGGGGCGACTGGGGCAGCTGCTGCCTTCGCAACAACTGCTTCTCTCCAGGGCCGTCGCCACCAGCGCCATGCAGATCTACCAGCTTCGGCTCATGTTTGTCTTTGCTGGGACCGCGCAGTTGCTGCTGGGGCAAAATATTCTTACTCTCTTTTGTTCGTGATAGCGGCAGTGTATCGGCTGCTGTGATAGGAGAATCTGATTGGACAGTTTGAATATGAGAACTGCTGTCACTCATTGTTGTTGAGCAGGATGTTCCGAGAATACTCTTTGTAGTGTGTCGGGTTAATACAACGGACGAAGGTGTCTCTGTCGGTATGTTGGTATGTAGTACGTTGGAGTACGTCAGACACTTGGCCAATAGGATCGTGCGGATTGTTTGGTTGTTGTAGTGTCGGCGTGTGACGTGGTATTCCGAGTGCGCATTCCACCGAGAAGACGTTGGGAGATCGGAGCAACGCGCCTACCATGCTCGCCCCCTTCGTGTTCATTGGACACATTGACGAGTAGGAACATTCCTGTAGTGTTGCTAACACGATATATATAGCTTGTCTCAACGAACAGCCTAGCAATAAGTTACGGTTACATACGTTGTGTCACGGAGGTAAGTTACAGGGATCGTCATCACCCACGAGTAGTCCCACGGGTATGTACGAGTAGGCACTATGCGAGGAGGTTTAGGTATTCGACTACGAGCGGTTGTTACTGGGCTGTGGAGAGTTGGCCCACATGACCCACTCCACTTTCCAGCATGTCTCTCCAGACGGAAGTCTCAATAATATAATACCTTTTCCCCAGAAGCTACCGATTTACCAACACGCTTAAGCGAGTCATCAGTCGACTGCTGTTTCGTCCCCCTGGACTGTGTCGACGGGCTGTCGGATGGATGTCGGAGGCGGCTTGATCACCCGACCTCTCTTCGTCATGGCTGACGGGGATAACGCGACCCCTGCGGCCCACCATCAGGGTGAACTGCAGGTTGTTGGTGAGAGAATGTGTTTCATGAGTTACCTAGAGACGCAGTATCTGTATTGCTCACCCCAGCTTTCACACCAACAGGGTTTGTTCGCGTTGGTTGTTGTTGAGACACAAAAGAAGAAGGAGAGAAAGGAATGGAGTCCCCTGGTTGTGTATGTAGGTGTTGCACCAGGGGCTGGTGTGTACCACTCGGGTGCCACCAGCAGGACCGTTGGAAGAACGGGCGGCGATGCCCAAGGCTTTGGCGTGTCCGGCATGAGGGTTTGGAGTGGGGTGTTGTAGACCCAGACTTGAACCCCCGTGTATTTTATGAGGATTGTTCCTCGCAGGTTCGGAGCGTTGCACTTAGAGACGCGGGACCACAGGCTGGCGCGCACCAATCGGGTGCCGCCGGCAGGGCCGTCGGAGGAACGGGCGGCGATGCCCAAGGCCTTGGCGTGTCCAGCACGATGGTTGGGAGTAGTAGTCTTGTAGACTTAAGCTTGAACCCCGTGTAGCATTGTATGCTGATCGTTCGTTGTTACTGCAGTAAACTTCGATTCGGTCCACGGGACTGTAGGTAGGGCTTTAGATAGCCAGTCCTCAGTTCCTCACACCTCTTCTCAGTTGAGTAGTAGGCGGTGGGAAAACGTCGCCAGTGGAAATACATGGATTCCTGGGGCTGACATATATAATTCGGCGAGAGGTTGGGTGGGGGTCCTTTTCAAAGTTCCCAAAGCTCCTGAATTCAACGGTACTGTACGGCACTGAAGTATCGTATCCCTCGTGGTGACAGAATTTGAATTTTCTGATGAGTGCCCGACACAAAATCTGTATGAGACGCTTGTTTCTGAGGCTGATATTCCGATGACTGACATTGTTTTCCAACTGACCCCCTGGTAAGAGAAATGACCCAGTGTGGGTAAGGTGCATCAGCAGAGAGTGTAGTGTTTTTCTCTCAAACCAGTTTGAACAACTCTAATAGTCGAACATGCGTGGTATCATTTTTAGGTGCCATCCTGTGCGACTTGCAGCATGAATGGTGTGGTAGCATTTTCGCTGCAACCTGTAGTTGGTATTCGTGTTGTTGGTGTTTGTGACTGCTGACAACGAATAATCCGTAGTAGAGTGAAAGAAAGTGTTGTATTCCCCCAACTTAGGATACAACAATTATCTCCGATTTAGATGTGTGCCAGGTCATGGAATGTGTGTTGATGGTCCTGATGTGGTGATGACTGCGTTTGAAGGACAAAGTGATATTTCCAAACGTTCATGGCATGCTGAACGCGTATCGTCTAGGAGAAGACTCTATTTGTTCGGTGTTGACTGATTTAATACTGCAAGCAGGAAACCACGATGGATGTGAACGAGTTAACAACATTTATGCTCATTCGCTTGATGCTAAACGTAGATTGATAAGATAAAAGTTGGGCAGAGAGATTTGTTTTTGTTGACCTGGAAGGGAGGAAGGACATTGTGTCCGTAGGGGGTACAGCGCTACCCCATGTTTGTGGAGAATGATTTCACAAGGCATGCATGGATGTTTTTCTTGAAAAATAAATCAGACGCAGGGAGTGCTGTTCGGAGTTTTCTTGCAGTGTGCGTGCTGATGGTGTCCCGTCATAGGTTAAGATTGTTAGATCTGACGATGGAGGGAAGTTTTTCGGAAGGGATTTGCATCTGTGTGCCACGAGCTTTTGATCAAACAAGAGTTCACACTGGCTTATAGTCCGCAATATAGTGGTGTTGCATAGCGTGGGTTGGGATTGATATAGGAGGCCGCGGTGGCGGCTCGTATCCAGGCTAGAGTTCTTTTTGAATATGTGCGATTACATAAGACTGATATACTCTGGGCTGAGGCAATGCACTGGGCTTGCGAAGCCATGAATCACACTGCGTGCTCCGCTAACCCTGAGACTAAATCACCGTATGAAATGTGGTATGGAGAACCTCGTCCTGACGGACCGTATCCGTTTTGTTTTTGAAGCCAACGCCCTGCAGGTGACAGCGACCGTCCAAACTGCTGTTGCCATGGGAGGTGTTGCCGTCACAGCTCCCTCCACTGCAATCTTGTCTGCCGATAGGGTCGCAGAGGAGGGAGGGGAGGATAGTGACGGATAGTAGCGACGATGTAGAAAACGAGGTATGGTCGCCTGTTGGAAGAGCAGTTGCCCACACACTTTTGAAACGTGCTGTCGTACTTTCTGGTGCGGGACTTAATGATGTTGTCTCGGTTTGATGCGGGCAGTGTAGTAGGTCATTCCTCTTGTGTTCCATCTTCCGGTGTGAATCGCTTTCGCCCGTGAATATTTTCTCTGATTGAGTCGCCCCCTTTTGTGTGTCTTCTGCAGCGCCTGAGACTGATGGGCAGGAGTGAGGAGGGCAAAAGATAGAGGAGGAGGTGGTAGAGACGGGGGATCCGGGAGGGAATGATGAGGTAGAGTCGATTGGGCCGGGAGGGCATAATGGTGACGAGTTGATTGGGTCGGGAAGACAGATGGAGGCAGAGGCGTCCCCTTTTGCCGATCGTATTCCGCGGTTTGTCGCTGAGCTTGCTGACTGCAGTACTGTTACTCGCGAGAATGGTGAAGTGTGAGATGATAGAACTCGCGTGCGAAACCTGTGCAGTCAAGGAGTAGATCGCGTCTGCACTCGTATTCAATTTTGGATCCATCTTCGCATAAGACATAGTGTATGCCCTTGTAGCAGTAGGTAGAAATGGAATTGCCATAGTTACTGATTCAAGATGTTGGGTCAGAGCCTGGTAGCTATCATGTAGCCCAGCGTTGTACGCCAAGATTTGGGAAGGAGCCAGGTCTGCAGAGGTTGAAGGCTTGATGAGAGCAAGAACGTTCACGTTGGCAGTAAAAGTCCCGATAGGCTGTAATGTGATTGATGCTGAAAGGGTTTTCGAATGGAAAGCAGACGAAAAAGGAAAGATAGGGAAAGCCAAGGCTAGGCTTGTAGTGAAGAACTACAAGCGGAAGTACGGTGTGGACTGTCTTGAGACTTTCTTGCCTACCGCAAATGCTGTATCTCATAGATTGGTAGTGGCGTTGGCGAGCAAGTACAATTTGGAATTATTTCACTCGGATTGAGCAAGCATTTGCTCGGTCGGAATTGGATCACGAAGTGTTGATGGAGTTGCCTCCTGGCTGTGGTTTGGTGTCAGGAAAAGTTGTTCGTTTGAACACAAGAGTTTGTACGGACGAAGGCAAGCATCTAGACTGGTGTTTCGAGCAGTGTATTTCAGACCCCTGTGTCCTGCGTTTCGTGAAGGGAGACGGTAGTGGGGATGGATGTGATTCATGTGGATGACATTCTGTACGCAGGAACGATTAGTCTGGCTGAAGTGTTTATGGCAGCAGCAGCAGACGAATCTGTTTCTACGAAGAATTTGGGTGAGGTCAAGTTCTTTATTGGTTGCGAATAATTTAGGTGACCGCGGGGCTGGCACGATTGAGATTTCTCGGGCGAGATACTACGTGAGGAGTTTTTCTCGAGACGTTAATTGTTTGTCGCATCAGCCCTATCCCTCCTTCCCTTGCCAGCGATACAGGTCCTTGTTGGAGGATGGCGAGGCAAAAAATGTGCCGTTCGAAGAGGTGGTGGCCGAGAGGTGGTGTGGAGCCAGCATGGATCGCCAGCGAGACGAGAACTGATACCTTGAACGCTGTGCGAACTGTGGCAGGCACCCAACGAGCCAACGAAGAGCCACTAAAAAGCAACCCGGAAGATCCTGCATAATCGTCTGGGAATGGCGCATTTAATTTTGTTTTGAAGTTTGTTCGGTTGACATAGTTTGAATAGACAGTTTGGTAGACATAGCAGGTACGCTCGTATTGTTTGTAGTTCGTAGGTACCGACGTTGCGAGATTAGGCTACTGACCGTAGATCAGTTTCAGGATCGATGGTTGTTTTTGTAGCTGAGATATTTGTTGTTTTGATTTGGATTTCTAGGACGTAGAAATGCGTTTCGCAGTCGAATTCTGAGGCGGAGTACCTTGCGATGGTGGATGGTATGAAGGAGGCTCTCTGTTCGTGAACGGAGTGCTCCTGTTTCTGAGATCCCGTGTGAAGCCTCGTAAGATAGAGGTCCTTTAGGACAGCTCAGGTGCGATTGCGCTCGCAGAAATGACTTTTCGCTGGGCTCTAGGAAGTAGAAGTCTGAATTGTTTTTGATTTTGTTTTTCTTGATAAGTACTTGGTCTGGTTGATACAACAGCCCCTAGGGAGGGTGTTCGTGGTAGCGGCAGTGTATCGGCTGCTGTGATAGGAGAATCTGATTGGACAGTTTGAATATGAGAACTGCTGTCACTCATTGTTGTTGAGCAGGATGTTCCGAGAATACTCTTTGTAGTGTGTCGGGTTAATACAACGGACGAAGGTGTCTCTGTCGGTATTTTGGTATGTAGTACGTTGGAGTACGTCAGACACTTGGCCAATAGGATCGTGCGGATTGTTTGGTTGTTGTAGTGTCGGCGTGTGACGTGGTATTCCGAGTGCGCATTCCACCGAGAAGACGTTGGGAGATCGGAGCAACGCGCCTACCATGCTCGCCCCCTTCGTGTTCATTGGACACATTGACGAGTAGGAACATTCCTGTAGTGTTGCTAACACGATATAGCTTGTCTCAACGAACAGCCTAGCAATAAGTTACGGTTACATACGTTGTGTCACGGAGGTAAGTTACAGGGATCGTCATCACCCACGAGTAGTCCCACGGGTATGTACGAGTAGGCACTATGCGAGGAGGTTTAGGTATTCGACTACGAGCGGTTGTTACTGGGCTGTGGAGAGTTAGCCCACATGACCCACTCCACTTTCCAGCATGTCTCTCCAGACGGAAGTCTCAATAATATAATATCTTTTCCTCAGAAGCTACCGATTTACCAACATCTTTTTCTCTCTCTCTTCTCTCTCTCTCTTCTCTCTCTTATATAATCTACGCTAATGCCAGAATCCCCTGGACCTGAAATGGCCCTTTCCCACCTCTGTAGGCTGGCCTTGGCTGCGCTTACCAATAGAAATCAACCGGCTTTCTCACTAGTGTGTTGGTCGGTCTCTAAAGGTGTACACGTAGCTGGCGCGGGAAGGCGTGATGATGACTCAAGACGGTGACACAGAACTCTTTCTTATATTATCCAGCCGTCGAGCCGGACTCGGTCTCATATGGAGCAAAACTACGAGTGACAGCTCATGGCAAATCATGCCGGGAAACATCCGGCCAAACAGTCCCCTTACACCTTATACATGAATTCCTTACCAACGTATGGAACTCCATGATATAAAATGGATCATAACCGTCACGTTGATGAGGACAACCAACAGGGGCCTGTACCCCCTGCCCGCCTGGGTCGTCTACACTGACCGCTCGTGGCTCTCATTCAGTTTCAAAAACTGCAGGCGCGCGAGCACTTGAGGCCTGTACCTCTTGGTGTGCGTGTCGTCCGTACCGTCCCTCGGGATCCTCGTCCAGACGCTACGTGAGCAGTCAAGTTGTCGTGCTCGGCCGCAGCGGGGCTGCTCAGCCCCCGGCTGGGCAGTCGAAGGATGGCTCGCACATGCTTGTCTGCGTAGAAGGCTAGACCCCGTACCGCACTCGTACTGGGTCAGTGCAACCCGCGCCTTGGTTCAGTACCCTAGGCAAGAGTAGAATAGAGAGCCGGGTGTCGGTACTCTGTCGGTGGTTCACATCCGTACCAAAGCAGGAGGCAGAGGGCCCTCGGCCCACGCTTTGAGCGAGTTGGTAGTACCGATCCAGCTGAAAACTCGCCTCGAACGAATGTTCACTGTCGCTGTACTACTCACGAAATAGCTTGCGCTGTAGTATTCTCCAGAACGGGGAACGCCAACCAAACAGTACGTGCCTGAACACGTGCACATGGCAAGACTTAATCAGTGGCCGTTCCTTGGCGAGGTGAAACACACCGGTCATGAGTAGCCATAGACGCGTTCGCTCCGGTCGATTCGCGGACGGGTACCGGGTCAGTACGCTTGCGGCTTCCTGATGGGGAGTCGCTCAGTCGACCTTGAACCGACCTCAGATTACAGAACTGTCATGCAGGAAAAGTATAATTTTAAGTTCGGCGAGGGAATCTCGATGCACACGGCAGACAGCTCTGCTGCAAACGCCAGCAGGGCATTGTCACAACTCTGATGAGGCTGTACCGCGGAGACGTGGGCTTTTGGTTTACCTTCCGGTCGACGCCATGCAAACACAGCGATATTTCGGCAGCCGGCAAGAAATCCGTGCAATTGACGATCCAATCATGATAGTCACACGAGGGGTCTCGGCGAAAGTATCGCGGCTAGGGTGGGGCCTGGAGCGTGCGCTACATAATGGCACCCGTCGAAGCGCCGCTGAGGATTTTCCTGTGGTTCGGGGAAACCTAGATGAAAAGACGCAAGTCCGCAAGAACTGCGTAAGGGACGCTCTTAACGGTACGTACAGCATTTCAGTCTTTGATGAATTTTCGGCATTTTACCGAAATCAACGAGGGTTGCATCTTAACGAGTACGAGCCTCCTCAGTTGACTCGCGAAACAATCGTCCACCCGGCACAGAACCGTCACTACAGCAGCAACACTCGTGGAAATCACCCGCGTGGTTGTCCCAATGGAGTCGGCCTTACTCGTAGGCAGGTGTCGGTGCCTTGGGGAGTGACATCCATCTGCAATTCGTCGCGCTACAACGCCCAACGTGACAAAGGTCTCAGCCACTGCCGTCAGCGAGCTCGTTCGGTCGGCCGCCTCGGTGCGGTCGCTTTGTCAACTCGACGACGAGAGTTCAGAAGCTCACTGCGCCTTCTGCGATCAGCTATGACCTGCCTATGACCTTGGGAACGACCCTGCTCATTCTTGTGCGCTCGCGAGTGGTGGCACAGCTCGAGCGGTGCGGCGCCCGATCCTCTACACCTTTGTACCTAAATTTTACTTTCCCCCCCAAAAAACAGAAAAACTTAAAAGGCCAGTTTTTTCGGGATCGAAGTTGTTAGGTTTTGCCCGAAATTAATAATTTCGGGAAAAACCGAAACTTTCGGTGAAAAACCGAAACTTTCGGTGAAAAACTAAATTACAGCTTCGTTAACAACGACCCTAAAGACACAAAAGGCAGCCGCGCACGGAACCTCGCGCTATGTGCGTCACCAAGGGGCGACCGTCACACAGGTCTCGGTAATCAATTACTTGTTTTTAGAGATGCAGCCATGGACGCCTGAACGCAGACACTGACTCGGACCGGGTGTCCCAGTAACTGGGCGCGGAAGCGCCGCCCCGCAAGTGTGGTCCACAACCTACTGTGCGAGTAGAGGAACCGCTGGTAGTTGAGTGTCTTTCAGCCGGTCAGGGTCGCCGGGGTACCGGGGCGTGAATCGGCTGCGGCCAAGCACGCAAACTGTAACACGCGCACCAAGTAAACAGACCCGGAAACCGACAAGCGTGGACGATAGGTCGGAACATGCGATCGGCGCGTTGTTTTAACACTCTTGGTCGTGCACAGATTTAAGGATACGGCCATCCATCACGAAAACCTATTTTGGAATTTCACGGCGAACGAGACGTTCTCTGCTCGAAACGCGCGTACAATGCCGCCACTTGGCCCCTTTATCTCAGTTTGTCCGCACAGTTCGAAAACTTGGTGCAACCACAGGGATAGGAAGCAACTAGACAAGAGGCACGGAGGAAGGAGTGCGCCGGGTAGAGACGCGTACGCCAGCGTTTATCGGCGGAACACGCAGATACGTTACGCGTCAGTAAGAACTGCATTACAACGTCGACATGCCTGGCCTAACAGGCTGATGGCATCCCTGGTGCACTCATCGTATAGACTACATGTACCGCACAACGCACAACCAGCAATATAATCCATTTCGCAGCACGGATGTACGCAGGTTGGGACACGCCGACTTTTACATTGAGCGCTACTTGTTGCCGGGCAAGGGATACACAGTGCGGACGGAACGTCGCAGAGCAAAGTGCAAACCACTTTTGGGTGGCGGCTTCTCTGGTCCGCGTCTCTCGAGACGAGCAGGTACTAATCGTTGCGGGCGTGGAAGCAGGAGCACACGATCATCACGTTTGATGGGAGCTCGCATCGCCCCACGATTTAGCTCCTTTACTGCGCCGGGCATCAGACTGCTGGACATGCGAATTCGCCCCGAATCCCGCCGGATGCAAACTGCGTGTCGTTTTCTCTGCGAAGCGCAGGTGCGGTACGAGAACCGGGGACATTTCGTTTTTCAGCGCAGGTGCGGCTCCAGGCGGCGAAGACAAGTTTTGTAAGAGAGTGGGGTGCGCAATCGCTCGAATCCGGCCCGCGAACGAGGTGGAGACGCAGGGGGACACCGATCGGAGCTGTCAACAGAACTGCCGGAACTACTAACGCGCATCTCTTTAGCTCCCAGCGGTGCATCGTTGACGGCCAGATTCACGCCGCTCAGAGGGAGAGGGTCCAAAGCGGATGTACACGGTAAATATCGTTGCGACCGCGGATTGGAAGCCGCGGTAGATACAGAATATGCTACGAGTTCTCCAGTTGAAAACCAAATCCGGTTTCGCGCTAGTCGTACCTTGCGACGTTTCATGTGTCGAGGTGGAGAACAATCCTCCCCCACCGCACCTGCGAATACAGGGCAGAATAGAAAACGCGCAGGTCCGGTTGCCCACGTCCTGATCTCTGTAGTCATATGGATAGAAAGTAGTTGCGTACATGGTAGACGGAGGAAACGCCGCATGGTCCGGGCGGCGCTCTCGTTGCCGTTTGTCTGCATAATGTGCAGCGTCGGAGTTGTGGGCGTACGTAGACGGATTTTTCACCCCGCGTTTCGTGAACAGGGCGAACTCGAACTCCGTTTTGGTGCGGTTGGTGTTGTCGGAGACCGACCGAGAAGGGCGGGACGCACGACGCGATTATCGAACTCAGGGGAGCCGCGGGGGGTTCCGGTGTAAAAGCCGTCTATGCGCGGCTGGATCTCCTCTCTTTGCACCCGCGGTTGCCAAAGGATTTGCCCTTGACGACCAGGCTTCCGTCTCGGGGGTGGAAGCCGTTCCCATGGATGGAAGCGATAGCAGCGTTGAGACTTATGATCGGGAGAAGCGGTAGACTCGGCACATTAGTACGCATTCCTTTCGGGAAGAATCAGAGGGGCAACCCAGTTGGCGGCGTAAGGTGTGCCACAGTGCAACTTTGGCGCGCAGGTAGATTGGGTTAAGTGGCGAGCGCGTGACGTACGCGCGGGACGCTTCTAATCGGGAAGGACGGTTTATGGCCCGGCCGGCCTTGTGGTGTGATATCATGTTACTTTGCCTCGCAGGGGGAGGAGCGGGGCATAGTAGGTTTCGCGTTGGCCTGCCTCATAAATCTTTGTGGGGTCTTCGTAGTGGAAGTAATGAACGAGGACCTCACGACCGGCCCAGGTGAGTTGGGGAGTTGCCCCAACACTGGCAGGCTTTCTTGGCACGATGGCGAGCGTGCTTTGCCTGCGGCAAAAATCTTTTTATAGTGACACGTAGTACCAGGGCACCTGTAGTATCTCGCAGAGTACTCGTTCGTGGAGTGAAAGGGGCAAACTGTCGATCTCACTGAGAAATTGGGCAGTCGGTCCAAAGCTTGACACCTTATCCCGAAAAACTTCAGTTGGGAGCAACGAACTGTCGATCTCACTGAGAAATTGGGCAGTCGGTCAAAAGCTGGACGACACCTTATCCCGAAAAACTTAGACGAAGCCGCACTGCCTCGTCGCTGCGATAATCCAACCACGCACGGCGACATCGCTCTACGAAATCAGCAACCAAGCCTATGATCCCCGATAAAAGATTCCATGGCCTAGGATTACAACGAGAGAATCATGTAGAAAAACAACTGTTTTTCGACGATTTTGGGTCAAGGAGACCCGTCATACAGAAACCATTTTCGACGAAAAGTGACACCTCTATCGTAGCATGCGTCTTCAACAGCCAACACGCGCGAGCGGGACGATAAAACAAATCACGGGCACATATAATCCTTTGAATGAGAAGTGCTTAGAATCAAGCACGTCGAACACTCAGTGTTACAAGATGCGCAGAAGCGTTGGCGACCTCCAAGAACGTTAAAACTATGTTTTGATCGACTAAGAAAAGATGGGGCGGTGTACAGTGTAGGTCTCGGTGCTCAAACTGCTGCAAACTCGAAATCTTTTTTGGTTTGTTTTTTGCTTTACTCCATGAAAACAATGCCATGCTTCTTCTTCCCACTGGAGAGCTTGAACTCCTGCCCGCCGTCAAAGGTAGACCGGTCAACCACAAAGCCTTCGTCCACGATCTTTTCGCCGTTAAGCTTTGCGCCGCCACCCTTGATGAGTCTCCGTACCTCGCTCTTCGTTTTGGCAAGCTCCAACCGAATGAAAAGATCGACAACTACGATGCCGGCTTCAGCCTCAGCGCTCTCCATTTTCGCTCTGCAATACGACGCAACAACGGTGGCGAGTGTGAGATTTTTGTCAAGGTTGAAATGTCCGAAGCAATGAAATCGTGTACCGTTGTTGCTGTGCGGCAACACAATCCTGCATGGTCACCTGGGGAGAGCAGCATTCGATCCTCCACCCCCACCAACGAACAGCTGCTTGATCGTCTGATGAATCTCTTTGAGGCACTCTCCGCCATGGAGCAATTTCGTTGCCTCGTCTGCGAGCACAATCTAGGCAAGGCGTAGAAAGAAAAACACGAGAGTCAAACGTTCACAGAAGCAAGACGGGCAGAGTCACCCACGACAGTCTCATTTAGTGTGGATCAGTTCGATGTATCTCTGGAGGTGTTCACGAGGTTTCATCTTGCCGTCCGAATCCTGTTTTTCGTGTGAGCTCATGCTTAAAACTGCTTCAGCCGTAAGACAGCCCTGTCACAACAAAACTCGTCATAACCGGACGCAACTTAAACACGTCTGGAGTATCTTTCACAGTGGACAAGCATCCAATGGATTGCACCACTGACCTTGGCCTCGTTGATTCCCGCTCCTGTCAGCTTCTCCAATTTGTGTACTTCATCCATCGGCAACTCGGTGAAGAGCTTCAGAAAGCGCGTGACGTCAGCATCGTCAGTATTTCGCCAGAACTGTCAAGGTTGCAGTCAATAACTTAGACGAGTATAGATTGAGTGATGTCGAGTAGCGATATGCAAGCATCTGCGCAAAGATTGGCAATGCAATGCTCGTGGCGACATTATTGGGTCATCCCTTTTCAATGTTGTATATACGAAAAGCATACCTGCCAGTAGTCGTACGACGAAAGCATGTCCGCGTTTAACCAAACAGCGCCAGAAGCCGATTTGCCCATTTTCTTGCCCTCAGATGTAGTGATCAGAGGCGCAGTTAGAGCAAACAGCTCTGCTTTCTCAACTCGTCGCCCCAAATCCACTCCGTTCACCATATTGCCCCACTGGTCGGAACCGCCCATCTGCAGTACACACCTAACAGCGAGCGAATACAAGAGGCCGCGCGCCAGCACGTTGTAGACAGGGTAGGCTTATCTGTATGAATCTCGCGCAAATATCAGCCACATTCAAATTGCAGCACGGGCAATTCCCTCCATTGAGTCACTCCTTGAGGCCAACGATGAACGGAGACAAGCACCACGGAAATCCATAACAAAAGTGCGCGTGGGCCCCCCTCTTCGCTGTGAGAATAGCACATATTTACAGCATACAATGTTATGGCGGGGATACGCATCCGTATTGTTGACCCTGGAGCGCGCCTAGGCGAACTACTCTAATTTATCTACGGACGTGTTTTTCTTCCTGGCAGCTGGCTGGCAAACGTCTTCAATACGAATTTGAGCAACAGAGTCGACGGCTGTCGTTCGATTTCCTCACACAAATTCGGCGGAATGGACACAAAGCCATGTACTTACGGCAACAACCGCTGATAGGTATATTATTGGTTGTTGCGTCTTGAGCACATTCGCACAATGACATCCACCGCTGTTCGAACCTATATTTGACCTCCGTGTGTACCGATGGCGTCTTACCCGTATCGACGGTAAAGCTCGGTGAAATCGTACGCCTGCAGTAGCATATAGTTGAACTCCAAGAAGGTCAAGGGCTGTTCTCGCTCCAACCGCAGCCGCACGCTGTCATACGTCATCATGCGGTTGATAGTGAAGTGGGGACCGTACTCCCGAAGAAAGTCGAGGTATGATAGCTGTTGCAACCACTCGTCGTTATTCACCATCTTCGCGTCCGTGGGGCCATCCCCGAACGTCAGGAACTTAGAGAAAACACTCGAAAGTCCGTCAATATTCCCCTGCAAAAAAACGAGACCATAATCAGAATACGAAAATGGTCAGCACCACCTTGTGTTGTGAGCGGTTCGATGGCCTGACGGTCCAGCTAATCCGACCGTCGGGAGGTATCGACACATCGGCACTTGACACAATCGCCAATAAACGGTTGACAGAGTGCAACGACGTTCAGCTCCGCCGCAGAAAGCGCAGGCATCAAACTGATTTTTATCATCTTGCATAGCTTCGCCGAAATTGATCGCGCCGCCGCTCTGAGCACCGCCTGGAGTATCCCAGGGAGGAAGAGGGGGGGGTGGACACGAACAGAACGACATCGGCTATTCCATGCTGCGCTAACGGTCCGCAGTGCTCGCTGGTCGCTGTTTGTTGTCCATTATAACTGCTGGTAGAGCATGATATATAGGATGCTGCTCTTGTTCCGGTCATGCCATCTACAGTGTTGATGTGATTGCTACGTTTCGCTGCAGGTTTCATATTACATATATTTGGGTAATGTACGTATCGCTGCCACCACTACTGCCATCAACAGTATTTTTTATCGTAGGTGTTTGTTTAATATATCGATATTAAAACTGTCATTATGAATCACAACAACTTACCACGTTGGGATGATGTACGTATCGTTGATAATAGTTTGTTATGGCTGCTCATCTTCACATCCATGGGAGTCATATATCTTCAGACTGGTTCTACGATAGCCCCCGCTAAAAACAGCGATAACATTTGAAGGACGTTTCATGCCTGTTCGATACCTGGTACAAGCAAGGATACTATTGAAAACAAGGTATCCATATATTTTCTCGAGTTCAAAGGTCTACCGATCGATGACGTCGGGGTGTCGAGGGACGCCGTATTTCAGGAGATACGATCGGGAGCTGGTTTTGAAACCGGCGATTTCGTTAAAGAAAAGTCGGGGGCGCTACCGTAGAACGATTTCTCAGAGAGTATTTATGCAAACGGGCGGCCGTTGTAACACCATGTTGCAAAGATTAGTATCGACCTTTAAATGTATCGAACTCACAGCTGACGTGATGTTTGAACATAAAGTACCTATCACAGTCCTTAGGCTGATCAGACACTGTTTCTTTTGCGAACCTCTTCCCGCCTCTGACCGCCTTTCCGCGCGGTTTCTTCGCTGAGGCGTGCCCCCGCCTCGTCTGCAGCGGCCGACGTCGCGGATCCGCCCGCTCACCGCCGTAGCGCCTGCGCGAGGCCCTGATGTCGAGATCTACGACGAGATCTCCGAAAAATCCTGCCCTGTGAGCGCTTTGGCGCATTTGCTACCGACAGGGCCTATTTATTCGCGAGTTTTTCCGGTACGTGTTCTCTGACCTCCAGCCGATGGGGGCGGTCGGCTACGCCGACGTCGCCACTGTGGACGCCTGCACGGGAGGCTGCGTGCTCGGATCGGAGAGAAATTAAAACGACCCGAATAACATATGCCACCCAGGCTTCGTCGAAAACTTCCATCCATCGAAACAATTCTGCTACGTATAATGTGGTGAGAGGGAAGAGAGATCAAAGATCAGAGAGCTACGTATTCCACAGCAGCATGTGTGATATGTACAGCAGCAGCAGCAGCTGTGATGGAGCTACGCATGTACTGTCAACGTTGCTACGTACGGTATGTCCTACGTACACTATCTACAGCAGATTGGCCTACATTCACCGAGCATAACACCGTCGTCGCTCTCCAGGCAACGACACAACGATCAGAGGAAACGAGGGCACAACCCACACGGCAGCACACAAAGACACTGCTCGCTGTGCGCTGTGCTTGGCAGCGGTAGGCACAACCCAACCTTGATGCGGAGGCACCAAAGGGTAGCTGGGGAAGTATGGTGGGTACGCGCAACCTCAGAGGTATATAGGTGCTAGTGAGCCAGCGCTTCCGCGCTCTCTACGATGATCTCGTTCTCTGCTGCTGCGTCATGTATTTATTTGGTGGCGCTGATTTTTTCACCCACCGCCGCTATACCACAACGCTGTCGCCGAAGCTTCCACCGCCACCGCCACCCACGCCGCACCGCCGCCGCCGCCGCTACTGCTGCTGCTGCTGTACTGCGGCTGTTGTGCTGCGGCTGCTGTTGGTGTATCTTGCGTTTGTTTCTATAACTCAAAACACGCGCGAACGACCTTCCGCCAAATTTGTGCAACTGTGCATTAACATTCGTAGGTTCAATTCACAAACACCATACAAGTATCATGAATGAAATACAAGGGCTCCGCATGGGCAGTGCAGTACTTCGACAAGCTAAGTTGTAGCTGTCCGATTTGACATTAATTGAACTTCAAAGTAATACCAAGAGTTTAATACCAACATGATATTCTGAAGGTCATAATTTGACACAAGAAAAACGTCATATACAACACAGAATGCAAGGATACTGTTGTTGTTAAATGCGCCGTCAAGTAAAAGTTCGCATATATAAAATAAAAATACCCAAAAGAGTATTGAGAACTTCGCCGATAGGCGAAAAGAAAGGGGACTTGACATCAATGAAGAAACTGCATTGCTGTCCCAGTGGCCATGGAGGTTCGAAGTCGACAGGATGCAAAGTCGGTTTGCATCAAGCGTCAACATGGGACCATGTCAGCCGGCGAGAAGAGCTTTGTTTTATTACCTGAAGCCTGTCGCATTGCTCTGCGTGGTCACGGGCGAAGAGGAAAACGAAGAAGAGGAAAGCGATCTCTCCGTGCGGCGGCCTTGTCTGAGATGCGGGGGTGGCTTTGCTCGTACGGGAGGTTGGCGTAGCGCTTCTTCTCTGTTTTACTCGGGAAGGCGGGATATATATATGTGCATCTGCTGTCTTTGCTTCGCGCGTGCTTTCACGTTTCGAAATCTGACGCGTCCCCTCAACAAATAATATCCGGACTGTCTCTACCATGACGACTGACTGCTGACAGTGCCGTGTGTATTTTCTACTTCAGAGACTAATATTATTTACTGGTAGTAGTATTTTTCATTTCGGACTGTGCGCATAGCGGAAGGTCGATGTTTAGTTTGTTTTCATTTCCGACTGCAAATCCAACTTCAGAAAAAAATAGGCGCAGACACTCTACTATCTTCTTTCAGGATGTACTACTACTGCACCAAAAATAAGTGATCTGTCAAAATATTTTTTGCCTAGAGAAGAATGGACAAATACAAATGAAACTATCCCGGAAAAGGATACGGGTGCTGTGTGTGGTAGTGATGTACCTTTGCAACATTTTTTTTTCTTCATCCCATTTGCTATCCTCGCAACTACTCTCGCGCTCCTTCCCAGAGGTAACTCAGATCCGGGGTCACATAGCGGGTCCTCCTCCCCCTTTCCCACTCCGGCACGTGCCTTCATTTTTATCGCGAGAAGAAGTCTGCATTTTTTTCCCTCGTCGACTCGCGTCGAATTGTACCTACCCACGCTGCTAGGCGCTCTCAGCAGTTGATCCCTTTTTTTACTGCATTTTTGCAAATAAAGTCAAATCTCATCATGGTGGGAATCGAACTCAAGGACAAACAAACGTTAGTAGTATTCGAGGGTAACCACTAGACCACCGGGGCGACCGGCTGACCATTGAATAAAGCAAAACAGGATATTTGCATAGAGATTACGTTCCCCCGAAATTGTATGATATTGCGATGGTTGACGCCGCGTTACCCAGAGAGGTGTTGCCCGTGGTGTCAGTCAACATTATTTACTGATGGAGCCTGTCCTGTGACCACGGATTTGATTATGCGAGTTAATGTGAAACAACAACAACAACAAAACTGCAGCTCTTGAAGCTCCGAGCTTGAAAACAGCGTACCAGGTATACGTCGTCGACTATTATTATTACAGATTATTTACTGCTGTATCATCGATGGCTCGCGCACACGACATGTTGTCAAGAATATACCGATTACTACTGTAATAGAATGATGCTGTGTCATCCATTAGTACGTCACGCGTTGACTCGTTCTCGAAAAAAAAAACTGCCCAGGAATCCAAAATCCAAAATCGTCGCCGATTCTCGGTTTATTTCCTTCCGTACGTAGTACGCGTTCACGACCAGGTAGGGGACAGATAAGGAAGGGCGAGGGGCGTTGGACGGCGGCCTTCGAACAAAGTGATTTGACCGAGAAATCCTACTGCACTGCCCACTGAGCTACTTAATCACTTGACTCAGTAGCTCAGTGGGTAGTGCTTCATATGTTAAACTACCCAAACAACCATTAATAATGTCGTCAGCGCGCACGCTTGAAAAAGACAACTATGAAGTCGGTGAGAATCGAACTCACGACAAAAGCACTACCCACTGTCACGTGACTCCATAAAACTCACAGTGGGTTATGCAAAAAACCAACCAAATACGTTTTCAAGTTCGTAAATCAATCCTCACCGACTTCGTAAGAGCGATCTCCGGAGCTATCCCCTCTCCACGTACTACAGTTAGTAGTACTCTGGAGAACACTAGCAACTATCATAACCATTCATAACGTCTCCAGCGCGCACGCTCCTGAATACCAAATACGATCTGGGTGAGAATCGTACTCACGACACATCCTTCGTTGGTTATATAGCACTATACCCACTGAGCCGAAAGGCAACAACACACAGCAGTAGTAGTAGCTACGATAGGGCAAGCGCTTCGAGTCGGCCATGAAAAAAGCGTCGTCGGGAAGAAATTTATATGTCAATTTGGAATGTTGTCCCTTGATTTATTCGTTCAAGCTCTGCATATGCCAAGATCCAAGAATAGCTCGGGCGCATACCGCCCAAGATACAAAGAAAAATCGCACTTATCGCCGGTCTCGTCCAGCGTCTATCCGCATTCACGTCGAGGTGCAGAACGGATAAGGCAGGGGGAGGGGCGTTGGAGCCTCCCCCCGAACACGGCGCTCGAACGAAGCGATTTGACCGAGAAATTCCAGTCCGAGAATCCCACTGAGGCCGAGACGACAAAACTCCTGACCGAATCCACAAAAAAAGAATGATCATATATATATATATATATATATATATTTATAGATGTACCACGCAGCTTGCAAAGCTGAGTTTCACCCATTCAATCGGTCTATTAGGACCTTCGGGCTTTCGATCCCAACTTCGTACCGGTACTCGAATACAGCTCCACCACCAGAAGTGGTCGCACCCACGTCGAACATCACTTGATACCTGGCCTGAAGATACATGAACCTGGCACCTCAAGAATATATATTGCTCACCTTTCCTATGATAGTTCGAATAATCTTGTCGAAATATGTCCCACGAGCAGTAGATCCGCTTGTAGACCACGAAGATATCAGAACCCAAAGCAAGATACTCAAGATATAATAACCTGAACCGGAGATAGAAGATACACGGGACGATATAACAAGAGACCCGTAGATATACCCTCGGCGATGCCCACACGATCGAAGAAGATGCCAAACGCGATACTCGAAAATTCTCGAGTGCCAACTCACCAGCGTCCAAGGGAAATGTGCAGATTTATTAGGACCTTCGGGCTTTCGATCCCAACTTGTGAGATGATCACCCAAGACAGGAGAGTTTACACCTAGAGAAACAAGCATAACCTGTCACCCCCTCCGATCCCGGGTAACAGATCCACCGCCTGTGACCCAGACCGATGGATCCACGGAGAGAGACACACACACGAAGTGCTGCTGACCCGCAGCCGCGGGGTGGCCCCTTTCCCCGGACCGACCTACGAAATAAGACCCAGACCAAATACCGACAAAACCCACTGCTGTGCGTGATGATATCAAAGCAAGCAGCAGTATCCGTTTTACCATCAAGATGAAAATCAAATAATAGAAACCCCGGGGATACATCCCAGATGTCCCCTGGCGACCACAGGTCGTACTCACAGCTGACGCTTTTGAATTTCATGAAATCAAAAAGTGGCTGTTATCTGTTGTGGTGATCGTGGTGATTGATCGTGTCAGCCCGAGCTGCTGTGGCGCAATTCATCTTGCTTGGCCATCGCCATCGCCACCTACGCCCCCCCTGCTGCTGCTGCTGCGGCTGGTGCCGCGTTGCTCCTACCGCTGTGCTGCGGTTGTTGTGCTGCGGCTGCTGCCGGTGTTTCCTGCGTTTGTTTCTGAAAATAATAAACTGGCTGTTGATGTCTGTTGTGGTGATCATGATCGTGGTGATCAAGCCCGGCCGAGCTGCTGCGCTGCAATTTATCTTGCGGGGCCAGCCACCGCCACCTGCGCTCCCGCAGCCGCTGTTGCGCCTGACGCTGCGGCAGCGGGTGCTGCTACTGCTGTGCTGCTGCTTCTGTCCTGCTGTTCTCACTTCCCCGTACGCGTGTTCCAATAGTGTTCAGCGTTCGTTGTTGCGTTCAGGGGATCGATGCTGCTGCGCGTGGATTCTGCTACACGCATCACAAGATGGCACTTTTTAATGCTTTAAATGTGTTTATTTTTTGTGGGATTTTTGTCGCAAAGCCAGCCGAATGAATGCCGGAGTGAAATCTGGCCCTTTTTAAGCCTGACGGAAGAATGTTAACGTATTATTTTTCAAACAACCTATTTTTGATAAAGCTCTTTTTGTCTTTTTCCCCCGTGACCGTCTCCTTTGTTGCTTTCCGTTAGTGTACTTATTTTGAAATACTACGAAAACCTTTACGTGTACTTCGAGCACTTCATTGGCCGGAGGGTAACGAACGCTTCTCTTCAGGGGCGTTTAGCGATACCTTCCACATCATTATTAATATATCATACACAGCGGTATCTATACTTGCCATTATATTTGTTCAGTTGTATCCCTTCCCTACGCCTGGAATACCGTATTTATTTTGGTATGTTGCTCGACTGACTGCATAAACATACATATATTTCAAACGCTTGGCATCGTGCCTTACCTCCATCCTTTACCACACCATCACTAACATGTTGTGCATGTATACACAAGCCTGCGACCGGCGGCCTTCGAAGCCCCTTGTAAAGACATGGGTTATCCGGAGGTTGCACGAGAGCAACCGAAGGGTCCAATTTAGACCAGGTTTTGAATCGTTTTCCTGCACGTGCCTCGCCTTGCTCGCCCCTCCTGATTCTGCCGGGGGCGGCCTCGGGCGTTGTCGTGACGGCCCCTGGTAAAACACTTTTTGCCCACTTTCTGTTTCCTAATGTCAAGTGCGCAGTCGAATGTATGAAAATGAATAAATACAAGGGCTCCACACCCATGCTCCGGGTAGGGCAGGGCAGCACTTCGACTTGTTCGATTCGATTCAATATTCGATAGAGGGTAAAAACCGTTACCACACAACACAGCCTACGCGTGTAGAATGTAAAGCAATGCCAAGAGATCCATATAGACTAACAGTGGACTACTTACTTCTCCATTTTCGTACTCGAAGAGACGTTTCGAGTGCGTTTCTTGATGTTTTGACTCAACCAAGCATCCAGGGCCAGCAAGGGGGTGGTCATGTATGCTGCATGTTCTCTACGTAGCCACTGAGAGGGGCGCGCTAAGCCAGCTTCTGCTACACCATGCATGAGAGTATCTAGATCCGAGGCTCGCAGACCGACTGTTGTCTGTGTATAGTCTGATCGTGGAGAGACTTGTTGGGGGTATTCTAGGCGTGAAACACGGTATCGCTGCCTTCGTCATTGAATTCCTCGAATCCTATTATAATGCTGCTACTTGTTGCTATCTGGTAGATAGAGTATTAGTAGTACGCGATAGCACTGCACTATGAATTTGGCAGTTACGAATTTTAGGCTCGAATTGTAGCCGAAAAAAAAAAAAAAAATGTATCACCTGGTATGGCCTTTTTGTCTGATCGCTGGTCGCTCGTTGGCCGGGGATCGTACATAAAGTGACCGTCATCTGGGGACGATAGGGTATCATCCCACGATCATAATCCATCCACACATATATATACAACTCCGACAACCCGCGGGAACGAACACGGATATCACCAGCAGGATTGATACCTACCCGTAGAGCGTGGAAATAATCCCCAACCCCACCGACCAGCCAATCTCTGATGGGCTGGGGGTCGTATACTATAGAGTCAGCTTCACCCGGGATGATAGGGTCCCATCCCCGGTTCAGAGGTCATTCTATATCTCCAAAAGTTAGACAAACCGGGAAATAAAACCGAGTTCTCTCGGGTCGTCACCGCTCCTCACGGTGTGGAAACCCCAACTCCGTTGGCTAAAATCGCTGATTGGTTCGAGCCCCACGCGCCGCCATCCTAGGCCCTAGGAGGATGATGGAGGCTCATCAACCAATGGGGGGCAGTTACGTCGCACACGGGGGAGATAGGACCCCATCCCCGGTTCAAAAATCCTCCGAATCTCTACAGATCCAACAACGCGGAAACTATAACGATGATCTCCCGGGTCGATACCTCCCCGCACGGCGTGCCAACCCGAACTTCATTGGCTTATTCGTGATTGGCTGGTAGGCTTTGACCCAATAAGCTCACAATTATTTCGACCGAATCGGGTTTTCTCGCATACTTCCGTATACTGCAAACATTTGCAATGCGAACGCAGTTCGACCAGCTATTTCCATGATAGGCCGCACAAAAAAGCGATTTCTAAGCCTATATCAGGTTGGCGGGCCGAGCAAGCACGCTCAAAATGAGGATGAGAGAAACACTTGATGAACAGCAACAGCAGCACCAAACGCAATACAAATGGACGAATTAGAGCGATTTGTATCCAGGATTTACCCCAAACAAAAATGAGGTGATCAAAGCAAAACGACATAATAAATGGAACTAAAATACTGGCACAACTCGAGCATAATAGCCGTGGAAGCAAGCCTGGAATGAGGCCAAAACAGTGCGTATTTGACTAGCGTAATGGTCCAATAATCAATAATCATGGAATACTATAATCAACTCTTGTCGCTTATGCGACACCGAAAAATGAGGCCAAAACAGTGCGTATTTGATTAGCGTAATGGTCCAATAATCAATAATCATGGAATACTATAACCAACTCTTGTCGCTTATGCGACACCGAAAAAAAAAGCTGAAAATCCCGCTTAATTGGCTTGTTGAGTAAAAACCTAAGCTTGATAATATTTTCGCGGGTTTTCTTTCATACTACTCGAGTATGGCAAAAACTCGCCATGCGATCGCAATTCGTACAAAACGCTCGACCTCGGGATGAATCTATACACTTGGTACTCAGAACGTCAAAGATGAAGCCATTCGGGACATAAGAGCGGTCAAATCGCCATGTCCCGGAATACTAGCAGCCATATATTGCCCACAACACATAAGAGCAATGAGCGCCTGCTTCCGTTTGTCACAGAGTAATCTTGAATCGGAATACCCCCACTGTACTGCTGTAATTGCTTGTTGGTGCACCTTGTCTGAAAAGCTGTTCTCGATTTTGTAGCAGTTTTTTTCCCATCCCATTTACTATCCTTGCACTACTCTCGTCCTTCCTCCCAGCAGTAGTATAACTCAGATCAGGGATCACATAGCGGGCCCTCCTGCCCCCTCCCCACTGCGGTACACGCCTTCATTTTTATCACGAGAATAATTCAGCATTTTCATCCCTCGTCGATTCGCGTCGAATTGTATCTACCCACGCCGCTAGGCGTTTTCAGCGGTTAATTGATCTTATTTTTGCATTTCTGCAAATAAAGTAAAAAGTTTCACAACGGTGGTAATTGAACTCAAGGACCAACGTTAACAATAGTAGTATTCGAAGGTATAAACTAGATAGACCACCGGGGCGACCGGCTCTACATAACTCACTAGAGATGATCAATCAGCAATCAGCAGCAAGGAGCACGTCAAGTAGGAAGCAACACTGTCAGAGGTTACGTACCAACCCGACCGCTTTTCCATTTGACCGCGGCAAACGACCAAAACATCAACGGAGACAAAGGCACCACAGCAACAAAAAAGCACGCCTTTCACGCTGCCTGTACTTCTCCATAAAAGTCTTTTAGGGGAAAAGAACCACCCGTTGGTGCGATACCGGGACGAATGTATGCCACTGGTTTTTTGCGTGGATAAGGTTTTACCACTTACCATTAATACGACCTTCCGGTGGCGCAGCTCAACAACAGGAACGATTTTCCCCCTTGTTTTTACGTCGAAAAGTGATTCCCTTTTTTTTGTACACCATCCCCGTCCATGCTAAAAGTCAGACAAAAAGCGTGTGTGCAATAGAGCATCATTGTGTGTGCTCTTACTCGTACCTATATTACTTGCACGAGTACAAACTATGTCGATGTGCCCGACCGACCACCCTCGGGGCCGGGGACGCAGCCACTCGTAATGCTGCTGTGTGGCTTCTTCTAGCGCAGTAATCGTAATCACTACCTCCTCGTTTTATGCATGCGCTTGCCACATCTATATCCATATACGTACGTACCTACCGAACTTCAACAATTAAATGCACTACTATGATACCTACCGCGGTACCATGGAGATTTGTTTTACAGTAAATGTTATTTGTTTTGAGACAAACTATTATGCCAATTTGGAAATAATGTCTTGCCACGTTTGATTTTAACAACCTCTCCATACATCAAGATCCTAAGAATAGCTGGAGAGTACCGTTCAAAATACAAAACTTTTCGCACTTCTCGCTTGTCTCGCTCAGCTTCCATCCGCGTTCACGTCGAGGTGCGGAACGGGTAAGGCAGGGTGAGGGGCGTTGGAGCCGCCCCCCGAAGACGGCGCTCGAACGAAGCGATTTCACCGAGAAATTCCAGTTCCGAGAATCCCATACTGAGGCCGAGACAAAAAAAAACTCCTGACCAAATCCCTGTCCCCGAAAAAAAAAAATCATTACATATAACGAGGTAACGTAATTGAGCACATGTATACCAAGCGTTCCTTAAAAACTGACGATTCGCATCCCTCCCTTTAATGCTCAATGGCGGAGACAGTACATGGCCACATACATCACCTCGCATGCTGTATTGGGCAATACGTATCTCTTTCGTATAATTAGCGATGTCAGAAAATAATGGTAACTGTATGATGATGGTGACAAACAGTGCATGACCACATCACCTCGCCTGTTGTATTTGACAATACGTATCTCTTTCTTATAATTAGCGATGTCAGAAAATAATGGTAACTACAAATATTCTATAAAATATTCTAGCTTTCGATCCATGTATCATACAACAACAAATTATGAAGATTTAACACGTTATTGACTACACTCAAACACTGGGTTGCATGCTGCATCTAACATCAAACCTTCTAGAATAGTGAACATTACAAGCCAGATGATATAAAGGGATGTCTTATTGCTTCAATCGTCAGGTTTGTCCCCTTTGAGGATTCATAGTTTCCGCGCACATATTGAAAGTCCCGCCCCCCGCCCCCCCCCCCCCTCCCCTCCCCCTCCCCTGACCCCTCTTGTTCATAAAAAACCCCAACCCCTCCCCCCCCCCCCCCCCGATTCCCCCCCCCTTCCGCCTAGTTTGTCCAAACGCCCCACTCACAATCGAAATCGGCCTGAGTAATAAACACCTATACGCAGTTGATATCACGTCATTATCTTTCTGACCATCCATGACGTAGTTTTCAATTCTTTCCCCCCCCCTCCCCCCCCCCCCCCCCCCCTCCAACGCCCCCTCTTTTCCAACCACCCGCACGATCGCCTAGACCTAGCACCACGCGTATAACAAGCCGCCACATATCTTTGATCTCACAGCCGAAGTGTATTTGAATAATATTCGCGACCTAAACCTCCTAAAAAATCCCCCCCCCCCCTCCCCCTCTCGCTCTCCCTTACTCAAACGCCCCACCGAATATCGAAATCCGCCAGATTAATAAACACTTCACGCTCAGGATATCACCTCATTATCTTTCGAGAGCCATCCATGCCGCTGTTTCCCCCCCCCCCCCCGCCTCGAATGCCCCCTTCTTCCCCATCACCCGCACCATCGCCTAGACCTAGCACCACACGTGAAACAAACCCCTCATCTAAAGCCCTTCCTCCCCCCCCCCCTCCCCCCCCCCCCCCCCCCCCCAACCCATCCCAACCTCACCCCCTCGAACACTCCACCCTCTCTTTATTCACTGATTGTACGGCTTATCCCGGGATATACATGATAAACTGATGCATTATTTCCACAACCGTCACATTTATCCCCTCAAAATAATGTATAGTTTCCACGCACATATTGAGCTGCCCCCCCCGCCCCCCCCCCCGCCCCAACCCCAACCCCCCCCCCCCCCCCCCAATAATAAACTGGTGCCAAAACCGTCAGATTTATCCCCTTGAAAGGATTTAAAGCTTACATGCACAAATTGCCCCCCCCTTTCCCCCCCCCCCCCCCTCCACACCCTCTCGCTTTTGATCAAAACCAGGCCCCCACGTCCTTCAAAACTCCGCCCCCCCCCCTCACCGGTTATTCGATGTACAAGATTCACTTGATAAAAGGAAATTTTTTTCTCCACAGCTGTCAGATTTTGTCCCCCTCAGAAACGGGTTTTATAGTTTCCGCGCACAGACTGACTAAAATCACCCTGTTGACCCTGATAGCTACACTGTAGTTGTAAGGGGAGTCGCCGACCTATATCCTTAATGAGGACACACAACTCGTAATGCGCGCGATCGGAGTATCACACACAGCTTGCAAAGATGAGTTTCGACGAAATCTTCGATCTCACAGCTGGAGTGTATTTTCATTTTTTATAATATAATGTACAAGGGCTCCGCATGCTTCGGGTAGGGCAGGGAAGGAGTTGAAATTGTTCCATCCAACACAAAAACATAAAATTGAAAGGAATGCCAAGAGTTTCATCCGAAATCAATAGTTTGGCAGGTGTGCGGTACAGCAGTACACCAAAATGATAGAAATAACGCGTGTACTGGCTACGTGTACTTAAACATACGTACGCACTCGTATAATATGTGCGATCGGTCGTACTCAGACCGGTGACAATGTAAGGCCAAAAGTTTGAAATTCCCGAAAATCCCAGCCAAACTTGACTTTGCCTGGACGGTCGCCTATGGGCCCAATTTTGTAGATTTTGTTTTAGAAACTTTCCAGAATTTCGGACGAAAACAATTTCTCGCGGCATATCTTGGCCAACATCTGCTTGAGAAATTCTCAAGCAGATCGTGGATTAGACGCGCCGTTAATTTCGTGTTCTCCACACACTTCTTTGGACGAAATCAACAACAGCGTCGTGAACTTTGAACCCGGCGAGTTCGTTAGGGGCTCCGACCCCCCCTTGGTGTACAGCGCTCACTCTACGGCCGGTGATTTGTGGCGGGGGCCGATCAGGCTTCTGTTAAAAAAACATAGTGGCTGGTGTGTAGAAAACTAAGACAAAAAAATTAAAAAATTCTATCGTCTCCCAACGGGCGAAAAACAGAATTTTGAGAGGATGACATATGTGGCGGAAGACCACAGGACAACACAAGCAACATTTCACGCCCTGGGGCATGGATCGAGATGAACTCTTCAGCGCTGTCACCTTCAATCATGTGACCTCGGAGTGAAGAGCAGTGGCCATGGTATCTTAAGATCGAAGGTCAATCGTGTTTGTTGGAAAATGTTGATCAAGGCTTGAAAAATAGACAAATTGACGTGTTGGACCGCATGACCAAAAAAAGAGCCAGAAAAAGAAATGTAATCGTTTTTCCCCCATAGCGACGTTACCCGGAATCTTTCAGCAAACAACCCCACAAAAACGTTTGGAAAATTTATGGCCAAACTATCGGCTTTCCGTTGCCATTTTCGGTCTTATTTCTGGCGATTATTTTTCTAGTTTTGAGGATCCACAAATAAACTGTGTTTGAGCTTTTTTTTATAAAATTGAAAAACGTCAGCTGTGAGTACGACCTCTTCAATGGTTGAGACTCAACTTTGCAAGCTGCGTGGTTCATGTTTTTTTTCAAACTTTGACAAAATAAAATTACAAATTTACGTCAATTTGCGTTAAATTTGAAAGGAAAATTTAGAGCCACAAAAATATACATAAAACAGCGCGCATCGTATCTCAATGAACTGATAAATAACACAACAGCGCACATTGATATCCCCCCCTGTCAAATTGCACGACGTGCAGAAGATAGCCACCGAATGCTCGCCGCCCGGTCTTCGCGGCTGCTTCCTCTCGTGCTCTCTCGTGCCTCGTGGTTCTGAGGCCAAAAACGGCCGAGCATGTACAACAGCAGTGTTCCACCACGATGCCCTCGGCAACGCAGCAATCGACGACGAAATAAGCCCTCTCGCGCACCACGCATCACCCAACACTGCACGTAGGAGACAGCAGCAGGATCATATATGGATGGTACCATGGTGGTAGTAGCTGGTAGCACCTACTGCTAGTACGCGTGTGTGTTGCGCCGAGTCCACGATGTAAAAAATCTTGTCGAGCCACTTGATCACCACCACCAGTATTTCCCTAGCTAGGTGACATATGACTGCATGATGTCGTATGAGCCTACAGTACGTACGAAACCTGTTTTTTCGTATTTTTTGGCTTGCCGCGACGAGAGGAAACCATATAACAAAATCAGCAGCAGTAGCAGCAGCAGTAGCACTGGCAGTTGCGCGAGCCGCGACGACACCAAAGACCTGGCCTCGATCAGCTCCGAAGATTATCGAGACAGGCAATGCATCGCGGCGCCTCTCCTCGAACGATCAGCATTCTTTTTTGGTCCGACTCTACTTTTTTTGGCCCGACAGATGCTCTGCTGGCAGCTTGCTCTTTTTTTGTCAGTTTTTCCGAGCAGGCGTCTTCGTCTAAAGTTCCACCTTTCTACATATTCCTTGCTAACCACAGGGCTGTGTATCAGCCGCATCAGACGAAAGGCGCTGAACTACACTGCTGTATACAGGCTGGGGGAATCCTCGCTGCCACTGAAGTGTGCTGTGCGGGGTGCACACCGCTCTGCGCTGGTCGTCGTGCACACCGCTTGTTTGTGCTGTTGGTTGTTCCCATTTTGTTGCTGTCTTAACTATTATTTTTCAACGGCCACGTGTTTTCCCTCGTGATGCTACTGCTGCTGTACCTGGGTGTAGTTATCTATGTACCAGGTACCTTATAAAATCCGAGTCTTTCGGACAAAGTCAGATGCCAATAATGTTTTTTTTGCCAGCAACCTGTCCTTTTGGGAGCGACAAATTGCATAAGAACGCGAAACAAACTCGCACGCGTTTATGGTTCACGGGGTGGCATTCAACGGAGCACGAAGGGCGAGGGGCGTTCAAGTCGATCCTTTCGCCACAGCAACACTGTGAAAAAACGTAGAGTACACCTACCGTTAATACTCACTCGAGGATGGACCGCGAAGCAAAATAGACAGCGACTCTTCGGAGCAGCAATGCAAATAGCTGACAAAATGTAATTTCTACCACTGCAATTAATATTTTAAAAACTTACCCCTTTGTATTTGCGCACTATCACTCCCCCTGTCAAGGTGAAAAAAAAATGCTCGAGCATGCCACCCAAAATCCAAGATCGTGCCTACTTCTCGCTTGTCTCGCTCAGCCCCCGCACGCGTTCACGGCGAGGTAAGCAGGGTGAACGAAGGGCGAGAGCATTGAAGCCGATCCTCGAAGAGAGCGCTTGAAGAAAGCGCTCGAAGAAATAAAAAAACCCTTGATACATTGAAGTGTCGAGATTCCGATACCGAGGCCGACACAGTACAAACAATATTTCCGACGCATGGCCTAGGATTTGCCATACATTTTATTATTTTATATATATATCTGTATCTATGTACCAACTATTTAAACTCCCATGGCGCGGGTTCGAGCCTCACGGCGAACATTTTTTCTCTTCTTTTACAGCTAAAAAAACGTTTTTGGGTTTTCTTGCCTTGGGTTCGAGCCTCGGTGTGCATCCGATATTCTCTTACTTTTTTAATGTTCTTTTGGCGTGTCTCCTTTTTTTTTTGCTACACATCCCGGCTCAATGTAAACATATTATTATTTATTTGTGCATATTGTACTGGATACTGCTTGCTGTTTGTCGTACTGCTGGTGCGGCCGCTGCTGCTGTTGCTGTTGAATTTATACGCACATAAGAGTTGTGCGACGGCTGCTATTTGCTGCCGTTTCGAACGAGTGTTAAAATTAGGTAGCGGCACCTTCAGACCGAGAAGATAGGGGTTGAAGCGGAAAGCGGATTGACTGGGGGAAAGCAACGAAAGCAAATAGCTATGAACAATGCGAACGTGTGTGCTTCTTGACATTCGGCGTTCTTTCTCTGCACTTTACCATTATCTATTTTTATGCAGCCCTCTTGGCTGTAATGCAGCACACCTGCAACCTCTGTTTGCCAATGGCATCCGCGATCATAACGAGCATGCACGAAACCGCAGGCAGGCGTCATGAATGCAAGAACGATGTTGTTGGAGGTGTGCCCGGTGCGCTCCACGGCTGTTTAAGACGTAGATCTTAGCGTTTGTTGCGCTTTACCGCGATGAGGGAGTTTCAGACCGAGAGATCTACCGACCCCTACTGCGCCGGGGTCAGGCCTCGGTCGTGGTCGCGTCGTGCCTCCGCGAGGGGTGCTGGAATATTTTTGTTGCAAAATCATGGTTCCGACAGAAGAAGGTATACATATCAATCGGATATCAACACAACAAATTTTGCGCGCTACACTCTAGGCGAACCTTTGCAGTTTTGTATTCATTACTCTGACGGTCACAATTCACATCCCGGCATGCCCTTACGTACACTTTTACCCCCAATTTATTCGGCTACGCAATCTGATGGTCGGAGTTCAAACCCCGACATGCCCTCGATCTTCTCCTTTTCAGCATATGTTTATATATACAAGGGCTCGCCGGCACCCATGCTTCGAGTAGGTCAGGGCAGCACTTCGACTTGTTCGATTCAAGAGTCAATAGAGAGAAATCACGATACTACACACACCAAAAATATACTACGCGTACAGTATGTAAAGTAATGCCAAAAGTTCAACATAGACTAATAGCGGTAATGGACCGCTTGCCGTTTGTATGCGATTCCGACTCCGAGCTCAAGAGTTGGATAATTCCGAGCCCACGCCGACTGACCCTCTAGTCTGGCCACGAAGAGATATGTCGAGTGCGTTTCATTTGATGATTCGACTAAATCAAGCATCCGGCGCCAGCAAGGCGACCATGTTTGCTACATGTTCTCTACGTAGCCAGAGGCGCCTTCTGAGCCAGCTCTGGTATACCATGGTAGCCTCTAGATCTGAGATTCGCAAATCGGCTGTGTTTTGTCTGACCACGGAGAGATGTGCTGACTGTGTTCCAGGCGCGAAACACGGTCGCTGCCTTCGTCATTCAACTCGATAAACGCTAGTAAAATGCTGCTGCTTGCTGCTGTAGATCACGCACGTCTTCTTGTAGATCCAACAGTACGCGACAGCAGAATTTGGCGGTTAAGAAATCCAGGCGATTTTTAGACGAAAATAAGAACGTGCCCTCTTCTGTACAAAAATTCGTGTAGGGCATATCCTGCCCTACATAATAATTCCAGAGTGGCTAGAAATAACAGATTATTATCTTAACTGGTGCCGCATACTACACTCGTAGAGGGCGTCCAACACAACTGCAACAGACACCCACAACAGACACTTCGTAGGTCGCAACAGCCAGCACTTTTGCTCGTAAACTATCATCGACGTCGATTGATGCCACCGTCTAAACATCGCGCCGATAATGTGCTACCGGACGACTTGAACGCTGCTCCTCTACGCATCTGAGTTGCTGTTCGCGACGAGGTGTCGTAGCATAGATTGCCTTAGAACGGCTTGTTGCATCTTTTTTACACAACACGTACTGCAGCACCACTGCGCACAATAACACTCGTATGAACTCGTACTCGTACAACTCGTACGTGCTCAAGCTCGGGGTGCATCTATAATAGCTGCGTGTAGCATGTCTCTGATACTTTCTCGTATTCGTATCATTCACACATTATTTTTAGTACGTACGAGCTTCGTTTATCGCGCATTCTTACTCCTAAATGCACCCAGCATCATCGCAAAAATAGAGTACTATCGTTTAACAATTCAAAATACGGTTTTAGTCAAGATAAATATGATTGGGATTCGACACCAATCTATAAAACAAAGCCTATAATCTGAGTAAATGGTGTATTCGTAGAATACCCACCCACAAACCAGCGCTGCAAACTGGCAGACAGAGGGGGAGGGGGGCGCGGCGTGGTGCACATTTTTTGTTGAAGATCGAGCTTCAACTGCTGTGGAAGACGGCGTTAAAGATTATTTACCTATCGCAGATGTCGTAGGACACATGCACGAAAAGACACGTCATGGGTCAGGTGTTGACTCGTCCCCGGATAGTTGTTAAAATGTTTTTACAACATAGCTGCCGAAGATAACTTTCTCGACGTGGGGCGATCTACTATTGTAGGCCGGATTCGAACGTTCCTTCTTCTAGTATATTCATTTTTATGATGTACCATTGCACCATAATTAAAAGTGCTAAATAAAACAACGTGCCGCGTCCCGGCATTGCGGGGATGCGAGGGGGGGTGCCCAAACAAATATCGTCATACCTGGTATAAAATAAAGCGCCAAATACCTTAAGATCAGCGTACGCGGACTTTTGGATTATGTGTCTATTATGCGTCAGAAATAAATCTTCAAGTTTTTCTCCTCTTCCAACCACACAACAAGGCGCTCGAAAACATTACCTTGAGAAAGACACTCACTTAATTGAGTCTCTCGAGGATGGGCCGTGGACCAATACGGACAGACCCTTTGGAGCGGCAATGAAAAATACTAACTTATTATTTCTATTGCAATTTTTAAAAGCTAATCCGTCGTATTTTTGCTGCTGTACCATACATTGCTGGCGCACACGAGATATCGATCGGTAACCCAGCAGCCAGCACAGCAGCACAGCACACGCAGCACAGCACAGCACAGCATATACACACGTAGTATCCACGACGGTTTCCGTTGGCCACGTAGAGCGGACTGGCGCCGGTGTTAGGCAGAGGTGTTGCCTGTGGGGTCAGTCAACACTACTGCTGCTGCTGTAGCTCGGAATTTGATAAAGACAAACTGGTATCCCTACCGTTATATAAAGAAGCTACTCCGTCGTGATTTGCCTGCGACCACTCCGTACATCAAGATTCAAAGAAAAGCCCGAGAGCATTCCTAAATATCAGCGCACGATGAGTTTTAGATTATGTGTCTATTATACGTCATGCAAGCTTCAACCTTTCTCTTAGTCCAACTACACAACAAAGCGCTCGAAAACACTACCTTGAGACACTCATTTAACCCCTTCACAACTGGAAACCCTTTTGAGGGGACAAAAAACTTGGAAGTAGCATAGGGAGGGGTTTTGGGGCTCTTAAAGGGTCTCGACGGTGGGTCGTGCACCAATACGGATAGACTCTTTGGAGCGGCAGTGAAAAATAAGGCAAAATATTATATATATTGCATTATAAAAAAGATAACCAGGGCAGCAGCACAGCACACACAGCACAGCACAGCAAATATACACAAAGTGTCCACGACGGTTTTCCGCTGGCCACGTAGAGCGGACTGACGCCAGCGTTAGCCAGAGGCGTTGCCTGTGGAGTCAGCCAACAATAGAAATGTATGATTGAAGTTCACTGCTGCTGTAGCTCGGAATTTGAAAAAAGCCTGACAAAATCTTATCCCTACTATGGATACCAGGCCCTATTCCCTAGATCGTACCGCCTCGTTATAAGTAAAATCCTTCAAGACCATCCTGGCTCCTCGAGGGGCACTCTGAGGTGTTTCCTCATCGTTGACCCTCGAGAGTATGGTTACGCACACAACCCACCTCGGTGTGTCTCCACACCTCCCTTTACTGACGAGAAACCTGCTAAGGGACCGCAGTAGTCCCACAATAGGCGTCGTCGGCAGGAACCGCGACACCTCTTATAAGACGCGCACGTTTGCACGTCTGAAAAAGGGGGGTGATGTGGATACCAGGCTCTATTCCCTAGATCGTACCGCCTCGTTATCGCTACAATCCTTCAAGACCATCCTGGCTCCTCGAGGGGCACTGAGGTGTTTCCTCATCGTTGACCCTCGAGAGTGCGGTTACGTACACAACCCACCTCGGAGTGTCTCCACACCTCCCTTTACTGACGAGAAACCTGCGAAGGGACCACAGATAGTCCCACACACCGCTATTTAAAGGAGATACTCCGTTGACAGTTGGCTGCGACCACTCCCTATATCAACATTGGAATAAAACCTAGAGAGCGCCATACAAACTTTAATATCGTGGCCACTTGTCGCTTGTCGGTCTTCCCCCGTACGCGTCCACGGCCAGGTGCGGAATGGATACCGTATACTACGTAAGAAACCACACCCCGGTGATAAAGTATCCTGTGGGGTGTGTGGTATCTTATGTAACCCGGGTGATAACAGCTCGCAGGGGCCACGAAGGGGGTATGATAAACCACGGGGTGCGATAGCACTCCCGCACACCCACAGGAGGGCGTAGGGGGTGTGGTAATGAGGGGTGTGATAAAAAGGGGTGTCGTAACACTGCCTGTGACGAATCATACTGCTGCCGCACACTTGAAGGGTGTGGTATTGCGGGGGTATGATAGCAATGCCCTCACGGAATAAGAGACTCTGCATTCATCGATACCAATCCGAATACATGGTAGATCGTTTGCCGATGCCGACGGGATTGCTGGCCTGTTGCCTCGCCACGTTCGCCTGCTGGGAGGCTTGAGTGGTGCGTGCTGACGCTTCTGCGGTACTTGTGTGTGCTGCTGCGAGCGAGTCGGCAACTGGCTGCTGAGCCAATGCGGTGGCTGCCATATTGGCGCCTGTTGCTGTGCCAGCTGCTGCTGCTGCTGTCGATTCAACAGCAGCACCAGCAGGAGCAGTAGCAGGAGGAGCCGCAGGTGTAGAAGAAGTTTGCTCGGGTCAAAAGAACAAGGTGATCGGTCGCGCCCGCACTGCTGCGGTCGAAGCAGTTGTCGAGGGAGCGGAAGTGCTGGCGGCGGCATTCTATTCTCCATTCACGTTCATGTTGGAAATCTCCACACGGGGTGTTTTCCCGCACACAGAGGGTGTGTGTTGTGTGTGATCCCGAGGCAAATGCTGTATCACTCCGGTGATAGGAGGAGGGACCCCGTGAATATATGCGGCGTAACCTAGGCGTGTGTTATCTTATGAAACCCGGGTGATAATTCGCCTCCTTGTTTGAAATGCAAAAAAATATTGCTGGGGTGTGGTTTTCTGTGGGGGTTGTGGTTTCTTATGTAGTATACGGCAAGGAAGGGTGAGGGGCGTTGGAGCCGTCCCTCGAAGAGCGTTCGAGAAATCCGATATATGACAATCCCATACTGAGGCCGATACGATAAAAAATTTATTGCCAATCCGTGGCTTCTCGTTGGTCGTACATGTTTTTATATATATTTGCTTTGCCTGGTGTATGTTGACACAATGATGTGGCCCTCGGATGCGTGTCTACCTACTTCAAATAGTACATGGACAAGATTTTTCGTTTCCTGGATGCTGCTTGCTGTTGCTGCACAACGCAGCATCATACTCACTACAAAGGAGGCGCCGGCATTCGCCGGCACCCATGCTCCAGACAGGAAAACATACATTTTTTTTTAGTATTCATCAGGTATAGTAAGTCTGGAGAATGAAGGCAATGCGAAGTGTTAGATGAAGGCAATGCCAAGTGTACAAAAATCGTAGTAATAGATAATGAAGACAATGCCAAGTGTTACAGGCTCAAGGTAGTCCCGTAGCAGCGGTGTTGATCCACATCTGGCAATATCTTCAATTTTCGCCAAGATTCTTAATGATTCTCGAGTCCACCAGTCTCAGTGGGGTGTTACTCCAAGTCTGGATTATCGATTCTTCCGAACGAGTCGATCCGCATGATGTAGGGGTATTGCTCCAGATCTAGAATGGATTGAGAATTGACCCGCATAGAAGGGGTGCTGCTCCAAAACTGGATCTTCGAATGTTGCCAACGAATTAACCCGTCAATATTAATTGATTTTGAATTGACCCGCATAGAAGGGGTGTTGCTCCAAAACTGGACTTTCGAATGTTGCGAACGAACTAATCCGCATATGGTAGGGGTATTGCTCAAGATCTGGATTATGTTGACTTCCTGTTCCGAACGAGTTGATCCATACACAGTCCTGTAGCAGCGGTGTTGCTCCACATCTAGAATCTTCCAAACGACATGACTTGTAAACAGTCCTGTTGCAGCAAGCGGTGTTGCTCCAGATCTGGCAAATACCTTGAATTTTTGCCAAGATTCTTCATGATTCTCGAGTCCTCCAGCCTCAGTTTTAGTAACTAATTGCTTTGTTGTATAGTTTTCGCATCTCTACGCAACTCCTGGACCAGCAGCCAGCAGTTACTCTCGCTCGTACTCGTATATATCTCAACCCAATTCCAGCACCCAGCAGTCAGATCTCGCATGAAGGCAAGCACCACAAACTTCAGGCACCACAACATAAACGTTTTAGAACTGCGAGCGAAGTATCATACGCAGCTTGCAAAGCTGGGTTTTGATCAAAAACCTTTTTGGTCGATCTCACAGCTGAGGTGTATTTGTTCATTTTATAAATAAGTATTTTAGTACTCGTACTCGTATCTCAACGCAACCTCAGTAGCCAGCAGCTACTCTCGCTCGTAGTCGTATCTCAACCCAACTCCACCAGCCAGCAGTCAGATTCCGCAGGAAGGCAGGGACAGAAGAAGGCAAGGCCGTGGGGGTCCAACAGGCCGAGCGGGATACGCGAGTCAACAAACAGCAAACACCACCAATATTTCGGACACCACAAATAAATATTTCTCCAGCATAGAGCAGGACCGAGACATTTCCGCGGAGCAACAACAGAACCACAAATATCTTCTCCAGTAACGAGTAGAACCGGGGCATCTCCGCAAGATCCGCCCAGTTCGGGGCCGCGGCGTCGGAGCACGACCCCGAGAGCGTGCGAGCGGGGATAGGCCCAGCGGATGCCGGGGAACGAGACCCGCGGCGAGAGCGCGCGAGAAACGAAAGTCGAGGCCCCCAGATCGGAGGCGAACGGATCCCGGTCTGAGGCCAAGACGATAGGAGGAGCTTTGTATTTTCGAGCTGATCTTTCAGCGGTGACGAAGGGCTTTAGATAAAGCCTCTCCCTCCCCCTCCTACTCACCCCCCCCGCGCCCCCGCCCGCCCCCCTAAATATCCGCCCTCCCCTCACCGGTAATACGAAATACAGGATATACTTGATGAACTGATGCATTCCTTCCACAGCCGTCAGATTTGTTCTCCTCAAAAACGGGTTTTATAGTTTCCGCGCACAGACTGATTGACATCACCCTGTTGACCCTGGTACAAGATACACTGTAGTTCTAGGGGGAGTCGCCGACCTATACCCTTCATGAGGTCATACACCCAGTAATACGCGCCATTGGAGTATCATATACAGCTTGCGAAGATGAGTTTCAACAATATCTTCGATCTCACAGCTAGAGTGTATTTTTTGCATTTTAATGAATTTTATGTATACGGTACTCCTACGCCTTGCCGTTTGTCGTTGTACGGCCGCTGCTGCTGCTTGCTGTGTTTTGTTGTTTTCATGCGTACGAGCAGTGCGGCTGCTGTTCTGTTGCATTTACTTCTGGAGCTCCTGCGGCTGCCGCCGCCATACGACGAGTGGTGTGTAGTGCTGCTGCTGTACGAACAGCTACGACAAACGGGAGTGTGTGTGCTTTTAGATGTTCGTCGTTCTCTGCCCTCGACCATGATTAATATTCCCACCCCTTGGCAATACGTAATGTCGCAATTACGGCCTCTGTTTGCCTTTTTCATGCTCGACCGCTACGGGCATGCGTGTACCCGAAGGCGGGCGTCAGCCCACGGCGGCGAAGCCCCCCTTTGTAGTTTAATATAGAGCAGTGGCCAAAATCAGGTGTACCCGGTGCCTTTGTGGCCGAAATCGGGCACCTTTATATTTCAGTGAACGCAACGACCCCAGAACGCCATCTGATTGGCCAACGCCGGCCACCGCCGGACGATGGCCACATTTCCGCCGGGCAGACCCGATTCGGCTACTCAACCCCCAACACGTGCCCCATCATTATACCTTACTACCCGAAAATGGTCAGGCTGTTCGACCACTACGGTCCAACGGCCTACGACGCACCATGTGAGTTTATGCCTCTTGGTACCGACGAAGACGGCCAAGAATCATCCGTTTGACGCCTATGCGTTATTTTTGTACAGCAGTGGTATCATGGCAGACGAACAATAGTAATCCGTGATTTGCTTGCTGCACGTATGGTTCGGAGCATATCCGCACAGTCATTCATTAGTCATTGGTTGTGTCGCTCGACAGCAACTCCAGCAGAAGCCATGTGTACGTACAATATGGGCCTGATACGTACTTACGCTGACTTGCGATTGCACGTTTACCTTTTTTTTGGAGAATGTACGACTTGCCTCAGCTATTAAAGGTTGTCTTCTTTTTTTCCTGGGGTATTCTTCCACACCAGCGTGACTGGAGCCTGTCCTGTGTCCACGGACGTGGTTAGTATGCGAGTTAATGTGTGAACAATAACAAGATGCCAGTTTCAGCGAGCCGACGCGCGCGCCGTGCTGGTGCGCTGGGGCTGGGGGCTTCGACCCCTTGTCAATCAAGAATGCACCGACCCCCCGCCCCCAGCCCGAGCGCACCAGCACGGCACGCGCATCAGCTCGTTGCACCTGGCACGTATCCATGGCTGCTGCTGCAGCTGCTGCCCAGCCACAACCAACAACTAATAATGGAGGATGCGCAGCAAGCACATGAGAAGTAGCATTCTTCATCTGTCATCGTACAAGGATAACCCATGGATATCAAGCAACGTAGATGGTTCTTGTCCGTCTTCGTCGGTAACAAAAGGGATCGGATGGCGTGTGCTGGGCCGTTGGGCCGTGGTGGTCGAAGAGTCTGGCCATTTTCGGGTAGTGGGTATACCTGGTAGCTATTAATAGTAGTTGGGTATAATAACTGGTTACCTTTCGGGGGTTGAGTTGCCAAAATCGGGGTTACCCGGCGGAAATGTGGCCATCGTCGGGTGGTGGTCGGTTTTGGCCTATTAGATGGCATCCCGGGGCAGTTGCGGTCACTGAAATAAGTAGCTAGAAACAAGGTATTACACACCACAAAGACACCGGGGCGTACCCGATTTTGACCACTGGTCTTGAATAGAATATTTGAACGAGTACTTGTACAAGTACTCGTGCGACATACCAGTATGCGCAAAACTTGATGCACAAAACACACCTGGATTGCCGCCTCGTCCAACATTTGTCGGGACTCATCCTTTCCGGACGGATCTCCAATTTTCGTTGTACCTCCTCCTACCAGCACGATCGGCTGATGTCCTGCCTTCTGCAGGTGTCGCAATATCATTATCTGTATCAGGCTCCCCACGTGGAGGCTTTGCAGTCATCATACGCATAGCATAAGCGGACGGGGATGTGGACGAGGAAACATGAGCAAAACATGAGCGACAATATTGTGACTTTCGCAGCAGTGACATGTCAAAGCCAACGCTTACTTCGGGCTTCGGGGGCACTCAAACACCATCACTGACTAATATCCCCATTATAGCGTTGCTCTTAACCTGATATGAACGCTCTAACATCCAGGTGTCTCGCGACATTGTACCATCCCGCGAATACGCCACCTCATCATACACCTGCCTACGTACCTGTTGGCTGTTGCGTCGAAGCCAAGGTAGGCCTTGACGATCTCGCCCGTGGCCATCTTCTTGTCCAAGCCGCTCACGTCAGTGCATTGGTGGTAGAACCCCCGCTCCACCAGAGTCTGTAGAAAAGGAGACTTCACAGAAGGAGCATCGCCCACCCCCTCGTCGGCCACACTAGGTCGTACTTCCACACTACTGCTGTCGACGGCCAGTAGGCGACCCACACGAGTGCGGCTAGAAGAATCAACTGCGATTCGTCGGAGAGCATTCCAGTGCCCTGTGCGTGACAAGCTTGGCGCCAAAAAAGCCGACGTCCTGGTGCCAAAGGCCGCCAACATCATGATGGATCTCGTCACCATAACAGCAATCGGTGGGCACTGCTGGCAAAGTGCAAGAATGTACCACATTTTCGCACCAAACGTACACAGAACCAAATACCACCCGCAAGTAGCTACACGCACACGAGCTTGTGTGTGGTGAAAAAACGAGTTTAGAAGGAAACAACTCAAGTAGCATTTGTTGCGTATCATTTTAATAGTCTATACAGTACTTCCCTCACAATGGCGGCGCAGACACGGGGCTCCAGACAGGATTCTAAAAGCAAAAAAAAAAAACTCAACCACTTAAAAACAACGATAATAAGAGCAATATAGGATCATTGCAAGTCAGGTTTAGTGGCGGAGAATGTGGTTGAAAAACGAGTTTAGAAGGAAATAAGTCAAATAGCATTTGTTGCGTAACATTTTTAGTCTACTTCCTCTTCGTCGCATTTTGTCATGGATGTTTTGTAATTTTGTCTACTTCCTACTTCCTATAGTACAACCGGGTTTCTCACATTTTGCTTCGGGAGTTCCAGAATGTTCTGTAGATTGTTTTGTCAGGGTGTGGTGTGCGTGTTAAAAATACAATCCTGATCACCGCTGCTCACTCCTCTCTTTCATCCCAGACTGATCGGCCGGTCTCTGGGGCACTTTCGTGCAACTTTCGAAGCCATGAAACTGTCAGCAATCGGGCTGACTTGGTTTGCTAGTTTTTCCTCTGTTAGCGGTTTTGTATCGCAAGCGATCCCAACTGTCGTCAACCGCTCCTTTCAAGTAGCACATAAAACGCCTCAGGCATTCATGTCGCAGCCTCTCTCTCGGCCTCACCGACCACAAGCTCAGCGTAGTGCAGTTATGAAGCAGGAGAAGAGTGACTGGCAGGGTGATGGGGCTAAAGACCGGCCGGTGCGAGCTGGAAAACCATTAACTGGGCTGGGAAAGCGTGGCGGTTTTCAAAAGGCGGCTTTGCTGCTGGGGGCTACTGCGGCTACAGTGCATGTTTTGCCGCATGCAGCCGTGGCGGCCGAAACGGCCCTCCCACTGGTGTCGGCAGCTGTGGATGGTACGTTGATGGACAGACTAACGACGTCGGGTTTTTTCCAAGCTTTTTCCCTGGTTTTTGTTTCAGAGATTGGCGACAAGACTTTCTTCATCGCTGCTCTTCTCGCTGCCAAAACGTCGCGTCTGATTTCCTTTGCGGGCTCCGTGGGAGCACTTGCGGTGATGACAGTGCTCGCTGTGCTGTTAGGGTTGGCGTTCCACTCTGTGCCGTCAGTGTTCACGTCTGGCCTGCCGATTGACGACATCGTAGCGGCGGCAGCTTTCCTGTACTTTGGTCTCAATACTCTAAAGGACGCGTTCGAGCTGCCGGACGACTCGAACGAGGGTATCGATGAAGAGAGAGCTGAGGCTGAGGAGAGTGTCAAGGAGCTCGAGAGCAAGAAAACCGTTTGGTGAGCGGCAAGTAACAGCAGTACCAGTAGAAAGACATTTCGCGTATCGCAGGCAGTGACGTACAAACATGGGCAAAAAATAGGACCCCTCCCAAAAAAACTCACCCATAAAGTGTATTACATGTACCAACAACGCAGGTTGCAACTCTATGAGTATTGACCTGAAATTCGTCGAACTCACGGCTGACGTCCTTAAAATATTTTTCATAAAACACTATTTGCCAGAAGTACCTGGCAGCGAGTCTTTGTTTACTTCAACCAAAAACATGTGCACGTAGAATAGGTATGCCATGCACGAGTATGGTACGAGTAGAGTACGCGGATCGAATGCCATTATGTCGTATCTATCTGGTTGTGGCGTCGTCTGTGTAGAGGTCTAAGCTCATATCAGAAGGCACCTACTAATGACAGCGATTTCAGGAATGTGCGGACGATACATCATAGCCATTGCCCTTTAGATATTAATAATAGGCATAACGTAGCCGCGCAAACATCGTACTTCTGCGATGGTTCAGGATCTATCCGGCAAGAACATTTGTCCGCCTAAGCCTGCACATATTGTTCCGTAAGTTGGGCTCGTTGTTGACCAAGGCGCAATTTGCATCAGCACAACATGCGCCCAAGAGTGTTGAAGTTGCAATGCAAAAGAAACGAACAGTGATGGTGTCATCACGGAACAAGCTCCACTTTTTGTTTTTCCCGCTGAACTGCTGTTGCCGTGCGGTCGTCTTCGGAAACCATTATTTCTTGCTGGGCACACCTTTTTGCCATATCTGCTACGCGTTTCACAGGGCTCTGATCCTGCAAACATTTTCGTTGGTGTTCGCTGCGGAGTTTGGAGATCGGTCTTTCCTTACCACGATCGCCTTGGGAGCAGCGCAGAATCCGTTCGGTGTCGCCACCGGAGCCATTGTCGCACACGCGTCGGCAACAGGTGAGAGCACGCGAAGGTGTCACAGGACGTCTCTTGCAGAGGTGACTATACGCTGAACGTACCAGTACTGGGGTTATCACACAACTCGAACTCTTTTTTTTTCCTGCCAGTATTTAACCATCCCCCGATAAGCTCCTGTATTCAAGTAGCGCTGGTATGCTATAGATGAAATCGTTTCCAGCATTCCCGACAGCCACTCTCAAGTTGTGAGCTAGACGCTGTAGCACCCAGTGTGGAAACCTAGACCTATTTATCGACAAATCAATCAAACGTGCCTCGGCAGCGAACGTTTACACCAGAAACCGCTCGCTCAGCTTCGTGAGCCTCGTCCATCTCCACGCAGGTCTCCGAATTACATTCCGACCGCACATTGTCCAGCTGTTGGCCTTCCTTTCTGGACTGTAGACCTAGCTGCTTCGTAATTTTCTACCCTCCTCGTATATTGTAGTGTCCTCCTCAGGGTCATGCGATAATTGTTCGAGCGTGCTCGTGTCGCTGGCGATCAAGGGGTCTCGTCTGATCCGCGACACATGTCGCATTGCCCCCGTTTACGCAGAAATGCGCGCCCACCATATATAGCCTCCCCATCGCTTACATGCCTGGCGTACAACGACGAAGCGGGGTTATGGCAGGTTTTGTGATGAAAAAACGGTTGACAACATCCGCGCGGGCTGGGCCTGCGAAGTCTCAGGGTGTTTATCGTACGCTCCCTCCTGCACTCGCTATCCGTGCACTACGGGTACGCTCGCCCATATGCTTATTAATAGAATATAGTGTTATGAGAGCTGCCACTACCTAATCCATGAGCTTTGAGTATCTGCGATATTGCTGTCATCCATGTGGACCACAATCACCGCTCTGTATTTTCTCGTCATCTAATATTTGATAAAACGCGCACGGATTGACCAGTCACCGCTCCAATACACGATCATTTGGGTTCGACGAGATCATATTATGCCACGAGTAGCCACTCTGCGCAACCCAGTATGGTGCGTTTGTTGGGTGAGACTACCCTTAACTGGACATGCCCCCACATCCAGGGGGTAGCCTCAAGCAATCGTGGGCTCCAATATTGATTGGTTGATGACGGGGTCTACTTCCAGTGCCTTCAATCTCAATCATTTTTTGCATGCCATCGGTGTTGCACGTATTTTAGATGTGGATGAGGCTGTGGGACGAAAGTATCAAATTAGTTTACCCCCTCTATTCAACTCGCTTCCCATGGCCTCGAAGTTCCGCCTTTCTTTTCTAATTTATACCGTGGGAATAATGCTTCCACGTCAATAGACTCGCTTCCCATGGCCTCGATGTTCCGTCTTTCTTCTCGAATTCATGCCATGGAAACCACGCTTCCACGTCAATAGCCTCCTCGATTGGTGTCGTGGCTATGCTCGGGAACTTCGGAAGTCTCAACAGATTGCTCTAGTAGCCTCACGTCCACCAAGTTCCGATGACATGGCTTCTATTCAATCGTCCGAACGCCTTCGCGAACACATGTTTGAGCACGACGTAACTTTCTGTTCCACCTCTTTTGAAAAGACATCCCCGCAACGTATTCAGCTGACAATCTGTCGCTGCGCCGCCAGAGGCACATGTATTATACGGCCTCCTCCACATGCCCCTATCAGAATAATCAGATCCGCTGCCGCTTCCAGTTTGAGCGCCCTAGTTTGCGCTCTCGTCCTTTCTTCCTTGACTATGGTTCTATCATGTGCACCCCTGGTCGACGCTCAACAGCCGGCGCCGCAGTAGAGGCGGGCACTTTTGTCGACAGAAGATAATGCTTATCGCCCTCCCCGAATGATATGTGGCTGTTGGGCCATTTGCTGCTCTCCGTCAACCAATATCCATAAGACAGTGAAGCTTCTTCGCTATCGGCATGCGGGCTCATACCGCTTGGTTCCATATTCCCGGCATCGTCCACGCGTGCAATCCACACCAAGAGATTTTCCCCCTTCGGCATTCGCAAGGCCTCACACTTGTCAAGCTAGGGATCTTGTTGAGCAGCCTCCGCGGGTCAAACCACTCTTCAATGATCTTCCAGCTGCTACTCGATGATCCTGATTTAAATTATCTTGTTTGATAGAGGGGAGTAAGCAATCCCTTCCACCAATATCGTCCACTCGCGTGTCGCCTAATCTATTTCACGCACGGAGTGTCGTCGTCGCAGCTCACTGCGCATTATGTTATCGTTACTTACTAGGATCGGAACAGCCCGCGGTGCAACGGCTTTGCGATAGTTGAAGAGAGACAGGTGCGATAAAAGCTTATTTCGCCACATCAGATCGTCAGCCTCTACTCCGTGGAATTGTGGCACGTTATGCCGGCTGGCCGAGATGTAATGCGCGCTTAGCCTAGCATCGGCCGCTGGCGATCTCGACCGGGGTTTCCCCGTGCGGGCAATTTCGTTTGCTCCTTGGAGCTCTGCCAGCTTGGCAGATTGCTCAGTCATGGTCATGGATTAGGCATCTGTTGCCTTTGACTGGGAGACCATCTTGAGAGATTGGGCTTCACCCAGCTCCGTGAGCTCCGTTGCCTTGCGCATCAGCGGTTCCTGCTGGGACTCAGCCATAGATGCTGACGTTCCCGATCGTACCCGCACACCGTCAGGGCGGGCTTGCTCGTCGAACTATCCTGTGATAACGAGGGCGTGATCCTTCCTCCAGGAATCTATCCAACCGGCTGATACGAATGCGATTCAACCCGCTAACGTGTTCGTACTCGGCAGTTTACGGTGTAGAGATATATAACATTAAGCTGGAAGCCTCAGAAGGCACGTCGGCGCTGGAGAGACTGCGGGTGGAAGGAGTAGAAAATCTTGTGGAGGTAGGTTAGGAGCAGATATCGGAGTGCATCGTGGGAAGCACCATGTGCGATACGGATATCGATGATGTTGCAATGCTGCAATGTGACGCCAATTGACCATGCGTCTACCAATGTGTGGAACTCCCTGAATCCCAGAAATAGACCAGTGCTAGTATATGTAACAACCATCGACGATAGACAGGCATGCAACACAGGAAATAAATGGGGCGCAAAACGCAGCAACCCGCCCCAGCTTCTTTTCTGCTACGACAACCATCGACATGCACCTGAATCGAAAAAATCCGACTTCGTATGTAGAAAATATGGCCCATGTGTGGCTGGAAAAGTCGTCCCTTCGTACGTAATAGCCTGGCGTATGGCTTCCCCAAGAGTGAAGGCGTTTTTTTGGGGCAACTCACGCCAACATAACTCTTGACATACTTTTCCAACGTATGGTTACGTGATTTTGCGCTGTCAAGGGTTGGATTCCGGTACTCTTTACGACATAATAGCCGTTGCAAGTGCAGGGTCACTTTTTTTCCTATTTTCGTTACATCGAGTGATTTCGCGGTCTTGCTCATGAGTGCTGTAGTTCGAGCAACCATGAACGCTGTGGGAAACGACGATGTGTGTTGCAGCCTCACCCGAAGCAATGCTACGTTGGGTTATTTCGAAATTGTACAGGAAGTGCCTTAGGATGTTCACCATCAATTCCCGTGAGAGTATCTGCGAGGTTTGAAGTCAGAAGGGAGAGAACCATAGCCGTCGTCGATCTGTATCTTGCAGGCGAAGCCAAAGTAGCTACGAGCTGGGCCAGCCAAAAAATGGATAAACAATCCGACGGTGGTATCTCGTAAACCACAGCGAATTAGGACTCGAAATTTGGAGGCGTTGACCCTGCCATATCACTGCGTGTGCCAAAAAAAAAAGTATGTGAAAAAATATGACATCCACATAATTCGACTTGATCTCAACGAGATATCGGTGGATACTGAAAAGCACCAACTTTTTAACACTAAACTCTTTACAAAATCATCGTTCCCGATCAAGGTGAATTTTGGCGAAGACAGCGCTGAAGACACAAGGAGAAAATCGATATAAGTTTAATTGCCCAATTCGCCGCCCATCTAGAGTTATTCCCAAAATGTCATTCCCTATATAAATCAAGAACTTACGAAAAAAATGGCATTTCTGCGATGCTCCGCTCAATTTCGCGAGGTACGATATGGATTTTTAACCCCGCATTCGAACCGCATGTGTAAGCAACTTCAATGCGTGTCTTGTTTTTTTTCTTCTTTTTCAGGCAAGTGATGACCACGTTCGTATTTTTTGGGGTCCTTGCTTGTATCGGTCACATCTATCGAAAAAAAAAGGCAGGCAGGGAGGCATTGAGTTTGTTGGTTGGTGCATGAACAACACCGCGCCAAAATCACATCCTAACATGTAATACTGAGCGGGGCATGGCCAATCTACCGCTCTGGCAACACCTTGCTGGCCCAGCTCGTAGGTCTGTTCATTTACTTGGAAACTAACCTCCCACCGAAAGGAGTACTTGGTGCTGCGTAAGTCATTCTCAGTCATGAATCCTACCCCCTGCATGTCTGCGGCCGTCAGCGGGACAAACTTAACGCCGATTCCTGCTCAGAAGCAACATCCAACATATATCTGTCGGATACTCTGGGAGCAGCAGCTACTGCCATACTTCACTGTTCTTGCATTATACCAGCGTACCAGGTATGGAGCAGGTGGTTGATACCGATCCTATCCTTTTCGCCGCGCATTCACACGACACTCAAAAGTACAGCAGCACGAGTAATGTGGAATGAAGCACCACTCCTCTCTTAATCAAATTGTCAACCGTGCTCTTATTCCGTTCTTCATTTTGCATTGTGCGGGGCACCACCCGTTTCACAGATTGAACATGAAGCAAATGTTGAAAATCTGGCCGCTGTTGTAGCTGGTTGCACCTCCCCCAGACGATTTCTCCAAAGCTGGAGGCATGCCAACATATACACTCCCTTGATATTTTTGTTTGCCGGGGGTGGGGGGCTTTGTGTTGAGCGGTTGTCACTGTTACTTTCGCGCTCGGCTGCACTTTGCTCAGCTGCAACGTTTATCGTCCTCCATCTGTTTCGCATTTATTTCGAGATGTCAGTTGTAAACTCAACTACATCCGTGATCACTTCGAGCGGCTTCATCCTCAAACAGCGCCTAATCCACGTTCGTACCTTATGACAGACACTACGAAAGTACGTTTGTCGGACTATGCCCTCTATGTTTGCTTTAGTCATGCCGTCTCGGTACAAGCTGGTTTGATGTTGAATTTCTTAGCGGGGCGTCAAGACCATGATACCCTTCTGGTTTACGTCTCCTTCTAGTATTACCAGACAGGGAAGCGAGTTTGCCAACGATCTTATCTACGCGGCTGAAGTCTGTAGGGGTTCATCATTTTCTAGCACGAGATGCCACGACCTATTGGACTCGTTGTGCCATGGCCCTAGGCATGGACCAGCCGCATTCAATGCACTCGCCCTCCATCTGCGGATTTCGTCGCCGACACTGCACATGCAGTATCACGATTCGCAATGATTTCTGATAAGTAGGCCTGGGCTGTACTCTCCGTCTTGATGTGATGCATGCTCCAACTCCACAAGAAAAAATGATGGGCGTCTTTTGATGCGTAGCCTGTCATTGCATACTTTTATTTGAGTCTGAAAGGGACTGCCGCATGCACTCAACCATGGAATTCAAATTAGGTGTATTCTTCCACACCGGAGGATCTTCGCTTTTGCCACTGGATTCAGGAACCACCTGGTTATAGACGCGATTCACTCAGGTTCGTCCCTATACTCCATTTTTAATACTGCTTCAATTGTGGATACCAGGCTCTATTCCCTAGATCGTACCGCTTCGTTATCACTATAATCCTTCAAGACCATCCTGGCTCCTCGAGGGCACTCTGAGGTGTTTCCTCATCGTTGACCCTCGAGAGTGCGGTTGCGCACATAACCCACCTCGGTGTGTCTCCACATCTCCTTGCACGAAAGAGAAACCTGCGAAGGGACCGCCGTCCCACAGTTGGCGTCGTGGGAATTCCTAGGATCTTGTCATCACAAGTCGACACCTGTTATAAGACGCGCACGTTTGCGCGTCTGATAAAGGGGGGGGTGATGTGGATACCAGGCCCTATTCCCTAGATCGTACCACCTTGTTATCAATATAATCCCTGAAGACCACCCTCATCGTTGACCCTCGAGAGTGCGGTTGCGCATTTAGCCCACCTCGGTGTGTCTCCACACCTCCTTACGCGAAAGATAAACCTTCGAAGGGACCACCGTCCCACACAATTCAATCAACAATTTGGTTCGTACATAACCTAATTTCCTTCTCATGTGGGGTTTCAGGGGATAGCTTCGCTAAAATCGGCAGTCGCCGGCGGGCAGAGTGAGCAAATCGTTGTCGTGTTACGTGAAAGTTGGAACTTGATTATATTTGCAAGCCTACATCAGTACCTACAATCGCAAACCACCGTTCAAGAGTCCTGCAGCTCTGAGAGGGAAACTAGTCACATGAGAACGCTGCTGGTGTGCTGATACAGCAGATTAGAGAATCTTATAAATTTTGTCTACTTGATATTATCGATTCCGACGTGCCATCGCTTCTGAGATGGCATGAAAACTGCCCCCAATAGTCCGCATTCTGTGCGCGAGACTGCAACCAAAGGCATGTTCGTTTGGAAACGCGGAACCGATGGGATGTTAAGAGCAGAGGGAATTGCCTACATTGGAACGCGGATATGCGCTGCAATGTTGCGCTGCAATGTTGTCTCTAGCGACCGCTCCAAATCTCATGAGAACCTTCTCTTGCGCTATCGCTGTCAGTGGTGGCTGGCTGTCAGTGGTGGTACTCAGCCGTGTTTCAAACGTATTTCATTTGACCTGGCAATTGCCCACTCCCGTTGGTTTACGTTCCTTTCCCAGAGCTGGTAGTGATCTCCATCGCTGACCGGTAGCAAAGCAGGGCTAACCCATCGCAGCACTCCGCCGACTCAACTCTTCAAAATATGCGTCATTGTGTGCTCAATCACTGCAGACTCGTCATAGCCACGCCAGTTAGTCATCAAATCGTCAACGTGTTTGTGCTATGCGAGGGATACACGAGCTTCGAACCAACAACCATTTCTCTGATTGTCAGTTAGGTACGGCATGCGACGCACGGTGTGAAGTTTTTTTTTGTTTCGGCATGGATCCGGACGGAGAAAACGCGTAACACGCAGGACAACACACCCTTAGACGAATTTCAGATGCTAATTTCTCCCAACAAGATGGCACCCGCAACAACAATGGTGGCTTTCGAACGATCTCGTGGAGTTTCTTCCTGATACGCATTGCCAAGCGCGTTCGCTTTGCACGTTGTCGAGAAAAGCAGCTGTCAAATCCGTCCGAGGGTGTTTTTTTTTCTTGTGTTCTACGGTGAACGAAGGCGGAGGGGGGGGGGCAGAGTCAGCTTGTGCATCGCAGCATCGCTGCTCAGCAACCGTAGTTTATTGAACCGACGGTACGTAGAATGGCTCAAGGGGCATCTTAGAGAGACCTCTACAGTACTGTGGTAGCTTCCCCGTTGCGTTTTCCGTTTGCCAAAGTTCGTGACCCTCCAGGTGTGACAGTTTGTTTCACCACTGTCCAGCGAGACAAGCTTTCACGTACGTCCTGCCTCAGTTGCGCAGCTTACCGGACTTTAAAACTCGTAAGGCGTCAAGATGTAGGGTGGATGGATGGCCAGACGATGTTCAACACCTCAAATGTGGCCGGTTTGACTCACCGCTGTTGTTCCCAAAAATGTATACCGGTCGTTTTGTAGCGATGCTCAGTTGTGCACTCGTACAGGTTGTGTTTTGGCCGACCAAACCGAAACGATGTCTATTAGTTGGCACGGTCACCTAAAGGTTTTTCAGGTTACTGCTATTTCAATACCAGTGGATTACAACTCTGCGCGATACTGGCAAGAGTTTCATGGAACCCAACCGGCGAATTCATTCAGGAAGACACATCGTCGCCATGTAAAAATACGACACACCGAACATGTGTGGCACATATTGCCCTATTCCTGTTGTTGGTTATGTCATACTGGTGTAGCTGTTGGTGCGATACTCGCTGCTCTGTGGTCAGTGCTGAATGAGCGATCGAACGGAACGCGTTATAAGTATCATATAGGACTCTCTACAGTTAGTTTTTTGCCTGCGGTAATTAACTTCAACCAACGAACTCGTTTTGCGGTGCGCAGCGTATATAACTCTTCACAAGGAGAGTGGATTTCAGCAACTAGACGATGCGGCCCTCTGAAATGTTGGACGCGTTTGATTTCGTATGTGGTTTTCTCATGTAAGTACAGTCCACTGCGTTTGGAGGCCGTCACAACCTGCCTATACAGCAGTAAGAAATGGTCAAGGTCTAGCTTGGTTTAGGGTCAAGCCTGGGCCGTGCTGGTTTGATCCCCCTCGGGATAATGTCCAAGGGGTCTTTTTATATGTTCAAGCGTCTCGCCCCCCTCTCCCACTGCGACGTTGCCAGCAGGATTTTTGACGTGCGAGGGGACGTCAGTGGTGATTGATCATCATCCCCAATTTGATGTTTTCGAGCTGCACTTCCAGCCGCTAAACGAAGCTCCTATTACAGTAGCTGAGCTTCGAGCCGAGATCAGACCTCGCACAGTTGGCATATATCCGGTAGTGGGGGTTCTAGACTATACACATATTCTAGACACAACTTCGGTCTGGTTTCCTTTTTGCTGGACCACTTTTGACCCCTCAAGCATGTAGAGACAGCCTTTCGCCATACCGTGGGACTAAATGTTCCCCCGGTAGCAAACGCGGCTATTCACCACGTTGAATATGCTTACCCAGCGTTTTGCTGCCCGCTGTTGCTCGATATCCCCCGCCAGTTGCTATCCTGTTGCCTTTTTTTTTAATACATCACTTTTACTCTCCAGCTCAACCCGTAAGATGTTTTATCGTCGGTGACCTGCTGGACAAGCCGTGGGCACAGGTGTCTTCCCTTCTCTCCACCCGGTACTTATCTGGATTTGTATCGGGCATGAGGGTAAGCACTACCACTTTTAATCTGTTTGTGCTCGTCGAATTTCATCAAAATTGGCTAACTCGCGCTCTCGCGCTTCCGCTCGTCAATTTTTACTCAAGAAAAAGTCCCTGCGAGCACTTGTATGCACTCGGTGAAACTTAAACCCACGACCTTAACGTTAGTAGGGACTAGATTCACTTACTACTCCATCGGGGACGCCGACTCCCATGGCCCTACATTTTGACCCAAAGCTTAAGAAGTGACACGTCCGCCCTACTATAAACGCTAACCTGCAATCTGTTTTTTTATACGTTTCGTGCTCCAGGAAGAAGGTAGTGAACCTTTCACATGCACTGCGATGCGAGACTAACTGATCCAGCTCATTCATGATAGTGACGCTTGAACGCTCTGGTTATGGTTCCTTAGCGAGCTTGCCGTGCGTGAATGCGTTTTCATGTGTATTTTGGCAGGGTCTGGTCACAAGTGCTAGAACCGCAGATTACAGCGTCTGCTCTTCTGCTCTACACCCGTTGCTGGGTTTCTTAGCGAGCTTGCCGTGCGTGGGTGCACTTTTCATGTGTATTTTGGCAGGGTTTGGTTACAAGTGCTAGAACCGTAGAATACAGCGTCTGCTCTATACCCGTTGCTGGAGCATCGCGCTTTCGAAAATTAGACGAGCACACTTGTCGTCCTGAACCCAATATTTTTATATGTACGTGTAAAATATGCACGATTATTGTTTTTGGCATCCTGTTCTCCTGCGGTGTTTTTTTCTCCTCACACTTTCGGCTGCGGGGCAAGCAAGGGGGCCGTCGGTATATTACGACAACTGTCTGGATCCCGGCCGAGCTCCGTGGCGGTGCTCTGAGCACTCAACGTCGCTGATCTGGCTCTTTTTTCAAGAGGTTGCGTTCCGACTCGCTGAGCTGAGTAGGCGAATGGAAACGCCCCTTTGTTCTTTTTCAACAACCAGCTCCGCTCTCACTTTTTTTCATCCGCTCCGCTCTCCTACCGGCTGTTTAACGTCAGCCCATTTGCTTTTACCCTTGCTGCTGTCTGCTACGATGCAGCTATCTACACCCTGTGACAGCAGCAACAGCAGCAGAATATATCTCGAGCATCATAAATATATGTTGTACCTAGCCCTGTGACGTATGTTGTACACCTCGCACTGAACATGAAAAATACACCTCGCCTGACAAAACTGACTCCGTCCAACTGTCTACCTGGGAGATTGGCACCTAGCTATTGTTTCTCGAGTTGTTGTGCTTTCCGTGCCGCATTTTGTTCTTCTCACTTTTAACTCGCAATATCAAGTCCGTGATCACAGGACAGGCCCTAGTCACGCTCGAGTGGAAGAAAACCCCAGGGAAAAATAGAACAAACGAAAAGTGTTACACGTATATATCATAGCTGAAGCAAGTCGCACACCCGCCAAATAATATAAAAATGAAATCCGAAGTCAACGTACATACGTAACAGACCCATACTTGTACATACGTTCCAAGACTCGCAGCTGAAACCGATTACGCCGCATGCTACCCAGGAAACCAAACCAATACATAAATCCGAGGAGAAAAAAAGAAAACCAATAGTAAGAAAGAAAAGAAAAACGAGATAAATAGAAAACGAAGCAAGCAAAAAAGTGAGTAGGTAATATGTTACGTAGACTCGCCAGCAGGGGGGGTGTAGCGAGGTAAGACAAGCTTGACAACGCTAAGAACGAAAAACAAGAATACGCGTCTGATCTAAGCAAACATGAAACGAGACAACCACGTATGCACTAAACGTATTAATATTACCAGGTAACATATATAAGTGAATACATAAGGGAACTCGCCTGCATGGGGGCGGTTGCAAAAATTATCAGCCAATCAACCAGCCAATTGCTATCAATACGCATACGTACAATATACCCACGTCAAAAGAAAGAAAAAGAAAAGAAAAGAAAATAAAAAAGAAAAGAAAAGAAAAGAAAAGAAAAGAAAAGAAAAGAAAAGAAAAGAAAAGAAAAGAAAAGAAAAGAAAAGAAAAGAAAAGAAAAGAAAAGAAAAGAAAAGAAAAGAAAAGAAAAGAAAAGAAAAGAAAAGAAAAGAAAAGAAAAGAAAAGAAAAGAAAAGAAAAGAAAAGAAAAGAAAAGAAAAGAAAAGAAAAGAAAAGAAAAGAAAAGAAAAGAAAAGAAAAGAAAAGAAAAGAAAAGAAAAGAAAAGAAAAGAAAAGAAAAGAAAAGAAAAGAAAAGGAAAGGAATGCCACAGTAACAGATCCTAGGAACTGACCGAAAATGGCATTAGGCACATAGAGGGCGTTAACTGCATGAGGGTCGCTGATGGGAGAACACAGCAAGGCGAAGAATTGCGGGCGGCCTTACGCCAGCTACCTACGGCCATGGGAAAGCACACATATGTCAGGACGATGACGGCCAGCCCCAGACTTCGGTCTCTTCGGCAGGACGCCCCCCCCTCCCCCTTCCCCCCAGGGAGGTGTTCACACCGAGCAAGGCCCACATAGCAAGGCCCATACTGCCGCCTGCCTCGTTTCACCGAGCCGCGCAAAGCCCATAGAAACCCACCCATGTGTTAGTGTTTATTCTCGCTCCGCCGCTAGCAACTGCTGTGCTACTGCATCACACATCGTTCCGGGCTCAATATAATGACAGTAACGGTACAACAGATGGTGCTTCTCTGTACATGTGTATGTTGTTTGTGCGCTTCTGTATGTACCAGATATGTGTGCGTGGAGTGTGTGCTATCACATGATCAGTATACAGCAGCAGCAGGACAACGGCAGCCGTGTTTCAAGCTCTTGCCTTTGTGCCAGTAGTCACGGTGTATGTGTGTGATTGGTGCACAGCAGAAGCTCGAACCTGAACATTTTCATGTCCAATGCAACAATCAAACATACATCATCGGACCTCATACCATGCACGAAGCATACAGCAGCAGCAAAAGCAGTAGCTCATATAATTGAAATGGCTGTGCTCCCCTTTTCGACTTGCGACGCCCCCGGGATATCAAATCGACCCCATCCCGAAGGGGAATCTTGTAGATGAAGTATGCCTTTCATGCAATAATACTGCATCTCATTCGTATGTGGCGTGGTTTTACCAGCGAGGAGGTCTTTGCTTGGCTTTGTGTGAGGAGGGTGATGTTATCTGCAAACTACGCAATACATGAGTAGTCGCCGTTTCACGTAGCCCACGAACTACAATCTAATAATGGGCAACTCTTGACACCACAATTGGCAGGTATCGCTGTGACCGGAGGAGCACTACTCTCCCAGTACATATCAGAAAAGGTGATTGGCTACATCGGTGGCACGCTGTTTGTGGTGTTTTCCATAACAACGGCGGTAGGCATATTTTGAAATATGTGGGCGATGCATGGGTGAGGATGATCAGCGCAGCTTCTTTGCTCTGATCTTGAAACTTGATTAGAGCGCTTTCCGGGGCGTGGGACAGATTTCTACGGTAACATAGAGCTTTTTTTTCGAAATATTTTCGAAATACTGCATCGTATTTTATGGGGGCAGAACACACCTGGAGGTTGGTGCAGAATGCATTTACAAATGATATGGGGTGTGGCGCGTTTTGAGTTGGACTTTCGGGCATTTGATTATGATGCTGGCGTCGTTCATGTTTTTGCGCTTTAAATAGCGAAAAAAGTGGATTTGATCCGGCAACCGAGTTTACTCGTTGTCTTCGACATGTTGTCTTTGACACGTGCGTAATCTTGCAAGGTGTATCAACTGGCCGTCGATCTGTTGGGTTGACGAAATAGTGCGTAGTGCGGTCTGATATTACCAGAGCAGCGTGTCGTTTGAGACCAAGCCACGTTGTTAGTGAGTGGCGAGGTGTCGCACAAATGAAATATATGCCGTTGCTTGAGATTATTTTTGGCCAAACCAAGCTATTAATAGTCTCGCCGGCGCTCGAATGGATATAGGCTGACTGTTACATTGCACCGTGCACCCGTGTAATGTACCTACTGTAGTATGCCAGCGGCCAAAAAAGTCGTCGTGCGGGTTTTAATAAGGTAACAGGAACTCGTGGAAACCTCGCTTCGTACATCGGGAAGTTGAATGTTCCATGAAAATCACGTGTTTCAGATTAAGGCCGCCGAAAGTCTTTCGAGTGGAAATTCATCCATACGCTTACCGGGTTGCTACGCTACTGTAGCTACCGTTAGCTACTCATCCCCTGGTTGGTCGCAAGATTGTATGTGGAGCTAAAGCATCCACTTTTCGTGCTGTTGTCGCAACGGGTCGTCCTGAGTCCATCCCTGAGTTTTCCAAGTGGAAACTTGTACATGTCCTGTGGCGCGCGTAGCGGATGTTGCTGCTGTAGGATGCCGCAGACACAAGATGATATTTCTAATATCACATAATCAAATAGGTCACCATCTGGTGACCACCTACGTAGCCTAACAGAATGACGGTCCTGGGACCGTCCTTTTGGGCCACCTCCGCATTCGATGAGGATCGACTGCAGTATGTGAGAGGTCTCCTTCTCATTGATGAGACCGGCGCAAAAATGAACTCATCGTGTGTTTTTAAACATTGCCACCTATACTGTCCCATCTTTCGGACATGCCGTGATCACAGATGTCACCCGTTGTCCCCTCCAGTATTTGCGTCGTGCAAAGGGTTCAGCATTCTAACAGCTCGTCGATTTTGCATCGAATGTTGCCAACTCACGCTTTCGCACTTTCGGCAACGGGAGAAGGCACATGTATCGCCACAATGTTTTGTTTTCGGGAGATTGGGCCAACTGAAAATACGCAAGAGTGTGAATACATCCGGTCTCCAAATGAGCAAGGGCATTGCGGGTAGGTGGCAATTTGTGGTGCGCTATACGTCGCAGACATTGTCGCGTTTGCAATAATGGGTAAGTCTACTGCTGTAGCTATGCAGTCAACTCAATCGCCCCAGTGAATATAAACTACAGCAGTGCCGTGATTGGTGCGTCCAGTTCTTGTTCCTCGGTACTAACTGGGGTTCTGTTAAATTGGGGTTTCTATTTTGGAACTTTCATTACTACATTGTTGTGCGCCTCTCGGTCTCCATGTTCACTAAACCAGGAACATACGTATTTTTGTCCTCAAAAGATCCAAAGCGATTGACACTATAAACACGCCCAAGTCAGGCAAGGTCTTTGACCAGAGACGTCCCCCCTGGCCTGGAGGGGCTGGTCTACACCGCCGGTTCAAGTGCTGATCAAACAGAGTGTGCAAAAAGGGTGGGCATGAGGAGCGTGACAGACACCTTCAAGTGGTCTCACTTCTAACTGCATTAAGCTACCGCGGTGGCAGTTAGCTGTAGTAAATAACATAAAATACACATATTTTACTTTGTACATATTTTTTGTTATTTACACTGCAGTGAGTGGGTGGGTGGGCCGGGGGGGGGGGGGTCATGACATATATGCCTAGAACCAACTACTCGTTGTGGAGTGTAATTTTCACCTGGTACCTCAACAGCAACGACAACAGAAGCACCTGGTGCCAGGTTTGGAAATATGAATAGCAGCATGTAGCATGCAGGTGACATACCTTATGTACTGGTAGATATATATATTTTGCGTGTTACGAGCTGGTACCAGCCTGAATGTGCAGTTCTGGCTCTGAACTTCCACTGTGCAATTAGAAGACATATCACGAGCAAGCTTCACCAGCTCGAAACGGTTTTGGACAAGGCTAGAGGTGGATGGATGGCATAAATAGGGACCTCCACAACCGCCCTCGCGGCCGCAATCGGATCCGTGTTGGTGTGCTCGGACCAAACGTCGACTAGACACAAGGTACGTACACACGTATACACAAGAGAAGAAATAAGAATTAAATTAAACAAGGCCACGCTGGAGGCAAAACGTTCCTGGAACTGTCTCATAGGCACCACCTACCCGCAGCTGACCATTAGATTCATCGCTTCGCTCCAAATTCTGCTCATTATTGTAAGACCGATGACCAAATCGGGTATACCCAGTGCCTTCGTGGCCGAAATCGGATACCTCCCTATTTTAGTGACCGCAAAGACCCCAGGACACCATCTGATTGGCCAACGCCGGCCACCACCCGACAACGGCCACATTTTCGCCGGGTAGACCCGCTTTGGCTACTCAGGCCATTTCTGATACAGTCGGATTTGTCAGTCGAAAACGGCCGTTTTCGACTGAAGCCCAAATCGGGCTTTCTTACACAGTCGAAAAAGGGCTTTTACGACTCAACGTTTTTGTTGCAGCTCAAGAATTCTGGATTATTAGTTTTCGAATGGCGGCGCGTTTTTGCCGCCGTGCCCACCAAAACCTGCAGGTGCAGAGGGGCACGCCGGGCGAACGCCTTACGAAACCCGCCGTGGGGCGCGCCGTAATTTTTACCCAAATAACTACGAACCCCCCCCCAAACGAAAACTACATACATACGGTATATCAGGCTAACCCGAAATCCTATGCCCCGCTCCTTCCCTTGCGAGGCAAAATAACTCTCACAGCCAACAATAGTCACGACTTGTTGCAACCTGATTCCCCCCCCTCTCTTGAGCGACAGGGCGGGCGGGTGGGAAAGTCGATCAGATTCTAGCTGTCACGTACTGCTGGGCAGGCGCTTAAACGTGTACTCCGTCCCCTGCGGCGCAGCCACGGAAAGCCAGCTACCTTGCGCTGTGTACTCCTGCTCCTCACGCTCGAGTGTATGCCCTCGGTTTTGTCTACCCCTGAGCGAGTCTGAAGGCAAGCCACGACTGCGTCGGCATAAAAAAGCTTTTACTCTATATTTTTGCCGTTACCATACGGCCGATATTCGAATCCTTATCACGCCTCCACAAACTCCGCATTCCTGCGTAAAGCTACATTTTGTTGCAGCTCAAGAATCCTGGATTATTAGTTTTCGAATGGCGACGCGTTTTTGCCGCCGTGCCCACCAAAACTTGCAGGTGCAGGGAGGCACGCCGGGCGAACGCCTTACGAAACCCGCCGTGGGGCGCGCCGTAATTTTCACCCAAATAACTACGAAACCCCCCCCAAACGAAAACTAAATACATACGGTATATCAGGCTAACCCAAAATCCTATGCCCCGCTCCTTCCCTTGCGGGGCAAAATAACTCTCGCGCCATATGGGCACCCTGAATCCGTCTACTCCTTACTCGCTAGGGCGACTGAGACCGACTGTGCGCCTTCCCCTGCGGCCCGCACGTACGTCACGAGACTTCCATCTGCCTGGCCGTTGTATCTGCAGCTCGGAGATCCCTCGCGTGGTTGCTCCCCCGATTCTTCCTGAATGCAGGGCGTACTGAGCTGGGTCTCGGCCGCTGCTTCCTACGAAAAGCCTCAACGCTGCTACCGCTTCCGTCCTTGTGAACACTCTCCAACCCCACGGCGTGAGCCTGGTGGTGAGGGGGGCCTCCCCTGGGAGCTGGGGTGTACGTCGAGAAGCTCCAGCAGCGCTTCAAAAGCTCCCGCGGGGCCTCCTGCGTCCACCGACCCCTCTGCCACCTTAGTTTGAGTAAAATCGCGCAACCCGCCCTTTTCTGGTCGCTTTTGGACGCCATGAAACGCACCTGCACCGCATTCGCGCAGGCGCGGTTCTCGAACGCGACTTGCTCATCTCCATATGAGAATGTTAAGCAGTTACGTGTCAAGCAGAACTCGGGGTGAACTTTTCCGTCCGCGTACGCCCACAACTCCGACGCTCTACGCAACAAGAAAACGACAGAGCGAGACCCAGCCACATGATACCGCCCCCGTCTGCCATGTTTGTCACCACTTGCTGCCCTTGCGACAGCATCTACCACGTCAGGGGCAACCGGATCGTCGCCTTTTTCGGTGTCATCCCGTGCGCGCGGTCGATCCCTTTTCCTACGGCTACGATCATACAGTGCGAAGTGGGCAGTTCCCAACCGGCGTACATGTTGTGGAAATACTTGATCGCGGCCAAATACCCGCTGACAGTCGACTGCTGGTTATTGTGCACGAAACAGCCCGACGCCATAAATTCCAACAGTTCCCCGAGCACCTGATCCGGGTCCGCGTTCTCGTGCAGCCACGGCCCCTCACCCTGCGACTTCCTTTCCTTCACCCAGACATTCCACTTTCCCGAATAGTTCTTCTGAGTGCTTTCCCCGACTGACCCCAGCGCCAGGGTTTCCACCAACCGCGCTACCTCCTCCTTGTTTCACGATCCTGCACGTGAAACAGGAGGGAGAAACAGGCGGACGATATTCTCCGGAGGCGGGGGGGGGGTCCAGAAGCGAGACGCCACGAGGGCGAATCACGCGGTGTCGTCCATTCGATTCTCCATGAAGTTCCATAACCGTTCATCATGGCGGGTGGCAATGCACTTTGTTCCGAGCACAAAATTGAAAATCTCTACCCCTTGCCTTCCGATCGCCCGTTCTGACCAGTCTTCCGAATTCGTCAATTCCCTGACTTTACTACCTAAAACTTCGCGGGGCCACCGCGGTATTCCGTCAGCGAGAGTATTGCGGACACCGGGGATATGCCTCGCGATGTGGCTCCACCGGCCCTTAATTTTGAGGCGGCCCAGCATTCTCAAGAGTAGGCACGCTCGCTTATCCCTGGCCCCGCCGCACAGACTAACCCAAGACACGGCCGCCGCGTTGTCGCCCCGCATCAAAACCGGGTCCCTGTCAACCGCGGGCAAGTCCCCCACTAACTCGAGCATCACCCAGGCCGTCACGACCATCCCGAGCAGTTCGAGCAGATTGATCGTGATAGTGCAGGTTTTGCGGCGCGCGGCCTTGTCCTTTAGCTCGTTTGTCAATTCTGTTGGTAAGTCGTATCGCCAGTACACCTTTCTCTCGACGCAATACCCGCCGACCGCTTCAAAACTGGCGTCTGATAAATAGTGCCGTTTGCTATCGCCGAGTAACACGCGCGCTGAGAGCCTCTCCTGCTTGCAGGAGCTTGTGGTCGATTGCCCACTTCCAAAAGAGGAGGTCGGCGTGAAACTCTCAACCAAGGCGCACGGTACGGTTCTGTTGTTTTTGATTCTGCGCGTCGTGGAGGCAAGATAGGCGTAAGAGCCTCCACGCGAAATATCTGCCCGCTCTGACTACGTACGTGAGGTTCCACAGCTTGCCCGCGACGCTGAGCACCTCCTTTACTTTAGCGTACCGTCTGCTCGCGGGTCACTGGTCGAACAACAGCCTCTTAATCGCTTCGGTTTTTTCGCGCGGGTACGAGATTCTGAGGGTGTGTGAGTTGACAGTGAAACCTAATGCGTCGATCGTGGTGTCCCAATCTGTGCTCTTCTTCGGGGCGAGGATCGGGGTCTCTCCCTCCGCCCCAGGTCCGAACAATCGCACGTGGTCGGACGCGAGGGAAGCCGATGCGATAAGGGCGGTCCTGTCGCTGTCTGACTGCTGTACCCTAACTAACAGGTAGCCGTCTACGTACAACGTGGTGAAAAAGGGGTCTAACCTGCCCCCGCCCGGATGCGCTTTACTTTTGCCGTCTGCGGGGACCGAGGTTGGCTTTCCTACTTCCCAACGGTCTACGATTTTGACATGCGCCATCATCGCTTGTCCTTCTCCAAGTAACTGGACTGACTCTAACGAGGTGTGGCAGTGCGAGTGTTCGGCCGCAGCGGCCATGACCCCCCAGTAACCCGGAGACCCTGACCACCCGAACGTCAGCCGAAAATCCACCACCACTAGACCCCCGATCGTGTAGCAAAAATTATGGGCTTGATCGGGGTCAACCCTAACGTTTCGAAACGCGTCTGACACGTCTGCCTTGCTCATCAATATGCGTTTCTCGGGGAACTTTTGTCGCAAACTAACAACTTCTGTGAGGAACTTTGGGAGAGCGGTCGCGCACAGACACGGGGAAACGCCGTCTTGGTCAGTGTCCCCGTTCAGGCCTCCTTTCCTCGCGCGATTCTGCACCTCGAACGAGAGGATGTTGATAATTCTAACCTTGTGGGTGACGACGGCCGCTAGGGGCGAAACCCTCAAGTTTGGGATTTCACTGGCGAACGACTTTCGTATCACGAGGCATTTTTCGCGTCGGACGTCTTCGCCGAGCTTTTCCCATATTGCAGGTAAATGCCCAAGGGCGCTGCGGTGATTGCCGTATTGCAAAGCGTGCGTTAGCTCTACTCTGGTGGCTGCTGCAGGCACCGGCACCCCCCCGGTGACTATCGTGATGAGTTCGTCGACATCCTCAAAACCTTTCTGGTCGCCGGAATACCTCTGAATCCGGGCGGGGTCTACCGGGGAGGCAACCAAAGCGCCTCCCACCGAGCAGGCGACGTCCCCCACAACAGTACGGTGTTGTCGCGTCGCTGTCTGTCTCATCATGGTCGTGCAGATATCAGCTAGCCGGTACAGGATATCCTCTCGGGTCCTGGCGTCAAGGTTTTCCTTACTCAGGTTAGCCCTTTCTACGTGCCACTGCTGTACTGCTGTACGTACGTTCGGAGGTCGACTGCGCCATTCCCCATCAGGAAGCCGCGCGCGTGCTGACCCGTAACCCCTCTGCGTATCGGCGCGAACGGACTGCTCCGACGGCCACGTATGCCATCCTGCGAAGTGCATGTGATCGGAAAGAGTGCCGTAGGTATAAATATTGCCCCCGCTTACCGATGGGTGGGATGACGCGTCTACTAGTCTACTGCTTGCTGTTGCGCTGTCTGATGAGTCGAGAAAAACAGGGTTGACGGCCCTTCTGGATTGAGCCTTCTGCATGGACGCGACTGACGACGCACGCGGGAAGTGGGGTATTTAACTGTCTGGCCCTCTGCTCCTGCTGCTATACGAGCCTTCTGCGGCGTCGGTTCTGCCGACGCGCGCGGAAGCGGGTTCCTGGCCCTTGACTCCTGTGGGTGCGATATGGTGTGAGGTTTTGGCGTATATGCGGAACTGACCGCGGAGTATACAACCGAAAGGGGTACGCTGAACCTCTACTCACACCCGCCTGCTGTCCTGAACCTTCTGCCACCGTGGCACTGCCCGGGTTGGCAAGAAGTGGGGTATCTGGCCCTCTGTTCAGCTGGACGGTCGAGCTGTCGCTAGACGTGTAGGTCGAGCTCGTCCGTAAGTCCCTTTTGTTTCTCGACAACTCTGTTCTGCTGCACGGCGCCCGCGCGGGTTTACCGGCGTGGGCGGGGCGTGCCTGACTGTGCCTTACTGCCAGCATGTCTGTGTGTTTGTCTGTCTGTCTGCCGGTCTGTCTGGCTGCCTGTCTGTCTGTCTGTCTGCCTGCGAGTCTGTCTGCCTACATGTCTGTCTGTCTGCCTGCCTGCCTGCCTGCCTGTGTGTCTGTCTGCCGGTCAGTCTGCCTGCCTGTCTGTCTGTCTGCGTGCCTGTCTGTCTGTCGGCCTGTCTGTCTGCCTGCCTGTCTGCCTGTCTGTCTGCCTGCCTGTCTGTCTGCCTGTCTGCCTGCCTGTCTGTCTGCCTGTCTGTCTGTCTGCCTGCCTGTCTGCCTGTCTGTCTGCCTGTCTGTTTGCCTGCCTGTCTGTCCGCCTGTATGTCTGTCTGTCTTCGGTCTGTCTGTCTGTTGTGTGTGTCTGTGCGTTTGGAGGTGTGCAGCCAACAAGGGGTACGCTGGACCTCTACTCAACCCCGCCTGCTGTCTTGAAACCTTCTGCAACCGCGGCACTGGCCGGTTGGCAAGAAGTGGGGTGTCTGACCACCTGTTCAGCTGGACAGTCGAGCTGTCGCTAGACGTGTGGTTCGAATTCTTCCGTGATCCCCTGTTTTTGATAAAGCTGCGCTGCTCCACGCCGCCCGCGCGGGTATACCAGCGTGGGCGGTAAGTGCCGAACTATGTCTGTCTGCCTGCAAGTCTGTCTGCCTGTCTGACTGCCTGTCTGTCTGTCTGTCTGAGGATCTGCTTGTGAGCTTGTCTGTCTGGCTGTCTGGCTGACTGTGTGTAAGTGCGTCTGCATCGGTCTGCCGGCCTGGCTGTGTGGGTCTGATGGTCAATTTCCTGTCCGTGCCTCTTCTGGTCTACCCGTAGATCGGTGTGTCTGAGGGTAACTATTTTGCTGCACTGTCTGAATCACCGTGGAACAGAGCCGGCGAAACCGATCCGGGAGTAGGTGCCCTGTGAAGCCCGACGGACCTCGTGGCGTTAGCAAACACCGCGCTTGCCGCGCCTGCTCCCGTCCCCCCCGTGGTCGGCCCTGCCTGGCGGCATAGCCCGTATTGTCAGTTGGTGGAAGCGCCGCTGCTCCGACCTGGGCCGGGGCCGGGGGGGGCGGCGGCCCGGCCGTCGGCCCTCTGGGTTCTGCTGCAGCGGGCGACGGGCGGGGGCCGGCTACCCCCGCCCGAGGGAGCGCCGCCGCCCCCGGTGGTGGCCGCCAGCTGAGGGCGCTGGGAGGGCTGCGTGGGCGGGGGGGGTGGGGGCGTGGGCCGCTGCTGCGCCGAGGTCGCCAGGCGGGATGGTGGGGCGACCTGGTCGTGATCGTATCTGCAGGCGGTCCGGGGGCAAATATCGCTGCGCCACGTGTACTCACAGGCGCCCGGCGGTGTCTCCCATTCCAGCATGCGGGCCTTGAAGGCCCGTGCGCTCTCCCCGAGGTCCGACCTCCCGCGCCCGACGGTCGTCTTCGATCCTCCCGCCCCAGCGGCTGGCTTGCGCTTTCCGGCTCCGGCGCCTGCTGCTTTCGCCGGGGATGTTTTCCACTGACGAGGGCGCTCCGCGAGGCTGTCCGAGGAACCCTCCACCAGCAACGCTTTTAGTCTCGTGAACTCCGGGACCGCCGGGGGTGGCCCGGAGCCGGGGGGTGGGGGCGCGTTGGGGTGTTCCCTCCACAGGGTACCCGCTTGTCCAGCGAGCTCGCGCATGTGGTCGCCGAGCCCCACGTTTATGGCGGTCAGGAGCGTCGCACGAACTTGGGCCGGGTACGGAGCAAGGGCCAGGAAGTGGTATTGCAGGTAGCTCTGCAACCTCTCCAATACTGCGTTCAGCTCCTTCTTCTGGTTTTCAATGCGGGACTTGCAGATGTCGGGGGCGCTCGCCATGCCGTACTCGAGGACGGCCACGAAATCGGCGAAGAAGGTGCGAAGGTGTACTTCAGCCGGCATCGTGGTGGGGGTTTCCCCCGCAGGGGCTGGGGGGAAGAAATCTTCCACGGCGAGCTCGGCCAGGCTCTGGAGTTGCCTCGTAGTGGCCGTAGTGACGCCGGCGACCTTCTTCAGAATGAAGCGTTGGATGTCCGGTGTCAGCTCCTCCGCGACGCTGAAAGTCCACGCGCGAGGAAGTATTTGGTCCCTGCCATGGACCGCCACACATCGGCCGCCAACCGAGCGTTGGCCTTGATGGCCGCCGGGGTCGCAGCAGCCTGGGGCTGAGAAAAAACCAGGGGAGACCGGGCGCCGAGGCCACCTGGGCCCCATGGCAGCGGCTGGGGCGCGGCGAAGGCGGGGCCCGCAGGGTGGGCACCCATCGCCACGTGTGGCGGGCCCAGCGGCTGGTGCTGTCCCTGAGCTTGCTCGAGCGCGGTCGCGCGGGCCGCGATCGCCTGGGAGCTGGCCGCTACCGGCTGCGTGGCCGCGACGACCTGCTGTAACAGGGCGGCCCGCACCTGGTGGGTACACGGGGCCCGCGCCTGGGTTCGCGTGGGCAGCAGGGTCCGCGAGGCCGCCAGCGCCGCCGGCCGGTGGGCCCGGCACAGGAATTAGGTCGCCCTCGGCGGCTGCGCCGCCCGCGTCGGCCCCAGCGTCTTGGTTGACGGTGGCCATCTTGAGCACGAAAATGTTTTGAATCCCGCGAGGGAGAAGTCGATCAGATTCTAGCTGTCACGTACTGCTGGGCAGGCGCTTAAACGTGTACTCCGTCCCCTGCGGCGCAGCCACGGAAAGCCAGCTACCTTGCGCTGTGTACTCCTGCCCCTCACGCTCGAGTGTATGCCCTCGGTTTTGTCTACCCCTGAGCGAGTCTGAAGGCAAGCCACGACTGCGTCGGCATAAAAAAGCTTTGACTCTATATTTTTGCCGTTACCATACGGCCGATATTCGAATCCCAATCACGCCTCCACAAACTCCGCATTCCTGCGTGCACCCCTCGTATGGAGACTAAAGTTGGCCCACTATGTTCCCAAGATTGGGAAATCCAACAAAATGAGGTGTCTCGCCACTATCTGACCCCTGAGATGGTGCCAGCCACAATCCGCCATTTTCTTGTTGCCTCTTTTTATTGTTCCGCAAATATATACGATAACATATGCCTGGCACTATATACGCGAACGATACGTATAATATGTACGTATGACGTACACCGAGTACCGTATACGATAACGATACGTACCATATTTTGAATACATACGAGTACTATGTTGTTTTGGCCATAGGCGCTGCTGTTGCACTGCCTTGATCTTTGGTTGGCGAAATAAATGTCGGGAAGAAAAAAGAGCCACAAAGTGATACTATAACGTTTGGTCTAAAACTCGACTTTTTCGACTGGATCTGTCAGTCGAAAAACTCAGTCGAAAAAGTTTTACACCTGCTTTTTGAACCCATCGCATCGCTCATCCCACCACAAAACACACACCCACACGCCCACACACACGTACCAGGTACCACACAGCAGTATCATACAACAGCGCCGACGCTGCCTTGGCTATCACTGCTGTTGCTTCTCGCCGCAAGTCAGCGTGGCGCACTCCTAGCTTCGCTCGCCGGCAGCATGTATCACACGACAGCAGTAGCGCGCGTTATCGATGCCATTTTGCCAACAACGGCTACGCCTGCTGGCTCTTTGGCGGCTCTCGGCTGAGTGCAACGTCACGAACGTAGCTTTGGCGGCTTTCGGCTAAGCCCAACGCCACCAACCCGCTTGGACGAAGGTTCGTCGCGCGTGAAGCACGCGTTGCTCGCGAGGAACGCGCGAAGCACAGAGCTGCCAACCGAGTTTCGAGGCAATCTTTCAGTAGGGGTGCACGGGGCCAAGGAAAGGAAAATGAAAAGAAATTTCGGGGTTTACTTGCGAGTCTGCCACCAGAACGAAATGCCACGTGGTTTTTCGACGGTCTACAGCAGTACGAACGACTTCCGATACACCCACCGAAGCACGGACTACCGGCCAATCGCGGAATCGACAGCTGGCTGTGGTTGTCACGCGTCTCTGTGCTGGGGGCTCCTGTGCCCTACCCCTTGTTTGCTCTTGTTTATGTAAAACCTGTGCGGTGTGCTCGATGGTCCTGCGGCAGCAGCACACCGGAACGTCCGCTCAAAACTTGCAGGAAATATAACATATTTTTTGTTTGTTAATATGAACATAAAACGGTCGTTTCGTATTGGACAGAGTGATGCGAGTACAACTGAACTTGATAACGGCACTCGCACTGCATTTTTAGCTATCTGCTGTGGTTTTGGTTGCCACTAGTTGCTGCAGCATGTACTAGAACTTTTGCCCTACGGCTACTGCTGCTACACCTGCTGTTGTGTGTTTGCCAATGTCGTCAGTTGGCGTTCATGCTCATCGTACATACTGTTGTTCTCACCCCGTACGTACGGGTTTCCTCGTACGACGACGAGCTAAAAAAACAGAAGGAAGGTGACATGAAATGGCATGGACTATGGTCATAGAGGAGCGAGCACAGCGGAATAGTTGGCTGCAGATCAACCTCACTCGTTCATGCCTGCAGTAGAGGCTGCCTGAGTGTCAGCGACCGTGCTAAAGCCAGCGCCAAAGGCCGAAGAAACGGCTCTACGTGCTTGGTTTTGTCTCGAGATTCTGTTACGTGAAAATATCATGATTTGGGAGTTTCTTTGTAACAAAACGCCTTGCCGTCGGTAATTCGTGTCACGAAGTTGTTGGATATCGTCGGTAATTTGTGTCACGTTTTTGGTGCACCCACACTAAAAAATAGCCTTTCCCGCACCATACAGCAGTACTCCCTCACACCAACCGCCTCTAGCAAGAGCACAAGAACTATAAAATCGACTCGACTGACGATAAGGAGAAGGACCAGAAGAATCCAGTCGAAAAGGGCCGTTTTCGACCGGCGGAATCCGACTGTGTAAGAAATAGCCTCAGGCCATCTCTTGTAATCACGTATCCGAATCCGAAAATGAGATGGATTTCGGGTCGTAGAAAACGGGCAGAATCGGACCGACGACCCTTATAATGAAGCCCAAATTTACAAAGTGTTTTTTGAACAAAGTTCTCGCGAAAAATGATCAACAGCGGCGATCGCTCGACCACGTACATACTCGCACGAGTTCGATGCACCAGAGCATCTCAGCGCACACGCAGATGAAGCTTTGTAGGTAGGGCGAGGGAAAACACGCCGTGTGCGCTTTGCGCGAAAAAGGTTCTCTTCCCTCTCGCTCCCGTCGATCTCGTGCATCAACAACGACATGTCGTAGATGGCGGTTGTTCTCGTCCTCGACAAATACGAGTAGTAGTGTCTCTGTCGAATGCTGCAATCGCGACTGCGACGAGAGTGGCAAGGCTCTTGTAGTCGTCACCACTATCCGATCCCATTGGCACATGGCGAATGCCTGAGGTCTGCGCCAGCGGATAGCGGGACAGAGCAGCAGCAGCACGAGTACGCCTACGATACGTGTTGCTTGTTTACAGCAGGCAGATAGATGTGTCTGATGCTTTTGTCTTGTGTCTAGTACTACTACTACAACTGTAGTTTAGTACTAAAAAACAACTGTTTCCGACTTTTTAACAAACTTGTTGCCTCTTTCCGCTCTGCAGCCCCTAGCTTGGCTCCCGCGAAGTCTGCGGGGCCGTGATTCAGAGCTACATTCAACCACCTTCACAAGTGGCCGACCACTTGTGCCGTGAACTCCCCCCAGCCGTCGTTCGTGATTGACTGCGGCACGCCAAAGGTCAGCATCAGCTCCATCATTTTTCATCTGACTTCCAGCGATCCCTTGGAGGCGAAGCAGTACCCGAAGATGAACTTGGTGGCTCTATGTCGACCACCACCACCAACAAATACCGGTTGCCATCCGCCGACAATATTTGGAAATATTGAATGTCTTTTTTTAGAACTTCACACGGATGTAGAAACCTGGCCGGCATCATCCACACTTTATGACTGTTCCTCCCTTTTCTTCAGCGACACCCGCATGGCAGCACATACTCTGTCGCATCTCCTTTCGCAGCGACGGCCAGCTGTATTCATCTCTGACCAACAGTGTAGTGCGAGCCACGCCGGGGTGGCCGACAGTGCTATGAAGCAGGGGCAGCACCCCCGGTATCAACGTCCTCAGTATCGCCAAAGTGGGTTTTTCTCCCCTGGGTGCGTACAACGGGACCCCGTTGTCGTCTGTCAGGTACTCGTCTTCCCCCGAGGCTGACTCCTTCAACATGGGACCTAGAGTTGGGTCTCGTTTCTGGCTATCCGTCAAGTGTTCGTGGTCCCTTTAGCTAGCGTACCGTCTCTGCCTCAAAGTGGCTCCGCCTGTCCGATGCTGGTTGCGTTGTCAGCGCTGAAGGTTCTGGTGATGCCCGCATCTGGGGCGCCCGTGGCGGTTGTGCCATTCCCTTTTGCCCCCCGTGCCTGCTTCTGTCTCGATGGGTAGCGTCAACCTCGGGATTGACCATGCTTCCGTGAGCGCTCTGGTGGTCGCTCTCGTGACTGCGCGTGTGGCCGTTTCCATGTCTTCTAGCTGTAGAGCGGCCAAGCCCTCGAGCACGTCTCCCCCGACGGGTATATCCTCAGATCCTGGCGTTGTTAGCAAGTCTCTAACTGCATACCCCCCAGCGTCGCCCTCGCCATGGTTGGTATGGTGAAGTTGGTGATCACGGTGGCAGCTGCTCCTCGGCTAACAGTGGTGTACTCCTTCTGCCTAGTTATTACCTTCGCGAAGTCTTCAAATCATAGCTTTACGGCTGTCTCTATGTCGCTTGGGTCTATCGCGTGGGGTGAGTCCGTGCCTGCGGAGGGTTTCTCGCCCCATAACGTGAGCCTTGGTTGTGGAGAGCATATGGTCTTCAAACGAAAAGGCAGCCCTTTCGCCGGCTCTCCTTTTCAAGAAGTACTCTTCGTTGCGGCCTAAGATGCGCCTCCTAAGACTGATGGCAATGGAAAGCCGATAGTTGAACTTTTTTTTGGTGGTTATTTGCTGAAAGATTCCGGATAACGTCGCTATGGGGAAAATTGACTAAAACCTTTTTTTTCTGGCTCTTTTTTTTATCATGCGGTCCAGCAGGTCAATTTGTCTATTTTTCACCAAGCCTTGATCAACACTGCTCACCAAACACGATTGACCTTCGATCTCGAGGTAAAATCAACCCATGGTCACTGCTCTTCGTTCCAGACAAAGCCACATGAGTGTAGGTGACAGAGAGCTGAAGAGTTCATCTCGGTCCATGTCCTAGGTACGGCGTGAGAGGTTGCTCGTCACATTCCCTCAAAATTCTGTTTTTCGCCCGTTGGGAGACGGTAGAGAGTTTTTGTCTCAGTTTTCTACACACCAGCCGCCAAATGTGTTTCTAACAGAAGCCTGATCGGCGCCCGCCACAAATCACCGGCCGTAGAGTGAGCGCTGTACACCAAGGGGGATTCGGAGCCCCTAACGAGCTCGCCACGTTCAGAGTTCACGACGATGTTGTTGATTTCGTCCAAATAAGTGTGTGGAAAACACGCAATTGCGCCGCGTCTAATCCAAGATCTTCTTGAGAATTTCTCAGGCCGATGTCGGCTAAGATCGCCGCGAGAAAAATCGTTTTTTCCCGGAATTCTGGAAAGTTGAAAAAAAAATGTATCAAATTGGATCCATCGGCGACCGTTCAGGCAAAGGTTGGCTGGGATCTTCGGGAATTTCAAACTTTTGGCGTTCCATTGCCACCGGTCTAAGGAGGTGTTCGGGGCCGGTAGACCCCTCCACCCCCCTCCTCCACGCGTGGAGTCTCTCCTTAGTTTTGAGGGCACCCGCTGTAATGGTGGCGGCCACGAACGCTTGTTTTTTGCTAGATGGTACTCCAAAATGCACAGAGCTACCCGCCGCTTTTCTGTGCCCGGTTGAGCCACGACCATAAAGCCACGGACATGACTCACTAAACTTTTTATGTCTCACGTCATCCGTCGCCATAACACCCCCCCAAGTCTGGTACGGTCCGCTCCAGAACTTGGAAGAATGCGGCCCCGGTTGACGGAATGAAATGTTCCCACGCTATTAATAGTCTTTTTGCCTAGTAGCACTCGTCCAACATAGGTTGAACGCTGGTGCGCCACAGTTCTGAGTTCGATAGCTGTGGTGAACATTCGAGTTGGAGGGTTCTGGCCTCCGACCGAACCAAGGCCTGCACGATGTCGACCCCGCTTTCCCCTGGTTCCCCGTCGTCGATCACTACGCGTGGCTTAATCTCCTGTAGGAGGGTCGTGCATTATTCGTCTCCCGGCCTGGTTCTCACTAAGCGGATGGTCCCCCTTATTCCGTAGGTCCTAAAGCATTCTAACGCCCTCCAATCATGGTGGTTGGTGGCGGCCTTTACGTTCACCAGCGGTTTTCCGCATAGGTGCAACTCCCCTTCGTGGTCGGTGGCGGCCTTTACGTTTACCAGCTCTTGTGCCGCCAGGAAGCTGCTCCCACGGCCTTTCACAAACGCCCTGTACGCTGACGAAGCCGTCTACCTTCACCTGTTGCCCGGGTATGTTTCCACTGTAGCGTGCCGTCCTTTTCCCATGCGGCTTCCCCTAAAACCGGGACGGTGGATGGGGCTGCGATATCCAGAGGCTCCTTGTCGGTTCTGACCGGTTTGATGACACAGAAATGCTCCCAGGGAGTCACCTCTTTGTCTGGTGTCTGCCGTTCGCCAATCTTCGCCTCTTTTCTTCGCTGGTGCTTCCTGTCAGCTTGGGTTTTTTGTTCGTTAGCTTCAAGCGGGGTAGGTTTCAAGTCATTGTATTACGTCTCCCAACCACAAGGTAGAGGCAAGTCGAGCAGAGAACTCATGCGTGAGACCTCTGAGAAGAGAACTCTTGCGTAAGACCTCCGAGAAGAGTGAGCTCCCGAGCGAGAGCGCACAGCACTATACCATCAAGAACGCCAACCAGGTACTACTAGGCACTCAATAATAGTCCGGAAGCCCAAACCCGCACGAAACTGATACGCAACTGTCATACTGAAAATACCAAATCAATACCCTCCCGGATTCTTCACAAGACAGTGACGAATCAACAATTGACTCAATTCCATCACCTAAAACAACAAAAAATGGCAAGAGGAAACTCATCCCCATGAGCGAAAACCTCTCCCATGCTTCCACTTACAACCATTGTAATCACAAGAAGAGATGACAACAGCCGAGCCATCAGGGCAAAAACTAATGCGACAGATAAAATGCCAGAGATCGCAAGGTCACCCGGCCAAAGGTCTCCCGTTGTCTTCTACTATCGCCATAGATACATAGATCATATCGGTAAAACAATATAGCATAAACTCTTGTCCGCAAACACAGAATATGTCTGACGCGAAAATCAGCCTACGCCCTACCCGAAACAAAGAGTATCTGACCATCCACAAGCCACCCCGTTTTTCATTGCAAAACAGATGCTAAACAACTTGCCTGTGAAATAATCAAATTCTCAAAATATCTCATCCTTTGAATTTCCAAACAATATTGCAACCACCCGTCAAGTTCGGAAAATCAACATCGGTAATCTAATGACTAATTGTGACTTTGCATCCCCTCTCTCATCTGAGACCAGTATGTCCTGTACTGTACGGCCACAAGGACGCCCCATCCAATCTCATCAACATACATAGACAAGCACAAACAAGACATACCAGCAAGATCTATCAGCCAATGTAACCAATCCTCGCCAACAAGCGTAATTACCCGAAATATTGGTAATTCGCAAACCATCAATAAACCGAAAATACTCTCCTTTTGGCTTTTGTTTGCTACATCTCCAAATAATCGAATAGACAATTAAAATGCCACTACTGTCGATACGAACAGCTCAAGCCCTCTCAGCTACGCAAACTATTCGACCATCGCAAAAACATGTCGTGTTTCACTCCTCCTTTGCGAACAAGCATTCGCAATGATACCGTTCGTAAAACAACCAATCAATCATGAATATGCTCACTTCTATTTTGCAATCAGTCAGAAGACTACTGCCAAAACAAAAGATACCCGCAGAATTCAAAACAGTCAGTGCCACCATCAATATCATACATCAGCGGTACACCTCCCAATTTAGTGCACCTACGTACCCTTTTCTCCACATCGTTATAGTATGTATATCAGCTCCACCAGTTCCCTTCTGCTCTCGTCTACACCAGAAAAACACTACCAGGTACAAGTTTTCCCACCAGAAAAACACTACCAGGTACAAGTTTTTCGGATTTACAAAGACTGATTTGAACATAAAAAACACACCTTCAAATTTACCAGGCGTTATCGTAATGTACATCAGCTCCACCAGTTCCCTTCTGGTTCTGCCTATACCAGAAAAACACTACAAGTTTTTCGGATTTACAAAGACTGTTTGATTTGAATATGAAAAACACTTCAAAACTACCTGGCAAAAAGGGCTAGTTGTACCATCCAGAACGAATCTTAGATGGTACTATCTGCGGGTCTCCGCTCTAACCGCAAATAGATTGCCTATTATTTAACGGGTCTTCACTCTTGCCGCAAATAAATAAACGTCATATTCGACCAAAAACAATACTTCGATCGAAAAGTGAATCCATCGTAAAAATATTTTCACCACTTTGACCAGACCTTTACCCCCCCCCCCGCCCCGTGATGTTGCCGAACCATAAAGCTCCGGCTGGCGAAATAATGAACAGATCTGCTCTCTCCATGACCTCTCCTGCTGCTGCTGTTGCTGCTGCATATCATGGAGTGCGTGCGGCCATGCCGCTCGACTTGTTGCCTGGACGAAACCCCATCGTTATTTGGTACTGCTGCAGACAGCCCACGATTACCCCACGTCCTTTCCTACCACTGTTACCAGCGGCAGGAAGCACGCGGCTATTATGCTGCGCGACTTCGCCCTACCAAATCACTCACCAGGGTGCACACGGCTGGCGGCCATGCGACTTCTCGCGGAAAAATGCAGATGCCCCATACCTGCTGCTTCCACAACCAACCTTCTGAAGTAGAGAGCGCACAGCAAATGGTAACAAAAATAAATGCCGTGTGACTTGAATCCCCCCGCTCGCAACACACGGCAAGGGTGCTTACGGCTGTACTTCCGCCATAGGGCATTTTGCTGCTGCTGTAAACTCCCCTGTCCGCTGTATACGGCGGGGGTATCCTAGGTATCCTAGGTTACGCTGTTACCATGGACGTAAGCTGCTGCTACTCCCTGTCTACGGTCATGTTCCACCGTAGGGCTTTAGCTACTACTGCTGTAGTACATAGTCTACAGCAGCAGTGGCTTTTCCCTGAAAACGGCGTCTCCACAAAAACATCATCTCTGGGTCCGAAGACAACTCGCCTATCAAGCTGCCCTCCCTCTTCGACCATCGAAGAATTCCGACAATGCGGTACAGCATCTCTCCCTGCTATACCAGCAGGGGCTCTCTCCTTCTCCCCACCGGACTCCTCCTTGCGCCTTGCTGCTCATCTCCGCTGATCTCCGAAAAGGTTGGCTCCACAAACATGGCCCTCCCTTCCCCACCAAGCTTCGATGAAAGCGCGGCCCTGTTCCAATATTGCTGCTGACCCGTAGACCCCTCATGAGGCTAGACCGGATTGGTTCGCTCTAGAGTGTTCGTTAGCTCTAAGCGGGGTAGGTTTCAAGTCATTGTAATACGTCTCCCATCCACAGGGTAGAGGAAAAGTCGAGCAGAGAACTCATGCGTGAGACCTCTGAGAAGAGAACTCGTGCGTAAGACCTCCGAGAAGAGTGAGCTCCCGAGCTAGAGCGCACAGCACTGTACCATCAAGAACGCCAACCAGGTACTACTAGGCACCCAATAATAGTCCGGAAGCCCGAACCCGCACGAAACTGATACGCAACTGTCATACTGAAAGTCCCAAATCAATAGTTTTCGCTCCCCCTCCCAAGTTTGGTGTTTTCCCGCCGCTACGAAAAATACCCATGGCGACCCAGAGGGGTAAGTGTGAAGCTTCCCCCATCAGCAAAGTTGATCATGCAGTTATTTTGCCAAAGGAACGGGGCCCCAACAATCAAACCATAGAGGAGCTCCTCTACTACCGTGGCAGGCACGTTGCGCACCTGGTCTTCGGCGGGAAAGCGAATGTCGGTGGAATCTAATATGTTCATAAGCGCCCCCGCGCAGTTTGTCGGGTTAGCTGCGCGCAGCACGCCTTTCTCCCGCGTGCTCATAATTCACCCTCTTTCCCCTTGCGTTTTGCTCGATAGAACGCACGAAAGCTTTTCCCCCTTCTGCTCGCGTGTCTATATGAGCTCCATATCGGTTGTTGCAATGCTATCTTGGCGCTCGTCTCGCCGCGGTAGATGCAGCACATTTGTGGCAACGGAACGCTGTAGCCAGAAACAGGAAGGGTTAAACATGCGTCATAATGTTTCTCTAACGATTCCATCATCGTCACTCTTTTATTTTCGTTTAGCCAAAGCGAAAAGTGATATCTGCACCTGGTTGGTTTATTACTCGACGCACGAAGCACGTATCCTTATTTCCCATGATGCTAATTTTTCCGAAACCCTGAACCGTGTAATGAGCTGTCTGTACCCCCTAATGACATTGAATTCCATCGCCAGGTAGAATCGGTTGGACGGTAAACGATTGGGGGACTCCGGTACATCAAGCTCCGGTGCATATAACGACAGCTCAGTATCGGAGAGTCGTGATAGCCAAAAATATCGTAAGGTCACGCACAAACTCAACGGAAACCGTATCAGTCAAATACCGTGGTAAAAGTTTGTCTCTGTTTTGTTGACGGATCCACAACAAGTCAGGTGCCTCGTAGATAGCTCAACAAAGGCCTACATAGTCCGCGTTCGGCGACAGAAAGCCTTGATAGGACAAGCTGGAATCTATACGAGTACGAGGAATGTATGCCTTTCGAAACCAACGTCTCGCCGTATGATTGACCACAGAGGAGGTATTGGCGATGGTCGGCAACCGTCTAGTGCTGACCGCGGCCAGTCTATCATGTCGTGCGCACAACACGCATTATTTCCTGCTGCACTTTTCCCTTGATGCGCTGGCAATAACACGTGTTGGATGCCTGCAGCAACATGGTGGTGTGGTAACGTTGACGAGCGAACGCCGCTGGCCGAGTAGATAAATAATGAATACGCCACGTTGACATTTGAAGAATCATCCGAATTCAGTTCTACTATACCACTGGTAGGATGCAACACAGCACCACCACCTCGAATACCACCATCTAAGATACCATCGGGACCATGAGAAGAAACAGATCCACCAAACCTGCCGGCGGTATCATCATCAAGACGAAAATGTGGGTGTTGACGGAAATCCTGAGATTCAAGACATCACGGCGTGCGGAAGCAGGGTAGATACAATTATGCTCAAAAGAAAAATGAAGTGTCTCCAACCTTTCGTACACCTTGGTTGATCTGACGCTGAATAGTTCGACCTGTGTATCCAGCGCAGTTCTAATTGACTCCGGTACGCTTCGATGGACAAAACTGAGAACCATTGCACACAGAGGAACTTTGCTGGAAGCGTCCACTCCCGGAATGAGAGTAGCTAAGTATATGCGTAGACATGAGACTCCTGCACAGCACAAAGAAGGTGATATGTTCTCGGCAAAGCCTCCGCTTCACGTTCCATTATCAAGAATAATTGCATTGGTCGAGAGTATAGCTCATCGTTGACGAGAAATCTAGACGTGCAGTGTGGACAGTGGAGCACCAGAGAGTGTGTAGTGTTGGTAAGACACGACAGTTGATCTTCTTGGTATGATTGACTGTTGAGGATCTGATGTGGTATGTGAACGTTATTTAGATCTGAAGACAACTACTGTAGTAGGGGTTTCTACTTATCCTCTTCTGGATTCTGACATGGGGATTCGGGGATCAAGTTAAAATCGCATGTTTTCTTGTGTTCGGAGCTAATACAACAACAACTTCTCTCTCCTTTCTTAGCACCTGAAAATTGCTGACCAGCCCCCCTCAGGCCAAGGGGGGACACTTTCTGGTCAGTAGACCTTGCCTAGCTTGGGCGTGTCTACAATTATCGATAGTTCAGGTGGAACACACCGACGTTAGTCAGGGATTTTTTTCTGGTACGATTGCGACAGCGGCACGCAGGTATGGATTGGGCCGCGTTTCGGCAGGAAGCCCTCTGACCCAATGAGGGCGGTATCCATATGCCGCCTCAGGACTTCGAACGAGGTTTGCTGTGGTCATACGAGGGGCCGCTAGAGGCGATGTGCCAGCATCGCACCCAGCGTGGAGGGGCTGCAGCAGCAGGCTCCACATCTGATGAGGGCGAGGTTCGAATCAGGTTGATTGACTTGGTTCTGTGACATCTGGTCCTACGAGGGGCCGCTAGAGGCGATGTGCCAGCATCGCACCCAGCGTGGAGGGGCTGCAGCAGCAGGCTCCACATCTGATGAGGGCGAGGTTCGAATCAGGTTGATTGACTTGGTTCTGTGACATCTCGTATTATAGGCACGATTTGATCCGCTGAAGGTTCAACTCGGGCAGCAAAGACACACCCGCCGATCACGAGGGCTCAAGGCTTTCGGGGGGCATGCTGGCGAGATGAACACACCGAAATGCGGTAACTCAGCGGTGCCGACTGAGGGCTGTCGCGTCGCGCGTCCCGAAAGAGAAGGCGCGGCATCACATGCGAAGTGTCTGGGCTTCAAGATCGTCGCGAGGATATCCACTTCGGGAGGCGGAGTGAGGAGTGAGAAAATCACACTTGCATACAGCCGTTCGAGAAGGCGGTTGCGCTTTGCATTTCAGAATAGGAGGATCTGGAGTGCCGCTGAAAGGGGGTGTTTGATAACTCGAATGCTTCCAGGCGCTGAGAGCTTGGCTCTTGTTTTGCAAAGGCTGTGTGCTGACTTGGCCTCCATCATGGAGCCCGCGCACGTGTTGCTTTCAAGGTGTGAGTTTGATTTGTTTTTGAAGATACTGCTGTACCTGACTTGTCGCGTTCTTTGTCGTGTCGTATATTTGAGCTAGGGGCCAGTGTGCTTGGTGCTTCGCTTGTTAAAATTATACCCTTTCTTGGTTTGTGTCATGCTGATTCCTTTACAGCAGTTTGCGCATGGTTTGTGTCATGCTGATTTCCTTTACAGCAGTATGCGCATAATACAACGCGTGCTTTGCGACTGGTGTCACTCTGTTTTGAGTGCTTGTGTGTAGCAGAATAATCTTGTCGCGAAAATTAATGCATAATGCTGCGAGTACATCCTTTATGCCTCTGTACAGAGCGAGAGTCTCGTCGCAGCTGCTGAAGGTTTATTGAAAAAGGGGGTTATCGAATGCGTGGTGCATGCCGATGGCCTCTGCACGAGAACAACTATGTCCACGTATTGCCGCAAAGAACCTGGTACTTGCTTTCCCCGCTGCATATGGACGAGTCAGCCTGAAGGAGCTCGTGTTCCAAATCGTATGAAACCGTAATTTGCGTTCGAAGATTTACACACACATGTGCATTAGCATATCGTTTTCACTCACATGGTTGAAGCGAGCGCGTGGGGTTTCGTGGCGCGTCCGCAAATCGGATGCAAAACCTATACTGGTATCACCGTGCGCCGTTGTATTGAGCGTTTTTCCACACACATTGAGTGCAGAGTGAAGTATGCACAGAGTGTTTTCTGCGCCGTGTAGGAAACGAAACGAACCGTTGATTGCGTTTGACGGAATAACGTGTTTCTTAGGCAGACTTGTGTTGTTTCTGGTGAACAGGCAGGAGGAGCAGTATGAGAGTATATCGCTATGTGCATTCCGATGTATTCTTAGTGGACAATTAAGGAACCTTTCCAGTTGAAGGAAACTGCTTACGGGCGAACCGTTTAGCAACCGAACCCGATGTTCAAGTTTGCTATACAGTAGTGGTACATATGTTCTTGTTGTGTGTACAAGTAGTAGATATTTGTGTCTTCCGTATCTTCTTGTATTGGTCACTTTGGCAGGGTTATTTGTGCCATCTGTTCTTGAGCGCATGAGACGAATTTTTCGTTCTGTCGTAGTACAATGAGTGTGCTCATGTATCGCTGCTGTTTTTTGTCTCCAAACAAGCGAGGCTTGCTGAATGCGGAATGCATGTTCGTGTGATGAGGTTGAATGTGTATAAGGACAAACCTGAAGCATCAATGTGGTATTACGCTGTAATTTTCTGCGGGTTCCGCATGACTTTGAGCGAAAATCGTCCTGGAATGTTCTTACGGTGCTATTTTGCTGATTGCATGAGTTGTGGTATAATTGTGGATGATCTATGTGGTCGTTTATCATTCAAAAACGACATATGTTGTCTTTGATGTTTTTGTGTAGATGGTGCTCACTTTTGATCAAAGCTTGTTCATGAACTACTTTGAGTAGGAACGCGCTTTTGGGGGCATTGTGGACAGTGGAGCACCGGAGAGTGTGTAGTGTTGCTGATAAGACACGACAGTTGATCTTCTTGTTGGTGATTGATTGGCTGTTGAGGATCTGATTGTGGTGTGCAAACGTTATCTAGATCTGAAGACAACTACTGTAGTAGGGGTTTTTACTTATCCTCTTCTGGATTCTGATGTGGGGATTCGGGGATGAAGTTAAGATCGCTTGTTTCCTTGTGTTCGGAGCTAATACAACAACTTTTCTCTCCTTTCCTAGCACCTGAATGGTGCTGACTAGCCCCCCCTCAGGCCAAGAGGGGATACTTTGTGGTCAGTAGACCTTGCCTAGCTTAGGCGTGTCTACATGAATTAGCGGTGCCGACTGAGGGCTGTCGCATCCCGCGTTCCGAAGGAGAAGGCGCGGCATCACATGCGAAGTGTCTGGGCTTCTAGATCGTCGCGAGGATATCCACTTCGGGAGACTGAAACTGGGACTGAGGACCAAGCTAAAGCGGCAATGTGGTATTACGCTGTATTTTTCTGCGGTTTCCGCATGATTTTGAGCGAAAATCGTCCTGGAATGTTCTTACGTATTATTTTGCCGAGTGCATGATTTGTGGTATAATTGTGGATGAAAGCGGATGATACTATTAATATTTTTATTCATGTAGTCGTAAAAGGCTTCTAACGATGTTTATCTTTTGGTCGGCGGATATTTATTTGGGTTTCCGTTTGGCTTGCCACTTTTATAAGTATGTGTTGTGAAGTTTGCGTCTAAAAACATATACGAATTAATGTGCATGGCAATATTTGTTGGTGATATTGCTAAGTATTAATGCATGATTCGTGCCTGGTGATCGTGTGTGCATGTTTTTGTGAAGTATTGCAATGTTTCATGACTCGTAATCATTGGGTATGGTATCTAGATGTATGTGGTCGTTTACCATTCAAAAACGACATATATGTTTTCTTTGATGTTTTTGTGTAGCTGGTGCTCACTTTTCATCAAAGCTTGTTCATGAACTACTTTGAGTAGGAACGCGCTTTTGGGGGCATTGTGGACAGTGGAGCACCAGAGAGTGTGTAATGTTGGTAAGACACGACAGTTGATCTTCTTGATGGTGATTGACTGTTGAGGATCTGATTGTAGTGTGTGAACGTTATCTAGATCTGAAGACAACTACTGTAGTAGGGGTTTTTACTTGTCCTCTTCTGGATTCTGATATGGGGATTCGGGGATGAAGTTCAGATCGCTTGTTTCCTTGTGTTCGGAGCTAATACAACAACTTCTCTCTCCTTTCCTAGCACCTGAATGGTGCTGACCAGCCCCCCTCAGGCCAAGAGGGGATATCTTCTGGTCAGTAGACCTTGCCTAGCTTAGTCGTGTCTACAGCAGGCATGTCTGAACATGTCGGGTGATAGTGCATCCAAAAAAATACGAGAAAAAAGCTGAACCGGAGCAGCCTTCCACGACCCATTTACAACACCACCAATCATGAAAAAATCAGTCTACCCAGCTTCCGCCACAAATTTGAACATAGCGTCAAAGAGAGACCCAATGAACCGCGCCATGTCTGCAGCATCCTTAGCACGAGCCACCGAACGAGCAGTAGCCCAAAGCGATTCCTCCGCACTAATCACATCTAGCTCGCGCTTAGGACAAGCACAAATATGAAGGCAATCCAACAAGTCCTCATCAGAAATACGAACAGATGGACCAGCGTATCCTGATTTCATGCATATCTGCTGCCGTGCAAGGGATTGAATAAGGTCTCCAATGAAACAATTTCGCAAATATCCCGTCTCCTTCAAGGAATTATGGAATGCGCGGGTATCCTTCATTTAGGCAGTCTCAATCTTGGGAAGTTTCTTCCGTGGAGAAGAAATACCACTTTATTAGTTTTGGCTCAAGAAGTGTGGTATTCATTTTATGCACTAAAAGAATGCCCGCGAAGACATAACGAGGGAACAATGGGGCACTATGCTCCGAGACAAACAAATACCTCGGGCTAACCCGCTTTTTACTTCACGTCTTGGCCCATTCCCCGGGAAAAACAGTACAACTGGTCACAGCCTTCTCCATCACTGCTCCCCCTCCCCCCTCTCTTGAGCGTTAGGGTGGGATGGTGGGGAAAAAACGCTCAAAACCTGCCTCAACACTGCTTCTGCTCGCTGGTCCTTTCTTTGCACTCTGTCGTTCGTCGGGCCTGCTTCTCGGCTACCAGCTTCGTCGGTGCCGAATATTTATCTGATCAACATCGAATCCTACCTATTTACACTTTATATAATTTCCCTCCTACACGATAATTCTCATAACGTCTCTTCGCAAACTTTATATTCAAACTACATGAATATTTCAATTAGTTATATTTGGCTCAAGGATTGTGGTGTCAATTTACGCAGTAACCGAATGCCTGCGAAGACATATAACGAGGGAACGATTGAATAATATGCTCCAAGACAAACAAATACCTCGGGCTAACCCGCTTCTTACTTTAGGTCTTGGCCCATTACACGGGAAAAAAGGTACAACTGGCCACAGCCTTACAGCCCGATAACCTCTAAAAGCACACTATTTAAGTTTCGTTTTCCTATAGTTGCCTTTTACCTAGTTAGTGCTTCTGACACAAAGTCAGCCCCCTCACCCCCTGCTTTTGCATAAACCATGAATGCCAGTGACTTCTACCTGCTCTTTGAATCTGAATATATCTGATGCACCTTGGGCGGCTATCTGATTGGCCCTCCGACCCTGCCCGAGTGTAGCGCGTACTGGACCGGATCTGTACCCATACTATCTACCATCCGTCTCAACGCCTTCGTTGCCATCGTGCGGGTGGCCACCGTCCATCCGGTCGCCGACTGAATCTGCATCGGAAGCGTTGATCCATCCAACTCTGGGTAAATGTCCACAAGATCCAATAGAATTTCCAGCGCCCCGTTATTGTTCCCATCCCCACCCTCTCATTCCCCATCACTACTCTGATCCTGGTCATGATCGCTCCCAATATTTTGTTCTCTTATTTCAGCGCACAGAACGTCACTCTGTCTGCGGTTCTCCTGTCTTCTCATGGTTGTTGGAAAGCTCCGGCAAATAAAACCAAGTCTCTTCTAGTGAGGCAAAAGTCAGGGCGCACGAGTCCGTTACCATAGGCACAAATTTTAGAGGCTCGACACAAAAGATGAAATGACAAAGCAAGTCCGCGCCAGATTTCCGATCCCTCCAGTCATACCTCGATGAACCTATCCATCTCTTCTGTGAACATGTTCCACGTGAGTGTAACCTTAACCCGGGGGCGTACGTCAGGCTTTCCGTGCGCTCTATATCTATTTCTTTTTCTACCGCAAGCACCATGCAGCGGGACGTAGGCAACTCCCACCCCGCAAACATCTTGTGGAAATACTTCGCGGCCAAGTATCCTCGGATCGTTTGACTTTGGTTTTTGAACGCAAAGCATCGCAGGGCCATGAAAATTGTCAACGCTTCTACTGCTGCGTCTACCTCATTATTTTCTGCCAAACAAGGACTCTTGCCTTCTGTTGCTCTCATGCGGCACCAGGTTGCCATTTCGACCAGTACACTTTCTGCGCGCTTCCTCCAACCGAGGCTAGTGCAAGGGTCTCGACCAGTCTGTCCACTTCGTCCGCATTTCCTCCGTCTCCAGCATGTGTTCCTGCTTGGCGAGGTTGGCACATATTCATGTTTTTGCATTGCACGTCATTTGCGTTCCATACTTTGCCATCAATGTTGAAGCATTGTATCAAAACAACCGCGGCCACTGTCACCGATTTCCTGTTCTCTCCACTCTCCTGTCACTAGCGACCGCAGGTTGCTACAGTAGCAATCTCGTCTTTCGGCCATCTAGAAATTCCGTCGGCTATTGCGTTTTGCACTCCGGGGACATCTTTTGCTACATGACTCCAACCGCTCGTGATTTCAAGTCTGCTCAGTAATCTCATAGCTAAAAAAAGCGTCAATGTCGCGCGATCCGCCACATCTGTTAACCCATGACACGGTGGTAAAATTGTCTCCTCTCAACAGCACTGGGTCTCCTTCGGTTTCTGGTCTGTGTTGCAAGATGACTTGGGTCACAAACGCTGTTATTACCATGCCACTAAGCTCGGTTAGCGCGTGCAATAGTGTCGGAAGGGCTTGCCTGCAGAGGCATTTCGGCATATACACTCCTAGGCCAGGCAAGGTATTATTGACCAAAGGTTGTCCCCCCATGGCCAAAGGGGGGGTGGTCAGCACCGTTTAGGTGCTAAACGAGTGATATAAGTTGTTGTATTAGCTCCGAACACAAGAAAAAACAAGCAATCTTAACTTCATCCCCGAATCCCCATACCAGAATCCAAAGAAGATAGGTACAACCCCCTGTGGTCTTCAAATCTAAATACCGTTCACACCCCAAATCAGATCCTCAGCAGTCAATCATCACCAAGAAGATCAACTGTCGTATCTTACCACCAGCACTACACACTCTTTTATTGCTCCACTTTCCACAATGCCCCCATTCGGGACAAGATTATTCTCCCACGTACAGGCACTCAAACCGGATTGACACCAGTCGCAAAGCACGCGTTGTGTTATGCCGCATACTGCTGTGTGGGCAATCACAATGAGACAAACCAAGGCGGGGTACAATTTTAACAAGCAAAGCACGAAGCACACTTGCCCCGGGCTCAAATATACGACACGACAAAGCACGCGACAAATACAGCAGCAGTATCTTCAAAAACAAAATCACACTCACACTTCGAAAGCAAGACGTGCGCGGGCTCCATGGTGGAATCCAAGTCAGCATGTACCCTTCGAAGAACAAGAGCCAAGTTATCAGCGCCTGGAGACATTCGGGTTCTCAACCGCCCCCTTCAAGCGGCACTCCAGCTCCTCTTTTTTTTAAATGCAGAGCGCAAACCGCTATCTCCAACGGCTGTATACACGTGTGATTTTCCTTATTCCTCGCTCCGCCGCCCGAAGTGGACATCCTCGCCACGATCTCGATACCCAGCAGGGGAGATCGAAGCATCTCGCCGCGTTGAGCACAATCAAACGCTTCGCAAGTGATGCCGCGCCTTCCCCCTCGGGGCGCGCGACGTGACAGCCCTCAGTCGGCACCGCTGAACCACCCCATTTCAGTGTGTTCATCTCGTCAGCATGCCCCTCGAAAGGCTTGAGCCCTCGTGATCAACGTGTGCGTCTTTGCTAACCGAGTCGAACCTTCAGCGGATCAAATCGTGCCCATATTGCGAGATTTCATAGAATCAAGCCAATCAAACTGATTCGAGCCTCACCATCATCAGACGTGGAGCCTGCTGCTGCAGCCCCTCCACGCTGGGGGTGCGATGCTGGGACATCGCCTCTAGCGGCCCCTCGTACGACCACAGCGGACCCCGTTCGGAGTCCTCAGGCAGCATATGAACACCGTCCTAATCGGGTCAGACAAATTCCTGATGAAATGAGGACCAATCCACACCTGCTTGCTGCTGTCGCAATCGTACCAGAAAAAAAATACCTGAATATCGTCGTCTGTTCAACCTGACATATCGATGATTATCGACACTCCTAGGCCTGGCAAGGTCTATTGACCAGAGCTAGTCCCCCCTTTGCCAAAGGGGGCTGGTCAGCATCATTTAGGTGCTAAACGAGAGAGATATATTATTATATTAACTCCGAACACAAGAAAACAAGCGATCTTGACTTCATCCCCGAATTCCCATACAAGCTGGGCCGGCTAAGAAACCCATAATCCGTCTGTCGGGCATATCTTTTGAACGACAGTGACCCACTGCAAACTGAGCATATCCTCGTAATCAGTTAGATGCGGTGGTCATTTTAACCCCTCCAGCTTGAGAATCTGCGAAGTTGGTGCCGAAAAAAGTGTTTGCCACTCACGTTTCCTAGTTTGAGCATGTTTTTTCATGATTTGTTTGTATTGCTTTTTCTAAAATTTTTCGTAATACAACGTCGATGGAATTGGCTTAACTTCTCTGGGCATGTACATCTCGGGACGAGGAGTAGGGACATATGCATTTCATTTCATGGGTCACTTTCGTTCGAAAGTTATGGGTGAATCCCTGAATATTATGTAAAATTGTATGCAGAGGCACTCCGGTGGAAACTTGGCCATGCACCTCTCAATTTTTGCAGTTGGGACCTGAAATTTTGACACGTGATTTGGACTATGCTCACCAAAACAGTACTTGGCGAACTCAAGAAAAAAAAAAATGGCTGATATATGGCCGACCAAAAGTTTTCCAAAATCATGAAATTGATAAAAAGTCAAGGAATTTTTTTTTTCCTTGAGTTCGCTAAGTACTGTTTTGGTGAGCTTGGTCCAAATCACGTGTCAAAATTTCAGGTCCGAACTCGAAAAAATTAGCGCAGCACAGCGATATTGGCTTGTTCTGAGCGTCTTGGCCGGCCCAGCTTGTACCAGAATCCAGAAGATGAGTAGAAACACCTGTTGTCTTCAGATCTGAATAACGTTCACACCTCACATCAGATCCTAGCAGTCAATCACCACCAAGAAGATCAACTGTCGAATCTTACCACCAGCACTACACACTCGCTGGTGCTCCACTGTCCACAGGCACTTCTTCCGTACGTGCATCTTTGTTCAATCCTCCCTTCTCTCTTCTGGGTGATTGTACGTCAAAAGAGTAGTCGTTTATAATTCTTACTTTCTGTGTAACAACTGCGCTAAGGAGTGTTAAACTTAGGCCCTTGATCGACGACGCTGAATCTCTGTTGAACAAAAGGACCCGATTTCGTCGAATGTCATCGAACAACTTTTCTCATACTAAGTCCATGTGCTCTCGTACACCACTATGATTACCATATACTGTAAGGCTCTAGTTGGGTCAAGGTTTGTGACTGTCGAATTTACTGGAACGCCGTTCTAGATGATGTGTCTATGAGCTCGTCAGTTTCTGGAAAACTTTTTACGTCCCCAGAGTAGCGTTTGACCAGATTGACGGGCAGCGGAGGTGACGCAAAAGTGCCTCCGATGCCGACGGCCACGTTTCCCACTCTACCTCTTTTACGTGTAACAGCTCTGTGCACGTCTCTGCCATCCCGCGAATGATTTTCTTTTTGGTAGTGAGATCCTGCGCTTTGCTTGCCATCGATGCTTTGGTTTGATTCCATTTCCAGTTCAGTTCGGCAATTCTTGCTTGTTTGTCCTCTTTGCAACCTTTTTTACGTGTTTGCGCTTGGCTGTGGTAAGGTTCTGATCCATCTATAGGTGCTACCTGTAGTACCGACTCGTGTAGATATTTTTCTTTTGCGGTCTCGCTTATTTTCATTGCTTTTGAGGACTCTCGCCAGCATTGCATCGAACCCTGTCTCAGAGGTCTCTCTTGTGCAGGTTGCAAATGCGTTACATCTTTCCCGAAAGGTCTCCTCCGGAAACTGGGGTGTCAAATCGTCGAGGCTCTGTCTAGAATTTCGACTGTTTTGATCTAAGCAGCTCTGTCTAGAGGTATCTTTCTTCTCTTTCCTACGGAACGTGCCCTGCGACCGGGAAGACTCTCCTAGGCTCTGGGCTGTCAGGACTTCAGAATTCTGTCTAGAATTTTAGCTGTCCTGATTTTCATAACTCTGTCTAGAGCTACTGCGCTTATTTTGCGTTCCTAGGGTGTCTTCCACCGGAGAGGTCTCTCCCCGACTGAACTCTCTCAGACCTTACAATTCTGTCTAAAACCGTGAGTTTTCTGAAGTTCTTTCTCACTCTGTCTAGAGCAAGCTATCTTTTTCTTCTGTTCGCCTAATACTAGGCTCCCGAGAGGTCTCTCGCGGATTCAAAGGTGTCAGATCACAATAGTTCGGTCTCGGATTTTTGCTGTTCTACACTCTGAAAGCCTGACTAGAAAGTATAAATGGATGAAACGTACATTTTATTTGGTAAATAGACAGTTTCAACCGTACGAACCGTGTCGCACGGTTCATACGGATTGATTATAGGTCTGTATTCTGCCGGACACGGAAAACAGGCTGATCACGGCACTGAATACAAACGCACTGGTTTTGACATTGATTTTAACATGTACAGTTCAGCGTGGTTCGGTGCGGTTCGGAAGATGGATGGTGTTAGCGGTGTGCCGCGAGAGTGGACTTGACATGCATGAAAAACAGCTATCGGGGTGCCATGCAATTATGTTGGAAAGAGAGTAGTAAAAACGACCTACGGTACACACAAAACCTATATATTTACGTACATTTATATCTCAGAAATTGGTCTCCTTTACTATCGTTCTCCGTTGGTGGGTGTACGTGTTGCTTTACCATATATATATACGTGTACCACTGTTTCCGCTGGCCACTGATTGTACCATACCATATTACTGTTACCACTATACAGATACTACTAATACTACTACTGCTGTACGTACTGCTGTGGTGCAGTAAACTGAAATCACATTACTGTTTGTTGTAGTAGTGATTGGGTGCATCGGCTTTGTTATTTTTTGTTGGCTACGCGTGGCGGCATATATATAGGGTGTGGATCGTGGACCAGTTATTCTTGATATTTTCATTTTTGTCCGCTATACCTGCCCCGCCCTGGCGTAGTTCGGGGTACCCACTTTACAAGGTACATTATTTATTAGCCACTGCTGCTGAATGAACCACTGCTAGACATATCTCCTCGTGCGGTAGGACTGGTGTTTGTTGTTGCTGTGCCATATCCGTCGTACCCACCGCCGCTCGGTCGACCGCGCGCCCAACGCCGCTCGGTTGACCGCGGCGGCCTTGGGCCGCCCTCGTCGATCGCCCGCCGCCGCCGCTCGCTCGGTCGCTCGCCCGCCGTCGCCCTTGTAAATGCTAAAATTGAAATAGGGTTTTCGAAACCGTGGCCAAGGGGCACGCGGGATGCACAAAACCAGGTACACTTCCTAGTCTAATCTGCATGCGTGGAGCCTCAGTGGCGCCATTTCAGACGCTGGTAAAAAACTCAGGAATCGTTTGGCTCGCAGCACCGCGCTTCAAGGGAGCTTTGTTCGGCACCGGGTCAAGAGACGGGGATAAAGTTATGACTTGCAACCATGAATACCACGTTAAGCATTAGAAGGGGTAAAAAATAAACCAAGAGAGCGTTGGCATAATCGTTGATTTACGACCGCGGACAGAGGTAGATTTCCCATTTATGTCCGTCTTCCTTTGTTCGTCCAAGATGCGTATTATTATTCGACAATTCGTAACAAAGCGAAAGGGGTAGACGAATGCACCATAACATCACGCGTTACGCGTTACCATTACACCCACCCACCACCCTCCCACCCACCCTCCCACCCACCCGCCATGTATTTGTGACTAAACAGGGCAAGCGGCAAATTTACCCCGTCTCGTGTCGGAGATGGACGATATGTGCTGCCTCATGGAGATATCCAACGAAACTGAACGGGCCATGCTCGAGAAGGGGGTGGAGGGGTTGGGGGTAAATGTGGTGAGGTATTCGTTTTATAAGCAACAGTTTTGTATTTCTCGCAGCGTGACCGTCTCTCGACGAACAAAGGCCACATGAGTCACACCAGAAAGTGCAGCCCCCAAGAGTCGTGTCTCTATTCACGACACCACAGCCCCCACACTGCCTCGTGGTAAATGCCTCGTTATACATCCGAATCTTCACATCAGTGTACTTCTGGGCCAGAGCTACCAGCTTCCGTTGGAACGCGTTGTGATACTATGTCATTATGTTCCTACATGCACTGGAGCTTGATTTCCCAGTAGAAACCATGCTCTTGGACTCAAATAGGAGTAAGAGTATCACCTTTTAAGAGTTTACCACCCACGAGCAAACCTTATTGTGCAGGTTCGCCGTGCAGTTTATAACCTTCTGTAATACACCAAACATTTTCCTTCTCACCCTCCACCTCCACCTGGTACCCTTCTCCTTACCATATGTGTCCAGCCTCGATCGGAGGCCATCTGCTTTCTTACGTAGAGCCTCTTGGTTTTTGAAACGACCGATTTCACCCCAGGTGCCATCCGGGGTGCAACAAACTTGCAATTTTCTCCATCTAGAGCTTTCGGTAACAGATGCGCCATGTTTTCTATCGTAGTGAACGCGCTGTGGCGAGAGGGTGACATGCTTTGTGATAACGTCAACAATAAATATATTTGACAGTTTCCGTCATATAGTATAATTTTCACCTGGCAGGTGATACACACCCTTGACAACCACGCATGAATTCGGGCTGCCTGCGACATCAAAATGGATTTGGTTAGGAAGGCAGAAAAAATGATGATTGCTGACGGTTGGTTCCTAATCCACATGTGGGGGTGCTGGGCCACACATGTATCAATTGGGCGAATGTGTTGTGTTCGTTGCGAGTAGAAGAACCGTATTTTGTGTGGGTTTGGTGAGGGTGAGGTGGTTCCTTGCTCTATGGTTTCTAGGTACCTAGTATCTAGGATGATTTATGTTAATGTTGGCTGGGGTTGCTGGGCCACAATAAGTACTGGGGCTGTTGGGGCTGGTGATGCTGGTTCTGCTGATGCTGACGCTCTTCGACGGTCCGAAAGGATCAAGTGGCCTACATATTTTGAACTACGGTCCTTCGTAACAGAGTAGCGGTCCCGTCACGCGGACGGCGGAGGGTGGAGGGGGGCGTCTTGGGCAGCCAAATAGGGTTTGTCCGGTATTGTGTTTCTCATTTTGTTTTATTGCGCGGGGGGGGTATAGGCAAAAAATTAGGGAAATAGCGGCGAACGGTGGAGGGGGGCGCATATAGTGATTGTCCCTCTATAGCGCCGTAAGAAAACCTCGCTATAGTGAGTGGTCTGGGTAAACCTTCAAAACATGTAATAATAATAGTGGGGGGGGTACAAGTATATCTCAAGTATAAAGTAATGTAAAAACTACTGTCATAATAACTGCGGATGATGATTCCATTATCTACGACACCATGTATGATAACGGACAAAACACTCGTGAAATTACGTGATGAACGTATAAGTAATAAACATATAGATTTTACGCGCTTCCCGTACGATATGAAACAAATAATATTTTTACCTTTAGCTCCTCTATGCTCAACGCGGTAAAAACTCGACCCCGACACCGACCCCGACACCGACAGTGACCCCGACCCCGACTCCGACTCCGACCCCGATCCCGACATTGACCCGTGTCTAGTCGCAATCGACACCAAATCCAAATTCGACTGCCCGGATGCACGTCATGGTCACGCGTGCAGTATGCCCCTCGCATCTGTCATGATACCTCTATTCGCAATCCAAACCTCCCACATTGTACCTCTTATGCTGGCAAACCTCTTAAAACCACTTCTCGAACGTCTCCTCTCCCATGAACCGTTCAAACTTGTAGGGTGTCGGCAAAACTTCATAAAATGCCCCCAATCCCTGTCCTTTCAGTATGGCTATCACCCGCTGGTCATATGGCACCCTGGGCTTTCCGTTTTGGCGTCCCAGGTACAAACTGCTGTGACCACATGGCTGTTTTTGTTCCTTTTTCGAGTCTAGATCAAAACTCTTTTAGCGCCATATTGACGTCGGAAATCAACTTTCTGCCCCCCTCGGTACTGACAGACGGCTACTTTCTTCAACCTGACACAATTGTAGGTACCCGTACCCCTCTTGCGTTGCGTCAATACCGATCCCGAGGACTCCGGTGGTGACTCCCAGAGCGACTGTCTGTCGCGGTGGCGCCGAGTATGTCCCTGACACCTGCAATGATACCTTTATGAGGTACGAACGTCTGCCCCCCTCCGACCCTCTCACACTTTGCAGGTTTTCCCCCGTTATTTGAGGCACCAAAAAAACATCTGATCCCCGGAGGCCCCCTTGTTGTTGTTTGGGGCTCATTCTGACCGTTTCATCGGAACGCCGCTTGAAATTGCTACGATTTGGGTCTATTTCTTATTATCCATCAGGTTTGAGTCGCCTGTTGTTCATCCAAGTAAGTTGGTCCTCTCTCACGCTTCGCAGGCTTTTCCTTCGGTTCTTGAGGCCTCAAAAAAACATTGGGACCCCCGGGGGCCCACCTGGTGTTCTTTGGGGCTTATTCTGACCCTTTCATCGGGAATCCACGTGAACATATTTCGACATGTGTGTAATATTTATTATCCATTAGGTTCGTCTCGCCTGTGTTCATCCAAGTAAGTTAGTCCTCTCACGCTTCGCAGGCTTTTCCCTAATAGTTGAGGATATAAAATACCGATTGGGACCCCCCCCTTGTTGTTGTGGGGGGGTGAGGAAGTTAACCCCGAAGAATGTATCCCTTTCCCAAGAAAAAAACAACGATGTGTCATTTCGTGTATTACAATGGGACTCAGAGCTCTAACTCCCTTATTGTCCGGAACACACTACAAAATAACGCGACAAAATACCTCGCGGCAGGAATGGATAGCGGTGGTGGGTTGGGCGTCCGCAACGCACACCAAAGAAAACCAGCGACCAGCGACTTCGTCCCTCCGTTGCGTCTCTATCCGCTACACCCCAAAGAAATGTACTACGTACCACACTAACCAATACAACCCTCGATACCGCTGCTATCACTGAAGGCATAGTTATTCTACACCACGTTAAACCCACCCCGTAAACTTCAAGTTGAGTCTCTTTATGATAGCGTCGATGTAGTACTGGGTAGGGTTCTTTTCGCACAACTCGCTGAACTCCGCTTGGAGTAGGTCCCTTACACCTTTATGGTAGAATACAGATACCCCACCGTCCTGCTTCTTGAGGTTGAGTCCGATAGTTTTTCTTCTTGGGCTTCGTGACTTTCTCCAGATCATCCCAGATGGCCTTCATCCCACCATAAAACTATATACCTAGACCTCGCCCCCCTCGGACGTCTCGCTCAGCATATCCTCCCCCCTCTCAGCCCTTCTCAGCCCGTAATTGCCGAAAAGAAAATTAGTTGCTGGGGAAAAGAACCGTCCCGAAGTTCCTTGCCTTCCTTGCTTTCCCTAGTCTCATTCTTACTTAGCTCTCATTCTCTGATCTTTACTGCTTGCTTTCTTGCTTTCCCTAGTCTCATTCTTACTTAGCTCTCATTCTCTGATCTTTACTGCTTGCTCTCTGATATTTTTATTTTGCTTTTTCAGCAACTTCTTTTTTGTACTTTTATTTGAAGTTGGCCAATTGCTGGCTGTTGAGAGGGAATTGCCGTTGACGGCTGCAAAAAATTTGAATTTGAAATTTGCCGGATCGGCAATAACAATTTGAAGTTGAAATTTGCGAAGCGGACCAAGGCTAGTGCGGAAGGAGGCTCCGCCAACAGTGGGGGTGGTGGAGGTTCAGGATCAGGCGTGTGGGAGCTGGTCGGGCAAGAACGGGACTCAGCTTCTTCTGGCAATCCTGACCGGCCGTGCCCGAGCAAGGGTTGTGACGGCTTCCTCATCGCACGAAACCTGCAAGAGTGACGAGCCTTTCACGTGCCAAGCGTTTCATAACCTTAAAAAGAAGCACTGGGGAAGCGGCGACAACCCTCGTTTCGTGTGTGTGTAACTGGTGTGACGCGGACACCTGTGACTCACTTTCGATCGGCGTCCCTAACGAAGGAGCTGAGAGCTTGACGAAACGTGAGTTTCATTTCTTCGTGTTGTTGGAATTTGATGTTTGCTGTCAGCTACTATACTACTGATGATGTTGAGAGTTGTTCCCGTTGTCAGCGTGTTCAGCGCCGTGCGACATAGGTAAGACACCATATGTCAACACCCTGCATTTTCGGTAGTGCTGCGTTGAGTGTTGGCTGAGTGTGCTGCAAGTTGTGCGCAATAGACTACCAGTATGTGGTTTTGGGTGTAGGTGAACTCAAGCGAATCCTGTTTCCAATAATGATGCACATTAAAATTTACATTGTTTGACCTTGTGTGCCTGTCTGCAACGTTTGCTGTAGCATGTGTGTGCTACACCAGCGTGGTCGAACTACCACACGGTGTGGAAGCTGTGCTTGGGGACGCGTAGCCTGAACAAACCCAAGTTCGCCTTGGTGGTCACGGAGGGCAGTCCCGTCGTCGGGATAAGCATGTTGTACTAGTTGTCTACGCCGTTGTGTGCTGTGATTTCTTTTTCATGCGTACAAACGCACTTTTGCATGTACGAGTACGTGTACGGGGCAGTCCCGTCATCGGGGTATAAGCGGGAATTGTTCAAGTACTCAGGTCTACGAGTAGACCTATGCAGTCACGCTGTGTGATGCGATTTCTTTTTCATACGTACAGCCGAACACACTTCATGTATGGACGACTACGAGTGCGGGGCAGTCCCGTCATCGGGGTAAGCGGGGGTTGAACAAGTGGTCCATGCAGTGACGCTTTGTGCTGTGATATAAACACACGTTTTGGATGTAAGACTACGACTACGTGGTATCTATAGACTACATGTAAGACGCAATGAAAACGGGCAAGTCTCATCACGGGGGTCAGCCAGGGTTGTAAAAATGGTCCATGCAGTGATAAATAACACAGCAGCATGATACCTCAGTACCAGTCGCAGTACACACTGGAGGTTGATATAAAGCAGTAAACAGAAGCTGAAGTTAACCTGGGTGATGCTCGAGAGCAGTCCCGTGATTGGGGTTAGCGAGTTGTTCATGTAGTGACGCGGTGTACTACTACTGTTACTCATTTTTCATACAACCACATGAACTATTTGTATTAACGAGTACAAGTAGGGTGCGCAACCTCTTCAGGAATTGCAGTACACGTCGGTCGTAATAGTGTTGATAGCAGCAGTAATAGAGTAGTACCGAACAATATATACAGCAGGTACTGACTCTTACCCTTCGTTGTCAGTATTCCGCCGGTAGGCCTTATATATGTGGACAGTGGAGCACGAGAGAGTGTGTAGTGTTGTTGGTAAGACACGACAGTTGACCTTCTTGTTGGTGATTGACTGTTGAGGATCTGATCTGGTGTGTGGACGTCATCTAGATCTGAAGACAACTACTGTAGTAGGGGTTTCTATTTATCCTCTTCTGGATTCTGATATAGGGATTCGGGGATGAAGTTAAGATCGCTTGGTTTCTTGTGTTCGGAGCTAATAATACAACAACTTATCTCTCCTTCCTAGCACCTGAATGGTGCTGACCAGCCCCCCTCAGGCCAAGGGGGGACACCTTCTGGTCAGTAGACCTTGCCTAGCTCAGGCGTGTCTACAATTATCGATAATTCAGGTTGAACACACTGAAGTTAGTCAGGGGCTTTTCGGTAAGGATCGATACAGCAGCTGCTGCTACGGGTAGCTGCGAATTGCGCCGCGTCTCGGTAACACAAGATTGAGAGAAGAGCCGAGACGTCTATAGCTGAACGAGGGATCGCCGCAGGATATGTCCCAACGTCGCTCCCAGCGGGGAGGAGCGGCAGCAGCAGAAGGCGGGGGATCGCAGGGCCCCACGTCTGCTGATGGTGAGGTTCGCATCGGGTTGAATGACCTCATTTTGGGAAATGGTCCCGGCGCTCCGCAGTATGGACGGGTTTTCTCACAGGCAGCGTCGCTCCGTTTTTATACCCAATACGCTGAGTACGCGCGGGCGATGGAACTCAGCAACAATGCACAGTCTATCTCGCGCCCTGTGCTGTCGGTTGCTCAGCTGCTGCGTCAGTCCATCCGTTCGTGCCTGTCGCGGACTTATTTTGATGGGACTGAATTACAGGAAGACGACTTACGCGAGGCGCTTGCGAAGCACGCGGAATGTTGGGCCGACGATTCTGTCGACCCATCTATTGCGGCGGCGGAGGTGTGCCGTCGGGTGACCATGGGGTCCGAAGCTACTGCTGTAGATCGGATTGACGCCGTCCATAGCCGCCTTGAACAGTACTTTGAAAACCCCAGTGCTGAACGCGTTTTCCGTGACACGCTGGGTGCTTATAAAAGAGGTCCTGCAGCCGTCATTAGTAAAGCGCTGGTGGCTGGGTTGAATCCCCCCGAGTTCAAACTCAAGGTGGAGCATCAGCTCGAAATGAAAGGGGCCTGGAAGGACAACCCAAAGGAAGTTTTTGGTCTTGTGCGGGAGGTGGCCGTCGCATGGCGCACGGTGGAGATGGCAGATAAGCAGCGGCACCACACACGTACTGGTCGGGGGAATTCGCGCGGTCTGTCGTCCGGCTTGTATACCGGGGCTTACGCTTACCAGTTGCGACTGTGAATCCCGTTCGTTCCTGTCCCAGTGGTAGTTTCATAGGTGTTAGCAACGCTGTGGTACCAGGCAGGGCTTTGCCCATAAACGACGCCTTCATTACAACAGTGTTAAATTGTACGACTTCCTTTCAAACTTTGGAAACCGACGACAGCTACGTGGCCTTACTATTTTGAACATTCACTGAACGCAAGGTATTCCCATCCGTTGTTGTCGTTTGCAGAAGCCCTGCGAAGCAGCCGCCGAGGGCCGCCAAGTCGGCGAGGACATAAACACGAAGTGCACCGGCGACATCAAGGTCAGTGACCTCCTGAAGAAGGCAGGCTACCACTTGCTCGATATACATCCCGCATTCCATTCCCACGGTGCCACGAGGGAGTTCGACATCGAGGTACGTTCTACTCTTATCTTGCGTCCTGTGTGTCACGAGTCGAGACATCCATGTCTCTTGCTCAAGACTAGGGGATTGCGTGCGGATATAGTCTATGAAGTGCGGCTCTTTTTCTAAGTACCAAGAGCAAGTACAACAATACCACAACAATTACTAACAACGAAAGGAGCTCCAATAATTTGGATGGTTACGACGTCTGCTGGAGAGAAGTACGAATACTTTTTTACACATACTTATCGACGTTCTCCCGCCATGCTTCAACGTTTGTGGACAGATCCACAAGATCATCGACAAAAAACAAGAGTGCAAGGTGCTGGTTACCTCCGCTGAGGAGGAAGAGTCCAAGCAAGCCTGCATGCTCCTTCGGAAACAATGTTGACAGCACGTTCTTTATAGAACGTTAAGTTGTGGTTTATTATACCAGCATCGTTTTTTGAGAACTATGCCTAAATGCGTGCTCTTCGTCTTTCAGGAATACAAATGTACTTCACATGTTTGTGGTGTGTGCGTTCAAGTTCCTGCTTCCAGCATGTTTTTTTGGCACTGCGCTCCTTTACATCTTAAGTTGTAGTTTTCCTGTCTCTATCCTTGACAAGCGCGTGCCTGGTGTTTATGCACTGCTATAATTTATTATTGATGATCGACTTAGAGAGAGCTATTAATAAGTGTACAGGACCTAGGTACTACCTGAGAGGTGGAAGGATATGCCTAGCAAGTCCTCCGACATGCCCATCATGGACTGGGCGAATGGATGCTAATAACAAACTCATAATCATAATAATCGTCTCTATCCTGTACCGTTCTACTATATATGGACCTCTTGGCATTTTCAAGTCGCCAGTTGCGCCATTTGTGCTTCTTTTCCGCCTTTCTACTGAATGTCCATTCCTCCTTCCGCAAGCGTAGCGGGCGGCGCCCAGCCGCCCGCGAGCGAAGCCCTTGTATATGTTACGAATATCGTCCACAATAGTCTTATCCGATACATTCGCATATATCTTCCGCATCTTACAGTTCCTTAATCTATTCACACACCCCGAATCCGACGCCGACCTCTCAAACCCCCCGACGCCGAGCCATTCACACTCCCCGACCCCGGCCCCGACTCCGACGCCTACCCTGACCCCGAATCCGAATCTGAACCCGATGCCGACGACATGGGACCTCAAGACGACACGGAAGGTGTAGTGGCCTTAGTGGCTGTGGCATTTGTGGTAGCCGCAGTGGAAGCCGTGGGGACGACGGCAGTCGGAGGTGCCCGCGGGTACAAAGCGTTCACACCCTCTATGATGCTTCCGTATGGCCTGAACTGGCCGTCGACATTCTTGTCACCCCCCCCCTTCCTACTCCACGACATCCTGATCACGTTGTAGTCCTTGGTGCATTGTTCTACGCCATAACGACCTTTGCTAAACACCATCTGCACTTTGGGAGAGTGGATGCTGATGTTTCGGTCCACCCACTGCGTGCAAACCATGGTGACGTGGATGGTTCGGAGGATGTGAGTGCTGAATCAAGGAATCCCAAGGAAGTGAACACCGACGAAAATGAACAACTCGTATTGACGGCCCGCGTTGAACGCTTTCCCCTCGCTGTCGAAGGGAACAAAGGAAGCACACAGACCGCCCCCCTCCACCTCACCAAGAAGCTCCCACATAAGCGAACGCAAGACGACTAACATTACCGTGTAGTCGTCAGCACTCTCCTTATTCTTCACGTGCGTTGCTGCCATTCCATGCTCCAATTGCTTGAGCTGGATGTCGTTCTTTGGTGTCATAAGTAGGATGAACTCCATCTCTCCTGCCTTGATGTACGTGTTGTGCGCCGGGATGCTCAGAGAATCCTAAGATTGGAGGCAAGCCGCCGTTATGCCGTCCTTGACATTCAGAGCTCGGCTGAACGTGGCGATGTCCTCCACCCCGACCCCTTTCTCTCTCATCCGTAGAACGACTCTGGTGATCGTTTCCATGTGCTGTGGCGGCGACAGGTGATCTTCGTAGGTGGGGTTGTCCACGTCGACGTGCGGAGGCCATTCAAACATTTCACGGAACACGACCATTTCTTCGTCGGAGATGAGACCCGTTATGACCTCGGTGGAGCAGCGAAGTCCGTCATACAGGAAGTGCATACGCCCGTAGTTCTCGTCCTCCAAGTCGCACATCCGACCCTTTAACATCTTGGAACAATTTCCAACCCTGGCCGTGTTGTTCTCCGTTGTTACCAACTTCTTCATGGCGTTTGCCACCACCTCGTACCTGACGGTGATGGGCATACACACCAGCAGATCGATGCCCCTCGTCTTTGTCGAAGCCACTACCGATTCCATGACACTGCGGTTTTTCCGCGTTGGGGCCACCACGTTACTGTGGTAACTCGTTGCATTCAGCGCCTTGAGACCACACCTAGTACGAGTGGACGGATTCAACGTGGATAATGGCGCCTCACTGAGCCACTCTCGCTTCCCATTCATCCCCACGAGCACCCTCGTTGGCATACCGAGTTCTTGGTCCCTAAAGACCACGGTGTCGGCACGATTTGTCGTGCCATCGCTGTCGAGCTCGAACCCAGTCGATTCGCTGAAAGCAGTGAATTTGGTACCCCCAAATAATAGCGGGTATACGGCTGATACGAGGTTGGTGAACCGACCCAGGCGGTGCGCAGACTGGACTTTTGCCGCACGTGCAGGTTCACGAAAATGAGGGTCTCCCTCCCGAGTGTGTATTCTCCTCCATCATCCCACTCGCTCCGATGTGCGCGAGACCGTTTATCCACAACAATGACCCGGGCTCGTTGGCGTAATCCATTAACACCTCATCGTTCTCGCTCGCCATCTGGTTCGGGTGACGCGTCGTGCACACTCTGGCATCGCGGAGTGATTGGAAAACATCGCCCCGGTTGTCCTCCGTGTTACCATCAACCATTTACCTGACCTTCCGGGTCCCATCACCTTTAGCAAAAAACCTGAAGATGTGCATGAAGATGAGCACCAGCGTCTCCAGAAGGGTGACGACAGCCAGCTTGTTCTCCTCGAGCGAGACGACTCTTTGACCACCATCCTCCTGGTCTCCCGTAAATATCACGACAAAGTTTATGCCATCCCTGTCCGTTCCCACACCCTGACGCCCTCTCCTGTCGGTGACCTTGGTTGGCCCAAGCGTAATACCGTATGCCCATGGACCTCCTGGTCTCCCGTAAATAGCACGACAAGTTCATGCCATCCCTGTCCGTCACCAAACCCCGGCGCCCTCTCCTGTCGATGACCTTGGTTCGCCCAAGCGTAATACCGTATGCCCATGGGATCGTATTTTTGGCACTTGGCATAAACCGAGAGTCAGGCCACGATTGTCTTGCTTCTGCTGCGCACTGTTTCGCTCCGCAATAACAGCGTCCTCAGAAACACTACCAATGGTCACTTTCCTGGCATCATCCCCGATACGGGTGGTGTCGTCGAGCATCCCTCTCCTCGCCACTCTATTCTTCCTGCGCACCCCTCCCACTAACGTCCCTCTCCTCGCCACTTTACTCTTCCTACGCACCCTTCCCACGAACATCGCTCTCCTCACTACTCTACTCTTCCTACGCAACCCCCTCCCCTTCCCCTTCCACTTCGACCTTTCCCGCCCCTCCTTTTCCTCCTCCTCCTCCTCCTCACGATCTTCCCTGTATTCCTCATCCTCGTCTTTCGTATATTCTTCATCCTCGTCCTCATCCTCCCCAACCTCCCCATTCTCCTCTTCGTCCTCATGCTCCTCCTCCGCCTCTTCCTCTTCCTCCTCACTCCATCCCCTCCTCCACCTCCCCCTCGTTCATCCTCCATGTGCTCCACCTCCCCCTTCTCCTCTTCCTCCTTATCCTCCACCTTATCCTCGTTCATGTCCTCCATGTGCTCCACCTCCCCCTTCTCCTCTTCCTCCTCCTCCATCTCTTTTTTCGTATCACCGCCTCCTCTACATGCTGTATCGTCTGTCAAACTGGGCGTAGCGTTTCTTTTATCGAAATCCCACCATTCGCCTGGTGTTCGACTTGCCCTTTCGTTGCGGCGAACCTATACAGCAAAACCAGTGAACCCAACAGGGTGGTGTACACGTACACAAATCGAAGTTAATTTTTAAATAGGACCGAATGGGGTGGTTGGGAATGTTTATTGCAGTGAGTGGGGGTGGAACATCAGATCGGCCCGTATTTTCACTAATCCGACCTCAGATTAACATTTCAGATTGTAGGTGTGTTAAATGTACAGCAACAGACAGCGGTATCGCAAATACAGCAGGGTGGTGTAGATCTAACTTCAAATCAGGACCCTTCTCCAGTCATACGACATGGATGCGGTGGTGAGGAATGTTCGCTGGGTGGGACAGCAGATCGGCCCCGGATTTTCACTAATCTGATCTCAGAAAAACATTTCAAACTGTAAGTGTGTTATATGTACAACAACAGCTATCCTTTTTTAATGAATTTAGACGCAAACAATAGTCAATATAATATCAATTTAGGGAAAATTGTTGGTCAAGTACATGTATAACAACACTTTTCGGAGCGGTGGACGGCAGGGTGGTGTAGATCTAACTTCAAAATCAGGACCCTTCTCTTGTCATAGGACAAGAATGGGGTGGTTGGGAATGTGTGTTGGGCGGGACAGCAGATCGGCCTGGAATTTTACGAATCTGACCTCAGATTAACATTTCAATTACAATTCTGAACCGGACATGGATGGGGTTGTTGGGAATGTGTGCTGGGCGGGACAGCAGATCGGCCCCGGATTTTCACTAATTTGACCTCAGATTAACTGTTGCGGCGGATTGACATGATTGTTACATGAAACCCCGTAGCGGAATGCTGCCTAGGTCTGTATAACGCCGATCAGTCTAGAAAGCATGCCGCTCGGGCCTCAGTCCAAAAACACACAAAACCAAACGAGGGAAAAAGGAACCTAGACTTGATCTGAAACGAGTGTGAGTGACTGCGAACCGAGCTTGAGTACAGCTATCGTTACCGTGAGGCATTGTTGGAGGTTTCATCCGGAGATCTGTTATATTGTACGAGCGCTTGGAAGAGGACTGCGTGGTACGAGACTGGTGTTTGCAGGCAGCTGTTGCAACAAGCAGACGGGAGGGATCAGCCTGAAGGTAGACACGGAGGAAACGAACTAGAAGCGGTGAGAGAGTTGGGACAAGGGATTGAAGACTGGGGTACGTGTGACTAAAATAGCTCTTTATCCGTTCGTTACATGGGGCTTCAGCTGGGATCCGTGTGGGTTGATAGTCTCGCTTGACGCAGGTAGAAGTACGGTCGTAAATGCGCAGGTAGAAGTGTAGATGCATGCCGAGCCAATTTTGGTTGAAATAATGTATAGAATTTAGCATGGGAAAAAGGAGTAGTCTAAAATTGAATGAATTTTACAGGATGTTGAAGAAAATTCCATGGCAGTTCAACTCTATATTATCATGTTGAAAATCTCGCTTGTGTAGCAAAATTTCGCTTGAAGCAGCATCCTGCATCACGAACCCCACACGCTGCAGGATAACCGCTGGCAGACACCGCAGAAATAGAAGCAGCAGCAGTACAGCAGGCCGCATGAGTGATGAGAATCGGTGGTCGTGATCTCTAGATAGTCGAGGCGAGGAATGAGACGCTTGATAGTTTATACATGATGAGGAGCCACGCAGTCCATGCTACGCACAGCAGTACATGCAGAGAGCAAACGAGATTCTCCCCGCTTTGACTGACACACTGTTTTTTTTGTATGCGCTGCAGACGAGGTACGTATGCATCAGTGGTATAAATTGTTCCGCAAAGCATGCATTTTTTTTGCTTTCGTGCTCTCACGACGAGTACTTCTGCATTGTTGTACCAGGTATGTATGTCATCGTGCTGTATACATGCGTATCATATGTTCTGTATGTCGTTTGTGATATGCTCTTGTTTTTTTGTGCTGCACCATTTTTGACGCCAAACTGACCGGGTATACCTGCCTGAAAAAAAATATTTTTCGTTTGTTTGGGTACCAGTACGTACTCAATCGATAACGGATGCATACAGCAAGCGATGGTACAATGCGATCTCACGACTGGAGTGTATTTTAATTTTGACAATATCCGTAAACCAAATGTTTCAAATTTTGAACTGGAAAAGACATACATGCATCCCTGCCTGCAAGTAAGCCTTGCCTAAATGCAAGTTGGGGGGGTATTTATGTGGGCAGGATGGTGAGAAGGGAATAACATGAACTGTTGAGCCAGTAACATAATGTAGGAGTAAAAATATTATACATCATTTGCTCATACATATACCTACTACTACTGCTGTATAGACTATATGGTCAAAACAATGTACCGTTGTGAGTATCGAGTATTATATGTATAGGTTATTATTGGGGTTACTTGTTTGTTGCACCTTGTAAAGCACGAGAAATCCATTGGTCTGGGGAATCAGCAATTGCTGTACGGAATGATAGTATACAGGTTGGTCTTGCTTATTTTACTTGTATAGAATAGTACACAAGTTGGTATTTATACTACGCGAAATCGTAATCTACGGGCTGGGTTATTTTGGAAAAATATAGCAAGGGCTGACTAAGTTGTATACAATATAAGAAGTAGATTAAAGAATACGAGACCAATAAGACATCGGGAAAGGATTATCATCAGTGCCGATGACGAGTAAGTTCATACGTGATAAGTCACTGTATGGATGTGCTTGCGTTCATCATACGGGTTGAAAATGAGTTCGGGTCTGTAAGTTGATCTACACTTGTTGCATACTGTGAGACGACCGTAAGGCAAGGGTTTTTTTGCAGGCAATTTGGTTTTGGCCTTTGTGATGGGGATTTTGTGTCTTCGCAAGTTGTATAGGCACTGCAAGGTCGTTCTCACAGGTGTTTCAATATTAGTGATACTGCATACTGGTTCTGGTTTTTAATTCTGTATGGGGAATGTAAGCCTTTTTATAGCTTTTCTTTGTCATGCTAAGAACTTACCGGAAATGGAAACATGGTTTAGGAACATTATCATATTGGAATGGGAAGGGGGGAAGCTCGATAAGTACGTTGGAATTTTGGGGATTGTAAATAATGCATCAATAGGGGGAAGCTTGATAAGTACGTTGGAATTTTGAGGTTTGTAAAGAATACATTTATATCAATCAGTGTTGTGTCTTAGATGCCTAAGGGATTCCATACCTTACTCTGTTAGTAGTGAAGACTCGAGCTTTCGAAGGGTTGCATGTATATTATGATGAAGAGACAACTTTCAACAAACCAGGAAGGTAAATATGCATGTACTCGAAACCTTTCACCACCCCTCTTTCCCACCCACCTTGTCCCAAGCCACTGTTTATACCCGTTTAGTGCGGACAACTTGGTGTTACTAGACTCCATCGATCCCCTGGACTCCACTCGTCTCCCTAGACTGCATCGTTGGATACCATCTTCACCTTATACGACGCAGCTTCGTCGAGTACATCGTGTACCACGCAGCCACATCGAGTCCGTCGCATACTGCACAGCTCCTACTGCACAGCTCCATTCGTCGGATACAACACAGCGTCGTCGAGTCCGTCGTGTCATCTTGCTCTACACGACAGCAAAGCGAGAGGTTTCGTCAAAGGGAAACGGGCGGCGTCCCGGGGAGGGGGGGGGGAGTGATTGGAGGAAATAACATGGCAGGGAGAGGGGGACCTTTTTGGGGACCTTTTGGTGCACCCTACCCGAGGGGACGGGGGGGAAGGAGTGATTGGAGGAAATAACATGGCAGGAAGAGGGGGGACCTTTTTGGGGGACCTTTTTGGGGACCTTTTGGTGCACCCTACCCGAGAGGACGGGGGGGGAGGAGTGATTGGAGGAAATAACATGGCAGGAAGAGGGGGACCTTTTTGGGGACCTTTTGGTACACCTTACCCGAGGGGAGGCCCACCACAGGGAGGCCCGTCACAGAGCGGCCAGGCTGGAGGCCCACCACAGGGCGGCCAGGTTGGATGGGGTCCACAGGGTGGTGCAGGACAAGGGGCAGCAGGACTGGCAAATCCTGTAGGAACGGGAGGCGGGTACAATCAGATGTCCGCTCCCTCCCTACCGTCACCGTTTGGAATCGGAGGACGATGGGGTGCACAGACAACCCCAAGAGAAGCACCACCGAACCCTAGATCGCGATGGGGACCTCGGATGGCGCCAAGGCCGCCGCAGCAACAACAGCCAGGGTACGCTAGCCAACAACAGCAAGGGTTCGCTGGCCAACAACAGTCAGGGTTTGCTGGCCAACCTCAGCCAGGGTTTGCTGGTCAACAGCAGCCAAGGTTCACTGACCAACAGCAGCCAGGGTTCACTGGTCAAACAACAGCCAGGGTTCGCTGGCCAACAGCAGTGAGGGTTCACTGGTCAACAGCAGCCAAAGTTCAGAGAGTTCCGCTCACCGATCGGGAATGGGAGCACTGCAAACTAAGACGTCACAGGTTTTGGTTCATGCAACGTTGTGGCATGCAACGAGCTCGAGCCGGCGACTTCCGATGGCGGTGCTGGTGAATACTGAGGCGGTTGGAGGAAACTATGTGTCACGGCAGTTCATCGAACCCATTGAAGAACGTGATGGTTAGGGGAAAGTCGCTGATAAACCCAACAGGAGACAGCCTACTCCGCGTAGCGAACCCAAAAAACAGCGCCGTAACCCCGATGGAAGTGGTAGGCCCGTGCTTGCTACCACTAGTCTTTGCACCGGTCGACCAAATCTTCCGTGTGAAGTTCAGGGTGGTGAAGGGACTTCCGTATGCGATGGTGCTTGGAGCCGCGTTCATGAAGGACAATCGAAGTATCATCAGCTTCGATGGTGAGGAGGGTTTCCGGCCGACACCATCCTCAGCGTGGGTACCATTCGCCTCGAAGGAGGTCGGAGAGGCCGCGGCAGGGGCGATGTATGCTGAATGGGAACACTATTGCGCGGTGAAACCGTCAACGGACGAGCAAGAACTGGACGAATTGGCGGGACCGAAGATCCCGGCGGGGATTATGGAGTTAGGAAACTCTGTTTGGGAGGACGAAGGCACTCTGCACTGGAAACTACGCATTGCGAAAAACGTAGAGGTTCCAGGTAGTACCAGTATCCAGGTAGACGCTTTTGTCAAAGGCCCTCAGCCTCAAGTGCAGCAGCTCGTAGTGGTAGAGCCAACTAACCGCTATGATCTTAAACTAGGAGTGGATCTAGGAGTGCCAAGGGGGGCATAGTGGTAGTTTCCAGGTATACCACTTCAATGTAAGTTGTCGAATGTTACCCAGGATAATGTGAAGATCCAGGGGGGGCTGGTGATTGCGACGGTTTACGCTGTTAACAATTACGATCGGGAACGCATGAAGTCACTCATGAACCCGGTGTCGGAGAAACCGACACGCCCCAAACAGGACGAGGGGATCAAAAAGAAAGACAAAGAGAGACCACCGGAGCAATGCAACAAAGGGGGTGAAATCGCAGAGATTACGACCGAAGCCCCCAAGGTGGACCTGGGAGGGGCCAACTTCGGACAGCTCAGTCCGAGCGAAAAGGACACATTGATGGGCATTATCAACGAGTACATCGACGTGTTCTTGGTCAACCCCAAGAGTGCCCATGCGACTGGAGCTCAAAGATCCCAACGTCAAGTCATACGTGGCGCCCATTCGACACTACAGCCCGGAACAGCGCGAGATGATTCAGACTGAGGTGGTGAAACTCCTGAAGAATGGATCCATTCGGGAATCAACTTCCGAGTGGGCCGCCAATTGTTCGACGGTTCGCAAGAAAGATGGGACAGTGCGGGTTGTACAGGATTTTCGAGGTATCAATGCGCTTCTCAAATCACAGAGTGATGGACTCGGAGACTTGCAGCATATTATGGATGAGATGGAAGGGTCGAAGTATTTCTTTAGCATCGATTTAGCTTCAGGATTCTCACAGCTCGAGATCCATGAGGATGATCGACACCTGACAGCATTTCGAGACGCTGACGGAAAGCTGTACGAATACGTTCGCTGCGGCTTCGGATTGAAGACAGTGCCTTCGGCGTTTGCCAACTACGTTGGAGGGCGACTGTTAACCGTCAAGGATGGGGGAATCAAGAATTGGTTGGACGACATCGCCATCCCGTCGAAAACCCTTGAAGGTCAGTGGGTACTGCTGCGAGAAACGTTAGAGTGTCCAAGGCAAGGAAGTTTAACCGTAAATCTTCAGAAATCGCATTTCTGTCAGTCGGTCATGGAGTTCGTCGGCATGATCGTGGATAGACTTGGTACCAGGCCAGCCCCGAGCAAGATCGATGCTATCACGCAGCTGTCCAGGCCGAACACGGTGGAGGAAGTGCGAGTGTTGCTGGGCATGACAGGATACTTGCGACAGTTCGTACCCCAGTATAGCACGGTGTTGGCGCCCATTTCCGACTTGCTGAGAGATCCAAGGTTCAGAACCAAGAGAGCGAAGAAAGAGAAAGTTCCATGGGGAGAAGAGCAGAACAAAGCTTTTGATGCGCTTATCGAAGCTTTGACGTCACCCCCAATCCTAGCCCTGCCGGTGTGGACAGAACCGTTCTCGCTGTCCACCGATGCCAGTGAGACAGGAGCAGGAGCGGTGCTAACACAATGCATTGAAGGAGTGGGAAAGGTGATCGCGTATGGCAGCAAAAGGTGGTCGAGAGGAGACTCCAAAAAAAAGGTCAGCAACGGACCGTGAATGCATGGCGGTCATGTGGGCAGTTAAGAAATTCCAACCCTATCTTTGAGGACGACCGTTCACGCTCATCACGGACTGTTCGGCGTTGACTTGGCTCTTCAAAAGCCAATGTCTCACACCGAAATACCACCGCTGGGCTCTGAGGTTGATGGAGCACGACATAACCTTGAAGTGGAGGCCGGGGACACAACATCAGCTCCCAGACGCCATGTCGCGGTTACCGGAACAAGAGCATCGTGATCGAAAATTTCGACGATTCTTTTCCAGGAGACGAGTCGTTGCCAAACGTTTACAAAAGGCCACAGGGGCCAGTGCTCGACGGCGTACACCTCGAAACCTTAGGAGTAGAAGATGTGGACGGATCTAGTACTCAAAGTCTTACAGTACTTGCAGCCGTCGCACTCACACCCACAGACCCATCAGAGGCAGATACTCAACAGGCCAAGCTTGTCATTGCACCGGAGCTTCCAGTGGTGGTCATGCTCGACTGTGGGGGGGGAGGCAGCATCCTTGCATCAGAAGGGTTGCTGACGGTCAAGGGAGCAGTAGACCAGGACTGGAGAGCACTGGAATGCATCAGAGCAAACGGACTGGACAAAGGTGCGAAGCTTCTTAGGGTGACAACAGGGTCGCCGGAATGCCTAACCATGTTGAGAGAGGTGAAACCAGACGTAGTGGTCGGTGACGCCTGCAGGAGGTTTGAAGGGATACGAGAGAAGGAGGGAATATCCGGAGCGAGTAGCCTAATCCAAGCTGCCATCGCTTCAGCCGCACGAGTTTTCATACTCGAATGTTTGGGCAACCTTGCCTAGCCTAGGAGTGTCCATAGTACACACAACAAGCACATATTTACCACTGTATAGCAAACTTGAACATCGGGTTCTGTTGCTAATCGGTTGGCCCCGAAGCAGTTTCCTTCAACTGGAAAGGTTCCTTAATTTCTCACTACGAATGCATCGGAATGCATATAGCGATACTCATACTGCTTGTAGACACGCCCAAGCTAGGCAAGGTCTACTGACCAGAAAGTGTCCCCCCTTGGCCTAGGAGGGGCTGGTCAGCACCATTCAGGTGCCAAGAAAGGAGAGATAAGTTGTTGTACTAGCTCCGAACACAAGAAAACAAGCGATCTTAACTTCATCCCCGAATCCCTGTATCAGAATCCAGAAGAGGATAAGTAGAAACCCCTACTACAGTAGTTGTCTTCAGATCTAGATGAAGTTCACACACCACATCAGATCCTCAACAGTCAATCACCCACAGTCAATCACCCACAAGATCAACTGTCGTGTCTTACCAACAACACTACACACTCTCTGGTGCTCCACCGTCCACAGATCGCACCCAAAAGCGGGACGCGCGATGCGACAGCCCGCAGTCGGCACCGCTGAATCACCGCATTTCAGTGTGTTCACCTCGCCAGCATGCCCCCCGAAAGCCTCGAGCCCTCTCGTGATCGGCGGGTGTGTCTTTGCTGCCCGAGTTGAACCTTCAGATGATCAAATCGTGCCTATACTGCGAGATTTCACAGAACCAAGTCAATCAACCTGATTCGAACATCGCCATCATCAGATGTGGAGCCTGCTGCTGCAGCCCCTCCACGCTGGGTGCGATGCTGGAACATCGCCTCTAGCGGCCCCTCGTACGACCACAGCAGACCTCGTTCGGGGTCCTGAGGCAGCATATGGACACCGCCCTCATCGGGTCAGAGGGCTTCCTGCTAAAACGCGGCCCAATCCACACCTGCGTGCCGCTGTCGCAATCGTACCAGAAAAAAATCCCTGACTAACGTCAGTGTGTTCAACCTGAATTATCGATAATTGTAGACACGCCTAAGCTAGGCAAGTCTACTGACCAGAAAGTGTCCCCCCTTGGCCTGAGAGGGGCTGGTCAGCACCATTCAGGTGCCAAGAAAGGAGGGATAAGTTGTTGTATTAGCTCCGAACACAAGAAAACAAGCGATTTTAACTTGATCCCCGAATCCCTCCATCAGAATCCAGAAGAGGATAAGTAAGAACCCCTACTACAGTAGTTCTCTTCAGACCTAGATAGCGTTCAAACACCATATTAGATCCTCAACAGTCAATCACCAACAAGAAGATCAACTGTCGTCTTACCAACAACACTACACACTCTCTGGTGCTCCACTGTCCACATGCTCCTTTCTGTTCATCAGAAACAACACAAGTATGCCTAAGAAACACGCTAATCCTTCAAACGCAATCAACGTATATTTTTGTTTTTCTCACGAAGCAGAGCACATACTCTAGGCATACGTACATCTCCACTCAATGTGTGTTGAAAAGCACGCACTACAACGCGCGTACGGCAGTATATGTTTTGCATCGCAAAGGACATGCCACGATACCACACGTGCTCGTTTCCATCTGTCGGCGAAAACACCATGGTAATGCATACCAATTTATGTGTATAATCTTCGAACGAAATATACGGTTTTGATACGTTTTGGAACACGAGCTCCTTCAGGCTGACTCGTCCATATGCAAGCAGAAAAGCAAGAAACAGTTCTTTGCGGCCGCACGTCGACATATTTGTTCTCGTGCAGAGGCGATCGGCATGCACACATGCATTTTAAAACCCCCTTTCCCCAAACCTTCAGCAGCTACGACGAGATCCTCTCTCTGTACAGAGGCATGCAGCATGAGCTCGCAGCATAGTGCATGAATTGTCGAGACAAGATTATTCTGCTACCCACAAGCACTCAACCATTTTGACACCAGTCGCAAAACACGCGTTGTATTATGCCGCATACTGCTGTATTGGCAATCGGCGCAACACAAAGCAAGACGGGGTATACTTTTATCAAGCAAAGCACGCAGCACGCTTGCCCCTAAGTTCTAGATAAGAGCCGACGCGCGACAATGCACGCGACAAATACAGCAACAGTATCTTCAAAAACAAAACAAAACTCACACCTTGAAGGCAAGACATGCAAGGGCTCCATGGTGGAAGCCAATTCATCATATAGCCTTCGCAAAACAAAAGCCAAGCTCAGCGCCTGAAAGGATTCGAGTTCTCAACCATCCCCCTTGGGCGGCACTCCAGCTCCTCCTTTTCGGAAGTGCAGAGCGCAACCGCCGTCTCCAACGGCTGTATACACGTGTGATTTCCTCACTCGTCGCTCCGCCTCCCGAAATGGACATCCTCGTGACGATCTATAAGCCCAGCAGGGGAGATTGAAGCATTTCGCCGCGTTTTTCGCGATCACACGCTTCGCACGTGATGCCGCGTCTTCCCCCTCGCTACGCGCGGCGCGATATCCCTCAGTCGGCACCTCTGAACCACATCATATCTGTGTGTTCATCTCGCCAGCATGCCCCGCCGAAAGCCTTGAGCCCTCGTGAGCGATTGGTTTGTCTTCGCTGACCGAGTTGAACCTTCAGCGGATCAAATCGTGCCTATACTGCGAGATTTCATAGAACCAAGTCAATCAACCCGATTCGAACCTCGTCATCAGCGGCTGTTGACCCTGCTGCCGCAGCCCCTCCACGCTGAATGCGGTATGAGGACATCGCCTCTAGCGGCCCCTCGTACGACCACAGCAGACCCCGTTGGGAGTCCTCAGGCGACGTGTGGACACCGCCCTCATCGGGTCAGATGGCTTTCTGCCGAAACACGGCCCAATCCGCACCTGCTTGCTTCTGTCGCAATCGTGTCAGAAAAAAACTCCCTGACTAACGTCGGTGGGTTCAACCTGAGTTATCGATAACTGTTGACACGCCTAGGCCAAGCAGGGTTTACTGACCAGAAGTTGTCCCTCCTTTGCCAAAGGGAAGCTGGCTGGTCAGCATCATTTAGGTGAATGAAAGATTTAGAGATACTCTGTTCAGATAGCTTCAGAACACAAAAAAAACAAGGAATCTTAGATTCATCCCCGAATGTCCATACCACAATCCAGGAGATGAAAAGTAGAAACATCTGTTGTCTTCAGATCTGAATAACGTTCACACCTCACACCTGATCCTCAGCGGTCAATCACCAAGATCAGCTGTCGTGTCTTACCATCAATACTACACACCCTCTGGTGCTCCACTGTCCACAGCTTGTACGTTAATGAAACGAACGCGATTTTTTTTGTGCATTGAAATATTGTGCGCCCTGTAGACACGTCTACGCTAGGCAAGGTCTACTGACCAAAAAGTATCCCCCCTTGGCCTGAGGGGGGCTGGTCAGCAACATTCAGGTGCTAAGAAAGGAGAGAGAAGTTGTTGTATTAGCTCCGAACACAAGAAAACAAGCGATCTTAATCCCCAAATCCCCATATCAGAATCCAGAAGAGGATATATAGGAACCTCTATTACACTTGTTGTCTTCAGATCTAGGTAACATCCACACACCACATCAGATCCTCAACAGTCAATCACCACCAAGAAGATCCACTGTCGTGTCTTACCAACAAAACTACACTCTCTGGTGTTCCACTGTCCACAATGCCCCCCAAAGCGCGATCATACTCAAAGTAGTTCATGAACAAGCTTTGATCAAAAGAGCACCGGCTAGCCCAAAACATCAAAGAAGACATGCATGTCGTTTCTGAATGATAAACGACCACATACATCTAGATACCATACCCAATGATTACGAGTCATGAAACATTGCAATACTTCACAAAAACATGCACACACGATCACCAGGCACAAATCATGCGGTAAAACTTAGCAATATCACCAATAAATATTGCCAGGTACATTAATTCGTGTATGTTTTTAGACGCAAACTCCACAAAACATACTTGTATAAGTGGCAAGCCAAACGGAAACCCAAATAAAAACCCGCCGATCAAAAGATAAACATCCTAAGAACTCTTTTACGACTACACGAGTATTAATAGTATCATCCGCTTTCATCCACAACTTTACCACAACTCATGCACTCAGCAAAGTAATACCGTAAGAACATTCCAGGACGATTTTCACTCAAGTCATGCAAGAACCGCAGAGAGATTACAGCGAAATACCACATTACTGCTTCAGCTTTGTCCTTATATGCATTTCACTAGCACACCGCGAATATGCATCACGCATTCAGCAAGCCTCGCTTGTTTGGAGACAAAAACAGCAGCGATACATGAGCACACACATTGTACTACGACAGAACGAGACAATCGTCTCATGCGCACAAAAACAGATGGCACAAATGACCCTACAAGAATGATCAATACAAAAAAATACGGAAGACACGAATATCTACTACTCGTACACACAACAAGCACATATGTACCACTGTGTAGCGAACTTGAACATCGGGTTCTGGTGCTAAACGGTTGGCCCCTGGGCAGTTTCCTTCAACTGGAAAGCTTAAAGCAAAGGTTCCTAAATTTTTCACTAAGAATACATCGGAATGCACATAGCGATAGACTCTCATACTGCTCCTGTCTGTTCATCAGAAACAACACAAATCTGCCTGAGAAACACGCCAATCCGTCAGACGCAATCAACGTATATGTTTTGTTTCTCGCACGGTCCAGAACACGCTCCTTTCATACTTCACGCTGCACTCAATGTGTGCGGGAATACGCGCACTACTACGCGCGTACGGCAGTATAGGTTTTTCATCGCAAGAGATAAGCCACAAAACTACACTCCCTGGCTTCAATCTGTCAGTGAAAACGCAAAATATGGTTTCACACGATTTGGAACACGAGCTCCTTGAGGCTAACTCGTCCATATGCAGCGGGGAAAGCACGTACCAGGTTCTTGGCGGCAATACGTGGACACAGTTGTTCTCGTGCAGAGGCCATCGGCATGCACCACGCATTCAATAACCGCCCTTTTCAATCAACCTTCAGCATCTACGACGGGACTCTCGCTCTGTACAGAGGCATACAGCATCTCGCAGCATAAAGCATTAATTTTCGCGACAAGATTATTCTGCTACACACAAGCACTCAAAGCAAATTGACATCAGTCGCAAAGCACGCGTTGTATTATAACACAACAGAAACCCAGACGAGGTATGATTTTACCAAGCAAAGCACGAAGCACACTTGCCCCTATTAATAGCTCAAATATACGACACGACAAAGCACGCCACAACTTCAGCAGCGGTATCTTCCACAGACAAATCAACCTCACACCTTGAAAGCAAAACGTGCGCGGGCTACATGTTGGAGGCCAAGTCATCACATAGCCTTTGCAAAACAAGAGCCAAGCTCTCAGCGCCTGGAAGCATTCGAGCTTTCAACCACCCCTTTTCAGCGGCGCTTCAGCTCCTCCTATTCTGAAATACAAAGGGCAATCGCCTTCTCGAACGGCTGTATGCACGTGTGATTTTCTCACTCCTCACTCCGCCTCCCGAAGTGGATATCCTCGCGACGATAAAGAAGCGCAGATGGGGAGATTGAAGCATCTCGCCACGATGGGCACAATCACACGCTTCGCACGTGATGTCGCGCCTTCCCCGTCGGGACGCGCGACGCGACAGCCCGCAGTTGGCACCGCTGAATCACCGCATTTCGGTGTGTTCATCTTGCCAGCATGCCCCCCGAAAGCCTTAAGCCCCCGTGATCGGTGGGTGTGCCTTTGCTGCCCGAGTTGAAACTTCAGCGGATCAAATCGTGCCTATACTGCGAGATTTCACAGAACCAAGTCAATCAACCTGATTCGAACATCGCCATCATCAGATGTGGAGCCTGCTGCTGCAGCCCCTCCACGCTGGGTGCGATCTGTGAACAGTGGAGCACCAGAGAGTGTGTAGTGTTGTTGGCAAGACACGACAGTTGACCTTCTTGTTGGTGATTGACTGTTGAGGATCTAATATGGTGTGTGAACGTTATTTAGATCTGAAGAGAACTACTGTAGTAGGGGTTCCTACTTATCCTCTTCTGGATTCTGATATGAGGATTCGGAGATCAAGTTAAAATCGCTTGTTTTCTTGTGTTCGGAGCTAATACAACAACTTATCTCTCCTTTCCTAGCACCTGAATGGTGCTGACCAGCCCCCCTCAGGCCAAGGGGGGACACTTTCTGGTCAGTAGACTTGCCTAGCTTAGGCGTGTCTACAATTATCGATAATTCAGGTTGAACACACTGACGTTAGTCAGGGATTTTTTTCTGGTACGATTGCGACAGCGGCACGCAGGTGTGGATTGGGCCGCGTTTCAGCAGGAAGCCCTCTGACCCGATGAAGGCGATGTCCATATGCTGCCTCAGGACCCCGAACGAGGTCTGCTGTGGTCGTACGAGGGGCCGCTAGAGGCGATGTTCCAGCATCGCACCCAGCGTGGAGGGGCTGCAGCAGCAGGCTCCACATCTGATGATGGCGATGTTCGAATCAGGTTGATTGACTTGGTTCTGTGGAATCTCGCAGTATAGGCACGATTTGATCCGCTGAAGTTTCAACTCGGGCAGCAAAGGCACACCTACCGATCACGGGGGCTTAAGGCTTTCGGGGGGCATGCTGGCAAGATGAACACACCGAAATGCGGTGATTCAGCGGTGCCGACTGCGGGCTGTCGCGTCGCGCGTCCCGACGGGGAAGGCGCGACATCACGTGCGAAGCGTGTGATCGTGCCCATCGTGGCGAGATGCTTCAATCTCCCCATCTGCGCTTCTTTATCGTCGCGAGGATATCCACTTCGGGAGGCGGAGTGAGGAGTGAGAAAATCACACGTGCATACAGCCGTTCGAGAAGGCGATTGCCCTTTGTATTTCAGAATAGGAGGAGCTGAAGCGCCGCTGAAAAGGGGTGGTTGATAGCTCGAATGCTTCCAGGCGCTGAGAGCTTGGCTCTTGTTTTGCAAAGGCTATGTGATGACTTGGCCTCCAACATGGAGCTCGCGCACGTGTTGCTTTCAAGGTGTGAGTTGAGTAGTTTTTGAAGATACGGCAGTGCTACTGTAGTGGTGGCGTGCTTTGTCGTGTCGTATATTTGAGCTATTAATAGGGGCAAGTGTGCTTCGTGCTTTGCTTGTTAAATTCATACCCCGTCTTGGTTTGTTTGTGTCATGCTGATTTCCTATACAGCAGTATGCGCATAATACAACGCGTGCTTTGCGACTGATGTCAATCTGGTTTGAGTGCTTGTGCGTAGCAGAATATTCTTGTCGCGAAAATTATTGCATTATGCTGCGAGTACATGCTGCATGCCTCTGTACAGAGCGAGAGTCTCGTCGTAGATGCTGAAGGTTGATTGAAAAGGGGGGTTATTGAATGCGTGGTGCATGCCGATGGCCTCTGCACGAGAACAAATATGTCCACGTATTGCCGCAAAGAACCTGGTACTTGCTTTCCCTGCTGCAAAAGGATGAGTCAGCCTGAAGGAGCTCGTGTTCCAAATCGTATGAAACCGTGTTTTGCGTTCGAAGATTTATACACACACATGTGCGTTATTAGCATATCGTTTTCACAGGTTTGAAGCGAGCGCGTGGGGTTTCGTGGCGCGTCCGCAAAACGAATGCTAAACCTATATTGCCGTGCGCGCGTTGTATTGAGCGTTTTTCCACACACATTGAGTGCAGAGTGAAGTATGCACGGAGTGTGTTCTGCACCGTGCAGGAAACGAAATGAACGGTTGATTGTGTTTGACGGATTAGCGTGTTTCTTAGGCAGACTTGTGTTGTTTCTGATGAACAGACAGGAGCAGTCTGAGAGTCTATCGCTATGTACATTCCGATGTATTCTTAGTGAAAAATTAAGGAACCTTTCCAGTTGAAGGAAACTGCTTAGGGGCGAACCGTTTAGCAACAGAACCCGATGTTCAAGTTTGCTATACGGTAGTGGTACATATGTGCTTGTTGTGCGTACGAGTAGTAGATATTTGTGTCTTCCGTACTTATTGTATTGATCATTGTTGCAGGGTCATTTGTGCCATCTGTTTTTGGGCGCATGAGACGATTGTCTCGTTTTGTCGTAGTGCAATGATTGTGCTCATGTATCGCTGCCGTTTTTGGCCCCAACACTACACACTTGCTGGTGCTCCACTGTCTACAGGCCATGGCAGCCCAGAAATAACTACGACGGCAACACGAGAAAGCCTTTTCTTTCCGGCTTTAGGTCAGTATGACCCGGTAGTACTTTGAAATCAACAACACATTTAGCGTTCAAAATCATGCAGGCATTTGTTGGTGAACCATTATGATGTGCGACGAGCACGCAGACGGGCATGGCGAACGAATGAATGATCATTATAAGCGATGAGCATACAGCATGCATGTATTTGGTATCGAACGGATGATCGAATGATTATTGTAAGCGATGAGCATACATATAGGGTTCAAGCATTTGCTGGTTGACGAGCGAATTATCATTGTTAGGGACGAGTACGAAGGCGGGCATGGCGAACGATGATAGTTATAAGCGACGAGCGTGCAGGGTTCATGCATTTGATGGTGAACGAATGATTGCTGTAAGCGGCGAGCATGTAGGGTTCATGCATGTGCTATTTTACGATCATTCTCGGCGACAGCATACAGACGGGAAGCACGAGCGACAGACGAACAGAGCACGAGAAGTAAACGTGCCTGCATGCGCTTCAAAACCCGGTGTATGTTACGTTGCAGCATACCTTTTGTACATATATGATGCAATACGAACACAGCACACCCAAGAGCATGATGCCCCTGGAGTGTGTTTGTCTCTTGGTTCTCACTGCCGCACCCTTCAGTTTCTGCTTTCTGGCGTTGACGGACGGCACGGCTGGGAGTGCAAAAGTTTGCAGTGCACCCGTTAGTTCCCCACCCTTTACCTACGCTTTCCGGCAGCTAGAAAATGAATGTTGAATGCAAAGACCGATGTGATTCGAGGAAAGTGGTTAGTGCGCGAGCCACGGGTGTACTCGCTTTACGCACTTCCGGGCCATATATGTCCAGCTGCCACTTTCTGCTCTGTTGCTGCTGTGTTCCGCGCGTCATTGCGCGTGACTGTGAGTGCTCTGCACATTGCCAACAGCAGAGACCACCAGGTGAGACTCTGCATGGATGATCCCTCGCGATGGTGAGACTCTGCATGGATGATCCCTCGGGATCGGCGGTCTGACCTGTCCCTTTTATTTGGTTTCCAACGGGTTGCGTTTAAGATCCACTGCCGAGTTCTGTAGGTAGCAGCAGCAGTATACGATCGTAGCGTCACTGTTGAGATACGGCCTCGAAAGGCCTGTAATTATTCGTATTGAGATAATTTGGATGGGTTTCGTAAGCTAATGTTAGCGTTTTATATTCGGGATAGTTGAGAAATAGAGGCACGTGCCTTCGATCTCAGAAGTCATCCGGGGCTCTGGTGGAATCGAATAAAGCTACGTGTCTGCGAAGGCTAAGAAAGTGAGTACTTTCCGAGGACCTGCTCAATTGGCAGACCAGCAGGGGGCACCCTGTGTGCCCGCCCGATACCCTTGAAATATGGCGTCGTCTTCGGCTTGACTTGCTATTGTTGCAGCGTTCCTCCAATCTCTCCCATCATAGTTGTTTTCGTAGCGATTTTGGTTTTGGCGATTTTGCTTTTGCTTGCCATTGAGCCCACAACCCCTGTTTATTACGCGTGGTTTCTCAATGGAGGGAGCGCCCTTCCTCCTCCAACGGCGACCACAACAGCAGTCAGATGGCAGAGGCCCCTCCTGTTGGTCGCCGGGCACGTATCACACGGACGACACCTTCTGACTACGTGCGGACTACACTGCTCTTCGGAGCACACTCCTCGTCTCGGCTTTTGGTTGCATCAGTTCCCCGCCAGCTAGTCACATGGACCACTCCGCAGCAGAACTGCCCAAGCCCCCACCCATCAGACTTGTTCGCTCCGCGCTCAGCCAGCACGTTGCACTGCGCATCTCCGCGAGCTGCCAACACAAGCTCCAAAAGATCGTCCGTCGACCTGTACTTTTTTTTGCGCTTGGGGGCTGAGGCATATGCACCACGCGCCACGGACAATCATACCGGAATCAACCTTTCGAGAGACCAGCGACGGGGACCCCGCGTGCTGAGAGAGCCTAAGACCGACCTTCGCGGGACCGCCTTGGACTACGGGCACCGCGGTCTAGGAGCTCATATCGCGGCTCCCTCCTTGTGGTCCTCCTTGGGAAGGAACAGGCGTGCTCGCGGAATGTTTGGGCTTTCTCGTTTGGCGATTTTTACCAGTACACGTGTTATTGTATGGGTTGCAGTACATGCGTCGATCCGTCTTGCACGTCGAACAAATTGCTGTGCTCCCTTTCTGCTGAAAAGAGTACAGCTTCTAATTTGACGCAACCCGGACCCCACACCCCGATCTTTCGCGATCAACAGCGTGCCACTGTGCGTCGCGTAGCTTCAACCATCATCGTATTCGTAGCGCTACAAACTACGTACAGTGCAGCATAATGGGCTCGCTGCCAATGCATGCCATATACCGCCGGATTCTCTGCTATAGACGTCAATGTACAGCAGCCGAGCCGCCTATTTTGCTCCTGCCCATTCACCACATAGCTCCACCCTTCACTGCCCCAGCGTCCACAGTTACAGCACTGCAGCTCTGACACCCTCCGTTGCTGTGCGAGTGCTACTTGCAAGTTCGATCCAAGAGATTTTTCGTCTTGGCCCTCCCGTGACTAGAGCGTGAACTTAGTGAACGCTGAATCTCTGTGCTGGCTTTTTTCGGGCAAGGCTGTCGGCGTGTGCCATGCCCTATATTTTACCATTCATGGGTACGCGGGGGCTAATACCACTTTCTGTATGGGCGCAGCTGCGATAGTGCGGCACACTGCACTGCTGTCGACGCAACTGTCCCTTTATAGTGCGGTCGGTGTGGGTAGGGAATTTGCTTTCAGCTGTCCAGGCCTTAGCCGTCTTCCTACTACTGCCGGTATATGTGCTGCCCTTCTACAATGCAGCTAGGGTCGATGCTGTAATAATTTTTTTTTGCAGCTGTCATCATGGATACTGTCCGTTGCAAGGCGGTTTACAGTTGACGGAGACGCTGGGCATTATACTTTTGGCACCAACGCTGCCTTTCTGCTGCTGTTAGCACATGTGCTACCCTTCACGATGATGCTAGGGTTATGCTGGCATTTTTTATTTTCTCTGCACATGTTCCGACAGCTACTGCCCGTTACAGAGCGCTTTAAAGCTATTAATAGTGCAAGCGGAGATCAGCCCGTTTGACCAGGTACTTGGGGGCAAACAGCTATTCTTTTCGGCTGCGGGCGTACACATCTTTTCTACAGCTGGTCTTGGTACCATACTACCCTTTTTAAGGCGGTTGGTGTTATCGTCACCCGTGGACACGGGAGCAATCTTGCAGCAATCAGCACTACTGTAAGCTCGACCGTCCCTCTATAGTGCGGTCGGTGGGGGGATTGCCTTGTTCGGACGCTATTCTACCCATCTTGGTGCGGTTGGAATTGCCGTTACCTGTCACAACAGCAGCGATACTACAGCAATCAGCACTACTGTAGGCGCGGTCGTCCTCCTATAGTGCGGACGGTGGGGAAACTGCCTTGTTCGACGGTTATGTTATCCATCTTCGTGCGGATGGTATTGTCGGTACCTATCGGCACAGCAGCGGTAGTGTAGCGAACAGCACTACTGTAGGCGCGACCGTCCCCTTATAGTGCGGTCGGTGGGGAAACTACTTTGTTCGGGCGTTGTACTGACCTTGTCTTCTGGTTGGTATATGTGCAACCCTCTACTGTGCTACTCCCCCCTACACTACAGTTGGGGCAGATGATGCCCGTTTTTATACGGTCGGCTGCGCGATCCTCTACTGTGCTACCCCCCTATACACTTATGTTGGGGCAGATACTGCCCGTTTGTTATACGGTCGACTGCGCGATCCTCTACTGTGCTACCCCCACCTACACTACTGTTGGGGCAAATGCTGCCCGTTTTTATGCGGATAGCTGTGCGATCCTCTACTGAGCTCCCCCCCCCTACACTACAGTCAAAGCCGATGCTGACCGTATATATACGGCTATTTAATAGGGAAAGCAAGGAAGGCAAGGAACTTCGGGACGGTTCTTTTCCCCAGCAACTAATTTTCTTTTCGGCAATTACGGGCTGAGAAGGGCTGAGAGGGGGGAGGATATGCCGAGCGAGACGTCCGAGGGGGGCGAGGTCTAGGTATATAGTTTTATGAAGGATATACGAAGGATATGGGAAAGGGCCTGATATATATATCTAAAAAATACGACAATCACTCATCGTAACATCGTAACCATCGCAAGCACCGCCACCCCACAAACAGATAAAGCACCCGCGGGACGTCAGCACGTTGGCACCTACGTCGGAGAAGAATCGACAGCGTCACGCACACGAATGGGGTGAGACTCCCGGTAGATGGTCACGCGCGATCCCGTGGATGTGAGAATTTGTCAAACACACCTTCCCTCCCATGTGTGCACCTACCTGCTGCTGCGGTACAACTGCCGAGTTCAAGCTCTGAATCTGGGCTGGCATTTGGCATTAGCAGCAGTTCCGACACTCACTGCTGTGCTCACAACCACAGACCCTGACCTCCTCCATAACGTGAGAGCACCATAGTTAGGGCGAGTCCTGCAGCAGGAGATGCCGGTTTGCCTCTCTCTCTATCTCTCTGCCGTCGGTGTATAGTAATATTGTGGTTTGAGCAGCTCGTCGATGTCTTTATGTCGGAGGATGTTGAAACAATCGCAATGCGCTGGTTGCCTGTGTGCGGCGTACGCGCTCCTCAACGCCACAGGATCCGACAAAACAGAGGGAGGTGGACCAGCGAGGAGCACAACGCCTTCCTACGCGGCCTTCACCTGTACGATCGGACCTGGGAGGCGATAGCATCGCTGGTCCCCACTCGTAGCGTCCTTCAGATCAGAACGCACTCGCAGAAGTATTTTGCAAAGGTCAACGAAGGGGGGGTTTTCCCCGAGGAGGTGCGTGGGGTCATCGTTTGAGCATGCATTCATTGTTGAAAACAAAAATTGTTGAAACCTCGTTGAAACACGCTGTTTCCCTAGACGTCCCTATATAATTACAGCACACCAAGGAAGCAACAGAGACGTTCACATGGCAGATAGATGCAAACGAGGCAGCAGGACATTACTTTTTTCGTCGAAAGACCAAAGTCGTGGGTTGGAGTCCGTACTCACTTTCTTTGTAAAGAAAATTGTGCGTGAAAAGCACTTGCTTCGCCACGAAAAAAGACAAGAATCTTGGACGAAAAATTAGGTGTCACGCATTTTAGATGCACACCACGCGGACAAGAAGAGCAGGAACGTCCATAAGTGCCAAGCACACGGCACATTTGTCGATGAATATGCGGACGTCTGTGGAGAGTTCCGCTCCCACACGACGTTGGTGAACCTGGTTCCAAAAACAAAACAGGTCAAAATTTACCATAAGTGTATAAACTCTTTCAGACTTTTGCCCTGGAACGACGTCAAACACAACCCACAAATATATCAAACCAGACGGCGTTTCTTGAGTTGAGGTTCGGCCTCGAAGTCGGAGTCGTCGAAAGGGTACACGAAATCAACCACCTCGGTGAAGAAGCTTCCATCGCTCAGAATAAACCGGATCGGCTGCACCTTCTTCCCGTCAACGAATCCGCAATGATCGATTCCGACTCCTACTACACCCGGGTTGGTCAATCCGCGTGTATCGTCTATTCTATAGTATATGCCATCCTCGTTGATGGGAAGTTCGTGTGGATGTGCCTTCTTGTATTCGCGACCATCGTGAAACCATCTGTCTTCCTCAGGTACATTAACCAGAGGTTGTTCCCCCTTTTGGCCGAAGGGGGACCGGCTGGTCAGGACCATTTAGGTGCTAAACTAGAGAGAAAAGTTGTTGTATTAGCTCCGAACACAAGAAATCAAGCGACCTTAACTTCATCCCCGAATCCCCATACCAGCATCCAGAAGAGGATAAGTAGAAACTCCTACTGTCTTCAGGTCTAAATAACGTTCACACTCCACATCAGATCCTCAGCAATCAATCACCACGAAGATCAGCTGTCGTATCTTACCAAATCTACACACTCTCTGATGCTCCACTGTCCACAGTACGAGTAGTAGATATTTGTGTCTTCCGTATTTTTTGTATTGGTCACTTTTGTAGGGTCGTTTGTGCTATCTGTTTTTGGGCGTATGAGACGATCGTCTTGTTCTGTGAAGCAGTAATGTGGTATCATGCTGTGATTTCTCCGCGTTTCTCCGGTGACTTGAGTGAAGATCGTCCTGGAATGTTTTTACGGTACTTATTTGCTGAATGCATGAGTTTGTGGTATAGTTGTGGAAATCGGATTATCCTGTTCGTGTAGTCGTAAAGGGTTCTTACGATGTTTATAGTCGGCGGGTTTTTATTCAGGGATTCCGTTATTTTTGCGACTTAATGTTTTTTCGAGTTTGCGTGTGAAAAAAATTACGAATTAATGTAATATTTATTGATGATATTTACTGTGTTTAAATTATATGTGCCTGGTGTTCGAGTGTGAATGTTCTGGTGAAATAGTGTATTGTTTTATTACTCGTAATCATTGAGTATGGAAACCTACTGTAGATGAATGTGGTCGTTTATACTTCAAAAACGATATGTATGTTTTCTTTGATGTTTTTGTGTGGCTGGTGCTCACTTTTGATAAAAGCTTGTTCATGCACTACTTTGAGTAGAAACGCGCTGTTGGGGCATTGTGGACAGTGGAGCACCAGAAAATGTGTGGTGTTGGTGGTAAGACACGACAGCTGATCTTCTTGGTCATTGACTGCCGAAGATCTGGTGTGGTGTGAACGTTATTTAGATATGAAGACCACAGGGGTTTCTATTTATCGTCTTCTGGATTCTGGTATGGAGATTCGGGGATGATCGCTTGTGTTTTTGTTTTCTGGGGCTAATTATGGTCGCCAGGGGAAATCCGGGATGCATCTCCGGGGTTTCCATTACTTGACTTTCATCTTGGTCGTAAAACGGATACTGCTGCTTGCTCTGATATCTGCGCGCACAGCAGCAGTCGGTATTCGGTCTGGGTCTCACGTCGTAGGTCGGCCCGGAGAAAAGGGCCACCTCGCGGCTGCGGGGCGGTGTGTACGTGAATCTCTCTTTCTCTCTCTCCGTGGATCAATCGGTTTGGGTCACAGGCGGTGCGTATGTTACCCTGGATCGGAGGGGTGGACAGGTAATGCATATTTCTCTGGTGTCAATTATCCTGTCTTGGGTGATAATATCATAAGGTGGGATCGAAAACCCGAAAATCCTCATAAATCTGCAGATTTCGCGTGGACGCTGGTGAGTTGGCAATCGGGAATTTTCGAGTACACCGCGTTTAGCATCTTCTTTGATCGGGTGGGCATCGCGGAGGGTATATCTACGGGTCTCTGGTTATATCGTCGACTGTATTTTCTACGGTTCTGGTCCTGATATCTCGAGTATCTTTGGTTTGGGTCATTGATTGCTGATCTTCGTTCCAATTACTCATGCCGTTGGCTGCACGCAGACATAGTGTTCGGCCCAGCAGATCACCCACGTGGTCAAGGAGCTGTCGAAAGGTTGGCGGGTTGGTTGGAAGAGCTTTTAGCAGATTTATGTCGCTCGTGGCCAGAGAGGTGGGGCGAATACGTGTCACCAGCAATTTGGATCAAACGCACTTTGCCAGATGCCTCCCTCCCCTCGAACATGACCCCTTTCGAGCTGCTGTTTGGCCGTAAACCCCGCACCTCTGTAGATTCCTTGGTACCCTTGTCAGCGGAGACAGAATAGAGCGGTGGCCCAGACAACTTTGTGGAGCGACGCAAACAGAACCTCCGAGAAGTCCGTCTCGCGCTCGAAAAGCAGCACAATTTGAGGGTAACCGCGAGGGCCCGCGCCAACGCTTCCATTTCAAGACCCTCAGCCGGAGTCGCTGTCGAGAAAGGAAGCCTCGTGCTGGTGCGCGAGTCCGAGAGCAGCAGACATCGCGACAACAGAGCGCGGAAACTTCAACACGACCACTACAGGCCCTTGGAGAGTCACGGAAGTATTACAGACAGGCCTTAGCATGCAAGTAACGATGCGAGGTAGAAAACAACGCACCTGAAATGTGTCCACAGCAGACGTAAAGCGATACTACCTCCGACCCCTTTCTCTGACATTCACTAGCTGACGAGTTTGCGCAGAATGCTTGGGGTTCCGGTTTCAGAAGGGCGTTGGAAGCGGTAAACTCTTCGCATTTTGACTCTCTTGTTAGTTGTCGCCGAACAAAACCCCCCATCCGGTGCCGCTAGGTGGGAATACAAGGGGAGGTCGAATGATGGGGTATAGTCAGGCTGGTTGTCTGAGAATGAGATGCTAAAGAGTTAACCCCTTGCAGCTAGATGGTTTTATTGCATTATGGCATTTGTACAACCCCCAACCTGCGAGTGATTCAGTTCCCGTCTCAGTCAAGCCTCGTACCCCTCTTTCTCGCCGCCAAGCCTTGACCCTGTTCCCAAAAGGTTTACACCATCTGGAAAGACTTTGGCGGTGGTCTCAGACTGCAAGGTCAGCTGTACGACTACAGAGAACGCTACTGGCGAGTGCGATACAGCGACCAGAACTGGGAAGAACTGACCCGCCGCAAGTTGGAGCAGTTGCAGGGATGAAGCGCGACTACCGACTCGACGAGACGAAGGGCTGCCTTCTCCAATGTTCTACGAATGTACCTTGACAAGGAGGGAAATAGTGTCGGGGGTAATACCGTTTTGCTGTGGGTTAAGACGGGAATCACGCGTGCACCAGTCGGTCGGGTGTGGAACAGTATGGGACAGCAAGATCTGTGTTATTTTACTATAATGCGACAACGTTGTGAACGTTGTTGTACTTGGGTTGTATGTGAGTGTTGAAGTCGAATTCCAACGTTATTGTACTGGTGTTGTGTGTGAGTGTTGAAGTTGAATTCCTTTTTTTTTATTTTAGTGTAAATGATAACTTGATTGCTTATTTAAAGGGTTTATGAACGTGAACCCAAGGAATTGTGTCCGGGTGGGGCAGCCACACCCGACTAAGGGAGGAGACCTAAACAGAGTGGCCGCTACTATCACAAAAATGCCTGTCATAGTAACTCTTAAAACTGTCACGGAACCGTAACATTTCTTCTTTTTTTTCACTTGAACAATGTTTTTTTCAACTTTTTCGCGAGTTGATCGCATATTACAACACAGTAGTATTGCTGCTGTAGACTATACGTTTCGACCGGTATCCGCTGATCTTTTGGTCAACGGCACACCCAGGGGAGCGCGCTACCTGGAGTGTGCCTGTCTCGTTGCTCTCACCATGGTTTCCTCCAGTTTCGCTTGCCCTCTATGGGGTTGTCGGATGGTACAGATGGGAGTTAAACAGCAGTACACCCGGTTAGGCCCCCGCCCTTCCTTGCACTTGCCGGCAGCTGAACAATGAATGAGAAAAGAGAAGCAAAAGTCCGAAGTGATGCGGGATAGTGGTTTACGTGCGCACCACGGGTGTACTCGCTGCAAGAACTCCCAGGCCCATTATCCGAGCGTGTGTCTCTGCCGTCGCTGCCGTTGCTGTTGCCGCGCGTTGTTGCTTTCGCTGCTCGTTCCTCCACTGCTTGGGGTGCCCCGTGAGCACCGCCTACAGCAGGTGAGGCCCAAGGTAGTACGGTGTCCTATATATGTACGCAAAATTTTTACACTTACAACAACAGTACCTTGCGCTGAGAAGTTGGACAGAAGTGACGTGTTTGTGTTGCTAAAAGGGGAGACACTCAACTTTCGAACCCACGCCTGACGTTCTTGAAATATCGACAGGTCAGCATTCTACCTACGCCGAACAAAAAAATACTACATCGCTGTAAATGTAGGCACCTGGCAACAGATACGCGACCAAACTCTAGGCTGCAAGCTGTTATATCACACACTATTTAAAGCTGCTGCACGCAACACTCGTCTTGTCTATGGTGACATTCTATTTTGATCAGATACGTGTATGTACCAAGCTTTAGCCGTCATGTATTATCGTCACACTGGTCAAGTTACCCTGTACTATATTTTTGTTTACAGTATTTGTTTATCTTTGCGATGTTTCAGAAGTGAGAGGCCTGTACCTGCCACGGATGCATTTTAGTTGTGCATTAATGAAGGATAGGTCTGTACCTTCTGGGACCATTGCTGCTGTCTCCTACATGATGTGCTGCATACGGAGACAGCAACCAGGTCCCTCGAGGTCTGAGCCTGTCCAAGCCTCAGAATAACGAACTGCTATGCTCAAATACTTCGCGTTTCATGCGCCGACACCCAGTGTTTTATTTTCGCTCTATTTATTTATTTATTTTCTTGTTTACGATATTTATTTATTTTTTCTCCTCTTTTTCTATATTTTTCTTTTGCTCAATTTCCTTTCTGTTTCCCACAGAATTTGCACGGAAGTAATGTGTTTACCTGCTGTGACGAGAGCTGTCGTCGTGCCCACGCCTACAATGGGAGGGTCTGCGCCTGATCGAGCCGTGTTGTTGTCTCCTATGTTGAGGGAGACAGCAACCCGTCTCCTCTGGGTTAGCGCCTTCCCGCGCCGTAATGCTATACTACTACTGCCGTATGTTCACATGTCTGTGTCTGTCATTTATGCATGCTTGCCCAAGCCTACAATGGGAGGGTCTGCGCCTGATCGAGCCGTGTTGTTGTCTCTTATGTTGAAGCAGACAGCAACCAGTCTAACCTGGGCCTAAGCCTTCCCGCGCCGTAATGCTGTATTACTACTCGTATTAATGCTGCCATCTGTCCACATGCCCTACTTCCCATTGCTGTTTTATAGCTTCAACTGGCTGCTGAATAATCAAGTATTTAAAACAGCAAGGATGATAAGAGTGTGATGGCTCTGTACCCGTCATGGATGCATGTGGGTCTGCGCCCAGGATGGATAGGTCGGTACCTTTTGGGACCGTTGTTGCAGTCTCCTGCCTGATATGCAATAGACGGAGACAGCAACCAGGCTCCATGAGGTCTTTACCCGTCCCGCAATACTGAAATACTGTGCTGACATGTTCCGCGTCTTGGCACTCTAAGAAAAGCTATTGCACTCAATGATTTTCTGAACTGCTGTGTGTGCTGACATGCTCCTCGTGTTCTCACTTTAGGAGCTGTTTCACTCAATAAATTTAATTTAAGGTTGATGTTTCCCTGTTTTTGCTCTATTTCGTTCGTGATCAAACCGGCGATGTTTGCTCCCGAGCAAACACACACTAGCAAACACACGTTTGCCCATGATCATACGCACGTTTACCCATGAGCAAGCACCATGATCACACACGTTTGCCCGTGATCAAACCCAAGTCCACGTTTGCTCGTGATCAAGCGGGAGGTGATCGCTCTTGATCAATCCAAAAATGACGTTTTCAATTTGTTTACGCTATGCATGCCTACCTTCATCTGTCATTTCATTTTTCCGGGAAGGGTTCCACTGTTCGTTACTGCTGCGTCGTCGGGTTGTTGTTGCGGTTGTGTCTACCGCGACATCGTTTGTGTGCACTAGTTGCTGAACCGCCCTCCTGTTTTTCCATCCCTTTCTTCGTTCCTTTTCCCCATTATTTTTTGTTCTGTTTTGGATGCAGGCGATGATTGCTGTGTGGACATCGCTGCCGTCAGACATAGCAAGCAGTGACCGCATAGTTGGCTCTCTCTAGGATGAGGCAACGACACGGATACTAGAACCGCTTGATGATGTAGCTTGTTCTTTTTTATTGAACCGGATGTCATGTGCGCACGCATAGTTTCGTTCCTTCGTATATATTGAAAGGCTCGCATGCTCCGCTGTATTTTTCAACTCTCTGCCGTTTGCTCTCATCTCAAGCAACTTATTCTACTGCTAGGCCGTTGTTTTCTGGTGTTGTTACTGTCTGACCGCCTCCGCCTGTCTCTACTGCTGGTTGTTTTGTTTCGCATGTCCTTGTCAATTAAGCAGAATAGCATGATTGCGGACATAGTTTGCGCTCCTTTGTACAAAGACTCGCATACTGCGCTATATTCCTCAGCTAGCTGTCGTCACTCATTCCTCGTGTTGCTTTCCTCTGCTGTTCTGCTGTTGCTTTCTGCCGCGGTTGCTGCTTTGCCATGGGACGTGCACTTGTTTTCCTTTTCGTTTTGTTTTTTTCGTGCTTGTGTTGCTTCTGTTCGATATGATATGTTTGTTTGCCAGGAGGGGGAATGTATTTTAAAGATGGCTCCGCACTGATTGTTGGGACGTTTGTTGCCGTCTCCAAGTCTGAAGGAGACGGCAACCAGGCCCCTGTTCAGCTGCGTGGGTTCATCATTATTTACCGCCGTCCTGTTAACGTCCGTGCCCACAATTGTTACAATTGTTCCTCTGCTCCTTTCTTTCCATGAATTTTCAACTCGTGAAGGGGGGGAGGTGCCGCCTTCGTCAGAAGCCTGCCACGGCACGGAATCACCCGACACCAAACGACGGGTACCAAGCCTTCATCTCTAACGCGAACGCGATGGAAGGACGCCCATCTAGACCAGCCCTTCCCCGCGCGTCGTTCCCCCGCGTCGAACCCTGGCTTGTGCGCACTCTCCCGTTCCGAACCCCTGTTCGCGCGCTGTTCCCTCGCCCCGAAGCTTTGCCCGCGCGATGCTCCTTCGTTCCGAAGCCTTGCCCGTGCACCGATCGCTCGCTCTGAAGTCTGGCTCGTGCGCTGTTCCGCCGTTCCTCCGATCCAAACCCTTGCCCGTGCGCTGTTACGCCTTTCCTTCGCCCCGAGCCCTTGCCCGTGCCTCCTTCTCGTCGCGATGCCCCGTCTCTGTCCGCCAAATGGGTGTCTGAGCCATGTGTAAGGACCTGAGTTACTTGTTCAGACTGCAAGAGTCACGTGCCGGACTACAACAACACCGGCTACTGGCGACTGCGCTAGAGCGACCATAACTGGGTCCGCCGACAAGGCGGAAAAGTTTCTTACCCTGTTTCTGCTTCTCGTATTAGTTGTTCAGTTACACTTTGACCACGAGTCCTGTTGAGAAGTTGTTGGGGGAAGAATGGTGCATCCGGTTGGTGGCAGCTGTTCGATTTGGAGTGGGGTAGTTCGGTCGAAAAATGTTATGATGCTTTGTTGCGATAGCGGGGTGAATGTTATGTGTGGGTATCTGTATCTAGGAAATTATTCTGGTGTGCGAGGCGTATGTTTACGTGTTTTGGTCATAGTATTGTGTCTTCTTGTCCGGTCTTGGTTCGCCAGTCTGAATTCTTCAATTTTCTGGTGTTGGTCGTTGTTGGCCGTGTTATTTCGCTTTTCTTTTTGCCTTTTTCGACTCAGTTATTCCTTTGAAGGCGCAACTGTTGATACAACCTTTCTGCGATCGCAATGAATGGCTTCGTTTCGGAGTTACGAATGGGATTGCATTGTTTTGTTTTGCTTGTTTTATGGGTTTCCCTGGGCATCTGTGTTGATTCTATTTCACAGCTCATGGGGGGTATGCCTTGTTTCTAGAATCAGCACTGCTTTGTGATGAGTCGGATAGGCTGCTGGTGCAGTCTCTTGAGCAGTGACGGGGTGTCTTTATACTATTTGGGTATGAGTTGAATTTGAAAAGATTATTAAGTGGTTGTTTGGTGCTCAAGAGCTACATACTTATCCTCGACCTTCGGTCGTTTATTTTGTTTGAGGTTTACTGTGTCAGATGCTTCATTTTCGTGTTTTGATACCTGGCATCGGAGTTCCGCTTTTGCCAAAGGTTTAGGGTTTCTTTGCCCGTCGTGCTTCTTTTCTTTTTGCGGTATGTTATTGAGCTACCAACGTTGCATTTTGGTGAAGGATTATATTGTATGTGGGCAGACTCAAAAAGGAGTAGACAAGTCAGTCCTGTGGAGTTGCGTGCTGCTTTCATGCACGTTAATTTCGTTCACATACGGACTTCTAGCCATTGAATGGTGGTCAGGCGATCAAATACGCAGTGAAAAGGCAGGGGGAGAACATGGGGGAGGGTTTTTATCGAGGATTTCCCTCTCATGGCCCCTGTGTTTCGGTTTGTTTGCCTATCCTCAAGGTCATTATTTCTGTTAAGAGCTTTGTGGCTCTTTACCCTTGGCTATACTGTCACAGGATTGCTATAGCATATTGCTCTTATCATCGCATTATGCTAGGGGGATGTTACGGTTCCGTGACAATTTCTAGAGTTACTATGACAGAGGCGTTTTCGTGGTAGTAGGGCCGCGCTATTCACGCCCCCTCTCTAAGTCGGGTGTGGCTGCCCCACCCGGACACAATCAATTTCTTGTGCTCACGTTCATAAACCCTGCGAATAAGCAATCAAGTTACTATTCAAGTTACTATTTACACACTACTTTCTTGGGAGGCTTCATATCTGGAGCACTTGCACAGGGGACTTGCTCTCTTTTTCTCCGAGGAACGTACAAGCGCCTTCTGAACTCGGTCGTATCGGCCCTTCGGAGGTCTGTCATTATGAATATCTGAGGCGTGCTACAGACATGGCGCATATGGGGACCCTGCGATGCTAGTAGGCTAGATATCCTCATCTGCTTCGCCCAGATAGATATCCTCGTCTGTCTCGCCCTGACTCTAGACCTCACTGCACTAGGGCACGATTCGTGACACTTGTACCGGTGGTGTCATATATGATACATCGAATAACAGCACCGCACAGCATCGCACAGCAGTACCGCACCGCACGGCAGGGTACACCAGGGCATGCCAGGGCATGCCAGGGAATGGCACTGAATGGAGCTGCGCCGCTGAGCTAGCGCTACGCTGCCGAGCAAGCGCTGCTGGGTGCTACTGGGCGGAGCTAAGCAAATGATGTGATGAGCCAACCTGAGATCATCAGGATGGGACCTCTTCTGGTACGATGAAAGCTTCGTGCAACTACTCGTACAAACAGAACGGGAAGGAATAAATCAAAGCAAGCTAGACCGTTCCGAAAGTAACGAGAGGAGGCGGTGTTCAGGTAGTACGTGATGTTTTCCCAAAAACAGGAGTTTTATTAGACGTAGGGGAAGCAAAAATTCAACTTCCCAAAAAAAGGACGTTGTAAAACTTGAATTTTGAAAAAATAAAACAAAAGCGCTGAGAAGCGCTGTTTCAGGCATCCGAACCCGCTCATCCGTCCGGAGAGGACAATGTCTCAAGGCCACGGGAGGACCCAAGCGTCCCCTGGTCCCCGGTTTTCCGGTAGCTCTAACATCTAGATGTTTTATTGGAACAGTAAAACACATGGCTAGGTTAACACGCTGCGTTCAGAGCTTCGGCTGGTTCGCGGAACACAGATCCGAAAACCTGCGAAAAAAAAGACTTAATCCACAGATGCTCTTGAGTCTATTCAGATCGGTGTCCCTCTTGTTCTCAGCAGAGGTCCACACCTCGACTTTGAGGCACTGCAGTGGTCGAAATTTGGGGTATACAAAACGAGACGAAAAACGACCCCCAACAGAATGTATGCACTTAAGTAGCGGGCAGCTACAGCTCCCCACAAGCAACCACGGCCGGCGAAATTGAGGGAGGCTCCTGGTGGGGTGTATGACGACGTGGGGTGCGCCAGACAGCAGTCGTAGGCAGCCAGAAGCGACTCACGAAATGTTTTCGTGAGTTCGACTTGCGAGCCAACAACAACAAAAGCTACCGCTTATCTACTCCAATTAACGCGCGGGAGCCTAGTACAATGGGTACATCACCGATGAAAAAACGGTTTTCACCAAAAGCTCGCTGCTTACCAGGCGGATGATATAACTCTCTTTGTTGTCTGGCATAGGTCTTTGGAGAAAAGGAGAGGGAAACTCGAAAAAGGGGTGGTTAGTTATGGAGTCCAAAAAAGGGCTAAAAGCACCTGAAAAGCCCTGTATTATTGGATCTTTACTGCATTTGTTCTAAAAATTCGCAATAAGGATCCTGTTTGCAGATGCCATCGTCTATCTTCAAGTTGTTTTATATGTACGCTAAATACCTCCATACGAGCTCCTACTCAAAGTATTCCTGTGCGATCCCCCGTGGCCTTAAAGTCAAGTGTCGAAAGCGAAAAAATCAGCGGAGGCCGAGGCTCTTAGGGCCTCTCAGAAGATCGATATTTGGAAGTAGTTGTATATCTGATGCATACGCAGACACCGTTTTTTTCAGAGTTTCCTCTATAAGCCCAAAACGACACCGCGCGCTGATGTCCGTCCATGATTGAAAGGGTACACTTAATTTTTCTTTTTTTCTTTTTTTCTCTTTTCTTCTTGGTCTGGCTTGTTTGGTTGTGTTCTGGTACCCGGTACGCTAGCATTTCACTTACGTTACCTGTACGCAGACACCGTTTTTTTCAGAGTTTCCTCTATAAGCGCAAAACGACACCGCGCGCTGATGTCCGTCCATGATTGAAAGGGTACACTTAATTTTTCTTTTTTTCTTTTTTTCTCTTTTCTTCTTGGTCTGGCTTGTTTGGTTGTGTTCTGGTACCCGGTACGCTAGCATTTCACTTACGTTACCTTGACGAATTGCGACTGTTTGGTTTACTCTGTTTCACAATCTGTGACCACAGAATTTGTATCTTTAGGATGAAGAATCAGAAAGGACTCTGGGTGTACTTATGTTGGGTAGAAAGAACGGTTTAATGTGAAGACAACGCACACTAACAGCCCTGTACGCACGTACACACGAGATAGGCAAAACATGCACGTACCACAACAACATTCAGAACTGACCATCTCCACAGGTTAATGGGGAAGTAAACTAACTTCCTTCAACAGCCTTATAGTCTGCAAGCCTGCGTTGCAGCTCTTCGTAATAATCGCACCCGGCAGGGGGCAGGCAAAGTCTCAAACGACATTTCAAAGGCAGCGATGAAAACTTCCTAAGGTGATGTGCTATAAAGCACCTATACAGTGCATTCCAGTGCATACAAGCCACCCAATCGACCCTGCAGCCAGTGCACCGTCGATTGGCAGTCCTGTTGCCTCTGTTTGCAGTACGTGTGACATTTGGGGATGTGACGGATACTCCACTAACTTGTAGTCGACAGATGATTTTTTTTTTCTTCTCACATATTTTCCAGCTTCTGGACAAGCCGTGGTCACAGGTGTCGTCCCTTCTCCCCCCCGGTTCTTGCCTTCAATTTTTATCGCGCATAGGGTTCAGCAATCCCACTGCTCGTCGATTTTTCATCGAGTGTTGCTAACTCACGCTCTCGCGCTTTCCGCAAATCAATTTGTGCGCAAGAAAAAGTCCCAACGAATTCACACGAGTATGCACTCGGCGGGGCTCGAACTCACGAAACTGACTTATACCAGGCTCGAGGATAACCTAATACGCCACCGGGCCGACCGGTAATAATATGCGCCATTGGCGAGCGCAGACACTGGCTGCCTCACGTGTCGAAAACGCCCTACCCAGCGAGAGCCTGCTCTTAGTACGATCGGCTGTAGTTCTTGATTTCCTTGAGAATAGCAGATGTCGAAACAAGATCCTTACTGAACGAAGGTGGTCGTCGCCAGCTTTTCCGAATGATTTCTTGGAATCTCGTGTAGTACAGTAGCAATTGAGTCAGAACCTGAATTCAGCGGAAGAGAGAAACATGAGTCAACATGTACCACTACACATGTGAAACATCGCTGATCCTTCATGCGCACCGTGTGCTATTTTCACCGAGCGTTGATTGGCCTACAAGCGTCAATCACCACCGCTGAGGAGTTAGGATCAGACGCCCCCATATATGAACACGTGCTAGCGCTCTTGTCGGATAGACGGTCCACCTGTGCGGGATTATAATATCACAACTAGCGAAGTTCGACAAAACGGAAAAACAGAGCAACTAAAGGCCGGCAGAGCGTGCCTCATGCTTGCTACTAGTCTCGTTCTACTCCCAGACGAGTAACGACGGCAAGGGACACGACCTCGCATCTTCTCGATCGTGCCGCAACAAATATCGATAAACTACATTTTCGCCGTGACCTGAACTCAGGGGCTACCATGTGCAGGGTTGCATTACGAGGATACGTCAGCAGGGCAAAAACGTATGCATAACATGCCAAAACTAGACCTGAAGTATTGCATAACATTACCCAGGAACCAAGTAACGCTACTCAACAATGACAGCTTTTACCATTGTACAATATCACCCAGGAACCACTTGATGTTACTACACAATGACAGGTAGTACCATTAGCCGGTGGGGACAAATGAAAGGGACGAAGAGCGTAGGACACAAACCATCACCTGCTTCAAAATCTCCATCCCGTTTCGGAAATTGCTGAAAAAGGACAAGACGTCCTGGTTGATGGCCTCGATGCCACTCTTCCACGATGCAGCAAACTCGCGAACAAGACCTTCCACTGTGGCTTCGTCCAGCTCCCCGTCTTGAATTGAGGAAATATACAGAACGACCCGTGCGATCAATATCAAGTCAACGACGAGAAGAACGCCCGAAAAAGGGCATTTCATACACAAGATACATTGGGCGTGTATTAGGCAGGGTATATGGCATAGTGTCACTGCCTGGCGCCGAATATGATTGTGTTTCCGTATGCGCCATGATACCCACGGCATGAAAACCCACCAGTCTTCCCAGAGCTCATCGCCGCCTCTGTCTGTTGAACAAAGGAAACGAGCCGCTTGTACTTTTCCTTGAGTTCCTCCTCAACAAAAAAGTCCCGCTGTCGGACAAGAAGCTCTTCGAATCTCGCTGTTTCGTCCGAAATGATCCTTCTTTCCTGGAACACGTTGAGCACCTGTTTCTCGGGCGTGCGTTAGGTGGGAGCACTTGGCTGAAAAACATGGCAACAGTTTAGTGTTGAGAAACTTGACCTTGTGCCGTGTGCCCCAATATGCGGACAAAAAACAAGGAAGCCATTGCCTCCAAAACGGTAGCCGCCATACAGAAGAGGGTGTTTGCTCAATAAGTAACATCTGACAGCAGCTACCGCAATGCCAACAGAAAGTCAACGGAGTTGGTTTAACGCACACTGCTATGCATGGACGCTACCGTTCGAAACCAAGAGCTCGAAACCAAGAGCAGCCAACGTTGAGATTACAGCGATACGTTCGCGGGCGAAGGCACCAACACTCGAGTGGCGCTGCCGTCGCATTTAAAGCCTTACCTTTCACCTGCGCGGGTCTGCATGATAAACGCCACAAGTCACAACTACAAAACACGTGGAATGTATGTGGTGCCCTTGAAATCTGCAGCTCTAATACCTTTCATTCTACACTAAAACCCTGCACTGTACACAAACGAACTATCATGGTTGCGCAAACACCAAACTGGTGAGACTCGCGCACAATAAAAATCAAGCGTTTCCATAAAACGAACATTATCATCCTGAGGAAAATGAAGTACCTTGTCGCAGGTATCATATATAATATGTGGAATATGTATACCTACTTGGTATATAATAAGTGGAACATCTCCACCAGGTGTTGAATACCAGGTATAAACTACTAATTCACGCTCCACAACATCCCGTGGGTTCGTCGACGTGAGGTCAACTCCTCGATGCGCTTTGAGATGCATGCCCGCAAGAAAAAAAATCGCTGGGAAATAGTCAAGAATCACTGACAGGGGTTGATAAGTCGCACAAAAACGGGATTCGAAACGCTTTTTTTTCGGATCACAGATGGACACGCACCTAGAATCTGAGTTAAAAATATGTCTGGCAGGCAAATGCAAATAAAGTGTTAATAGAGGCGATGTACAAACGATTCAACTCACATCTACTTCGAAGTATGAGAGTTTCTGCGTTGTGCAATCGGAGGAAGCTGCTCTTAAAATAAACTGAAAGAGAAAAACAGTCAGCCCAACGCACAATAGGTTGGCACATGTGGTTCCCACCATCCAAGCTAAGCATCATAAAGTGATTTCATGAAGGGGTGCGGAGGGTCTGCGGCACGTGATATTTCACTCTCTTAAGGATGGAAGACAGACGTTTTTTCTTACCTCGTGGTAGTTGTTGATGAGGAACACCACCTGAAGCTTGTTTGAGGGGAGCTGTTCCGCCATCCTTTGGACCAGCCGCACAACCTGTACGTGAGTCCAGAATAAGCACGAGCCCCGCCATAACGATAAAACCTGTAAAGCGGACAACTTGATACCCCAACATTGCAACTCTTCGCCGCTTCTTCGGAATGTGCGCCACCGTGAACGTATGAAATTTTTAACATGGAAATGAGGGTAAGCCACTTTCGAGGTCGCTTGAAAGCAAAAGCCCTTCAAGGCTTTTATTACGTATCGGCATCCAAATATCAATACTGAATGATAGAGAACACAATACTTTCAAAAATATATCGGTAAGCGGCTGTGCCAGGCCCTGACTGGCATGAGCGGGCATCTACATAGCACAAGCATCCCCTCCTGTCTGCAGCAGGTGCAAAGCTTACAAGACGACGAGGAGGTGTACTTGCATTCTACTACAGCATCATACTCTACGGGTGGTAACGTACCTACTATACAAAATTGACGGCAGGTGTAGCTGAAACTCCGACGGCTGCTGTGATGCAGCGATACCGTATTGTACGTAGCAAAAAACGATATGAGTAAAGAGCAATTCCGAGGGTGCGGCTCGGAGCGCAGCAGTACTGGAGTCGAGGTGGCTTGTTAAACGGGGCATTTCGTGCACCACGGCTATAGCCGGCGAATTCGGCGTCGCTCTACTTTGCAAGTCATTTCATATGTATACATGCCACGTACTGGGTATTGTGTTTGTGGCTCTACTCCCAGTGAAGACACGACCGGCTGATATTTGGGGGGCGGGGACATCGGCTGTTTCAGTCCCACGTCATTGACTGTCGGTAAGACCGTCCCTGACCAAACACGCACATCATTACGCACACCCCAGACAAAGTCATACCACTTACACCCGGGAATGGTGAGCGTGACAAGCAGGAAACCGACGGTAGAATAATAATCTTCGTACATACGGCAGAACGGCCAAAACTGACAGCGGCAGCGGTCGATTTACTCGAGTAAAGAGCAGCTGCCTTCGAATTGCCTGCGCAATACCTTCAGCTCACAAAGGACATGGCAACGTAACTTCACGTAGTACAGGTCTCACCTCTACCCTCAGCGTCGCCAGGTCATTGAGGAGCATCTCCTCGCCTCCGATCCCCACGACAAGATCATCCAAGCCACTGTGCAAAGCAAGCAGCGAAGCTGCAAAATGCGCATAGCGTCGGGTGACGTAATGCGGATGTCGCTCGATAGTCCCCAGTCGCTTCGGGTTTGCTGCCTTGACGCTGAGGTAGACAAAATCGATGAGAGGGTGTGTACCGGTGTTAAGCGCATGCCATCATACTTTTGCAAAGTTGGGCAAACCAAGAAAAAGCTTGTCTCATACACCAGAAAAGCGCTTGTGCTATAAATGCAAAAGTATTCCACCTTTTGAGGTTATTGTCGAAGGCGGCCTTAAAGCGCGGCCAAAGCAGCATGTTGACTCGGTCGAAAAAGCTGTCCAACACAGGCACCCGCCGTCGCTGCATGACCATCGAGTGCGCGTGCGTAATCTTGATCATGAGGAGGAGCCCGATGCAATCACAGCAGGTGGAGAGGTAGCTTTCGAGATTCTCGATGCATAGCGACAGCGTTCTCGCGAATATCTGGTTGAACGTCTCGTGGGACTGGCCCTGCGTACATTAAGAGTGCGGCCAATACCAACGAACGAAACAACAGCCGTGGCTTCCCTCTTTCAGCATGACGACCACTCTAATTCCACATGGGCATCACAGCTACAAAAGTCGATACCGGCGAAAAAATGAGCGCATGTGCCCTCGAAATTAAAGGTGTGATCGACATTGCATCTTCTGACCCATTGGCACGATTACGCAATTTCGAACGCGTGGCTGAAACCAATTGTACGCATTGCCTTTGGGGCTTCAGAGGAAAAAAATATATCACGATCACAGCGACGGCCACACATGCCCGGATTGACGGGGTACCGTGTGTCCGAAGCGCAACGTATGGAACTGTACGGCACGTGCGCAGCATGGTGATATTCGCTTGGCACTGTTGCACGCTCTTCCTAGTCGCTTCTTGACATTCCACAAGTATTGGTCGGTTGTTTGGTCGCTGTCCACGCCCCAAAAAGGATTCATAAAAATAGTACATCGTCAAGATAATTGTCGTCAGCGAGTGCCCGTCCCCGCGACGGTATTTGAAAGCCGGGGAAGCACCGGGGGTCTCAAGGCTGCAACACCATGCTACAAAACTATACAAAGCGTGATGTGCATGCAGGACGTGCTTCCCGGAACAGGAAATAATCGTCATCGGCGCGCTGAAAGTACTTTGCAATTGTTGGACAAAAGTGCCATAGCCAAATATATATATACAACCACAGATCTGGCGCGGGAGAACCCTTAACATACCTTGAAGAACTCAATGGTGAACAGGTACTCGCTTGTGGCACTGTCCATAAGGTGCTTAAACACCGAACGCATGATGGCTTCGTAAGGAAACTGATTTCCTTCAGCCAAAGCCACATGGACGAGGATGGGCCCAGCTTCCACGGCATCGAGGATGCTATCTCTGTCTCCCATGTTGAATCCATCTCCGCGTTTGCTGGGGTCTGACTTCGTCGAAAACAAGCTTCTCGCCGCCGCATCCTGCATAAACAAAAAGGAAAACGCATCGAATCGTCGTTGGCTCGTTCGAGAAAGAGAACATAGGCAGGACGCTTGGGTGGACACATGGCACAAGGGCTTGCAATGCAACAAAACATGGATACTGAAATATGCCAGACCCCTGCCACCTGCGTGTCCATTGCACCCAACCGCGACATGGTCGCCATTACACTGCCATTGTGTCATTCATTCACGTGCGGTCATACGAAAGCCGCCCCAAAGAAGTTAAAAATCACCGTCGAGTCCACTTCGGAATCTGCCGCCATGCACAACACGTTACTTTAAACAGTTTACATTGGACGATACGCGACACGGACGGGCTAGGTGCATTAAATGTGCAGATATCAGCCTCCTTTCCACCACCGATATGTGACAGCTCAGCAAAACAAAATGGTACAATGGCGCCATGTAGCGCCAGCCCGCCACCCATGCACGCTCGAAAGACGCAATTAACTCAAAGGATGACGAGGGCATACGATACCCACGGGGTTTCAAATACTTCGTACTGCGGCGATCTCAGGCCATTCACAATCCAGTTAAGTGGGCGAACACTAAGCAATGCGAGACTATAAACGCATACGCCAGCGACAACGGTGAGCGCCAAAGAAGACGTTACAGCACCATGGTGCCTTCAAGGGGAGAGTTCCGCATGTACACTGCGATCCACCGCATGTTTTAGGCAAAGTAATTTGGCTCATCCGGAAATCCTAATATAGTACCTGGTACAAACAAGGCAGTAACGTCCGTTGGTATAATGCTGAATGAACAGCCTTAGGGAGAAAAAATTATTGGCACCCAGGGCGGGACCTCGGCCCAATGCTTCCCTGACAAACAGATTAAAAACCTTCCACACCTCAACCGCAATAAGGTCGTGACGGTTGGCCATCTGCAGCTCGAGCTTCATCAGCTGCGCATGGTACGCCCTGAACAAGGCCGAAATGGTGCGCCCCATACTCTCGATGTACACTGCTCGAATCTCTTCCGCAGCTTCCGGGGCGTTGTCACACATGAACTGCATCAAGTACTTGTACCTGTGGGCAAAAACGTGAGGCAGATGTGGTGTTCATCTACGTAGTCGAAAGACCAACACATTGATATTCGGAAGCCATCAGCAGCTTGCAACAATAGACCGTCTTGTGGATTATCATCATCCAGTCACAACGGTATGTCTGGTTCACCTTGTAGGAGCATCACGGTAACGGGTATAACCTTCGGTACGGACCAGGCATCCAATCAACGAAATACGTTATTATAATTTTAATGTTACTATCAAACGCTTTACAAATATAAGAATGTCTAGGCACCCAGTGGCAAGATTTAGCGGCGAACAACATACTTGAGGAGGGAGTTCTTCTGGATGATTTGCACGTTCGTCTTGGGTCTCCGAAGTTCGCCAATCTTCTGCAAGAGATAGTCGCGCGCTTTGCCACACGCCTTGAAGCAGCATGTCACCACATGGAAACGAAAACATCAAGCGGGGCTGGGTGCAATCAATCTATCAATCAATCGATCACGGCCACCACGGCTATGCGGGGCTACGTTCCGAGTCCAGTCGCGCAGCCGACGCATAACCATCAAACCACCGGGAGCAGTTAACGCACGCCTACGGCTCTCTGTCCAGAACAAGAAAAAGGGCCAACTTGAACGCAACGTGATTATCACACCCGGAACTGTCCAAAAACCGGGACCTTCGGAGTTACATGAGAAAAAACATAGGAGCTACAGCATCACAACAGAGAGGACAGGGGGCAAAGGTGTTTCCCCACATGTCTTCGGAGACAGCACCAGTTTCGTTGCCAAGAGCCAGACCCGAGAATCGTCCTCTTTTTTAATCTACACGGCTCAGGAAACCGACGTCGGTGCTGTTTCCGGTGACCCCAATTCCGGCTTCGGGCCTTAAAGTGATAATTAGCGCGTCATCTATCCCCCCGATGTAGTGACGCGTCTTCTTCCTCGCAAGTTGTGTCGAAGTAAAACATTTCACCCAGTAACAATGGTGGCCCCGAATATCCCACGTCCGGTCAGTTTCAGATTAGCAAAATAACTCGTTTGCATAAAAAATAGGCTGAAAAACGGCAGCTGAAACCGTGTGTGCGTCTTCAAACACCAATCTAAGGTTTGTAAGTGGGAGAAACCGTGAACATCAGCTTTTCACCGCTTATCAGCAGTCCTAAATTGGGCAAGCTATATGTTGCCGATGAAATCGACTGTTTGCGTACCCACCGTTGGCATATGAGAATGCATGCGACGACAGCGTACGCTACCCTTCCTCACCTTCGATTTGAGGTTCTCTAGGTGGGGCTGTACTCCCTTCGCCGCCATCGTGGTTGACGGAGGCATATCTAGGCTGGAGCCATCTGATGCGGCATGAGCCTGCCCGATGTATTTGATCTGGACGGGAACAAGTAGGACGTGGTGCAAATGGTGTTGAAAAAATATGATAGTGTTTTAGGTGTCCACCAATAGCGCTGTTCGCTAGCCCCGACACCAGAGCTCCACGGGAAATGGAGCCGTAGTTCGTGTGTACAAACCACTTCCGCGTTGGGTGCGTGCTTCACCTTGCTGTTAAGCTGGATGACATACTCCAAATATGCGTCGTTGACCTCATCTCCACAGATTGAAGTCGCAAGCTCAGATGTAACCACGATGTTGCCGAGGAATTTGCCCAGATCCTCCTCTGCAGATCGCAAGTTCTTGAGTTTGATGTTCATTGAAATGCTCTCGTCCTACAGACAGCCGAAATAGACATCGGAACACCCACACAAAATATTGTGTGAGACCCAAACCCAGATTCGGCATGGCATGGGCCCTATTCACGCGATTCGCGTTACAGCGCTGAAGGAAGCCCACGAACAGACTACGAAACACGAAGTACGTAGATGACCCTGCAAAATATAGAAAGGAGCAAAAGCGCCTTGTTGGGAACACCAGATCTCAGTCGCCAAGTCGTTTAGCCATGGGACCCAAAACGAAACGACACCCTACATTTGTTTCTTATCCATGATCGTGGGCGGGCTAACGTATCCAGTTCGTTCTCAGAGCACGAACAGGTGTGTTTTCGCAGGATATCCTTGCAAGTGCTGTTGACGGGTCTTTTGCGGATTCGCAACACTAGCTTCGGCCTTGCCCTTTGGGCTTTTCAATGTAGTCGGGCTGCGTAATCCAAACGATAAATCGGGGCAGCACTGCCAAGGAACTTCTGCCACACGCACTACTGTTGTATACCTGCAGGTGCTTGATTTCGTCGCTGATGCCTCCAAGATCGGCCTGAAAACCCAGCAGCATCTCCTGCATGCGCGCTAAAATGGCGTCACAGCCCTGGATCTGAGCAATATGAATAAGAGGACGGCGACTCAGCTGCGCGAAGCCGGACAAAACGCATCCTTTGGAGCGGAAGACATGTGGCGTCTGTACATGGCGACAGTTCGCCGAGAGCGGAGGGTAACGTGACCCAGTAAGTTCAACAAGACAAACCTGCATATCCGCTCCCGTGCGTTGCAAGCGAACGCCATATGTTATATGTAACTGACAAAAATGGGACGAGGAGACTATGTCTCGTGATTTTGGCGTCGAAATACAAACCGCACCAAGAGCTACGAAAGCGGACGATACGGAAACCCATACCAGGACGCTTGTACTACAGGCAGTAGCGGATCAGGCTCGCCTTTACTACACCCATATGCCTAATCTACTCATTTGTGCCACATGCAGGCCAGGTATATTCGACGTTAGGCATCCCAACTACACAACTACTGCTGGTGCCAGATATCCCATGTCCTATCGCCGCGCAGCACAGTGCTAATGGAACCCCCAAACACTGTCATGGTTCTGAGCCAATGCTAGTGTATCCCAAGTGAACAACTGCTGTGCCAGAATTCCCACGCCCCACCGACGTGCAGCACAGTAGTACTAATGGAACCCCTACTCTGCCATAGTTATATGCCAGTGTATATCAAGGAAGGAACTACTGCTGTACGCCAGCGTATCTCAATAAAGCAACTACCATGTGCCACTTACCTGGTATGAGTTATCTGCCAGTGCACCTCAACTATGCAACTGCGCAGCACGGTACTAATGAACACGAAAACTGCCATGGGTTTGCGCCGGTGTACTCCAACAAAGCAACTACTGCTGTGCAAGCAGCACTTACAGAATAATAACAGGCATACAATGACATTTTCGCTTTGGTTTGAGTCGGTACATAAATAAGAAAAAAGGGGGGGAAGAATATAAGTAAAAGAGTATGATATCGAACAATGTACATACACACCGAGGCTCGGACCCAAAGGAAACAAAACAAAGAAACATAATTGAAAACAATATGTTGTGACCGAAATTTCGAACTCGCGCCAAGCCGATTAACAATCGTTCGGGCCCCTCAAGCTATTGTATTGTTACTAATGAGCCAGTTTTTTTGTTTATACACCTACGACTACGCTTGACTTTTCGCAATAGATATTTCGAAAAAATACGAATTTGCACCAGCTGTCGCTACACGAAGCGAGAACGGCCGAGCAAGGTGAGGCGCGTCCAAGGAAAAAGCATGCTGAGAGGTGGACCTAAGCTCAAGTTATCTCGATAACAACTCAAAACCCGGTCTAAATCGGAGCCTTCAGCTGCTCTCGTGCAACCTCTGGATAAGTCTCCATGTATTTATTGCACCTAACCCTGTGGCTTGTTCTGTTGGACAACTCGTACTGAACACCTAACACACCTCGCCCGACGAAACTGCTCCTCCGCCTCCGTCCGTCTACCTGAGAGATTGGCACCTAGCTATTGTTTCTCGAGTGGTTGTGCCCCTCGCACCTCGGAGGTAGCCGCACCGGGAGAGACCCACAGAGCAAGGCCCATACTTCCGCCTGCCTTGTTTCGCCGCGCACATAAAACCATACCGGTAAGTTTCTGTTTTTTTTTGTTTTTTTTTTAATTCTGCTGACGTGCTGCTGCATCACACATGGCCCTCAAGGTTCTGTACTTGTGGCAGTCACGGTACAACAGCAGTCGAGCTGTGAGCTTTCTCCATTGCGAAAGCCACAGATGGTGCTTCTGCGTGTGCGTGTATGTGTGCGCTTCTGCATGTACCAGGTATATGTGGGTGAACAGTGTGTTGTCATAAGACACACAATACGATCAAGAAGAGCCGCGGAGTGTTTTTTTTCAAGCAGCCCCTCAGCCCTACAGTGTGTTGTCACAGGCACACAAGCAGCCGCTCAGCCCTACAGCGTGTTATCATAGGCACACAATACGATCAGGAAGAGCGGTGGATTGTTCTTCCAAAGGAAGCCGCTCAGTCCCGCAGACACAAAATCAGTATACAGCAGCAGCACAGCAGCAGTAAAGCAGTCTACCGACAGCCGTGTTTCAAGCTCTGCGTTTGTGCCAGTAGTCACGGTGTATGTGTGCGGTAGGTGCACTGTCAGTAGGAGATCGAACCACAACATTTCACGTCCAATGCAACGGTCAGACACACTTTCGGACCTCATACCAGGGATACGAAAAATAGAGCAGCAGCAAAAGCAGTAGCTTAAACAAATCATAGAAACGCTTGTGTTCCCCTTTTTCGTCTTGCGACGCCCCCGGGATATCAAGTCAACCCCATCCCGAAGGGGCACTTTGTATGTACACGTAAAAAATGCGCTTCATTTTTGGGGGGCATGCTGTTCTCCGGCGGCTGAGGATTGTTTCTCGCGCCTTCGGCTGGGGGGCAAGCAAGGGGTCGTCGGTACATTACGACGCATGTCGGGATCCCGCCCGAGCTCCGCTCATTTTCAATAGCCCGCTCCGCTCTCACATTTTGTTATCCGCTCGGCTCTCACATTTTGTTATCCGCTCCGCTCTCACGCCAGCTGTACAACATCGGTCCAATTTTTTTTCCTTTTCTGCTGTCTGCACAACGCAGATACATACAGCCAACAGCAGTTGCAGCAGTAGAGGCACTCCTTTGCGACAGCTACGGACGGTGTTTCTGTGTGTTTGTGTGTACGCTTCTGTACGTGTGAGTGGATAAGCACACAAAACGATCAAGAAGAGCGATGAGTATGTTTTTGCAAAAAAAAACAGCCGCTCAGCCTCGCGACCATAAAATCAGTACACAGCAGTACAGCAGTAGTACGGCAATAGCGGTACAACGGCAGCCGAGCTCTCGCCGTTTTTCAGCTCCAAGCTCTCGCCGTTCGGCCAGTAGCTACGGTGTATGTGTGTGCTGGTGATTCACCGCAGCAGGATATCGAGCCACGACAACATTGTCACGTCCAATGCAACAATCAAACACACACCGTCGGGTCTCATACCAGGTGTACGAAGCATACAGCAGCAGCAAAAGCAGTAGCTCATACATATCGTTGGAACGCCTGTGTTGCCCCTTTTCGACTTGCGACGCCCCCGAGATACCAAATCAATTCCATTCCCAGTGGAACCTTGTTTAGATATCATAGGCTTAACTACTGTGATCTCGGTGCCATCGGAGCCACCCTCGGCAGTTCTCTGGCTTATCAGCCAGCTCTCAGCTTTAACTGTCGACGAGAAAACTATTTTTTCAAGGCCGATCCCTGAAATGAACTGTTTTTTTCCCCACTTTTCCCTTGTTTTCGTTTCGCTTTTTGTTAGTGAGGCTGCTTCTTGTGCACACACCGCGGAGTGAAAAAACGAACCAACCTCTGACAGCCACAGTATCTACGTACCGTAAGCACAGCAGAACAGCGTGCAATCGGGCCTGCACAGAGCAGCAAAGTACACACAGCAGTACGTTCGCGTCAATCAGAAATCAGAGAGCGACAACGGAAGCCAGCGGACAAGAACAATACCTAGTGGTTGGCCGAGAGCCACCATGTACGTACGGTAATGTTTTGTCTCCTTCATTCCTCCTCTGGTGTTTTTCTTCGACTAATGCGAATGAAGTCAACCAACAACCGATTTTGATTTTTCCAAGTACCACTGACACCCAGCCCTATGACGGACCGCCGTCTAGGCGTACAATATATTTTTTGGTACGGAACACAAGGTGTGACTGACGTGAACTAAAACAGCCGTCTCTGTGCTGCCAATTTAACCACATAATTCACGCTGCTGTTTTTTATTAAACTGCTTAATCCACCCAGCGACATCCAGCACCCAGTGTTCGCGCCGATTCGTCATCCTGGAGAGACAAGAACTTTGTAGTCACAAACTTCGGGGCAGGCATATACATCGCGATTGCTGACAGCAAGACGTCAGGCGCATACGGTATACTAATGCATATGGCGTCCGGGTTTTAGTCCTGAGCATGGCGACGGGACTCTTGGCACTGCCAAATTCGACAGGTTGCACCTAATAATACAATCAATCGTGGGCCTCTATCCGCTCCACATTACTTCGAGTACGAAAAAGGTGTTTTTTCCTATGCTTTCCTCCTGAGGGAAGCGCCTTGTATGTACCTACGCCCTAATGAGGCATACGTGTACAGGTACGTAGCTACACCGCAAAAGTGCTTAGAGCCATACCGCTTTTAGGAGCATTCCCCTCGCCACTCATCAGGCGTTCCTACTTTTTCGACGCAAGTCCAGCTGCGCGTTCCGCCAATCGTCGTCTTGCCCAGCTGCAGGGCACTACTGTTGTCATACGTATGATAAGCTTCCCCTCCGGGAAGTGCCTAGGGGAGTGGCGCACGGGCACAATATCACTGCCGGACGCATGCAATGACATTTGGTACATACCTGGTACAAAAAAGGGAAATGGTCAAAGGGGGGTATACCCCCAGGTTTTTAGGTCAGTTGGGGGTAGAGATCAAACGGCCGCGGAACGTGCCCGCGCTGACCCCAAACGGCCTAAAATTCAATTCTGACGCGCTGCCATGACGCCCGCAGCCCATGCCGAGCACGCACACCTTCCTTTTTTCGGGCACGGTATTGGGGACAACGGGGCCGCGGCGATGGAGGGGGCAACCTAATCCCCTCTTTTGACTGAAACGTGGGGGGGTGTACCCCGCAAAATCTACTAAATGTATCCTACACCCCCCTCTGACTGCAATTGTCCCCTCTTTGACCGAAAATAGTACCCCCGCATGACCGGTTATGACGCCTTCAAAAGCCAGTACTGTATAGCAAGCCCGACTGCACTTTACCGCCCAACGGCCCGAATAGACCACGAGCGGAACATCCAGTAGTAGCAAGTAGCTGCGTTCGTTCGCCTCCGAAGTTACGAAATTACGGTGGACAGGAAACAAACAAAACAAATCAACTACTCAAGGGTAACCACGAATACAAGCGGCAAATATATTTCCTTCTTGCGGAACGAGAATTTTTGTCGGAGAACCAAAGCACAGAATCCTGCTCTTAAGACGAGTAGGCCCATTCGTGGGCGGGTCCTGCCCTAGCCGCTGTCCACGGTGATTTCGGAGACAAATAATCGCAGCTACTCGCTACTACTGGATGTTCCGCTCGTGGACTATTCGGGCCGTTGGGCGGCGAAGTCCAGTCGGGTTTGCTATACAGAACTGGTTTTTGAAGGCGTCATAATCGGTCATGCGGGGGTGCTGTTTTCGGTCAAAGGGGGGACAATTGCAGTCAAAGGGGGGTATAGGACCAATTTCGTAGATTTTGCGGGATATACCCCCCCACGTTTCAAGTCAAAAGAGGGGATAAGCTTGCCCCCTCCATCGCCGCGGCCCCGTTAGCTCCAATACCGTGCCCGAAAAAGAAAAAAAAAAGTGTGCGTGCTCGGCATGGGCTGCGGGCGTCATGGCAGCGCGTCAAAATCGAATTTTAGGCCGTTTGGGGCCAGCGTGGGCACGTTCCGCGGCCGGTTTTTCTCTGGACCCCCAAATGACCTAAAAGCCTGAGGGTATACCCCCTTTTGACCATTTATCTGCAAAAAAACGTTGCTCGGAATCAATAACGGTTTTGCATTTAACCGCAGTACTTGGGTGTAATCTGTACCAGGCAGTGCTTCTACACTTATTTTGGTAATCCATAGACGTGCCCATGACCGATCTGAAAACACACAACATTATTATATCGTATAATACGTATAACTTCGAGGAGATTGCCGCGCTTAGGACTCCAGGGTAAGGACTGCCAGCGAGCGAAAAGGACCACGTGGGGGGGGGATGACAGACCAACACCGATGGCGTGGGGATGGAGCTTGGATGCGGCTTAGAATATAATGTAAGAAGCACGTATTGAAAAGGAGGGAGCAAGGGCACCAAATGCAATAATGTAGACAAATCTTCAGAGGGACGTAGGCATAGAAAGGGGTTAGAGTTTGTGCATTAGTTGCCTAAGGTTTCCGAGGTTTTCTTATTTTGGGCATGCCATGAATGATCCACGTTGAGATTCATGCTGCACATTGGCGGGTGGCAAGCGCAAACATAATGGCACCTACAATTCAGTTAAAAAATATATGTTACAATAAAGCGCAACAATAAAGGATTAAACGACAGAGCTACCGACACATAGTCAGCTAACTAAAGGTGATACACATCGTACCACCTATCGTAAAAGGCTCGTATAATATCGCTGTACGCCTCATGCCTCCCATGTTAATGAATAACTTAATTCGCTGCACAACAAAAGCAGCAGCGTTATACTATAAACGGCAACGTAAGGCCGGTTTCTTATGTAATTTATACCTTAACGGGCACTACATGTCCGCCCAGAGTGGCATGGTCGATGAACACACACACAGTAGCAAACAGCAGAGAGGTGCGGTGTGATCGCGTGACAAAAGAAAGGCTCTGACAAAGCACTCGCCGCAGCATAGCGCGGACACGGCACGCGCACATGGTCCTGCTTGCTGCTGCTGCTGGTCGGCAGGGGCGTACACGTAGCGTTGCGCTCTCCGCTTGTGGTCTGGCGTCTTGTCATCCGTGATCTGAGCAAAAACACTCCGAAAATAATGTACGCAAAAAAACTGCCTTTATAAACAAAAATATAAGGACAGTTTGGCGATTACATTACTACTCCGACGGTCCCTGTAATTCCGCCCAAAGTGACGCAATCGATGAGCACGCGCACGCGGCGGCAGCACAGCAGAAACATGCGTTAGGCGGGGTGATAAATGGCAGGCTCCGACAAAATCAACTCGCTGCGGAATAACGAGGGTATGTCACGCGCACATGGTGTTGCCGCTGCTGCTGGGCGGCAGGGTTGTAGCGTTGTGCTCTCCGGATGTTGTCTGCGGTACGTCACCCGTGAGAGTCGCAAAATAAAACAAAAAAAAAAAAGTTTTTTTTGTATCAAATACGTCAAACTTACCTCTATGGACGGAAATGTAAGGCCAGCTTCGTATGTAAATTTATGCTCTTACGGGCACTATAGTTCCGCCCAGAGTTGTATGATCGATGAACGCACAGCAGCAGCAAAAGCAGAGAGGTGCCTCGCCGCAGCATAGCGAGGATAAGGCACGCGCACGTGGTTCTGCCTGCTGCTGCTGCTGGGCAGCAGGGTCGTACACGTAGCGTTGTGCTCTCCGCATGTTGTCTGGTGTCTGTCGTTTGTGATCAGGGTAAAAACACTCCGAAGAAAATATGTACGTGAAAAAAAAACTGCCTCTGTGGACGGAAACGCAAGGGCAGCTTGGCATTCAAATTACGATTCCAATGGTCCCTATAATTCCGCCCAAAGTGACGCGATCGATGAGCACGCGCACGCAGCGGCAGCGCAGCAGAAAGGTGCGGTATGGTAGGGTGACAAATGACAGGCCCCGACAAAAGCACCTCGTCGCAATATAGCGAGGACACGCTACGTGCACATACATGGTGTTCCTCACTGCTGCTGCTGGGCGGCAAGGTTTTGAAGCGTTGTGCTCTCCGCAGGTTGCCTGTGGTATCTCATCTGCGACCTTTGCAAAAGAAAACAGAAAAAGTGACGCACGAAAAAAACTGCCTCTCATGCAGACCCCCTGGGGTTTCGCCTTATCCATCCGCGCGGGCAAGAAAAAATTAGGGCTTGCCACGCGCGACACATTGCACGGATCGCGTCCAAACCTCAACCACCGTGACCGCAGGGTTCGAGTTGGGTCCACCCCCTTGGCGTTTTGGCTAAAAGTGCTCGTACGAAGAGATATGTGGTCGTCAGGGGAGATCCGGGATAAATTCCCAGGTTTCCCATTGTTTGATTTCCATGTTAAGGGTAAAATCGATATTGCTGCTTGCTCTGAGATATTCGCGCACAGCAGTCAGCAGTAGGTCAGTTTGGGAGGTAAAGCGCCTCTCCGAGGCTGCGGGTCGTCGGTCGGCCTCGGGTCTGAGGTGCTGGGTCAGTCTCCCCGCGATTGTGGGCGGACAGGTAATACACGTTTTCTCTGGCATCAACTCTCCTTATTGGGTGACTATCTCACAAGTTGAGATTGATCAAACCCGACAGCTCCCAATAAATCTGCACATTTCGCGTGGGTCAGGTGTGTCGTCACTCGTAATTTTTCGAGTACCGTGTTTGGTACCTTCTTCGATCGTGTGGGCAGCGCAGGGTATATCTACGTACGGGTCTCCTCTTTTATCATCGGGTATATCTTATTTGGGTATCGAGTCTCATCGCGTTATCTTCAATCTTCGGTGGTTCAGGATCTGACATCTAAGGTACCTTCGGTTAGGAAGCTGGTATCTTCGGGTAAGTAAGGTAGTGGCAGAGGAGCATCATCAGCATTTTTCCATACATCTACGAGCGGATCTATTGTACGTGGGACATTTTATCGACAAGATTCCTCGAGATATCATAGGAGAGGTGATCGGTATATATTCTTGAGATTAGGTATCGGGTTAATGCATTATCAAGCAAGGTATCAAGTGATGTTCGAGGTGGGTGTGTGATCAGTCCTTCTGGTGGAGCTGCATTCGAGTACGAGGAGAAGAGCATCTGCAATTTTGAGCTTTGAAAGGTGGATACCGTCTTTGGATAGAGGAGTTTTGTTCGAGGTGGATATATTCAAGAGAAAGATACAGATCTATCTTCGGGGTTGTAGCAAAACAAGAGGTGAGAAGAGAGGTTACTCTCCGTGACATAGAGGGGCAAGGATAAGCATGGACCGCTGGCAAGGGTCGGTCGGTCGGTCGTGTGGTCAGGATTATGGTAGAGATGCCGGTGGTGTGTCGACGTGTGATCGTCGTCAAGCGCATAACTATTCTTCCCATCGTTCTGAAGATTCAACGAGACGTCGTAACGTCGGTGGAATTGGTTCCTTTTCAAAATGTAACCGTCAAAAAACAGACATCGAGCACGATGAGATTGCGGCAACCTTGATAAATGGCCTTTCTTCTTCAAACACGAAGAAACTTCCCATGCTCAAGACTGCCCAAATGAAGGGTATCCGTGCATTCCTTAATTCCTTGGAGGCGTCCGAAGGTTCGCGCAAATTGTTTTATTCGAGACCGTATTCCATATTTCGCAGACGCAGCGGATATGCATGAAATCAGGATACACTGGCCAGTCTGTTCGTATGTCCGACGAGGACTTGTTGGATTGCCTGCTTTTTTGCGCGTTTCCTAAGCGCGAGCTGGATGGTATTGTTGCGCAGGAATCACTTTGCTCTGCTGGTCGTTCGGTTGATCCCGCTACTGATGCTGTAGACATGCCGCGGTTCGTTGGGTCTCTCTTTGACGCTATGGGTAAATTTGTGGCTGAGGCTGGATCGATTGATTCTTTCATGATTGATGGTGATGCAAACGGATCGTGGAAGCCTGCTCCAGCTCAGCTTTTTACTCGTATTGATTAGGATGAACTATCACCCGACATGGTCAGACATGACTGCATGTCTCAATTAATCTTCAACGACAAGCCATACTGTCGACCAGTGCAATTACTCTTGGTGGGACGTGAAGCGGGGGCTTGGCCGAAAACATATCACCTTCTTAACGCTGTGCAGGAGTCTATCTCTACTAATAACCTTAGCTACTCTCAATCTGGGAGTCGACGCTACCAGCAAAGTTCCTTTGTGAGTAATGGCTCTTATTTCTGTTCATCGAGAGGTACTACTGGAGTCAATCAGAACCGTGCTGGATGTACAGGTCGACTATTCAGCGGCAGACCAGCCACGGCGTTCAAAGGGTTGGAGGCACGTAACATTATGTTGGGCATAGTCATGTTCTGCTTCCGCACGCCATGACTTTTCTGAATCGGTGGTTACTCCTGTAGGACATATCAAATCTCAGGGTTTCCGTCAACACCCACATCTTCGTCCTTCGGATGATACCACCGACAGGTTTGGTGGATTCGTTTCTTCTTATGGCCCAGACGGTATTTTAGATGGTGGTATTCGAGGTGGTCGTGCCGTGTTGCATCCTACCAGTAGCAGAATATAACCGAATTCGGGATTTTCAATTGTCAATGTGGTGTTTGATTAACCTGTCGGTTTTTTCAAATGCCAACGTGGTGTTTGATCAACCTGTTTCTACAACGAAGGGGGGAAGGGATTCAACAGCGATCAGTAGTACAACTGCTGCTTTTCCGGATAAATCTACTAATGGGGGCACTCCATTGTAATTCGTAGCCACCAGGATCAATCTTGCAACGGTGCTTCTACCCAGGGTTCAATTTATGCCGATCGCCGCACTGCCAGATCAAACTGTCGTCGTTTCTTGTTCTACACTGGTATCTGTTTCTGACGACATCGCGTGGGAGGATGTGGATGTATGTTGTACGGGGTCCGATATTGGTGTGGTTATACCTGGTGTTGTTCCTTCTCCTTCTGCTGCGATGCAATTTGTTTTTGAGCAGCCGCAATGGAGGGTATGGACGTGTGTGAAGAGTCTGACGTTGGTGGTGTGGACATACCTGTTGTCGTTCCTGTTGCTGCACTGAAATTTGATTACGAAGAGATCGCGACGGGAAATGTGGATGCGTATGAGGAGTCTGACATTGTGGACATACCTGCTGCCGTCCCTTCTGTTGTACCGGTGTCTACATCTGACGAGACCACAACGAATATGGATGTATGCCACAAGTTCGAGACTTACGCGGCTTTACCTTTTGTTGCACAATTTAATCCGTTAAAGACTGCTCTTGGAAAAGAGTCTGTGTCCTCTGAACCCACTATTTTGTCGATGGATACTGAACCGGAAGTTGTTATGCTATTGCCCAAGGTTGGGCTCGAAGAACAGGTTCCTCATATTCGCGTTGGGTCTGAGAGCGGTACGAGGAGTTCAAGAGGGCAGAGTGCATGATGAACCACCGCATGATGTCAAGGAAGAAGCGTTTGTTGACGGTGCAATCGATTGCTTTGCTGGGGTAAAGGTCATGGATGCATCAACTCAAGGTTTTCTGGCCGTGTTTGCTTGTCTGGAGTCAGAATGTGGCCCTCTGAGCTTGGGCCCTCTTTTAGCCGCTTCTGACTAATGGGCATAGGCTGCACCAGGAAGAAGCTGATGGATCACTTATTCAAGTGTAAGTTTGGGAATGTGTTGTAATCTATGCGCGTGAGAGTGAAACGATGAATACCTGACCGATGTACCAAGAAATAAGCACGATAAAGAAAGAGGAAGGATGTGCAGACGCTGCGTAGATTTTCATGCGAAATTAGAAAGGTTCTCGTCCATCTTTCGCTTTGAATTTCAACCTTCAGTACAACAAGTTGTGGTTACATGATTATCACGGATGTATGGCATCGGTAGGAATTTGCCGGCATGGATTATGTTGATTTGTGGTTTCTACTTTCTTTTTCGAGTTGAGTTTTTTTCGTGGATGGTCTCCGGCTGTCCCTGTCTGTTTTTGTCGTGTTCCCCAAGTCCCTTTGGGCCTGTGGGCTCGCTCTGGGGGGGGACTGTGGTCGTCAGGGGACATCCGAGATAAATCCCCGGGTTTATCATTATTTGATTTCCATCTTGAGGGTAAACGGATACTGCTGATTGCTTTGAGATAATCGCGCACAGCAGTCAGTGGTAGGTTGGTCTGGGAGGTAATGGGCCTCCCCGAGGCTGCGGGTCGTCGATCAGCCTCGGGTCTGAGGTGCTGGGTCTATCCCCCTGCGATTGTGGGCGGGCAGGTAATACACATTATCTCTGGTGTCAACTTTCCTTATTGGGTGATTATCTCACAAGTTAAGATTGATCAAACCCGACAGCTCCTAATAGATATATGTCCGAAAGAGGTAAATTTTACATACACTTATTTTGTATTTTTTCCTGAGCGGGTTCGGTTGGTACATCCCTGGCCTCTCAAGACCTCCCGCTTGAACACCGCCTTCTTCCAATACATGCGGAACAGTTCAGCGTACCTTTGATTTTGTCCTTCACCTTGGCTTCTGTTTTCTTCATTTGTTTCTTGATTTTTCAACTGCTTTTTTTTCCTTCAAATTTGCAGGGTTACTGTACGATTATTTGTCCGTGCACGATGCGGTTTTTTTAATCGAAACCCTACGGTCCGGTTCGGTGCGGTTTTAAGAAAGCGGAAATCTCACGGTGCGGTTCGGTGCGGTTTTGAAAATAGAAAATCCTACGGTGCGCTTCGGTGCGGTTTTCAAAACTCGTAAATGCTACGGTGCGGTTCGGTGCGGATTTTAGAAATCAGGAATCCTACGGTGCGGTTTGGTGCGGTTCCCCATTGAACGGGTTTTGCTGTCATACGGTGCGGGGCCAATCCCGGTAGGAAAAACCGTATAAAACCGTATTTTCTCTACGGTGCACCGTACGGATAAACCATGCAAAACCGCTGAAACCGCGCTGAAACTGCGGATTTGTACGGTTCTCACGCTTTTTCTCGGGGCACTAACGGAACCTTTGCTTCTATACGTGCATCATATGAAAAAAGCGTACGGTTTCCGGTTTCTGACGCGTTTCCTAGGGGCATTAACGCAGTAGCGACACCGCTGCTACCGGCAGCGTATGGCTAAATCGTACAAACCCGCGGGTTCGCACGGTTTTCGTGCCAGGTACATCTTGTTTACTTTTCTACGCAACGTCAAGAGAGCAACAGCAGTCACAAACAGATTTAATAAACAATAAATGCATGGATATAAATAGGAAATACCAGGTAGGAATGACATAATAAAAAGTTGCACGATGCGTCCCGTCACAAAATGATAGAGCAGTATAGTGGAAACTACAGTAACAAATTTATAAAATAGATATGATGTTAGATCTAGCTCAAAATCCCCCACCTAAAGTAAAAATACCAACACTCACCATTATAGTGAACAGAAAATAGGACCCCTCGCAATAAAAACTCACCCATATAGTATATTACAAATACCAACAACGCAGCTTCCAAAGTTGAATATTGACCTGAAATTTGTCGAACTCACGGCTGATGCCCTTGAAATATTTTTAATAAAATATCATCCTACATTGTGTATTTACTTGCAACACACGCCACCTTTTTGCTCCATATTAAACATGAGTACCTTATTTAACATTCAACATGTTTGTGCGTTTTAACAATAATAATACAATAATAATTAAGATATGAAATACAATTAGGTCAACCAAGCTAGCGGGAACACTTTCGACACGAAGCCGTGCAGAAATCGGCATCAACCGTGCGAAAACGTGACCCTACAGCACCGTTCCGTGGCCGATAGAACCGCGGGTTTTGTACCGTTTCAAGTTAACCGCACCGTTAAATAACCGATTCAACGTTTTTTCGCTTGACGCACACGGTGCGTTGCGGTTTCGATGGCATTCGTACGGTGCGGTTGAGTGCGGTTTTTGGATAGTGTAAATCATACGGTGCGGTTCGGTGCTGTGATATATCCTACGGTTTGGTTCGGTGCGGTTTTTACATATCGTGAACCCTACGGTGCGGTTCGGTTATATTTTGTGTCCTACGGTGCGGTTCGGTGCGGTTACCCACACCGAACCGCACCGAACCGATAGGAAAACCGCACCGTGAAGAACCCTGCAAATTTGGTTCCTGCCAACCCGACATTTTTTTCTTCATTTATTCTTTTTTGCTCTATACCTTTTTGAGTTTGGTTTGTGAAGTTGAACTTGCTCCAAATTTTCGGCCTGCGAGGACAGTTGAAGTTCGTGAAACTCACACCCACACGCACGAGTTTTTGCTGGTTTGTGCCCTGCTTCACACAAGCTGTATTCGCCATTGCTCTGAGAGTGGACGTTGCCAAGGTTGAGGGGTGCTGATGCTGCGTGGCTGGAGCTCTCGCTCGAAACGCGACAAGAGCCTGACCCGTTTCACTGCCGAGTTGTTAAAAATCATATCAAAGATTTCCGAGCGCAGTTCCACCAACGTACGAATGCCGGCAACTGATTTGGAGCGGGGGCGACCCACTCGAGAGTTTCGAGCGCAGTCCCCCCCCCCACACAGCAGTGAACAGCAACGCACAGCAACGCACACACAGCAGCGATTCTACGTCACACACAGCAGTTAACAGCAACGCACAGCAACACACACGCAGCAGTGGCACTACCTCACACAGCGGTAACGCAGCAGTGCACATCAACACATCTACTCACACTTGGATACATGACTCACCTATTTTGCAACTGCCTACAGTCAGTCATCTGCAAACCCCCCGAACATCATCCGCACATATTTTCGACTATTCCTCAAAAAAAGGAAAAAGGCAAAAATGATGTACCCTGGGCTGAAAAGGCGTATACCCTTGTGTCGTTCGCATTGATATATTGCGCAAACCCTTATTTTACGGTTCTACGTCCAGTGCATTGTTGCTGCTGTCTGCTGCTGCTGCTACTGCTGCTGTTGGTGCGCCTCTCAGCTCTCTCCGCGTCCACGTCGTCATGTCGTGGGCTCTCTCCGTAACCAATACTCTGCTGCCTCCGTCCGAGCGCAGTCCGACCCCACACACAGCAAACAGCAGCAATTCACAGTAACGCACACACAGCAGCGGTTCTACGTCACACGCAGCAGCAGTGAACAGCAATGCACAGCAACGCACACAGCAGTGAACAGCAACGGACAGCAACCCTCACACGAACCGCCTCAGGAAGAGCACAAAAGCTATAAAATCGACTCGACTGACGATAAAAAGGAGGCCCAGAAGAATCCAGTCGAGAAAAAAGTCCAGTCGAAAAGGACCGTTTTAGACTGACGCTGTCCGACCGTTGTGTGTAATAATTGGCCTTGGTGGGAAAGCGTAGTATTTCCGGGCCGAATTTGATTTCATTTGGTACTGGTATTTCGGATCTTCCTACAGCAGTAGGGCTCCAGCACCTTTGGGTGACCACGGACTCTAGACTTGTTTACAAAAGAGTTAATTTGAGACAACAAGAACAAGAACAACAACAACAACAACGACAACAACAACAACAACAACAACAACAACAACAACGACAACAGGAAAACGAACTGCTATATTGCAGTAGTACTGCTGTTCATATATGCTGAGGCCCACCTGCTGATGCAAAGCGAGCACTTCTCCGCTCTGCGCCACATATTCTTGGACGCTGTCCAACTCCACCTAACGACAAAACGAAAGCCCGCAGAACAGTGAATTATTTCCATGTGTGGGATGCATAGAATTACGAGTTGCGGGCGTCTGCTACGAGTGCGTGACGCGTTTTTAATAGTGGGCACGGCAGGTCATAGACTTAATTACTTAGTTCTCGACCCCCTCGGAGGTCTCGCTCGGCATATCCTTCCCCCTCTCAGCCCTTCTCAGCCCGTAATTGCCGAAAACAAAATTAGTTGCTGGGGAAAAGAACCGTCCCGAAGTTCCTTGCCTTCCTTGCTTTCCCTATAGTAGTCTAATTCTTAGCTCTCATTCTCTGATCTTTTTACTGCTTGCTCTCTGATATTTTTATTTTGCTTTTTCAGCAACTTCTTTCTTGTACTTTTACATTTGAAGTTGGCCAATTGCTGGCTGTTGAGAGGGAATTGCTGTTGACGGCTGCAAACAATTTGAATTTGAAATTTGCCGGATCGGCAATAACAATTTGAAGTTGAAATTTGCGAAGCGGACCAAGGCTAGTGCGGGAGGAGGCTCCGCCCAACAGTGGGGGTGGTGGAGGTTCAGGATCAGGCGTGTGGACGCTGGTCGGGCAAGAACGGGACTCAGCTTCTTCTGGCAATCCTGACCGGCCGTGCCCGAGCAAGGGTTGTGACGGCTTCCTCATCGCACGAAATAGAAAAAACAGGAGTTCCCAGTACGCTGTCTGCGACACCTGCAGGAGTGACGACCCTTCCACGTGCCAAGCTTTTCATAACCTTAAAAAGAGGCACTGGGGAAGCGGCGACATCCTTCGTGTGTGTGACTGGTGTGACGCGGGCACCTGTGATTCACCTTCGATCGGCGTCCCTAACGAAGGAGCTGAGAGCTTGACGAAACGTGAGTTTCATTTCTTCGTATTGTTGGAATGTGATGTTTGCTGTCAGCTACTATACTACTGATGTTGAGAGTTTGTTCCCGTTGTCAGTGTGTTCAGCGCCGTGCGACTTAGGTAAGACACTAGATGTCAACACCCTGTATTTTCGGTAGTGCTGCGTTGAGTGTTGGCTGAGTGTGCTGCAAGTTGTGCGCAATAGACTATGTGGTTTTGGGTGTTGGTGAACTCAAGCGAATCCTGTTTCCAATAATGATGCACATTGAAATTTACATTGTTTGACCTTGTGTGCCTGTCTGCAACGTTTGCTGTAGCATGTGTGTGCTACACCAGCATGGTCGAACTACTACACGGTGTGGAAGCTGTGCTTGGGGACGCGTAGCCTGAACAAACTCAAGTTCGCCTTGGTGGTCACGGAGGGCAGTCCCGTCGTCGGGGTAAGAATGTTGTACTAGTTGTCTACGCAGTGTCGCTGCGTGCTGTGATTTCTTTTTCATGCGTACAACCACACTTTTTGTATGTACGAGTACGTGTACGGGGCAGTCCCGTCATCGGGGTGTAAGCGGGGGTTGTACAAGAAGTCTAATGGTCTATGCAGCAGTGACGCTGTGTGCTGTGATTTTTTTTCATACGTACAACCAAAATTTAATACACTTTATGTATGTACGACTAGGTCCATGCAGTGACGCTGTTTGACGTTATTTATTTTTCATACGTACAACCGCACTTTTTGTATGGACGACTACGTGGACGGGGCAGTCCCGTCATCGGGGTATAAGCGGGAATTGTACGAGTAATGGTCTAGGCTTATGAAGTGACGCTGTGTGCTGTGATTTCTTTTTCATACGTATAACCAAACACACTTCATGTATGTACGACTACGAGTACGGGGCAGTCCCGTCATCGGGGTAAGCGGGGGTTGAACAAGTGGTCCATGCAGTGACGCTTTGTGATGTGATATAAACACACTTTTTGGATGTACGACTACGACTACGTGGTATCTATAGACTACATGTAAGACGCAATGAAAACGGGCACATCCCATCAAGGGGGTCAGCCAGGGTTGTAAAAATGGTCCATGCAGTGGTAAATAACACAGCATGATACCATCAGCACCAGTCGCAGTACACACTGGAGGTTGATATATAGAATTAAACAGAAGCTGAAGTTAACCTGGGTGGTGCTGGAGAGCAGTCCCGTGATTGGGGTTAGCGAGTTGTTCATGTAGTGACGCGGTGTACTACTACTGTTACTCATTTTTCATACAACCACATAAACTATTTGTATTAACGAGTACAAGTAGGGTGCGCAACCTCTTCAGGAATCGCAGTACACGTCGGTCGTAATAGTATTGGTAGCAGCAGTAATAGAGTAGTACCGAACAATATATACAGCAGGTACTGACTCTTACCCTTCGTTGTCGGTATTCCGCCGGTAGGCCTTATATAGCAGTATACCGGGGCTTACGCTTACCAGTTGCGACTGTGAATCCCGTTCGTTCCTGTCCCAGTGGTGGTTTCATAGGTGTTAGCACATTGTGGTACCAGGCAGGGCTTTGCCCATAAACGACCGCTTTTATTACAACAGTGTTAAATTGTACGACTTCCTTTCAAACTTTGGAAACCGACGACAGCTACGTGGCCTTACTATTTTGAACATTCACTGAACGCTAGGTATTCCCATCCGTTGTTGTCGTCTGCAGAAGCCCTGCGAAGCAGCCGTCGAGGGCCGCCAAGTCGGCGAGGACATAAACACGAAGTGCACCGGCGACATCAAGGTCAGTGACCTCCTGAAGAAGGCAGGCTACCACTTGCTCGATATACATCCCGCATTCCATTCCCACAGTGCCAAGAGGGCGTTCGACATCGAGGTACGTTCTACTCTTATCTTGCGTCCTGTGTGTCACGAGTCGAGACATCCATGTCTCTTGCTCAAGACTAGGGGATTGCGTGCGGATGTAGTCTATGAAGTGCGGCTCTTCTTCCAAGTAACAAGAGCAAGTACAACAATACCACAACAATTACCAACAACGAAAGAAGGAGCTCCAATAGTTTGGATGGTTACGACGTCTGCTGGAGAGAAGTACGAATACTTTTTTACACATACTTATCGACGTCCTCCCGCTATGCTTCAACGTTTGTGGACAGATTCACAAGATCATCGACAAAAAAAAAGAGTGCAAGGTGCTGGGTACCTCCGCTGAGGAGGAGTCCAAGCAAGCCTGCATGCTCCTTCGGAAGCAATGTTGACAGCACGTTCTTTATTTATAGAACGTTAAGTTGTGGTTTCTATATACCAGCATCGTTTTTTGAGCACTATGCCTAAATGCATGCTCTTCGTCCTTCGGAATACAAATGTACTTCACATGTTTGCGGTGTGTGCGTTCAAGTTCCTGCTTCCAGCATGTTTTTTTGGCACTGCGCTCCTTTACATCTTAAGTTGTAGTTTTCCTGTCTCTATCCTTGACAAGCGCGTGCCTGGTGTTTATGCACTGCGATAATTTATTATTGATGATCGACTTAGAGAGAGCTATTAATAAGTGTACAGGTGCTACCTGAGAGGTGGAAGGATATGCCAAGCAAGTCCTCCGACGTGCCCATCATGGACTGGGCGAATGGATGATAATAACAAACTCATAATCACAATCGTCTCCATCCTTTACCGTTGAACTATATATGGACCTCTTGGCATTTTCAAGTCGCCAGTTGCGCCATTTGTGCTTCTTTTCCGCCTTTCTACTGAATGTCTACTCCTCCTTCCGCGAGCGAAGCCCTTGTATTATCATACCTACTGCTCGAACGAACGAACCTTGCGCGTTCTGTCCCGAGATTACTTGAGCCCACGAACCATGCTCTATTAGGCTCTGCATTGCGATTGCAACACTCTGAATTAAGCCAACGCATTGATGGATTCCATAGCAGTGCGGTCTCGGCGTTTAGTTGAAACCTTCTCTCACCTCTCTAAGCTCTAGATCGATGTCTCTGGCATATCCTCTCAGGTCAACACCTTGCAGCAGGGCCTGGCGGACAATATCGTCCTGTTGGAATTGCTCCAAGTCTTCGTCAATTCCATTGAAATCGATCTCCTCGCCCTCCATCATTCTCGTCAGGTGCGACGCTCGACGGGCGCACAACCAGCCAAAGTACGACCGCTGTCGTTGCGGGCAACAGGCCTCAACCGCTTTGGATACTGTAGAGAGCCGAACCAGCTTTAAACCGACCAAAGCCTGACTGCGTTTTTACGAGCAAACGAGCGAGCACTCGCAGCTTAGGTTTTCGTTGTAAAAATGAGGCTTTCGCAAATTGGGAGTAGATGCGGACAATCCCCGGTAAGAAGATACGATCTTTCGAAATAGAATATTTTTGGTTGTTGGCGTTGAGGAGGATCCGGATACGGCGGACACGGCATAGTATAATCGATGGAGGTGCAACCCTACCCTTTCGATATTGCCGACGACAACAATACGATCGGGAGGTTACAGGCAAAGGGTGCACACCCTGGTGCCTCTGGAAAATATGTGAATTGGGCGCTTACCCTGAGCTTGATGATAAGGTGTACAAGGGCTCCGCATGGGTGCCGGCATTCGACGACACCCATACTTCGGGTAGGGCAAGGCAGCACCTCGAATTGTTCGATTCAATAATTGAAAGGGTAAAAAACGTTACCACACACATAGTCTACGCGCAGAGTATGTAAGGTAATGCCAAAAGTTCGATATATACTAGCAATTGACTGCTTGCTACCGTTCCGATTCCGAGCTTGATCTACGATCTGATTATTTCGATAAGATATACAAGAGCTCCGCTCCGCGGGCGGCTGATGCCGCCCGCTACGCTCGCGCAAGGAAGAATGCAACTAAAACATGTAAATGGAGCAGAAAGAAGAGGCCTATGATTTGGTGCGAACAGTGGTCTGACAATGCCAAGAGCTGCTTGTGCAGAGCAAAAATAGCCATGTTGTGCTGTGCTGTGTGCTTGTTGTCGGTGTTACGTTCTGATCAGCAGTACGGGTGTAATTTGCGTGGGGGAAAAAACAGGGGGGCCGTGAGAGATCAAATACATGTAAAAAAGTGTATTCATAACATGTATTACACTCGGTACTGCTCTATGTTCGAAGGAAAGCATACAGCGCAGCACGACACAGCACCGCAGCGTAGGGCACGACGCCGGACCGCATGGATCCACACGGCGCTACGCTGCGCTGCTGGGCTATATATAGCTGGACTTATCTGAGCTGGGCGTGCATTTTGATCCAACACCGTAGTACCTGGTAGTATGTACAAACCTGGTATAGTAGCACCGGTACGTACTACAAGCCTCAAGGTCTTCATTGGTTCGAATCCGGGTGTCATCGGAAAAAAAAAATGATCCTCACGAAAATAATACTCCGGAGTAATAGATATCAATGTGACTTTGGGGTCTTCTAGTAGTCCGCTTATAAGCCTGGTTGTCGTTGGTTGAATCCAGGTGTCATCGGAAAAAAAAAAAATCTTCATAAGAAAATCGATATATAAGTTTATATAAAATCCTTCGTTGGTGTCAGGGATTTGGTCAGGAGCTTCTTTTTGTCTCGGCCGAAGTATGCGATTCGCGGAACTGGAATCCTCAGTCGAATATAGCTTCGTTCGAGCGCCGCCTTCGGGGGGCGGCTCCAACGCCCCTCGCCCTGCCGTGTCCGTTCCGCACATCGACGTGAACGTGGACGGATGCCGAGCGAGACAAGCGAGAAGTTGCAAAAATACCGCATGTCGAGGAGGAATTTCGGAAATTTCGGATGGATCTTAATGACTGCAACGCCTGGATGATTTACAAAATTGGCATCATTTCCAGGCGGTACGTGATGACGTTTGGAATTTTGCGGTGGCATACTCTCGAGCGTTAGTTTCTTTGCTGTACTTTTTCACTAGTTCGTTTGGTTTCTTGCTCGGCCTTTTATTGCTCTTGTATCTGCTCGTTTTGCCAGCTGGAAATTATATTTTTTAGTGTGGGTTCACCTAAAACGTGACACAAATTACCGACGATATCCAACAACTTAGTGGCACAAATTTCCGACGGCAAGACGTTTCGTGACAAAATAACTCCCGAATCATGATTATTTTCACGTAACAGAATCTCGAGACAAAACCAAGCAGGTAGAGCCATCTCTTCGGCCTTTGGCCCTGGCTTTAGCACGGCCGCTGACACTCCAGGCAGCCTCTGCTGTAGGCATGAATGAATGCGGTTGATTCGCAGCGAACTATCCCGTTGTGCTCGCTTCTATGTGGCCATTGTCCATGCCATTTCATGTCACCTTCCTTCTGTTTTGAGCTCGTCGTCGTACGGTTGAGGTACGAGGAAACCCGTACGTGCAGTGTGAGAACAGCAGTATGTACGACGAGCATGAACGCCAACTGACGACATTGGCAAACGCACAACAGCAGGTGTAGCAGCAGTAGCCGAAGGGCGAAACTTCTAGCACATACTGCAGCAACTAGTAGCAACCAGAACCACAGCAGATGGCTCAAAGTGTAGTACGAGTGCCGTTGGCAAGTTTAGTCGTACACGCATCACTCTGTCCAATATATAACAACCGTTTTATGTTCATATTGATGAAGAAAAAAATATTACATTTCCTGTAAGAATGATACGTCGTACGAGCGGACGTTCTGGTGTGCTGCTGCCGTGAGACCATCGAGCACACCGCATGTTTTACCCAAACAAGAGCCAACAAGAAGCAGGGCACAGGGGCCCCCATCACAGAGACACGTGATAATCACGGCCAGCTGTCCATCGCGTAATTGGCCGGTAGTCCGTGCTTCGGTGGGTGTATCGGAAGTCGTTCGTAGTACTGCTGTAGACCGTCGAAAAACCACGACATCCCGTTCTGGTGGCAGACTCGCCAGTAGACTCCCCAAAATGTATTTTTCTTCTCTTTTTCTTGGCCCCATGCACCCATTTCCTTTCCTTTCTCTACTTTGTTCTTTGTTTCTTTTTTCCAATTGACTTGCGTCTGTTGTGCGTATGCGTAGTGATAGATATCACGTGTAATATATACGTGGTACTCTTTCTTGGCTGGCAAGCGGTATAGTCGGTGTTTCCAGGCGCGAGTAATGAGACATATGCACCGGGATGGACCTGGCACATTGTAGACTGACTCCCGATTTCACTTTTATATGTTTCTGGTGGAGGCATGAATTGCGTCAGCCGTGATTTATGCGTGTACCATCTTGGGTTGTTTGTGTCTTTCCCTAGGGTATTCCTCAGCTCCAGAGTGACTGGAGCCTGTCTTGTGACCACGGACTTGATTATGCGAGTTAATGTGAGAACAATAACAACTGAAATATTGCCTGTTTCTTGACCTTTCGGCTGCTTTCAGCAAATTTGGTTTTTCTGCCAACACGATTGTGAACTCTTTCGCGATTTTTTCTTCTTATTTGTGGTAGTAAGTTGAATTTCCTACCATTTGCCGCTAATTTGCCGCCTGTGCATTAGTTGCGGAACGGTCCAGCTTTAGCTTTTCTTTGATTCGCACCATTTGTTTTGCACTTGACGAAGCTTCATCGGCTGATATCTAGGCTTGGCTTATCAGCTCCACACCGCCCAGCACCCCATCGCAGCGCTATAGCTCACAGCAACGAAGCGCCGTGCAGTGCCCTGCGATGCCCCGCTATGCTTTGCCGTGCTCTGCCGTCGCGGTCGTTCGTTATTCATGATATCTAAAACTCCGCGTACGCTGATATTTAGGTATTTGGCGCTTTATTCTATATCGCGTCAACCATCGTAATATCATACAATGTGGGGGAGGGAATGTAATCTCTATGCAAAGATCCTGTTTTGTTTTCATCAATGGTCGGCCGGCCGCCCCGGTGGTCTAGTGGTTTTACCCTCGAATACTACTAGCATTTGGTTGTCCTTGAGCTCGACACCCACCACGATGAGATTAGACTTTATTTGCGAAAATGCAAAAAAAAGGGATCAACTGCTGAGAGCGCCTAGCAGCGTTGGTAGGTACAATTCGACGCGAGTCGACGAGGGAAGAAAATGATGGATTCTCCTCGCGGTAAAACTGAAAGCACGTGCCGAAGTGGGGAGGGAGGAGGAGGGCCCGCTATGTGACCCCGGATCTGAGTTACTACTGGGAGGGAGCGCGAGAATGGTGCGGGGATAACAAATGGGATGAAGAAAAAAAAATGTTGCAAAGGTATATTATTATTACTACCAGTAAATAATATGTCAGTCTCTAGGAAATACGCACGGCGCTATCAGCAGTCGTCATGGTAGAGACACTCCGGATATTATGTATCGAGGGGACGCGTCCGATTTCGACAACGTGAAAGCACCCACGAAGCAAAGACAGCAGACACACATATCCCGCCTTCCCGAGAAAAAACAGAGAAGAAGCGCTACGCCAACCTCCCGTACGAGCAAAGCCACCGCCGCACCTATCTTGGACAACACCGCCGCAACGAGAGATCGCCCTCCTCTTCTACGTTTTCCTCCTCGCCTGCGACCACGCAGACCAATCAATGCGACAGTCTTCACGTAACAAACAAAACAATCTTCTTCCAAAACCTCGCTGGCTGACATGGCCCCATGTCGACGTTTGATGCAAACCGACTTTGCACCCTGTCGACTTCGAACCTCCATTGCCACGGGGACAGCAGTGCAGTCTCTTCATTAATGCCAAGGCCTCTTTCGTTTCGCCTAGAGGCGACGCAGGTTCTCAATAACACTATTTTCGGTATTTTTGTTTGATAGACGCCAACTTTTACTTGACGGCTTATTTAACAGTGTGTTTCGCCTATCCTTGCCTTCTTGTTGTATAATATTACGTTTTTCTTCTGTCAAAGCATGACTTTCATAATTCCGTGTTCGTATTAAACTCTTGGCATTACTTTAAAGTTCAATGCATGGCAAATCGGACAGCTACACCTTAAGTTGTCGAAGTGCTGCCCTGCCCTACCCGAAGCATGGGCGCCGGCGAATGCCGGCGCCCATGCGGAGCCCTTGTATTTGTTAAAAAATAGTACTGGTAGATACCACTGATGCTGTGACATTGCGGTTCCTAGTGCAGACTGTCCGCTTATAATCCTGGTGGTCTTGGCTGGTTCGAATCCGGGTGTCATCGGAAAAAAAAAACGATCCTCATGCAAAACGAAAGATAAACAATGTGACTTTGTGGTCTAGCAGATAGACTGTCCGCTTATAAGCCTGGTTTTCGTTGGTTGAATCCAGGTGTCATCGGGAAAAAAAATGATCCTATTAAAAGAAAATCGGCATATATTTTATGTAAAAATTGAAAAACGTCAGCTGTGAGTACGACCGATTGAACGGTTGAAACTCAACCTTGCAAACTGCGTGGTTCATCTATACGTTTCGTTAATATACAGTAGTAGCACATTCAAAAAAAGTACTGGTAAATACCACTGCTGCTGTGACATTGTGGTCTAGTTGGTAGACTGTCCGTTTATAATCCTGATGTTCGCTGGTTCGAATCCGGGTGTTACCGGAAAAAAATGATCCTCATGAAAAATCGAAATTCAAATTTTATTCGCCAAAAAAAATAACAATAGATATAAATGTGAATTTGTGGTCTAGTAGATAGACTGTCCGCTTATTATAAGCTTGGTCTTCGTTTGTTCGAATCTGGGTGTCATCGGAAAAATAGGGCAGACGACTGAAAGCGGTATACCGCCACCATTCCACGCCACCGATCCGCGACACTGATCGGTCAACTCAGCCTCGTACCGGTTTTTGACACCAACTCCTTGCGGTATATCGTACCGCGGCTTCTCAGCTCGGCCGTCACCGCTTCCTGACGCGACCCATAACGCTTTCTGTCGCAAAATACACCATGCGGTACGACTTTACCCCAGGCTCTTCGCGACCCATAGCCTTTCAATTTCCGACCGAATCTCAACCATGGGCACAACGTCATGTAGCATCCATAGAACGACGCGCTTTCATATTCCTTCATATATTCGGATTCCTTTAGAGTTATGCATGTTGTTGTTGTTCTCACATTAACTCGAATGATCAAGTCCGCGGTCACAGGACAGGCTCCAGTCACTCTGGAGCTAAGGAATACCCCAGGGAAAAAACACAAACAAACCAAAGGTGGTACACGCATATATCACAGCTGACGCAGTTCATGCCTCCACCAGAAACATATAAAAAGTGAAATCTGGAGTCAGCCTACGATGTGCCAGGTCCATACTGGTGCACACGTCTCACTACTCGCACCTGGAAAAAACGACTATATACCGCTTGCCACCCAAGAACAACTACCACGTAAATATTGCACGTAGTACCTATCACTACGCATACGCACGACAGGCGCAAGTCAATCGGAAAAAAGAAACAAAGAAAAGAAAAGAAGATAAAGGAAAATAAAAGAAAAGAAAGCAAAAAACGAAAAACGAAAGAAACGAAAAGAAAAGAAAAGAAAAGAAAAGAAAAGAAAAGAAAAGAAAAGAAAAGAAAAGAAAAGAAAAGAAAAGAAAAGAAAAGAAAAGAAAAGAAAAGAAAAGAAAAGAAAAGAAAAGAAAAGAAAAGAAAAGAAAAGAAAAGAAAAGAAAAGAAAAGAAAAGAAAAGAAAAGAAAAGAAAAGAAAGAAAAGAAAAGAAAAGAAAAGAAAAGAAAAGAAAAGAAAAGAAAAGAAAAGAAAAGAAAAGAAAAGAAAAGAAAAGAAAAGAAAAGAAAAGAAAGAAAGAAAGAAAAGAAAAGAAAAGAAAAGAAAAGAAAAGAAAAGAAAAGAAAAGAAAAGAAAAGAAAAGAAAAGAAAAGAAAAGAAAAGAAAAGAAAAGAAAAGAAAAGAAAAGAAAAGAAAAGAAAAGAAAAGAAAAGAAAAGAAAAGAAAAGAAAAGAAAAGAAAAGAAAAGAAACGAAAAGAAAAGAAAAGAAAAGAAAAGAAAAGAAAAGCAAGAAAAGACAAGACAAGAGGAAGCAAGGAAAGGAAAAGAGAAAAAATGTCATACTAGCAGACCCTAGGAACTGACTAAAGCCGGTATTGGGCTCATAGAGGGTATCAAGTGCATCATCAATGGCCCTGGGGAGAGAACGCAACAAGGCGACGAAGTCAGGGCGGTCTTACGCTATCTTGTGACGGCCATTGGAAGGCCCACAAATTTCAAGACGATGATGGCCACACCCTGAATTCAGTCTCTTGAGCAGGACGCCCCCCCTTCCCCCCCCCCCCGTTCCCCCCTCCCCCCCCCCCCCCCTCCCCCCGGCCGCTTAGAGATGCCGACGGTGGATGGCGCTGCCGCAGCCTTTGCGCGTCGCTAGGCAGCTTTGCGTCTCTCCGTCTCATGCCAACTCCGCATGAACAACTCGGCTCCCTCATCTACTCGTCGAAACCATCTGCCGGCCTCCTGAGCAGCCTTTCGCCACCCTTCGAATTTCATTCCAAAGACCGACATATCCTCCTTCAGATGAGCCATCCAGTCCTTCTCTTGCCCCCCTGAGTAGCCCTTACCCCCAACAAGCTCCCCAAACATCACCCTCTGAGGCAGACGCTCCTCCCCCATACGTGCTACGAATCCCGCAAACAATATCCTCCGTTTGCGCACTATCGCCTCTATGCTCTCGGAAGTTGTCTTGGCAAGCGCGTCGGCGTACGATAAGGTGTGGTCGTCGCGCTTCCGTTTCCGCCGTCCGAGGCATCGGACGAGCATTGAGTGGTGGACCCGTCGTAGCCTGTCATGGTCAGTCTTGTTCGGGCTCCACGTCATGCAACCGTAAAGTAGTGTCTCGACCACCTCGGCCTTCAGCAACCACACCTTCAACCGTAAGCGCACACCCGGGCGATCATAGATTTCCATATTGTACCTGAAGCACGCCCAGGCCCTCTGAAGACGCCGCGTTATTTCAATGCTAAGGTCGCTGTCTGCGGTGATAGCCCCGCAAAAGTACACAAATTCGATTGTTTATTTGTATACCTGGCCGACTGCAGTGATTGTGAACGACACCTTCCGCCCGCCTTTGGTTTGCATGCACATGATCTCTGTTTTCGCCTCGGAGACCGTAAGCCCGAACGCCGAGCACGCAGTCACGATCACCATCATCATCCTCTCCAGCCCTTGTGATGATCGCGATACGATGCCCGCATTGTCCGCGTACAGCATACCCCACAGTCTCTGCACCTCCTCCTCCTTCCCCCTCCGCCCGTCGACTTTGCCTTACGTCAAGTGCCCTTCTTCTCGCCTTTCTCCTTCTTTCGCTGGAGCTGCACCATGTTGTCCGTGATGGCTGCATCAGCGAGGAAACGTTTCTCGGCCCCACGCAGTACCGCCGTGAAAAACATGCTGAACAGCAGTGGCGCGAGCACGCATCCTAGCCTGAGACCTTGCCTCACGTCCAACTTATCCGAGCACTCTCCATCATCCAACCGCACGCATGCTTGCTTGCCGTCGTGGAATTGGCGGATGACGGCGAGCATTCTCGGTGGCACGCCAAAACAAGCCAAGGACATCTTACAGAGGGGTTTGGTTGACGGAGTCATATGCTTTGGTGAGGTCGATAGAGCACAAGTACACGGGGGTGTCCTCCTTCCGCGCCAGTTCCTGCAGTCATCGTACTACGAACATCATGTCAACCGTCGAGCGTAGGGGTCTGAGCCCACACTGTTCCTCCGGCAGACTGTTCTCGCGTTCGCAATAGTCACTCAGACGACCCGCGATGTCTTTGAGGAGTACTTTGCCGGCGTGAGCCACAAGGGAAATGCCACGATAATTGCCACACTCAGTCCGATCTTTCTTCTTGTAGAGCACCTTGATCGGTGCATCTTTCCATTGTTGCGGCACGCCACCTCCCCTCCACACAGCGACGATGATATCGTGGAACTTTCCGAGAGTGTTCACTTCTCCTTTGTCGGCCAAAACCTTCAAGAGGTCGGCCGGGAGATCATCGGGCCCTACCGCTTTTCGGTTCACCAACGCACGGATCGTCTCCTCTACTTCGTACCTAGACGGGACATCATCAAGGGGTCTGCACGGGGGCCACTGCTTAAACTCGTCCACAATGCTCGGGTCAAGGGTCGGCGACTTGGTGTTGAGCAGTTTGTAAAACCACCTCACCCACCGCTGGCAGATGAGGACATTGTCCCGCAGCAATCGACCTTCCTCGTCCTTGATGTACTCCGAGTTAAACGTCCGCTTCCCTTCCACATCCATCCCCTTTAGGTATTGGTAGCAGCCAAATTGATCACCTTCTCGGATACGCCCTTTGATTCGGCTAACGTAATCTTCGAAGAACCTCTGTACAGCTTCCGCCCGCGAGCGTTTCAGCTGTTTGGTGGTCGCCTTCAAGGCTCGCCGTAGACCACGATCGTTTGGAGAAGAACGGACCCGTTTCCTCGCGTCTTCCCTATCCTGTCATCGTGCATTCAACCGTTGTCTCCTCGGTCGCACACCAGCCCCTCGTTACTTGTTTGCGCCGAATAGGGGGCGCTATGCCGGCCGCATTCGACAGTAGCGTCTCGGTTAGTACTGAGGTCATGTCATCAACGCTTCCGGCATTAGTACCGGGTATCGGGGAGGCAGGATTGGCTGCTATCGCTTCTTGGAAATTGATCCGGAGATGCGGGTCCGCCATTAATCTTGGTAGATCAATAGCTCGCCGGTTTTAATGACTCTCTTCGGACGATTTGGTGCGAGATGCGGCTCAAAAGGCGAATATTTCCGGATACGAGGTTATGGCCTGACTCAGCGTTCTCCCTGGGTGGGGTCTGCACAGTGACATTACGTATCAATCGTCTATCCACTTGCCGTGTCAGCATGTAGTCAAGCCTGTACTGGGCCTTTCCTCGGTTAGGACTCTGAAACGTGTACGATATACCACGGGCAGGTGTAACATAGTACGTGTTGAGGAGGGCGAGTTTGTTATCAGTTGCATGAACCAATAGTCCCTCTCCGTTGTCGTTCAGTTCGTCACGTCCGTATGCACCCAATACCTTGCTGTCGGTCAACCCGATCCCTCTCGTGCCTGTACGAGCATTTGCGTCCATCGGGACAAGGAGATGGTCCCCACTGGGTACCCCCTTGACCACCTTGTCAAGTGAACTCCAAAAGCAATCATTTTTGTTGGTACTCTTGTTGAGAGTGGGAGCATAGCCTACAATGAAAGACACACCGTTAGATTTCCCTTTGAGTTGGATGCGAACCTTCATCAATTTGCACTCAACCGCGACGTCGCCCTTATCCATCCCTACCACGATAGACTCTCTAACAGCTAAGCCTACCCCGTGGTTCCCCTTCTTATCGTGCTTTCCTCCGTCTGCTCCTGAGCAAAACACAACATACCCCGCCGCCGTGAAAGCACTTTGTCCATCGCGCCTCACCTCCTGCAATCCTATTTCATCACAACTTGCGTCCTCGCAAGTCTTCAGTATCACCTCGGGTTGGCCTATGCCGTTCGTGCCCTTGAAAGCATGTGTGCGAACGTTGTACGTACCCACGACGAGTTCCCCTGCTCTCGACCTAGCCTTTGCACTTGCGGGTGTTTTCTGAGCAGCCCTTCGAAACCTCCTGCGTCTCCTCCTCTTCTTCCGAGCATCCGATTCCCTCCATTCCACCCTCCACTTTTCCCAGACAGGGTGTTTCCCCCTCTCCGTCTCCCTTCGCCCAGCCCGGTTCTTGCCTATAAGTACCAACGTGAAGGGGGCAGCAGTCCCGACACGCCACGTCCATCTCCTTCTCGACTTTGGTGCTTACTCACGTGGGTTCGATCCTCTCTTCTCTGTTCGATACGAGCCCCACGCTTTCCGCGGCGGTGATGCGACACTGCGTCCGCAGGCAAGGCTGCTGCGTTTAAAAACTCCGCATATACTTACCCCCAACGAATCTCACTCTTTCGACACTCAATAACCCATCTTCCTCGCCTTGGCAAAATGCTTCTAAACCGGAGCATGCATCCATACCTCTTGTGCCTTCGGCTAAACACACCTACCTGACCATGTCTGTGTCGGGAGACTGACTGCATGGCTACGAAACTACATGTAGAAGGCTACATGTACAAGTCTACATGTAATATACTCCCGATATTTTCGCGGTCCACATTTCAATAGTCGAAAGCCGTTGTTTCCTACATAACCAGCAGTGTACGACCACACAGATGGCTCCACCACTCAAGAACCTCCTATTTTTGTTTTAATAGGTTTTAGGGTATGGGTAGTGTATTATGGGTTATTTTCCGGGCATCTCAAGTGTGCCCAAGTTCTTGACTACCAAGTTTAAGTGGTGGCGTCTTCTCCTTGCGTGGATTTCAACATAATGCGGTGTACGAACTCGCAAGGTGGATGGCGGACGTCACCGGGTGTATGTGTGGGCCAACAAGATCGTTCGCATGTAGCAGGACCGTCAATCCCTCTTTGTTGCCGCAGTCTTTTCCCCGCCATCCATCCATACCTAACCCAATACTGGAGCCTGTCCAGTGACCACGGACTTGATTATGCAAATTAATGTGAGAACAACAACAACAACAATGGTACGTGTACGTGGGGTGTGCGAGCTCTACGTATGATGCGAGCTGTGTATGGTTGAGCAGCGATTCGTGTTGTGTGCGGAAGGGGTATTGCAATGATTGCTCTGAAGGGATCCGAATATATGAAGGAATATGAAAGCGCGTCGTTCTATGGATGCTGCATGACGTTTTGCTCATGGTTGAGATTCGGTCGGAAATTATAAATCTATGGGCTGCGAAGAGCCTGGGGTAAAGTCGGTCCGCATGGTGTATTTGCGGCAGAAAGCGTTATGGGTCGCGTCAGGAAGCGGTGACGGCCGAGCTGAGGAGCCGTGGTACGATGTACCGCAAGGAGTTGGTGTCAAAAACCGGTGCGAGGCTGAGTTGACCAATCAGCGTCGCGGACGGGTCAAAAACCTGGGTGTATTCTGCTGTACCGCACGGTGGCGCGGAATGGTGGCGGTATACCGCTTTCTGTCGGCTGCCCCAAAAAAATAATTCCCATAAAAAAAACGATACCAGATATACATAAATATATATAAAATCATCCCTTGAATATCGAGTCATTCCTTGGTGTCATGGACTTTGGTCAGGAGTTTTTTGTCTCGGCCTAAGTATGCGATTGGCGGAACTGGAATTCTCGGTCGAATATGGCTTGGTTCGAGCGCCGCCTTCGGGGGGTAGCTCCAACGCCCCTCGCCCTGCCGTGTCCGTTCCGCACATCGACGTGAACGCGGACGGGCGCCGAGCGAGACGAGCGAGTGTCGAGGAGGAATTTTGGAAAATTGGTTGAATCTTAATGGCTGCAACGCCTGAATGATTTACAAAATTGGCATCATTTCCAAACGGTACGTGATAATGTTTGGAATTTTGCGGTGGCATACTCTCGAGCGTTAGTTTCTTTGCTGTACTTTTTCACTAGTTCGTTTGGTTTCTTGCTCGGCCTTTTATTGCTTTTGTTTCTGCTCGTTTTGCCAGCTGGAAATTATATTTTTTAGTGTGGGTTCACCTGAAACGTCACACAACTTACCGACGATATTCAACAACTTCGTGACACAAACTACCGACGGCAAGACGTTTCGTGACAAAATAACTCCCAAATCATGATACTTTCACGTAACAGAATTTCGAGACAAAACCAAGCAGGTAGAGCCGTCTCTTCGGCCTTTGGCCCTGGCTTTAGCACGGCCGCTGACACTCCAGGCAGCCTCTGCTGTAGGCATGAACGAATGCGGTTGATTCGCAGCGAACTATCCCGCTGTGCTCGCTTCTATGTGACCATTGTCCATGCCAATTCATGTCACCTTCCTTCTGTTTTGAGCTCGTCGTCGTACGGTTGAGGTACGACGAAACCCGTACGTGCAGTGTGAGAACAGCAGTATGTACGACGAGCATGAACGCCAATTGACGACATTGGCAAGCACAAAACAGCAGGTGTATCAGCAGTAGCCGAAGGGCGAAACGTCTAGCACATACTGCAGCAACAAGTAGCAACCAGAACTACAGCAGATAGCTCAAAGTGCAGTGCGAGTGCCGTTGGCAAGTTTAGTCGTACACGCATCACTCTGTCCAATTATATTATATATAACAGAATTTCGAGACAAAACCAAGCAGGTAGAGCCGTCTCTTCGGCCTTTGGCCCTGGCTTTAGCATGGCCGCTGACACTCCAGCCAGCCTCTGCTGTAGGCATGAACGAATGCGGTTGATTCGCAGCGAACTATCCCGCTGTGCTCGCTTCTATGTGGCCATTGTCCATGCCATTTCATGTCACCTCCTGTTTTGAGCTCGTCGTCGTACGGTTGAGGTACGAGGAAACCCGCACGTACTCGGTGAGAACAGCAGTATGTACGACGAGCATGAACGCCAACTGACGACATTGGCAAACACACAACATCAGGTGTATCAGCAGTAGCCGAAGGGCGAAACGTCTAGCACATAATGCAGCAACAAGTAGCAACCAGAACTACAGCAGATAGCTCAAAGTGCAGTGCGAGTGCCGTTGGCAAGTTTAGTCTTACACGCATCACTCTCAAGAGCCAACAAGAGGCAGGGCAGGGGCCCCCAACACAGAGACACGTGACAACCACGGCCAGCTGTCGATCGCGTAATTGGCCGGTAGTCCGTGCTTCGGTGGGTGTATCGGAAGTCGTTCGTAGTACTACTGCTGTAGACCGTCGAAAGACCACGTGACATGTGACATCCCGTTCTGGTGGCAGCCTCGCCAGTAGACCCCCAAAACATTATTTTTCTTTTCTTTTTCTTGGCCCCATGCACCCATTTCTTTTCCTTTCTTTTCTTTGTTCTTTATTTCTTTTTTCCAATTGACTTGCGTCTGTTGTGCGTATGCGTAGTGATAGATACTACGTGTGATATATACGTGGTAGTCTTTCTTGGGTGGCAAGCGGTATAGTCGGTTTTCCCAGGCGCGAGTAATGAGACGTATGCACCGGGATGGACCTGGCACATCGTATACTGACTCCCGATCTCACTTTTATATGTTTCTGGTGGAGGCATGAATTGCGTCAGCCGTGATTTATGCGTGTACCACCTTGGGTTGTTTGTGTTTTTCCCTAGGGTATTCCTCTGCTCCAGAGTGACTGGAACCAGTCCTGTGACCACGGACTGGATTGTGCGAGTTAATGTGAGAACAATAACAACTGAAATATTGCCTGTTTCTTGACCTTTCAGCTGCTTCCTGCAGATTTGGTTTTTCTGCCAACACGATTTTGAACCTTTTCGCGAATTTTTATATTTTTTTTCGTCTAGTAAGTTGATTTGCCGCTAATTTGCCGCCTGTGCATTAGTTGCGGAACGGTCCAGCTTTAGCTTTGCTTTGATTACCACCATTTGTTTTGTAGTTGGCGAAGCTTCATCGGCTGAGATCTGGGCTTGGCTCATCAGCTCCACACCGCCCAGCACCCCATCGCAGCGCTATAGCTCACAGCAACGAAGCGCCGTGCAGTGCCCTGCGGCTCAGCTCAGCAGCGCACCGCAGCGCAGCGCTAGCTCAGCAGAGCGAAGCGCTATGCTTTGCCGTGCTCTGCCGTCGCGATCGTTCGTTGTTCATGATATCTAAAACTCCGGTAGGCTGATATTTAGGTATTTGACGATTTATTCTATATCGCGTCAACCATCGTAATATCATACAATATGGGGGAGGGAATGTAATCTCTATGCAAAGATCCTGTTTTGTCTTAATCAATTGTCAGCCGTCCGCCCCGGTGGTCTAGTGGTTTTACCCTCGAATACCTCCAACGTTTGGTTGTCCTTGAGTTTGACACCCACCACGATGAAATATGACTTAATTTGCAAAAATGCAATAAAAAAAAGAGATCAACTGCTGAGAGCGCCTGCTAGGTACAATTCGACGCGAGTCGACGAGGGAAGAAAATGCTCGATTCTCCTTGCGGTAAAAATGAAGGCACGTGCCGAAGTGGGGAGGGAGGAGGAGGGCCCGCTATGTGACCCCTGATGATCTGAGTTACTACTGGGAGGGAGCGCGAGAGTGGTGCGGGGATAACAAATGGGATGAAGAAAAAAAAATGTTGCAAAGAAAGGTATATGATTATTTCTACCAGTAAATAATATGTCAGTCTCTGGGAAATACGCACGGCACCATCAGCAGTCGTCATGGTCGACACTTCGGATATTATGTATTGAGGGGACGCGTCCGATTTCGACAACGTGAAAGCACCCACGAAGCAAAGATAGCAGACAAACATATCCCGCCTTCTCGAGAAAAAACAGAGAAGAAGCGCTACGCCAACCTCCCGTACGAGCAAAGCCACCGCCGCACCTATCTTAGACAACGCCGCCTCAACGAGAGATCGCCTTCCTCTTCTTCGTTTTTCTCCTCGCCCGCAACCACGCAGACCAATCAATGCGACAGCCTTCACGTAACAAACAAAGCAATCTTCTTCCAAAACCTCGCTGGCTGACATGGCCCCATGTCGACGTTTGATGCAAACCGACTTTGCATCCTGTCGACTTCGAACCTCCATTGCCACGGGGACAGTTGCAGTCTCTTCATTAATGCCAAGGCCTCTTTCGTTTCGCCTAGAGGCGACGCAGGTTCTCAATAATACTCTTTTCGGTATTTTTGTTTAATAGACGCCAACTTTTACTTGACGGCTTATTTAACAGTGTGTTTCGCCTATCCTTGCCTTCTTTGTTGTATAATATTACGTTTTCTTTCTGTCAAATCATGACTTTCAAAATCCCATGTTCGTATTAAACTCTTGGCATTACTTTAAAGTTCAATGCATGCCAAATCGGACAGCTACACCTTAATTTGTCGAAGTGCTGCCCTGCCCTACCCGAAGCATGGGCGCCGGCGAATGCCGGCACCCATGCGGAGCCCTTGTATGTAACAAAAATAGATACTAAAATGGAGCAAAAAATCAAAGAAAAGCTGGACCGTTCCGCAAGTAATGCACGGAGGCGGTGTCCAAGTGGGCCTCCCGGAAATGCCACAGGGGTGCACCAACCGAGCACTTTCAGCAGAAAGATATCTATAAGTACAAGGGCTCCGCATGGGTGTCGGCATTCGCCGGCACCCATGCTCCGGGTGGGGCAGGGCAGCATTTCGACTTGTTCGATTCAATATTTGATAGAGAGTAAAAACCGTTACCATACAACACACAGTCTACGCGTGTAGAACGTAAAGCAATGCCAAGCGATATAGACTAACAGTGGACTACTTACTACAACTGTCGTTTCCTTCGTTTCGCCGTTTCTAGCGTGAATCCGATTCCGAGCTTCATCATATATATTTCGATCGGATGAATCCGAGCCCACGCAGACTGACCCTCTAGTCTGGCCTCGAAGAGACGTTTCGAGTGCGTTTTTTGACGTTTCGACTCAACGAAGCATTCAGGGCCAGCAGAGGGATGGCCAAATGTTTGCTGAATGTTCTCTACGTAGCAACTCACAGGCGCGCACGTAGTCAGCTTCTTCTGCTACTACATGCATGATACCATAATATAATACGCGCCATCGGAGTATCACACACAGCTCGCAAAGACGAGTTTCGACAAAATCATCGATCTCACAGCAGATGGAGTGTATTTTTACTTTGATAATATCTAGATCCGAGGCTCGCAGACCGACCGTGTCTCTGTGTGCGTATAGAGTGATCGTGGAGAGACTTGCTGACGGTAATCTAGGCGTGAAACACAGTGTCGCTGCTTTCGTCATTCAATTCCTCGAAAGCTACTGCAATAATGCTGCTACTTGTTGCTGTAGGCCTGTCTCGCCTGGTCAATAGAGTATTAGTAGTACGCGATAGCACTGAACAGGGAGTTTGGTAGCCAAGAATTTCAGGCTCGATCAAGTTTTAGACGAAAGTAAATATAATTAAACCATTCTTTGTTTCAGGGATTCGGTCAGGAGCTTTTTCTCGTTTCGGCCAAAATATGCGATTCGCGGAACTGGAATTTTCGGTCAAATAGCTTCGTTCGAGCGCCGCCTTCGGGGGGCGGCTCCAAGGCCCCTTGCCCTGCCGTGTCCGTTGCGCACATCGACGTGAACGCGGACGGATGCCGAGCGAGACAAGCGAGAAGTTCTAAAAATACCGCATGTCGAGGAGGAATTCCGGAGATTTTGATTGTATCTTGATGTCTGCGGCCCCTGGATGATTACAAAATTGGCATCATTTCCAAACGGTGGTTAGTTGCTATTGTAATGTTTTGCATTTTGCGGTGGCATACTCTCGAGCGTTTGTTTTGCTTGACGTCTGCAGGGCTTGAACGAATGAAACACGTAAAAGTCTTCGGGGGGCGCTTCCAACCGGCAAAAGTCTTCGGGGGGCGGCTCCAACGCCCCTCGCCCTTCCTTATCCGTTGGGCACCTCGACGTGAACGCGGATGCATGCTGAGCGAGACAAGGGAGAAGTTGCAAAAATATTGTATTTTGATGAGGTAATCTTGCGACTTCGGTTGTATCTTAACGTCTTCAGCGTCTGGATGATGTCCAAAATTGGCATCATTTCCAAACAGTAGGTCGTTGCTAAACTTTTGAATTTTGCGGTGGTATTCTCTCGAGCGTTTGTTTTGCTTGACGTCTGCAGGGCTTGAGCGCGTGTTATAATACCAGTTACACTGATCGTTGATGTTTCATCGAGTGTTGCTAACTCACGCTCTCGCGCTATCCGCAAATCAATTAGTGCACAACAAGACGAAAAATTATACGAGTACGCACTCGGGGGGATTCGAACTCACGAAGCTGATCTATACCTGCCTGTACCAGGCTCGAGGATATCACCTGATACGCCACCGGGGCAGTGAGTGATATAGAGCCGGTCGCCCCGCTGGTGGTCTAGCGGGGTTACACTCGAATATTACCACTATTAATACTAGCGTTGGTCCTTGAGGTAAACAACCACCGTTGTGAGCTTTGTTGGCTTTATTTATTTGAAGAAATAAATGGGAAAAGAAAATGGATCAACTAACTGCTGAAGCGCACGCAAGACTAAACGAGGAGGGGGTAGTAGTGATCACGATTACTGCGGCGCCAGGAAAAGCCACACAACAAGCAGCATTGCGAGTGGCTGCGTCCCCGGAGCCTCGCGGGTTGTATTATACAAGTTCCTCCTGTTGTTAAGCTGCGCCACTCGAAGGTGGTGGTAAGCAGACAGTAGAATGGCGTGCTTTGTTGTTGCTGTGGTTCCTGACTCCGTTGCTGTGGTCGTTTGCCGGACAAGTGCAAGCGGTCGTGTGTTGATACGTAACTGACGAATAAGTTTGTGTTGCTTCGTACTTGACGTGCTCCTTATTGCTGCCGATTGGTGATTGATCATTTCTTGTAGTGTTTTTTTTCTTGGCACACTTCTACTTTTCAGCTTCTGGACATACACGCCGTGGTCACAGGTGTCGTCCTTCCCTCCCCCCCCCCGGTTATAGCCTTCATTTTGTTTTGGCGCATAGGGTTCAGCACCCACTGATCGTCGATTTTTCATCGAGTGTTGCTGACTCACGCTCTCGTGCTTTCCGCAAGTCAATTAGTACACAAGACGACAAATTATACGCGTACGCACTCGAGGGGATTCGAACTCACAAAGCTGACCCACACCAGGCGCGAGGATATCACCTGATACGCCACCGGGGCAGTGAGTGATATAGAGCCGGTCGCCCCGGTCGTCTAGTGGGGTTACACTCGAATACTACTACTATTAATTCTAGCGTTGGTCCTTGAGGTAAACAACCACCGTTGTGAGCTTTGTTGGCTTTATATATTTGAAGAAATAAATGGGAAAAGAAGGAGCTAACTGCTGAAGCGCACGCATGACTAAACGAGGAGGAGGTTGTGGTGATTACGACTACTGCGCCCGGAAAAGCCACACAGCAAGCAGCATTGCGAGTGGCTGCGTCCCCGGAGCCTCGAGGGTTGTATTATACATGTTCCTCCTGTTGTTAAGCTGCGCCACTCGAAGGTGGTGGTAAGCAGACAGTAGAATGGCGTGCTTTGTTGTTGCTGTGGTCCCTGACTCCGTTGCTGTGGTCGTTTGCCGGTCAAGTGCAAGCGGTCGTGTGTTGGTACGTAACTGACAAATAAGTTTGTGTTGCTTCGTACTTGGCGTGCTCCTTATTGCTGCTGATTGCTGATTGATCATCTCTTCTAGTGTTTTTTCTTTTTTTTTGGCACATTTTTTTTGGCACACTTCTACTTTTCAGCTTCTGGACATACACGCCGTGGTCACAGGTGTCGTCCTTACCTCCCCCCCCGGTTATAGCCTTCATTTTGTTTTGGTGCATAGGGTTCAGCACCCACTGATCATCGATTTTTCATCGAGTGTTGCTAACTCACGCTCTCGCGCTTTCCGCAAGTCAATTAGTACACAAGACGACAAATTATACGAGTACGCACTCGGGGGGATTCGAACTCACAAAGCCGACCCATACCAGGCTCGAGGATATCACCTGATACATATGCCATCGGGGCAGTGAGTGATATAGAGCCGGTCGCCCCGGTCGTCTAGTGGGGTTACACTCGAATACTACTACTATTAATTCTAGCGTTGGTCCTTGAGGTAAACAACCACCGTTCGTTGTGAGCTTTGTTGGCTTTATATATTTGAAGAAATAAATGGGAAAAGAAGGAACTAACTGCTGAAGCACACGCATGACTAAACGAGGAGGAGGTAGTGGTGATCACGACTACTGCGCCCGGAAAAGCCACACAACAAGCAGCATTGTGAGTGGCTGCGTCCCCGGGGCCTCGAGAGTTGAATTATACAAGTTCCTCCTGTTGTTAAGCTGCGCCACTCGAAGGTGGTGGTAAGCAGACAGTAGAATGGCGTGCTTTGTTGTTGCTGTGGTTCCTGACTCCGTTGCTGTGGTCGTTTGCCGGACAAGTGCAAGCGGTCGTGTGTTGGTACGTAACTGACAAATAAGTTTGTGTTGCTTCGTACTTGGCGTGCTCCTTATTGCTGCTGATTGCTGATTGATCATCTCTTCTAGTGTTTTTTTTTCTTGGCACACTTCTACTTTTCAGCTTCTGGACATACACGCCGTGGTCACAGGTGTCGTCCTCACCTTTCCCCCCCCCGGTTATTGCCTTCATTTTGTTTTGGCGCATAGGGTTCAGCACCCACTGATCGTCGATTTTTCATCGAGTGTTGCTAACTCACGCTCTCGCGCTTTCCGCAAGTCAATTAGTGCACAAGACGACAAATTATACGAGTACGCACTCGAGGGGATTCGAACTCACAAAACTGACCTATACCAGGCTCGAGGATATAACCTGATAAATACACCACCGGGGCAGTGAGTGATATAGAGCCGGTCGCCCCGGTCGTCTAGTGGGGTTACACTCGAATACTACTACTACTATTAATGCTAGCGTTGGTCCTTGAGGTAAATAACCACCGTTGTAAGCTTGGTTGACTTTATTTATTTCACACAAATGGGACAAAATGGATAAACTAACTGCTGACATCGCCTAGCAGTGTGGGTAGGTACACATCGACGGGAATCGGCGAGGGAAGTAAATGCCGAGTTCTTCTCGCGATAAAAATTAGGGCAGGTACCGTAATGGGGATGGGGGAGGGGAGCCCTCTATATGACCCCAGATCAAAGTTATACTACTGGGAGGGCGAGAGTAATGCGAGAATCACACTAAGTGGGATGGGGAAAATAAAAGAAGTAAAGTGTATTACTGCTGCTGGAATAATACGATACCTAAGCAAGTTGCACCGATCGACTCGATGTGGACTGACTGCTGTTGTATTATACAATTGGTCCATGTACAACTTCTCTAATCATACGCAGCGGACATGGTAAGTCACCTTACTGGCCCCAGATGCTTGATTGAGTAAATCTATCATAAGAAACACACTCGACACGTTTCGTCGCCAGACTAGAGGGTCAGTCGGCGTGTGCTCGGATTTATCCGATCGAAATCTGATGAATGAAGCTCGGAATCGGATTCACTTAAAAAAATATAGCTATTAATTGTAGTACATTGTTTTGATTGTTAGTCTATATCGAACTCTCGGCATTACTTTACATAATGTACGTGCAGACTATGATTGTGTGTGGTGACACTTTTTACTCTACCAGGTATTAAATCGAACTATTCGAAGTGCTGCCCTGCCCTACCCGAAGCATGGGTGCCGGCATACGCCGGCACCCATGCGGAGCTCTTGTATAAACATAAAATTCCTGGTATGGCCTTCTTGTCTGATTGCTGGTCGCTCATTGGCCGGAGATCATACATAAAGTAACCGTCATCTGGGGACGATAGGGTCCATTCCCACAATCATAATCCATTCACATCCACACAACTCCGACAATCCGGGAACGAACACGGATATGTCACCAGGATTGATACCTCCCCGCACAGTGTGGAAATCCCCAATGCCACCGGCCGACCGATCTCTAATTGGCTGGGGTTCGTATGTTATAAAGCCAGCTCCACCCGGAGACGATAGGGTCCCATCCACGGTCCAGGGGTCATTCCATATACCTAAAATTAGACAAACGGGGGAAGAAAACCGAGTTCTCTTAGGTCGACACCGCTCCCGATGGTGTGGAAACCCCAGTCCCATTGGCTAGAATCGCTGATTAGTTCGAGCTCCACAGCGCCGCCCCACCCTAGTAGGAGGATGATGGAGGCTCACCAACCGATGGGGGAAAGTTCCGTCGCACACGAGGGAGATAGGACCCCATCCCCGGTTCAAAAATCCTCCGAATCTCTACAGCCCCAGCAACGCGGAAACTATAACGATGATCTCCCGGGTCGATATACGTCCCCGCACGGCGTGTCAACCCCGACTCCATTGGCTTATTTCTCGTGATTGGCTGGTAGGCTTTGACCCAATAAGCTCACAATTATTTCGACCAGTCGAGTTTTCTCGCATACTTCTCGCATACGGCAAACATTTGCAATGCGAGCGCAGTTGAATGAGTTATTTGCATGATAGGTCGCACAAAAAAGCGATTTTGAGCCTATATCAGGTTGGCGTACCGAGCAATAAGCACGCTCAAAATGAGGATGAGAAACACTTGCACAGCAACAACAGCACCAAACGCTGTTTTGATAAATCTGTGACTTCTGTAGAAAGAAATATTGTATTAATGAGACCTTGGTCTGGAGAGACAGGTCGGGAAGTGGAGTGAACGAGTGGGGCGAGCACAAAGGCTGCGAGCTCCCACGCCACTTCGGAAAGATGCACACAATCGGACCAATGCAACGTACCGATCACGGCAATAAGCCGTTAATCCGACCTCTAGCAACAATACGGGAGTATTCTACCTGACAATTGTCCGATGTACCATACATACTCCTACGGTCCAATGTATAACCCTTAGGTGTGTACAATCTATCGAACTACCGCAGCACCACAAAGAGTATTCCTATGTGCTAGCTCGGCAACCTCAGATCGACAGCTCCGCTATTCAAATAATCCAATCAGATGTTCTACCGCAACTCAGTCGATACACGCGGCCGCTACCACGAACACTCTCCCTAGGGGCTGTTGTATCTACCAGACCAAAAATATATATCAAAGAAAACAAACAAAAAAATACGACTCAGACTTCTACTTCTCATCCCTCGAGCCAAGTGCAAAGTCGCGGTGAACTTCAAAAAGATCTCTCGGCAGAGCCTTCGTGGGGATGTCCGCATGCTGTTTTTCGCTTGGAACATGCGTGACCTCGATCACACCCTCCTCGGTCAAATTCCCAAGACAGTGGTGCCTCACGTCGATGTGCTTTCTCCTACTCGAGCTAAGGGAATCACCTGTAGCGCAATCGCTCCTTCGTTGTCCTCAAGGACGTCGATCTTACGAGGCTTTCTACTAGGCCTCAGGAACTGAAGCATTCCGTTCACAACCAAAGCCTCCTTCACACCATCGCCCATCGCAAGATACTTTGCTTCAGAGGTCAACTGTGAAACGCATTTCTGCGTCCTAGAAATCCAAACCACAAGCATCGCAGCCACAAACACCATCGCTCCCGAAACTGATCTACGGTCAGTGGCCTTGCTCACACAGTCGGCATCTGCGTACACCAACGTGCCTACGTCTACCGAACTGTCCTGCTTGAACATAAGAGTTAGATGCGCCGTTTCCAGAAGATAATTTAGGATCTTCTTGGCTGCCTTCCAGTGGATTCTCTTTGGCTCGTGAGAGTGCCTCGCCACAGCCCGCACAGCATTCGAGATGTCGGGCCTCGTCTGGCTGGCGATTCACATCAGGCTCCCCACCACCTCTCGGAACGGCACATATCCTGCCCGCTCATCCTCCTTCAAGGACCTGTTATCGTTAGCAAGGGAAGCAGGGATTGAGCTGGTGCGACAAATATCGAATCTCTCGAGAACACTCCAGAGAGAACTCTCTTGCGAAATCTCAATCGTGCCAGCCTCGCGGTCGCGAATAAATTCGCAACCAAGAAAGAACTTGACCTCACTCAAATTCTTCGTAGGAAGAGAGCCACCTAGTGCTTCCACAACCACCTTAGCCAGACTCTTAGTTCCTGCATACAGAATATCATCCACGTGAATCGCGACCATCCCCACCATCTCGTCTCCCATCATGAAACGCAGGACACAGGGGTCAGACATAGACTGCTCGAAACCAATCCTCTTTAGGTCCGACACTAGCCTCTTGTAGAATGTTCTAGATGCCTGCTTCAATCCGTACAACCTCTTGCTCAAACGGGCAACCTTTCCTGACATCGAACCGCAGCCAGGAGGCAACTTCATGAGCACGTCGTGATCAATTCCGACTGAACAAACGCTTGCTCAATATCTCAGCGGAGTAATTCCAAGTTGCACTTGCACGCCAACGCTACTAACAATCGCTGAGATGCAGCATTTGCGGTAGGCGAGAAAGTCTCAAGATAGTCCACACCATACTTCTGCTTGAAGCCCTTCGCTACAAGCCTAGCCTTGGCTTTTACTATCTTCCCTATTTCGTCTGCTTTCTATTTGAAAAACCATCTAGCATCAATCACATTACAGCCTACTGGGACCTTTACTGCTAAGGTGAACGTTCCTGCTCTTATCAAGCCTTCAATTTGGGCAGACCTGGCTACCTCCCAAATCTTGGCGTACTTCGATTGCTGGGCTTCTTGAAAGCTACCAGGCTCTGACTCAACATCCTGAACCAGTTCTTTCGGCAATTCGATTTCGTCATCTGCTCTCTGCTCCGCTACAAGTACATATACTATCTCTGATGCGGAGATGGGTCCTAGGGTGGCCACAAGGCCGGGTACGCTCTGCTGGTTAACTGCGCGGGTTTGCGCGCGAGTTCTACCGTCTCTTACTTCATCATTCTCACGCACGGGAGTATTAAAGTCAGCAAGCTCAGCGACATGCCGCGGACGACGAGCGGCTGGAGGGGGTCCCTCCGCCTCTACCGGCCCTCCCGACCCAATCGACTCTACATCATCATGCCCTCCCGGCCCAATCGACTCTACCTCATCACCCCCTCCCGGATTCCCCATTTCTACCTCCCCTGCCTCCTGCCCTCTCTGCCCCTCCCCACCAGTCTCAGGCGCTGGAGAAGACACAGAGGGAGCTGCTCAATCAGAGGAATTGTTCACGGGCGAAGACGGTTCAGAGGCGGAAGATGGAACAGAGGGGGATTGGCCTACACGGCCTGCATCAACACTGACAACATCATCGATTCCTGCACCAGAAGCCGTTACATTACGTCTTAAAAGTGCGTGGGCAACTTCTCTCCCAACAATCGGCCATACCTCGGCTTCTACATCGTCGTCACTTTCCTCCTCTCCCTCCTCTTCGACCTCTATCGGCAAGGAAGGTTGCAGTGGAGGGAGCTGTGACGGCAACACCTCCCACGTCACATCTCTCGTTTCCTGAATAGCCCCAGCCCTCGTAAGTACTCTTATGACAATCACGGGGGTAGTCTCTCGAAGGACCGACATAAAAGCAACTCTCACCCTTCAGTAACAGCTTCGACGGTCGCTGCCACCTGCAGTACGCCGGTTTCAAAAACGTACACGGTCTAGCAGGACGAGGTTCTCCATACCACATCTCATACGGTGACTTAGAGTCAGGGTTAGCAGAACATGCGGTGTGGTTAATTGCTCCGCAAGCCCAGTGCATAGCTTCAGCTCAGAGTTTGTCAGTCTTAAGTAACTGCACATGCCCGAAAATAACTTTCGCCTTAATACGAGCCGCCATCGCGGCCTCCTCAATCAATCCCAACCCACGCTCTGCAACACCATGATATTGCGGATTATAAGCCGGAGTGAACGCTTGTTTGATCAAGAGCTCATTGCACACAGAGGCGAATTCCCCCCCGAAAAACTCCCCTCCATTGTCAGATTTAACAATCTCAACCAATGATGGGATCCCATCAGCACGCACACTCGCAAGAAAACTTCGGAAAGCACTGCCAGCGTCTGATTTATTTCTCAGGAGATGCATCCATGCATACCTTGTGAAATCATCCTTCACAATCATGGGGTAATGTTTACCCCCTACGGACGCAACGTCCTTCCTCCCTCCCAGGTCAACAAAAACTCTGCCCAGCTTTTTATCTGATCTACGTTTAGTTTCATGAGAAATTCCTTTCCAAATAGCCTTCGACATTGAACATCCCGTACAAGCATGCATGTCACCAACCAACTCGGTACCTAGTCGCTTTGCAGTAGTACGAAGCAATCCCTCGTGTGAATGAGCATAAATGTTGTGGAACTCGTTCACATCCATCGTGGTTTCATGCTTGGGGTTTGTAGGAGTGAGGGCAGCCAACACCGCACCAATAGAGTCTTCTCCTAGACGATACGCAGTCGCAATCAGCATGCCATCGAAGTTCTGAAAAGTGACCTGTCCTTGAAAAGCAGTCATAACACCATCAGGACCACCAAGACCATTCCATGACTCGCCATCAAACTCTGCGCGCGGGGAAAAGAGGTTGTATCCCAAGTTGGGGGAGTACAACACGTTCTTCAGCTCTACTGAAAACTCGTTGTCAGCAGTCACAAACACCAACTCCAGTGTTCCAGAGAATTGTACCTCACAAGACACGCCACCAATCCCGTTAACGTTCTTCAGGCAAGGCTCCGAATCCTTCATGCAAGCGAGAGAGTCAGTCATTTGAAAAGCAGTGCCTGTGTCCACATACCAATCCTCGAAATACTTGCACTTGTTAACAGCGTTCATAATCATATCCTTGTTGACAGCGCCCAAGATCAGATCATCTCGTGATGTTAGCAAACACTTCAAACCAGAAACATCATACATCATACAGCCCAATTCTTCACATGCCTGCATAATCACACCATTCCGGCGTGCTAGCAGACACTCCAAATAAGAAACGTCAAACTTCTCACCGCTCTTATCCTCGTCGGCCTCGGATTTCCCTGTCTGTGTGGGATGAGCGATGATGCGAGCTAGGCAGTCCTCCCTCAAGTGACCCTTCTCCCCACACTTGAAACACTTCCCCTGAAAATACTTTTTTTTGGATGAATCAGACTCGGAGTTAGACTTCGGCTTGTTGTTGTGCTTCTTGCTACTCTTCCTCTCAGTCTTAGACACCAGAGCAACACTACTGTGCTTCTTCGAACCACCCTGTGCCTGCAAGCCTAGGTAACGCTCACGCACTTTAGTCTCGATGAACGATGGGTCATTCGGACAGAACACCACAAGAGTCTCACGCAAAGTCTTGCACTCGTGCGACAGCCCTTCAAGCATCAGATTCACACCTCCCTGTCATCTTTCTTGACTTCAAGCATTTGCAGAACACCAAGCGTGTCTCTCATGGATGCAAAGAAGGTTGCGGGATTTTCGTTCGAACGCATGCGCAGTGACTTCAGTTTCTCCTCCTGCACACGAATCTGACTCTGGTTCAACGGCAGAAAATGATGCTTTAGCACACGAAACGCCTTGCTGGGGGAACCAGCGTGCCTAGCCATGGTTTTCAGGCTATCCCTCTTCAAGCAGTCGAACAGAAACCACCAAGTCATCTTCGCCTGACGAATCACACCCACATTGAAACCCTTCTCTACCCAGGGGGTCAAGTCAAAACCAATGTCTGCAATCGGAATCTCAATCTCGGAAACAAACGCCTCATACAGGTTGTTTTGTCGGGCACTCAGCAGAAAGTTCTGCGACCATGAGGGGTACGACACGTCGCTGCCGTCAAAAATAGGAACTTTGGGAACATTAAAAGGACCCCTACCCAACTTCCCTCCTGTGTCAGTAATGTCAGCCCCAGGAATCAGTGTGCTTCCGCTGGCGACGTTTTCCCACCACTCACTCGACAGAGAAGGAGCAGGCGGAACAGCGGACTGGCTACCTACAGCAACCCTACCGACAGTCCAGTGGATCGAACCAAAGTTTACTGCAGGAACAGAGGAACCTTTTTCAGCAGATACATGGGGGTTCGAGCCTGAGCTAACACTCCTACTCCCAACCCGCATGCTGGACACGCCAAAGCCTTGGGCATCGCCGTCCATACTTCCCGCGGCCCCGCCGGTGGCACCCGATTGGTGCGCACCAGCCTCTAGTGCGGTGTCTCTAGGTGCAACACGCTCAGAACCAGAGTACTCCACTTCCTTTTCTTGCTGCATCTCAACGAGCGACTTGAGTATATCTTGCTGAGATGACACTAGAGTCGGAAGCTCAGACAACTGTGTCTCTAAGGAACCCATTCTCTCACCAACCTCCTGCGATCCATCCTGAGATGGGTTGACCGCAGGATTCTCGTTCCCCAGTTCAGCCATGATGAGGCAGGGTGATCAAGCCCTCCTCGACAGACCAGTCGAGCATGTTCAGGGGGACGAAGCAGCAGCCGACTGATGCGCTATAGCGTGTTGGTAAATCCGTGACTTCTGTAGAAAGAAATATTGTATTAATGAGACCTTGGTCTGGAGAGACAGGTCGGGAAGTGGAGTGAACGAGTGGGGCGAGCACAAAGGCTGCGAGCTCCCACGCCACTTCGGAAAGATGCACACAATCGGACCAATGCAACGTACCGATCACGGCAATAAGCCGTTAATCCGACCTCTAGCAACAATACGGGAGTATTCTACCTGACAATTGTCCGATGTACCATACATACTTCTACGGTCCAATGTATAACCCTTAGATGTGTACAATCTATCGAACTACCGCAGCACCACAAAGAGTATTCCTATGTGCTAGCTCGGCAACCTCAGATCGACAGTTCCGCTATTCAAATAATCCAATCAGATGTTCTACCGCAACTCAGTCGATATACACGGCCGCTATCACAAACAAACGCAATGTAAATGGACGAATTAGAGCCATTTATTTGCAGGAGTCAGGCCCCCCAGGTTGTAAGCACAATTAATTCCAAACAGAAAAGGGGCGTTCAAAGAAAAACGACCTGATAATATGTGAACTAAGACTGGCACGACTCGAGCATAATAACCAACCGTGGAAAAAAGCCTGAAGTTAGGCCAGAGCAGTGCGTATTTGACTCACTGGCATAATGGTCGAATAATCATGGAATATTTGCTGTGCCCGAATAATCACCTCTTTGTCGCTTATACGGCACCGAAAAAAATCGCTGAAAATTCCGATTTCATTCGCTTATTGGGTCAGAAACCTAAGCTTGCTAATACTTTCGCGATTTTTCTTGCATACTACTCGCGTAGGGCAAAAAGTTGCCATGCGGCCGCAATTCGTACCAAACGCTCGACCTCGGGATGAATCTATGCAGTTGGTGCCCAGAGCGTCACGATTAAAGCATTCGGGACATAAGAAAAGCGGTCAATTCGGCATGTCCCGGCATACTAGCAGCCATATATATTACCCACAACAGATAAGAGCAACGAGCGCCTGCTTCCGCTTGACACAGGGTGATCTTGAATAGGAGTATAATACCCCTTTTCTTCTGTCTTTTCTATTTTTTTCTTTTTTCTAATTGACTTGCGTCTGACGTGCGTATACGTAGTGATAGGTACCACGACACATTTGTGCAGAAGATCCCTGTATTTTATTATACTGCTATATCGTCGATTGGTGTGGCGCACAGGAGACATTGTGAAGAAGATCCCTATTGCTCTGTATCATCGGTTAATTCCTGGCAAACACGAGATGGCATTTTCAAGAAGATCCCTACCAGGTATATTTTATTACACTGTCATTAATTAATTGCTGGCGCACACGATGTTGTATTGACCAGCAACCACAACAGTCAGTAGCCAGCGCAATTCTTGCAACCACACAACAAAGCGTTCGAAACACTAATACCTTGATAATCACACCTACCTTTAGAAGTGCATCCACGTTTCGTTTGTGGGGATAAATATACATGGAATTAGTGTGGGATATTTATTATGCGGTCCTGAAAGATGGATGGTGGATCGTGAACCAATATATACGGAACGACTCTTCGGAGCGGAGATGAAAAATATTGACAAAGCATTGTTTTCGTACTGCGATTTTTAAAAGCGACTCCGTTTTTGTTGTGTTTGTTTTCTATTTTTTTTATGGTCTTGTTAAATTAATAGGTGGGGACACAGAGTGCCCCCTGCAGGTCTGCCAATTGAGCAGGTCTTCGGAGAGTACTCACTTTCGTTCCTTCGTAGAGATGTAGCTTTATTCGTTTCCACCAGAGCCCGGGATAGCTTCTGAGATCGGAGGCGCGTGCCTCCGATCTAATTCCTAACTTCCCCGAATATAAACCGCCAACCTTATCATACGAAACCCATCCAAATGATCTCAAATTCGGATACCTACAGGCCTTTCGAGGCCGTATCTTAACACTAGCCCACCCTGATGAGTCGCATATGCAGAAATATGGGAGATTCGGGGAAACTCCGGTTCTACGAACTAGACCATGAGTCGAAGATGCGGCTCCTCAAAACCCACTCCCACATCTCTAACCGTCTGGCTACGGAGCCAGAAACACGCGAAGAAGAGCAGTAGAAAGAAAAGCAGACCCTACAGCAAGGCAATAGTCACCCATCAAAAACCTGCCGCATGCCGCCGGCGTGGCGGGGGGGCAGAAAAGGCTCTAGAACATGCCGCATGCCGCCGGTGTGGCGGGGGGGGGCAGGAAAGGCTCTACGGTAAACCAACCACAAAAAAGGTACTATGGCGAGGCGAGCCCTCGTCGATATAGAGGGGGACACAGGCGCTAACACAAGGGAGAAGTCATGCGAAAAACCTCCCGCGGGCCATCGGCAAGGCGGGGGGGTTAGACGGGGAAGCGACGAATACCCGGGATGGAAGGTGTCAACACCTACAGCCCCGCTAGGGGAGGAAGTGTTTAGACGAAAAAAAAAAAAAAAAAACAAAGCAGAACAAATACAACACACAAAACATAAAAGAAGACACACAGACCCGTACACTGGTCGCCCCCCGGCTCTGGGCTGAGGAGGGCGTCGGCAGGGCGAATTTGAACTATGACAAAAAGACGACAGCCCTGCGCCTCAGATAGCGGCGTTTTACCCGAACCCTGACCCGGCACTGAGTAGGGGGTTCGGCAGGACAGAAAAAAAAAAAAAAATGGAAAGAACCGCCCCAAAACTCGATGAAGACCCTTAGGACACTACGAACGACCCAAAGACAAAGACGCAAAACTCATACCTCAAAAAATGAAGAACTATCGAGAAGCGGTGGTGGCTTGGAAGTCAACTGGCCACGGCCGCGCCTCGAGATTCGTCTACGTTACGTTGGATTCCCCGAGGAAACGCACTGGCGATGTGAACTTGCAAGCACCAAGAGCCTCGTACGGCTCCCGTTGAAGTCGTGTAGCGCGCCGGGGGAAGAGGGAGTTTAATCGGTCCCGGGTCGTCCAGAAAGCGGACCAGGTATACCTTGTCCTCGGTAGTGCTCGCGCTGATTTTTCCTAGCCACCATAAACCATCGTCTCCCTTGTACCAAAAGTGGGCTCCCTTAGGAAGTACGGTGTCGTGGTAGCGACGGAGCCAATCGGTGCGGGAAACACAGGCGTAGCCCGGCGCTAGGAAACGTTCCCCGTTGTTGCGGGAGAGCTCACGCTATGCCGCCCCGATCCGCATTCGGCGGTAAAGGCGGTTGGTTTGGCGGTGCTGGTCCGGGGTTCCGGCCCAATAACGCAAGATGTGGGAGCGGGAGAGGTGAAGGTCCATTTCCCGCTCCCAGGACGGTTCGGAGAGTCCCGCCCAATGCGTCTTGTATAGCACCGCGATGACGCCACCTCGCCCCCGTACCGGTATCTTAACAGTCTGGCCTGTTTTGTTGTGTTCTCGTATCCGGTACGCTAGCATTTCACTTGCTTTATGCCTTGATTAATTGCGATTGTTTGGTTTACTCTGTCTCACAGTCTGTGACCACAAAATAATAAGTTGTATCTCTCTAGGATGAAGAATCAGCACGGACACTGGGTGTAATGATGTTGTTGGGTAGGGAACGGCCCCCCTCAAAGACAACGAACGCTCGAACAAAGGAACCTTGAAACACGATATCGAAAAGCAACGACACAGCAGTCAGTCGTACGATGTGCACAATAGGCCAAACGCTTCGAGGGGTGACCATGAAAAAAGTGTGCTGGGGACGAAATAAGAAGCCAATTTGGAAATGATGCCAACTTGGAATAAATGTTCTTCCATACCTGGTACGAATGTTTTTTTCGTCCAAGCTCTGCATATGCCAAGATCCAAGAATAGCTCGGGCGTATACCGCCCAAAATACAATTTTTTTCACACTTCTCGCTTGTCTCGCTCAGCCCACGTGCCCGATCCCGGCCAGGTGCGGAACGGATACGGCAGGGCGAGGGGCGTTTGAGCCGCCCTCCGAAGACGGCGCTCGAACGAAGCTTATTTGACCGAGAATGCCAGTTTCGAGAATCGCATACTGGGGCCGAGACGGAAAAAAGCTCCTGACCGAATCCCCCAAGAGAGAAAGATCATATAGACTAGACTAGTCTAGTCAATACTATATATTTATGTTTGTATACGTTTTTTTGGCCCGACGGATGCTCTGCTGACAGCTTGCTCTTTCTTATGTCAGTTTTTTCGAGCAGGCGTCGTTACTTCGTTTAATGTTCCATTTTTCTGCATGTTCCTTGCTAACCACAGCGCTGTGATTCAGCGGCATCCGACGAAAGGCGCTGAAATATACTGCTGTATACAGGCTGGGGGGATCCTCGCTGCTACTATCATACTGAAGTGTGCGGTGCGGGGTGCACACCGCTCTGTGCTGGACGTTGTGCACGCCGCGTGTGTGTTGTTGGTTGTTCCCTTTTTGTTGCCTTGACTGTTCCTTTTCAACGGCCACGTGATTTTCCTCGTGATGCTACTGCTGCTGTAACTGGATGTAGTTTTCTATGTACCTTAATCATCCGAATCTTTCGGACAAAGTCAGATGCCAATGATGTCGTTTTTTTCCCAGCAACCTCTTCTTTTGGGAGCGACAAATTGCACGAGAACGCGTGACAAACCCGCACGCGTTCATGGTTCACTGGGTGGCATTCAACGGAGCACGAAGGGCGAGGCGCGTTCAAGTCGATCCTCTCGCCACAGCAACACCGTAAAAAAATGCAGAGTACACTTACAGTCAATACTCACTCGAGGATGGACCGCGAAGCAACATGGACAGCGACCCTTCGGAGCATCAACGCAAAGAGCTGACAAAATGCAACTCCTACCACTGCAATTATTATATACAAAAGTTACCCCTTTGTATTTGCGCACTACCACTCCCCCTGTCGAGATTCGAAAAAATGTTCGAGCATGCCGCCCAAAATCCAAGATCGTGCCTACTTCTCGCTTGTCTCTCTCAGCCCACGCACGCGTTCACGGGGGAACGAAGGGCGGGGGGTGTTGAAGCCGGTCCTCGAAGAGAGCGCTCGAAGAAATCAAAAACCCTCGGCATATTGAAGTGTCGAGATTCCGATACTGAGGCCGATACGGTAAAAAAAATATTTCTGACGCATGGCCTAGGATTTGTCATACAATATTATTTGATATATATATACATGAAGCGCAGCAGGTGCAAGCATTAAACCTGTTTTTGTTTTTCTGGCTATTGAAGACACTACTTGCTATGTCCCTCCGGCTAATAAAGACCTGGTAATGCGTTCACTTTTCATTGGTTGAAAACGGCGGGGGTAGCCTTGCATCTTACAGTTGCTGGGGGGAAACTTGGTCTCCCTGCGTCTCAAACACCCCGAAACGACACGCCCAGCATAATTTGCGACGAACCAAGGCTGTCAGCGTGACCCACAATACGTAATACGGGCCGATATAGAGCATGACAGGCGGGGCAAAACGCATCCGTCACGGGCAGCTATCAGGTACCACGGGATAATGTAGCAGGTTGTGTACTCCAGGTCTCAGTCGCGGGCAAACGCACACGCTGTGTTATCGTGCTGTTTGTACATACCAACTTTACTCATCGCGGCGATGTTCTTGTATTCCCTGAAACATGTTGTATAACTTACCCACAGCGCACACGTGACCCCATCAACCACCAATGTTCTTCGACCGTGGTCCACCCACAAACGTAGGGTCACTTTCGGATTTAGGGGAAACGAAAACGACGTGTGGCCTCGTCGCCGAGGCACATGAGTCCCTGGACACATCAAACTTGACTTGGCAACGGAGCAAACAGTGGTATGTCTCGGAGCTCCCGTCGTGAGCACGCATATTCACCTGCATCCGGCACAAAAACGTGGCGGGGGTTAAAGGGGGACGGAGCGTGGAAAAATTGATCAAACGCGGTCTTGGCGGTCTACGAAGTAGCTGAGCGCCCCAATTAAAGGCGTGGATTTGAAGTCTTAGATTGAGCATTACGTCAACCTCAAAGAGGTGGGGAATTACGTCTCACCTAAAACTACCATAAGTGCCAACGATGCCATCTGCAGTATCCACCATTCCCAGTTCAGCGGCACGCCGTCGTAGAAGCAGCAAACGCCTAAATGTATTATATACAGCGTTGACGTGAAGTCCAGGCATTTCTTCGCCCTCTCCACGATCACCGGAAGCAGGATAGCTCTGCAGCACACAAGTCATCACGCAAGTACCAAAAAATTAGGATATGCTTGCATGCGGCGATTACAACCAGGAGATTATGGGATGGTTCACGACAGCCGCGGCACATGACAGTGTCAATTTGCACTTGAAACTGGACAAAGAGGACGCCTAACTCAGAAAGGAGCATATATTTACACCTAATTGGTGGTGTTTACACTTTGTGGTTCCTATCGAGATAAGTCCATCGCGGTTCACGAAAGGGTTATAGATTCCGTGTTATGCTACACGTGCTTCAAGTCGACAGAGCTGACGCCAGGGCAAAACAGTTATGACAAGTCCATGGTCGCAACCGATCGCTTGTGTAGTTTCCCGGGAACCGTGATTAGGCCACAACGCCTCGCGTAACGATCACTCGCCGCGGCTCTCAACAGTATCCGTGCGGGTAAGGGACATATTAATTCCTGGGTATCTCAACTTTACAAAATTGATGCAAAACATACCCGCACATCCATACCCCACAACACTGTCTCACCTCATGCAAACACATATCATTTTCCACACTTTAGAAGGCCAACACTTGTATCTCGGCCTGAAAGGTGGCCCAACCAACCACAAACCGCCTCCATGTTTTCTTGGAACCACCAACGAAGCAAATACAGCGAGAGCTTGCCTCACGGTTGCCGTCCCAAACAAAAAAGTACCCATTGGAAGGGTTGGGTTCAACCATAGCACAATAAACGTGACAGTTCTTAAACACTTTGCGCATGAAGGCGGAGACCGCGAGTGGTTCGTTATTTTTATCGATTTGCATCATCGCGCCGGGGCAACCTTTCGCAGCCTCGACTTGACGGCAGTGTGACAGTGTGTGAAATCGACGCCACAAAAGCTTAAAAAGCGCAGGCGGCGTGACCAGCGTCATGAAGATTGATTGTGGAAGTGACCAGCACAATGAGGATCGCTTATGGAATACCCTAAATCTGGGGCATTCTTGCGTAGCCTATTCGACTTCGACCATCGTTGCCATGAACTCGGCCGATGACGTCAATCGAGACAGCAGCGCCCCCTTTCATAAATTCGTTCACTGCGATCCAAGGAGAAGCCGTCAATACTATTCGGGCAAGTCGTCGGCTGATACTGCGCAATCAGCAATCAGTCAGGTGCCCTGCAGAGCCCTGTCAGGCAACTGACATGCCGTCCGTGACAGAGTCTCGTTTACGTGTAGGTGTGCATTTGAGTCGGAAGTGTTTGATGGGCAGTTTCTGAGGCAGTAGCGCCTCTTCTCACAAAAACCACGAGCCTTGATAAAACACCTTGGGACGCGGAACGCCCATATATCTTGATAGGTTAGATGGCCGAGATTGCACTTGCACAGCATCGCGCCACGACCCGCCTGCCACTAAAAGAGGCTATGGCCTACTGGCAGTTGTAGCTCCAAAAGCGGGTAGTACCAGGTACCAGCAATCGCTACCACGACTACAGCGGGGGGGAGATTGTACTGTAACAAACTACCGCAGGGACCCTAACGGGCGGGACGGCATGGTTGCAAACAGATACAACCGTGGGCACATCATATTTTATCAGGTGCCCAGTTACGGACAAAGACGAAGAGGCGAATAGAAACGACCATCAATACAGACGGTATATACAAAAGTGTACTTGTAAATATACCTATCATAGTCCTTAGCCGAATTTTGCGTCACCGACCTATCCGGCCTCTTGACCGCCTTTCCGTGCGGTTTCTTCGCCGAGGCGCGCCTCCGCCTTGGACGCAACGGTCGGCGTCGCCGGATCCGCCCGCTCAAAGGTAGCGCCTGCGCGAGGCCTCGACGTCAGAACCTACGACGGATCTCCGAAAATCTCTGCGCTGTCAGCGTTTTGGCGCATGGGTTCGCGACAGGGCTAACGTCTGCGCGTATTTCTTCCCCGCATGTCCTCTCTGACCTTCAATTCTCGGGGATCGGTGACTACCCGGCCGGCACCGCCGTTGTGGGAGCCTGCACGGACAGCTATACGCTCGGATCTAGGAGATGATTGGAACGCCCCTAAAACTTGTGCCAGCCAGGCTTCGCAGAGAACTACTGCTACCCTGTACCAGGTACCCTCTCCCACGGGCACAGGTAATCAGATTCGAATCGTTTTGCTGAGCTATACGTATGTACGTACAGCAGCCGCTGGCATAGAATAGAACACGTTTCCGGAGCTACGTGTATGTACAGCTGCAGCTGCGATCGAACATTCCTACGGAGCTACGCATGCGGAGGAGCACCTGTATCGCCTGCAACTCGCGACAACTGGGACGAGGGCTCAGGGCATGTGCCACTACAGCGGGTAATACACACGGGGATGTTGAGGCATGGTACATGGCGCCTAAGGTCCTGTTAGGCATCTGCATGGGTGCAAGATTAACGTCCTTTTCACAACAACTGCTGTGCTGTATTCGAGGCATTAGTCGATCGATAATCGATCAGCGGCCAATCGAGAAAAATGGGGTTTCACATAAATAATAATTTTGGTATGCGGGGTTATGTTTTGTTGCTGTCCGTTACTGTTTGCTTGGTGCGTGCAAGTTGTCTCGAATGGAGTGGTTCACGCGTACGTATCGTGTGTCCTTTCACGCCTCAATATGTGTGCCTGTTGGTAAAAAAATGTCAGCTGTGTTGCTGTGCTTCGCGGTGTGGGACATAGCGGTCCCGCTTTATATACATACATCCGAGGGTACACTATTATATGCCCGAAAACATTGGAGACCACGGTGAGGGTCCTTTGTTTGGACGAGGCGTATGGACTGCAACCCACGACAACTGTGACGAGCGCTCGGGGCATGGGCCACTACAGCGGCCACTACCAACGGGGGTGTTGAAACATGATACATGGCGCCTGAGATCCTGCTGAGCATCTGCATGGGTGCAAGCTCAACGTCCTTTTTCACACAGCTGCTGTGCTGCTGTGTTTCACTCCGCATCAGTTGATCGACAATCCAGTCAATCGAGTAAAATGGGGATACTTTTTGTATTTTTGCGGGGTTGTCTTTTGTTGCTGTTTGCGTGGTGCGTGCCAGGTGGCCAGGCCGTCCTGAATGGAGTGGTTCACGCGTACGTATCGTGTGTTCTTTTACACATCAATATGTGTACTGTTGGTGACAAAACGTCAGCTGTGCTGTTGTGCTTCGCGGTGCGGGACATAGCACCCGCTGCGTCCCGCGTTTTTTGCGATGTTGTCGCCCACCAGCTGCCACGACCATCGCCAGCACACTGCTGCGCACTACAACAGCAGTAATCTCCCACTGTCTCGCATCATTCAACTACCAAGCTTTCCTTATTGACCCGCTGAGTCGGCCTCCGGGGAAGAGATCAAAGACAGCCGACGTCGTGGAAAACATCAGCTTTGAGCGTAATGTATTTCCTGAAACTCATACTTGCAAGCTGTGTGTGATACCTCGACCGCGCGTACTACGGAGCGTGTAGTTTTTTAGATGGCGATCTACCATTTCTGGCGATCTTCATACCAAACGAACTCGCCACCTATAGAGAGCACTCTCAAATCTTGGCAGTAAGTTTGACCTCCATCTTTCACGACATCCATAGCTGCTACTAATATTTTGAGCATCACGCCAGTCTGCGACCGGCGGCCGCTCAGGCCGCCGGCGAAGCCCCCTTGTATCACACATGTATCTCTTGGCATCGTGTCTTACCTCCATCTTTCCTGTGCTTACGCAAGCCTGCGACCGGCGGCCGTCCAGGCCGCCGGCGAAGCCCTGTGTATATCGTGCATTATTCAGCAGAACAGAAGGCGCAGCCTTATCGTACGAGCAGAACAAAGCATCCGGCGCAGGCTCAAAAGTCGCCGAGTCCAAACTATTTCTCGGGGGCTTGCTCCGCCTTTGAAAATATCGTATGTTTGATGCTGCCATGGTACGGGCCGGAGTTGTGCCGATGTGAACGTTGAAGTTATCGTACAAGTACAAACTACGCCTACCACCCCGTTGGGGGCAAACACCCAGGAATACTGCCACCTGTTTGGCTACGGTACGCTAATTCAATGGGACGTACTGCACCCCGAAAAAAGTAATAGAACATACGTGAAGAAATTCACAAAATCGGTGAAACAAGATGGCCGGGCGGACCGGTCTGTTTTCTATGTCTTATGTTATACTCGTACTGGTGCATACCAGGTATTTTGCAGCTGTTTTTCAAAGAAATAATGGATTCAAGACTGAGGCTGCGGGTCCTCGCTTTTGGCGTACACAAATAAGTAGAGTCGGGAAGCACTGGTGTGCACAATCCGCGCTTCGCCCCATGCTTTGTGCTCTGCAGCGAATAAAGCACGTCTCCCGTCGCGGTGGCCATACTTTCGAACTACGTATCATGTGTGCTTTACGGGAACAACTCGGTGGTGGTGTAGGGCACTGCTGTCTACTCGTTAGAGAGCTTACCATATACCCTGGTAATGGTACTGTTTTTATCGCAACATGGACAAGTGCGAGCATTCCTAAGTTTGGTAATGCGCTGAGCTAGGATACCCTCATCACGCCACGTCTTGATTACCGCCTGGAACGGTGGCAACTACTGCTGTTTGCAGACCTTTACGTATGCCTCTTCCGTGCCTGGTTTGACACAGACATCCGCCGGGATCCGGTTAACTGCCGTTGCCCCCTCCCACATACAAGTGGAATGGGGGGGGCTTATGTTGACCCTGACGTACTGTTACGCTACGTTCAACAGAGATACATAATCCTACGAACTGCGAACTAAATGGCTACCCTACCCGTCGCATCCACCAACGTCTGGGCAAGGGCAGCGCCGACTCGAAACTAATGTATTGCCCAATTCCAAAGCTTAATCTAGCGTAGCGCACCCGGAAATGATACTTACCACCATATATGCGGCGGTCAAGAAAATCCACGTCCGCCCCGCTGCTACATGATCTAGGGAAACGGGTGGTACATAACACGACAAAATAAGAGCAGCAAGGGCAGCCCAACTAAGGCTATAGCTGCACATAACGTGTCGTCTCACGGCACGGCGTGTTACCACCCGATAAACAAGATGAACACCCGCGCACCGAGAGCGAAGCAGTATGCAGTATTCTTAAAAGTATCCATGCAGCAGTAGTACGTGTACCGACACGAGATGCCCAAAGTTATTCCTACAAGTACACAAGTACACACCTGTCGTCGTTGGCCTGGATCGCGCGACCAAGCGTCTGGTCGTACCCCAGGGTATCTCACAAACATGTACTGAATAGAATAGCTCATACTCCAAACCATGCAGGCTGCTCCAAACAAGGCTAGTAGGGTGCTTTGAATACATCAAGGGCGCTTGCTTCACATGCGTACCCACGTGGTGTTCTCTTGGCTATAGACTATACAGACAGCAACGTAACCGAAGTGAGACGGTCGTAGACTAGTCGTAGTAACTGTACCATTGGGCGGATTCCCGCGATACTCAACCGATCCCATTCTGTGCGTGACAACGCGAACGAGACGAGGCATACCGCGATTTCGAAGCTCACGCTCTGTCCCCAAGCAAACGATGTGGCAGTGACAATAACAGTCGCCCTCAGACATCGGTACACGCAACGTGTCTCGATCAACGGACTATTCTCGACGGACTCACCCTGCCAGAGCCGTAAGCAGGTGACAGCAGATAGTTGTCCACCCCGCTGTAGTAGACAGGGAGACCAGCTTTCCAGAGAAAATCAGTCGCGTGCCGACTTCAATTCCAAAGAGCGCCCTGCAACTCGGCCGCAAAGTAACGGGAAGGGCTGCTTGAAGCAAAGGGTCTGTGTCTGTTGAAGAATAAAACAGCGATTCAAATAGTGCATTAACCTACGTACATACCACGTGTAGTCCCCAATAGGCGGTCGAGAAGGACAAATACGGGCGGGGATTGATGTTCGAAAGCCCAAGTTGCACCAAGTCACCAAGTTCGCGTCGAAGCAGCGGCAAGTATTCGTCGGGTTCACCTGAAGCTACCGAGGAAGACTCCCATGATGGCATAGTAAAAGCTTTGCAGGGCCAGTATCTGGTAAACGATGAGCTTGGGGTCAAACTGCACCATGATTCACCGCTGCGACTTCAGTTTACGAGAGCATTGTGGTGGGTGTGTTATGCTGTCATTCTGGTATAGTACCAATCAAACCAGCTGACCCTCTGGTAGGTTTTTATGTCGGTTTTCGATACCCAGGTGTTCCAAGAACTTTGTAGTAATTTCTTGACAAGGGGAATGGGAAAAAAAATTGAAAAAGACAAATTAAGGTCAGACGACAGAAGGAGATACACCGAAACTATTCCGAGCCACCGTGCGGTACAGCAGAATACACCTAGATTTTTCATCCCGATCCGCGACGCTGATTGGTCAACTCAGTCTCGTACCGGTTTTGACACCCAGACCTTGCGGTACATCGTATCGCGGCTTCTCAGCTCAGCCGTCACCGTTTTATGACGTGACCCATACCGCTTTCTGGCGGGAAATATACCATAGCTCGGTTCTTGTTCTTCGTATTTTTCCAATTTTCTGTTGGGCATCGATTCCATGGACGGACGTCCATAACATGTGAGTGAGAGTGTGTTTGTCTCGGTTACCGTCACGTACGTGCGCATTCTATCCTCTATTATTGATATGTACCTTGCCCACCTTGGGTTAAAATCTTGCGCCGTGTACGTACGCGACTCTTGGGTCTGCTGGCGTGCCTCGTGCATGCTTTTGTGCCTGGTGCGGAGCTTGTAATTTTTTCATGCTACGCGCTGCGAGTTACGTGTAAACTGGTACGACGAGGACCTGCTCAATTGGCAGACCTGCAGGGCGCACTCTGTGTCCCCACCTATAACTTCACATATGCTCGTTCGTGCGGGTGGTGGGGTGATTGATGGCATGCATGTGTGGTACATATAGTATTGATAGTAGTACGTGCGTCGATTCGATAATGAAAGACACAGCAGGTAGCTAGTACTAGTATACTGTAGTAGGTATAGGGGAGACGATCGCACAAATAACACGTACGTACTACCTGGTACCACTTAGTCTACGATATGCCTCTCCTTTTATTTTATTTTCTTCAAATTTGTTTCTTTTTTTCCAATTGACTTGCGTTTGCCGTGCGTATGCGTAGTGATAGGTACTACGTGAAATATGCCTGGTATACGAGTATTGACATGAAATTCGTCGAACTCACGGCTGACGTCCTTGAAATGCATACATATAAAATCATTCTTTGGTTTCAGGGATTTGGTCAGGAGCCTTTTTTTGTCTCGGCCCAAGTATGCGATTCGCGGAACTGGAATTCTCGGTCAAATATCTTCGCTCGAGCGCCGCCTTCGGGGGGCGGCTCCAACGCCCCTCGCCCTGCCGTGTCCGTTCCGCACATCGACGTGAACGCGGACGGATGCCGAGCGCGACAAGCGAGAAGTTGCAAAAATACCGCATGTCGAGGAGGAATTTCGGAGATTTTGGTTGTTTCTTAATGTCTGCAGCGCCTGGATGATTTACAAAATTGGCATCATTTCCAAACGATAGTTGTGCTGTCTAAAACTGAATGGGCCCAAGACTCGAGACGAGACGAAGAAAAGTTTTTTCAGGGCTTTTCACGGGTCATGACCCGACCCGCGGGTCGGGTCAAGGGGGTTTCAAAATCTCGCGGGTCGGGTCGGGTCGGGTCATCACGTTTTAAAATCTCACGGGTCGGGTCGGGTCGGGTCAAGAGGTTTTCAAAATCTCGCGGGTCGGGTCGGGTCGGGTCAACAGGCTTTAAAATCTCGCGGGTCGGGTCGGGTCGGGTCAAGAGGTTTGCAAAATCTCGCGGGTCGGGTCGGGTCATGACCCGCCAGATACGGGTCACTTCGCGGGTCAAGCCATAATGACCCGTGAGTTGTTTTGGGCTGACCCGCGGGCCAAACCCGCGGATCTAGCCGGCGGGTCCGCCTTTTTCAAACTCACAGCTGAGAGCCACGTTGGTGCCGTGTAGGCGCCCCGCGGGTCGGGCCCGAGGGTCCGCCAATAAAATACAAACATTTCGGCTTCCTGCCTCCCTCGTGCCGATGCTCCGATCATATGTCATCACAGCGTGCAGAAAAATCACCAGGCAGTACCCCTAGCTACTCGTAACAAGGCAAACAGCAGTGTGACGCGAATCCCGTACCTACTGAAGCCGTAACAGCAGTAATATTACGGTCATACCAGTACGAAATGTGACCAAACGTAAAAAGGCAAGGAAGGGCAGTCGTCGTCAAAGCAGCAGCAGCAGCAGCACTGGCAGCAGCAAGCACCAGCAGCAGACCCCGGATTCTCGCGGATCGCAGCCCCTGCTGACAGACCCACCGCCCCAGTTGTGGGCTTGCTGCCGGAGGCGGCTCAGCTAGGCTGCTTGCCGGGGCTGGAGACTGCACAGATAGAAGATAGATACAGCAGTTGTTTGAGTAGACTCGCCGCAAAGCAGTGACAGTAGTTACGTGTCGGTTCGGAGTATGGTTTCTTGGGCTATTCGTTCATGTCTTTGGATCTGTGTGTGCTGTGACGAGCCGCGAGGCTCTCACTCCTTTTCCTGTTCCTCCTGTTAACTTTCCCTCGCGGGTGTGTGACAACCGATAATACACGAACTTAAAAGAGAAGCCATTCGGCAGCCCAGCGGGGTGAGTCGACGCTAACCGGCGCGGTCGGAACTAAACATTCTAGAATTGTTGGTACCAAAGTGAGACCATGGCTATTTCTGTGGAAGATCAACTCGCCGAGCTGAGAGCGCAGCTGGCGGAGGAGAGGGAGTCACGCGCGGCGGCCGAGAGGGCAGCCGCGGAACGCGCTGACGCACAACGCGTTCAACACGAGCAGACCATGAAGATGCTGGCCCAGATGATGGCCCAGCAAGGTGTAGAAGACAAGACAAGTCCGGATGGGGAGGCGCACGAGGCGTCTGCTGCGAGTGGCGAGGTAGAAGATCCTGCGTCACCAACATCCCGAGTGGGCCCTGTCAACCCTTCTGTGCCCATGGAGGTTGGTCCACGAGAGGATCAATCAATAGGGAGTGCCCAAAGCGGGTTGGACGGAGACTATGGTCTCCAAGGTGAGCCCGCTGTGACACACGGGAGCCGAAGATCTTTTCGAGCTCCCATGAAGATGAATCCACCGCAGCTACGAGACAGAAAGCAGTTTCACATTTTTCAGCAGAAAGTGCATACGTATGCGAAGTTCCAGGACTTCGACAGTGTTCTGTACGCCGAGTCTCATCTCGACGTCGGCGACCAACTCAAATCGAAGAGCGATTTCCTCCGGGAAGGAGTGCCCGAACTAGTTTATGAACGACATCTTAGAGCCTGGTTCTTTCTGTCCCAGGCATTCCACCTAACAATAGATGTCGGGCGTTTCCAACGGAGCAAGTCCCCCGGAAAATGTTGGGAAGAAACTGTGAAGTACTATTGCCCCAAGAGCACCGGGGATCAAATCTCTCTGCGGAAGACCCTCAGTGATTTTAAAGTCGAAAAGGGAGTTGACCCGATCCCGAGATTGTACAATCTCGAGGAACACGTGATGAAAATGCACACTGCGGGTATTGATGTTTATGAACAAACCACCCTCTGCACGTCTGTTGCTGGTCTGCCTGTGTCGGAGTACGACTTCGAGATACGGCAGCTGAGTCGAAGACTGTCCTTCGACCGGGATGAGGTGATACATACCATCGAATCCCAATACAACCTTCTGCGCTCTCGGAGGCAGAAGAACTCCGCAGCCCATGCGCTCGTTGTTGACGGGCGTGGTGGGGGCGGGGGACGCGGACACCCTGGCGGGAAGCTCGGGGGCCGCGGAGGCGGCCGAGGAGGCAAGCACGCCGAGAAGAAGACGTCCGGCGACGGAAACGGCGCTGAGGACAACAAGCCTGCGGCAAAGGGACCGCAGTGCTACAAGTGTGGGCTTCGAGGCCACTTCGCCCGCGACTGCACCACACAGCTCTGCAAGCGGTGCAACGGTCGGGGGCACGACGAGGATAAGTGTCCTTCGTCTACCGACATGCACGCCAACATGGTGATAGAGCTACCTGAACCGCCGGAGTCGGACTCAGATTCAGGATCGACGACTTCGAGTTGCGTCGCGTCTGGGTTTATGGCGGTGGAGCTGGATCATGCAGGGTGTGGGTACCAACCAGGTGAAGCGGGACGGCTGCAGAGCTGGGGTAGGCACGGTGACCTGATCACATCGTCGAGACTGAGATCCGTGCGCAACCGCCTCCAAGAGGTACCCAAAGAACCGAATACTGGAGGCAATACGGCCCTGCTGGTCTACATGAAGGCGCTGGTGACGGACTTCATCAACGGCGAACTGGAAGCTGAAGAGATGCAAGAAGCAGAAGAGTTCATCAACGGCCACGCATGCGATGATCTCCTGGACTCGCTGGCAACGAGTGCGACTGGTTTCGACGACCATGAGTCAGCATCTAACGTCTTCTCGCTAATGCACGACACCGCGATCGACGAGCCCGAGATCGCCCTGGTCACCATGGAATCAGGGAAGTCCGAGTCTGAAATTGAAATGCCGTCTGGTCCTTTGTCAGAAGCTGAAGTACCTCCGATCTCCGTAGCTGGCGTGTACAAATCTAAATACAAAGACGCGTACCTTTGGGCTATGGACAAGGAAATGGATGGTATTGTGAAGAATGGGACATTTACTGTTTTACCTGGCCTTCCGGAGGGGGAGAAAGCAGTAGATGGTAGGTGGGTGTTATCACTGAAGTCCGACGAAAACGGATACATTACTACACCCAAAGCGAGGCTGGTAGCAAAAGGGTTTATGCAACGGGAAGGCGTGAACTATCTCCAGACATACGCACCTACACCCGCCACTACTAGTGTCAAGATTGTGCTAATGTGGGGGAACCACAAGGGGTACACAACGTCTCATTTCGATGTCAAACAGGCGTTTACCCAAGCACCGCTAGACTATAAAGTCATTATGAAGCTCCCTGGGGGTTGCGGTGACCTGTCTGGCAAATACGTAGAGCTCAAGAAGGCGTTGTACGGCCTAAAACAGAGCGGTGCCTTGTGGAACAATTTGCTGGTTACGAAACTAGCGAAACACGGCATGGAACAGTGCAAAGCCGACCCTTGCGTTTTTCGGAAGATTGTGAAGGGTGAGGTAATACTGGTTCTGGCAGCCCATGTGGACGACATGGCTGTAGCCGGTCCTAGGGATGAGGTTGACAAGCTGCTTGTAACGCTCAACGAGGACTTCACGACGTTTGACCTGGGAGAACTAACCTTCTTCACGGGGTGTGCGGTTATCCAAGACGTAAAAGATAGGATAACTAAAATCAACCAGCGGACATTCATCGAAACATTGGCTAGACGTTTTGATGTGACAACGACTGCCCGATACCCCGCCACTGCCGGTGCTGACCTAGGACCGAGGAAGGAAGGGGAACCAAGTGGAAATTGGCCTTACAAGGAGGCCATCGGATCATTGCTATGGCTGGTCGTCTGGTCAAGAATGGAGATCGCGAATGCGACGCGTGTTGTAGCTCGCCACGCGAACAACCCTACCGAGAGGCACTGGACAGCGGTGCTACAGATTATTCGATACTTGCTCGGTACCAAGGACCTGAGCCTCACGTTCGAAAGGGAACCTGAGTCTGACTTTGAATTGTCGGTGTCCACGGATTCGACCTTTGCCGAGAAGGATGACGACAGGCGTTCCGTATCGGGGGTAGCTGTATGCCTAGGTTACTCCATGATTACCGCATTCAGTTCGACTCACAAGATCACGTCGCTTTCGACCGCCGAGGCAGAGTACCGTGCGCTCGGTGATGGAGTGAAGGAGGGTCTATTCGCGAAATCGGTAGCTTCGTTCGTGGCACCATCGCTTGTAGAGAAGACAATTATGGTATATGTAGATAACGAAGGGGCAATCAACCTTGCGATCAACCCATTCAGCTCTGCAAGAACCAAGCACCTTGATGTGAGGTTTCATTTCGTTCGCGAGCTGGTATCGTCTGGTACGATCACGGTTGAACATGTTCCGACAGCGGAACAACGGGCAGATCTTTTCACGAAGGCGCTCGTAGGCCCTATCTTCAGGGAGCACCGGGACTACCTGATGAACTCTTACATTTGATTCTGTTCTGGGTCAGAAGCAATTTGTTCAATTTTTTTGGTTTAGCGCCGGGTGATTATTATGAATAAGTCATGCGGAGAGAGACAATGCCATCTCGCATTTACTGTCGCGGCCTTAGCGTGCCTATGGCAGGAGTAGGCGATCTCTGGTATTCTTGTCTTCGCCTTAATTCTCATCTTGGAGGCGCGGCTATTATTGTGGTTATGTTTGATTGGCACAATGGTTTTTATTTTTGGTATTTTTGCAAGGGGTTTTGATCCGTGGGGCGGATTTCCCCTTGTACATTGCTTTGCAATAGACATACGTCAAGACATGTCTATGATAGGTTCGTCACGGTATTGTGTCGAGCCGGGAGGGTGTTTGAGTAGACTCGCCGCAAAGCAGTGACAGTTACGTGTCGGTTCGGAGTATGGTTTCTTGGGCTATTCGTTCATGTCTTTGGATCTGTGTGTGCTGTGACGAGCCGCGAGGCTCTCACTCCTTTTTTTCCTGTTCCTCCTGTTAACTTTCCCTCGCGGGTGTGTGACAACCGATAATACACGAACTTAAAAGAGAAGCCATTCGGCAGCCCAGCGGGGTGAGTCGACGCTAACCGGCGCGGTCGGAACTAAACAGCAGTGTAGTAGTAGCTAGCTCGAGAATTATTATCATACCAGTGCGAAGTGTGACCAAACGTAAAAAAAGCAAGAAGAAGAGCAGCCGTTGTCGAAGCAGCAGCGGCAGCAAGCAGCAGCAGCAGCAGCAGCAGCAAGCAGCAGCAGCAGCAGCAAGCAACAGCAGCAGCAGCAGCAGCAGCAGCAGCAGCAGCACCCTGGCAGCAGCAAGCACCAGCAGCAGACAACGCATCCTCGCGGATCGCAGCCCCTGCTGACAGATCCACCGCCCCAGTTGTGGGCTTGCTGCCGGAGGCGGCTCAGCTAGGCTGCTTGCCGGGGCCGGAGATTGCACTTGTAAATTATAACTAGCTCGCCCGTCGGGTCGCTGGTCGGGTCGACCCGGTGGTCTAACGGTACGGGCATGTCCATGCATGTGGGCTGCGGTTTCTTTCCTATTCCTCGCGCGCACACCACATGATGACATAATCATCAGCTGCAAGCAATGCCGGTAAAAAACGCAGAGAAAACGACATACTGGGAAAAGTATGAGGGACCAAGGACCAACCAACCGACCGAGGTATACATGCTTTGACCCGTGACTTTTTGACTTTGACCCGTGAGAAATATCACGGGTCAAGTTCACGTGACCCGCCAGACGACCCGAATCTCGCGGGTCACCCGGATTATCGCGGGTCGGGTCGGGTCGGGTCAGGACGATATCAAAATCTCGCGGGTCGGGTCGGGTCGGGTCAAGACATCTCGAAAATCTCGCGGGTCGGATCGGGTCGGGTCAAGACGTCTCGAAAATCTCGCGGGTCGGGTCGGGTCGGGTCGGGTCAAGACGTCTCGAAAATATCGCGGGTCGGGTCGGGTCAGCTGACCCGACCCGACCCGACCCGACCCGCGAGATTTGACCCGACCCGTGAAAAGCCCTGAGTTTTTTGCACCGTCCCGTCCGAGACCCAGAGCAGCGTAGGGCACCAGCTGCCAGGGGTGTGAGACGAGGCATGTACGGCATGGGCCAGATAACGTTGCCTGCAACAACTGCCCGCCACAGTATAAACGCGCGGAAGCCGCGATGGGTCGTTCTTTGACACTTGGCTTACGTGGTTACTGTTGGGGTAGCTTGGGGATAGACACAATCTAAAAGCGATCGGTGCCGAGGAACGAACGCAGGCAAGGGGGCTGACACAACAGAGGAATAACTGACTGCTGTGCTCCAGCTAGCTACTGCTGTGGTGTGCCCTCATCAACTGAAACCAAGCAACAGACACACGTGTTGCCCGGGCTCGAGAGCAGGGGCACCGGTCTGTCAAAGGGCAAATCCAGCCGTCGCGGTCGTTCGTTATTCATGGTGCCGGGCTGGAGGATTCATACGTGACCGGTGCCCCTGCTCTCGAACCCGGGCAACACGTGTGTCTGTTGCTTGGTTTCAGTTGATGAGGGCACACCACAGCAGTAGCTAGCTGGAGCACAGCAGCAGTCAGTTATTCATCTGTTGTGTCAGCCCCCTTGCCTGCGTTCGTTCCTCGGCACCGATCGCATTTAGATTGTGTCTACAGGCTTGGCCTGCCAAGAAACCGACAATAATTCAGAAAGCTTTCCACCGCTTTTTTTACGAATTAGGACTTGAAAATTGGAAGCGCTACCCCTGACACCACATTCATTGCATAGCAAAAGTAAAATTATATGAAAAATTATAAGGCTTTACTTTTTCCGACTCGATTTCGTCGAGATATCCGCAAAAACTCACAAGCACCAACTTTTAAAATTCCAACCTGCAAGACGAAAAAAAATCCGTACAAGTATCTAGAAATAAAAAAATCAGATCAATCAAGGTGTAATTTGGTGGACACTAAAAACTGTGCTGAAGACTCTACAATACAAGAACATCGATATAAGTTTCATTGCCCAATTCGCCACCCATCAAGAGATATTACCAAAACTCGATTCCATATATAAGTCATCAAGTGTTTTGGACAAAAAGTGAGAAAATTAAAAATATCGCTGTGCCCCGCTCATTTTTGGAGTTCGGACCTGAAATTTGACGCGTGATTTAGAGCAAGCTTAAACAAATACTACTTGGAAATCGCAAAAAAAAAAAAATCTTGCCCACATACGGGTGGCCAAACGAAATCCATCCATGATCATAAAACGGACGAAAAGTAAGGCGGCAACGATCTTTCTTTTGTTTTTTCTGTGCGATTTCCAAGTAGTGTTTTGATGAGTGTGCTCTAAATCACGTGTCAAAATTTTAGGTCCGAACTCCAAAAACTGAGTTGAGCACAGCGATATTCGTGAATTTACGGCGTCTTGGCCGGCCCAGCTTGTATCCCCAAGCTACCCCAACAGTAACCACGTAAAGCAAAAGTCAAAGCACGACCCATTGCGGCTTCCGCGCGTTTATACTGTGGCGTGCAGTTGTTGCAGGCAACGTTATCTGGCCCATGCCGTACATGCCTCGTCTCACACCCCTGGCAGCTGGTGCCCTACGCTGCTCTGTGTCTCGGACGGGACGGGGCAAATAACCTTGCTTCGTCTCGTCTCGAGTCTTGGGCCCTTCATGACTCGAGTGTGGAAAAAACGCCATATTCAGTTTTAGACAGCACAACTACGTACCGTTTGGAAATGGTGCCAATTTTGTAAATCATCACCATGGCCAATCAGAAAGTCAGTCGGCCGGTGGGGTTGGGATTTCCACACCGTGCGGGGAGGTATCAAGTGTGTATGGATTCCGATCCCGGCATGTGACCCTATCGTGCTCGGGTGACGCCTACTTTGTGTATGAATCCTGTCCAATGCGCGATCAGACAAAACTGACATGTTTTTATTTTCGTCTAATAAAACTCGAGTCTGAAATACTTAGCTGACAAAATCGTGAGCGCTGTAGTCGCGTACTGTATCTACAAGAAGTGAGCGATCTACACAGCTAGAAACAAGCAGCATTGCAGTAGTATTCGAGGAGTGGAATGACGAAGGCAGTCATACCACCGTGTTTCGCGCCTGGAGCAACGTCAGCACGTTTCTTCATGATCAGACAACACACAGACAGTCGATCTGGGAGGTTCGGATCAAGATGATACTATGATATATAATGCATTGTATATTTCAGAACCTGGCTCAGTGCGCGTCTCTCAGTGGCTACGAAGAGGACACGCAGCGGACATGGTCAGTCACCTTACTGGCCCCGGATGCTTGATTGAGTTGAAATATCATAAGGAACGCAATCGACACCTACCTTTCGTCGCCAGATTAAAGGGTCAGTCGGCGTGTGGTCGGATTTATCCGATCGAAATATGATGAAGCTCGGAATCGGATTGATTAAAAAAACGGTAGCTAATAATATCAGTACATTGTTATGATTATCAGTCTCTATCGAACTCTTGGCATTACCTTACATACTGTACGTGCAGACTATGATTGTGTGTGGTGACATTTTTTACCCTACCAAGTATTGAATCGAACAATTCGAAGTGCTGCCCTGCCCTACCCGGAGCATGGGTGCCGGCGAATGCCGGCATCCATGCGGAGCCCTTGCGCATATATATAAAATCATGCCTTGGTTTCATGGATTTGGTCAGGAGTTTTTTTTTCGTCTCGGCCCACGTATGCGATTCGCGGAACTGCATGGGTGCCGGCGAATGCCGGCACCCATGCGGAGCCCTTGTGCATGTATATAAAATCATTCTTTGGTTTCAGGGATTTGGTCAGGAGTTTTTTTTTGTCTCGGCCCAAGTATGCGATTCGCGGAACTGGAATTCTCGGTCGAATAGCTTCGTTCGAGCGCCGCCTTCGGGGGGCGGCTCCAACGCCCCTCGCCCTGCCGTGTCCGTTCCGCACATCGACGTGGACGCAGACGGATGCCGAGCGAGACAAGCGAGAAGCTGCAAAAATACCGCATGTCGAGGGGGAATTTCGGAGATTTTGGTTGAACCTTAACGTCTGCAGCGCCTGGATGATTTACAAAATTGGCATCATTTCCAAACGGTACTTGATAATGTTTGAAATTTTGCGGTGGCATACTCTCGAGCGTTTGTGTCTTTGCTGTACTTTTTCACTAGTTCGTTTGGTTTCTTGCTCGGCCTTTATTATTTTGTTTTTGCTCGTTTTGCCGGTTGGTTGTAGTCAGTTGTTTCTTGACCTTTCAGCTGTTTCCTGCAAATTTGGTTTTTCTGCGCTGCCCACACGATTTTGAAATTTTTCGCGATTTTTCTTCCTTTTTGTCTAGTAAGTTGAACTTCCTACAAAGTAAAGGCAATTTTTTAGTGTGGGCTCACCAATAACGTGACACAAATTACCGACGATATCCAACAACTTTGTGACACAAATTACCGACGGTAAGACGTTTCGTGACAAAAGAACTCCCAAATCATGTTATTTTCACACGTAACGAGAATCTCGAGACGAAACCAAGCAGGTAGAGCTGTCTCGTTGGCCTTTGGCGATGGCTTTATTAGCACGGCCGCAGACACTCAGGCAGCCTCTGCTGTAGGCATGAATGAGTGCGGCTGATCCGCAGCGAACTAACCCGCTGTGCTCGCTTTTATGTATGTGGCCATTGTCCATGCCATTTCATATCACCTTCCTTCTGTTTTTAGCTCGTCGTCGTACGGTTGAGGTACGAGGAAACCCGTACGTACGGGGTGAGAACAGCAGTATGTACGACGAGCGTGAACGCCAACTGACGCCATTGGCAAACACACAACAGCAGGTGTAGCAGCAGTAGCCGAAGGACGAAACTTCTAGCACATACTGCAGCAACTAGTAGCAACCAGAACCACAGCAGATAGCTCAAAGTGCAGTACAAGTGCCGTTGGCAAGTTTAGTCGTACTCGCATCACTTTGTCCAATATAACAACCTTTTTATGTTCATATTGATGAAGAAAAAAAATACGTTTCCTGTAAGAATGATACGTCGTACGAGCGGACGTTCTGGTGTGCTGCTGCCGTGAGACCATCGAGCACACCGCATGTTTTACCCAAACAAGAGCGAACAAGAGGCAGGGCACAGGGGCCCCCAACACAGAAACACGTGACAACCACGGCCAGCTGTAGATCGCGTGATTGGCCGGTAGTCTGTGCTTCGGTGGGTGTATCGGAAGTCGTTCGTAGTACTGCTGTAGACCGTCGAAAAACCACGTGACATTTCGTTCTGGTGGCAGACTCGCCAGTAGACCCCCGAAATTTATTTTCCTCTTCTTTTTCTTGGCCCCGTGCACCCCTACTGAAAGATTGCCCATTTGCCGCTAATGAAATCATGTTGGGGTGGTTGTAGACGAAACGCCGAAGAAACCCGAAATCCAGTAGACTTGGGGAGCGCCTAAGGTAAACGGAGGTGCTGGGGTGGTTGTAAAGTAAAGTTGAGGTGGTTGTAGAGTAAATAAATGCCGCCTGTGCATTAGTTGCGGAACGATCCAGCTTTAGCTTTTCTTTGATTCCCACCATTTGTTTTGTACTTGAAGAATAGGGTACGCGCCAACAACAACGTAAAACAACGACGGACAACCTACAAAGAGAAATAAACAAATAAAGCGTGAGCGATGACGTGCTTTTCGTAGACGAATGTGCGTACTACGACATCTGCGAAAGGTTCCCTACGGCCGGCAACGAAGGCGGGGATACAACTTTATTAGGAAGCAGAATTAGACGGACACCCTTCACAAACAAATAAAAAAATCCCTAGATAACGTACATGATGCAAATGGCCAGCGGAATTGCGACCTCGCAAATAATTGCGATCTTAGAGTTAGTAGGTTTTGACCCAATAGGCCAAGGGTTTTTGCGCGACCTATATCATGCAAGTAAAACTAGCCAAGTTGCGGTTGTTTTGCTGGATGTCTGCAGGGCTTGGACGAATAAAATACGGGAAAGTGCGAGTGAAGAATGCGATGCAAGAAGATTAGAAAGGCTGCAAGACGACCATGATACGTCCAGAAGAACGCGTGTTATATCAGCAGTAGATCGCTCTAATTCCCCTTTTTATATTACTGCGTTTGGTACTGTTGAAGTGCTCATCATTTTGAGCGTGCTTGGTCTGCACGTCAATCGAGGGCATTCTATATCCCCTTTCGGGCTCCTCTCTAAGGGAGTTCTTCGTACATTGTGCAAGTAAGCCCGCAGGACCCATCGTGGATCTCACGCCGTGTCTGAGAGCTGTTTTGTGACTATGTTATGGTAAGATCAAATACTGATCTGTCATGCGGATTCTTTTGTTTGCCTCGTGTTATGTCTGCATAATTCGTTTTCCATTTTTGTATATCTTCACCGGTGTAAGTGCCGCGTGTATTGAAGTAGCTAATTGAGTTGAGGGCATGCAGTGTCGTCTTTAGTTATTTCTCTGTGAGTGAGTTCTTCGTATTTTTTGGAAGCAAACATGGAGGACCCATCATAGTAAGTTCTTCGTCTACTGTGGGAGTAAACACCAAGGGGTTTTCCAAGGCACAATCAACGGCGCCTTCCTTTTTCCCGTCCGTTAATTGAACATTTTCAACCATTCCGTCCGATACCTTTTTTATTGGCCACGTCTTCTTTCGTTTCGCCTCGAAGCCTCGAAGCGAAGCAGGTTCTCAATTCTCCTTTCGGCATTTCTGACCAACTTTTACTTGGCGATTTTTATAACAGTGTGTTTCGCCTATGTATGCTTGCTTTCTTTGTTTATATATTTCTTTCCATCAAAGCAACCTTCAGAACCTCATGCTCGTATTAAGCTCTTGGCATTATTACCTTAAACTTCAATTTTTTTATAACTACAACTTAATTCGTCGAGTGCTACCCTTCCTTGCCCAAAGAATGGGCGCCATCGAATGTCAAATTATGATCTTTAGAAGCTCATATTCGTAATAAACTCTTGGCATTAGTTTAAAGTTCAATATTGTCGAATCGAACAGCTACAACTCTTTTTCCTTTTTCCTCGTCGAAGTGCTGCCCTGCCCATGCGGAGCCCTTGTATTATTTATAAATATTTACGTGGTAGTCGCGATGATTGCGGGTGTTGTCGGTAGCGCTGTTTCCCCTGCTGTTTCGCGGAGTTGGTATGGGGCAGGTATTGTTGGCGTTCGTGGCGGCAGTGAAGGGGGGGGCGCAGCGGCAAGTGCAGGCGTGTCGGCGTCAGCTGCAGAGGTGTTGGATTTTGGCGGCGGCGGGGATGAAGCTGTGTAGTTTATCGCCGCCAACCGACGCCCAAGAAGCCCAAGGCCCCACTCCGGGGCCCTCAGATTTTCTTCCACCGCGGCCGCAGTCGACAAGAAGGCGCGTACCAGGAGGCTCACCCTGCCCCGCGTGGGAGGGAGGGGCGGCCCCAATGCAATGTGCCGCCAGAAAAGCACCGGCCTGAGGCCTGCAGAACTGGGAAAAAAACAGATCAGACGGAAAGCGGAGGTGGTCATGGTGTGAATGTGAAAAGTGCACTCCGGCCCATCTTGGTGTGGTAGGTTAGCGTCTGCAGTGTCGTGTCAAGTTTGCCTTTTGTTAATTCACAAAGAATGAAGACCGTACGAGTTTATTATCTTTTTGCTTCGCTTGCGCCGGCCGCTCGGTTTGGTGTGGCCCTGGGTTCGATTGTCTGTTTCATCTCGGGGGGGGGGGGGTCAACAGCGATACTACTACCGTTGTCGACAAAATTGTGAGCCCTTTTTGTTTTGTTTTTCCCCTCCCATGTTTTCCTTTTTTTCCATACCTGGGGAGAGGGAAAGAAGAAGGGGGGGGGGCGTTACCTGGTACCTACCCGTAGCTATTCCCCACCCCCCTGATATTTCTCTTCCTTCGCCGGGCATGATGGGGGTGCTGGATGTCGCCGGGTGGCAAGAACGGTTCAGTGCCAATACATACACCACACATAAGTGTTTATATTGGAAGAAGGAAGATTTTTCACAAGCATCGCCATTCATTTGGTTGAATTGGAGGTGCATGGGTCCTACTATTTTGTGGCGTTCGTGTCGTCTATTTTGGCGGAACCACCCGCATCGCTTCCCAGTCGAATATTGTCACCGAAAGCCCTACTTCATTCATTCGATACACACCTAGGAGTTCAACGCAAAAGAAACGCGTTGTATAGCAACGACAACATTTGTATCACAAACGCATGAAAAAATCACTGCGTTGCGACTGGTTGGTGATGCTTGCCGTTATACATATGTGATACGGCACTACTACTGGTAGTCGTGCAGGACATAATAAATGTAAAAACGCAAACAGGGATGTAGGAAAGCAGGGCTGATAGTTGTACCTTGCCAGGAAAGGAAGACAATTGAGAGGCGCTGTGCTGAAGATAGTGTGTAGATCTCACCATTTCTCGAATAAGAAATTCAGCCTCGGCCAGAATTATTCCGGTTTCTTCCTTTTTTTCCTATTCATATTTCATTTTTTTTACTACTGCTGTATGAACAGCGTTGTGCCTAGAATAACCTATCTGCACTAGACCTACTACTTGTACAAGTATCAGGCGCCTATTTGATAGCGAGAAACAGGAATCCTGGCTGGGGCTGCGGGTTTCTTATTTGGGAGAGGGTGTCATCTGCACTAACTTCAGCTCCCGGATTTCTTGTCTTCCTCAGAAGTATCAGCTTGCCATTCTTACGTCCTGTACTACTTTTAGAGTATTGTGCCGCCGGTCCTCTGGTAAGAAACCAAGGATTTGTTTTTTTCAGGCTAAATTCCGTATTTTTTTGAAAATGGTGTGCCCCACACTAACTTTAGTATAGAATTACGAAGTTCTTATTTCTCCGCAAGAGCGTTGTGTGAGCCCCGTTCTTATGAGAGGGAGGCATGAGCGATTTTTTTAATGATGTTTTACCATGTTCCAAAACGCCTCCAACTCTTTTTCGCGCTTCGCGCGATTATTTTAATGCCTTACGAAAATGTCCCTATGTATAGAATCCGTGCCCAGATCTAAATTCACACACCACATCAGATCCTCAACAGTCAATCACCACCAAGAAGATCAACTGTCGTGTCTTACCACCAACATTGCACACTCTCTGGTGCTCTACTGACCACAATGCCCCCAAAAGCGCTGTCGCAATTGTACCAGAAAAAAATCCCTGACTAACGTCGCTGTGATCAACCTGAATTATGGATAATTGTAGATACACCTAAGCTAGGCAAGGCCTACTGACCAGAAAATATCCCCCCTTGGCTGAGGGGGCTGGTCGGCACCATTCAGGTGCTAGGAAAGGAGAGAGAAGTTGTTGTATTAGCTCCGAACACAAGAAAACAAGCGATTTTAACTTCATCCCCGAATCCCCATATCAGAATCCAGAAGAGGATAAGTAGAAACCCCTACTACAGTTCTCTTCGAATCTAAATACCGTTCACACACCACACACCACATCAGATCCTCAAGAGTCAACCACCACCAAGAAGATCAACTGTCGTGTCTTACCACCAACACTACACACTCTCTGGTGCTCCACTGTCCACATACTGCTACTGCTACTGCTACTGCTACTGCTGCTACTGCTACTGTTACTGCTACTGTTACTGCTACTGCTACTACTACTGCTACTGCTATTGCTACTGCTCTGCTACTGCTTCTGCTACTGCTACTGCTACTACTACTGCTACTGCTACTGCTTCTGCTACTGCTACTGCTACTGCTTCTGCTACTGCTACTGCTACTGCTACTGCTACTGCTACTGCTACTGCTACTGCTACTGCTACCGCTATTGCTACTGCTACTGCTACTGCTGCTGCTGCTGCTACTGCTGCTACTGCTGCTGCTACTGCTACTGCTACTGCTACTGCTACTGCTACTGCTGCTGCTACTGCTACTGCTACTGCTACTGCTGCTGTTACTGCTACTGCTACTGCTACTGCTACTGCTACTGCTACTGCTACTGCTACGGCTACGGCTACGGCTACCGCTACGGTTACCGCTACCGCTACCGCTACCACTACCGCTACCGCTACCGCTACCGCTAGCGCTACGGCTACCGCTACGACTACTGCTACTGCTACTGCTACGGCTACTGCTGGTGCAACTGTTACTGCTACTGGAACTGTTACTGCAACTGTTGCTGCTACTGATACTGCTACTGCTACCGCTACTTCTACTCCTGCTCCTACTCCTACTCTTACTGCTGCTCCTACTCCTATTGCTAATCCTACTCCTACTGCTACTCCTACTGCTACTCCTACTCCTACTGCTACTACTACTGCTACTGCTACTACTGTAATAATACGTGCACGTGGGGTGTGCGAGCTACGTATGGTGCGAGCTATGTATGGTTGACCAGCGGTTCGTGCTATGTGCGGAAGGGGCGTTGCAATGACTGCTCTGAAGGGATCCGAAATACATACACATAAAATCATTCTTTGTTTCAGGGATTCGGTCAGGAGTTTTTTCGTCTCGGCCTAAATATGCGATTTGCGGAACTGGAATTCTCGGTCAAATAGCTTCGCTCGAGCGCCGCCTCCGGGGGGCGGCTCCAACGCCCCTCGCCCTGCCGTGTCCGTTCCGCACATCGACGTGAACGCGGACGGATGCCGAGCGCGACAAGCGAGAAGTTCCAAAAATACCGCATGTCGAGCAGGAATTTCGGAGATTTTGGTTGTATCTTAATGTCTGCGGCCCCTGGATGATTACAAAATTGGCATCATTTCCAAACGGTAGTAAGCTGCTATTGTAATGTTTTGGAATTTTGCGGTGGCATACTCTCGAGCGTTTGTTTTGCTTGACGTCTGCAGGGCTTGAACGAATGAATAAATAAAAGTCTTCGGGGGGCGGTTCCAACCGGCAAAAGTCTTCGAGGGGCAGCTCCAACACCCCTCGCCCTTCCTTATCCGTTGGGCACCTCGACGTGAACGCGGATGGATGCTGAACGAGACAAGGAAGAAGTTGCAAAAAATATTGTATTTTGATGAGGTAATCTTGCGACTTCGGTTGTATCTCATCGTCTTCAGTATTCAGGTATAGTCGTTACACCCTTGACAGGTGGTCGCACAGGCGGGCACAGGCAGCAGCATGCTGCCATGCTGGTGTTGGACAAAGATGATCCACCGATGATAAAAACCCCAGAAGAGTGATGTTTTGTAGAAGGGCCGCTTGTTGGGCAATAAAACTTGGAGAACAATAGACATCTGAGTCTAGAGGTGGTGGTGAGAGGAGTGAGAGAGGGTGGGGCACGCCCGCGCTCTCTCTCTCGTAGCTACGTACTCAGACCCCGCTCCTTCGTTTGCTACAACAATAGTACATGAAGGACCCGTGTACAAAAACAAACAAACAACAACAACCCGTCGGGGTCCTCAAAAGAACTGGTCGTAGTTACGCCGCATTTTAGTCGAACCGTAACTTAACACACCGTGTTTTTCTATTGCTGCCTAAAACATCACCGATGCTACTACTGTTGTGCCCGGCTACTACAACACCCTATTGACGACCCAGTGCTACCTACGTTGGCCGACCCTAGCCGATCCCAGTTCTGGCCGGTCGTAGCTCGGGTAAACTTGCTTCTTGACTTGTCGCGATCCCGAAGCTACCGAGTGGTACTTCGTTGCGTATCGTGACTGCTGCTCCCTGTTTACAGCAGTATTACAGTAGTGCTACGTACTGCTTCCCCCGGCTACAGCTACCTGCTCTCCTTTGCTATAGCAGTACTGGTGCTAACTACTGCTGCCCCAGGCAACAGCAGTGGCGATGAACATTAATCAGAGATGTAGGTGTTCACGCCCTAATATCTTTAACACTCCCCCTTAATGGAAATCGCACTGCTGTGGGCACTGAAAGCACCAACTAATGTTAACCCTGTCGATTTTCGATACTCGTTTTAAGTGTCTACTGAGTCAAGTAAGCGAAAACAAACTTCTAAACTACACTGGCTGTAGCTCCAACATCTTCCCGATCATCAACTAAACGCCGTCGTAACTAGGGCTCTGCCCGGTAATCAAACGATCATCGACGTCGTGAAACAGGGTCCAAACAAGCATACCGCACAGTAGAATGTATGTATTCCAAGACCGCTCATGGTCCTATAAATGTCAAACAAATGATGCCTACCGCCTTTGTCGCACCAGGAGCGCCTCCGTGCTGCTTCCAGATTGTCCTTACCCCTTGAAGTTGTTGATCAGCCCAATGAGGTATCGGTGGCGGTGTTTGCTGAGGAACTTTGTCCCGATGTCGGCTATGTTGAGCCCGGTTGGGACGTAGCGGATGCTGATTTTTTTTCCCCTCCTGTATGATCTCACGCACATAGAACAGTCTCAGTGCCACGTGTTTCGCACGCGAGCTGTAGGTCTTGTTTCCGGCCACGTGCAGAGCCGAAGTGTTGTCGATGTGGGTCGGGATGCACTTGAATGCCTCCTCGAATCCTAGCTCCCCCATCATACCGGCACAGTAGACTGCTTTCTTTATCGCCAGTGCTGCTGCCACAAGCTCGGCCTCCATCGTTGACTGGGCCGTCAGCCCTTGCATGCCCACTTTGAAGCTCACAGGCCCGTTGCACATCGTCATGACGTGCGATGAAGTTGACTTGCCGTTGTCCGGGTTGTTGCCCCAGTTGGCGTCTGAGAACGCTGTCAGCTTGAACCCTCCTTGCGAGTAGGTGATATTGAAGTCGATGCTGCCGGCGAGGTATCAAAGCAGATGCTTAGCTGCGCCCATGTGTGTTTTCGATGGCTTCGACATTGCCCTCGCTAGGTGGTTGACGCCGTAGAGGATGTCGTAGCGGCTTACTTGAGCCAGGTACATGACGCTGCCGACGATGGACTGGTACCGCTGCGTGTCTGCTTTGCTCAGAAGGTCCCCTTCCCCCTGGTTGATCGATAGCTCCGGCCCGGCTCCGATCGTGTACACCGGTTTGCACTCCCCCATACCGTATATCTCGAGTACCGACTTGGTGTAGTGCGCTTGTGAGATGGTGAGTGTTCCTTTCTCGCGGTCGCGAGTGACTTGCATTCCGAGCACCATCGAGACGTCCCCCATCCACTTCGTGTCGAGGCGCCACACCAGCTTCTCCTCCAGCTGCTTGAGCAGCACTTTGTTCTGCCCCACCAATAGAAGATCATCGACGTAGATGGTGAGAATGACGGTGTCCTTGTTCCAGCTTGGAAACGTTGGCTCTCTCTTGGTTTCGGGGTTGTAGGTTCCATCCTTGTGCGTGTAGGCGTAGATGCAGGGGTCGGACTTGAGTGGCTTGAATCCTATGGCGATCACGAAGTCGTCGATGGTACCATGCCAGTTGGCTGGTGCCTGCGGGATTCCGTAGAGGCTCTTGCGAAGCCTCATGACTTGGTGGACTCCGTTTTTTGTCTGTCTTCTCGCGTCCAGGCGCCATTTTCACGCTTTGTGTGAGTCATCAGCCTTCACCTTGTAGACCCACCGTGAGCCGATGATTTTGGATCCCGGAGGAACCGAGGTGAGGGGGACGAGGTCGTAGACCTGGTGCTTGATCAGGCTCGCTATCTCCTTGTCTTCGGCTGCCTCCCACAGAGCAGCCTCCGGCAGCTTCCTCGCCTCTGAAAATGGGTTCGGAACTATTTTCGATTTCGTCCCCCCCTCCGAACGCATTTAAAGTTGCGTGTTAGTGGTGGCATAGGCGTACTCCGCGAAGGTGAGCAGTTCCTGCTCATGAGCCATGTCCGGTAGATCTGCGCCGGTGTAAAGGTTGAGCTGTTGTAGCTCGCGCAAAGTACACTCGGTAACCAGGGAACTGAGTCCCCCGGCAGCAGCCGCCGCTCGGCGCGTCACAGCAGGCGTAACCTCCAGCGTTCCACCAGCTTCTGATTTCTTCTCGGGCGTCTCTCCTCCAGTCCCTACGGCGGGTGCCCCTTCGGCGCCGCGTGCCTCCGGAAGCGGGCAGTTGTCGTCAGCAGACGACGGCGGAGGTGACTGGTGTCCGCTCAGTGGTTGTTGTCCGCTCTGCGACTGCGGTCCACCGCGTAGCAGTTGTCCTCCCTGAAGGTCACTGTGGGTGAGTTGGCGAAGCCTTGAAAGGATCTCGGCTAGTTCCGGGCTGCGGGGTTCCACAATGGGAGTTGTGTGGCCGTACGCCGCGTCGTTGTTGACGTTGATGTGCGATGTGTAGTCAGTAGTGGTAGAACTTGTAAAGCAGACGAAGAAGCTGAAATAGCTGATGAAACGGATGAAGTAGCTGCCGCTAGTCCTGCTGCATTCGCTGCTGTACGTAGTAGGTGCCTCTGCTTGCTGTACGGTGTGTAGTAGTGTCTTCGGGAGACGTCGCTACTGTAGTAGGCGTTGCTGTACCTGTCGGTGCTGTAGTAGTAGACAATGCCGTAGGAGTAGGCGTTGTTGTAGTACCAGTCGTTGCTGTATGCCGGCCCTTGCCGTACGAGTCGTTGCTGTACCAAACCAGTCGTTGGTGTACTAGTCGTTGCTGTACGCGTTGTTGCTGTACCAGTCGTTGCTGTACCAGTCGTTATTGTACCAGTCGTTGCTGCACCAGTCGTTGCTGTACCAACCGTTGCTGTACCAGTCGTTGCTGTACACTCGGTGCGTGATGAAAATGATGATGATGGTTGCTTCGTGTCTTGATCGAGTAGTAGTATACGTAAAACGCGGAGTAGTTGCGGTAATCTCAGCAGTAGTAGTTCCCGCTGAAGAACATGTACCTAGGCTGTAGAGCTGTTCCAGGCTCCGATCCCCTTGTCGACGCTGCCCTCCAATGGACCGCCTCCGGTAGTTAGCTGCATGACGTCTGGAAAGTTGTTCGAAATTTCATCCCTTTCTCCCCCTTCGAACGGCTTTTCAGTCGTCGGGGGTCAGGCGAAACAGCGCCAGCGTCGCAGCTGTATCTCCCCCATTCGTAGATAGTAAGAGGGCAATGTAAACGTTGGTGTTGCTGCGCTGCCACTCGAACCAGGTTGCTGCCGACTGCCGAGATATGCTCTTCCTGTCCCGTGAGTATGTTGTGAATAGGAGAGGTCGATTCGCTGAAGTGGACCTCGACCCGTACCTCCCAGCCGCGGTATGCGCGCTCGTTCTCCCAATCGAACGAGGGAGGCGTTTGGCTACCAACCTTACTTCGCTGTAGTTTTCCATCCTCCTTTTGGTTGTTGTTACTTTTTTTTTTTTTATTCTTTTTTTTTCTTTTTTCACACCGCAACGGTATTATACTGCGGGTATATTTTCGAATTTGCCTCCCACTGTGATTAGCTTGGACTTTCTTATTTTACCGCAACAGTATATTACGGATTTATTTTCGAATTCGCCTCCCACTGTGATTAGCTTGGACTCTCTTCTTTTACCGCAACAACAGTATATTACGGGTTTGCTTCCGAATTCGCGTCCCACTGTGATTAGCTTGGGCTCTCTTCTTTTACCGCAACAGTCTGTTACGGGTTTATTCTCGAATTCGCCTCCCACTGTGATGATAAGCTTGGACTCTCTTCTTTTACCGCAACAGTATATTACGGTTTTTTTCTCGAATTCGCCTCCCACTGTGATTAGCTTGGGCTCTCTTCGTTTACCGCAACAGTCTGTCACGGGTTTATTTTCGAATTCGCCTCCCACTGTGATAAGCGTGGACTCTCTTCTTTACCGCAACAGTACATTACGGGTTTTTTCTCGAATTCACCTTCAGCTGTGATTAGCTTTGACTCTCTTCGTTTACCGCAACAGTATATTTCGGGTTTATTTTCAAATTCGCCTTCAACTGGTGATCAGCCTTCTCTAGGTCTCTTCCTTTGCTACAGTTGGTGTTGGCGTTAGCCGCAATTACGCCTTTTGCGGTCTGTCGCTGCAGTTGTTAGTAGCGGACGTTTGGATGTAGTGCAATTTCTATCGCCCCGAGCCACCTGTTGTTTGTTACCAGATGTTTAATCACTCGACCCAACAGGATTGCAAACGCAACCACACACACGCCCCGACACAGTATGAATCGACGCGCTATGCAGTCCTATCCTGACGATGACGAGCCGACGTTTGGATGTAGTGCAGTTCCTACCAGCCTGAGTAAACTGTTGTCACCAGATACTGTGACACTCGACCTGGTAAAATCGCAAGCGCAACCACACGCACGCCCCGACAGAGTGAATCGACGCGCTATGTGTTGCTATCCTGACGAGCAGTACTCCGATTGGCAGATAGATTCCTTACTCGTACTCGTACTCGTACGTAGTCGTGCAGTGTTGACGTAAACTCACTTTTTTTTTTTCTTTTTTTTGTTCGATTTCAACCCTTGTCCAGGCCAGCCCTCAGTTAGGATCCCTCGTGGACGTCGTCTTGAAAATCCTTAGATGTGTGCACCTTGCTGTAGACCGAAGCTCATAACCTATTCAGGTATAGTCGTTACACCCTTGACAGGTGGTCGCACAGGCGGGCACAGGCAGCAGCATGCTGCCATGCTGGTGTTGGACAAAGATGATCCACCGATGATAAAAACCCCAGAAGAGTGATGTTTTGTAGAAGGGCCGCTTGTTGGGCAATAAAACTTAGAGAACAATAGACGTCTGAGTCTAGAGGTGGTGGTGAGAGGAGTGAGAGAGGGTGGGGCACGCCCGCGCTCTCTCTCTCGTAGCTACGTACTCAGACCCCGCTCCTTCGTTTGCTACAACAATAGTACATGAAGGACCCCGTGTACAAAAACAAACAAACAACAACAACTCGTCGGGGTCCTCAAAAGAACTGGTCGTAGTTACGCCGCATTTTAGTCGAACCGTAACTTAACACACCGTGTTTTTCTATTGCTGCCTAAAACATCACCGATGCTACTACTGTTGTGCCCGGCTACTGCAACACCCTATTGACGACCCAGTGCTACCTACGTTGGCCGACCCTAGCCGATCCCAGTTCTGGCCGGTCGTAGCTCGGGTAAACTTGCTTCTTGACTCGTCGCGATCCCGAAGCTACCGAGTGGTACTTCGTTGCGTATCGTGACTGCTGCTCCCTGTTTACAGCAGTATTACAGTAGTGCTACGTACTTCGCGACCCCGAAGCTACCGAGTGGTACTTCGTTGCGTATCGTGACTGTTGCTCCCTGTCTACAGCAGTATTACAGTAGTGCTACGTACTGCTTCCCCCGGCTACAGCTACCTGCTCTCCTTTGCTATAGCAGTACTGGTGCTAACTACTGCTGCCCCAGGCAACAGCAGTGGCGATGAACATTAATCAGAGATGTAGGTGTTCACGCCCTAATATCTTTAACATTCAGCGTCTGGATAGTGTCCAAAATTGGCATCATTTCCAAACGGTAGGTAGGTGCTAAAGTTTTGAATTTTGCGGCGGTATTCTCTCGAGCGTTTGTTTTGCTTGACGTCTGCAGGGCTTGAGCGCGTGTTATAATACCAGTTACACTGATCGTCGATTTCTCATCGAGTGTTGCTAACTCACGCTCTCGCGCTATCCGCAAATCAATTAGTGCACAACAAGACGAAAAATTATACGAGTACGCACTCGGGGGGATTCGAACTCACGAAGCTGATCTATACCTGCCTGTACCAGGCTCGAGGATATCACCTGATACGCCACCGGGGCAGTGAGTGATATAGAGCCGGTCGCCCCGGTGGTGGTCTAGCGGGGTTACACTCGAATATTACCACTATTAATACTAGCGTTGGTCCTTGAGGTAAACAACCACCGTTGTGAGCTTTGTTGGCTTTATTTATTTGAAATAGATGGGAAAAAAAAATGGATCAACTAAATGCTGAAGCGCACGCAAGACTAAACGAGGAGGGGGTAGTAGTGATCACGATTACTGCGGCGCCAGGAAAAGCCACACAACAAGCAGCATTGCGAGTGGCTGCGTCCCCGGAGCCTCGCGAGTTGTATTATACAAGTTCCTCCTGTTGTTAAGCTGCGCCACTCGAAGGTGGTGGTAAGTAGGCAGCAGGATGGCGTGCTTTGTTGTAGCTGTGGTCCCTGACTCCGTTGCTGTGGTCGTTTGCCGGTCAAGTGCAAGCGGTCGTGTGTTGATACGTAACTGACGAATAAGTTTGTGTTGCTTCGTACTTGACGTGCTCCTTGTTGCTGCCGATTGCTGATTGATCATCTCTTGTAGTGTTTTTTTTCTTGGCACACTTCTACTTTTCAGCTTCTGGACACACACGCCGTGGTCACAGGTGTCGTTCTTTCATCTCCTCCCCCGGTTATTGCCTTCATTTTGTTTTGGCGCATAGGGTGCAGCACCCACTGATCGTCGATTTCTCATCGTGTGTTGCTAACTCACGCTCTCGCGCTTTCCGCAACTCAATTAGTGCACAAGACGACAAATTATACGAGTACGCACTCGGGGGGATTCGAACTCCCGACGCTGATCTATACCAGGCTCGAGGATATATTCTGATCGATACGCCACCGGGCAGTGAGTGATATAGAGCCGGTCGCCCCGGTGGTCTAGCGGGGTTACACTCGAATATTACTACCACTATTAATACTAGCGTTGGTCCTTGAGGTAAACAACCACCGTTCGTTGTGAGCTTTGTTGGCTTTATATATTTGAAGAAATAAATGGGAAAAGAAGGAACTAACTGCTGAAGCACACGCATGACTAAACGAGGAGGAGGTGGCAGTGATCACGATTACTGCGCCCGGAAAAGCCACACAACAAGCAGCATTGCGAGTGGCTGCGTCCCCGGGGCCTCGAGGGTTGTATTATACATGTTCCTCCTGTTGTTAAGCTGTTCCACTCGAAGGTGGTGGTAAGTAGACAGTAGGATGGCGTGCTTTGTTGTTGCTGTGGTCCCTCACTCCGTTGCTGTGGTCGTTTGCCGGACAAGTGCAAGCGGTCGTGTGTTGGTACGTAACTGACAAATAAGTTTGTGCTGCTTCGTACTTGGCGTGCTCCTTATTGCTGCTGATTGCTGATTGATCATCTCTTGTAGTGTTTTTTTTCTTGGCACACTTCTACTTTCCAGCTTCTTGACATACAAGCCGTGGTCACAGGTGTCGTCCTTCCCTTCCCCCTCCCGGCTATTGCCTTCATTTTGTTTTGGCGCATAGGGTGCAGCACCCACTGATCGTCCATTTTTCATCGTGTGTTGCTAACTCACGCTCTCGCGCTTTCTGCAAGTCAATTAGTGCACAAGACGACAAATTATACGAGTACGCACTCGGGGAGATTCGAACTCACGAAGCTGATCTACACCAGGCTCGAGGATATATTCTGATCGATACGCCACCGGGCAGTGAGTGATATAGAGCCGGTCGCCCCGGTGGTCTGGCGGGGTTACACTCGAATACTACTACTGCTATTAATGCTAGCGTTGGTCCTTGAAGTAAATAACCACCGTTGTGAGCTTTGTTGGCTTTATTTATTTGAAATAAATGGGAAATATAGAAAATATAAAAAATTGTAAAAGTTTATCAAAACTTGTAAAACATTTAGGGGTGTTGGAAGTGACCTGCTCGTCTCAGGGAGGCAGAACGCAATCCCGTGCCAACTAGAGCCAACTAAGCGAAATTTAATGCGTCGAGCGCCGCCACGGAGCTCGGCCGAGATCCAGACATGCTTCGTAATGTACCCATGGGAGGCTAGTTTGCCCCGCGTACGAAAGTGCGAGAAGAAACACTCGGCCGCCGGAGAGCAGCGAGAAAAAAAAAACGAAGATCACATTTTATATACATATATCGGGTAAATAAATAATGGGGAGTGTAGAAGATAACGAGCGGGTTATTTTAGTATAATTATCCCCACCACAAGACTTGGCTGTTACACTAGCCGCTACCAAGATGTGATGACCTTTTCATTGCAGGCGATCCAAAGGCTATGCGTCGACGGCTGATGATGTTGTACTTTTGCATAACGGCCAAGGGTACGGTAGGGGAGTCACTTTTGGGGCCTGTTTTTGCAGTGTGGCTCGGGATCACGTGTGCGAATGACCCCCGTGTTCCTTTGCGATCTGTGCTTTTGTGCTGTTCAATATTTTCGATATGAATGTGCAATTGAATGGTTAGCTACGCTGCGCCAAGGACGTCGGAAGTATTTTCGTCGGTGAGGTGCGGTGTAACTCGTGCGAGTGGCTCAAATCCAGTAGTAGCGAAAAAGGGGGTATTCCCGTACCATTAGATACGCACGCTAGGTGCTTAACGACCACAAAAAGTGGCACGATAAAATTCAAGACATGCGCAACAAAATGTCAACCAAGAGACCAAAACCCGAGCAAGAGGACCGACCATCCGTTCAGGCTCAAAGCATATTGATTTAGACTACACTAGAAATCGTCACAAGATCGAAAAATGCTCGCCATACGGTATGAATCAAGTCCCCAAACTTTGATAAACGGCTTTAAGTCGTGTTTCCTATCTAACATTCCGTCGCCGGGGCCTCTGTGGACCATATTTCAAAAGGAAAAACAACTATTTCGATTGTTTCTGTTACTTTGCAGGTAAGGTCTATGATTTGGATACCAATAGAAAAATTGAACGGGACTCGCACTTAGTACTAGCTGTCTTGTTTAGCGAAGTCCTAACACAAACCGTACTCTAATACGACCAATACAGGACAAGAACGTGCCGACCCAGTATAGAGTAACCAGGTAAAAAGCCAATAATCGAGGTACAAGAAGCCGAAATTGGAAAGAAACGAAGAGAGCTCTGAAATATAAAAAAAATAACAGCGATGAGCTCGTCGCTCGAACCAGGGGGTCATTCGCCGAGATGGGGCGCTGCGACTTCCGTGCAGCGTAGTGACTATCAAGCGTTGTAAGGACTGAACAACGACGCGACGCGACCCCGTGTCGTGGCCCTTGCTCGATGCGCTGAGGAAGTCGAAGCTCGACGATCAGCCGAAACAAGCGCCGGAACAGCACAAATGATCATCGGGGAGATTCGAGTTATTGAGGAATGATGTGGCAGCCGAAATGGTGGACGGATTACAGATGGGGACGCGCGCTGAAGTGGACACGCGCGACGACCAAGCGGCGCTGGAAATCGATGTGGAAGGGAGGCACAAAAAAGGAGGCGCCAGGGTGTCCGCGACATCTTCCATCCTTAGCTGCTGCTGCTATTCACAAGCAGTTGCGTTCTTCTTTGTTCCTATATTCCTAAGAACATATACTCGTTGTCTGCATTTGCTCATCATCAGTTAATCTACTGACTGATGGAATAATTACGGTGACTGTTCGTTTTGGGCTGCTGAAATTTTGATTTTCGATAGCATCTGCTGTCTTTCGACTTGGTTGTGCTTGGTTCAAGTTTTGAATTTCATTTGTACTCATGACGACCGAGGGACACTTCTAGTGCTGGTACCGGCTATAAAAAAACCATACGCGCGTATCTAACCATAGCCTTGGTCTAACAATGGATAGGTGGGGGCGAGGGGGCGTCACACGCTCCCATCAGAACACCACGCTTGTGACCTCTGTGGACAGCGGAGAACCAGAGAGTGTGTAGTGTTGGTGGTAAGACACGACAGTTTATCTTCTTGGTGGTGACTGACTGTTGAGGATCTGATGTGGTGTGTGAACGTTATTTAGATCTAAAGAGAATTGTAGTAGGGGTTTCTACTTATCCTCTTCTGGATTCTGCTATGGGGATTCGGGGATGAAGTTAAGATCGCTTGTTTTCTTGTGTTTGGAGCTAATACAGCAACTTCTCTCTCCTCTCCTAGCACCTGAATGGTGCCGACCAGCCCCCCTCAGGCCAAGGGGGAATACTTTCTGGTCAGTAGGCCTTGCCTAACTTAGGCGTGTCTACAATTATCGATAATTCAGGTTGAACACACCGACGTTAGTCAGGGATTTTTTTCTGGTTATCTTGCCTAGCTTAGGCGTGTCTACACCTCGCACAGGTTGGTGTTCGTTGGTTCAAAGGGATGTCATGGGTGGCACGGGTTATATATGCCCGTATTCAGCGACAATCCGACTCTGCTTCTTTGACAAAAAAAAATCTGGCGGTTGCTGTAGTATATATACCTGGTGACGGCCCCACGTGGTAGCCTAAATGACCCGAGAAATTCGGGTGGTTGACGGCAACTTACGCCAGCAAGCTTGTCTGAACACGCCGACTCTCAGTAGATTTTATCCCATCCTGGTATGCTTTTGTATGCTCCCCTTGAAATTTGTTCGAGTCTCTCAACGACACCGACGTGGCGTATGAAGGGTGGTTTCTTATGTTATAAAACGTTGAAAATATATAAAAGATTGGGACAGCCACATAGTCGTTAGGCGTTTCGGAACCAGTAGATGGAAACGATAAAGACAAAGCTCGGGATACATCATCGTGCTGAGGTAGCACAAGACGTGAGTTACACTAAACTTCCCACAGGTCAGAGGTGTTTAGGCCCCATTACATGTCACCCGCCAGTATGTTGGGACCCAACGACATTATTAGCGATCGCACTGGTAAACCGGCATCCACGGTTAAATGAATTACCTCAACCCTTAGCCCAGAGCCGATGCAACACCTTCAAAAAGTTCGTCCACGTCCTGTACTCACTAAGCAGATGAATTTTACATGTATAACAACTACGCGTAAACTTTCATTATAAGGTTTCATCCCTATTCGTACTCAGTATTTCTATTCACCCTACACCATTGGAGAAAACTTATGCAAACACACATAGTCAAACTATGAGCAGTGACGGTATTATGAGTTATTATGATACCGTTATAACCCATAGTTGTCAAGCATGCTTAATGCATGTATATCCTCAGGGATAAGTTTGCATTCAACCATACTTGACTAAATACGCGAGGGGGAACGCTGAAATTTCTAAGCACCCCTCGTACTTTCGTTATTAGTGCCCCCCCAAAGCTTTCTCGGCGTGATCAAATACGTTATGCATACAAAACTAGCCCCAAATAACCCCCCCTTGCGATTTCGTGTAGAGGACCTGGATCTACCAGAAAGAAGAAAGAGATATACCAGTATTCGGGAGGAGGAGCACGTGGCTACAAAATATGTGCCCGTGTGGCACAACAGTAGAGATTGCAACTCAAATAGTAGGATTATGTGAAATATACAAGGAGGAACGGGACGCCTCAGAGGAAGAGATGAGAAAATTAGACGTATGTGACATGGAAGAGTTTGGTAGACTAGAGAGTAGCGAGAAAACGATCGCTATCCTAGGAAATGGATGGTGGCAGCAGACGGCGAACAGGACGGGGATAGGATAACCAAACAGTTTTATGTAGTATATGGAAGAAGCATAATGCGCGCTCAAATGTTGGAGGTGTCTCTATTAGGAGTTGGAACGGTGCTCCGTGTCGAAAGGGATGCTTGGTCAATGGTCAAATAACTAAGGCAAGCAACAAATGAATACGCCCCCCCCCCCCCTTTCCCCCCCCAGGCAAGATGGGTGCGATCCTAACAGACCAGCACCTTGACACTAGGATTAAAATATGCACTCTGATTAATGTGATTGTATCAAAGTTCGTAAAACCACTGGAAACAGTGCAGATGACAGCAGCTAAAAAATAGTAGGATGCTCAAGTACGACGAGTTGATATAGAGGAAAGGAACATCTACTGCATGCTAGGGCATGATTTCTATAAGCACCACTAGCACGAGCATCAGACCTGGTCGCGACATCTACAGGCCCACAACTTCTTCGACTTAAGGAAAACAGGGTATATAATCGCATGTTATCTAACGTGAAAAGGAACTACATGCAGAAACAATAAAGCTGTGTACACCACACCAACCTAGTGCTTAGGGTACTACGTACGCACCGTCATTCGCGTCCCAAAATGTAGGCCGAACCATGGAACGAAGTAACGTAGCTGAGCGTGCACACGATAAACAAGCAATATAGGACTGATAGGCCTGTGTGCCGGGTTGCATTTGTTCCCCCTCGTGATCAATGCAGATGGAATTACATGACTAAATCACTTCGCTGTATTTGCAATGTGTATGTCTCTATCTCACAGTTTGTTACTTCAAGCTCGTCGCTCTAGGAGGCATCGGCACGACACTTTCTGTGGACGTAGATGGGTGGAAATATCGGTCTAATGTCGAGAGCACATACCCGTTTAATACATTAGAAATATAATAGCTATCCTAGCTATTTGGCACGCAATACTATAAATAGTCAAAAAAATGTTTGTGGTAGCATATACCAGCACTATTCGGCTAGCTTCCGAAGCAAGTCAGTATAAAGTGGTCGTCACGTTGGGAGTGCTGTGTCGAATGCTCTATCATACGGTTATGTCCAACTACCCCATCCCTGCATGGCGATACGCCGTAGGCCTATTTACCTTCAAGATTGCCATATTCTATTAATAATCTGCCCATCATACTGGTAGATCGCCAGGCATGGTTGTCCGATTACACATAATAACCAGGCATGGTTGTTCGATTAACGGCAGGTGTACTCAAAAGGATAACAGCGCAGTGTTCGTGACTTGGGTGCTTTGGGGAATCTTGTCCAATGAAAATACATTTCCCGGGAAAAATCCTAAAATTGTGCGGCCCCTGTCTCTCACAGACATCCGCAACAAAAGTCGTTGCAAGTGGCATTGGCATCCCAACGGACAAGCCCCAGACTCTATGACGGCGGCGCTCCCCCCTTCTCTCACAGACATCCGCAACAAGGTCGTTGCAAGTGGTGTTTGGCGTCTCAACGGGCAAGCCCCGGACTCTTATGACAGAAGCTATTCGTCACGCCGAGGTCACAAGTATTCTCGAGCGCACGTCCCACTGGCAGGCAGCCAGTACAACTACGCGACGGGCGCTTACGTCCGAAAAGGCAGAGGAATACGAGTACAGCAAAAATCCGAAGCACAAGGACAGCACGATGTCCGAAGACGGGGTGCAGTATCCCTGCAACCCGAAGTGGAACGAGGGATCGAGCTCGTTTTCGGTTTACTTCATATTGCTGCTTGGGCTAGGCAGTGGTTCGCTTACGACCAGCCGTTTTAACACAGGACTGGTTTCATCAGTCCGACCTCAAGTGGGGAGCTGACGGGGGTACTGAATCAACGAAAATTCACGCAGTTAGTAGACGCACAGTCTATCTAAACAAACAATACATCACAGGTATGGGCATGAAGTGCGACAAACCAACTTCCGGAGCGTCCAGTCCAACTTTGCCACCCGTAAGTTGTGCTTACGCGCATTGCTTAAGCAACGTAAGGCTCCCAATCGCTGGTTCCAGGTGTCACCTGTTCAAACAGCTCAAAAATATACCGTCGCATCGGCAGCGAGAAACTACGAGGGACGCGGACCAATCGCAGCACGAAAACGGGAGGTGCAGGTGGAAACGTGGGCGTCAGTGTCTCGCGCAGTACTTTCGGGGATAAGAGTAGCTTCGGCGATGATGATTCTGAAATTTTATGCCTCGGTGTGTTTTTAACGCTTTCGCTTGTTGGATCAATCTGCAACGGCGCCACTACATCAGAGGCATAGCTTTTGAGTTGAGGAGAAGTCACGAACCTGTAGTCCGCGAGAAGTTGATGCACAAGCAGGAACATCGGGAGGCTGTTGGTGAAGGAGCCTTTGTGGGCCTTGTCCTTGCGCATTCGGCTTAGTTTTCTCATCGCCTCTTTCCGCGATATGTGGCTGCTCAATTTTGCCACTTGGTGCAGGATGTCCGCGTCTCTTGTCTGCCAAGCAGAGCGACGCAAAAACGATACCGCAACATTAGGTTTACACTCGCATGTGTGATCGCCTTTCCAAGTCGAACCAACATCTGGATCCAATAGGTTTACGCCAAACACGGTATGCGAGCTTGCGCTGCACAAGAAACGTGGCTACTTACATGAGCCACAGAGACCGAAGACAAAAACTCGCATATAGGAGGTTCGAGCAACAGTGAGCTGACAGCAGGCGCCCGTTAAGAGATCGCCAAGGGGGACAATGTGATGCATACAGTTAGCTCAAGTGCCCGTTTGGCCACCAAAACTGAAAACAAAACTGGGTATTCATGTGGGGTGAGCCATCGCACAAGATCGAAGAAGGTATCATACAGGCTGATGCGAAGTAGGGCACTATAACTTAGGACCCTTGACCAATCCGAACCCTTGCCAGCCGTGTTCATGACCATTGCAACAAATCCGAAGAGCCGTACTCACCGACGCGAGGTTTTGTCGTAGGCGCTCAATGATAGGATCAGTTGGCTGCTCGTCCAGGCCTTGGGTCGGCGAACCTTCGAACTTCCACGGGACCGGCTGAGACAAGTAAAAGCAAAACGCACGCCGATCGTATAGCATAGGTCCCATTACACGACGACTCTCCCGATGGGTAGACAAAACACGTGGGTACTACTGTCGTAAATTATCAATCCCTTCAGACCCGCATCCCTGGTTCCCAAGGCAAACCACTTGAAAGTACGGTAGAGTTGGAGTTTTTTTGCAGTGTTGAAAGGGATAAGAGCAACGTGTGCTCCGGCCATTCTTGGCACTACTAATAATAGACTAAGAGGTAACTGGTGTAACAATTTAACCTTAATTGGGCTGCCTGGGGTGAGATAACATCACCTCTGAAGCTTGTGGCTCTCGAGGTCGTGCTACTACTGACAGATTACCCCCTTCAAACGAATCGCGCAGACAGATGCCGAACAGGCACTACTGTTACCAGGAAAATGTCTAAATCCTTCTCTCTACACCCCACTACAGACGAGAAAAAAACACCTGGAACAACACCGTTGGGTCCTGTGGCAAGAATATGCTGGTGCTCGGGTCCCTCGCACTCTCCCAGCCCGCCGCCCTAATCGCTGCCCGGCCTCTTGCCGTGCGTGCCGCCAAGCTTACCACGCAAAACGACGTCCTGCCAATTGCCATCAATTCAAGAGGTTGCCTTTTAAATAGAGACCAAAAACACATCAGCATTTTTAAAGAATGTTGACAGGCAAGAACAGCTAGTCGACTTGCAGTGCCTCTTCATGCACCTCACCTCGGGCAGGAGTTTGTCTTTGTCGTCCGACGTATCGACTTTCATTTTCAAAGCTGCATCAAATAAAACGTGTTCTTGCGTGTAAATCCCAGATAGACGAAACAATCACCAAGCGAAAGGGGGCGACGATGCATTAATGGGACCCAGCTGTCGTACCGTCAAGGATTGCACGGAATAGACACGGCAATGACTTATCGAACGCTTCTACACTTGCTCGCAATGCGCATTACTTCCAAGACAGCAGCGTCGGCACAGCGTACAACGCCTATGGCAATCACATTTCGGGAGCTCTTACCCCCACACGGACAAGTGAGATTCTGCAGTGACCATGGACAGCAGCATGCCGATGACATCGTCCTGGAGCTCCTCGAGGAGCGTCAGGCCAAGCGGCCAGCTGCACACGTGCGCCTGTTGCAAAGACAAACGAATCGCGTCGATCAGTTCGCTGCCAAATCCGCAGCCTTGGGGACGACCGAAAACGAGGTTCTGCATATGATCTCCAAGTGAACAAGCTGTTTTACAACGCGTTCATTATGCGCTCATGCTGCTCCTACGGCGCACCTTGACCGCATCTTGTGGCAGAAGGTAGAAGGGCACTTTTCCTGTTGAAAGGCGTCTGAGAACAGACACGTTTGTGCGGTTAACCCAGCTCTAAACGCCGCATTCGTAAGCGCACTTGAAAGCTCGCAAAATATCAGTTTTTTTTTTGGAGTTATTGAGGATGTTATCAATAGTTGGGAAGGACAACAAAGCTGGCGAAAAGCCGACATACCCAGCTACGAAGCACATGGTTTTAACCAGCTATACCGATACGCACCACTTTTACAGCATCGCATGGGTCTTGTGCATTGCGTTCATAGCACATACCAGGGCAGGGCGTTAGGTGCGTCATCGTCAAGAGCATCGATCACATGGCCATATACCTTCAAACACCCCACAACGTTGATAGAGGGCATCGGGCACTCACCACTGCCCAGAGGGCCCCTTTGCGGTCATCCGCCGAGGCGCGCGTGTTTCTGGCGATAAAGAGCAAGTTCTTGAGATCGCCATGTTGCCGCAAAAGCTGACATCCCCTCTCAGTTTTCGCCAACTCGCCGTACAAGTGAGGCGGAAGGAGGATGGCAGCTGGCCTGCTCCAGGCAAATTGGTGTTGTTATTGCTATTGCTAGCGTTCTTAGATCAACTCATCGCTATAATCTATATACCTGGTACTTGGTAAAACAAAATCGATGTACCTGGTAAGCGGTAACAATATCAAAACGCAAGAACAAATGTCGCTTCGCGGGGGGAAATATTGGCTCAAGCACACCAACGGAGAATAAAAATGACACGATGGCTTCGAACACAAAGTGCCCATATACAGTTAGCTATTGGGTGATGCAGCGCTACAGTACCCGGGAAATTCTGAACTTGTCCTGTACGGCACGTCGAACTACCTCTGAAATCAAGTAAGTTAATGGGTGATGCAGCGCTACAGTACCCGGCAAATTCTGAAGTTGTCCTGTACCGTACGTCGAACTACCTCCGAAATCACGTAACAGACCTCAAGTCAGACCCTAAGCCTGTTGGAAGTACAAGTTAAACCCAACCGCGGAAGCATTCTTACGCTATGAGTATCGGCATTTTGGTTGTTGGTACCTGGTAGTTAAAAGGCACTATCGCTTCACCTGGAGGACACTCCATTGAATGGTATATGCAAAACAAGCGCTACATATTGTTAACGGTAATAGAATAATAATCATACATGTGCCACACTCGATTCCCTCTACCAGCACCAGTCACATTAATTATAGTGGAGGAAGGGGTGACTTGCATTATGGCATTTCCGAAAACTCGGTTCACTCACCCCACGTCTTTCAATGAAATGGTCATCTCGACCGCCTTGAGGTATGTGACACTCGTCGTGTTCTCCACAACCTGGAAGAATCGAAACGCAAGTATATTGCGAGTAGCATAGTCACAGGACGATCGAAGTTCGCATGGCTCTGCAGTATGTTGGTAGCACCATCCAGATAACAGTCATTCAGCTGAACGAATACAACAGGTCTGCTTTTAGAAAAAGTATGAATCGCACACAATTACGCAATCGGGTTGACGAGAAATGGTACCAAAAGACGCCCCCCGCTCGCCTTCATGGTGATCGCATCCTCAGGCTGAGGTTGGTTCGTGAAGACCCAGCGGGCCGTCTCTTTAGGCACCCGCACAACCCGCTCATGCCCCCAGGCAGCGGGTCTGGCGAGGTCCTTCGAACCACCCCCCGCTTCGTCGTGGCTTTCGTTAGTCCCGCCAGTGCCCTTGCGACATCCACCGGAGTCCTTCGACGACGATAAAGCCTGCCGTTCATCGGGTCCACGCGTCTCGTTATGCGGCGTGTTCGAGAAAGGTGACACAGCACGCATCTCATTCCTTGGTCGGCCAATTATCGAAGTTAAAGCCTGGGTTGACAGCAACTGCGGGTGGGAGCAACCTCTGGCAACCAAAGCTATGCAGGCGATGGAAAATGTGTTTTGAGTACTGACGAAACGCACCCACGAAGCGTTCTTCAACGACTTCCATGTTAAATGAACGAAACGGTCTACAGCGACTTTCTCGAAGCAGTATGGAATAGTCCCACCTGGAGTGGTCTGCACGTCGACCAGAACAGCTGGTGCTCCAAGTCCGACGGATCCTCTGGCATCTCTCGTCCTGGTCCAAAATCTTGCATACTCTGCACTCCACGGTAACTCGATCCGTAGACGCCGTGATCAACCCTCCCGTGTTGTGGTGACCACTGCGATCTCGGATTTCGGTTAGTCCGATTTCTCCCAAACGGTGCCGTCTGACGCACGCATAAGATAAAGGGAACCGACGCAATGAGATGTACTGAACCAATGTTGAGGCCTGCTAGTCAAGACGGGGGCACGCCGACGATACCTCGCACTCGCAGACGCAATTGCCATTGGATGCCGTGCCCAGAAATGGCGAGGTTAACATCCGTGAGCATTGCACAACAAACCTTTTGGACGTACCTGCTTGTCCATTGGCGAGGTTGGGTTCCACTGTACGTTTCCCCTGCGATCCACGGCACACGCGCCCACGCAAAGGCGCGCGTGAAGAGTGAGATGTGCCTCCAATGGATGACAAGTCGGTTTTCCAGCTGAATCCACCAAAATACCACGGACCACCTGTGTAAAAAGAACAAGGGGTAGCCACGTCCACAGCATGAGCATATCGTAGCGCGGAAACTGCATTGGTCCAGACCCCTGCCCATCGTACTGTAGTTGTTAACCTCACCCTCACATTGTTTTCTTTACTGCAGATGCTACATTCGTCTTCAGAGCAAATATATACCACACCATACGTGCTAAATGATTTTCCAGCTGTTGTGCCCATACACTCACCATCTTTGTCGCCCCCGAAGTGCCCGTCGCAGCACTTCCCGCCTTAGGTGTATCCTCGTTCGAAAGGGCGTCCGCCACTGTATCCACCCTCAGCTGCAACCCAGAGGTAGGCACTGAATCTCGTGACAGCATAACCTCAATATTCCAAGGCAAGCCCAGTAGCATCTGCATCTCACGGCCATCCAACGACCCCTCAACTGCTCCATCTTGATATCTGCTCGGCAGCGCATCCAGCACGCAGCGTACCGGTGGTTACGCGAAAGGCGCATCAAGATGTTTTGTTACCGCACCACAGAACGATGAGCAATTAACCGTCAGGGCCAGAGCTCCCGGCAGCTGGCTGCCTAAGCCTCAATCGACTTCTCGTGCTACAGCCGATATGCGTGCATTTACGATAGTTCGACACCTTCGATGACGGGGGATGCCGTCTCACGCGGTTCTTTAGATTATACTAGTTATACTAATAATATAGCATTTTGGAGCGGGGATTCAATACAAAAAAAATACTACTATAAGTCCATGTGCGATGTAGACTAACAGTATCAGTGAGCTACGCCTGTGCACGCGGCACGACCCATACGCGGAGGGCGCGACCGTCCATGAACTTACAGGCAGAACGGGATGTTGCTCGTGGTGATTGAGATTGATACCCCCGATTCGTTGGGCGCACTTCCCCGTTCCGGTACAGGCTCCATGTCCAGGGTGTCCTGGACGTGTTCCACCTCGTTCACATGTGTCTGCACGAAACAAGCGGACTTTTAGCTTTACAGCAGTACGATCGATTAAAGCCATTTCGGCGTGACGGCGTCGCTTCTGGGCAATGCTCTCTAGATGCGGGATGTGTCTAAAAAGCGGTTACCTTCCAGGTGGCGTCGACGCTTGCAGCATAGGACGTGGTACGGCCGCTCTCCTTCCAGTTCCTTACCATCCCCTCTACACACCCGAGCTCCTCTAGATACTGGATGCCCTCGGGAATTGACAAGAAACGCATAAGCAAGTTACTTGCTCCAGGTTTGTTGGTCAGGTCCGGCTTGGCCAGGACCTGGGGGGGGAGAGCGCCCAAGCAAAAAAACAAAGCGGAGGACAGCATACTAAGAAAATTGCGACAGCAGTGTCGTGCGCAGTGTCAGCCGAAAAAAACGCGTTTGGGACACCGCACTACTAGCAAGTGGTACTGAAATGTCAAAATAGGAATACAACGACTCGCCACCACGGTTTCCGCCTGCCTCGAGTGATGTCTCAAGACAATATTGTATTCTGGGAAGATCAGCTTGATTATATCAACCCACCAGATATCGCAAGCAGCGCTCGTCCTGGGTGGCTTCCTCCAGGACTGAGAGAGCGGCCCTCGCGACTTCTGGGTTGTCACCGTTGAGCTGAGCCACCAGCGTCTCGATGCACCATTCTTCCGGACGAGGTTCGTCTGAGTTGCTAGTGCCCCCCGCCCGTGACGCCATTGCGGGATCTCGTAGTCGTCGGTCTGCCGCGCTGGCACTCCTGAGGGCAGTTCGCATAAGATTCGTAGCGAACAGCTGGAGGTGGCTGATGCGAACGCAGGACGGGAACGGGAGGGAGGGACGTACACCATGTGTGAGGCATACCATGAGCAGAGAAACGGACACGTTGTGCAGCCATGAATGAAGCAACAGTGTTGCCGAAAAGACAATCCTACTTCCACGCCGCGGCTTTGTATTTGACTCCGCCGGTACCTTGAGCTTGTCGTCATCCACGACTTGAGCACGTCCCGAGGAATAAACTTGTCCGAGTTGAGGTCGATCTTGGTCATTACGAGGCGGCTCATGTAGTCCAGCTCAGGCTATTCATCACCACGCCATGTGCAGAGACACCACGCGCAGAGAAAGAGGCACGTCACGAACGGCGTCATATAAACAGGTCGGAGGGTGTTGCTCCCCGTGCCCCCCCGTTTATCCGGGGTTTACATGAACAGACCTCGTCTCCTCTCTCTCCCTGACTTATGCAAGTTTCTATCTCGTACTACTGTCACGCAACGGGTCCAGCGCCGACAATCGTCGACGCGCGTCAACTGGTGCCTGCCGGCACTAGGCAGTGCCCGCGTGAAATACTATCCACGTTCTACATACAGCAGTAGACTACAGTCTTGATTTTCAACAGACATGTATCGTGTCATGTGGCCAGAAAAGTAATCCAACGACATTATATATAAGATGTACCCACCAACCGTTAGAGAGTTTCGTTTCGAGACTGGCCAACAGAGTTACACCACTAGGGTAACCGGGCCATGTACATCTACTCTACTGTCGTACCCAAGTTGACGTTTGACCGTATCCGAATACCGAAAAACCGGGGAACACAAGTTATCTCTGCCTTGATTTTCAAGGTATCTTCGACGAGGAGTTGCACGGCGCACAACGTTGTATTTATAACCCGTCCGACCTGGTTGCCCATGCTTGCGAGATGGTTCCAGAGTCCTGTATTTGCGAGGAGCTCCCGGCCGGCGTCTGTTCCAGCGGCGACGCTAAACAAGAGCGTGATGTAACCACCGCTTAACCGCCTTTGGCACGACTCCATGTCGAACACCTTCAACAGCATGCCATTCAGAAATCGGGGGGTCCGGCGAGGGGCGTTCTGACAGCTTCAGCACAAGAAACTACCTGGTAAACTACAAGGCAAAATATTTTCGAATCAATAGAGTAGATCCGCGAGAAATAGACCACGTCGTTCCCACCACCCTCTGTGGCTCTTGAACCAACCATGACTACTCCTTGCACTGGTACGGAGTACGTCAAAGGTGCGCACTGGCAACACACGACGGGTGATAGCAGTGGTGAAACGGAAATATGATTCACCGCTACCAGCCCACCTTGGAGGCGCCTGTTAACCTGCCCGCTCCACTGCCGCTATTGCATCGTCTTGTTACCAAAGCCTGAAGCTCCTTCACGATTTCCTGTTACGTGAAGACGCACATCCTCAGTAAATCACCAACGATATTGCTTGTTATGCGTCCCACTGCGGCTCGTTTGCCGAATCAAACGTTGGGAGACGATTATCGGCACAGGCAGGAAAATCGCGAATGCGTGCTTATGGTCATACCAAAGCTATCGTGTTCAGTCAAGGGAGCTGTGGACCCCGGTCGGACCGGACAAGGCACGCGCAATAAAAGTTGTCCATGATAAACATACCTGAAGAATGGCTCCTCTGGCGTCCGTCTGTAGGAAGTGCACCCCCTCTGGCTGCTGCAGCAAAAGCGAGTACAACCGCCCAGCACAAGCGATGTGGCGGATATGGTCTGGATCCCAGCGCATATTGTGAAGTCCCCCACCTCCTCCCCTGTAACAAAAACACGGTACATAAAGCTGTCTAGTCTCAGAAAGCTCCACGAACCCCCTCCCGGTGCTAGGCTATCAGCAGATGAAAATCTGCATTCCGACTCGGAGCAACACATGAAAATAGAACCGACGGAATTGTTCAGGTTCAATTCGGTGCTCGCTATGCACTGGCTGGACACGAGAACTTACCGATCAGTAGAAGTACCACTGTTGCCCGCTCCCACGAACCGGTAAAATCCCGAAACGCGCTTGATCCACTTCGTTCGCAAAATATCTACCAGGCGCGGGGGGTGGGACAGCGTATCCTGCACAATGTCATCCACGACATCCCAGTCCCACTTTGTCCAATCCTTTGTGGACAGAACCTGAACGTGCGGCCGAGAGTTTGGCACGGACGGAGAGGAGCGCACGTTAGGCAGTTACTCTCTTTTCCCCGGATTGAGAGCGCAGGTCATTTCAGGCGGCAACAACATAGCGCAAACAACAAAGCGCTGAATCGTGCATCGAACATTACAAAAAAATGGCATTCCGGAAAAGGTGTGGGTCCCCCCGTATCGATCGGAAACACTCCCATTACTCGATTTGGTCAACGGCTGCATCTTTTGCATGCCACGCTTGCACTACACGGCCTGCAATCGTCGGAACGGCAGCACCAATAATGTCGAAAGTGGCAACGTGTGTGACGTAAGGACGCGACACGCCCTTTGCGGCAAATGACGCTCCTACCTTGCTCTTGTGAATTTGGGTGTCCATCACGCTCTTCTCCACAGTTGATTCGATGCTAGCTCTCAGCTCTTTCCGCATCTGTTCCAAGGTTCCCGTCGGCTCCCACCCCCAGCTTCGTTGTACGTCGAAATTGTCAATGTTCGATTCCGCCTCGTAGACCTGGGTCGATGGCAAACAACGCGAAAATCGTCGGATGTAATACGTGTGTGCTCAGTAAAACAGTGCGACATTCTTTATCGCAAGCCCAGCACTGCGATGATGCCCATTGGCTCAAGATTTTGCAAGCATCGTCGGCAGGTCTCGGTCTATCATAATTATGTTGGTGAGGTGTGTGCTCCAATGCTTCCCGCACAACACCGTAACGCACGGCACACCAACCGGTCAATTCTCAAAGCTTTTAGACTCTGAGGTAGTATGTCTGCGCCTTCAAATATCAGCTGCCGATCGCACTGGTCGATGAGCAACATAGCGGGCGCCACTTTGTCGAGAAAGCGTGTCAGTGTCGCAGTATGTCAGCAAGGTAGAAGGACATTTGCTATACACTGGTCAGCAACATACTGAAAAAAGAAGGAAAGAAAAACAAGCCGGACTCGGGAGTTGCAGCTTTCGCCGACTAGAGAGTGTTTTGTTACTGCTTACGACTGTGATATGAAGCAGCGAAGCGCGGTAGCGACGTCCTCAGATACTAGATTGTTGCAGGATACCTTTTGCATAAGCCCTCCAATGGTGACCATGGACTGCTCTGCTTGGTTTTGCTGTCCCAAGTAGGCGGTCACTGGGCCTCCAGCTCCAGCCCCAAGGGCTCCGTGCAACAGACGAATCAGGTCACTTGCCCTGTTTTCAGCAGGTGAGACGAAGGACTTAAGCCACGATAGGTATCACGGGAGTAGCACCTCAAACTCCGGATAATTGGGCGAAATCAACTCAAATGGCGTAGTATCGCTGCGTCAAACCGATTTACCAACCTCCCAGGAGCGCTCGACTAGTGCATAAAATTACGATACGCGGATTGCTGCTGTTTGTAATAGTGCTCGCCGTCAACAAAGCGCAGACGCATGTCGTTTGCTGCACTTACGGATTATGCATGTCAAGTACGGAGTGTGAGGACAAGGGCCGCGGCGATCGTCAACCCGAAGGTTTCGTGCATGTGTCAAAGCTTGCTGAACAGTCCAGAATGCACGCCTCGTCATCGAGTGGGAAACCGTAAAGGACGAGGTGCCTGGTTGTCAAATAGATAGTTTGATCGAAAACCGTAATGGACGAGATGCCTGGTGGTCAAATAGATACGACAAAAACAAAAAACAAGGATAGTACAGCTGGGATAGCAGTTATGGACCATCGTAGCCGAAGGAACGTGTGATGCAAGAACCGTGAGTACATAGCACCGTGCTTATTATGCAGATTCGTTCATCAGCTATCATAGACGTGTGATGCAAGAACCGTGAGTGCATAGCACCGTCTTTCATTATGCAGATTTTATGAAAAACATTTCAAGGACGTAATCAGTTAATGCCTTGTGAGTATACCAAGCACCAGGCACGGTATCACTCATCACCTCGAGGCCCTGCTACGTGTTAGATGGCAAGACCGTGCTCCTGCTTGAGCCACGGCCATGGAACCTGTCTGGGATTCCGCAGCAATCTGAACCAGGCCCGGCATCGAAAGGAGACGCGTGCATTGATTCTGCGACAGAAGCATGGCGCACAAGCGCAGCACATCCACGAGTCTGCAGAGCGGTAAGCATGGGAAAACAATAAAATAATGGAAATGGAGGCGGTATCGGACGTCAAACCACAGCTGATACAAAAGCTTGCGGCTATGTATTATATAGAAAAAATGAAGGTATCGTCGCGCAAAAAACGTTGGCAGTGCATAAGATTGGTACATTTGTTGTTACGGTGCCCCTGCAGCTCCTGCTCTTCAGCGTGTTTCAGTAATGACCAAGGCTACGATAAAGTGGTCACGTTTAGGACGTCGTTTTTCAGCGGCTCGAAGCCCCTCGTGCGGGCGGCCGCGGTCACTCAATTTCGAAACAGAACTAAGGTTTTGTACTTTTGGGTTGTGCGATACGTACGACCATGGACTTGTTTGCACCGCTGCGTGCCAACAACTATTGTTTGAAGCCTGTCTCTTGAGTCTGGTGCAGAGCCACGCGTGGCCTAAACAAGGTAGCGAAATAGGGCTAACCCCCCTATCGTGGTCTGGGTATAATGAGGTGGGTATCGTCGTCAAAAGACGAGACAAACATATTCCCAGGTGCAGGACGAGGACACCCTCAGACCAGTAGCAATCACATACTACAGCAGATGCAACATAGACCCGCATTAACAACTTGCTTCGCTACTGAAAGAAGCACACCTCCAGCTGGAAATGATCGACTTCCGGGGTTGCCACGCGTTGGTGAACCACAAAAATAATAAGAACAGGAGTTTAGATACTCATGAAGTACACTGTTCACTCTGCATACTCACAAGGTCGCAGCTTTGGCTCGCAGGTCCTCTGATCCTGCAGAAATGCTGAGCTCAGTCAGGCTGGGAATGAGTCCACAGTGAACAAACGCGGCACACAACAGGGTTGCATAGCTCAGCAGGAGGTTGTGCGGCTCCGAGCCCTTTCTTGTTCGCAATCCAGACCCGGCACCCTTCTGCGAGAGCGCCGCCGCGTTACCTGCACAGGATTACAGGGTTCCACGAGCGTGTTGCGGATTAGCCCAACACGACAATTGTGTGGCGAATGACAAAAAACGCGAGAAATCAATATCAACGTGAAAACGTTTTCCCCTCTAAGTTCTCCCCTCTATTGTTTCGGCCTGAATAAGATACGATACCGAAGCTACAGGCTCCGCGTCAACAGCCATAGCTCAAAACAGTACTGCCCGTCGTGCGACAAGGTGAGCCCCTAACTTCGTTTATTTCTAGAACGGCCAACATTATTGTTCGACCGCAACGAATGAAATTTACCCGAAAACGGAATGAAGAGCTTGTCCGCGAAGCTCGTCCCGCGCGACTTGTTGCCTAGCTCGGCCGACGAGGCTGGTCTGCCCACGCCCACAAGAGGGTCAAAGATGTCCATGATGGTCTCCAGGATGCTCTATCCGTTCACATGTGCGGTCCAGGGAACAAATGGGATTGAAGGTTGCGCAATGGCTATCCGTGAAACATCAACAGCTTCGAGTGCATGGTACTGTGCCGATTCGGCTGCAAATCACAAAACAAAACAGAGCGCAGAGTGTACGCCCAATAAACGCGTACGACTTCCATTTTCAGCTCCTCGAGCAGTGGAAGGAGTGAAACAGCTACGGTGGAGAAAGGCCACAACACACACGGCATGTCACGTGGTGGTGACAGAGTTGCGCTGACGAAGAAAACCAACAGCGTAGGCTACCAAGGAGGGGCTCACATCTTGTAAACCGGCATCTTCGCTGAAGGACGAAGATGGATCCCTCAGAAGGCGCAAAAGCGTGACCAGACCACGGGCATCTGAGGCTAGGAGGTGCACACCTGCCCAGCTGCGCATCGCCACCACCAAGGCTCTACTTGTAGCCTGCAATGATGATGGGGAAGGTATAAGGTGGTGAGTAACTGCACGTCACGAATACTGACAAGACAGCACGGAAACGCTGGAAAGTCCTTTTTTCGGTTGAAGCGCGCCGAGAAGGGGGGCGCATTTCTAGTTTTTGCCTCCGCTGGAGTAGTGTGGTAATGCCAACAGTAATCCGTGAAGTCACAACTTCATAGCAGACCCACCTTCCAACGATGAGCTCGCTCTGGCCCAGGAGGAGCATCCAGATCTGTGAAGCCGGTCAGCAGCTGGTGGAGCTCCAAGTGCGGCCTCACATACCTTCTCGTCGAAGGATCCTCGAGTATTGACATAAGGGTCGCCATCAAGAGCTCCGCCAGGTCCTGCGAAGTATCACACAAAAACAGTAGGGCGAGTTACGCTCATGCTGACAGTGGGAGTAAACACTACCTTAACATTTAAATACTGCATACTGCGGTCTTCGTAACTTTGGGTTGGTGTTTTCACAATGTCAGGCCAAGCCGTTTGATTCCTCTATGACACGAATTATTGGCTTCGTTCAAGGCTCACCTGGTTGGCCGGGTCGATGGTAGCTGCAAACAGAACACGGAATCCGTTCGCGTGGGCCACCACGCGGGGATCAGCCACCGCCAGCTCTGTCAAGGTTTCCAGGCAAACCTGTTTGCCCGCAATATCAGCAACCAGGATAGTTGGAATATGAACGACAGAAGGCTGCAATCGCATGGTTTCGAGTAGGTAGTAAAACCAGTATACGCGGCGTGAAACGTACACGAGCTGGACGACCTCAACTGCAGCATAATATGCGGTAGCTCCGATCAACCACCGCACTGCCCCCACCTACCCACCCTTCGGAAGTTGTCCTCTTTATGGCCGGAAACGGCGACCACGGTGCGCAAGACTTCCCGCGGCAGCTTTGAAGAGTCCACGGCAATTATCTGCTTGACCAGCTTTAGCGCCTGGTTGGGAGCGTTATTCGAAGAAGAGTAAACACAGACGTCATTCTTAAATCGGCTATGGCTTTATACGAAAATTGAGATAAGGCCCAGACTCTACAAATTCAATTATATCCTGTTCGTACCACTGATAAGTTCTTCCCACGGTAGCAACCACTTGAAAAAAAAGGGTTTGCGCTAGTACATCGCCCTCGCGCTTTCAATTTAGCATGGACGACTGAACACATGGTTGGAGCACGTCGAGGCAGATGAACGGTAACGAGCATGCAGCTAAATAGATGACGGCAAAATAGTAGAGCTGTGAGTCGGCACGACTCACACGACTCACGTCATCAACTATTAATCGTTACTAGTCGGACTAATAGTTAGTCGTTTCCCTGAGGTGACGACTAGTCGACTCACTGTGTATCCATGCTTGTACGAAAGTTGTACTGCATTTGTTTTTGGGCCGAAGCCCCTTCGGCCGGGGGGAGTAACTTTGGCTCGCTGCGCTCGCCTGATATAACTCGGCAAGGCCGCTGGCCATCAGCTGGCTTCGTCAGCCGACTTGCCGACTAGAATCAGTTAGTTGGCGAACGGTACCTACGGATTGGTGAGTAGTCGTGAACTCAGCCGACTCACAGCTCTACGAAATAGATAAATCACGCGTACATGCATAGGTTGCCAATGAACACTCGCCTTTGGGGCGAGGGGGGTTTCTGGCCTACTTGGAAGCATACCATTACCGAATGTTGAGCACGCAAGACGTTGCACGCAACTTGCAAAGCTGCGTACCTACCAACCTGGTTGGTCGAAGTCACAGAGAACGTATTTGAATATAACCAATAAAAAACACGCACCGCGTCGTGTATTCGAAAATGCATACCGCCGGCAAGGTAGTGGACCACCGGTACGTTATTTGCGCAAAAAAAACACTTTTAATAGTTCCAACTGCTGTTTCGACCAGATCTACAGTATTATTAGTACAGGTAGGGATCACTTAGCGTGGGAAACTGCTGGCTTTCGACAAGACCGCCGCTTCACAGACATTTAATACAAAGGTCACCTGCATGCGCTCCCATAATTCGTACTGCTCCCGGGCTAACGCCAAGGCGATAAAAAGCCCGAAGCGCTGTTTCCTGATCACTTCGACATCCTCGCTTGTGCGCACCTGTGGGCAAGTTTCATTTTGGGCATGCGGCAAGTTTAAACCTCCGGCCCGAACGCAGACCGCGAAACTCGATACTACGAATACAGCTGCTGTACGATGTGCCTGGCGTATACGTACAAAGTAAAAAGTACACTATTCCTTTGACTGCAAACATCCACGTGCTGCGCCAAGCACGTATGCCTAAGAGGCACGCACCAGGTAACGCAGAGCCCGAAACATTGTAGCCCTGATGTTGCTGTCCACTCTCAGCATCCCTCCCCGGAAGCTTCGAATAAGCTCCAGCAGCAGATCATCTTTGGGTCTTGTCTCGCTCTTGGAGGCGCCTTTATGACGATCCAAAATTAAAGAAAGGATAAAGTTATGAAACGGAGAGTGTCGTCGCCCCTTGCTGTGTGGTCCTATTAATAGGATACATGTCTCAAAATCAATCGCTAACCTCGACCCCAACCTCAACCCCAACCTCAACCTGCCGACGGAAAAAATCGGCCAAAAATCGGCAAAAAACGTGAATGTTTGCGTAATAGTGTCATCGAACGAATTACCAGGTGGGTATTAACTAGTTTCAGCTTTTGTCCTTCTATATACGGGTTATATATTAATAGTATCAATGCCCAGAATGATTGCCGGCCGAAACCGCCCTTGCTAAATTGCCCTATTAACACTGGCAACATCCAGGGGAGTCATACATCTTTAAAGAGTAATACGCCCGCAAAAACGCGCGGCCAGAGAATCACGCAGCTTGCATATATGAGGATCGGCCCTGAACACCGTTGCTAATGGCAAGCCGAAGTTTCGCAAAAAAGTTAAATTTCGAATATACCAGCCACACTCCTGGACGATTGTTTATGGGCCCGTTTTTTTATCATTCCAATTTTCCAGAAAAAACGGATTTCTGGCAGCGATCTTGGGCAACATCTGCTTGAGAAATACTCAAAAGCAGATCTTGGATTAGATTCGGCGAGATTTCGTGTCCTCCAAACTCGATACATCAACGATAGCGTCCTGAGATCTGAACATGGCGAACTCGTTAAAGGCTCCGACCTACCTTTCGTGCACAGTTCTTACACTACGGCCGGTGATGCGTGGCGGGCGCCAACCAGGCTACTGTCAAAAATTAAAATGGCGGCTGGTGAGTGGAAAACAGATAAAAACACTCTCGATCGTATCCTAACGAGGAAAATAGATAATTTTGAGATAATTTTGATGGAAGATCACAGAACAACGCGGGCAACCTCTTGCGCTCTTGAACATGGATCAACATGAACTCTTCGGCGCTGTCGCCTACACTCATGTGTCCTTGTCCGGAACGAGGAGGGTTGGTCGTGGGTTGTCTCTTATCTCAAGATTGAAGGTCAATCGTGGTTGTTGGACAACGCTGACCGAGGCTTGATAAAAATTGGCAAACTGGGCCACTTCACCGAACAAAACAGAAGAAATACGTTCATCATTTTTTTCCCACATCGACGGTACGGCAATCTTTTCAGCAAAGTACTAAATAAAAAGTTTGGATTGTTTTTTCGTTAAACATCGCCTTGTCATTAGCAACGGTCTAAATTGATCAAAATCACAGCCGAGGTATTTGAAATAAGCTTTCGAGATGCGAGGTCGGCTCTTGCAAGAGCTCATCCGAAACCGAAAATGAGATAAAATTCGGGTCGCAGAACAGACGTGCAGAATCGGATCAACAACACTTAGGGTTGATCTTATTTATTCTTTTTCAAGTGTTTTTTTATCTTCGAGGTTTCGGGGTACTCGGGCATATTTCAGATAATTTCTGATCAGAAGGCGTCTTATGGGGAGTATTTTTGGGAAAAAAGTTTTTCCGAGATGTTTCCACCGATCAAATTTGCTTTTGCTCGATGCCTGGGAGGCATTGTACGAATATATAAGGGGCTTAGACTGCTGTGGGCTACGACATGGATATAGGAGACACGCTACGTATAGATTCGTCCACAGCATAAAACGTACTGCTCATGGCACAGCTGGGGCACACCCTTGCATCGACCACCACCAAGACGAAAACAACCAGTATATCCTTGCCACCATCGCATGTGCTGTGGCCGCCCTACAGCTGCGCTAGGCAAAGTAAATTCGTCTCCTCGAGGAGACGATTTTGAATCGGGCGACAATCAAAGCAACCCAACGTGGTTGTTCTTGACTCTAAAAAGCAAACAGCGGTGGCCATAGGAATTCATCCTCCACGAGAGAGGGCTCCTCTCTCTCAGCGACAAGAGAAGCCCTATACTCCCGTGTCCCGTTCCCTTTCTGTGACGAGCTGGTGGTGAAGGATGATTGTCCATCCTGGCGTGGATCACAAATGGAGGTGAAAATCTGACTCAACAAGAGCACTCTTCTGAAATTGCCGTTTCTCTGATGAAATAAAGCAACAAAAACAAAAACAAGATAAGATGGCGCACGGAACAACGACATGTTTTTTTTTGGCGGCCGGAAATCCACCTCTCTCCCGTTCCATCTAAAATCGCCCTGATAACGAAAAACCGATTTTGCAGATTGTTTTCGACAGGGTGCCCACGAAATAGTCCACAAAGGCACCCGCTTCATGACTACTTACTCGTACGTGTTCGCTGCACCAGAGCATCTCAGCGCACGCAGAAGAAGCGGTGTAGGTAGGGCAAGGGAAAACACGGCATGTGCGCTTAACCCGAACAACGTTGTCTTCCCCTCGATCTCGTCGATCTCGTACATCAACAACATGTTGCAGACCGCGGCTGTCCTCGTCCTCGACGACAAATGTATATCTTGATTTTGAAACTTTGGCGAATGCCGCTATCGCGACTGCGAGGAGAGTGGCAACGCCCTCGCAATCGTCACCATCACTATCCGATCCCATCAGCTCGCAGTGATGCTCGAGGTGTGTGCATGTAAGTGATTAGCGTGCCACAGCAGCAGCAGCACGAGTACACACCCATGATATGTGTTGCTTGCTGTGCAGATGCGTCTTGTGTCTCATACTGCTACTGCTGTTTTCGGCTGCTTACTACGCTTGTTGCCTCCCACGACGTATGGCACCGTCATGATGCAAATCCAGACGCAGTTTTGGATAGGATTTATGCCCGAAACTGAGCCCTATTTCCAGGTGGAGGCCGTCCCGAACACGATATCGGAAAATGAAAGCCTGAAAAATCACCCGTTTCGTGCCGATAATATTTGAGGACATCTCTTATACTAGCGTATCCGAAACAGAAAATTAACGTTTTCGGATCGCAAATCCTGTTTAGCTATCTTATAGACCCGAAAATGGCGGTTTTTCAGGCTTCCATTTTCGGATACCGTTTTCGGATCGGCCTCCAGCAGAGAAAGGGGGTCAATTTTCTGATTAAATCCCCATCCGAAAACGGCATCCGGATTGGTTTTTACACATGTCATGGGAGGCAACAAGCTTGATAACAACTCGAAAACAGTAATAGTACTGTTGTAGTAGTACAAGACACGAGACACACGCATTAGACAGCTCTACCTGTCTGCTGTGAGCACGCAACACGTATCGTAGGCGTACTCGTGCTGCTACTGCTGCTGTGTCTCGCTATCCGCTGGCGCACACCTCAGACCTCACCACGTGCCGATAGGATCGGATAGTGATGGTGACGACTACGCGAGCCTTACCACTCTCGTCGCAGTCGCGATTGCACCATTCGACAAACACAGAGACACCAACTACTGCTACTCGTATTTATCGAGGACGAGGACAGCCACCGTCTGCGAAATGTCGTTCATGCACGAGATCGACGCGAGCGAGGGGAAATACAACCCTCCTCGCATGAAGCGCACACGGCGTGTTTTCCCTTGCCCCACCTACAAAGCTTCATCTGCGTATGCGCTGAGATGCTCTGGCGCAGCGAACTCGTGCGAGTATGTATATGGTCGAGCGATCGCCGTTGCTGATTATTTTTCCCGAGAACTTCGTTAAAAACATTCTGTAAATTCGGGTTTCATTATACGGGTTGTCGATCCGACTCTACACGTCTGATTCTGCCGTCCGAAAATCAAGCTCCTTTTTTGTTTCGGATACGCTATTATAAGAGATGGCCTCAAAACCGGTTTTGCGATCCGAAAATTACCGTTTTTGGACAGCAAAACCGGTTTGCAAATCTTACAGACCTGAAACCGGTGGTTTCCAGGCTTCCAGTTTCGGATATTGTCTTCGGGTCGGCCCTCATCCGAAAATGGGGGCCCAGTTTCGGATAAAATCGTATCCGAAAATGGCATCTGTGTTTGGTGTTCCATACGTCATGGAGGCAACAAGCGTGCAAGCCGAAAACAGCAGCAGTGTACTCTGTAATAGTACAAGGCACAAGACACGCATGAGACATATCTATCTGCTAAGCAAGCAACACGTAATCACAGGCGTACTCGTGCTGCTGCTGCTGTGTCCCGCTACCAGCAGCAGTGTACTCTGTAATAGTACAAGGCACAAGACACGCATGAGACATATCTATCTGCTAAGCAAGCAACACGTAATCACCGGCGTACTCGTGCTGCTGCTGCTGTGTCCCGCTACCCAATGGCACACACCTCGGGCCTCACCACGAGCCGATGGTATCGAATAGTGATGGTGACGACAAAGAAGCTGCTGCTGCTGCGTCCCGCTACCCACTGGCACACATCTCGGGCCGCACCACGAGCCGATGATATCGGATAGTGATGGTGACAACTAAGAGAGCCTTGCCACTCTCCTCGCAGTTGCGATTGCAGCGCTCGCCAAACGCAAAACAAACACCACTCGTCGTCGAGGAACAGGACAGGCCGTCTGCGACATGTTGATGCGCGAGATCGACGGGAGCGGTGGGGAAGACAACCCTCCTCGCGTGAAGCGCACACGGCGTGTTTCCCTTGCCCCATCTACAAAGCTTCATCTGCGTGCGCTGGGATGCTCTGGTGCGGTGAACTCGTACAATTACGTAGTCGGGCGATTCCGTCACGCCGCATCGTGTTCCGCCGGGGGTGCTGAACGCTACCGGATATTTTCAGGCGACAATGGGTAATGTCTCGGAGGGGCACATAGACAAGATATGTTTGGTGTGGGTGGACGACAACGTGGTCTGGGGGGAGACGCCTGATATTCTTTTGAAGCGGCTGTTGGCGATTTTGAATCGCCTGCTGGAGCGTGGGCTTTTTGTTGCAGCCCACAAGGCCGTTTTCTCCCGAAAGGAAATCAAGTGGTGTGGGAAAATCCTCTCCGGACAGACGGCAAGCTCGCGGAGCTAGAGGCGCCGTTGCGCGGGCTTCTCGAGGAGTACCTGTGCAACACACGGCGCACCAAGCGCGTGGCGGCGCGGCGTGTTATAGACAGCAGCGAGTGGACGGACGAGCGTGCGGCCGCGTGGGATGCTGTGCGAGTATGGGTGCGCGAAGCGGTGCCTCTGAATCACCCAAAGCCAGGATTCTCTGTGATGATGTTCCCTGATGCGAGTGACAAGTTTTGGGGGAGTTGTATCACCCAGGTTCCGACGGTCGAGTTGAGGGGCAGCATTTCAATCGCGGACATGTCCCGCTGGGATTTCTGAGTGGACCTTTTAGAGGTTCGGAGGAGCGATGGGCAACTGTGGACGAGGAGGGCTTCGCGATCGTGAGCACGTTTAAGCGGCTGCCATACCTGCTGTGGGGTGGGGTGGCGGTTTACTATGATCATCGGAACCTCGCATATATTTTGGTGCGAACGGAGCGCCCACATCCAAGGTGGTGGCACAACGTCTACAAGGATTGCGTGTGTTTCTCAGTCAGTTCTCGTACACTATCGTGCACATCCCTGGCGACGAGAACTGCTGGGGGAACCTGTTGCCGCGTTGGGTGACGCGTCCGGGAGGTCCGGTGTGCGTGCACGCGAGCGTCAAGTACGCGGAGGCGCTTTTCGCTGGGAGCGACAAGTTTCCGACGAAGGTGGTTGTGCGCGGCGTGCAGGCGGCCGCTGCGGGGGACGGGCCCACCCTCGATACGGCGTTGGGGGTGGCTTCGCTAGATTCAGAACGGCTGTGCCGGGTGGAGTACCACGGCCACCGTGTGATCTGGGCGCCGGCCAAGGCCGAGTGTCTGAAGAAGCGACGGCTGGTGTGTGCCCACCTGGAGGGGGGCGGACACCGCGGGTCGATGCAATAATGGCTCGGCTTGAATGGCACTGCGTATGGGAGGGCATGGCTGGTGACGTGCGGGACATGACTCGGCTTTGCCTGTACTGCTGTGCGGACACCAAGGCGGGGGCTTTGGTGCCCTGTACGCTGGAAGAGACCCCTCATGGGCGAGAGCCGAACGCAGTTGTGCGCTTCGATTTTCTCTACATGGTGGAGAGCGCGGTGGATGTCGGTGTTGACGCTGCGGATGGATCAGTACGTGCTATTAATAGTCATTCTCGAGGACGTGAGTGGATACACATGGCTGCAACCGTCTAGAGCGCGCACGGCGAACGGGACCATGGAAGAGCTTGTTCGCTGGTGTGCCACGGTTGGGCCGCCAACCACGTGGGCGAGCGATAACGCGACCCATTTCGGCAACCGCGTGGTGCGCAAGCTGGCGAAAGCACTGGGTGTTGAGCATCGGTTCTCAGTGGCCAACAGCGCGTGGACCAACGGGACCGTCGAGCGCATGATGTGCGACGTGATCCACGGGGCGAAAGCGATGCTCAACGAAGAGGGGCGGCCGCTCAGCGAGTGGGTTGTGGTACTACCGGCTGTGCAATGGGCATTGAACACGGCGTGGTAGAAGCGGCTGCAGACGACCCCTTACCACGTCATGGTGGGGCATGAGCCGCGTACGGCCTTTACTGCTCTCATCGAGGAGGACTACGAGGGTTTTCAGTTTAGCGCAATCGACGAAAACAGGTGGCAACAGCTGTTGGTTTCTCTGGCGGACACCCAGGAGGAGCTCCTGGCAGGGGTGCTGCAACGCGTCGACGCCGTCGTCATCGCCAACGAGCGCGCGGCACGCGCGGCAAGACGCTGCCGCATTTCACGGTAGGCGATCACGTTTTGGTGGCTCGAGTGTCCAAGCAGGGCAAGCACCGCACGCTCATGAGCACTTGGATCGGACCGCAGCGTGTTGCCAACGACGACAAAGAGCACGTGTATGCGGTACAGCATTTGGTCACAGGCGAACTGCGCGACGTCTATGTGGCGAGGGTGCGGTTTTACGCCGGTGACCAGCTCGAGATCACCGGCGAGCTCCTCAAGGTTTTCCAACAATTGGAAAACCAGGGCGAGTACTACATCCGGAGCATCTCGGCTATCAAGCGGGCTGCAAGCGGCGACGAGTTCGTCGTCAAGGTGGCCTGGGAAGGACTGGAGGAGGCGGAGAGCACCTGGGAGCCGGTGTCACGTGATCCATGACGCGCCGGCAGTGCTGCGAAAATAGCTCATGGTGCTGCGGCTGAAGGCAGAGCAGACGCGGGCGCTCGTGCAGCGGTTGGGCTGCGTTTGTGATCATATTGTGGTTTGGGGGTCCCGGATTCTGAGTTCCTAATGTTCGGCTTTGTCTTAATTTGAATTTCTAATTTTTTCTGACTTGGAGTTTCTGCGCAGGGCGCTGATAGTACCTGACGCAGCCACAGCTGGCGGTTCATCGCGAAGGCTGTGTTTGGACAGAGCATGTCCGGGGTTTATGCTTTACGGGTGGCTATTGTACTGAAATATACATCCCGCGTGTGGTCTGGGTTTCGGCAAGTTGCATGCGCAATTGGAGGTGTCACGCGTGGTGCGTGGTTTGCTTGAAGATGCATTGGTGATGACGCCGCTGCTGAACAATCATTGTTCATGGTCAATAGACGTGGTAGATATTAGGTCGTGGTGAAACTGACCGGGATGTGTTGGACTTGACTATTGCCCAACATACGGACAGCTACGTTTAATACAGCTGCTCGGTCTGAGCCAACTTGTGGTTGGTAGCCCAAGATGAGCTTTTGGAGTGTGCTGTACCGCTGTGGTCGATCATTGGTCATTTTACCGTACTTCCACTGTCCCTATTGGCGTTTCTTGTGAGCTCTTGAGATCTTGATATACAAACGGGAAGGTCCATGGCCGATGGCATGGCACTTCTCCGTGTGATAACGAACGAACTATTGCACTGTGGACAAACGCACTCCGATCCTACGAGGGGACGTCCTCGGAGCTGATATCACCGGGCCCTCGGTCGCGTGAGTCGGTACACGGTCCCCATGTCTTCCTCCCCATGCAAATTACACCCGTACTGCCGATCAGAACGTGACACCGCCAGCAAGCACACAGCACAGCACAAGGCTTTTAGCTCTGCTAAACAAGCAGCTCTTGGCATTTTCAATGCGCTGTTCGCACCAAATTATGGGCCTCTTCGTTCTGCCCCCTTTACATGTTTTAGTTGCATTCTTGCTTGCGCGAGCGTAGCGGGCGGTGTCAGCCGCCCGCGGAGCGGAGCACTTGTTCGTGCTTACCATGACTTGGTTTGTTTTATACCTCTGATACAAACTGTAATCGTACACCAGGTACCTGGTACAAAACTTGCCCGTGCATGATACCGTTCACTACGCTACAACTATACAGCACAGTTATGTACTTTAACCATGGTACATGTAAATACATGTTGGACAATGCGGCCAGGCGGCACAGACAACTAAAACTTGAAAGGTCACGTACGTTCTGCTCCTGTTCTACTACATATTCTTCCAGCGATGCTGACTCGTCGAATTCTGCTTCCCCAGATGACTTACTTGTGGCCTCTGCATGTTCCAATGGAGCCGGCCCCTCGTCTAGGTCCTTCCCGTGTTTTCCACTTTCCGTCTCGTTATCCACAACGCCCCCGCCCCCTGGCTGTGCTATAGTCGCCGTGTCCGCAGTTTCTCCGGCTGAAGCAGGTGTGACATCGTCGTCGCCCTCGCGTTCCGGCGGACGTGCTTCCACCGTAGATGTCGGGGCGGAAAGAGCCGGCGTGGTTGAGGCTGAAGGCTCCGCATTGACCGCTGATGCAGTGCTATTTTTTAGTCCCTTTGTCCAGCATCATGCCATGAGATGTGCATGCGTAGGTGACAGAGTAGCAGCGGTCGGCGATTGATGTGCGTGTGAGAAGCAATGTGAGGGGAAGTTGAACACGGCAGCAAGAATAATGATTACAAGGTTCCCCTCCGGGAAGTAAGTGCCTAGGGGAGTGGCGCAAGGACGCATTATTTCTCTACCAGACGCAATGACCATTTTTGTTTGTACATCATACAAAAAAAAACTTGCCCGCAAAAATAATGAAGTCGCATTTTACTCGCACAGTACTTCTTCGGTGTACTCAATAGCAGTACTTTTAGCACTTTTTGGGTATACTCCATACAGACGTGCCCACGACCGATCTGTTCTTGAGAAAATACACACAGCACCACTTGAGCAAAACACAAAACTTTTACACCGTATGATATGTATGATTTCGAGAAGAGCGTCACAATTCGCACTCCAGCTTAGGGACCGCCAGGAAGCGAGAAGGGGCACGTGTGGCGTGGGATACGGCACGTATTGAGGACGAGGGAGCAAGAGGACAATAACACGTGGCATAAGCTATGACAGAAAAAGCAACTCGCCACCGTAAAGAGAGGATACAGCACGCGCACGCACATGGTCCTATCTGTAGCGTTTTGCTGTCAACACGTTGTCTGCTGTCTGCCATCTGCGATCTTCGCAAAAACCACAGAAAAAATACTCGTTAAAGAACTGCCTCTGTGGACGAAAATGTACAAGGATGGGTTGGTATCTAAAATATTACTATTACAAAGGTCCCTATGTTTCCGCATCGATGGACACGCGCACCCAGAGCGGTAGCACAGCAGAAGCGTGTGGTATGGTGGGGTGACAAATTATGACACGCTCCGACACAATCAACTCGCCGCAGCATAGCGAGGACACGCCAAGCGCACATAAACGGCGTCACCTACCGCTGCTGCTGTGCGGCAGGGTTGCGTTGTGCTCTCCGCATGTTGTCTGCTGTTTGTCATCTGCGATCTTACATAAATAGTGATGCCTACCGCTGCTGCGGCGAGGTAGAGTTGTAGCGTTGTGCTCCCTTGGTATGGTACGATATCATATACGAAGCACACCAACATGAACTTGAATATAGTATTCGTTTGAGTACCAATATGATATTCAAATGACCCTTACACTTTACGCCGGCATGTCGCTTGACACTTGGCAGTAGCAGCAGCAAGAGGTAGTGGCGTATAGGCGGGTAGAGCATCGCAGGCTAGCGTTGTGCTCTCCGCATGTTGTCTGCTGTCTGCCATCAGCGATTTTACACAAATGGTGTTGCCTACCGCTGCTGCTGTGCGGCAGAGTTGTAACGTTGTGCTCTCTTGGTATGGTACGATATCATACAAGAAGCACATCAACATGACCATAAATATAAGGACCGTTTGAGCACTAATGTGATATTCAAACGATCCTTACACTTTACGCCGATATGTCACTTGACAGAAGCAGCAGAAGCAGCAGCAGCGAGAGATAGTGGCATATAGGCGGGTAGAGCATCGCAGACTCCGATCAAAGCAATCACCTACTACAACAGCAGCCACACGCGCATGGAGTTGCAGGCCGCTGCTGCTAGGGGGCTGGACTGCTGCTGGGCGCTGTGCGGCAGAGTTGTAGCGTTGTGCTCTCTTGGTATGGTACGATATCATATAAGCACACCAACATGAACATAAATAAATGTAAGGATTGTTTGAGTACTAATGTGGTCAGCCGGTCGCTCCGGTGGCGTATCAGGTTATCCTCGAGCCTCGTATAGGTCAGTTTCGTGAGTTCGAATCCCCTCGAGTGCATACTCGTATAAATTCGTGGGGACTTTTTCTTGTGCACAAATTGACTTGCGGAAAGCGCGAGAGCGTGAGTTAGCAACACTCGATGAAAAAACGACGACCAGTGGGATTGCTGAACCCTATGCGCGATAACAACTGAAGGCGAGAACCGGGGGGAAGAATGGACGACACCTGTGACCGCGGCTTGTCCAGAAGCTTGAAAGTAGATTTGTGTGAAAAAAATAATAATAATAATCAAACGATCCTTACACCTTACGCCGGCACGTCACGTGACAGAAGCAGCAGAAGCAGCAGCAGCGAGAGGTAGTGGCGTATAGGCGGGTAGAGCATCGCAGACTTCGATCAAAGTAATCCATACCCCGGACGGATCGGCTCACCGTAGCTCGCGCTAGCTCTTTTCGACGGTAGCTCACCGGTGAGCTACCAGAGCTACATTAGCTGCACATGTTTTCCCGGCTTGAGCTACACAAGGTAGCTCATCTGCACATGTTTTGGAAGGGTGAGCTATAGCCGATGGCTCATCTGCACATGTTCGCCCAGGATGAGCTATACGAGCTACATGAGATAGCTCATTTGGCTCTGGATGAGCTATAGGAGCTACGCGATCCGCACATGTTTTCAATGCTTGAGCTATAGGCGATAGCTCATCTGCACACGTTTTTAAAGGGTGAGCTATAGTCGATAGCTCATTTGCACATGTTTTCAAAACTTGAGCTATAGACGATAGCTCATCTGCACATGTTTTCAAAGCTTGAGCTATAGACGATAGCTCATCTGCACATGTTTTGAGGTCGTGAGCTACAAGCTCATGAGCTGCTACTAATCATAGGTACGAGCACATACACACCACACCATGACAACACGAACATTCATACATTTTTTATATACGAGACCGGAGCTTTTTCTGTTCTTAATATGCCAGATAGATAAACAGAGTACCGGTGGATTTGTTTTTTCGGCACAACTATATAACCATGCACCACCCGACCAAGTACAACTCAACTCAACTCAATCGAGACACCTACCACCCACAAACAAGAGTTCGCACGCATACACACACAACACCACATAACACGCTTAACATGACCTGCTCTCGTTTTGGGCCAACGAGGGGCAGCCGATCTACTCCAACATGGCCCACGTGGCAAGAGTACTGCTCTCTGTGCCGGCACCTTCTTCTGCCGTCCTGGAGGGTTTTAGCACGGCCGGGCGTCTCATTACGGGTTCCCGGAGCAGTCTATCCGCGGCTTACGCGGAGATAGTCATGCTCCTCAACGGAAACATCGAACACATGCCCATTGAAGTGCCGACTCTCTCAACTGAGCAGGCGCTCCAGGCGGTACCTCGCCGTCTCTCTAACCCGAAGGCGGAGGTGGCCGCCCTTTTTGCGGGCGAGGCGGGGTCTGCGGGCGAAGCGGGCGTGGACGCCGCCTACGATGAGTACGCAGGGGAGGCGGGGTCTGCGGATGAAGAGGGTGTTAACGCCGGCTGCGGCGACTCCGCAGGGGAAGGCTCGGACTAGAAGCCTTGGGGATGAATGGGGGGCAGCGGTAGATCTTCTGCGCTGTTGTTGTGTATCGGCTTGTTCGTCTCTTTTATATATTTTTTGGGCGGTGCAGATGATTATTTTCTTTACGCCTCTTGCGTTGTTTTTTTTACCTTGCGGTAGGCTACGCGAAGCCGTGTTGGAGGGATGGGGATGCACGGATTTCAAATGCTGCTGCTGTGTGTCAATATGGCCGCATTGACTACTGCTGTTGTTATGCGTTCAATGAAGTTAACTGCTACTGCTGTGACATTATGCGTAGGAAGTGCGGTCTTAATACTAGGTGTTAATATCAGGTACAGCAGCATACCAGGTATACTTTTTTTGACGTTGAAAGGGAGTACGATACTGTCGCATGTACCGACGTTGAAGTTTCGCGTGGATGGTGAGCTGTATAACCTACGTTCGCACTCGTCCCCGAGGCCAGGTTTGTTCATCTAGTCTACACATCTAAGTACCTGCATGTTTTGCCCTGAAAGAGCTACAATGAGCTACGTACATGAGCTAGCTCATGGGGTGAGCTATAGAGGATAACTCATCTGCACATGTTTTGAACGCTTGGGCTTAGAGGATAGCTCACCTGCACATATTTTGCCGGCTTGAGCTATAGACGGACGGTAGTTCATCTGCACATATTTTCAAAGCTTGAGGTATACAGGATAGCTCATCCGCACATATTTCACCAAGGTGAGCTATAAGAGCTACATGAGCTAGCTCATTGGTCCCGGGATGAGCTATACGAGCCACACGAGCTAGCTCATTTGGCCCTGGATGAGCTATAGGAGCTACATGATCCGTACATGTTTTCGATGCTTGAGCTATAGGCGATAGCTCATCTGTACATGTTTAGAGCGCGTGAGCTGTACACGATGGATGAGCTAGCTCATGAGCTGTCCCGGGTGTGAGTAATCACCTACTACAACAGCAGCCACACGCGCATAGAGTTGCAGGCTGCTGCTGCTCGGGGGCTGGACTGCTGCTGGGCGGCAGGATCGTAGCGTGGTGCTCTGCGCAAAAATAGGGGAATGTTGTACGTGTACCCTCTACCAGCTACGAGCAGAAAAACACGGCGGTTTGCATCCAAATCTTACGTGGGTACACGGGGATAGGGGATGCAGAAACTCAATCCCCGGCGATGTTGCGGAAACCCGGGGATTTTTTGCGCCCAAGGCCAACACAGTTTAAAAGGCTTGCCACGCGCGACACATTGCACGGATCACGCCCAAACCTCCGGCATCGTTATCTCGACGGTCGAATTGTGCCGACCCCATCCGACGTTTCGGACGAAGGTGCGAGCACGAAGACATGTGCCCGAAGAAAAAAAATGGCATTTATACGTACACATTTTCAACAAAATTACGTATAAAGTCAGTGTCGGAAAGGTACAAGAACAAAGAAATGTCCTCAGCAGTGCAAATATTTCCATCATAAAACACGTATTCCCACCTTGGCCAAGAGCATGAGATGGTCAGCGACAGTTCGCTGGTCAAGGTTGTCCCGTTTCAGGGCCTCGATTAGCCCCGATGCATCCACCATGAGAGGAAGTGAGGAAGTGAGAAGTGAGCCGTACGGGATTTCGACTTTACTTAGTTGCGCAATGGGAAGGGATGCGGGGAAGAAAAATATAAGCGATTCGTGCCGTGTTGCCCACAAAGTAGCAGTACTCGTCCTGCCGGCTAACGTCGCTGATTGCGTCAGAGTGCAAGCCGCCGTTTCTAGAAGTGCCTCGCATCATTGCGAAGGAGGATCTTGCCAAGGGAAAAGGTGAGGTGATGTAGAACTGGGCAGAAACCTCTGCATCTGGCAGAGAGGCTGTGCCGCTGTCTCCCCATGCTCCGCAGGCTGTATATTCGAGTACAGATAGCAGTTTCGTTCGTCCGACGTGTCTGGTGTTGCTGCTCTGTTCTGCTCTCTGCATCAGTCTACAGAATATCTATTTGCATCAATGCAGTGATGCATTGACTGCTGGAATAAGCGGTGATCAGGTGAAGACCTCTGAACCTTGTGCAACAAAACAACGCAGCTTGCAAAGATGAGTATTGACCTGAAATTCGTCGAACTCACGGCTGACGTCCTTGAAAATTATACAACACGGTTCAAAATTCGCTGCTTACTTTTTGAAAGTATGCCAAAACCCACCATATTATTATTATTTCATTTGCCATCTGACAATGTAGCGTGAGTGTCAAAAACCATAAACATGATGAAAGAACACAAAATCCAGATGAAAGCGTGGAACGATGTTTCCAACAACCAAAAACCACGAAAATACTAGATGTACCTCCCTGTTTTCATGGCCCTAATACGAGATACAAGGTTCCCCTCCGGGAAGTAAGTGCCTAGGGGAGTGGCACAAGGACACATTATTCCTACTACCCGACGCGATGACCATTTTTGTTTGTAATACAAAAAAAACTTGCCCGGAAAAATAATGAATTCGCATTTCACCCGCACAAAGTAGTACTTCTTCGGTGTACTCAATAGCAGTACTTTTGGCACTTTTTGGGTATACTCCACACAGACGTGCCCACGACCGATCTGTTCTTGAGAAAATACACACAGCACCACTTGATAACACACAACGCAAAACTTTTACACCGTATGGTATGTATGATTTCGAGAAGAGCGTCACAATTCGCACTCCAGCTTATCAGGGGCCGTCAGGAAGCGAGAAGGGGCACGTGTGGCATGAGATGCGGCACGTATTGAGAACGAGGGAGCAAGAGGACAATAACACGTGACATATGCTATGACAAAAAAAAGCAACTCGCCGCCGTCAAGAGAGGGATACAGCACGCGCACGCACATGGTCCTACCTGTAGCGTTTTGCTGTCAGCACGTTGTCTGCTGTCTGCCATCTGCGATCTTCGCAAAAACCACAGAAAAAGTACTCGTTAAAGAACTGCCTCTGTGGACGAAAATGTTTAAGGATGGGTTGGTATCTAAATTGTTACAATTACAAAGGTCCCTATGTTTCCGCATCGATGGACACGCGCACCCAGAGCGGCAGCACAGCAGAAACGTGCGGTATGGTGGGGTGACAAATTATGACAAGCTCCGACACAAGCAACTCGCCGCAGCATAGCGAGGACACGCCAAGCGCACATAAATGGTGTCATCTACCGCTGCTGCTGTTCAGCAGGGTTGTAGCATTGTGCTGTCCACATGTTGTCTGCTGTCTGTCATCTGCGATCTTACATAGTGTTGCCTACCGCTGCTGCTGTGGGGTAGAGTTTGTAGCGTTGTGCTCCCTTGGTATGGTACGGTATCATATAAGAACACCAACATGAACATAAATATAAGGATCGCTTGAGTACTAATGTGATATTCAAACGATCCTTACTCTTTACGCCGGCATGTCATTTGACAGAAGCAGCAGAAGCAACAGAAGCAGCAAAAAATAGCAGCAGCGAGAGGTAGTGGCGTATAGGCGGGTAGAGCATCGCAGGCTAGCGCTGTGCTCTCCGCATGTTGTCTGCTGTCTGTCATCTGCGCGATCTTACATAAATGGTGTTGCCTACCGCTGCTGCTGTGCGGCAGAGTTGTAGTGTTGTGCTCTCTTGGTATGGTACGATATCATACAAGAAGCACACCAACATGACCATAAATATAAGGACCGTTTGAGCACTAATGTGATATTCAAACGATCCTTACACTTTACGCCGGCATGTCACTTGACAGAAGCAGCAGAAGCAGCAGCAGCGAGAGGTAGTGGCGTATAGGCGGGTAGAGCATCGCAGACTCCGATCAAAGCAATCACCTACTACAACAGCAGCCACACGCGCATGGACTTGCAGGCTGCTGCCGCTAGGGGACTGGACTGCTGCTGGTAGGCAGGATCGTAGCGTGGTGCTCTGTGCAAAAATAGGGAAATGTGCGTGTACCCTATACGAGCAGAAAATCCCGGTTTACATCCGAATCTTACGTGCGTATATGGGGATAGGGGATGCAGAAACCCAAACCCCCAGGATGTTGCGGAAACCCGGGGATTTGCCTCAAGTGTGCCCAAGGCCAAAAAAGTTTAAAAGGCTTGCCACGCACGACACACTGCACGGATCGCGCCGAAACCCCGAGCAACTTGACCCCGACGGTCGAATTGTGCCCACCCCACTCGACGTTTCAGACAAAGGTGCGAGCACAAAGAGATGTGCCCGAAGGAAAAAAAGAATCACAATTATACATATACATATACTCGCACCATAGAAAAAACTTACTGGTATCCGTGTACAAAGTTCCCTTTCGGAGGAAGGGTGACGCAAGAGGCGGGTGCTTTTTTGCATTTTGCACCCCCGTGCGTTTGCCCGCATCCTTACGGCAGATAGAGCATGCAGCTATACAGCAATGTAATTGATCCGGGTGTAGTATCGGAAATAAGGAAGGTGTGTATTTGTGATACTACTGCTGTAAGGACGGCCCAGATAAATTATGGTGATCTGATGCTGTTGTAGCCTACCAGGTATTTCCAGGTCTTCTTGAAAAATACACTGACTGGTCGATGGATGACCGGCCATGTGCAACAATTTGCGGGTACTTTTTGATGTATGTGCGATTTGACAGCTGTCTTGGTGTCAATAAATACTCGAAGCTGCAGCTGTGTTGGGCGATCCGAGCAAACGATGCGAGGTCGCGCAACACGTTGCTGCAGCAACGGCGACCTCCGCAGCCAGCACTTGAGCGCCTTCCCCTAAGGTGCCCAGTCACAGATAGCACTAGTGCCATTATCACAGCCAGCTCCCTTCCTCCGATGCTCTCCATGCATAGACACTCCGCCATGGAACGAGTATGTAGCAAGGAAGATCGGCTAGGCGAGGTCATGACCACAGACAGCCGATTTGTTACCTTTAAAAACTTACGCAGTATATACACCAACAGCAGCAGCAGCAGCGGCGGCTGCCGCGGCGGCGCGGGGGGGGGGTGGCGGTGGCGCTGGAAGCTTTGGAGACAGCGCTGTGGTACAGCGGTAAAAATTCAGCACCAAGTACGACATGGAATCTGCCGACGTTGTGAGCAGCAGCGGACAGGGGGGAAAAACGGATGGCAGCAGCAGCTGATGAAACATTTGCAGCCTTAAACACCACCACCAGCATTGAAATTACAAAACATAGCTGACGTTTTGACGTTCTGGGACAGCCGTTCGAATGGCGCAGCAGCTGTGGAAGCTGTTCAAAGGGTCCAGCAGCAGGTGCAGCTTTGGAAGTCTGTACAGCCCAAAAGTCCAAAAAACGAAAGTTTAACGACCGACCGCGACCGAGATAAGGGTAATTATGTTTATTATACCATAAGTACCAACAACCCTGATAAAACCATCCACCCACAGACCATCTACCATGTACATGCTGCAGCAGCAGTTAAGGTAGAAAGTAAAAGTACCACAAGAAAAAGATATACCAGATACCAGGTACTCTGTATTGGATTTTACTTTACCACCTACCAGGGTATAGTACAATAGTACACAAATACCCTATTACTACTTTAATAAGGTAGACCAAACCGGTGCCCTACTACCATACCCAATAAAACATCAATTAATGAGAAGTTATTAATAGTACGTCAAGGTGTTCAGATAATCATTGGTATGTCAATTGATTATACATGATAGGTAACATAATACGATGCCATCTTATGTTAGGTTTTGATTAATGAAACTTACAAAACACGGGCGATCGATTTAGTACGCAGCTTGCAGAGATGAGTATCGACCCTAAGGGCCGTTCTTATCGGAGATGTGAATTTCCTAAATTTCCTGTTTTTTTTCCAGGATTTCCATGAAAAAACGTCTGCATTATTATCGAGCGCGGGGTTGTCTGTCTTTTTTTCCCTGATTTTTGAAGCCGAGCCATAAAGCAAGACCGCCACCACCCACACCAGCAGTCACGCGCGTCGTCATACAGCAAGCATGAGCGAACATCCCGGAAGACCGCAGAGGAAAGCACCCAGGCCAAGTAGATTCGTGCATTCCGGCGACAGCAGCCCCTGGTGTCAGGAACATGCCGAGCACGACGAGGACACCAGCGATAGCCTTCTTCATGTTCCTGCGCCTCGTGTCTGGATAATTGGGAAGGCTGAATCGTTGTTTCGTCCGACTCGAGGATGAGTCCTCCGGAGGCCCACGCCGCTTCCTTCCATGGGCCATAATGTTGGGCCACCCTGGTCAACGTTTAAAGCTACCCGATGGTCCCAGCGTTGAGCCACAGCGCTTGTCGGAGCACTGCCTCCGAAATATGGAAGTGGACGACAGGATTTTCTAATTTGTGATTGTTAACTTTTCCATATTTTGGGGGGCTGAAGAATTTCACAAATTATGACAGAACGCCACCGTTTTAAGACACATTTCACATAATTGGAAATTTAGGAAATATAGGAAATTTAGGTCAAAAAAGTTCTCCGATAAGAACGGCCCCAAGTCGTCGAACTCACAGCTGATGATGTCGTTTTTAATATTTTTATTAAATATAATACTCCGCATCTTGGTTTCCTTTACGTACTTGTATAAAATACCAAGGATAAGTTCTGTAGGGTACCCACAGATCTATACCGGGGGTAATTACCCTCTTTTTTAGCCTACAGAAGAATTCTGTGTAAAATACTACTTTCCTCGCATAGCGTATACAGAAATGATGCCTACCACACCCGGACAACAGCCTACTGGTATTGAATATGCCTATTGGTATGTCAATAGGTTGGGATATTGCTTATCGATACCTATTGACACCTTCGATAGGTAGGTGGATTGTCGATCGATACCTGCTTGGACCACCGATTTCCGTTTTTTAGGGTAGACTTTTACATGAAGAATGTTGTGGTGATAGTATAATTAATTTTGCTTAATAATTTTATTTATCTGACTTTATTTAATTTTTAACTTTTAGGGCGAAACTTTTACATGATATTTAACAGATCACTACTACGGTCTTCATACTCCCGATATACCCCGTCATTATAGTGAAAAATAAAATAAAATAAATAATAATAATATAAAACCACCCCCGGGCAGAAAAAACTTACGCACTTAACCACAAGTACCAACAACCATGACCAAGCCATCCATCCGTAAACCATCCACCACACACATGGTAGAGCAATATAGTGGAAATTTCAGAAATAAATTTATAAAATAGACATGATAGATTACTTCAAAATTCCCCACCTAAAGTAATAATTAATACTAACACCAATCAATGTAGCGGAGAAAAACATTTGTTTATAAAGAAAAGAACCCCTCCCAAGAACATTTCACCCACATAGCATAGTAGAAGTATCAGCAAGCAGATTCAAAATTCGTCGAACTCACACCTGATGTCCTGAAAATATATACATGTATTTAAATATTAGAGTGACAGCGTATAAATTTGGAACCGTGGGTTCGTGTCCTTCACAGTTTAAAATCTCTTTGGGAGTGGGAGTAGATGAATTTAATTCTTGAATGCTGTATTAAGAGCAACATATAGATAACTTATAATATTCTGTATTCGTACTCTTCCCGATAATAAAGCCCCCCCCGGGGGGAGAAAACAAAATAAACCGCCTACCATACATATGATAAAGCAGTATAGTGGAAACTACAGTAATAAATTTATAAAATAGATGTGATGTTTTACCTAGCTCAAAATTCCCCACCAAAAGTATAAATACCAATACTTACCATTATAGTGGACAAAAATAAGACACCTCCCAATCAAAACTCACTCATATACTCGAAGTAGTACATTACGAGTACCAACAACGCAGCTTGCAAAGATGAGTATTGACCTGAAATTCGTCAAACTCACGGCTGACGTCCTTGAAAATTAGTTATAAAATAAGTCCAGAGAAATTGATGCAATCGGCTTTTGTTCTTGAGATAGGTGTGTGAATCCGTTTTTTTTTTTTTTTGTATCCCCCGGCGGATGGGAAAAAATAAAGCTTAAGCTCACCACACTTGCACGTAATTTCATATGCGTCGTATGTCGATTTAACTCAATTGCATTCGCAATCCAGCGCTACCTGGCGTGTTCTATCGATACCTATTTCTTCGACCAACAGGTTCTAATAGATCGGCACAACATGCTATTGTTGTTACAATACGTACAAGTTTCCCTTCCGGGAAGTGCCTGGGAGTGGCGCAAGAACGAAATCCAAGCATCTAACATCTGACTGCCTGTGGGCAAATGAGATGGACCTGGTGGTAGTGAAAACTATGCGCTTGTCCGCAGCTCGAGAAGCGGAGTGTGGGGAGGCGCCCTTCCGGGGACGGTTCGCTCTCTGCCCGTCGTGGTGGAAAACCGTAAAGAAGTTGCAATCCCGTCGGTACGTGTTCAGCACGAGTACTCGCACTCCCCAGGTCAAAGACAGAGCAAAAAGAGCTGTCGATTCCTGGGTGGCAATGTCACCTTCTTGGCCGAACCTTATAGGGTTCGGCCGAAGAAGGCCGGCAAGTCCACGGTGTTGACTAAAGCGAAGGGGCGAGGTCAACACTTTTTTTTTTCTTTTATCCTCCGTTACGACCAAGTCTGCGTTTTGCAGATGGACAAAAACTGGTACACAAACTAAAGTGTATGGAGCTTAAGCTTTTTTTACCTGGATCTCCTGGAGGATAAAAGAAAAAAAAAAGTCGCACGATGAGGACTTTGTGTACGGGCGACTCTTATGCAGTAAAAATAGAAAATTGCGTGGTGAAAAATAGATGGACGAAAGGTGGATTTTCAACCGGCAAAAAAAACAGCAAGTGTTCGTTGCGCGGTCTTTCTATCGTGGCTGGTTAATGTTTTTTCTTTGTTTTGTATGGGAATCGTTTCAAAATAGGGACTCGTCTTGTCTTGTTGAGCCAGATATTGAACGTCACGACGAGTGATCCACGCCAGGATGGGCAATCATCCCCATTCACCACCAGCTCGTCGCGGAAAGTGCACGGAATGAGGAACTGTAGGGCTTCTATTGTCGCTGAGATAGAGAAGCCCTCTCTTATGGAGCATCAGCGCCTATATTTATCCACTGCCGCTTGCTTTCTAGAGTCAGGAAAAATCACGATGGGTTATTTCGATCGTCGTCCGATTCAAAATCGTCCCCTCGAGGAGACGAATTTACTTTGCCTACGAATATAGCGAAGTAGCGAGCTTCGAGTACGAACCAACGCATCGGTTTGCTGCTGTAAGTACTGCTGTACTGCTGTATGTAGCACAGTACACCACGTATGGGTATGCCACACGCTTATCATGTTGCCTGCTGTTGCTTGTGCTGCTGGGTGCGGTTGTAGCGTTGTCTGTGCTATCTTCGTGTACAATGTTGTTGTCTACACATGGCTAGGTGTGAGCTCGCGGGGGGGGAGAAACACAAAATTCATGATCGGAAATGTAATAGGATAATAACCATTGACGCAAAAGTCTTACATCCAAACGGTCCTAACATTTTCGTCCAGAATGGCGATGCCGCCCACAACAGCAGCAAGAGACAGGTAATCGATTACCTTTACGAAGCAGGCCCCGAAAAAATCAACTAGCCACAGCAGTACGGCGCAGATGGATGTGCCACACACGCACGGTGTTTCCTGCTGGTGGTGCTGCTGGGCGGCAGTTTTTTAACGTTGTTGTGCTCTCTGCGTGCTGGCTGCGCTCATGGCTGTGCTCATGAGAGGGCAAAAAACAGACCGAATATTGATGTTCCCTCTGGGTCTGGTACGCGCGCAAAGGGTATAATACCATAAAAAAAGGTATACCCTTTGTACGCGCGCACGATGCTGGATGTTGCGGAAACCCGGGGATTCGCCTTATCCATGCCCAAGGTCAAAAAAGTTCAAAAGGCTTGCCACGCGCGACACACTGCACGGATCGCGCCCAAACCTCCGGCAACGTGACCCCAACGGTCGAATCATGCCCGCCCCCTCTAACGTTTCGGATTAAGGTGCGAGCACGAAGAGATGTGTCCGACGAAGAAAAAAATGACAATTATACGTATACATATGTCACATCGTCGATCGATACATATACCTGTGACCAATAGGTCGTGAAATTGTCGATCGATACCTATTGTTTGACCAAAAGGTATGTGAAATTGTCGATCGACATCTATTGCTTTGACCAGTAGGTATGAGTCCTGTACATACCGGTAGACTATTGAATTTGCCTGTTGGTTTGTCCGCAAGTTGGTGTATAGCATATCGATACTTACTGCAACCTGTAACATGAGGGTGGAGTTGTCTATGGGTGTACCTATTTATTTGCCCAATAGGTTCAGAGGAATTGGTACGGTTGATACCCTCGCAAAAAATATAGTAAGAGGTGTTTCTGTTCAACAGCAGCAGCAGCTATCGTGTGAAATCCTCACAAACCTACCAATTATAACTTCTATTAATACCAGGTATTATCGTAAATCTGCTTTTGAAATAAAAGGCAAGAAGTTGGTGAAGGTACATATTGCTATCATCCAAGGTATTTATTCAAACAACCTAGGGTATACGGAATAGGTATGTTGTTCCAAGCAATAACAGATAAATTGAAAAGCTGTAGGTATCGATCGAAACCATTGCAAAATCTACTAAATTGCAGTAAATATCGATCGATACCTTGCGAACCTATTAAATTGGGTAATAGGCATCGATCGATACCCTTGAAAACCTATGACATTGAGCAAAAGGTATCGATCGATCTCATCGCACACCTATCGCTTTAACCAATAGGCATTAATTGGTGGCGATAAAAGGTATTGCTCGAACAGTAGCCTGTTGGGAGTCGTTTTCATATAATGTTGGTGCCCAAAATACCTATCGATATACACCTTCGCAAGCATATGGGTCGCGCAATAGGCTATTGTGGTCACTACCCTAACCCTATTGTTGCTTTCAATACCTATCGATAGATCCCGAAGTCGAGCTATGGTGCCCCGCAATAGGTATCGATCCTCATAATTGCTGGCCTATTGTTGGCCCAATAACCTATTTGATACGGTATTATCCAGGGTATAAGAAGGAACTGAACGGCACACAAACAGGTCACTCTAAAACACTGCAGGCTTGAGCTTCGCATCGAACATACATACACGTAATAGTAATCACCTTGTTGAAATCGTCCACTTTCAGCTTATCAGGGCATAACAACGACAGACAGCGCCGTATTCGGGGATTCTCCGCTGGGCTGGAGGGGCGTACGGCGTGGATGATGAATGACGAACTGGAGTTACTACTAGTTTATTATACTTCGACGGGCTGTCTTCGAGCACCTTTGCTCCGCAACACTGAAACAATAAAATGGCGAAAGGTCCACGTACCGATAGCTATAATATTGAACAATACAATGGTGAAAGGTCTGTCGATACCTATCGTCCGAAACAAAAAGAGTTTTGAAAGGTCTATCGATACCTACAAAAGGTTTGGTGAAATATCTATCGATAGCTATCGTCCCAAACAACAGGTTTGGTGAAAGGTATATCGATAGAGCTATCGTCCCAAGCAAAAGGTTTGGTGAAAGGTATATCGATACCTATCGTTATAAAAAGTAGGTTTCGTCTCGCAGTTCCAGTAGTATATCGCCCGAACAGGCATGCTCTGGAAATTCCTATCGATAGTTATCTATTTCAACGATAGGTTTTGATATCACATGTCATTACGATATTGGCCGAACAATAGATGAATGAAGGTGTCAATCGATACCTATTGCCGGCCACAATAAGCTTAAGAAAGTGCCTATCGACATCTATCACAAGCAACAATAAGCCTATTGGAATAGGATCCTATCGATTGTCTATTGACCTGGAACCTATTGTCCAGGGTGTGCTACAGAGTAAGAAAACGAGCTGGGAGTTACTTACACACAAGACAGTAAAATAGAATCGGGAGTAACTGCAGTTACCTGGTAGTGTAGAACGCACCAACTTCAGATAAGAAATCCAGCATGGACCGGCTTTCCTGTTTCTTACTTCGCAGCGACCAGCTGCATAGAGGTAGATGGGGTATGTTGTCCTGTCCGAGATCAAGCATTATTGTACTCATCACGCAACAATTTGGAAGTGGCCCGTGGCCTGTGGCGCTCGCCCAGCAGGGGGACTGAAACAGTGGAAGTGGCGAGAGTGGGCGTAGAACTACTCGTATAATACGAGCAACGGAGGGCAGTTGTTTTTGTGAGTCGTTACCAGGGAAACTGAAGGATACGCGAGCTAGCGCCGGATAACTAATACAATTGGGTTAAACTGACACAAAGGTATGAAAGTTCGTGGAAGTGTGTGCTTTATTTTTCCCATCCGCCAGACGATAAAATGGATAAAAAATAAATGAAACAGCGGAACTGGCGAGAGTGGGCATAGACTCCACTCCTATACTACGAGCGACAGGGCAGTTGCTTTTGGTAAGACTTACAAACGAGTATTAGTTAGATTTCACACAAGCCGTAACAAAAAAAGTTGTTTTCTTTGTCAGCGGTCCAATCAACCATCAACAATTAGTCAACGCTGTACTGATTCCGTTATCGTTTGCCACTATGCTGCTAAGAGCCGACAATACCGGAGATACAAGTGCACGATAATCGTGCATTTTCTTAATTGACACCGTACCACAAGTACAAGAGTACCATCGCCCCGCCATGAAGAAACCATTGATGCACAGACTAGCCCGGGCGGATAAAAGTTATGTGAAGACTCATCTAGAGGCGGTGTGCGATCACCCGAACCTATGTGTTTCCGTCACTCGGTATTTAGCTTCAAAGAGAAGGCGTCCTCGCGGTTTATTCGTGTCATGCGTCGAACGACTACGATCCTACCGCGAGCAATAAACCCTTCACCCCGAATGCCGCAACCACTTAGCGCTCGTGCAAACTTAAGTAATGGACAGCGCAGACCGACCCCCACTGCCGCGTCCGTGCTACCCTGGCTACAAACTTAAGGGTCATGATCAAGTTTGTGCTGATGGTGAATAAAATGGGCCAAACAAGAGTATCGTCTTACTACGATTGGATGCCGATTCCGGAGAGGGTGGCGCTGGAAGCCGAGGTTGTTCGACGTTGTTTCTCGCGATCAGAGCTGCAGTGCTCGTTTTTCGAGTTTCGGGGCTACAAAATAATTTATCGACGGGTGAGTGGAATGTGGGCGGGAGAATGAAAGCGAGGCTTGCAGGTCAATGGCACAGAGGAACTTTGAACACGCGGTGCGAATGGTTTGAACTGAATGTTTTCATGGAGTCCTTCCCTTGAAGATACTAGGTGCAGTATTCGAGCGTTTTATACATCATTACGTTTGGGTATTTGGTCCGCCTTGTTTAGTGAGTGTTCATTTGCCCGTGGCTCCCATTCCCAGAGCATTGGGGACTTGTCGGGATGGGTTGTTTCTTGTTTGCCTCGAACCAAGTTTCCCTGGACTCCGCGGGATATCGCGCATAGTAGGGGGCAATCTAAGGGAAAGTGAACGTACTTGATTTCAGCAGTTAATGAGCCGGAGAACCGCAGCTTCACGGGTACCTGGTATGGCGGAGCAAGAACCCACTTACTGCGAGTATCATATATAATTTCTGGAACACCTTGTCGCTGTGCCAATTTTCGATGCGTTCGGCGCCATTGTTCGAATGGCTTGTCTCCGCTCTCCAGTATGCTTCGCTGTTCTTCATTGTTGGCGTGGGGGTGGACAAGGACGACGAGAACGAGCTTGGCGTTCTGGAATTCATCCATTGCCTCGTGGAGACTCTAGATAAGGTGTGCCTAGTATACGCTCGACAGAGCAAAGAGCCCTGTAGTAGACTAGCCAACAAAAAACGCGTTGCAGCGAAACTTCACGAGGACAAGTCACCTTAACATGTTGCCTTTCGACGTTTCCCTGTTGCGAGTCAACAACCGGTCCTGATTATTTCGCGTACAAGCTGTCAAAATCACATATCACAAATCATGGCAATACAACTCAGTTGCGTGTTTTTTTAGCTATTAATAGCATCAAACCATCGCGATAACTACGACGATAGACACGCCACGACGGCGCGCTTATGCAGTATGAACGCAGCGAACAATAAAAATAAACACCAATTTAACCCGTCATATGTAAATGCCCGTTCGTTGCTCCACAGTACTTCCAAAGCGTATGCGAGCTCGACATCATGTTCAACCTGGAAAAAACGCACTTCATCCTCGACGAAATGGTTCTCAATGGATACATTTGCGAAGGGAACCGGGAAAACGTGCTGAAACCACTACTGTTGATGGACAAGGTGGCCCATGGTGATGCTGGCTTTGGCAGTAAGTCGTCATAATAAATTGCACGACGAGGCATCCGGGCTGCTTTGTGGGTCGCTTTGTGGTGACATCAGTACTTGGTGTCCGCTGTCTACGAAGTCCCGCGCACTTGCAACACCATAGCTTTTTCAGTGCCCCAGGAGTCGATTTGCTGCTGCCTCGGTATCGTTTCCAGATGATCTGAGCACTCGGACAACCGTGTCGCGGTCAAACCCGAGGCCCATTAGCAGCGTGATGTCCTGCTCGCTTGGTGGGGGGATTTCCATCCGCTGTCGTAGCTGTACAGGGAAAATAGCAGAAACAACACAGGTTTTTAATTGTTGAAGATTTTGCAGCATGGTCGCATCAACCAAGAAATCAACAACAATATTAAACTATCTCGATCTTTGACAGGACGGACTGCCTGACGATACAAGGGTGACAATTTTCAGAGCAACATTGCATTCGTGCGGGTGCCTTCGCACACTCTCACCCCCGTGGCCGTTCCCGTCCCAAATCCCGTCCCTGCTGTCCTCGCGAATATGTGATCTCCTTGCCTTGCAGCAGCCACCTTGAAAAACATGTGATAGAGAGGGTATGACACGCATTTCGGCGATATTTGCCCAACGGCGGGGTGCACTCTGTTTCATGAGTAACACACCAACTTGCAAACACCCAAGTGTAGGCAGTAAAAGCGAGCGAATCTGCACGCACATCCAAAGGCGCATGTAAGTTTGATTGATCGATTGCTGACTACGGTACGACTGACTGATGAGAGTCTTGAGCAATCTTGCTATGCTCGACGGTGGCACACTTGATTGGACAGGGTAACTACGCACACAACGACAAAAGTTGAACGAATGGGGAGCCGATACGGATTCGGCATCCTTCGCCGGGGTGTATGCCAACAACCAAGGGCAGTTCCAAATCATCCCATATCATACATGCAATGCACTCACTCTGTCCATTTGCTGGAGGCGAATCAATTGCGCCCGTCGAGCCGCGATCTGGTTGCTGGTAGGGACGAAGGCGACACTCATCTGAAAACACGTACGGATGGGGACACGGTCAGCTCGCCACACGTTAATCGACGTCGAAACCCAACTCTTCACCAAAACCTGACGCAATGCGAAGATCCTCAACACTCACCGCAAATAATCGCCGACCAGGCACGCGGAAGCGCTGAAGAGGCGAATATTTCGACCAGTAAATTAGTGCCACCACCACTCCGCAGCCAGCAGACACGACCGAGCTCCAGGGTTCGAAACAAGCAAGCTGAAAAATAATATACAAATGCAGGAAGGGGTTGTAAGAGTCAGGGGACCACACCACATGACGAGTAGGTCGTTCGAGTTCAGACGCACCAGTTTTCCGCTCTTGAAAGACTACAGCACCACCGACAGCAGGGTAGGCATGACCGAGCTCCAGGGTTAAAAAAAAGCAAGCTGAAAAATAATGTACAGATGCAAGAAGGGGTTGTAAGAGTCAGGGGACCACACCATATGATGACGAGTACGTAGGTCGTTCGAGTTCAGGGGCACCAGCTTTCCGCTCTTGAAAGACTACAGCAACACCGACAGCAGGGTAGGCACTCACCACCAGCACCGTTAAGTACAGGAAGAACTTTTCAGTCACTCGCATCTCCCCGATGGTGAAGAGCGTTGTAGCTCTGGCAGGTATGTAACCTGGAGGTAAAAAGGTAAGGATGTAAGTAGGTTGCCATTCCGTTTCGCTGTTTTTCTGTGCTCAAGTTTTCCAAGGTTAAAGTTATCCTCTCATAGACATGCGAGTCACTGCTGTCACCTCCCGCGACCCGTACTCACCGTAGTAGGTCGTCGAACAAGTGCTCAGTACGGCAAGCGGGCCTAATGGTGGCCGGAAGTAAGGAAATTGCACAGAGAGGGCCAATTCTGCGGTCTTGGTCAAAGCTGCAGCCAAGAACAGGAACGAACCAAATTTCGCAGATCCCATTTGTCTGCAGGTTATGGTCGCGAAGGGAAAAAGTTCGACGTTCGCGGCCTCAAGGTAAAAATGCAATTCCGCATATAGAAACTTGCAGCGAATACTCTTTAGGATGGCAAAATCGTGCTGTAGCGTAATCCACAGGACGCCGTCAGCGCATGCAACAGATAGATGAGGACAACAACACGCGGGCATCTATGCGACGTTCTCTCCATAGCAAAACAAGGCAACACGGAATGTTACACGATTGAATGGCTGTGAGACGGGATGGACACCTTGACTGACCTTTCCAGAACTCGGAAGACGCGGATGGCATGCAGACTCAACAACAGCTCCAACAAACTTGCCAGCGGATGCAAGCTGGTGAAGACCCGCCACCACTGATTCGCCTCGCCGAAAACTCTGCCGATCGGGAGCACAGTAGCTGTGGATTACGATGGTTTATTCGGCTGCCTGATGCTGTTGTACATCTCTAACATGTGATCAACTGTTGGTGCCTTTGGACCACGCTGGTGACATCACTTATTAGTGGAACGACAGCGCACACGCCGAAACGAGCGGGATTTGAGCGGAAACCACCTTTCACCGCCGCGTACTCGAAAGATGATCATATTTGTGCCGCACCCAACCGCAATTAAACCCTGACAGCTGCGCGCACGTGTTAGACGACTCACCGGTAACCTACGAGAGAAACCATATCTTGGCTTTTGTTGGACAGGACGGCAAACGTGGCTAGCGTAGTCATGATGGACCACGTCTTGCTCACAGGCGCTCCTGCTGTTGCGTGTCGCATGCAACAGAGGGCGAGAGGGAAGAACAACGTAGTCCACGGTCAGCAAAAGCCGCGACCAGAGAGACGCATTCTGCGAAACCCGCGATCGATTGTGACGGGGTCATTACAAACTTCATTGCCTCTGCAGTCGCACCAACACCAACCCCAGGTGACTATCTAGACGGGTTGAATGGACTAACTACCCCCCTGGAAGATACCTTCCCCTTCACGACTGCCGCCGTGTTTTTGGTATAATAGTGACTGGCTTAATCAATTTTACTTTCCCCGTCAACTCGTCAGAGGTTTCACCGCCTCAGCGATCTTCTGGATTCGCCGTAGGCGGCAGTCACAGGGTCTTTCACGTTCGATACGCGTCATTTTTACCGCTCATAGGGTTCGACATTTCCACTGCTCGTCGATTTGCATCAATTTTGCCAACACCCGCTCTCGCACTTTCGGCGACGGAAGAAGATTCGTAAAATAATGGGAATCGCTTGGCACAGCTGTGTACAACAACCAGTACTAGAAGCATAGGGAGCAGTGCCGGTTGTCGCTATAATAGTGCCGGCTGGCACATACCGGCACTTTGATAGACCAGTACAGAACTCGTATAAACAAGTACTGGTCGTGCTGCCGCTTGCGGCCTCTTTTTCTCCTTTTTTTCCATCGTTTGTGCTCGATTATATTCTGTTATTGTTCTTCTTTGTCATGGGTTCACTGGCCAGGAGCACAAGGGTTGGGGAGGGGGGGTGGGGGTGGGGGGGGCGTACTCATTTGTTGCTTGCCTTATTCATTTGACCATTGACCACGCATCCCTTGCGAGACGGAGCACCGTTCCTACTCCTAATAGAGACACCTCCAACATTTGGGCGCTCATTACGTTTCTTCCATACACTACATACAAACTGTTTGCTCATCCTATCCCCGTCCTGTTTCGCCGTCTGCGGCCACCATCTATCTCCTAGGATAGCGATCGTTTTCTCGCTACTCTCTAGTCTACCAAACTCTTCCATGTCACATACGTCTAGTTTCCTCATCTCCTGTAACGCATCCCGTTCCCCTTTGTATATTTCACAATTCTCCTACTATGTAATTTCTACTCTTGCTGTGCCACACCGGCACATATTCGTCGCGACGTCCTCCTCTTCTCAACTACCTGGTACTGGTATATATCTCTCTCTTATTTCTGGTAGGCCCAGGCCCCCTACACGAAATCGCAGTTTCAGCTTTTGTCCATTGCGCCGTGCAGATACGTTTTCATTCCAATATCTTCCCTCAACCCCCGTATATCTCTTAAGTGCTTTTCCTCTTTCACCTTATTTCTTAGCGTCTGCCTTTCCCTTTCTTCCATTCTTTCTTTTACTTCTGCCTTGTACCCGCCAAACTTCTCTATAGGCAGTACCTCAGCTTGGTCCCCCCCTAAATCTTTTCATATTATCTCCACAACGTTACCCCATCTCATTCCAGCTCTCCCTTTTGTTATTTTCTCCCATATAGCCCTATCAACTATGGCTGGCAACCTCTTTTCTGGCATAAATACATGTATAAGTATGTTGACCCTGGCACGAGAGCGGCCGAAAGCTTCGATTTAGACCAGGTTTCGAATTGTCTTTGAGATAACTCGAGCTGAGGTCCACCTCTCGGCGCGCTGTTTCCTGGAGGTTCCTCAGCTTGCTCGACTCTCCCGCCCCTGCCAGGGTCGGGGACGGTCGTGCTCGCTTCGTGTCGTGGTGGCCCACAAAATATCACTTTTTTTCCAATTTTTCCGTTTATAAATGTCAAGTGCGCAGCTCAAGTATAAAAGCACTAAATTCCCCGTTGAAACAAAACGCAGAAGTAGTAGTATGGCAATTGGACCGTCCTCGTGTGTATGCACCAGTCGCGAGTTCGAGCCCTCTCATCTTCTCGCTTTTCGTTTCTCCCATTTGTGTTCGAGTGTCGACTACTTTTTTGTTTGCCTTGCAATTTTCTGTTACTCTTTGTTTTTTATTTGGGTTGCCTCCCTTTTTTTTTGCTCTATATGTGTACTGGGTACCGGCCCAAAGTGAACATATGTTAGACCCCCATGGCTTGTATTCACCAGTCGCGGGTTCGAGCCTTTGCCTATATCATCGTTGTTCTTTTTTTTCTTTTTAAATGGTTTTTTTTCTCTCGTTTGTGTTCGAGTCTCGACGTTTTGTTTCTTTTTCCTTTCAATTTTATGTTACTCTTTGTTTTGTTCTATGTTTGGGGTTTCCTTCCTTCTTTTTTTGTTCTATAATGTACCGGGTGCCGGCCTAAACTGAACATATTATTTTATAAACAAATTTCAAGGACGTCAGCCGTGAGTTCAACGAATTTTAGGTCAATACTCCTCTTTGCAAGCTGCGTTGTTGGTACTTGTAATATACAATATAGATGAGTTTTTAGTTGGAGGGTCGTATTTTTGGTCCACTATAATGGTAAGTGTTGGTATTTTTACTTTGGGTGGGGAATTTTGAGCTAGATCTAACATCACATCTATTTTATAAATGTATTACTGTAGTTTCCACTGTACTGCTCCATCATATGTATGGTAAGCGGTTTATTTTGTTTACAGAATATTACTAGTTATCTTATATATTACTCTTAATTCACCATTCAAGAATTAAAGTCGGTAACTCCCCCCCCCAAAAAATAAAAACTCTGTACGCTGTCACTCTTCAACATTTTATATAAACAATATTTTCAGGACTTCAGGAGGTGTGAGTTCGACGAATTTTGAGTCAGTTCTCATATTTTGAAGCTGCTTGCTGGCATTTGTATTATGCTATGTGGGTAAAAAAAAAAAAAGTGGAAGGGTCCTATTCTTTTATTAACAAACGCTTTTCTCCACTACAATGATTGGTGTTAGTATTTTTACTTCAGGTGGGGAATTTTGAAGTAATCTAACATCATATCTATTTTATAAATGTATTTCTGTACGGATAGATGGCTTGGTAACAGTTGTTGGTACTCATGGTTAAGTGCGTAAGTAAGTTTTCTCTACCGGTGGCTTTATATTATTATTTAATTTTATTTTTCACTATAGTGGCGGGTTTTGGTATACGTCGGGAGTATGAAGACAGTAGTAGTGATCTAATAGATATGATGTAAAATTATAAATTTATTTGGTACGCATATATTACACTGACTGGCTATACTGCAGTACTTGCTGTTTATCGTACTGCTGCTGTGCTGTGGTGCTGCCGCTGCTGCAGCATGCTGTTGTTGAATTTACACGCACATGCGAGTTGTGCGTTGTGCGGCGTTGGTGCTGCTAGCAACTGTTACACTACGTGCGTATGCTTTATGATACTTCTACGGCTTTTGCCGTTTGTCGTTGGGCTGCCGCTGATGTTGTGGAATTTTACACGCGCATAAGAATTGTGTGTTGTGCGGAACACAAAATGTTGTCCCAGTAGTAATCGTACAACCGTAGCTTGAAGGGTAGCCCCGAACGATGGTTAATCGTGAGCCGCGAATCGCCGTGAATTCACTCCCTTTTCAAGTTACATCTTTGTTTTCTTCCCTTTGGGGTCGAGCCTCGGTGTGTACATTACCCGATCCATTTTGAATATATATTTATTTTTCCCCTTTTATTTTGGGCGGACGACAGAAAGCGGTATACCGTCACCATTCCGTGCGGTACCGCAGAATACACCCAGGTTTTTGACCCCGACCCGCTACTGATTGGTCAACTCAGCCTCGTACCGGTTTTTGACACCAACTCCTTGCGGTACATCGTACCGCGGCTTCTCAGCTCGGCCGTCACCGTTTCCTGACGCGACCCATACGCTTTCTGTCGGAAAGTACACCATGCGGACCGATTTTGCCCCAGGCTCTTCACGGCCCATAGCCTTTCAATTTCCGACCGAATCTCAACCACGGGCACAACGTCATGTAGCATCCATAGAACGACGCGCTTTCATATTCCTCCATATTCCTTCATATTTCGGATTCCTTCAGAGATATGGATATACCTACCCCCAACGAATCTCACTTTTTTGACACTCAACAACCCATCTTCCTCGCCTCGGCAAAACGCTTCTAAGCCGGAGCATGCATCCATACCTCTTGTGCCTTCGGCTGAAACAAACCTACCCGACCATGTCTGTGTCGGTAGACTGCATGGCTACAAGACTACATGTAGAAGGCTATGTACAACACTACATGTAATATACTCCCGATATTTTCAAGGTCCACATTTCAACAATAGTCGAATACCGCTGTTTCGTACATAACCAGCAGTGTACGATCACACAACAGATGGGGCCACCACTCAAGAATCTCTTTTTCGTTTAATAGGTTTTAGGGTATGGGTAGTGTATTACTTTCCGGGCATCTCAAGTGTGCCCAAGTTCTTGACTACCAAGGTGAAGTGTGGTGGCGTGTTCTCCTTGCGTGGATTTCAACATAATGCGGCGGACGAACTCGCAAGGCGGACGGCCACCGTCATCGGGTGTATGTGTGGGTCAACAGGGTCGACCGTCGTGCGCGTGTAGCGCGACTGCTGTCACTCCCTCTTTATCCCTTTGCCCCAGCCATTTCCCCGCCATCCATACGTACCTAAACCACTGGAGCCTGTCCTATGACCACGGACTTGATTATGCGAGTTAATGTGAGAACAACAACAGCTATAATACGTGTACGTGGGGTGTGCGAGCTACGTATGGTGCGAGCTATGTATGGTTGAGCAGCGGTTCGTGCTGTGTGCGGAAGGGGTGTTGCAATGATTGCTCTGAAGGGATCCGAAAGAAAAGGAATATGAAAGCGTGTCGTTCTATGGATGCTACATGACGTTGTGCCTATGATCGGAAATTGAAAGGCTATGGGCCGTGAAGAGCCTGGGGCCAAGTCGGTTCCCATGGTGTATTTTGCGACAAAAAGCGTTATGGGTCGCGTCAGGAAACGGCGACGGCCGAGCTGAGAAGCCGCGGTGCGATGTACCGCAAGGAGGTAGTGTCAAAAACCGGTACGAAGATGAGTTGACCAATCAGCGTCGCGGATCGGGGTCAAAAACCTAGGCGTATTCTGCTGCACCGCACGGTGGCGCGGAATGGTGGCGGTATACCGCTTTCTGTCGTCTTCCCTTTTACTTTTGTTCTTTACGAACCGGCTCCAGGAAAACTGAAAGTATTGTCGTATGCATACATATATATAATGATTCTTTTTGGGGGGATTCGGTCAGGAGTTTTTGTCGTCTCGGCCTCAGTTTGGGATGCTCGGAACTGAAATTTCTCGGTCAGATCGCTTCATTCGAGCACCGTCCTCGGGGGGCGGCATCAACGCCTCTCGCCCTGCCTTGACATGAACGCACCTCGACGTGAACGCGGATGAATGCTGAGCGAGACAAGCGAGAAGCGCGCAAATTTTTGAATCTTGAACGGTACTCTCCAGTTATTCTCCGGATCTTCATGTATGGAGAGGTTAATAAAATAAAACTTGGCAAGACACTATTTCCAAATTGGCGTCATATTTTGTCCCAAAACAAATTATATGCACTTTAAAAAAAATCCTCATGGTTCCGCCGTAGGTATCATAGTGTAGTGCATTTATTTATTGGATTTCGGTAGTTTATTTAGTGGATTTCGGTAGGTACACACGTACGCACATGGATGTAGACGAGTGGCAAAAGCGCACGCAAATACTAAAACAAGGAGGTAGTGATTACGATTACTGCGCCAGAAAAAGCCACACAGCAGCATTACGAGTGGCTGCGTCCCCGGCGTCGAGGGTGGTAGTTCGGGCACATCGACATAGTTTGTACTCGTGCAACTAATATAGGTACGAGAGTATGACCACACACACTGATGATCTATTTCACACACGCTTTTTGTCTGACTTATAGCATGGATGGGGAGGGTGTACCAAAAACAGGGAATAACTTTTCGACATAAAAAACAAGGGAAAAATCGTTCCTGTTAAACTGCGCGACGCGAAGGTCGGAGTAGTAGTATTGACGGTATCCACATAAGAAACCAGCGGCATGCAATCGACCCGGTATCGCATCGGCGGGTGGTTCTTTTCCTGTAGAAGGCTCTATGGAGAAGTATAGTTGGTGTGCAAGACGTGCTTTGTTGCTGTGGTGCAAGTCTCCGTTGCTATTTTGGTCGTTTGCCGCGGTAAACTGAAAAAAATGCGGTCGTGTTGGTACGTAACTGACAAATAATTTGGTGTTGCTTCCTACTTGATGACGTGCTCCTTGCTGCTGATCGCTGATTGATCATCTCTGTAGTGACTTATATAGAGCCGGTCGCCCCGGTGGTCTACCTAGTGGTTACCTTCGAACACTACTAGCGTTGGTCCTTGAATTCAGTTACCACCGTTCGTTGTGACGTGATGTTTTACTTTATTTGCAGAAATGCAAACATAGGACCAACTAACTGCTGAGGACCCCTACCAGCGTGGGTAAGTACAATTGGACGCGAATCGACGAGGGAAGAAAATGCTGAACTCTTCTCGCGATAAAAATTAAGGTATGTAATGTAGTGGGGAGGAGGCAGGAGGGCCTGCTATGTGACCCCTGATCTGAGATCTACTACTGGGAGGGAGGGCGAGAGTAGTGCAAGGAAAATAAATGGGATGGAAAAAAAACTGATACAAGATCGAGAACAGCTTTTGAGACAAGCTACACCAACAAGCAATTAATTACAGCAGTACAGTGGGGGTATTCCGATTCAGTATCACCCTGTGACAAGCCGAGACAGGCGCTCATTGCTCTTGTCTGTTGTGAGCAATATATGGTTGTTAGTAAGCCGGGACATGGCGATTTGACCGCTCTTATGTCCCGAATGGCTTTATCTTTGACGCTCTGGGTACCAACTGTATAGACTCATCCTGAGGCCGAGCGTTTTGTACGAATTGCCGTGCATGGCGAACGTTTGCCCTACTCGAGTAGCATGCAAGAAAACCCGCGAAAATATTAGCGAGCTCATGTTCTTACCCAATAAGCAAATGAAAACGGTACTATCAGCAATTTGTTTCGGTGTCGCATAAGCCACAAAGAGGTGATTCTAGTATTTCATTATTACTCGACCATCACGCGAGTCAAATACGCACTGTTTGACCTCATTTCAGGCATTTTTTCCACGGTTATTGTGCTCGAGTTGTGCTAGTCTTTTGGTTCCATTTATAATACATTATGTCGTTTTGCTTTGCAAACCTCATTTTGCTTGAAATTGTGCTTATAACCGGGGGGCCCTGAATCCTGGATACACATCGCTCTAATTCGTCCATATATATTGCGTTTGTTGCTGTTATTGCTGTTCACGTGTTTCTCTCATCCTCATTTTGAGCGTGCTTGCTCGGCACGCCAACCTGACATAGGCTTAAAATCGCTTTTTCGTGAGACCTATCATGCTAATAGCTGGTCAAAATGCGTTCGCATTGCAAATGTTTGCCATATACGGAAGTATGCGAGAAAACCCAAGTCGATCGAAATAATTGTGAGCTTATTGGGTCAAAGCCTACTAGCCAATCGCGAATAAGCCAATCGGGTCGGGGTTGACACGACGTGCGGGGAGGTGTCGACCCGGGAGATCTTGGGCATAGCTCCCGCGTTGTTGGAGCTGTAGAGATTCGGAGGGTTTCTGAACCGGGGATGGAGCCCTATCTCCCCCGTGTGCGACGGAACTGCCCCCCATTGGTTGGTGAGCCTCTATCATCCTCCTAGGGTGGAGCGGCGCCGTGGAGCTCGAACCAATCAGTGATTTTAGCCAACGGAGTTGAGGTTTCCACACCGTGAGGGGCGGTGACGATCCGAGAGAACTCGGTTTTATTCCCCGGTTTGTCTAAATTCTAGAGATATATAATGACCTCCGGACCGGGGATGGGACCCTATCGTCCCTGGGTGGAGCTGCTCTATCATATACGACCCCCAGCCAATCAGAGATCGGCCGGTCGGAGGGGTTGGGGATTATTTCCACACTGTGCGGAGAGGTATCAGTCCTGGTGATATCCGTGTTCGTTCCCGGGTTGTCGGAGTTGTATATGTATGTGTGGATGGATTATGATCGTGGGATGGGTCCCCATCGTCCCCAAATGACGATTACTTTATGTGCAATCCCTGGCCAACGAGCGACCAGCGATCAGACAAAAAGGCCATACCAGGCAATACATATATTATATAGAAGTATATATTTATTTTTGTCTAAAACTCGAGCCTGAAATTCTTTACTGCCAAATTCTTAGTGCAGTGCTATCGCGTACTACTAATACTCTCATCTACCAGATAGCAACAAGTAGCAGCATTATAATAGCATTGGACGAATTGAATGACGAAGGCAGCGACACCGTGTTTCACGCCTAGAATACCGTCCGCAAGTCTCTCCACGATCAGACTATACACACGAAGACAGTCGGTCTGCGAGCCTCGGATCTAGATACTATGATGCATGGTGCATCAGAAGCTGGCTCAGTGCGCGCCTCTCAGTGGCTACGTAGACAACATGCAGCATACATGGCCACGCCTTGCTGGCCCTGGACGCGTGGTTGAGCCAAAACATCAAGAAACACACTCGAAACGTCTCTTCGTGGCCAGACAAGAGGGTAAGTCTGCGTGGACTCGGATTTATCCGATCGAAATATGATGGAGCTCGGGATCGGATTCACGCAAGAAACGGCAGAATAAGTAAATGGTCCACTGCTAGTCTATACGGATCTCTTGGCATTACTTTATATTCTACACGCGTAGACTATGTGTTGTGTGGTAACGGTTTTTACTCTATCGAATATTGAATCGAACAAGTCGAAGTGCTGCCCTGCCCGGAGCATGGATGCCGGCGAATGCCGGTGCCCATGCGGAGCGTTTGTACTACATAAAAATATTTCAACGTCAGATGTGAGTACAACACATTTAGGGTCGATAATAATCTTCGTGAATCTTTGCAAGCTGCGTAATACACCGGTCGCCCGTTTTGAGTAAGTTTTTAATGAGTCAAAACCTAGTCAAAAGTAATAGTGGACATTAATCCTGCAATGAATCATGACGCAGACATTAACGTGTCAGGTGCCACGGAACTTAACGTTGACGTATGACATCGTTTTGTTACAACTGAATCGAGTATATAACAAAGTATCTTCTATTATCATCATTAATCTAGCTATTACGATCGTGAGGTATGTGCACTATTATATAAAATTATTCTAAGGACGTCAGCTGTGAGTTCGACGAATTTAGGGTCGATACTCATCTTTGCAAGCTGCGTTGTTGGTACTTGTAAAATACTATGTGGGTGAGTTTTTTCACTTTATGCGAGGGGTCCTATTATTTTGCTTCTAATTTTTTTGTACATGCAGTATTTAATATATTTTGTTTTTCTCCACTATAATGTGCATATTATGATTGTACTTGAGATGCTGCTTACTGTTGTCGAACGGCAGCAGCTGCCGCTCCTGCTGTTGGTGAAATTATACATAAAACCTATATCCTTAATGAGGACACACAACCCGTAATACGCGCGATCGAAGTATCACACACAGCTTGCAAAGATGAGTTTCGACAAAATCTTCGATCTCACAGCTGGAGGGTACTTTCATTTTCTATAATAAAGTTGTGCGGGGGCTGCTGTTGCTGCTGTTGTTGTTCGTCATCGTGTGCAGGATGACGCAATTGGTTGCTGTGGTTTTTGTAGCTGATTCCGGTGTTTATTCTTCTTTATTCAAACACGATCTATATGAATGTACCCCTGTCGCATGTACAGCCTCGATTTGCCTGTAATCCTATACTCATATTATATGTCATTTGAACCCTCGAAAATTACGGGCATGTGCGGAGAGAAGGAGGGCGGCAGTCCGCCATGGCGAAGCCCCCCTGGTATTATTTACTTTAAATTGCAATTTCAACTTTCTCACGTCTCTATTTGTTTTACGTGGGTACATTCCTAGTCTGGTCTTAATACTGCATTACTCGAGGGGTTGGGGCGGGGGGGGTTACTCATTTCACAAGGGGCATCGCTTGCACAGCACCGACGCCGCAAGCAGCACCACCAGCACTCGTACATACCAAGGCTTTTCACGGGTCGCATTGCTGCGGGTCGGGTCGGCCCAGGTTGATCCGACCCGGCCGACCCGACCCGACCCGTGAGATTTGAAAAGCTGCTGACCGGACCTGACCCGACCCGTGAAGTTTCGACCGCCTTTTGACCCGACCCGACTCGACCTGTGGCTTTTTGCAATCCTCCTGACCCGACCCACGCGCCGGGTCACGACCCTTGAAAAGCCCTGGCATAACGAGTTCTGTACTGGTCCCTCAATAGTGCCGATGTGTGCCAGCCGTGAATACCGGCACATTTTTAGCGACAACCGGCACTACTCTATAGTCCCAATACTATTCATTGTGCAAAGCTGTGCCAAGCAATTTTATAGGCATTTAAGCGGGCAACCGGCACTATAGGGGGACATCTACTGTTGTAGTACGTGTATACTCATACCATATCGTATAATTTCATATGATACAAAATATCATAACCGTCGCAGCGTTCTCGGTGATGGATAAGAGGATGCAATCGCTTTGATCTTCGACAACCATGGGCACAGCCTTTCTATAACGTTGGTTATTGTTTTCATTGCTTCGACATGCGCGTGTGTTCCCTCCGGCCCGACAACGACGCACCGAACACAGCACCCCGAGAAGCACGAGCCCACCCACGATCTGGTAATAGTAGGTACAAGGGCTCCGCTCCGCGGGCGGCTGACACCGCCCGCTACGCTCGCGCAAGGCAAGGAAGAATGCAACAAAAAAGCATGTAAAGGGGGCAGAAAGAAGGAGGCCCATGATTTGGTGCAAACAGCGATTTGATAATGCCAAGAGCTGCTTGTGCAGAGCAAATTGCCCTGTTGTGCTCAGCTGTGCTGTGTGCTTTTGTTACCGGTGTTACGTTCTGATCGGCAGTACGGGGGTAATCTGAGTGGGGGAAAAAAACAGGGGGCCGTGAAAGGTCAAATACATGTATAGAAAAAGAAAAAAGAAGAATAGTACACAACAACACGTATTATACCCGGTACTGCTCTATATTCGAAAGAAAGCACACAGCGCAGCACGACACAGCACCGCAGCGAAGGGCACGGCACCGCACCGTACGGCTCCGCACGGCTCCGCACGGCTCCGCACGACGCTACGCTGCGCTGCTGGGCTATATACAGCCGGACTGATCTGAGCTGGGCGTGCATTGTGATCCAACAGCGTAGTACCTGATGGTATGTACAAACCTGGTGTAGTAGTACCGGTATGTACTATAAGCCTCAAGGTCTTCTCGTTGGTTCGAATCCCGGTGTCATCGGGGGAAAACAATTATCCTCATAAAAAAATAATAGATATCAATTTGACTTTGTGGTCTTCTAGTAGATAGACTGTCCGCTTATAAGCCTGATTTTCGTTGGTTGAATCCAGGGGTCATATGAAAAAAAAGATTCTCGTAAAAAAATTGATGTATATATATTGGTAAAAAAATAGTACTGGCAGATACACCACTGCTGCTGTGACATATTGTGATAACAACTGAAAAACGAAAAAAATACAATAATTGTCATAACTGGCCCACAGCTTCAGCTTGCTCCTGTTGCCTTGTGTCGTGTGCCCTTGGGCGCATTACAAAAAAGATCGCATGGACGTCTATTAAAATGCAAGTTCAACTCCCAAAACAAATCTTGGAAAAAAGGAGTAAACAAATAAAAAAAAGGTTAAAAAAATGTTCAGAACATGAAAAACGAGTTTAAACGAATCAAATTTCAAGGAGATAGTAGAAAATGAACGAAGAAACAACTGAAAAACGAAAAAAATGCAATAATTGACGAAATGGAAGAACCAATCAAGTGTGGAAGAAAGCAAAGAAAAGCTGGAACGGTGAAAAAAATGTTGCCAAGAGGTGCTTGTGCAGAGCTAATTGCCCTGCGTTAGATGCTTGTTGATGTCACGTTCTGAACGGCAGTGCGTGTGATGAGAACACGACACGTACAAAATAATTAGTATCTGGTACCTGTATCACACCTGGTACTACTGCTGTATGTTCAAAAGAACGCACAGCGCCGCACGACACAACGCCGCAAAACAAAGAGCAAGACACGGCACCGCACTATGCCGCGCTGCACTGCTGAGCAATATATAGCCGGGCTGACCTGAGCTGGGGGTGCGTTGTGATCCAACAACGTAGTATGTACAAACTTATTAATAGTACCGGTACGTGGGATGATACTGCGAATGAACGTTACTGGCATGTACGAACCAATAAAAGTACCGCAAAGCACGCAGCACGGCAAAGCAGCAAAGCACGTCAAAGCACAGCGCTGCGCTCTGCTAAGCTAGAGCTGCAGGGCATCACAGGGCAATGCACGGCGCTGCGTTGCTGCGAGCTATAGCGCTGCGGTGGGGTGTTGGGCGGTGCGGAGCTGATGTGCCAAGCCCAGATCTCAGCTGACGAAACTTCGTCAAGCACAAAAGAAATGGTGGGCTACAGGGCATCGCAGGGCACTGCACGGCGCTGCGTTACTGCGAGCTATAGCGCTGCGGTGGGGTGCTGGGCAGTGCGGAGCTGATGAGCCACCGGAGATGCCAGGGATGCACCAACCGAGCGCTTTCAGCACAAAGATATTTTTCGCAGGGCAATGCACGGCGCTGCGTTGCTGCGAGCTATAGCGCTGCGGTGGGGTGTTAGGCGGTGCGGAGCTGATGTGCCAAGCCCAGATCTGAGCTGACGAAACTTCGTCAAGCACAAAATAAATGGTGGGCTACAGGGCATCGCAGGGCACTGCACGGCGCTGCGTTGCTGCGAGCTATAGCGCTGCGGTGGGGTGCTGGGCGGTGCGGAGCTGATGAGCCACCGGAGATGCCAGGGATGCACCAACCGAGCGCTTTCAGCACAAAGATATTTTTCCCCAGCAACTAATTTTCTTAAGGTACATCGGGACGGTTCTTATCCCCAGCAAATAATTTTCTTTTCGGCAATTACGGGCTGAGAAGGGCTGAGAGGGGGGAGAATACGCCGAGCGAGACCTCCGAGGGGGTCGAGAACTAAGTAATTAAGTCTATGTGTTCTGGTTCTCCCATTCCATTTCCCAATATGCCTAACTAATACTACGTGTGAGCGCTTTCGTGCAAGCGGGTCAATTCGCCCTACTCTTAAAACAGTACACTTACAACTCTCCGCTCTACCGCTCGCCATCCGGCCCAAAACGACCGCACACCCGAGCCACACCCGCCCCACACATCAGCCCTCGGTGTCCCCGACGACACAACGGCCGACGAGTCCCAACTCCGCGAGCGGGGGGCATGAAAAGCCTCGCCCGGGGACAGCTCGCGCTCTCCCCCGGAAGGTGGAGAATCGTAAGAAAGTGCAAATCCCACCCAGCTCCTGCCGTACTGCTGTGCTGCCGTTGTGGATTGGTTACGTACTGCTCCACTGCTGTTGTACAGCTGTGGTAGTGCCGCTGCTGCTGCTGCTAGACTACTGCGTTTGCTTCAAAATAATAAAAAAATCGGTCTTCTGTGGTCACGACCTCGCCTCGCCATGCCAGTTCTGTGTGTGATCCTCCTCATGCCGGGTGGCCGCTGCTGTAGACACTACTGCTGCTGTGCCGCAATTCCTTGCTGGGCTATTGCCCGCCTCTGCGCCCGCCGCCGCCGCCGCCGCCGCTGTTGCTGTGTGTTGCTGCTGCTGGTGCTGCTCTCACTCTCTTCTGTGCATGTTCCTAAAGTGTGTTGGTTTGTTGTGCTGATCTATGCCGTGCGTGGATTTTTCATTACTCATGTTGCCCATACTGAGCCCTATAGGTTTCTTTGCATGCCATAGACGCGTAGATAGCCAGATGTCTCTGTGGACCTGCGCAGATTTTGGTATTATTTTCCGCCTTTTTGGTGTTTTTTTAAAACCAAGAAATCAAAGAAAAGCTGGACCGTTCGGCAAGTAATGCACGGAGGCGGTGTCGAAGTGGGACCCCCGAAAATGCCAGGGGTGCACCAACCGAGCACTTTCAGCAGAAATATATCTATGTTTATGATTGAACATCTGGGAGTCTTGGTTGCCCCACGTCCTTCCATGTAAGAAGACCTGTCAGCGCTGAGAGGTCGCATCTAACCAACAATGTACGACGTACGACACGCGCATAGCGTGATTCCACAATTAGTAATAGGTTGTTGGCAAGACCACACTATTAATACGAGACAAACTTCTCGTCTACCAGCTTTACGACACAAGTATACACACTCGGTCCCCAAAAGGGTTCACCGTTCACAAGCTATCAATATCCATCATACGATGATACTTGTAGTGTTGACTCCGTAGATTCGTTTCGTAGATCCCAAAAGAAAGGTCTTTCGTACAGCTACTCTGTCGTACATCCTCTGTCGAATACATACGAACCAGATATAATAGAGTAATCCCCAGAAAAGCCGCTCGTAACAAGTTGTCTACTCTGTACAACAAGGTCAGGCCAACGTTTAGCCACTACCTCAGTGCCAAGCATTTCCAGCGCTTTACGTATTGCAGCGGTATTGGCTTGGACTTTATTCACTACCTGCCAGCATGTACGTTGCGACACACAAGGCTTCTAGGCCGGTCATCAGACAGCCTACTGGCAGATTTACCGGTTTCCCATTTATTTGTAAATGCCACACTCACCAAATCCTGCCGAGCTCATAGTACAGGAGGTCTGTCGAAAGCAGTCGACCCTGTTGTGGGCAAAGCCGCAAACAAAGGCGGTGTCGTCTGAGAGTCTGAGAGTCTGCTGCAGTCTGCAATATAGCATTTTCGTCGATGCGGTATTCATAAACCTTCGATGGCATTTTTGTTTTTTATTTCAAGGATCGTAATTGGCCCTGCTTGACTTACGAGCGAGCTGCGTAGCAGCTGATAATACTTCGAAAGGTGGGGCGTCATCGTACGAGTACGTCTGAACCGCTCAGGATTTTTTCGAGGCCCACCCGCGGTATGTCACGACTCGCTAGAAAATTGCATGGGCATTGTGCGACGTATTGCCGTCAAGTAGTGTCCTCGAGACAGGCAACAACCCTTGTCATCGCTGAGCACGACAATGTTGCTCTTAGCCCAAGCTCTCTAAGCGCGGTGACTGCAGCGAAGGAGCTGCAAGGCGACGTTACGCTGCTTGTGCTGGGCCACGAGGCTCAAGATGTGGCCCAACAGGTGCGAAGATTGAAGGTTTCACTCTTGTTCTTGACATAGGTGTACTCTCGGTGTACGAATATAACGGAATATTAGCGTTGCCAAACGTTCAATGTTCAACCTGTCATCGCGTAGCAGTACATACACATACATGGTTGATTATCATACTCTTACGGGTGTCTACAAGCAGTTGTAGAGTACTCCTAACAATATCTCCAGAGGCATCAAGGGTTTTGTATGATATCGTGCCAGGTATTCAAAACCTGTTGTGCTGTTGTAGTGGTGCTGTTGTGGTACAGCAGTACGTAGTACCTGGTATGTTAGACTTCTGCTGCAGGCACACTTGGGTAGGGAGTTCGTACAAGCTCCCGCTTCGGACGAAGGGTGACACAAGGCTGCCGGTTTTGCCCCCCCATGCGTTTGCCCGTACCTTTACGGTAGTACTACATGGTGCTATACATACTGCAATGTAAATGTTGGGTTTATCGAGATGAAGGTACAGGAATACATTATATAGACTTACTTACTAGAGTTATCTAAAACTCGGAAATATCGCGATATTGGTCGTTTAGAGCCGAATTATGTGCGTCTGGAGTTTTAGACGACCGCGGGCTGTTGGGATATTTTCGCCATATGTGGTCCGCACATACCGAAATATCGCGTAGGTGGGAATTCCCACCCACGCGATATATTGTGTTTTTTTTTGGAGGGAAGATCCTGTGTTATTAATAGTTGTCAGAACCAAAAATTGGTGAGAGCTTGGGCACCAAGACTGTCTGCTGCCGCGCTGGTGAGGTGCCCCATCGTCATCGCCGCCCTTGCCGGAACATAGACAGCAGTGACCGTGACGATGCCGTCACTTGTGCGGGGACAGGAGACCCGTTTCGGCAGCCCCGGCAAGCGTTAGGGTTACCGGGGTTCAGCGGCGCAGGTTTGAACAGCACAGGCACAAGGCCTCGCATCGCAGACGGATGGTACACCTCCGACGCAGGTGTTGTTGGCGCGCAAACGACTGGCACGAAACGGCCAGCGGCTGACCCTACTCGTCCTGCTGGAGATGGGCTGCCTGGAGAACTCGGCGTTGACGCTGGTTATGGTCCTTCTGGCGCGAATATCTATGGGGAATCGCCGTCTCCCACCGATGTTGAGATTGGAGCTCCAGATGTGATTTTTCAAAATCAAAAACACAACGCTCTCAACGCCAATTTGTATTTTTTCTGATTATAGGTGCCGTATCTGTTTCAGTTACATTTACAAAACAATCCATACATTTCCGTCCTGGTCGGCACTCACTACTGCAGCACTATATTGATAGCAGTAGTAGAAAAACTGTATCACAGTCGAACACGCCTTGCGTGCTCTTCGTCGGAGCTGCCTCCGTCATCCACTCTGGACAAAGCCAATCGCTCTTTTCGCTTTTGGTGGAGCCGTCGCAGGACCATGGCGAGACGCGCCCGGGCGGGGACGTCTCCTATACCTGGCGCCAACTCCATGCAGGACGCAGTCGTAGATGTCCGAGGGGCTAACGACACTGTAGCTAGTAGCAGCAGCAGCCAAGTCGTCAAGCCCACGCCGTGGGACGTGTGGGACATGTGTGCGATACTTGGTGTATACGTGTACGGGACTGTCAACAAGTAATTTCTTGCTTACCCGAGTTTTATATCCAAGGCGGATGTGGTCAAAATGCGATATTGAGGTTTTCAGACAGCGGGTGAAGCGGGCAAAAAAATCGCGATATAGAACAAAGCGCCAAATACCTAAATATCAGCGTACTCCGAGTTTTGGATAACTCTACTTGGATCTTTTATCTGAAAGCGCTCGGTTGGCACCTCCCTGGCATCTCCAGGGGTCCCACTTCGACACCGCCTCCGTGCATTACTTGCGGAACGGTCCATCTTTTCTTTGGTTTCTTGCTCGGCCTTTATTGTTTTTGCTTCTGCTCGTTTTGCAAGTTGTTTCTTGACTTTTCAGCTGCTTCCTGCAAATTTGGTTTTTCTGCCAACACGATTTTGAACTTTTTTGCCATTTTTTCTTCCTTTTTGTCTAGTAAGTTGAACTTCCTACCATTTGCCGCTAATTTGCCGCCTGTGCATTAGTCGCGGAACGGTCCAGCTTTAGCTCTTCTTTGATTCCCACCATTTGTTTTGTACTGGACGAAGTTTCATCAGCTGAGATCTGGGCTTGGCTCATCAGCTCCGCACCGCCCAGCACCCCACCGCAGCGCTATACTCGTAGCTCACAGCAACGCAGCGCCGTGCAGTGCCCTGCGATGCCGTGCAGCTCAGCTCAGCAGCGCACCGCAGCGCAGCGCTAGCCCAGCAGAGCGAAGCGCTGTGCTTTGCCGTGCTTTGCCATGCTGCGTGTTGTGCTGTACTTTTTTACTAGTTCGTACATGCCAATAATATTCCAAGTATCGTACCACGTACCGGTACTATTAATACTACACCAGGTTTGTACGTTTGACGTTGTTATTGGATCACGAACAATGCACCCCCAGCTCAGTTCAGCACAACTATATATAGCTCAGCAGCGCAGCGCAGCGCAGTGCGGTGCCATGCCTTGCCCTTCGTTTTGCGGTGCTGTGTCGTGCGGCGTTGTGCGTTCTTTTGAACATACGGCAGCAGTTACTAGTAGTAGTTGTAGTACCAGGTATGATAAAGATACCAGGTTTATGTACGTGTTTTGTGTACTCGTCTTTTGGCTTTCTTCAGTTAATTGTCCTCTCTCGGTCCCCATACCCCCCCCCCCCCCCGCAAATATCGCACGTACTGCCGTTCAGAACGTGACATCAACAAGCACACAGCACAGCGCAGGGCAATTAGCTCTGCACAAGCACCTCTTGGCATTATTATCAATTCGCTATTCGCACCAAATAATCACGGGCCTCCTCTTCCTGCCCCATGTATTTGTTTCAGTTAGTTGCATTATTTCTCGCGCGAGCGTAGCGGGCGGCATCAGCAGCCTTGCGGAGCGGAGCCCTGTGCTTTCTTTAGAACCACACAGAGTACCACCAGGTACCGTTGGTACGTGTGTACTCGTCTTTTTGCTTTTTCGTCGTTGGTTTTGTTCTCCATCTCGGTCCTCTTCGCGATTTTTTCTTCGCGAATTTCACCCGTAATACTGCCGATCAAAACGTGACATCGCCAACATACAGCACAGCACAGACAGGGCAATCAGCTCCGCACCAGTAGCTCTTGCCATTATCAAATCGCTAGTTGCTCTAAATCATGGGCCTCGTCCTTTTGCCCCCTTCACATTTATTAGTTGAAATCTTCCTTGCGCAAGCATCGCGGGCGGCGTCAGCCGCCCGCGGAGCGGAGCCCTTGTAAGACCTACTATTATGGTGAAAAATTGAGCGATTATTTCAGGTGATTATTTTTGTAGTTTTGAGGCTCCAGAAATAACCTCATCAGAAGAAAGGGGTGTCCATTATGGCGTCTGATTTTTGGAAAGTGGTTTTATTTTGAATGGGCAGGTCTTGTATTGCCGTTTGCCATTATTTTTGAAATCTGGCACGTACACTGTCGCCGACGACGTTAGGTCACCACTGCCTCTTCTGCTGTCTCTGCTGCTGTGCTGCTGCTGTGCTGCTGGTGTGGTGTGCCTGTGGTGGTTTCGATGGTGCTGGTGCTGGTGCTGCTCTCGCGTTTGTGTGAGGACGAAGCTCTGTCTCGCACAAAACGAGCTCGGTATGCTGTCGTAGGCGTGTTTGTGATTCTTTGTTGTGGGTGACGGGTGACGTGTACAGCAGACAGGTATCATACCAGATACAGTATAGGCAGTGGTGACATGTGATACTTAGTACGAGGTAGTATCCAAAAGTCAAATAATCCCAGTTCTGAGAGGTTGGAAGAGCTGTTATTTCTGGGCTCAGAAATCACCAGATCCGCTGATTTATGGCCTCGATTATTTGTGAACCCAGAAATATCGATGATTTCTGGTCCCATAGTGGATGGTTTTTATTTTTGGCGTCGGAGATCCCTGTTAAAGAGAAAAATGATCGCTGAAAATATTTCCCATAATAGTTGGTCTAAAAGTAAAAATACATTCCAGCTGTGAGACCGGTGACAATGGAAGGCCAAAAGTTTGAAATTCCTGATGATCCCACTCAAACTTTGCCTGAACAGCCGCCTATGGACCCAATTTGGTAGAATTATTTTTTGACAAATTCCAGAATTCCGGAGAAAACAATTTCTCGCGGCGATCTTGGCCAACATCGGCCTGAGACATTCCCAAGCAGATCTTGGATTAGACGCGGCGCAATTTCGTGTTCTCCACACCCTTCGTTCGACGAGATCAACGACAGCGTCGTGAACTCTGAACGTGGCGAGCTCGTTAGGTGCTCCGACCCCCCCTTGGTGTACAGCGCTCACTCTACGGCCGATGATTTGTGGCCGGCGCCGATCAGGCTTCTGTTAAAAGCACATTTGGCGACTGGTGTGTAGAAATCTAAAAAAAAAAACTCTATCGTCTCCCAACGGGCGAAGAACAGAATTTTGAAAGGATGTGACGGAAGACCACAGGACAACACAAGCAACCTTTCATACCCTTGGGCATGGATCGAGATGAACTCTTCAGCGCTGTCACCTACACTCATGTGGCCTTGTCCGGAACAGAGAAGAGTGACCATGGGTTGTCTCTATCTCGAGATCGAAGGTCAATCGTGTTTGGTGGGCATTGTTGATCAAGGCTTGATGAAAAATAGACACATTGCCCTGTTGGACCGCATGACCCAAAAAAGAGCCGGAAAAGAAACATTTTAGTCATTATTTCCCCATAGCGACGTTACCCAGAACCTTTCAGCAAATAACCCCCTAAAAAAGTTTGCAAACTTTTTGGCCAAACTGTCGGCTTTCCATTGTCGTCGGTCTGAGATTGAAGATTTCATCGAAACTCATATTTGCAAGCTGTGTGTGATACTCCAATCGCGCGTATTAGGCCGGTGACAATGGAAGGCCAAAAGTTTGAAATTCTCGAAGATCCCACTCAAACTTTGCCTGAACAGTCGCCTATGGACCCAATTTGGTAGAATTACTTTTGAAACTTTCCAGAATTCCGGAGAAAACAATTTCTCGCGGCGATCTTGGCCAACATCGGCCTGAGAAATTCTCAAGCAGATCTTGGATTAGACGCGGCGCAATTTCGTGTTCTCCACACCCTTCGTTCGACGAGATCAACGACAGCGTCGTGAACTCTGAACGTGGCGAGCTCGTTAGGGGCTCCGACCCCCCCTTGGTGTACAGCGCTCACTCTACGGTCGGTGATTTGTGGCGGCGCCGATCAGGCTTGTTAAAAACACATTTGGCGGCTGGTGTGTAGAAAGCTGAGACCAAAACTCTCTATCGTCTCCCAGCGGGCGAAGAACAGAATTTTGAGAGGATGTGGCGAAGGCCACAGGGCAACACAAGCAACTTCTCACGCCCTTGGGCATGGATCGAGATGAACTCTTCAGCGCTGTCACCAACACTCATGTGGCCTTGTCCGGAACGGAGAGGAGTAACCATGGGTTGTCTCTATCTCGAGATCGAAGGTCAATCGTGTTTGGTGGGCAGTGTTGGTCAAGGCTTGATGACAAATAGACACATTGCCCTGTTGGGCCGCATGACCATAAAAAGAGTAAGAAAAGAAACATTTTACTCATATTTTCTCCATAGCGACGTTACCCGGAATATTTCAGCAAGCAACCCCCAAAAAACGTTTGCAAACTTTTTGGCCAAACTGTCGGCTTGCCGTTGTCATCGGTCTTACACCGGTGACAATGGAAGGCCAAAACTTTGGAATTTCCGAAGATCCCACCCAAACTTTGCCTGAACGGTCGCCTATGGACCCAATTTGTTCCTAAAAAAAATCTATAATCCCGGAGAAACAATTTCTTGCGGCGATCTTGGCCAACATCGGCCTGACAAATTCTCAAGCAGATCTTGGATTAGACGCGGCGCAATTTCGTGTTCTCCACACACTTCGTTCGACGAGATCAACGATAGCGTCGTGAACTCTGAACGTGGCGAGCTCGTTAGGTGCTCCGACCCCCCCTTGGTGTACAGCGCTCACTCTACGGCCGATGATTTGTGGCGGGCGCCGATCAGGCTTCTGTTAAAAGCACATTTGGCGGCTGGTGTGTAGAAAGCTGAGACCAAAACTCTCTATCGTCTCCCAACGGGCGAAGAACAGAATTTTGAGAGGATGTGACGGAAGAACACAGGACAACACAAGCAACCTTTCACGCCCTTGGGCATAGATCGAGATGAACTCTTCAGCGTTGTCACCTACACTCATGTGGCCTTGTCCGGAACGAATTAGTGACCATGGGTTGTCTCTATCTCAAGATCGAAGGTCAATCGCGTTTGGTGGGCAGTGTTGATCAAAGCTTGATGAAAAATAGACACATTGCCGTGTTGGACCGCATGACCAAAAAAGAGACGAAAAAAAATTAGTCATTTTTTCCCCATAGCGACGTTACCCGGAATATTTCAGCAAATAACCCCCTAAAAAAGTTTGCAAACTTTTTGGCCAAGCTATCGGCTTTCTATTGTCATCGGTCTTAACTGGGTGTGTGTCCTCATCAAGGATATAGGTCAGCGACTCCCCTTGGAACTACAATGTAGCTTGTACTAGGGTCAACAGGGTAATGTTAATCAATCTGTGCGCGGAAACTCTAAAACCCGTTTCTGAGGGGTACAAAATCTGACAGTTGTGCAAGGAAAGGCATCAGTTTATCAAGTATATCCTGTAAGTCGTACAACCGGTGATTGGAGGGCGGATCTTTTTCAAGGCGTGGGGGCCGGGGGCGTGGGGGGGGGCGGGGTAGTACAGGGGGGGGGAACTCAATATGTGCATCATAAACCCGTGAAGGGGACAAATCTGACGGTTGTGGGAGGAACGCATCAGTTTATCATGTATATCCTGTAAATCGTACAACCGGTGAGGAGAGGGGGGGGGTATTCGAAAGGGGGGCGGGGGGGAGGGAAAGGAGGAAGGGGGATTGTTGACCGCTTTAGATCGCATAAATATATACCCCGTAGGAACTTACTATACGAATGGTGCTAGGTCTAGGCGATGGTGGGGGGGGTGAGGAAGGAGGGGGCGTGGAGATGGGTGATAGCAAATATTCTACCTGCGTGTTACATGCAGATGCCCAATATTTCGAAGATAAAATATGAAGTGGAAGGGAGGAAAGTTGTTATTACGTGATGTTGGCTTTACTTTGATGCTGTCTATACGAGTACTGCTGCTGTAATGTTTTCTGGTTATCGCATAAGATAATACGACTACTACAACGGCGGGTACTTATTAGAACTGTGTATATGTAATGTTTCAGTCTGCATGGTACATACAGTATATTGCAGCGGCGACTTTCATGTAGCCGGCGTAAGTATTCGATTGCAACAATCAGAAAACGGTTACCAGGCATGATACTACGTACTGTTTTTCCGTTATTGTGCTCAGCATACAGCAGTGCAGTAGCCCCTATTAATATCGTTGTTGACATTTATACTGCTGCGCTGTACGTAGCCAGAAAAAAAAAAAAACTACCCGGCAAAAAACATACATGAAATTTTTCAGGGCTGTTCACGGGACAGACCCGACCCACGAGATTTTGAAACCCCCCGACCCGACCCGACTCGACCGACTCGACCCGCGAGATTTTTTTAAAACCTCTTGACCCGACCCGACCCGACCCGCCACACTCCGAGTGACCCATGAGGTGCGGGTTTCATGCGGGTCGGGTCGACTGTAGTCGGCGGAGGTCAGGCCTTGTTGTTGGTCACAACTAACTCTAGTCGACTGAGTGAAAAAAAAACGTCTACAACATTGGCAAATACTTCAGCGCTCGGCGCAGAATCTTCACGGCTGTAGTGGATAAAGCAGGAGTACTGGTACTGTCGTAACCGGTGTGACGTTTTTCTGTGCACCATCGCTGGACTTTTTACTTCAATTTTTCATCTATAACCCCCAAAAAGCATAAGTCCCAGCAGCGGTAGGGTGTGAAAAAGGGGATGGGGAAGATGGCCAGAGAGCTGGGGGGCCTCAGTTGGCTGAATTGGAGAGACAGGCAGGGAAGTGTTGAGAGACAGGAAGAAGGCCTATTTTACGTGGGGGTGCGTGAGATCAGGGGTTTAGTAAGGAGGTCGGCTAGTCGATAGGAGAACTATTGAGGGCAATCCCCACCATCAGCATTTGACAAAAAAAAAATATGGCTGGGGTTCAAAAACTGTGATGACGTGCATCGCTCGCGTTTTTTACGCAACAAATCAAGAAAGACGTGACAACAGCAGTTCGAAGCAGGTGCAATATTGAAAGTCTGCGCAGACTAAATGGCGAAAAATTAACGGCCACAATAACGGCCACAGGGAATTAATTCGTAATCATGTTTACAGTACACGGTTCCCCTTCGGCACGGGGTCGGCTTGATATCCCGGGGGCGTCGCAAGTCGAAAAAGGGGGAATACAGGCGTTCCAATGGTATGTATGAGCTACTGTTTTTGCTGCTGCATGCTTCGTATACCTGGTACGATGAGGCCCGACGATGTGTGTTTGATCGTTGTATTGGACGTTAAAATGTTTGTCGTGGTTCGACCTCATACTGACCGTGCACCAACCACAAAAATACACTGTTCTACTGACACAAAGTCAAGAGCTTGAAACAGGGCTGTCCTCACTGCTGCTGAGCTGCTGCTGTATACTGATTTTGTGGCTGCTGGGCTGAGCGGCTGCTTTTGAACGAACAATCCACCTGTCTTCTTGATCGTATTGTGTGCCTATCACAACGCACGGCGGGGCTGGGCGGTTGCTTTTGAAAAAGACAACCCACCGCTCTTCTTGATCGTATTGTGTGCCTATATACTCACACATACATACCTGGTACACACCAAAGCGCACACACGTACACATGCACGGAGAAGAACCGTCCGTGGCCATCACAAAGGAGAGAGCTCACAGCACGGGTGCTGTTGTATCGTGACTGCCACAAGTACAGAGCCTTGAGGGCCATGTGTGACTTATTAGCTCAGCAGCGGAGCTGCAAAAGGCAAAAACACGCCGGTATGGGTTTCTCTGGGCTCGTCGTAACGAAGTAGGCGGCAGTATGGGCCTAGCTCTGTGGGTCTTTCCCGGTGCGACTACCTCCCAGGTACGAGGTGCACATCCACTCGAGAAATACTGGCTGCCTGGGTATTATTCTCCAAGGTAGACGGAGGGAGGGAGGCAGTTTTGTCGGGCGAGGTGTGTTACGTGCTGAGTGCGAGGTGTACAACAGAAGAAGTCATAGGACTAGGTGCAATAGGTACGTATGATATTCGACAGATGTGCTGCTGTTGCTGCTGGCTCTATAATGTATTATGTAGTTGCGTCGTAGCAGACAGCAGAAGGGGTAAACACCATTGGACTGATGGAAGAGCGGATCGGGCTAATGAAGAATATATTTAAATGTGGGTTTTTCCATGCCCCTAATCGCCTCAGCGAGGCGGAACGCAACCCCTTGAAAAAAGGAGCCAGCTCGGCGATGTTGAATGCTCGGAGCACCGCCACGGAGCTCGGCCAGGATCCAGACATGCGTCGTAATGTACCGGTGGCCCCCTTGCTTGCCCGGCAGCCTGAAGTGTGAGAAAGAAACTCGGCCGCCGGAGAGCATGCCCCCAAAAGTGCATTTTTGCATGTAGACATACCGTAGTAATGCTACTGTAGTAGACGTCCCGCGGGGGGCTTCCGATTGTGCAAGCTTGAAAAAGCAACCCGGAGCGTTTAATACGTGGCCGGGGCATTTGCTGGAAAAAGATCTCGGGCATTTTGCCCCCCCCGGGGCGATACGTAAAAGCAAGAAAAAACGCACACCCCTCACACGCTCAGCAACAGCGCAGCAGCAGTTGATCATGTCGCAATCCAGCGACACCGACAATGCGCCCAGCACCGATAAAAACACCGAAGGCCACTTAAACTCTTATGGAAACTTTCGCAGTCCTAGGGCAGCGGCGCTCACGAGGATGGGCACGACGGCACTTGCTCCCGCGCCTGCTGCGCAGGTGGTACGGCGCGGAGTACTCCCTCGCATTTACCCTCTTGAGCTTGGACCTGGAGCGTTCGTTGTTGCCAAAGGGACAGCATTGCTACTCGACAGCGACAAACCTGAATGTGGCCGAGTGCCCCCGTCTCCGATACCCCGACGCCGATACCCCGACGCCGATACCCCGACGCCGGCGGCGTCGCGGGAAAACGTGGTGCGGCGGCCGAGCTGGGATAGTTTATGTCCGAAGCCGGTATTACCGGCGTATTCGTTCGAGTGGCTGGGTGATAATACGTTTTAAAAGGCAGAAGGTCTTGAAAGTGTTGGTAGTAGTCTGTGGCTAGTTACCTGTTCTGGGCTGCTTATGCCTGTTTTGCTGTTGCGTAACGCATGTGCAGGCCCATATGTCGACGTTTTTATTTGAACTACCGCCTTGCCTGCTGCGGAAACAACGCCGATCCCCTCGAGCAAATGTCTTGCCAGCCCCGCCCCGGGCCGTTTATTCCAGTTATGTGTAGGGGGGGGGCATTTTCCATGTGTCCGGGGCGTTTTCGCGTTTTTGTTTAAATGGGGGGCGTCGGATTATGCTCGTTTCGCTGAAAACGGGGTCTCGGGGCGTTTACTAGCCTTTTTCGGTATTTTGCATTTAAGCATCTTTCAGACCTGGTATCGTGCAGCAGTAGGTACTAGTATCTGGTACCACAGGTAGCTGATACTTTCATTGCAATTATCACACAGGTATAAAAAAATAATATGAAACATATGCCAGGTATATATTTCCGGTATACTCGTAAATCTCTTCTGATGATGTCTAATATGAAGCCCCGCCGTGGGCATACCAGGTATCAGGTGTAACATATGCCTCGTACAGTCAATTGCCGCATTCCCACCTGTGTCCCACGTCCCTCAGTTTTTGATAATGCTGTTTTATGTCCTCGCCACGTCTCGTAGGCAGCGAAGGTTACGGGCGTTTCCAAGGTACTCCACGCTGACAACCCGGCCTATGGGAAATGGGTTGCCGAGAATATTGCCAGAGGTGTGGCTTCTGTTCAGGTGCGGAGTGCAGAGTCCCAACACACCGATAGACGGCGTTTACACCGAATCGAGTAGATGATAGACGGGATATGACTGCACAGAGTATGGACCGAAGCAGCCTCGTGGTAATACATTTCACATGCTGTAACAGCTGACAGCAGATTGACCACAGTCGGTTTTAGCGTTTTTTTCTATGATTCGTTAAGCTCACATCGACACGTTCATGCCGTGATGACATATGAAGCATATCCGTTCATCGTTAACATGGTTAAGAATTACCATCCCAGTGGGAGTTATCAACGGTCAGGGAAACTTATTTTGGTAAAAAATCGGGGTGCTTTTGCTTACTGCCTATTGTGAACCCTTTTGGGGCCCATGCATCACCAAATAAACGACGGCTGCGGTCTTATCGAACGCCTAGTAAGAGCGTGCGGCACTACGAGTATCACCATGTTGCACGCGTGCCGTACATCTCCTCGCGTTGCCGTGCGGATATCCTCGCTACCCAAGTGACTCCGGCTGCTTCGCGTGTCCAATGCTGCAGTCGTCATTTGTTTTGGACGTTTCTCCCTGTTAAGCCCCGAGGGGTTAATGGCATGTTTCGATCGTCATGTTTCTCCAATAAAATGGCGGCGGTAAAAGTGTTTTGGCTTAATCTCCTTACTGTTAAAGCATGCTTGTTGTAAATGTCAGTTGTTCAAGATTGTCCTGTGACGCTTCCAAATAGGCGAACCGCATCCCTCTGTCCTCCGCCTCGTCTCGGTATGAAATTGCTCAGGCCGCGAACCCGTACACCCACATTGTGGCCCTTTCCACCATGGCTGGAAAAAACTTCATGGGTCGCTTAGGGGCAGAGCTTGACTGCGCCCCTGTGACAGATGTCCTCGAAGTCGTCGACGAAGAAACATTTTTACGGCCGATGTATGCTGGAAATGCGGTTGCAACCGTGCGCGCCGCCGGCCCTTTGAAATTACTGACGGTCCGCCCAACATCGTTTGAGAAGGCGGCGATTGGAAGCGAGACGGCCGCAATAGAGGCGGCGACATCTCCGGCAGACGGAGCCGACGCTGGCCTCGCGTCTTTTGTATCCGAATCTGTTAGCGGAGGGGATAGGCCGGACCTAACGGCGGCGAGGGTGGTAGTATCTGGCGGTCGGGGAATGAAAGATGGCGACAACTTTAAGATTCTGGAGAAGCTGGCAGACAAACTGGGTGGGGCAGTAGGCGCGTCGAGGGCTGCCGTTGATGCAGGTTTCGTGCCAAACGAACTCCAGGTGAGGGGTGCCTGGTATAGCAGCATTATTGATCATGGTAGGTTAACACCCCAGAGTTCCGCTTCTCTGCCGCATAAGCTGTCCATCGTCTTGCTGCCGGCACTTTTTTCGTCGACATATTATGTACTGATATGCCTGGATATACTGCTACATTGGTGATGTCACTGTTGTAACAGTTGTCGCTACTGCAGCTTGTCACCCTGAAGCCATACCGGCATGTGGATGCTTTCAAGTGTGAGGGTTGATGCTACTTGGAGGCTTGTAGCTGTTTGGGCGTGTTTATGATAGGTACATGAAAAGGTAGTCTAAATTAGATATTTCGAGCTGTGCCGTGAACTCGGCTCCATTTCTGGCAAATGGTCCCCTGTCTGGTCCTTGGCACGTCTGCAAAAGACGCTCGATGCATGCAGTTGGACCCCAGAGCTTTTGAATACTCTATTTGTCGGATCTACCCACTTTCTTGCAGGTGGGCCAAACAGGCAAGGTGGTGGCGCCGGAGCTATACATTGCGGTCGGAATTTCAGGGGCCATTCAGCACCTGTCGGGCATGAAGGATAGCAAGTGCATCGTCGCCATCAACAAAGACAAGGAGGCCCCCATATTTCAGGCGGCCGACTACGGTTTGGTCGCTGATCTTTTTGACGTCGTGCCGGAGCTCGACTCAAAATTGTAATAGCATCGCAATACAACCAGTCGTTAGCAATGCCGAGACTTCAAGACGTGTAAATAGAAAATAGAATTATATGTGGCGCAACTGCTATCGCGGGGTAAAACATATATGGGGAAAATTGGAGGTTATTCCTTCGCTAACGGCGCCTGCTGTATTTGCACTGTGTCTTCCATGCGAAACGGCAGCTTCGGGCCTGTAGTAGAACACAGCCGTTTACTGATGAGCGCATTTGTAAGAGAGCAAAACGACGGGTGCTTTCAGCGGTCGATGACAACGATCCGGGCAGAAGGATGCATAGTGGGGCTGTCGGGAAAAAATGTTACAAAAAAAATGAAAAATGTCAGCTGTGAGTACGACCGATTGAAATGGTTTAACTCAACTTTGCAAGCTGCGTGGTACATCTTCTATATTTCGTTCATGACATGGTGTTTGTGAATTAATTATTGGAAAAATCGGGCTACCCGTGATACCGCAGTTGCCGGTTTTCGCTTCAGCTTTTGACCAGTGAGCGATCATCACAGCAGTCTCCACTCCTCAGTTAATGCCGTTGGTCGCTTCTCATGCGTTGCACACGCGTTTTAGCGCGTGTGCTTGCAATCACCAGAGGCGTGCAAAGCGAGGTGGTGGGGATGAAGGGGACATGTACAGCTGTATATCAAATGCGTAGTCGGAGATGGAAAGCTACTTAGCAGCAAGTTGTCGCAAGCTGCTCGGGCCCCTTTCGTTGGCCTGGGCCTATCGCTGGGTGCATGAAACGAGAAGAGAAGCACGTGACATATCAATAATTATCTTCATTGGGACCTGAAATCCTCAAGCGTGAAACATCTGCGGAGTTGCCCGGACATCGTTTGATACCATGTGTGTTGCCAATCAATTCAAGTTGCCTTTCGAGCAGCACCGTAGCAGCAATCGCGTGCTCAATCTATGAAGCTTGTAAAAGTTGAGCACAGCAGTGCGAGCATAAAAACGCCCCTAAGGCAAGCATGCTTTTGCCCATAATAACACCCCCCACAAGCTTGAAGGAAACGACACCTGTCTTTGCGCTCTGCGCCATACTTGATACATCACCGAGTGAGATACAAGTGCCCGCCAAGCGACACAAAGCAACAGGAAAACTTCTACCGAAACCAACTTGCTAAGAAAGCAACCACGTACATTGCACGTGAGCAACTACATGTACGTAATGTTTACTGCTATACGCCTGCACTATCGTCCACATCACAGCCATTCCGAAAATTCATCCATATCCTCGGCATCCAACTGAGGGGGGTCAACAGGCACCGCCGGAACTGGTGCAGGTGTTGGCGCAGGCGTTGGCACTTCCTTGGCAACTGTTGTAAAGGCAACATTAGTAGCCTCTTCGAAACTGTTTCCTTTCACTGTGGCGAGCCCTTTGCCACTTTGCGGTTTCACGCCAGCCTTTTGGGCCTCTCTCAAGGCTGCCCCCCTCGCCTCAGCTACTTCAGCTTTCGCCTTCCTACTCTTAATTTCGCCGAGAGAGGTAATTTTGAAGTCCAGCGTTGCCGCTGCCGGTTTGTGCTGCATAGTCTGCCTGGCGGGCAGCCCTTTCACAGTCAAAACGCTGTCGCCTTTGCTGCCTTCTGTGTGCCTTGTGGGCCGCGCTGCACCTAGACCCTGCGATTTTGACAGCGGCTGCAGTTGGAGACTGTTGGTCCTCGGGCGGTCAGCGTTAGCGGCTGCACTGTGTAGGCGAGCAGCTTCACCGTGCTGACGAGGAGGCTCATCTCGCTTCCGGAATGGCGAGCCAGTAGATTCACCGTGCTGGCGGGGAGGCTCTTCTCGCGTCCGGAATGACGGGCCAGCAGATCCGCCGTGCTGATGAGGAGGCTCTTCTCGTGTACGGAATGGTTGCCCAGCAGATGATCCGCCATGCTGGCGAGGAGGCTCTTCTCGAGTTCGGAATGGCTGCCCAGCAGATCCGCCGTGCTGACGAGGAGGCTCTTCTCGCGCACGGAATGGCTGCCCAGCAGATCCACCATGCTGGCGAAGAGGCTCTTCTCGGTTCCGGAATGGCGGGGCAGCAGATTCCCCGTGCTGGCGGGGAGGCTCTTGTTGCGTCCGAAAAGGTGGGGCAGCAGATCCACCGTGCTGGCGAGAAGGCTCCTCTCGCTTGCGGAATAGCGGGGCAGCAGATTCAACGTGCTGACGAGGAGGCTCTTCTCGCTTCCGGAATAGGTGGCCAGCGCGGTCCGGCCGGGTGTGAATAGGGCCCACAGTCCTTTCCCTTGCGGGAGCTCTTGCCGCCGGTTGCTTGGCCGGGCCTAAACGTTCCAGCAAAGATAATTTACAACCAGGTGGTGCTGCCCGGCTCTCCGGCATTCCAGGCCGGGGCTCCTGCGCTCTGACCTGCTCCTTCGCATCTCGTGGCCGTACACGCCTGGTCTCCATTTCGCCGCGGTCATCTTTGAGCAGCTGCAACTCTGCTGCTCTCTTGCGGGTGACGAAGCCGCCGTCTGACAACGCGATAATACCTGCTTGACTGGGGGCTTTTTCGCGCTGTTGCAACGGAGCGGCAGTCCGGGCTTGATCGTGTCTGCCCTGAAACAGGTCACGCTGCTGATGTCCCGTGGCTGACTTGTGCATCTTCGAAGAGACAACGGTGGTCTCCTTGCCTGGTTCCATCGTGCGCACCTCCATCTGAACTGGAGGCTGTCTGCTTGGGTCTCCCACGTACGCCTTACCGCCGCCGCCCCCAAAACCCGCTGGTGGGCTCGTCGTGAGCGGCGCACCTCTGAACGTGCTGTCCTGATGACGTGGTGGCGCCGGTTCACTCTGTCGCACAGCAGACGTACGCGGGAGGTCTTCGCCGTGACCAGAAAAACCTGGCCTGCTGGTTCCTGCACCATTTGTCCTGCCCGATCCAAGCTGTTCGCTTTGGGGCTGGGTGCCGTCTCGGCTAGCCGGTGCGCGTGCGAAAGGTTGGCCCGGACCTGGGCGGGTTCGCGCATCTGGCACAGCCGAGCGTTGTGCTGGGTTGGCAGGATCAGCCTCTTGGCGGTTGCCTCCTTCGGCAGGGACCGCGTGGCTAAAAGGACAAGCATCGCCCTTGGCGCACTTGCCCTGCGCGAAAAATACGCAAGGTTGCTTGCTACGGTCCACCGCCTCCCATGCCTGTGGGCGCGAGCCTCCCCGACCTCCGGCAAATACACCACGACCTCCGCCCATCCCCCGTCCGGCGCCAAATCGCCCCCCGCGTCCCCCAACCGCCCCGTGTCCCCTCGCCTGTATCGTGGAGCAATCATCACAGGTCAAGAGAACGTTGAATGGAACGAAGGTGAGTATCAAGACCCCATATCAGCATCCCTGAAGCAAAGCACAAAAAACGTGAAGCGAATACCCTTTAGAGCTCGTAGAGAGAAGCCAGCGGAAGAAGTGGGCGTGCTAACCTCGACCTGAAAAAACAAACCAAGGCAGAAAGCAAACTATGATCGATAAATCGGCGGACAGACGGTCCACTACCTGACTCCGTTATTGTTTTTCTTATCATCCTCTTTGGTGGGTGACCCTACGAGTAAATCTCGCATCTTAGATCCGGTGTCTCAAACTACGGTTCCTCTTGCCTTCCCCACTACGGTACACGCCTTGTTTTTTTCGTGATGGGGTCAACACCTCTATTGGTTCTTGATTCTGAATATGTCGTGCATTCCCGCGTTACAGCCAAACAGCAGGCGAGTTGTGCTCGGAAGTGCCAATACGTGAAAACCCTGCATGGCCGGGATACGAACCAAGGATATCATACCGCATGAAGGGATCGGGTATGGATATAAATACAGGCGTGACTCGAATGAATAAATGCAGCAACAACAAACCATATTTTATGAGCAGCGCTATGTAGTTTTCTGGGCATCGATGCTCGTGAGTAGAAATATGTACGGGATACCAGGTCCAAGATTATTTTCTTGTAAGAGACACGGTTTAATATGCAGCAGTAATACGAGTACGAGTATGGTAACTCTAGGATTAGCTGCCTTCGATACTCGTTGACACCTTGGCTGATGCCAACACAAGCAAGGCGGCACTCTAGCTGCACACATACAATCTGTTGTAGTAAATGATAATAATAAGGACATTCGTATACGCGTTGTGCATGAGGTGTGCGTTACAGACACACGAGAGCTAGTTGGATGCTTGTTAGCCGAGCAGGGGGGGGGCGGCTAAAAACTCGGCGTACGCAGTAACCAACTCATTCGTGATGCCGTCGGAACCATGCATGCAGAAATGCCTGATGCAGAAACTTGACGCTTGCATATCTGTATGATCGACTGATTCTAAACTCGATAAACGGTCGCAGTAACATCAGAGTGTACGCAGTGCAGCAAGGGTAAATATGACCTGTTTCAGTACTAGGAGTGTCCCGCTTGCTAACTGGTCTGTTGATTTTTGACCCGAGCTTGAGGGTGACATTAGCCTTTCCGCGGCTGGCAAGTCGCCCAATACGGCATACATCAACTGCGGTGCGGTGTCTATCATTGATTGGCAAATACTGCTACTGCCTGTATACGGAAGCATGCTTTGAGCGATCGGTAATGTGCTATTTTGTCTTGATATGCATTCATCCGAGGAGCAACAGTGTTGCATTTCAGAGGGGTATGAGTAGTGGAGTTCATTTCGGAACTTGGATGCGAAGTATGCACACAATGCTACTGATCGGAGGTCTATCTCTAGAGGAGTTGTGATGTGTGCTGGTGCCTTTTGGTCTCGTTTTTCTCTAGGATGCAGACACACGTTACGCCTTTGTCGTATGACAGCGGAGTGTGGCCACCAGGGATTTTGAGATAGTCCACTTACGTCAGCAGAGTAGCAAGCTCATTCTTTAATCAAAGCGGTGAACGCGGAGGCGTTTAGTCCTTTGGATTCCCCCGAGGGGAGTTTCTAGCAGGGGGGCTGCTGTTCTATTTGAGTAGTTCGAATTGAGTTGTTTTCTATGGGAGACGTGCTGCTGTTTGAGCTCTTTCTTGCACAGTACACAACAGGGGGGCCGATGTTATCGGGCGGTGGGAGTTTATTTGAAGACGGTGTAGTTGATTGTGTTTGAAGGTTTTCCTGGAAGTTTCCTGATTGTTGGATTTTCCTTTGCCGTTTTTACTGTCGTATTTTGCATGGGAGATTTATACGAACTTTGAGATTGAGACATTTGGTATTGGGACTGCCGTTTTACCTGGGCAATTCTTGACGTGATACCATAGTGTACGCATGCATTAGCATGTGAACTGAGTCCATAAGATCTACAGTGAAAGAGGACACCGGTTGCAACAACACTTCATTGCACAAGATTTTAGTTAGGAGATAACAGGGTGGATTTTCTAGCACCAACAATGGTATTCAGATTCCCGTTTTACCTTAGAAATTATTGATGATGGAATTTCGAAATTCCGCTATGTCTTGGCAATGCTCCATGGTGGAGTTTGGGACATGCCGTTTTACCTGACATTGTGTGATACATCGTTCGGGACCTGTCGTATCTCGCACAGAGTAGGGGGGGCGTTTGCGGTACTCAGCGATTGACATTTGTCTCCGGAGTTCTGGTATTTCATATGTGGGGTTTACTATTACGTGGCGCGGCATCATTGTTACGGTCGTCAAGCGCGTGTGGCATGACGTAGATGACAAAATGGTACCTCTTATGTCTGTGTGTAAGGTCTGTGACAGAACGATACGATCCGCGTGCTTACGTGCAGTGGTTGTACGTGATTTATTTATACTGCCCTCCTACCTAAAGAATAGGGACAAGCCGCGCAACAAGACAGCTTGCGTCACTGCAGCAGTATATAACAACACGACGATCCCATTACATTACAGTCGACATATTATACAACGCTGATTCTACGCTTCAGGCCGCGGGGGATCCCTACGGAGTACTTTGTCAAGTAGGCCAGAGTATTGAATAACAGGCGTTTCGCTAAAATATACAAACGAATTGGAAATGGAATCAAGAGTTTTAAGCCATTTCTTATGCAGTCGGATTTGTCAGTCGAAAACGGCCTTTTTCGACTGAAGCCCATATCGGGCTTTCTTACGCAGTGGCTTTTTCGACTCAACTTTTTTTGACTGAGAATTCCGACTGGCGGATCCAGTCGAAAAACTCGACTTTTTCGACTGGATCCTCCAGTCGAAAAACTCAGTCAAAAAAGTTTTACACGTGTTTTTTTAACCGATCGTATCGTTTATCCCACCACCAAACACACACCCACACGGCCACACGGCCACACACCCATACCAGGTACCACACTGCAGTATCATACAAGGCGCTGACGCTGGCTTGGCTATCACTACTGTTGCTTCTCGCAGCAAGTCAGCGTGGCGCATTCCTAGTTCCGCTCGCCAGCAGCGTGTATCACACGACGGCAGCAGCGCGCGGTCTCGATCCCATGCTGCCAACAACGGCTGCGCCTGCTGTAGCTTTGGCGGCTCTCGGCTGAGTGCAACTCCACGAACGTCGCTTTGGCGGCTTTCGGCTAAGCTTAAAGCCACCAACTCGCTAGCACGGAAGTTTGTCCAGCCGTTGCTCGCGGAGACAGCGCGAAGCACAGAGCTGCCAACCGATTTCGCCTGCTGTACAGCAGTACTCCCTCACACCAACCGCCTCTAGGAAAAGCACAAAAACTATAAAATCAACTCGACTGACGATAAGAAGGACCAGAAGAATCCAGCCGAAAAAAAGTCCAGTCGAAAAGGGCCGTTTTCGACTGGCGGAATCCGACTGCATAAGAAATGGCGTTACAAGCAAAATCCACTTTTCTCGGATCGGAAAATCTGATGAAGTTGAAGATAATTCAGAGCTTTTTCGCCCCTTTTCTAGCCCGATACTTGACGATTAACACCTTAAACGGCGACGAATTTTCCTCGTCGGCACTTTTTTCCGGTATGTACGCACAGTGTTTCTGCGAAAACCTCACCTAACTTTTGGTGAAAACCGTTTCTTCGTACGAGCTGTAGCTGTCGTAGTACATACTCGCAAACGTATCAAAATTGGGGTTTTAGAGCAAATTATATTTCTCAATACTTCGGCGATGCTAGCTGGCAACTTTGGATTTCAGGAAATCACCTCGTCGGTCATTTCTGGTTGCTTACGACTGCTGCTCGTTGCACCCGACGCCCTCACGCATCTCATAGTGAGCGTGTCTCAATTTCGCGGGCTGTTGTTTCTCGTGAGATGTAGCTGTCTTCAGGCGAAGTGTGCACGAGTTGAGAGTTGTCTCATTTTGTGTCTCATGAATTTTGACGATTTTCGACTACTGCAGCACCCCAAAGTCGAGGTGTACACCTCCGTTGAAAAAGCGCGGACGGCCAATCTGAACGGAATCACGAGTTGCTGTGGATGCAACACTATGTGTGAAGACCCGTGTCTGCTGAAGACCAAGGTGGTTAAAGGTCGGAATGCAGCAAGTTAAAAGCGGCGTAATTTACCGCACAAAACAATATCAGGAGATGAAAGTAAACCGGAAACCCGGGGATGGGGGGTGCTTTAAGATCCCTCGCGGCCTCAACTCACCCCGCTCGCTGGATGTTGAAACGAGCAACTGGCGGCATCCTTGCAGAAGCCACTTTGCCAGAATCGGCAGACAATCCCAGATGCTAACGCCGCTTGGCTGTGTCGAAAAAGACAGTTGTAACCCTGCGAAAAAAAAAGATTTCACAACAAAACGCTGCGTATTAGTGAAGAGTCAGAAGAACGTGTCTCGATGCGGATTATCTCACGAACTAGTGCATCACTACTTTGGAGGCCCTACTCAGCTTTCATCCAAGGTATGTTACATGCGAGAATCACGTCGCAGCTCTAGCATTAAGACGATCCCTCCGTCGTCAAATATTTGCGAATCGGCGTCGTGGGGAGCATATGGCTCCTTTAAGTCAAAACGATCTTGAATCGCACTGGTATGTATCGGTACGACGCATCGTAAGTACTCGTGAAGTCTCTACATTCACGACTCCAACATCAATAACTCGGGTTGCATTCCGTGAACTTTGCCTCTGCCATATCCATAGTCCATCGCGATCAAAATTACTCGTAGGTGCAGGATCGCGAGAGGCCAGGACCATCGCCGATCGCGTCAGACTCAATGACCCAAAGTCTGTCAGCCATTTTGTCATTGGCCAGACTGAGGACCGCTGCGCTCGAATGCTTGTACGTACGAGCATGATATAGTTATCTGTGAAGAGCTGAGAGGTCAAAAGAGCCAAACATCGACACCGGGAAACGGTGCCAAAAGCAAGGATTTTAACGGTACGATGCGGTTCGGTGCGACCTTAACGAAACGCGCCGTTTAGTATGATCGTAACAAAAAAAAACACACCGGACAGCACCATGCGATTCCAAAAATGTAATCCGCACCGAAGTGCACCGTTCGTCTCTCAAACACGAAATCGTCCAAAGTCAAAGTGGTACTCCCGAAGTACGCCTGTTGCCGGCCGGTATGGCGGACAAAAACAAATTGGTGCTGTATCATCCTCTGTATGTAAGTACAAAAATAACAAAATAATGACAGGGCAGTACGGCAGAGCAGCAGTATACGTACGGTAGTACAGGTATCATCCTCTGTATGTAAGCACTACAAAAATAAAATAATAACAGGGCAGCAGTACGGCAGTGCAGCAGTACGTACGGTAGTAAAGGACAGAGAAGTGCAGCAGTGGGGACGGTGGTACTCCCAAGCACCAGTGGGAGGCCGGTATTTTAGAAACAATAAAAAAGGTTCATCTCCCACAGGACGAAAAAAGACTCCCACGTACGGAACGGCCCACCCACCCACCACGGAGAACGCAGTGCACCCCCCACCCACCCACCGACTAAACCTTTACTACATACAGCAGTACAGCAGTGCAGCAGTACGTACAGCAGTACACCTGGTACGCCGGGAGCAATTAGTTGGTTGGTTCCTGAGGACCTTGTATGAAACAGGAAACAGACGGGGGAGTTTCACTTTTTGACGATACTCGGCAATCTCGGGGAGCGAGCGAGCCGCCGTCCGCCACCCACCCACCATCCACCATCCACCCACGGACCTACCCAGTACAGCAGTACAGCAATGCAGCAGTACGCAGAGCAATACACCTGACAGGCGAGCAGCAGCTGATTCGTTGGTTACAATGCTCTCGGGCTGGGCGGGATTTGCAATTGTTTACCATTCTCCGCCACGCCGGGGGCCAAGCGAAAAGCGCTCGCGTTGGCGATTCTGCGCACGGCGAGCGGCGACGGCTGGACGCTGCCGTGATTGGTCCTGGTGTTGTTGTGCTTGCTGTCGCCGCAGACGCGCTTGTCGTCTCGTGTCCATGGCCCAAGTGGCCAAAACGCAAAAAAACGCCACTACCACGACGCTGGCGTATTATATAATAAGGACAAGTGCCCAAAAAGCAATTCGAAAGTTTGCTTTAGTTGGACTTCGAAAAAAAAAAAACGGGCAGCGACGAAGAAAAAGCGGGGGGGGGGCAAGCGAGCCGTCCCCGGGAGGGCGATTTCCACGCTCCCCCCTCGACGGGGTGGGGCACCGACGCCCGTTCTTTCGCCGGCACGTCGAAGCGCTGCTGTGCGGATGGGACGTGGCGGCACCGCGAGGCCGCTGAAGGCCGAGTGGAGCTCGGGAGTCACAGCTTTTTTGGGGGTAATGTTATAACCAATATATTTTCAAAGATCCAAAAAAACGCACTACCACGACGCTAGCGTATTATATAATAAGGACTACTCGTAGTGCATCACTACTTTGGAGGCCCTACTCAGCTTTCATCCAAGGTATGTTACATGCGAGAATCACGTCGCAGCTCTAGCATTAAGACGATCCCTCCGTCGTCAAATATTTGCGAATCGGCGTCGTGGGGAGCATATGGCTCCTTTAAGTCAAAACGATCTTGAATCGCACTGGTATGTACCGGTACGACGCATCGTAAGTACTCGTGAAGTCACTACATTCACGACTCCAACATCAATAAGTCGGGTTGCATTCCGCGAACTTTGCCTCTGTCATATCTATAGTCCATCGCGATCAAAATTACTCGTAGGTGCAGGATCGCGAGAGGACAGGACCATCGCCGATCACGTTAGACTCCACGACTTGAAGTCTGTCAGCCATTTTGTCATTGGCCAGACTGAGAACCGCTGCGCTCGAATGCTTGTACGTACGAGCATGATATAGATATCTGTGAAGAGCTGAGAGGTCAAAAGAGCCAAACATCGACACCGGGAAACGGTGCCAAAAGCAAGGCTTTTAACGGTACGGTGCGGTTCGGTGCGACCTTACCGAACCGCGCCGTTTAGTATGATCGTAACAAAAAAAAACACACCGAACAGCACCGTGCGATTCCAAAAAATATAATCCGCACCGAAGTGCACCGTTCGTCTCTCAAACACGAAACTGTCAACAAGTCAAACTTGTATCATAGGGCCTTTGAAATCAAGTAGTTTGCTACGGTGTAGGCACGACGGCACGGGGCTTTTTTCAAACGGCACTGCTGTTCGTATTTACAAAAGAAAATCAAAACCTAGAATCCGTTCAGCAGCGCACCGTACAACTCCCAGTTCCCAAATTAATAATACTACTAGTAGAATAAGCAATCCGCACCACACTGCACCGCACCGTATGTAATACAAAAAATAAAAATACACTCCAGCTGTGAGATCGAAGATTTCGCCGAAACTCATATTTGTGATACTCCGATCGCGTGTTACTGGGTGTGTGTCCTCATTAGGATGTGGGTCGGCGACCCCCCCTAGAACAACAGTGTAGCTTGTACCAGGGTCAAAAGGGTGATGTTAATCAATCTGTGAGCGGAAACTATGAAACCTTTTTAGAGGGGGACAAAATCTGACGGCTGTGGAATGAACCAGTATATTTTGGTTATCCTGTAGTCGTATGGTGAGGGGAGGGGGGCGGGTATGGGGGGGGCATGTCGCATAAATGAATAGGAGCTTACTGCACGCATGTATATTAAAACATGAAAATACACTCCAGCTGTGACATCGAAGATTTCGTCGAAACTCACTTTGCAAGCTGTGCGTTAGACTCCGATCGCGCCAACTGCCGTATGTTCTCATTAAGAATACTTGCATAGGTCGTCGATTCCCTTTAGAACTCGCTTGTAGCATACCAGGGTCAACAGGATCAGGTTAATCGATCTGTGCACGGAAAATATAAAAACCGTTTTTGAGGTGGACAAAATCTGGCGGCTGTGCAATGCATCATTTTATCATGTATATCCTGTGAGCCTTATAACCGGTGGGGGGAAGGCGGGGTTTTTAGGGGCGGGGGGGGGGGGGGGGGGGGGTAAAAGGAGGGGGGGGGGGGTAAAAGGAGGGGGGGGGGGGGGGGGGGGGTGTTCTATCATATTCAGAGGATTCGGGGTTGTAACGAGGACCACTGATAGGGACAGCTCACGCTATCCCTACCATGGGATCCGAAGGGTGCGCCAGCTAGCGTTGGGCTGCGAAAGCAACTGAGTTAAATCGACACACGACGCGCATGAAAATACGTGGAAGTGTGGTGAGCTTGAGCTTTATTTTTCCCCATCCGCCGGAGGATGAAAAGAAAAAAAAAAAAAAAAAATCTGGGAAGGAAAACCGCAGTGCAGTTCATCCAACGGACAACGCGAAAACCCTTAAAAAAAAGGTGAAATGAAAAGACCACATAGCCTTTTCAACAAACGCCTACGTGCGATAGGTGGTACGAATTAAACTACAGCAGTAATACATGTTGGTATATAGCAGCAGCAGTTGGTGCTGCATAACCTCCTGATCGAGGTGGAACGCTCTACTCGTACTCGTACCCGTTCCGCGTCAAGCCTCGAGCTCTACCAATAGGACCATGTAAGTGCCTTTTGGAGCTCTACTTTACAGTCTTTACAGGTACCTGGTACGCGTCTCTAGACGAGAACGGACGTTAGAGGAGCATACCTGGTATATATCGTGTAAAAAACCAATGGGAAGGAGTTCTGGCACACTATGGATAATCTGGAGGGACTGGAATTTGAACTAGTTTTTCTCAAGATGGCACTGACCACTGACCTTAGTACATGTACCCTGCAAGAAGTAGTGACAGTCTCCGGCAGAAGCACTAGCGCCCTGGCTTGGATTAGCCGAGCCCGGGACTGCATTGGTTGTGGGTTGTCCAAGTGTCTGAGACATGGACAGTGTATCGCGACCTCCTGAACCCCCTAAGCCACCACCCCGACCGAAGCCTCCTCCCGTTCCAAATATGTTCATCTCCGCGGCATCCATGTTCGCTACGTGTGGCACGCGCAAACCACACCCCGGGTCGGGTTAGTTTTGGTTTGTTTGTGTGATGATGGGACAGATACCGAGGAAGGCTTTTATATTTGAGATCGAGGCGTGTTTGTGGAGGGAGGATTTGGGCGGCGCATAAATTCTAGAGTGACGATTGTTTTGCTTGCGTGTTGGCACATGAACAACCCAGTTTTCATTTCGTCAGGCCCTACTCACACCCGAGGCGCGACAGGCAACCTCACTCGTCTATCGTATACAAGCGAGAAGTTTGTAAGAAGCCCCCCTTTCCAACATGAAGGCAGCAGCGATGATTGCGCTCGCCATGAGCGGAGCTACTGGCGCGGCTGCGTTCCAGATTCCGGTGGTGACACGGCAGGCGTCTGGCGCGGCCAGTCGTACCGCGATTTCGATGGCGCAACCCACGGTGGGAACTGGGTCAGGCAAAGGGCTTGACTACAACCCGGAGAAGTTCAAGGATGAAAAGAACAAGGGTAACTACAGGAAGCTGTCCGAGGCGCTCGAGGTCAGTGTGGACGCCTGTCGTCCGTACGTATCTACTACAAGCTGGTGGAAGCAGGGTGAAGCAACGTAGGCGATGTATTTCCCTCTCCGCGGGCACCGATAGTTCAACGCCACCATAGTACTCCTCCGTACAGGTCGAGCCCGTCGCACCCTCTCCAATACATACGGACACATACTCTCGGTTCTGTAGGATGTCTTCCCTCTGCGAAACGAATACCTGGTATATATTTTTGGACGATGCCGCTGCATCCCCAAAATCCCCATTTGGTGTTCATGCGCCGTATTCCGTCGAAATATTTGACCTTTTTTTGGCGTTTTCCGTAAACTTTTGCCCGTGTGCTATCATGCTACTGCCGTCGTTCGCTCGAGTAGCATACCTGGTAGGTTTGCGATAGCGTCTTCGTGGCTGAATGCAAATGCAACTGGTTTGATTGCGTCGTACCTGGTACCCCTTATGTTTTGCAGTTCTCCTTACATGTACTAAGCACTTAATTTCGCGATGCTACGTATACCTTTATTATTATTTGCCTACAAAGTTCTTGCCCCAATATCCCGTCCTGGCGCAATCCAGAGGAGTTTTGTTTCTTTAAGACTACCAGGTAGGTACAAGTACATGAGTAAAAACGCGGTCGGAGTGCCACCCGACTTGCAAAGATGATTATGATTATGATCGAACTCGCATCTGACGTATTTGAAACATTTTTATAAAATATGCCAGCTAAGTTCACCACAGACTGCTGTGGAGATACGACTTGTCCCAAGGAAGGGCTTGGTGGTTTTGAATACCAAACAGGAAAGATATTTTGGTCAAAAATCACCTAATCGTCTACTATACGTACCGGTAGTCATATTCCAAGTACCTGCTACCGTGTACCAGTACCTGGTATGCGATACTCGTGTCTACCAGGTACGAGTTTAGATCTGCTGCTGCGTGTGATTTCTACTGTCTGTACCTTGAGTTGTAACGTTAAATCCACCACAAAATCGCGCTGGAACCGTCGTGAGAGACTCGACCAAGCCATGACAGGCGAGAGATAATGTGGATATCCTTAATGAGGACACACAACTCGTAATGCGCGCGATCGGAGTATCACACACAGCTTGCAAAGATGAGTTTCGACGAAATCTTCGATCTCACAGCTGCAGTGTATTTTCATTTTTATAATAATGTGGACTCCATGCATGGTCTGTTTTTTAATGAGCGGATGGATGCCTTCGACACTACTCGACAGGCTGCTGATGTGGAGGCTCGCCTCAACGCGGAAGAAGCGGAGAAGAGGGAGAGGGCGTCCGAAATACGCCGAGAGGAGAGGCTGAAGAAGATCAAGTTCATGGCGGACATGGACGACTCCATCGAGGTGGGAGCCGTCAAGGTTGTCCTAGGCAGGCAACCAAGTCCTGATAGTAGCTGATCATTGCCCCGCCTAGGCGTTGAACATAAATGGCATTGACTGATGGCTACGTGGTGAGTGATTGCACGTCGACAGTGACTGGTATTTGAGTTAACCCTTCTGGAACCCAGACCCTATAAAGAAATATGGTCGTATCGATCTTCTAGGAAGAGCGTGCAACCGTTCGAGCATAATTACGCTGCGCGCGTGTCGTACATCTCCATACGTCGCACTTCGGACACATGCCCTACAACGACGGCTCACGCACGTATCATAGCGATGGTGTAATCGTCACTTAGTTGCGTAACTTTTTCTTCTCAAGTCGTGAAGGGACTCACGTCGTCAAGGCGCTTTAGTGGTAAGTATTCCGTGCTATGTCCTGCTCTCTGCCACACGTTCGAGTTTTTACATACCTGGTATTATATACGAGTATTTTAACCGCTACTACCAGTATACCTAATAATAGTACCTAGTATAGACTAAAAACACTCGCAACCGGCGTAACTTTTTTTTTTTCGCGCACATTTACTTTCCAGCTTCTGGACTAGCCGTGGTCACAGATGTCGTCCCTTCTTCCCCCCGGTTACCTTCAATTTTTATCGCGCATAGGGTTCAGCAAATCCCACTGCTCGTCGATTTTTCATCGAGTGTCGCTGACTCACGCTCTCACGCTTTCCGCAAGTCAAATTGTGCACAAGAGAAAGTCCCCACTAATTTTATGAAAAGTATTTCAAGGATGTCAGCCGTGAGTTCGACGAATTTTAGGTCAATACTCATATTTGCAAGCCTCGTTGTTGGTACTTGTAATATGTGTATGTATATTTGTAAATGTGATTTTTTTTTCCCTTCGGGCACATCTCTTCGTGCTCGCACGTTTGTCCTACACGTCGGGTGGGGTGGGCACAATTCGACCGTCGGGCTCACGTTGCCGGAGGTTTGGGCGCGATCCGTGCAGTGTGTCGCGCGTGGCAAGCCTTTTAAACTTTTTTGGCCTTGAGCACACTTAAGGCGGATCCCCGGGTTTCCGCAACATGCCCGTGGATTGGGTTTCTGCATCCCCTATCCCCGCATACGTACGTAAGGTTTGGATGCAAACTGGGCTTTTCTCCTCGTAGAGGGTACACGTTTCATTCCCTCTTTTTGCACAGAGCACCACGCTACGATCCTGCCGCCCAGCAGCAGTCCAGCCCCCTAGCAGCAGCAGCCTGCAACTCTATGCGCGTGCTGCTGCTGTTGTAGTAGCTGATTCTTTGATCGGAGCGTGACGTTTGTCACCCCACCATACCCCATCTTTCTGGTGTGCTGCCGCTTCGGGCGCATCTCCATTGCATGTCTAATAGATCGCGTCAATTTGGTCGGTAATATAAGATACGTTTTAATTGTAATTAATATGCAAACCCATCCTTACATTTACGCACAAAGAGGCAATATTTTTCCGTACTACGTACGTACCAGAGGGGTATTGTTTTGTGTCGGAGATTTTTCTCATGGCACAGATGATAGGTACCAAACATGAGGACGGCACAATTCTACGTGTACAACCCTACCGCACAGCAGCAGTAGTGGGACACATCATGCACATGCGCGTGGCGAGTCCTCTCTATGCTGAGGCGAGTTGCTTTCGTCTCCACGAGGGGACGAACGACGATCAAAACAATCCAGCGTAATTTTTCTTGACTCTACAAAGTAAAGGGTGCGCCAACTAGCGTTGGGCTGCGAAAGCAACTGAGTTAAATCGACACACGACGCGTATGAAAATACGTGGAAGTGTGGTGAGCTAAAGCTTTATTTTTCCCCATCCGCCGGAGGATTAAAAAAATAAAAAAAATCTACAAAGCAAACAGCAGTGGGTATAGGCGCTAATGGCACCACGCTACGATCCTGCTGCCCAGCAGCGGTCCAGCCCCCTAGCATCAGCAGCCTGCAATCCTATGCGCGTGTGTCTACTGTTGTAGGAGCTGATTGTTTGATCGGAGCGTGCCATTTGTCACCCCACCTGCCATTTGTCACCCCACCATACTCCATATTTCCGCTGTGCTGCCGCTTCGTGCGCATCTCCATTGCATGTCCATAGATCGCGTCAATTTTGGCGGTAATATAGGAACCTTTTAAATAATAATTTATATACCACCCCACCTTTACATTTGACGTCCAATATTTAGACTGTATTTTTACGTACATAACAGAGAGGTAATGTAATGGGTCGGAGATTTTGCTCACACCACAGATGACAGTGACCAGACAACATGAGGACAGCACAACGCCACGTGTACAACCTTGCCGCACAGCAGCAGCAGTAGGATACATCATGTACGTTCGCGCGGCGAGTCCTCGCTATGCGGAGGCGAGTTGCTTTCGTCTCCACGAGGGGACGATTTTGGATCGGACGACGATCAAAACAATCCGGCGTAATTTTTCCTGAATCTAAAAAGCGAACAGCAGTGGATATAGGCGCTGATGCTCCATGAGAAGAGGCTTCTCTGTCTCAGCGACAAATAGAAGCCCTTCAGTTCCCCATTCCGCGCACTCTCTGCGACGAACTGGTGGTGAAGGGGGATGATTGCCCATCCTGGCGTGTATCACTCGTCGTGAAGTTCAATATCTGGCCGAACAAGACACGAAGAGTACTTATTCTGAGATTGCTGATTTCCATACGAAACAGGAAACAAAGACAAAACATCAAAATCACGATAGAACGATGGCGCACGGAACAACTGCTGATTTTGTTTTTTTTGCCGGTTGAACATTCTCCTTTCGACCTTTTATTTTGACAAATTTTACTGCATTAGAGTCGCCCGGACAAAAAGTCCCCAACGTACTGGCGCTGGACACGTACTCATGGGATTATCACTTATTTACGGTTCTCCACCACGACGGGGAGAGAGCGAACCGTACCCGGGAGGGCGCCTCCCCACACTCCGTTTCTCGAGCGCGGACAAGAACATAGTTTTCACTACCACCAGGTACATCTTATTTGCCCACAGATGGTCAGATGTTGGATGCTTGGGTTTCGTTCTTGCGCCACTCCCTTAGGCACTTCCCGGGAGGGAACCTTGTATACTATATGGGTAAGTTTTATTGGGAGGGGTCCTTTTTTTTGTTGGTATTTTCACTTGAGGTGGGGAATTTTGAGCCAGATCCAACATCATACCTATTTTATAATTTTACTACTCTGTAGTTTCCACTATACTGCTCTATCATATGTATGGTAGGCGGTTTATTTTGTTTTTTCTCCCCCCCGCTTTAGTATCGGGAGGAGTACGAATACAGAATATTAAGTGTCTGGAGGTCTTGAAGGCGTCTTTAGATTACAGAGCTAATGCGTTCATCGTCAATCCTCAATCCTCAAGCAATACAAGTATGGTGTGGTTGTTTACATTTCGATCGATTTTACATCGGAGTGTCGATGTATTCATTTATTTGTCATCTTATATGTTACTCTTAATACAGCATTCGCGAGTAAAAGTCGGCTACTCCCCCCCCCTCCCAAACTCTGGGACACGAACCCACGGTTCCAAATTGATACGCTGTCACTTCTTTGACATTTTATGAAAAATATACCAGGACGTCAGGTGTGAGTTCAACGAATTTCGGGTCAGTACTCATATTTTGAAGCTGCTTGGTGGTACTCGTACTTTGTAACTATGTGGGTAAAGTTTTTAATTTGGAATTGTCCTATTATTTTATATATATAAAAAAAAATGTCCACTACAATGATTGGTTTTAGTATTTATACTTTAGGTGGGGAATTTTGAAGTAATTCAACATCATATGTGTTTTACAAACTTATTTCTGTAGTTTCCACTATATTGCTCTACCATATGCATGGTGGATGGTTTGCGGAGGATGGATGGCTTTTATACGAGTATGCACTCGGGGGGATGCGAACTCACGAAACTGACCTATACCAGGCTCGAGGCTGACCTTATACGCCACCGGGGCGACCGGCTAAATAATCAACACTCGAGAGCAGCTTGCAACAGTGAAAACGTACCAGGTATTTATCATCAATTGTTTATTATACTACTTGGAAGTATATATGTACTGCTGTGTTCATCCACCGAGTTGTGATTGTGTCACACTGACACATGTAGATGGAGAATGCGCTCCCCCCGTTCACCGCCGCCCCGGCATTGTTGTAGGGTTGCGAATGTTTATGGTCCTACGGACTACGGCCGTGCACTACACGATGATCACACCCCGCGCCGTCCACCGCCCGTGTGTTTTGTGTATAAACCTGATTGTGAGCTGGATGGGTTGCCCTGGTTTGCTTTTCAGAGACAACAAAATAACCGTTTGTTCCTGCTGATGAATACTGGGGTTCAGATGGCCACATACGTTGTTGGCGTCTTTAAAAAAGGCACTGCCTTCTATTCGCAGGTGATAAACTACTGTACACCTTACTGCTGCGACAACACGATGCCCATCCGTTGGCTCGAAATAGACTAAAGAAGCAATGGAGTTGCGGGTGTGTGTTTGTTTGAAGCGTCGTACGAGTACAGGGTACGAGCCGTTTGCCTACTCTAGTCGTTGGGTGTGTTAGGTGTTAGCACGCCCTACTTTTCGGTTGAGCTCTCGCCAATTGCCAGGTTTCTCAGGGGACTCTGACCAAGCGGTGCATATGTCTACAGGCTTTCCTTTTGAACGGCCCCGTAACATGTTGTCGATTAGTGCTTTTGGGCTCGCAGATCAAATTACGTTGGTCTTCAACCGATATTTTACAGCATATCTCCTAGAAACGCTTTCTTCCACATAGTACCATGCGTCTGGCAGCCCAGCACTTGACAGATGACGCCCTTGTTTTGCTGCTCCTCACACCGTTAGGTCGGAACTGTCGAGGAGTTCATGTTCAAGGAGGGCGTGAGGGACATCCTCGACAAGCTGGACACGGACCTCGTTGGGTTGATTCCCGTCAAGCTGAGGGTGCGCCAAATCGCCGCACTACTTGTGCTCGACAAGGTGAGAACCACACGACGTACTTGTTGACTGGTGTAAATCCAAAAACTATAGGTGCATCTGTTGGTAGACGGTAGTGTTTGCTTGTTATATCTCTACTGGTATTGTTTTCATGCGTCTCTTAGTAAGCAGTGGTGTTGGCGTGATGAATGGTTAGCACGCGTTCGCTTGACGGAAGATTGATCGATGCGTGACAGGAAATACTTGAGCTACGGGTCCAAACAGGCGTAAGCAGCCCTCTTTGCCCCTATCAAATTGGAAGCGTGCGCTTTTTCAATGCGGGGGTGCGCGCAGCTGCTTGAAAAGCCCGACTGCTTAGTGTAGGCCATTGCGCCTCGCTGAGTTGGGTCTTTCCTCGGCGGTTGATGCGGCTCAGTGTCTGCTTTGTTTCCGTTGAGTTCATTGGGAGGAGCGCGAAAGCGGTAATAATGACATTTGCTGCCGTTCTTTCTTTTTCTTCTTTTTGTTTGCTCCCTTGTTTCCCTCCCCACCGGCCTTATGACGGTAGCCTCTTCCTCTTCTTAGTGTTGTTTTGTCCATGCAACAGGTGTCTGTTCCTCTTCAGCACGTATATATGTTGTTCTTGCAGCCTTTCCTTTCCGATCGCCTTGCATCACATTCTGCACAACACCTGTCGTTTGTTTCCCTTTGTTTTCTCTTTCTTTTTTAGTTCTTTTTTCCTCTTGTCTTGTTTTGTTCCTCTTTTATTTGTCTGGCTCGTTTTGTTGTGTTATCGTACCCGGTACGCTATTTTTTTTGTCTGGCTCGTTTTGTTGTGTGATCGTACCCGGTACGCTAGTATTTTACTTGCTGTACCTTAATGGATTGCGACTGTTTGATTTACTCTGTTTCAGTCTGTGCCACAGAATTTGTACCTCTAAGATAAGAATTTCGGACACTGGGTGTACTGATGATGTCGTTGGGTAGGAAGAACGGTTTAATGTGAAGACAACACACACAGCAGTGTCCTTTTGGCTCTTTCCTGTCTCTCGTAGCGTTTGAGATTCAGGCGATACTGTAGCCGTCTGTGGGAAATGCTGGAACTAGGCCACGCATTGTAGACAGATGGCGATTGGGCACACTGCTCGACTCTTTTACGTGGGGATCTTGTACACTCGTAGCTTCGTCTGCAGCTCGGAGGTTGATGGCAAATTTATCAATGCATGACTTACAATTACCCAGGATACCTAAAAAATCAGTTCGCGCGAAGCAGAAATGCGAACAAGTCTATCGTAGTATCGGCACCCGTTCGTCGGTCTGCGGCCGGTAGACTAACTATCGTCTATGTACATCCTTATCTACGCCCCATCCTTAAGTTGTGTTGAAGTCGACGCGAAAATGTTTGGTTAACCTTGCATTTTTAGTATTCCTGTATGCTGAGGCAAACAAGAAATTGTGATGTTGAGATTCCGATTTCACGAGCCGAACCTTTCATAATCTTTGTGAGATTCCACGGTGCAGTCTATGTTTTCGGTTGCCGGGCCGCGTGTGAACCGCCGTAGTGTTGTGCTGTAAACGAGGCGCAGTCAGTCTCATGCGTGTGTTTTATATGAGAAGATCACCTTGAGCCACACGAAGCCAACTGCGCTGTACGACGCTGATGATTTACCTTGTTCCTTGTCTCGCTTGCTGATGTATCCTGTATGCAGATGCGTGGCAAGCTCGGCTTCGACACGGCTGTGCCTTCCCTGCACATGTGCTTCACCGGTGCCCCTGGCACGGGTAAGACCACCGTTGCGTTGCGCATGGGGCAGATCTTGCAACGCATGGGATACTGCCGACAGGGACACGTCGTGGTCGCCACTAGGGACGACCTCGTGGGCCAGTACGTTGGTCACACCGCCCCCAAGACCAAGGTAAATTCCACCCTCTTGACATTTTTGACATTTTTTGTCGTGGATGTAGCTGCGCTTATCGCGTCTCATGTTATAACTCGCATTCAAAATTGTGCAAACTTTTGTTGCTCGCGAACGTCATGATCTTGTTTGGCTACCCTCCCTATGATGGTTTGAGTGTTTTTTGGCCTTTTCAAACGCCATGACCAAGCCAGTGTCTTGATCACGATCCTGGTAAGCAACCAACTCGTAGTTTTTGACCGAGATGCCCAGCAGTACGCTTAATTTTATTGCTCCGTTTTGGAATGTCAATGCTCAAGTTATCACGTTTCTATATAACAGGAAATGATTAAGAAGGCGTTCGGCGGAATTTTGCTGGTCGACGAGGCGTACTACCTGTACAACGCCGCTAACGACAAGGACTACGGCCAAGAGTCCATCGAGATCCTCCTCAATGTCATGGAGGAGCAGAAGGAGGACCTCATCGTCACGCTCGCCGGGTGCGTTATGTATAATGACCCTCCGTCGATGGTGTTTCCGTTTCAAGCTACTCGTATATACACGTGCTGTGTATGCCGTGGAACAAACTGTTAAATCCTAATTACTTTGGCCCTTCGGAGTTGCGAATTGCATGGCTCGCGCCGGAGAGCGCAATGACACTATTTTTTGCCTCGTTCTATCTTTCCAAGAATGCTGTGTCGCCTTTGCCTTTTTATTCGACTCCATCGCAGGTACAAGGACCGCATGGACCGTTTCTTCTCGTACATCCCGGGAATGTCCAGCCGCGTGGGAAACCACATCGACTTCCCCAATTACCTGACGGACGAGCTTGTTGAGATTGCCGTCGTAATGGCCAGGGACCTGGAGTACTTCATGGACGAATCGTGAGTTTAGCATCATAATCTGCAAATATCGTAGTTAATCGCGAATATTGCTGCTTTTTGTCCGTTGCAGTGTTGCATCGCGAAACAAAAAGGAAGGCGTCCGTCGCACCAGTTGGTATGCTCTGTAGTAGATGGCTTTGTTATGGTACGTTGCGTGGTCAATTGACGGTGTGTCGGCATGCACGGATTCTCCCTCCTCCGCAAACCGCAGCGTTGTAGTTCCCCAAGCACTCAACATTTGTTCCGGACTGCACGTTTTTTCCTGCGCACACGCAGAGCCCTCGCGGTGTTCAAGCAGTACATCGAGAAGCGCATGAAGTTCCCGTTCTTCTCCAACGCACGAACTGTAAGTGACCCCGACACGCGTGGTGCTATGCGTTTATATGCCCGCATGTTGCGTCTGTGTAATGGGGCCTAACGACGCCAGATTTTGTAGAGCGTGATGGAATATCACTGGTATACTAGCACGTACTGCTCGGCGTCCCCTATAGTGTAATAGGTGAATCTTGTCCCTACTAACGTCAATGCCGTGGGTTCAAGTTTCACGGAGTGCAGACGCATGCTCGTAGGGGTTTTTCGTGCATGAAAATTGATGAGCGGAAAGCACGAGAGCGTGAGTTAGCAAGATGCGATGAAACTCAACGAGCATGCAAAGCTGAAAAGTGGGATTGCTGGAAACCCTACTTGTACGCGCGATCGAAACGAACGCGAGGGTAAAACCTCTTACCTTGTGTAGCTGGTATTTATTTACTTTTAACTGTCCGAAGCCTGTTAACCCTTTCGGGACCCTGGTATGTATATAGCGAGGTAAAAAGCAAGTATCAACCTTCTAGCAAGAGCGTGCAGCAGTAGAATTGTCTCAATGCTGCGCGCGTGTCGCACAGCTCCTTTCGTTGCACTCCGGACACATCCTGTACCTCGGCAGTCCGGGCTGCCTCGAGTAGCCGATGCTGTCGTGGTCACTTTTTCAAGTTCCTCCGGGACTAATCGGTATCTGCGAAACTAACCGAATGCCTACGTTTCCTCGCCGTTTTCCCGGATTTCTGCAGGTCCGTAACGCCATGGACCGCGCTCGCATGAACTCTGCGATTCGCGTCTTCAACGATGCGGTCGTGGCTAACGACTCGGGGGGCATGGTGTCCGAGAAGGTGCGTGGGCTCATAGCAACCTACTGGCGTTGTGCCTCCAAGGTGGAACGACGTGAACTGTCGTCGAGAAAGTGTACTCTAACTGCAACACCGTATCTCACTGCCAAAAATGTTGCCCGTGCTGTGCGTGCTTGCCCAGGACCTGGCTGTGATCACGGATGCCGACTTCCAAGTCCTCCTAGACGAGCTGCTGGAGTACGAGGCCATCGGGAAGCTTGACGCTATAGTTGCCTAAGTGCATCCACGAAATGCTGATGGCATGATATCGTTGCCTCAAGTTTACCATCAAAATGCTGATGGCATGCAGCAGATTGTGTCCTTGCAATGGTGTGTCTGGTGGATCACCACGACGTTCCGTTCTATACATTCAGTAGGAAATACGTTAACGCGTTTCATTCGTAGCCGTCTTGTCCGAAGGCGTGGTGTGGAAATGTGTTTTTTTTCACGGTCTTGAAAAACTCTTGTTTCCAGGATGACTGTGACGTACCATGGTAGAATCTTTCGGGCAAGTGTTGTGTTCGTGTCAACCATTGGGCACCCATTTCCCCGCACTTTTTTCAGGACTCAGGTTATAATGTCGGGCATTCACATAGCAGTACAGCAGTATATGGGTAGAGCGATGGCGTAGTGAAGGAGTAAAATGAGGCCGAACGGGTCACAAAAACATTTTTACCGGCTGCTTGTGCGGTCTTTGCTTCGAAGTGTCCCATTTTTTAACATGGCTTACAACCCAATCCCATTATTCATCTTCTCTGCTGGCTGCGGAGGCCTTGAGCTTTGCCACCATCATTTTATGGACACAACTGCAACTATCAGTGCAGAGCTCTAGCGCTTCAGCTGCTCATCCAATTATTTATCTTCTCTGCTGGCTGCGGAGGCCTTGAGTTTTGCCACCATCATTTTATGGACACAACCGCAACCATCAGTGCAGAGCTCTAGCGCTTCAGCTACCTCCTCTCCATTGAATCGTCCTGCTTGCCACCATTGCGTTACTAGCTGAGATCTTGGCATCAGGGCGATAGCCATGACGCCGGCCCCGCTCTTCTCTTCTGCATTCGTGGGGTCCAGTACCATCTGCGGTGTAGTAAACGGCAAAAAACGTCAACAAGTTTTCAGGCAAAATACGTACTGGTGGGATCCAGCAACGATAAGTGATGGTGCCATGAGAGTTTTCTTACCGTTGCTAAGGGTAAGCCAATGTTTAGCAAAGATTTAATTTCCCAAGATCCCAGCCAAACCATCCCTTGACGGTTGTGTCTTTGAGCCCGATTTTTTATTTTTTTTCGGGAACTTTTCAATTCTCCATCAAACACGTTTTTTTTCTGGTGGCGATCTTGGGCAACATCTGCTTGAGAAATTTTCTCCGGCAGATGTTGGATTAGAAGCGGCGATAATTTGGTGTGATGTGTGGCGGGCGCCGACCAGTCTGCTGTTGAATACCGGTATACATGACGCAGCTGGTGTGTGGAAAACAAACAGCTCTCGATCGCCTCCCAACGGGCAACAAATAGGATTCGGAAAGTTATTTATAGAAGGCCACAGGACAACGCGGGCAACCTCGGTTTACAGGTGGATTTTCAATGATCCCGAATCAACCTTGTAAACACAAGATGGTGATGTGCGTGCGACGTTTGCGAATAATGTTTCCGTTCCCGTTCAACAGGCCAGGCTGCCTGGTAATCTCTTCGTTTTTCAGGACTGAGGAACGTGCGGTTTGCTTCATCTCTTGCCTCTACAGTAGATTAAAATTTCACCTGTGTTCCGGAGTAACCCACGGAGCATGACGTTACGAGGTCGTAAAGCTCTATCCCAGCGTCAGCCAACGCCATGGATGCACAGGTCGTTGCCACCGCAAGCTCACCCCCGTCTGCCTGAAGAACCATGACGTGGATATCCACAACGGACTTCGTGAGTCGATGGACCTGGGAATGCCCGAGTTGCGAAATATGCATGAGCGACGACTCATCTCATTGAAAATGTCAAGTTGCCATGATTGTACTTTAGAGGTTTATCTTAGTAAACACAATGTGTAACACGAAAGTATTACAGCCCTCGAACGGTGGAAACTTGAAAAAATATGAAGTCAAGCATGTGTTCACCTGAACGGACGATTCGAGAGTTTGTCTCAAAAGAGTGGATAGCTCCCTTTCATCGTCCTTCTTGCCTCCCCTCGAGTCCCGCCGTCCTCCCGGTGTCGCGAACGGTGCGTAGGAAAAATCACATTTCAACTGCCCCTCTTCGCTGAATGATGAGTCTCTTCCAGTTTGCGCGTGCGGTCCATAAACAGCACATATCACCTTACATGACCAAAAACGAGAGTGAGCCAATGGGCGGCGCGAAACAGAGTATCGGTCGGTACCGCAGCCGGTGCACCTTCAAAACTGTATACCAGATACCAGGTATAGACTATTTTACATTTGTCGCCGCAAGTAATTTGTCCGTGGCACACTTGATTAAAAAATCCTGCTGCGGTTTCCGAGCTCCCGCCTGGAACACGCCTGTCAACTCCTTTTTTAGGAGAACCTTCCCGGCCTTGTTTGCATTATTTGCTCTCTTCGCGTTCTTCGTGTTCCTTTTTTCCGTTTCTCTTCGTTTTCCCTTCCTTTCGTCGATATTTTGCGTCTTTCTCGATTACGCCGCTCAGCGTTGACTAGTTTTCGATTATTATTCAAGTTTCGAAACATTGTTTTTTTAATATTTTCGAGATTGCCCCACCACCCCCACGATTCTGGTTACTTTTCGTCGTTTTTTTTATTGTTCATAGCCGTTTCTTTCGATTATCTCGCTCGCTATCGACTGTTTTTCGGTTCTAAGGACATCTCTTATAATAAAGTATCCGAATCCGAAAATAAGATGGATTTTCGGTGTGCAGAACCATACGGGCAGAATCGAATCGACAACCGTGTACGCTTCACGCGGGGAGGGTTGTCTCCCCCCTCGATTCCGTCGACCTCGTGCATCAACAACGATATGTCGCAGACGGTGGCTGTCCTCGTTCTCCACGACAGTATGAGTAGTGTGCGTTTTGCGTTTGGCGAATGCTGCAATCGCGACCGCGAGGAGCGTGGCAAGGCTCTCGCAGTCGTCACCATCACCATCCGATCCCATCGGCTCGTGGCGGGGTCCAACGTGTATACCAGTGGTAGCGGGACACTGCAGCGGCACGATCACGCCTATGATACGTGTTGCTTGCTCAGCAGATAGATATGTATCTCTGGTGCATGTCTTGTGTCTTCTACTGCTGCTGTTTTCGGCTTGTTACCACGCTTGTTGCCTCCCATGACGTATGGAAACTCAAATCCGGATGCCTTTTTCGGATGCGATTTTATCCGCAACTGGACCTCCATTTCTGGGCGGGGGCCGGCCTGAAAATGATATTCAAAATCGGAAGCCTAAAAATCACCAGTTTCGGGTCTGTAAGATTTGCTAATCGGTTTCGCGATCCGAAAACGTTCATTTTTGAACTTAGAAACGGTGTTATAATGAGATGGCCTGATTCGAGATTCGACGTATCGCTTTCGATATTATTATTTTTTACCGAATTAGTTTTTCCCATGGGTGCTTTTCCCCATTTATTCTCCCCAAAAACAGAAATAAATTGCCGTTTTATTAATTTTGGAGCTCTAAATCTTGTTTACGTGGTACTGGGAGTCGCCGACCTATATCCTTAATGAGGACACACAACCCGTAATACGCGCGATCGGAGTATCACACACAGCTTGCAAAGATGAGTTTCGACAAAATATTCGATCTCACAGCTGTAGTGTATTTTAACTTTTATAATATATTTTGCGATATGTTTTCCCAAAACTTTTTTCGATGTTTAATATCGTAGGCGTTTAATTAAGTACACAACGTTCGTACGAATACGTACTACGTACACGTTTATCTTGCACGTATCGAATCATATGATACGTTCGTAGACTACGTACAAGTTTATTTCGCACCTGCTTCAGTTCGACTCACAGTAAAAACCCACCCGCCCACAGCTCTTAGAGCTATCAATACAGCATTTAGTATAGCACATTGTCGTCGGGCATCTACCACAAGGACAGAAAGCACGGCGCACTCAGTCCTCAAAGCATCAAAGCACACGTAGTAGCTGCTGGGCGACAACGCAAGTAGTCAGTTGGCGAGATCCATCATGTTTTGTGCCATCGAACATTTACAGCTCGCTTCTTTCCCCGATTTTTGTATGTGTCCCTTTTTCTAATGCATACCAGTACGAGGTACCAGGTACAGTACACGTTTATTTATGCGGGCATTTGCCTCTGCTCAAATAACACCACAAGCTCGCGCAGCTCCTGAGCTGGCATGTTTTGTCGTCGGCCATCTACTGCAAGCACAGCACAGCGCAATCGGCCCAGCACAACGGAGCAAATAACGTAGTACGCGCCGATCATGGCGCGACAATGCAAAAGCAGACAAGAGTTGTCGAAACCCATCATGTGACGCGTTCTACGACAGGGGTAGCGTTTTTTAGGCCAATTTTGTTTCTAAATGACGGTGCTCCTTAACCCCAAATCGTCGGAACTTCACTCTTTTTTCGCATTTTTTTTAATGGAATACCTACAAGCTAGGCCGGCCAAGACGCCGTGAATTCATGAATATAGCTGTGTCCCACTCAGTTTTCGGACAAAAAAGGGACCTGAAATTTTCACACGTGATTTAGAGCACACTCATCGAAACACTACTTGGAAATCGCACAAAAAGAAAAAAATAATTTCGTTGAGTTTTCGTCTGTTTTATGATCATGGGTTTCGTTTGGCCGCCCGTATGTGGGCAAGATTATATATTTTTTGTGCGATTTCCAAGTAGTATTTGTTTAAGCTTGCTCTAAATCACGTGTCAAACTTTCAGGTGCGAACTCCAAAAAAATTAGCGGGGCACAGCGATATTTTTTAATTTTCTCACTTTTATTCTAAAACACTTGACATATAGCGAGTTTTGGTAATATCTCTTCATGGGTGGCGAATTGGACAATAAAACTTATATCGATGTTATTCTAGAGTCTTCAGCATAGTGTCCACCAAATTTCACTTTGATCGGATTATTTTATTCTATACGTTTTTTATTTTTTTTTGGTTGAGCAAGTTGGTGCTTTTGAGTTTTCGCCGATATCTCGACGAGATCGAGTCGGAAAAAATAAAGCCTTGGAATTTTTCACATACTTTTTATTTTGCATGTGCAATATGGTGTCAGGGGTAGTAGCGCTTCCAATTTTCGAATCCTAATTCGCAAAAGCGGTGGCGGGAGAGCTTTCTGAATTATTGTCGGTTTCTTGGCCGCCCAAGCCTGTAGGCCATGGGATTGTTGATCGGGTTGTTATTTTCATTCTTCAAAATCTGTTTTTGGGTGGGGAATAGAGCTACTGAATTAGGAGCCTCGGAAAATTATGGGTGAATCTCTAACTTAGCATGAGCCATGTCGTCGAGCATCTTTTGCAGCTCGCTATGTTTTCAAAGCGATCGAATACATCGAATTCTGTCCGGTCAAAAAACGTGTACAACCACAAGCAGCAGCAGCAGCGAGCTGGTGATGCGCGAAGGACTTGCCTGTATTTCCAACTCGTTAGTATACAACACTAACACTCTTCTCTCCGCGTCTTTTCTCTTTCGCCCGGATGATGATGCCATTAATGCGTGAATGCGACGTCCGAGTTATTTCGCTGGAGCGTGGAGCTTGGCTTTTGCGAGTCGTAAGTTGCACCAAATCATGGACCTCTGTCCGCTGCACGTTTCGCTTTACTTGAGCCAGATTAGTGGGCGGATGCCGCCCGCGGAGCGAAGCGCCTTGTATACAAGGACAATAGGTACCCATCCTCATCATTGGCACTTACCATATACACATGATGGGAAGCCGTCCCGGCATTCCTTCAATGCCATGATTGATACTGGAGTGTGTGTCGTTTAGTGTTTGTTTGACGCACAGCGGGACCTGGCGGGCATATAAGAAGGGACCGCTACGTCATTCTGCGTCGGCCAGGTGTTGAGAGCCTTCATGGCTCGGGTTCTCACCTTGGTGTGATTGAATTCCACGTAAGCCGATCCTGTTGCATGAGCAACAATCCCCACATCCATGTACACCTGCCAAAACGGGAACGATCAGACATCAGACGACCACCCACCGTCCCGTTCGCGTTACTGATGTTCCTACAATAGAGTTTCTGAAGGATAGCTCACGGAGAACCCTTTCGAAAAAAAGAACTCTAGCTCAAACAATCTATTCTATTTGGGGTCCTTATCAGACGTACACGAGACAGCAACGAAACAAATTGTAACGCAAGGAGCAAGAACGGAGCAAGAACAGAGCAGCAAATGGTACCTGTGCCCCAAAACAAATACATGGCATGAGTTTGCTTATTTAATCGGTTCAAGTTTGAGCTTCATCTTTGAGCTTCATTTTCATCCAACACTTGAAAACACGAAGACAGATGATTCGAATTGAAGTTTTATTCCTTCTTCTGGTGTTCGTTTGTGTTCCTGTTACAAGTATTTATCCTTTTCTTGTAATAATGGTAGAGCGAGTCTCAGGCTCCAGAGATGATGTAAGAAACCTGCTAGAATACTGAACCAGCTGTAGGAGCTTCTACATGAGCTTCAGGTATAACACCCCAACTAATCAAAGTTAAACGTATCAAAGGGGAGCTATAAAAAAAAGCACAATGTTTGCATTTGTAGCTAAAATCATAAAAAATAAGTGTTGCTTTTACGTACAAGTTACGCTCAAAAAAATGTTCCAAAAATTGCGTGAGCTAAAGGGCAATTAAGTTATTGTAAAGAATACAAGGGCTTCGCTCGCGGGCGGCTGGGCGCCACCCGCTACGCTTGCGGAAGGAGGAATAGGCATTCAGTAGAAAGGCGGAAAAGAAGCACAAATGGCGCAACTGGCGACTTGAAAATGCCAAGAGGTCCATATATAGTACAACGGTACAGGATAGAGACGATTATGATTATGAGTTTGTTATTATCATCCATTCGCCCAATCCATGATGGGCAAGTCGGAGGACTTCCTTGGCATATCCTTCCACCTCTCAGGTAGCACCTATGTAGGTCCTGTAGACTTATTAATAGCTCTCTCTCTAAGTCGATCATCAACAATAAATTATCGCAGTGCATAAACACCAGGCACGCGCTTGTCAAGGATAGAGACGGGAAAACTACAACTTAAGATGTAAAGGAGCGCAGTGCCAAAAAAAACATGCTGGAAGCAGGAACTTGAACGCACACACCGCAAACATGTGAAGTACATTTGTATTCCTGAAAGACGAAGAGCACGCATTTAGGCATAGTTCTCAACAAACGATGCTGGTATAATAAACCACAACTTGACGTTCTATAAAGAACGTGCTGTCAACATTGCTTCCGAAGGAGCATGCAGGCTTGCTTGGACTCTTCCTCCTCAGCGGAGGTACCCAGCACCTTGCACCCTTGTTTTTTGTCGATGGTCTTGTGGATCTGTCCACAAACGTTGAAGCAGGGCGGGAGAACGTCGATATGTGTCAAGGAATTAGTGGGGTATTAGTCCGTTTGACCACTTGCACAGGTTAACCAATAGCTTACCCAAATTAAGCCTTATAACACTCTACCCCCCTTAAACGGCGGGATAGAAGGTCGGCCGTATATACGGGCGGACCTGTCATTCATCCAAGCCGTTTCATTTCCTGGGTAAACCGGGGAGAGTATTTTTCAAGTTCGCCATGGGAAAATCTGAAAAAGTTTATTATGGTGGATGTGGGGATCGAACCCACGACCCAAAAACCCATGGTCTGTCGACGACGCCATTTGTTTAGGTATTAGTGGGGTATTAGTCCGTTTGACCACTTGCACAGGTTAACCAATAGCTTACCCAAACTAAGCCTTATAACATAAGTATGTGTAAAAAAGTATTCGTACTTCTCTCCAGCAGACGTCGTAACCATCCAAATTATTGGAGCTCCTTTCGCTGTTAGTAATTGTTGTAGTATTGTTGTACTTGCTCTTGGTACTTGGAAAAAGAGCCGCACTTCATAGACTATATCCGCACGCCATCCCCTAGTCTTGAGCAAGAGACATGGATGTCTCGACTCGTGACACACAGGACGCAAGATAAGAGTAGAACGTACCTCGATGTCGAACGCCCTCTTGGCACCGTGGGAATGGAATGCGGGATGTATATCGAGCAAGTGGTCGCCTGCCTTCTTCAGGAGGTCACCGACCTCGATGTCGCCGGTGCACTTCGTGTTTATGTCCTCGCCGACTTGGCGGCCCTCGGCGGCTGCTTCGCAGGGCTTCTGCAAACGACAGCAACGGATGGGAATACCTTGCGTTCAGTGAATGTTCAAAATAGTAAGGCCACGTAGCTGTCGTCGATTTCCAAAGTTGGAAAGGAAGTCGTACAATTTAACACTGCTGTTGTAATGAAAGCGGTCGTTTATGGGCAAAGCCCTGCCTGGTACCACAACGTTGCTAACACCTATGAAACCACCACTGGGACAGGAACGAACGGGATTCACAGTCGCAACTGGTAAGCGTAAGCCCCGGTATACTGCTATATAAGGCCTACCGGCGGAATACCGACAACGAAGGGTAAGAGACAGTACCTGCTGTATATATTGTTCGGTACTACTCTATTACTGCTGCTATCAACACTATTACGACCGACGTGTACTGCGATTCCTGAAGAGGTTGCGCACCCTACTTGTACTCGTTAATACAAAGAGTTCATGTGGTTGTATGAAAAAATGAGTAACAGTAGTAGTACACCGCGTCACTACATGAACAACTCGCTAACCCCAATCACGGGACTGCTCTCCAGCATCACCAAGGTTAACTTCAGCTTCTGTTTACTGCTATATATCAACCTCCAGTGTGTACTGCGACTGGTGCTGAGGTATCATGCTGCTGTGTTATTCGTCACTGCATGGACCATTTTTACAACCCTGGCTGACCCCCGTGATGAGACTTGCCCGTTTTCATTGCGTCTTACATGTATAGATACCACGTAGTCGTAGTCGTACATCCAAAAACGTGTGTTTATATCACAGCACAAAGCGTCACTGCATGGACCACTTGTTCAACCACCGCTTACCCCGATGACGGGACTGCCCCGTACTCGTAGTCGTACATACATGAAGAAAGTGTGTTTCGGCTCTACGTATGAAAAAGAAATCGCATCACACAGCGTCACTGCATAGGTCTACTCGTAGACCTGAGTACTTGTACAATTCCCGCTTACACCGCGATGACGGGACTGCCCCGTACACGTATCATACTCGTACATGCAAAAGTGTGTTTGTACGCATGAAAAAGAAATCACAGCACAACAACAGAAATGTAACTCACGTTTCGTCAAGCTCTCAGCTCCTTCGTTAGGGACGCCGATCGAAGGTGAATCACAGGTGTCCGCGTCACACCAGTCACACACACGAGGGTTGTCGCCGCTTCCCCAGTGCTTGGTTATGAAAAGCTTGGCACGTGAAAGGCTCGTCACTCCTGCAGGTGTCGCAGACAGCGTACTGGGAACTCCTGTTTCTCCTATTTCGTGCGATGAGGAAGCCGTCACAACCCTTGCTCGGGCACGGCCAATCAGGATTGCCAGAAGAAGCTGAGTCCCGTTCTTGCCCGACCAGCTTCCACACGCCTGATCCTGAACCTCCACCACCCCCACTGTTGGCGGAGCCTCCTCCCGCACCAGCCTTGGTCCGCTTCGCAAATTTCAACTTCAAATTGTTATTGCCGATCCGGCAAATTTCAAATTCAAATTGTTTGCAGCCGTCAACGGCAGTTCCCTCTCAACAGCCAGCAATTGGCCAACTTCAAATAAAAGTACAAAAAAGAAGTTGCCGAAAAAGCAAAATAAAAATATCAGAGAGCAAGCAGTAAAGATCAGAGAATGAGAGCTAAAAAGTAAGCAAGAATGAGACTAGGGAAAGCAAGGAAGGCAAGGAACTTCGGGACGGTTCTTTTCCCCAGCAACTAATTTTCTTTTCGGCAATTACGGGCTGAGAAGGGCTGAGAGGGGAGAGGATATGCCGAGCGAGACGTCCGAGGGGGGCGAGGTCTAGGTATATAGTTTTATATTGAGTTCAAGTCATGACAAGTTATCAGCGGCCCGGCCTAGTCAGCACGGAACCGCAAAACATGCACCTGACTTCTACAACGCAACAAATTGTACGGCAAGAAAAGTAAGAACAGTAGTGTACTTGGTATGTTACGCGAGACCTAAAAGAAATAAATAGGTTTGTATCAGCGGGGGGACAATGTATTGCAAAATCTGGGTTTCCTACCAGAGACCGGGACCAATGTCGCCAGAAACATTTCACAGGTAATAAGAACATGCGGCAATGCTCTTACTCGTACAAGTAGGTGAGTTCGGAACCCGGTGCGGTTGCTGGCCCCGACGTTGGTTGGGTGGTATCATCTGCGTTGCTTGCAAGATGCTGGTTGTATGTTTACCTTTGCTTTGATTATTGTCGTGCCGTCCTGTTTCTCTATTTCTTTCCAAATGTATGTTTCCAATTTTTTTCTTTATTGGTACGTACTAATTGATTATATTTTGTCGCAAATAGTCTGGCGTACTGGCTTGCATATTCTTGCCGTCGTGTTCATTGCGGTTGGCATTGCATGATCCAATCACCTTGCTGTATTTGCAATATGTATCTCGGTCTCGTAGTTTGTGACCACAGAGCTCGTCTCTAGGCAGCTCTCTAGGAGGCATCGGCACGGACACTGGCTGTGCTGGATGTAGATGAGTGGAAATAACAGTTTTAATGTGAACAACACACAACTACCTAGCGAAAACATATATTATAAGAGATGTCATACGATCGTAACGCTCGGTTGACAATCTTTTTTATATAAAGCGAACCGTATACATACAATGTTTCTGCGCTGATGCGCAACGCTAAGTTAACGCAATTCCAAGAACATCGGACAATGGAAGGGTTGGCCGATGCGAATTTGTTGTTGGTCGCGATGTTGGCCATAAATTAATACCTGATACTTACGCATGTAAGTATGTACCTGGTACGTAACAGGGCTGACGGCTGACTGACGGCGGAAAGCAAAACTAAACGAAATGCGATGTCAATACTTATTATACCTCAGCATTACTAATGTATGTTCCATCCGACCTAAAGTATCGGCCAGCCCATAGAAAGTACCACGGTAGACTTCAAGAAAGTTAGCCTCGAAGTCAACACAAACATGAAAGTATAAAGTTAGACTTGAAGTTAACAAAAAATGAAAGTAGAAAGTTGGCCTTGAAGTTAACAATAATATGAAAGTATGGAGCCAAGGTGAGGTGCCGGCATGTAACAGCCGGAATTACCGGTTCTACTATGTACGCGCAAACCAAAACTTTCGAGATACTCACGTAGAAACGCGAATACATGAACAATGAAACGATCCCGAGTGAACGAATGATTGTAACAGCAGTTCATGCGCGTAATGTGGGAGGACCCAAGTATGAATACAGCGTTTCTAGGATTCCAACGAAAGAATGCTGCATTTAAAATGCAAAGAGCAGCAAGAGAACAAAAACATGGGACTCGGGGGGCAGCGATCTTCATTCGTATTACATGTATGTATGTATGATATAAAACGTCGGTCGATGGAGGGCTGACGACGTCCAAGAAGATGATGAGTCTGATCGGCGACCGCTTCGCGGATCATCGCCGTCCGTGGTGCCATCACTTCCAGCCTCTTCCACGCCTACTTCAAGCAGCAGACTTGAAGGAACTTTCCGAGCGTTTAGTGTGCGGACGTTATACTCTCGTGATAGCTTCATGTGTTCGGTGGTCCACACAATGCAGCTCTTTTGTAACAGTAAGACGCTAGGGTATATAGTACGGCGATGTTGCGACGTTCTTCTGGTTTGACAATAGCTAGTTGTCAGCTTGGTTTTGGGTGAACTTGCGTTTATAGTGGATTTGATAGCGCTGTGAGTCGGCAGCATTTCGCGACAAATGACTAGCTGACTTTAATCGGTAAGTCGTCTGGCGAAGCCAGCCAACTTGCCAATTAAAGTCCGACGAGCGAAGCGAGCCAACCCCCCCCCCCCGCGGCCGAGGGGGCCCCGTTGGAGGCGCCCCCGGAGGGCCTGCCGGAGGCGCCTCCGGAGGATCCCGCTGAAGGCGCCGCCGCAACAAAACGTTATCTGGCTTCATGTTGACACTAAAAAAGCGCAACGAATAGCACCTACTGTACATCCCCATAAGTTTCAACATAAAAAAAATGGCTTCAGCTTACACGCGAGAAAAGCACAAAAACGAGAAGCACATAAAAAGTGACAGGTACTTCTGCCCCAGACTAAAGGACCGTGACAGCAATTGTTTCAGACGCAATATTACCTGACGGGGATACGAGCGAGACAGTGAACTCATCAAGGAGCTATCATAGCGGTGCCTGAATTATTCCCAGAAGTAGAGGTTTTAGATCCCTCTGTGGGATTATTGGTGTATTATGTCTCTCCCAATCTTGCGCGAAACCCGCGCGTCGATGACGACGGCAAGCTGTAAACCATCTATCGCATAAAAAAATACCTGGCATCATAAAACAGACAAAGCGTTTTCGAAAAACAACAAGCGATATTACATAACATTACGCGAGTAAGCTGCTCGATGGACTCACAGCTGCAAAACGACGCAGACTCAGACGACTCGTCGGAAGAACGCCAGCTCTACATGTTTTTCCGCCATGTGTGCGTGTGTGCGTGGATCTCCCGCCCCACGCGGCAGTGTCACAAGGCATGTAAGGCTTGAGTCCTATGTGCCAGCTTCATTGGTAAACAATTCGACTTCACGCATGAACTAGCATACGAGCACAATGCCATAATCAGGGCTGAGCTAGCATAATATTCAGTGTAGGAGCATGATGCGGTAGCATAACAACCGTCATTTTGATGCCACATGTCCCCTGCGGAAAATGCCTCCGAAAAAAAAACTTTGCTTAATGAACGAGTAAAAAACAAACAAAGCGCAAGCTCTGCCTTGTTGACAGTGACGGCTTGCACCACACCACATCATACCGCAAAAAATACAATTGTACGTCGATACCACACGATTGATGTCTGACGAAGACATTTCGAATATTTCGGCGTGGTGGGGGACACAACGGGGAGTAACATGCCCTTTTGGTGGTACCATGAAAGCACAAGGGAGCATACTTGCGGTATAATTCACCTTTTAGCTACCAAAATGTGAAAAAAAAAACGGGCATAAAAGATGTATAATAGCATAATCGGCGAAAATAGAAGCATAAAGGACTAAAGCGTACATTTTTGTGAGTATCCGCAGCCCGCAGCAATTCATGATACACAGCTGTATCCAGCATCGAAAAAACTTCCAAAAATCAAGCAAATAAGCCGGATAGTCGGCACCGCCGTTTCACGACTGACTACAAGCTGGGCCGGCCAAGACGCTCAAAACAAACCAATATCGCTGTGCCCCGCTCAGTTTTTCGAGTTCGGACCTGAAATTTTGACGCGCAATTTAGAACAGGCTCGCCGAGACATTACTTGGCGAGCTCAAAAAACAAAATGAAAATCCGTTGACTTTTCGTCCATTTCATGACCATGGAAAACTTTTAGCAGGCCGTATGTCGGCAGTTTTTTTTTTTTTTTTTGAGCTCGCCAAGTACTGTTTTGGTGAGCTTGGTCACAATTACGTGTCAAAGTTTCAGGTCCTAACTTCAAAAATTGAGAGGTGCATGGCCAAGTTTCCACCGGAGTGCCTCTGCATACAAATTTACATATAATTCAGGGATTCCTCCATATCTTTCGAACGGAAATGACCCATGAAATGAAAAGCATATCTCCCTACTCCTTGTCCCAAGATGTACATGCCCAGAAAAATTAAGCCAAATCCATCCACTTCGTATTCCGAGCAATTTTAGAAAAAGCAACACAAACAAATCATGCAAAAAAAAGCTCAAACTAGGAAACGTGAGTGGCAAACACTTTTTTCGGCGCCAACTTCGCAGATTCTCAAGCTGGAGGGCTTACAATGACCACCGCATCTAGTTGATTACAAGGATATGCTCAGTTTGCAGTGGGTCAAAGAGATATGCCCGACTGACGGATTATGGGTTTCTTGGCCGGCCCAGCTTGTATTGGTCCGACTAACAACTACAATAGTCAGCGACTTAAGTCGTGCCAACTCACAGCCCTCGCAATTGTGACACTGCCGTTTTGTACATTTTCGACACATTCCCAGGCTGATCAAAAGGCTTTGCTGTTTTACGTGGATTTCAGCATAGTTTAATTTGTGGATGCTGCTGGTTTAAGTGGCGTAGCTTCTTCGGATGTTGGGTGTGGGCGCTGCCAGCAAGGGTCTGCCATCGTTAAGTTTTCCCCCATGCTCCGGTGGAGTTTACACATTATACGATGTTCAGGTCGGTGCTCTATAGTAACTAGTACTGCAGGAGGCGATATTTCAGTTTGGTACTACAAGCAAGCAGCTAACTGCTTTTTCAGTGTCTGGAGTCTTGGGGGGAGGGCGTTCGTACAAAGTCAAACGAGAAACAAGCGATTGTATTCACCAGCGGTTGTTCCTTTTGGTCCCATGAAGTGCATCGTCGCGAGACGCGTACAGTTAGTATCATGTCCTGTTCTATTTTTAGTCTCATGTTTTCGCCACATGGGCATCACTGTGGTATAATGTTAACCGCTTTATCAGGAACAAGACGTTACACTACTGGCGATTGGAACGCAATCTATCACACATTTCCGTAGTTTTATCTCGCCCGCCCACCCCTTCCTTTCGAAGGTTAAGGGAAGGAGCGAATTCGATGGTAAGCTTGTTTTACTTGTAACTACAATGCTGTCAGTAATTTGAAGGGTAGTGGACCACTTTGGGAACTCGGTCCTCCGAGACCGTACAGTAGTAGGCCACAGTCGAGGGGGCCGAGGGGGGGAGTATTGCACGGAGTAATAACGCTACTATTGCATGGAGCAATACCAGGACCGTTGCATGGAACAATAATATATATACAAGGGCTCCGCATGGGCGCCGGCGATTTCGGGTAGGGCAGGGCAGCACTTCGACAACTTGAGGTGTAGCTGTCCGATTTGGCATGCATTGAACTTTAAAGTAATGCCAAGAGTTTCATACGAACATGGGATTATGAAAGTCATGCTTTGACAAAAGAAAAAACTTAATATTATACAACAAAGAAGGCAAGGATAGGCGAAACAAACTATGTTAAATGCGCCGTCAAGTAAAAGTTGGCGCCTATCAAAACAAAAATACCGAAAAGAGTATTGTTGAGAACCTGCGTCGCCTCTAGGCGAAACAAAAGAGGCCTTGGCATTAATGAAGAGACTGCCCTGCTGTCCCCGTGGCAATGAAGGTTCGAAGTCGACAGGATGCAAAGTCGGTTTGCATCAAACGTCGACATGGGGACATGTCAGCCGGCGAGGTTTTGGAAGAAGATTGCTTGTTTGTTACGTGAAGGCTGTCGCATTGATTGGTCTGCGTGGTCGCGGGCGAGGAGGAAAACGTAGAAGAGGAGGGCGATCTCTCGTAGAGGCGGCGTTGTCTAAGATTGGTGCGGCGGTGGCTTTGCTCGTACGGGAGGTTGGCGTAGCGCTTCTTCTCTGTTTTTTCTCGGGAAGGCGGGATATGTGTGTCTGCTGTCTTTTCTTCGTGGGTGCTTTCACGTTGTCGAAATCGGACGCGTCCCCTCAATACATAATATCCGGAGTGTCTCTACCATGACGACTGCTGATAGTGCCGTGCGTATTTCCGAGAGACTGACATATTATTTACTGGTAGTAATAATAATATACCTTTGCAACGTTTTTTTTTCTTCATCCCATTTATTATCCCCGCACCACTCTCGCTCTCCCTCCCAGTAGTAACTCAGATCCGGGGTAACATAGCGGGCCCTCCTCCTCCCTCCCCACTTCGGCACGTGCTTTCATTTTTACCGCGAGGAGAATCCAGCATTTTCTTCCCTCGTCGACTCGCGTCGAATTGTACCTACCCACGCTGCTAGGCGCTCTCAGCAGTTGATCCCATTTTTTTTTCTTTGCATTTTTGCAAATAAAGTCAAATGCCATCGTGGTGGGTGTCGAACTCGAGGACAACCAAACGTTAGTAGTATTCGAGGGTAAAACCACTAAACCACCGGGGCGGCCGGCTGACAATTGATCAAAACAAAACAGGATCTTTGCATAGAGATTACATTCCCTCCCCCATTTTGTATGATATTACGATGGTTGACGCGATATGTATGGAATAAAGCGCCAAATACCTAAATATCAGCGTACGCGGAGTCTTAGATATCATGAATAACGAACGACCGCGACGGCAGAGCACGGCAAAGCATAGCGCTTCGCTCTGCTGAGCTAGCGCTGCGCTGCGCTGCTGAGCTGAGCCGCAGGGCATCGCATGGCACTGCACGGCGCTTCGTTGCTGTAAGCTATAGCGCTGCGATGGGGTACTGGGCGGTGTCGAGCTGATGAGCCAAGCCCAGATCTCAGCCGATGAAGCTTCGTCAAGTACAAAACAAATGGTGCGAATCAAAGAAAAGCTAAAGCTGTACCGTTCCGCAACTAATGCACAGGCGGCAAATTAGCGGCAAATAGTAGGAAGTTCAACTTACTAGACAAAAAAGAAGAAAAAATCGCGAAAAAGTTCAAAATCGTGTTGGCAGAAAAACCAAATTTGCAGGAAGCAGCTGGAAGGTCAAGAAACAGGCAGTATTTCAGCTGTTGTTGTTGTCGTTCTCACATTAACTCGCATAATCAAGTCCGTGGTCACAGGACAGGCTCCAGTCACTCTAGAGCTGAGGAATACCTTAGGGGAAAAACACAAACCAAAGGTGGTACACGCATAAATCACAGCTGACGCATTTCATGCCTCCACCAGAAACATATAAAAGTGAAATCGGGAGTCAGTCTACGATGTGCCAGGTCCATACCGGTGCATACGTCTCATTACTCGCGCCTGGAAAAACCGACTATTATACCGCTTGCCAACCAAGAAAGACTACCACGTGTATATTATACGTGGTATACTACCACGTGTATATTACACGTGGTATTTATCACTACGCATACGCACAACAGACGCAAGTCAATTGGAAAAAAGAAACAAACAAAGAAGAGAAAGGAAAGGAAAGGGTGCATGGGGCCAAGAAAAAGCAAAGGTGAATACATTTTGGGGGGTCTACTGGCGAGTCTGCCACCAGAACGGGATGCCACGTGGTTTTTCGACGATCTACACCAGTACTACGAACGGCTTCCGATACACCCACGGAAGCACGGACTACCGGCAAATTACTCGATCGACAGCTGGCCGTGGTTGTCACGTGTCTCTGTGTTGGGGGCCCCTGTGCGCCGCCTCTTGTTGGCTCTTGTTTGGGTAAAACATGCGGTGTGCTCGATGGTCTCACGGCAGCAGCACACCAGAATCAGAACGTCCGCTCGTACGACGTATCATTCTTACAGGAAATGTAATATTTTTTCTCCATCAATATGAACATAAAACGGTTGTTATATATTGGACAGAGTGATGCGTGTACGACTAAACTTGCCAACGGCACTCGTACTGCACTTTGAGCTATCTGCTGTGGTTCTGGTTGCTACTAGTTGCTGCAGTATGTGCTAAAAGTTTCGCCCTTCGGCTACTGCTGCTGCACCTGATGTTGTGTGTTTGCCAATGTTGTCAGTTGGAGTTCATGCTCGTCGTATATACTGCTGTTCTCACCCAGTACGTACGGGTTTCCTCGTATCTCGACGGCACGACGACGAGCTCAAAACAGAAGGGAGGTGACATGAAATGGCATGGATAATGGCCACATAGAAGCGAGCACAGCGGGATAGTTCGCTGCGAATCAACCGCACTCGTTCATGCCTACAGCAGAGGCTGCCTGGAGTGTCAGCGGCCGTGCTAAAGCCAGGGCCAAAGGCCGAAGAGACGGCTCTTCTACCTGCTTGGTTTTGCCTCGAGATTCTGTTATATATTGGACAGAGTGATGCGTGTACGACTAAACTTGCCAACTGCACTCGTACTGCACGTTGAGCTATCTGCTGTGGTTCTGGTTGCTACTCGTTGCTGCAGTATGTGCTAAAAGTTTCGCCCTTCGGCTACTGCTGCTGCACCTGATGTTGTGTGTTTGCCAATGTCTTCAGTTGGCGTTCATGCTCGTCGTACATACTGCTGTTCTCACCCAGTACGTACGGGTTTCCTCGTACCTCGACGGCACGGCGACGAGCTCAAAACAGAAGGGAGGTGACATGAAATGGCGCGGATAATGGCCACATAGAAGCGAGCACAGCGGGATAGTTCGCTGCGAATCAACCGCACTCGTTCATGCCTACAGCAGAGGCTGCCTGGAGTGTCAGCGGCCGTGCTAAAGCCAGGGCCAAAGGCCGAAGAGACGGCTCTACCTGCTTGGTTTTGTCTCGAGATTCTGTTACGTGAAAATATCATGATTTGGGAGTTACTTTGTCACGAAACGTCTTGCCGTCGGTAATTTGTGTCGCGAAGTTGTTGGATATCGTCGGTAACTTGTGTCATGTGGACAGTGGAGCACCAGAGAGTGTGTAGTGTTGTTGGTAAGACACGGCAGTTGATCTTCTTGTTGGTGATTGACTGTTGAGGATCTGATGTGGTGTGTGGACGTTATCTAGATCTGGAGACAACTACTGTAGTAGGGGTTTCCACTTATCCTCTTCTGGATTCTGATATAGGGATTCGGGGATGAAGTTAAGATCGCTTGTTTTCTTGTGTTCGGAGCTAATACAACAACTTATCTCTCCTTTCCTAGTGCCTGAATGGTGCTGACCAGCCCCCCTCAGGCCAAGGGGGGACACTTTCTGGTCAGTAGACCTTGCCTAGCTTAGGCGTGTCTACAATTATCGATAATTCAAGTTGAACACACCGACGTTAGTCAGGGATTTTTTCTGGTACGATTGCGACAGCGGCAAGCAGGTGTGGATTGGGCCGGGTTTCGGCAGGAAGCCCTCTGACCCGATGAGGGCGGTGTCCATATGCTGCCTCAGGAACCCGAACGAGGTCTGCTGTGGTCGTACGAGGGGCCGCTAGAGGCGATGTCCCAGCATCGCACCCAGCGTGGAGGGGCTGTAGCAGCAGGCTCCACATCTGATGAGGGCGAGGTTCGAATCGGGTTGATTGACTTGGTTCTGTGAACTCTCGTAGTATAGGAACGATTTGGTCCGCTGAAGGTTCAACTCGGGCAGCAAAGACACACCCGCCGATCACGAGGGCTCAAGGCTTTCGGGGGGCATGCTGGCGAGATGAACACACCGAACTGCGGTAACTCAGGGGTGCCGACTGAGGGCTGTCGCGTCGCGCGTCCCGAAGGAGAAGGCGCGGCATCACATGCGAAGTGTCTGGGCTTCTAGATCGTCGCGAGGATATCCACTTCGGAAGGCGGGGTGAGGAGTGAGGAAATCACACGTGCATACAGCCGTTCGAGAAGGCGGTTGTGCTTTGTATTTCAGAATAGGAGGATCTGGAGTGCCGCTGAAAGGGGGTGTTTGATAACTCGAATGCTTCCAGGCGCTGGGAGCATGGCTCTTGTTTTTTTGCGAAGGCTATGTGCTGACTTGGCTTCCAACATGGAGCCCGCGCACGTGTTGCTTTCAAGGTGTGAGTTGAGTAGTTTTTGAAGATACGGCAGTGCTACTGTAGTTGTCGCGTGCTTTGTCGTGTCGTATATTTGAGCTATTAATAGGGGCAAGTGTGCTTCGTGCTTTGCTTGTTAAATTCATACCCCGTCTTGGTTTGTTTGTGTCATGCTGATTTCCTATACAGCAGTATGCGCATAATGCAACGCGTGCTTTGCGACTGATGTCAATCTGGTTTGAGTGCTTGTGCGTAGCAGAATATTTTTGTCGCGAAAATTAATGCATTATGCTGCGAGTACATGCTGCATGCCTCTGTACAGAGCGAGAGTCTCGTCGTAGCTGCTGAAGGTTTATTGAAAAGGGGGGTTATTGAATGCGTGGTGCATGCCGATGGCCTCTGCACGAGAACAAATATGTCCACGTATTGCCGCAAAGAACCTGGTGCTTGCTTTCCCCGCTGCAAAAGGACGAGTCAGCCTGAAGGAGCTCGTGTTCCAAATCGTATGAAACCGTGTTTTGCGTTCGAAGATTTATACACACACATGTGCGTTATTAGCATATCGTTTTCACAGGTTTGAAGCGAGCGCGTGGGGTTTCGTGGCGCGTCCGCAAAACGAATGCTAAACCTATATTGCCGTGCGCGCGTTGTATTGAGCGTTTTTCCACACACATTGAGTGCAGAGTGAAGTATGCACGGAGTGTGTTCTGCACCGTGCAGGAAACGAAACGAACAGTTGATTGTGTTTGACGGATTAGCGTGTTTCTTAGGCAGACTTGTGTTGTTTCTGATGAACAGACAGGAGCAGTATGAGAGTCTATCGCTATGTACATTCCGATGTATTCTTAGTGAAAAATCAAGGAACCTTTCCAGTTGAAGAAACTGCTTAGGGGCCAACCGTTTAGCAACAGAACCCGATGTTCAAGTTTGCTATACAGTAGTGGTACATATGTGCTTGTTGTGTGTACGAGTAGTAGATATTTGTGTCTTCCGTATTTTCTTGTATTGGTCACTTTGGTAAGGTAATTGGTGCCATCTGTTTTTGGGCGCATGAGACGATTGTCTCGTTCTATCGTAGTACAATGAGTGTGCTCATGTATCGCTGCTGTTTTTTGTCTCCAAACAAGCGAGGCTTGCTTGCTGAATGCGGAATGCATGTTCGTGTGATGAGGTTGAATGCGTATATGGACAAACCTGAAGCATCAATGTGGCATTACGCCGTAATTTTCTGCGGTTTCCGCATGACTTTGAGCGAAAACCGTCCTGGAATGTTCTTACGGTGTTATTTTGCTGAGTGCATGAGTTGTGGTATAGTCTAATTGTGGATGAAAGCAGATGATACTATTAATATTCGTCTAGTCGTGAAAGGGTTTTCACGATGTTTATCTTTTGGTCGGCGGATGTTTATTTGGGTCTCCGTTTGGCTTGCCACTTAGTCTATACAAGTATGTTTTGTGAAGTTTGCGTGTGAAAACATACGAATTAATACCTGGTAGCGTTTATTGGTGATATTGTTATGTTTTGAGGCATGATTTGTGCCTGGTGATCGTGTGTGCATGTTTTTGTGAAGTATTGCAATGTTTCATGGCTCGTAATCATTGGGTATGGTATCTAGATGTATGTGGTCGTTTATCATTCAAAAACGACATGTATGTTTTCTCTGATGTTTTTGTGTAGCTGGTGCTCACTTTTGATCAAAGCTTGTTCATGAACTACTTTGAGCAGGAACGCGCTTTTGGGGGCATTGTGGACAGTGGAGCACCAGAGAGTGTGTAGTGTTGTTGGTAAGACACGACAGTTGATCTTCTTGTTGGTGATTGACTGTTGAGGATCTGATGTGGTGTGCGGACGTTATCTAGATCTGGAGACAACTACTGTAGTAGGGGTTTCTACTCATCCTCTTTTGGATTCTGATATAGGGATTCGGGGATGAAGTTAAGATCGCTTGTTTTCTTGTGTTCGGAGCTAATACAACAACTTATCTCTCCTTTCCTAGTACCTGAATGGTGCTGACCAGCCCCCCTCAGGCCAAGGGGGAACACTTTCTGGTCAGTAGACCTTGCCTAGCTTAGGCGTGTCTACAGTCACGTTTTAGGTGAACCCACACTAGAAAAATGAATTTCCAGCTGGCGAAACGAGCAGAAACAAAAGCAATAAAAAGGCCGGGCAAGAAACCAAACGAACTAGTAAAAAAGTACAGCAAAGAAACTAACGCTCGAGAGTATGCCACCGCAAAATTCCAAACACTATCAAGTACCGTTTGGAAATGATGCCAATTTTGTAAATCATCCAGGCGTTGCAGATATAGTCTAAAGATACATGCGAAATCTCCAAAACTCCTCCTCGACATGCGGTATTTTGCAACTTCTCGCTTGTCTCGCTCGGCATCTGTCCGCGTTCACGTCGATGTGCGGAACGGACACGGAAGGGCGAGGGGCGTTGGAGCCGCCCCCCGAAGGCGGCGCTCGAACCAAGCTATATTCGACCGAGAATTCCAGTTCCGCGAATCGCATACTTCGGCCGAGACAAAAAACTCCTGACCAAATACCTGACATCAAAGAAGGATTTTATATATATTTACAAGGGCTCCGCATGGGCGCCGGCATTCGCCGGCGCCCATGCTCCGGGTAGGGCAGGGCAGCACTTCGACCACTTAAGATGTAGCTGTCCGATTTGGCATGCATTGAACTTCAAAGTAATGCCAAGAGTTTCATACGAACATGGGATTCTGAAAGTCATGCTTTGACAAAAGAAAAAACTTAATATTATACAACAAAGAAGGCAAGGATAGGCGAAACAAACTATGTTAAATGCGCCGTCAAGTAAAAGTTGGCGCCTATCAAAACAAAAATACCGAAAAGAGTATTGTTGAGAACCTGCGTCGCCTCTAGGCGAAACAAAAGAGGCCTTGGCATTAATGAAGAGACTGCCCTGCTGTTCCCGTGGCAGTGGAGGTTCGAAGTCGACAGGATGCAAAGTCGGTTTGCATCAAACGTCGACATGAGGACATGTTAGCCGGCGAGGTTTTGGAAGAAGATTGCTTGTTTGTTACGTGAAGGCTGTCGCATTGATTGGTCTGCGTGGTCGCGGGCGAGGAGGAAAACGTAGAAGAGGAGGGCGATCTCTCGTAGAGGCGGCGTTGTCTAAGATTGGTGCGGCGGTGGCTTTGCTCGTACGGGAGGTTGGCGTAGCGCTTCTTCTCTGTTTTTTCTCGGGAAGGCGGGATATGTGTGTCTGCTGTCTTTTCTTCGTGGGTGCTTTCACGTTGTCGAAATTGGACGCGTCCCCTCAATGCATAATATCCGGAGTGTCTCTACCATGACGACTGCTGATAGTGCCGTGCGTATTTCCGAGAGACTGACATATTATTTACTGGTAGTAATAATAATATACCTTTGCAACATTTTTTTTCTTCATCCCATTTATTATCCCCGCACCACTCTCGCGCTCCCTCCCAGTAGTAACTCAGATCCGGGGTCAATAGCGGGCCCTCCTCCTCCCTCCCCACTTCGGCACGTGCTTTCATTTTTACCGCGAGGAGAATCCAGCATTTTCTTCCCTCGTCGACTCGCGTCGAATTGTACCTACCCACGCTGCTAGGCGCTCTCAGCAGTTGATTGATGCCTGTTTTTTTTTCTTTGCATTTTTGCAAATAAAGTCAAATCTCATCGTGGTGGGTGTCGAACTCAAGGACAACCAAACGTTAGTAGTATTCGAGGGTAAAACCACTATTATTAATAGACCACCGGGGCGGCCGGCTGACAAATGATTAAAAAAAAACAGGATCTTTGCATAGAGATTACATTCCCTCCCCCATATTGTATGATATTACGATGGTTGACGCGATATGTATAGAATAAAGCGCCAAATACCTAAATATCAGCGTACGCGGAGTCTTAGATATCATGAATAACGAACGACCGCGACGGCAGAGCACGGCAAAGCATAGCGCGTCGCTCTGCTGAGCTAGCGGTGCGCTGCGCTGCTGAGCTGAGCCGCAGGGCATCGCAGGGCACTGCACGGCGCTTCGTTGCTGTAAGCTATAGCGCTGCGATGGGGTGCTGGGCGGTGTCGAGCTGATGAGCCAAGCCCAGATCTCAGCCGCTGAAGCTTCGTCAAGTACGAAACAAATGGTGCGAATCAAAGAAAAGCTAAAGCTGGACCGTTCCGCAACTAATGCACAGCTGTCAGGCGGCAATTAGCGGCAGTAGGAAGTTCAACTTACTAGACAAAAAGGAAGAAAAAATCGCGAAAAAGTTCAAAATCGTGTTGGCAGAAAAACCAAGTTTGCAGGAAGCAGCTGAAAGGTCAAGAAACAGGCAATATTTCAGTTGTTGTTGTTGTTGTTGTTGTTGTCGTTCTCACATTAACTCGCATAATCAAGTCCGTGGTCACAGGACAGGCTCCAGTCACTCTGGAGCTGAGGAATACCCTAGGGAAAAACACAAACCAAAGGTGGTACACGCATAAATCACAGCTGACGCAATTTATGCCTCCACCAGAAACATATAAAAGTGAAATCGGGAGTCAGTCTACGATGTGCCAGGTCCATACCGGTGCATACGTCTCATTACTCGCGCCTGGGAAAACCGACTATACCGCTTGCCACCCAAGAAAGACTACCACGTGTATATTACACGTGGTATTTATCACTACGCATACGCACAACAGACGCAAGTCAATTGGAAAAAAGAAACAAACAAAGAAGAGAAAGGAAAGGAAATAAATGGGTGCATGGGGCCAAGAAAAAGAAAAGGTAAATAAATTTTGGGGGGTCTAGTAGACGTATTTAAGCCTGACGATATGCCTATATTTTTGGCTCTAAACCAAATTAAGCCCTATCGTGTTTTAAATGTCTAAAAAATAGGTCTATTTTATCGACCTAACGACCACGGCAGACCACGGTGAGATGTGGATTTTCCCAAAATATGCACTTGGGCACATTTTGGCCCAAGTGCATATTTGAAGCAATTTTCCGAGTATTTTCCAGCAAACAACAGCATTTCAGACGACAAAAGCTCGAGGAAACATCAGACACTCTGCAGCAGCAGCACAGCACAACACCCACGCAGTAATTGCAACGCTCAACCTAGCAAGCCGCTTGGTTTATCCCCAACCCGGGTTAATCAACCTGCGTGTACAACACCATCAGAAACGTTGGCGGTGGTTAGAGGCGACCCACTCTCGTGGAGCGGCATGCCTCTACGTACTATTACTTGGAAAGGAGTCCTTGTTCATTCACGAGGATCGAGCGCACACACAACACACCACAAAACAAAACAACACAGCACAACACACAGACAACCAGCACCCCAACAGCCAACCCAACTACCGCACAACTAGCCGGTGGAAAACGCCCGCGAGACTCCTCCTACCCTGGCGTTCTCTGCGGTCAGAGAACTGGGACTCTGACATAGTTCGTCGCGCGCTCGTGCTCCTGCTCTCTCGTCCTGAGAGGCTGTAATTTTTCGATGACACATTTTTTTTGCTTGGTTTTTGTGCCCGACGTAGCGCATGGCCGGAGCTGCTGCTGCAGTTTACAACCCTGTTGCCTCTTTCCCGCGGATGCCTACATTTCGAGGGTGGAAATTGAACCGGGTTGAGGGCCAGTCCTGCTGTGCTGCTGTACTGACTGCCACACTGAGGCACACCGAAGGCGGCAGACGCCTGCGAGGTATCCTACATATGAAGCGAGTATGGAGTACGAAGCACTCAATGTTTTTGCCAGGTACCAGTTATTTGTTTTGGCCGTTTGTTCAAGCTCGCACAGCATGGGCAGGGGAGGGTCTTTCTCGAAGTTTTCACCCACTCATGTGCTGACTCATGACATAAATCCTCGTCTTGCCATCTGCGTCTGGAGTAGTGCAGAAATATCATAGTCTATTCTCAAGTAGTTTGGTCTTTCCTCGGCTTTTCTTTTTATGCGTACTGAAAGAGACCACTATTTCGAGTTTTAGACATGTGGTGTTTTTTTTATGCGTTAGGTCGAAATATCGAATGGCCTAGCTCTTCCAGTTGGAAGTACTTAAGACCTAACCTCGAGGCTTAAATACGTCTACTGGCGAGTCTTGCCACCAGCACGATGCCACGTGGTTTTTCGACGATCTACACCAGTACTACGAACGACTTCCGATACACCCACCGAAGCACGGACCACCGGACAATTACGCGACCGACAGCTGGCCGTGGTTGTCACGTGTCTCTGTGTTGGGGGCCCCTGTGCGCTGCCTCTTGTTGGCTCTTGTTTGGGTAAAACATGCGGTGTGCTCGATGGTCTCACGGCACCATAATCAGAACGTCCGCTCGTACGACGTATCATTCTTACAGGAAATAAATGTAATACGACCTGGTATTTTTTTCTCCATCAATATGAACATAAAACGGTTGTTACATATTGGACAGAGTGATGCGTGTACGACTAAACTTGCCAACGGCACTCGTACTGCACTTTGAGCTATCTGCTGTGGTTCTGGTTGCTACTAGTTGCTGCTGTATGTGCTAAAAGTTTCGCCCTTCGGCTACTGCTGCTGCACCTGATGTTGTGTGTTTGCCAAATGTTGTCAGTTGGCGTTCATGCTTGTCGTACATACTGCTGTTCTCACCCAGTACGTACGGGTTTCCTCGTACCTCGACGGCACGACGACGAGCTCAAAACAGAAGGGAGGTGACATGAAATGGCATGGATAATGGCCACATAGAGGCGAGCTCAGCGGAATAGTTCGCTGCGAATCAACCGCACTCGTTCATGCCTACAGCAGAGGCTGCCTGGAGTGTCAGCGGCCGTGCTAAAGCCAAGGCCAAAGGCCGAAGAGACGGCTCTTCTACCTGCTTGAGATGCTGTTATATATAGACTATTGGACAGAGTGATGCGTGTACGACTAAACTTGCCAACTGCACTCGTACTGCAGTTTAAGCTATCTGCTGTGGTTCTTTTTTTTTTTTTTTTTTTTTTTTAGCACACTTTCACTTTCCAGCTTCTGGACAAGCCGTGGTCACAGGTGTCAACCCTTCTCCTCCCCAGTTCTTGCCTTCAATTTTTATCGCGCATAGGGTTCAGCAATCCCACTGCTCGTCGTTTGTTAATCGAATGTTGCTAACTCACGCTCTCGCGCTTTCCGCACGTCAATTTGTCCACAAGAAAAAGTCCCAACGAATTTATACGAGTATGCACTCGGCGGGGCTCGAACTCACGAAACTGACCTATACCAGGCTCGAGGATAACCTGATACGCCACCGGGGCGACCGGTTGGTTCTGGTTGCTACTAGTTGCTGCAGTATGTGCTAGAAGTTTCGCCCTTCGGCTACTGCTGCTGCATGCACCTGATGTTGTGATTGGTGGAATGCCGTCAGTTGGCGTTCGTGCTCGTCGTACATACTGCTGTTCTCACCCGGTACGCAAAATTCCAAACATTATCACGTACCGTTTGGAAATGATGCCAATTTTGTAAATCATTCAGGCGTTGCAGCCATTAAGATTCAACAATTTTTCCAAAATTCCTCCTCGTGCTCGTCTCGCTCGGCGCCCGTCCGCGTTCACGTCGATGTGCGGAACGGACACGGCAGGGCGAGGGGCGTTGGAGCCGCCCCCCGAAGGCGGCGCTCGAATCAAGCCATATTCGACCGAGAATTCCAGTTCCGCGAATCGCATACTTAGGCCGAGACAAAAAACTCCGGACCAAAGTCCATGACACCAAGGAATCATTTTATATATGTTTAAATTGCATGGGGCAATAGCAGTATACCAGGTAGGTGAGGACATGTGGATACCGTCTGTGCCGCCTGTAGCATGTCAAGCCAGCGGAGACACTCTCCCACGCCTGAGAGAACAACGAACAACCAAATTCGAAAGATCAACGAAGTCGTCGTGTTTCGGTCGGTTTACATGTTTTTCATGGGGCCCCGCGCACGTAGCGTATGGCATTCACCATCATACCTGGCGCATGTCATACGGAGCGCGTCCATCTCCGCGAGCAGCAGCAGTACATGCTAGCTCTGGCTGGGTTATGGTGTTCGCGTCGCCGTTAGCCGTTTTCCCGCCCCTGTCCCGCCGTTTGCTACTCCCATCGTCACGACGAGGAGTGGTTATCGGGGTATAGCAGTTGAGCATCCTGGCCCGAGGTAGAAAGTGCAGGCAGAGCGACGTAGACGCGAAAAACGAAATATGCGAGATGTCACGAATCCAGACGGTTCCACATCAATGCAATGGCACCATAAACTCGACGAACGGCAGACACCACAATGCGATGCGTTATGTAACAGGCACGAGTAACGAACCATGTACGTGCGTACCAGGTAAGAGTCTGGCGGGAGCAGGAAGTAGCAAGGCGAAACCACATAAGACGCCGACGCTCCCACAGCTTTCACAACTCACTATTAATAATCGCCGTTTGCGCGAGTCTACGTATTGGATATAGACTTGCAACGTGCACGGTGCACTGCGCGACCTCTCCAGAGTACCCCACGCACATTGCGCGGCTTCCAGTCGCCACACATGCCCTCCAAACGTTGGTGAACGCAGCTGGAGCTTCCCTCTCTGCAAACACTCTGCACAGCAATCCAGGGCTGTTCCGACATCGGCACGCGCTGTTCTTTGTGTGTGAGTTGGATAGAGCGGCAGCACGTCTTGAGCTTCAGATGAGCCACAGTTGGTTGAAACCGACGTGGCCAGAATTAACACGCAACTCTAGCTATCTGAAACCTCCGACCTATTTCGACTTCTGACCTGTAGCAGTGCCTGGCGGGGTGGGTGTTTGCTGTGGTCGTGGTTTGTATCACGAGTAGCAGCCTTGGCGATCTCCGTGCGGCGATCTCCTACTAAAACACGCCACTGAATCTTTTGCAACTCCCTAAATATGAGATGATGAGATGATGAGATGACCGAGACAACGTTGAACCTGCTTTGGGTACGTTTAAGCAGTGAGCGGCGGGCGGCTTCAAGCCACGAGGAACGCACCTATGGTACACGATTTCGCTTTACCTGGGATGTCCACGCTGAACCGACATGGTCGTGGAAGGGGGCGTGTGGCGCGCACACAGGATCGTCAAAAGCAACTTTTTGTGACGCTCATGTTGACACGTTGCTTGTTGACGAGCTGTTTTCTAACAACCGGCCTGCCGGGCCGTCAAGTCCAAGCGCCGCGAAAGGTGCGTGTGTTACGTCGTGGTTGATAGTTATGAGTTATTCCTATTGCATTAGGGAGTGGTCGAGAGTTGTGAGTTCTGAGTGCGCCAGTATGTACGATCGACGTGAGCGCTGAATGTCGCTCTCGATGGTTTGTCGCGCTCACAGTCCGGCGGTCCCGTGGTTGCTCACATTTCACAGTCGATACCTGGTATCATCAGTCCTGTATCGCTATACAGCAGGATCATGACCGTAGGTATCACATTCACCAGCTGATACCCACATCAAAGATGCGCACGACTCATGGGTAAACGACCGGTACAGAATCGTAGCGGACGGTACCTATTTCTACGACCCCGGGTAGAGAGCACTTTACTGTACGCAACACTAATCACAACAGAAAAGTAGTACCTGGTACAAGTATAGATCTAGTATTTTGCAACAGCAGAGCAGAACACGACGCCTGCTGGCCAGATTCGCACCAACGGAGCATCAAGCAGCTTGCAAAGATCAATACCGTAAATAGATCGAAGTCACACCTGAAACCAAGTATTGTGGGAAAATTTTGAGGCGATATTACTCTAGACTATGTCTGCCTATTATATTTCGAGTTTTGGGGCTCTAGAAGTAACTGGATGAGGAACATGGGACCTCCGTTATGGCTTCTGACTTTTGGTGAAGTGTTTTTTACTGAAGTGGTCTTTGTTGCCCGTTTGGATTTATTTTAGTCTCTGGTCTCTTGGCACGTACTCTATCGCCGGCGACGTTGACTGGCCACCAACTCTGCTGCTGTTGCTGCTACTGCTGTGCTGCTGCTGTATCATATCATAGGTGTGTGCGTGATGACTGTTTGGTCTGTGGGTGACGACGTGTACAGCAGACAGATATCATGCCAGGTACAGACTAGGCAGTGGTGACATGTGATACTTGATACCAGGTAGTATGCAAGAATCTGATCATCTCAGTTCTTATAGGGTGGAAGAGTCGTTATTCTAGGCTCAGAAATAACAGGTTTTGGGCTCACAAATAACAGGATTGGCTGATCTCTGGGTCCTGTCATCTGTGAGACCGGTGACAATGGAAGGCCAAAAGTTAGAAATTCCCGAAGATCCCACCCAAACTTTGCCCGAACAGTCGCTTATGGACCCAATTTGGTAGATTTTGTTCTTGAAACTTTCCAGAATTCCGGAAAAAAACGATTTCTCGCGGCGATCTTGGCCAACATCAGCCTGAGAAATTCTCAAGCAGATCTTGGATTAGACGCGGCGAAATTTCGTGTTCTCCACACACTTCGTGCGAGGAAATCAACGTCAGCATTGTGAACTCTGAACGTGGCGAGGTTGTTAGGGGCTCCGACCCCGCGTTGGTGTACAACGCTCACTCTACCGCCGGTGATTTGTGGCGGGCACCGATCAGGCCTCTGTTGAAAACACATTTGGCGGCTGGTGTGTAGAAAACTGAGACAAAAACTCTCGGTCGTCTCCCAACGGGCGAAAGACATAATTTTGAGAGGATGTGACAGAAGAGCACAGGACTACACAAGCAACCTCTCACGCTCTAGGGCATGGATTGAGATGAACTCTTCAGCGGTGTCACCTAATGTGGCCTTGCCCGGAATCAAGAGAAGTGACCATGGGTTGTTTCTATCTCGAGATCGAAGGTCAATCGTGTTTGGTGGGCAGTGTTGCTGGATAAAAAATAGACTAATTGACCTGTTGGACCGCATGACCAAAAAAAGAGCCAAAAAAAAAAAATGTTGGCAATTTTTTCCCCATAGCGACGTTGACCGGAATATTTCAGCAAATAACCCCCAAAAAAAAGGTTGGAAACTTTTTGGCCAAACTATCGGCTTTCCATTGTCATCGGTCTGAGCCCAGAAATATCGATGATTTCCTGTCCCATAATGGACTTGATTATTTTCGAGCGCCGGCGATCCCTGTTAAAGAGATAATTAATAGCGCAAAATATTCCCATAATAGCTGGTCTGACGTGTTTGATTTGTTTATAAAGTAATCATTTTTCCAACCTCCTCTGTTCACAACTTGTCTCTGAAGCAGACAATTTCAAGGCAGTCCGCCTCGGTGGAGCTGAGTGAGGCAGAATCAGATACCTCGTCAACAGTGGTAAGTTCCGCTACGCCGCAGCATGCCCCCTTTATTGGCGTATCGGTAGCTCCGTTTTCCTTGAGGCGCTCGGACCACAACAGCAGTCAGGACATCAACTTATGTTTTATCGTCACATGTTATGCTACTACGTACCGCGTAATTGTTGGGCACACGTCCAACTCTAGCGCACCACACACAGCTATCATTAGCGTCGTCCTCCCGTTTTTCATGTATTCTTTATTTTCTGCTTCAGGTACCCGAACTTGCAGTACTTGCACCGACTACAACGAGCAAAGGAGGACATTGGTCCGCGTCGCCCTGCGAAATTGATCGGCGACGAAATTTCGCCATCATCTCTCATCCCGACGCCGGGAAAACAACTCTAACGGAAAAACTCCTCCTCTACGGTGGTGCTATCCAAGAGGTACATGCGAGCCGGACGGCCTTCCGTAGTCAGTGCACACAGATTCCGTAGTCAACTACACAGAAGTTGGCCGACGCACGCAGCAGTTGTCGTTCGGATGCAAGCTGTACCTAACTATGCTGCTGTTATACCCATAATGTGACAATACGCCAACTTTTGTGCGACATGACGCCATCGGCCGTTAATACCTTTAGCTCTTGAAGATGGCAACCCTGCAGTACGATCGATCGACGACACCCACGGATTGCTTGCTTGCAGAAGCAGCGACGATGCTGATGCTTCTGTAATTTTGCCTTCACTTTGTGCGAGTGGTGCTCGTCGGATGCGCTGTTGTCACGTTCCGCCTACAGAGCCGATAGTCCTGATGACGCCTTCGCCTTATGGCGAACGACGCTTGCTGTGTCTCAACTCGCCTGGCGTGTTTGCTCCACCTTGTTTTTAACATGCTTGATGTCGTAATAGGCAGGAGCGGTGCGATCGCGTGCCGATCAGCGCAAGGCAACCTCTGACTGGATGGAGCTAGAAAAACAAAGGGGCATCTCCATTACATCCACAGTATTATCTTTCGAGTACAACGGGAACCATATCAACCTACTCGATACGCCTGGTCACCAGGTGAGGTGCCCACTTGCTTCGCGGATGTGTTGGCTTCATGTGTGCAAACGGAGATATGCAAGGCTTAGACTTGCGAATTGACATACGCCGCACCTAAAGAGGACAAGCCCGTGAATGCGTTTTTGTTTTCCTCGATCTGGCTTCCTGACGTTTTCTCGTGCGTACCTGGTACCGGTATCTGATAGCTGAGCAACAGGAATCTTCAAAGTCATTGGTGTCAGCTCTCCCGTCTTCCTCAATGTGCCCAATTTCTCCCCTTCATAGGACTTTTCCGAGGACACGTACCGCACCCTAGCCGCCGCCGATAATGCGGTGATGCTTGTGGACGCAGCTAAGGGGCTTGAGCCGCAAACGCGCAAATTGTTCGAGGTAAGGAACCAGGCAGCGCGTCACATTATCGTAATTTTTGTTTATGAAGTCTCGAAGCTCTGGCGACATTTCTGTATTGCATCATCGAACGAGACCAGCGATCAATCTTTGAGAGTATAATTATCACGTGCGAATGCTCGACATTCCCATCGCGGCCTGCGGTTGTCGGCGCATGTTTTGACTATCTTGTGCCTTGCGGACTGGTCTCTTGGTAAGGTCTGCAAGCTGAGGGAGCTCCCTATCTTCACATTCGTCAACAAGATGGACCGACCCTCGCTCAGCCCTTTCGATCTACTGGACCAAATTGAGCGCGAATTCGGTATGCGTATGGCCCCCGTGCTGTGGCCAATCGGGGATGGAGATCAATTTAAGGCAAGTTATATTCCAAACGTTTTTGTATTGACAGGCACTCTTGCCACAGAGGGCAGCCGGGGTCAGAAAGCTCACAACTGGCTTGCTTTGCGCTGCACTCCCGGTGTTGAGTGCTACAATGTGGTACTCTCGAATGCAGCATAGCGTACATGCTCAACCATGAATATTCCGGTGCCCTGCCCCCGACGTCCACCTATAGCTGACAAAATGTTGCAGCTACTCCCCTCACATTAGTCACCTGCATGCTGAACCTTGACGCATGGCCTGTTTAACGGTATTACTTGCGTCCACTGCTTCGTTCGCGCGTCGTGCAGGGAGTGTTGGAACGCGAAACGAAGATCGTGCATCTATTTGAACGGGCTGGCCGCACGGCAAAGGCAACTGATGTGGCTGCGCTTCAGCTGGACGACCCACTGCTCCCTGAGCTCATCACGGAAGAATTCTACGAACAGCTCCTGGAAGATGTGGAGATGCTCGACGAGTGAGCGATTGCACATGTCCAGCAAGACCGATCTGAAATCTTCGCGGAGGAATTGTGTTTGTCCATAGACTCATGTTCGAAAGAAGACGCCTGGAGGTACTGCTTGCTGCTTAAATTCGCTTTCACTCCTTTCGGTGCTGGTCTGACTGGTTCGTTGCTTTTTTCCCTGGACACTGGCGATTTGGCAGACTCGTGGAGCCTCTGGACATGGCGCGTGTTCTTACCGGCGAACAAAGTCCCATGTTCTTCGGGTCAGCCATGACCAACTTTGGTGTCGAGCTTTTCCTGAAGCGGTTCCTCACCATCGGGCAGAAACCTGCGTCCCGGCGAATGGGGGTGAGTTTTTGCACTGACCACGTTCAGCGTGTGGATTTATAAGAGGGACTAGACTTGTTCGCGATTACTGTTAAAATGTGGTTGACATCTACGTGTCGATTCCTCCTGCAGTGGAACATGCACTCCGTCCATGTCACCTTTCGATTCCTCCTCCCCCTTTTGCGCATGGCGGTACGTGGCCCATGTGCATCGTCCTCCACTGCCTAACAGGACGAGCACGTGCCGTCACATATGGTATATCGGTTAATGTAGTTCATCAGCGCTGTCGACCGTTCCATACGCGTTTGTCTGGCAGGCCTCTTCAATTACTCCCAACTACAACGAATTCACGGGCTTCGTGTTCAAGCTCCAGGCTAACTTGGATCCTCGCCACCGAGACCGTCTAGCGTACATTCGGGTGGTTTCGGGTCGCTACGAAAAAGGCATGAAGGTAAGGCAGTTTCAGTACTAGGCTGAGAGGTAAGCACTTTTATGATCTGCAGTTCGCTCGTAATGATGTCCCCTATTCTGTCTGCAAAACGCCACCATAAAATAAAAGCTTGCCTTCGATGAACGCGTGCACGAATCCGCTCGATTTGTTTGTCATTACGCCACATCCCAGGTGCAACACAGCCGTATGAAGGGGAAGCAAGTTACTTTGGCGCACGCGCAGCAGTTGTTCGCACAGGAACGGGAAACCGTACTCGTGAGTATTGCGCCGGCCAAAACCCTCAATGCATGTGCTGTACTGAATCATTGCTTGAGCCCTATGAGTGTAAGGCTTAGGATTTACGTGCTGTTGGTCTGTAGATACACGAAATGAGATTCTTCTGCATCTTCCACGAGTGCAAGAAAAATACAACAAACAAAACATTGTGGCAGCAGGATGTCCATCAGGATCGCGAATTGCCAGCGTCGCTGCCGCGCAGTGATTATTGTATTAACCCTATCGATGACGCTCTACTCGACAATGCAGGCGGCATACCCAGGCGATGTCATCGGTATCAACAACCCGGGCCACTTCGCAATCGGCGACACAATTTTTACGGGGAGCAACAAAGTGCGTTTCCCCGGGATTCCGTCCTTCAGTCCGGAGTGCTTCGCCTACATGCGAAATCCGAACCCCAGCAAGTACAAGAACTACCGAAAAGGGTTAGATCAGGTGAACTTCGAAGCGCTTTATTTCCTATCTACCCTAGTGGAGTTCGCACTATTGTGTACCTTCGTAACTCTTGTGCTAGCTTGTATCATGTCAGTTCACGTTCCCCCCCTTCGCGTGTTTGGCGTCCTGCTGTCGCTAACTACTGAATGCTGTCATTGGCCACTCGCTGTGCAGCTGCTCGACGAAGGCGCGGTGCAGATGCTGCGGGAGCGGTCGGATGATGGGAACGGTAACCCGATCTTAGCAGCAGTAGGCACTCTTCAATTCGACGGTGAGTATCGTACGTTTGCAGTGAAGATGCGGCCGAAGCGCCTGTGCCTGTTCTAGGGTGGAGGTCGAGTCACGCTCGGGACGCTCGATACTTTATACATAGTGCACCGCGTCGATTGACTATGTGCGTGTTCGTGTACAGCAGATGTGCGCCGTTGTCACTCAAAAGTTTGATAGCTGCATTCCGTGCCAACTTTTTTCGCCCAATGCAGTGGTGCAGCACCGGATGAAGTCCGAGTATGGTGTCGACACAATTCTTGAACCATTAGCTGGATACAACACGGCACGCTGGGCCGAGGGGGGCTGGGATACCATCGACGAGGCCACGGTAAGATGGGTGCATGAACGATCGAAGGGGATTTAATGGATTTATTGAGCAATTGCCCATTTTTTTGCAGCCGACTATTTGGGCTGTAGGGCAGGAATACTACTGCCGTGGGCAGGAATACTACTGCCGTGCGTAAGGTACTACCCGTACGAGATACGCTGTCCGAAGTACATCGCTTGAAAACCTGGGCACAACCCCGCAATGTTTCACATGCGACTGGCTGTTCGCACTCATCCCACGTCGTGTTTTCGTGCCTTGCAGAAAGCGGGGAAACTGTTCGGCATATTTGCGGCTCAGGACAAGTTCGGGCGTCCTGTGCTCTTGTTCCGAAACGAGTGGAAGCTAGCAAACGTGCACGGAGAGCTTCCTCAACTGGAGCTTGTACCGTGGTCAACACCGCCGGATATTGATTAGTCTCAGCAGTCTTACGCTGGATTTTAAAGTTCTTCGATGACACCGTCACACGCCCGTTTTCTAAGCGCGTGTTTTGCGCCTCCGAGCCTGCTGAGACTACGAGTAGTCTCAGGAAATATCACAAGATTAGCGATCGCTGTTCGAAAGCGTCGCCCAGACATTCCGGTATGTGCCGGGTTCCACCGCTTGATGGTGGTCGTTGAATATTCGCTGCCTGCAAACCACACCCACGGGATTTTTACGAGCAAACTACACGGACAAGATTCTCACCTGCCCCTGTCCGTCTGGGAAAGACTTCCAAGGCGTCCGTATGGAAATAGTATGCTCTTTTAAACAATCCAGAACACGAAAAACAAAAAGTTATCCCCTTCGTTTGACGCCATTGGTTTAGTTCTAGTGACACTACTTCGTAGGGAGTATCGCCAACAGAGAATAATCTTGCGGAAGCGGCCGATTATGAGTAGTTAGTTTGCGCGAGAATGAATGGCCAAACAAGCTAAAATGGCAAGGTGTAATGTGGGAGGAGGAATTGAGAGCAACACCCACAGGCACCTTTCTTGTGTCAAGTGCGAGCGAGGATGAACTAATGCTGTGGGTGTCGTTAACCGAATCTGGCCTCACTCATTGAACATCCGGGACAACGACTTGTAGCACATCGTCTTTAAGCATTGCCTCTCGTCGTATTTCGAATGTGTGCGGAGGCACAAGAAGTATTGCATCATATACCAAACACGTTGGGCTACTCTACGCACGCGTGCCTTGTATTTCAGACGAAGAAATATCCCCACTATTGTTAGACCAACCAAGCCTCCTCATGCAAAAGAACGAGATGCAGAAAAAAAATGGAGCATCTGCCAATACCACAGGTACAATAACCGGGATACGCTACCCTTGGGATTGAATTTTCCCCAAAAGGTGCTGGATGGTGTGCTTCATAACCGGTTGTCCCCCCCTGGTGCGTTTCGACAGCAGAGCGTGCTGTTTTCTCCTCTGCTTAGCCCGTCCTTCCTTTTCGTTTTTTTGCTTTTCTTGCTCGCGATGTTTATCCTCCGCCTCCTGTCTCCGTTGGTCAGCTGTCGCCTGCGAAACGACAATTAATTGTGCAATAACAGACAAAAATCACGCTTCCTGCTGGTTACCCTACACACTAAAAACAGCATTAGCAACTGACGCATACACGGTCGTACTGACTGCTGCTGGAGCTCTTCGCAGAGATGACAGCAGCACGCCGATGACACAGCAGTACTTGAACTCCTAGTGAGCAAGAACACCGAATACACGCCGGTTGTGTAGCTCTAGGATCTCAAGAGCTTCGCAGACCCCTGTTGGCGCTTGGAGCTGCACAATGAGATACGTCAAAGACTCTAACACCTGGCATATCGCTCGCTGCCTGTAAATGTCCCGAGATAGCATTAACAACAATTGCAATCTACATCAAATGAGGCTATAATACAAGCTTTAATCAGCAAGCGCGTCTTGATCTGCAGGTATGCATGTGTTACCGTGTTGGAGGTTAGCTGATAATTGTGATTTACCTTCGCCTCTTTGAACGGGTCTGGTCGGTGCGCCCGTCTTATCTTCCCCGACTTGGTATTCGATGTCTCCGATGCTTCGTGTTCCCGCGCTCCCCTTTCCTTGCCGTCTCGTCTTTGCCTTTTTACTCCACCCCCTTGCGCCTTTTCCCATCTATTCCCGACAATGGGGGTTGATGGTTCCGACTCGGCCTCATTCTTCGTTTGAGGACCGTTGTCAACTTCCGCGATTTCGATGTGGACAGACGGCTGGGCACTGAGCCTTCCGTCGGCCGCGTCCTTCCGCAAGAGTTTAGCGTATTGTCGCTTGAGCTGCGCCTTCTCGAAAAGCTTACGCTTATTTGCTGGTAGGTGGGGCACAGAAAAAAACCGACAGAAGTCACGTTACGAGTGTCATACGCTAGACGATACATAATAGCTTAATGCTTCACTGCCATAATCTATACCAGGTACCAGAGATGACAAAGGCGCAAGGAACAAGGAGTCTACTCGGATACCGGTATGCCTTGGCAGGAAGCAAACCGTATCAAACGAAGCTCAGTGGGGGTCCCAGGATATTACCGTAATAATGCTAGTAAACGCCCCCCGGGCATATTGTGCAACCTTGAAAAAAAAACTGTTCGTCCCTCCGGGCGAAACGAAAACCCCAGAGAAAAACACAACCGTCGTACACCCAGTAACAGTACAGCAGCAGGTGTTGCTCATGTCGCAATCCAGCAGCACGGACAAGGCGCCCAGCACGACAACACCACAGAGAGGCCACTCAAATTCGTGGGGAAGCTTGCGTTGTCCTGGTGCGGCTGCGCCCACGAGGAAGAGCAAGCCAAAACCCGCGCTTGCTCCCTTGCCTGCTGCGCAGGTGGTACAGCGCGGACACACTCCCTCGCATTTACCCTCCGAGCTTTGACCTCGAGCTTTCGATGGGGTCAAAGGGGCGGCGCTCCTACTTTACAGCGACGAAGGTGAATGTGATCGAGTACACCCGCCTTCGATAACCCGATGGCGGCGTCATGAGAAATCGTGGAGCGGCCGGGTTGGGACAGGGGTTGTGTCCGAAGCGGGTATTACCGGTGTACTCATTCGAGTGGCCGGGCGACAACTATTGGCAAAAGGAAGCTTTTGAAAGTATTGGCCATCTGTCGCTAGTTTTCCGTCCTCGGGCGGTTATGTTCCTTTTGCTGTTTCGCAACACATGCACCTGCCCATATGCCACCATTTCTATGTAAACTACCGCCTTGTCTGCTTCGGGTACATTTCCATTCCCCTCGTTCAAACGTCTTGCCAGAACTCCTCCCGGCGCGTGTATCCCAATTTTGTGGAAGGGGGGGGGCGTTTACTATGTGCCCGGCGTGTTTATCGCATTTTAATTGAATGGGGGGTATTTAGTCCGGATTATGCTCGTTGTCGCTGAAAACAGGACCCCGGGACCTTTACCCGGGCGGGGCGATTACTAGTATTTCTAGGGTATATACCTTGGTATATGCCAGATACAACGGTACCTGGTAAGCCCGACTTATTTTACAAGCACAAATCAGAGACATAGCGGAGGACAAATAGGTTATGCACGACATGCCATCTCGTGCTGTACCACTACTGCATCTCGAAAAAGCGCGATATAGCAAGCCACACAGGCTACAGCCCGAGCTAACGACCAACGCTTGCGTGCACTGCTGCTTGCTTGCTGGCTACGTACAGCAAAAACAAGTAAACAGCAAATCGTGGAGCGCTGACTTTTGTCTTTTTTTTTAGTCATGTCTGTGTATCGTATACTAATATTTCATGACTTTGCAACTTGTTGTACTCGCGGAGCATTTTCACGCGCCCAATCCCAAAAGCTTTGGGACGGAGACCGGCGCCGGGGCCGTCGGTGCATTACACGCCCGCCCGGCACCAACGGCCCGCGCGCTCGGCCCGCACACACACCCGCCGCGGATTTACATGAGACTCTCTTGTGTCCGTGTTGCAGTCTACATATCTTTTCTTTAGTCACGCGTCGCGTGTTCCGCGCGGTGCGGCACAATATTTTGGTCCAGCACATGTTTTGTATCCCTTCGGAAAATCGGGGCGGAATTGTTGGTGGTTCTTCGTTCTTCACGCTTCTAGATAAAATCAAGACAATGAAGGACGGACACAAGGGACGGGTTCTCTCCTGTGTCTGTTGCAGTTTACACATATTTTCTTCTGCCACGCGTTGCGTGCTCCGCGCGGTGCGGCGCAATATCGTGGTTCAGCACATGTTTTGTGTCCGTTCGGGAAATCGCGGCGGAATTGTGGGCGGTCTTTCGCTCATCACGTTTCTAGATCGAATCAAGACAACCGGCTCCATCGATGTCTTCAAGCTGTGCGCATGCACACAACACACAACATCTACTCACTGAACCACGCAATCGTTCCCCGACTGCGACCAAAGCAAAACACCACTTCCACCCACAACATGGGCAAAGGCAAATCTTCTACTTCTGTCTGTGGCAGCCGTAACAACGACTCCGCTACTGGAGGTGGTAACTCTGCTCTGCCAACACCTCGAACACCCTCCCTCCCGAGACCCCCGGCACGGTTTCCACGCCCGCATCTACCGGCGGTGCTGCTTCGTCCACCGGCTCCGACAACGCTGCCACTCCGACCAAATGCTCGTCAACGAGGCCCTCGCCTGGCGCTTACCAGGCCACGGCCGAGCAGCTGGAGCTTTACCGCGGGAAGTGGAGGGCTGGACGCGAATGACCTCGCTGCCTGTGGCCTCTGGTCCTCAACCCGAGCAACGACCCCAAGAAGCACCCCCGTCCCTCCTGCATCCGCTGGTCGTTCAAGTCCACGACTCCACGCCACACCCACACCCAGAAGAACTTGCCGCCGAACTGGATGTGCCGGCCCAGCCAGGCGCAGTCTTTGAGCGACCAGCGGAAGCGGGACGGGGGTGACTCCACACCACACATCCAGCAGAACTTGCTGCCGAACTGGATGTGCAGACCCAGCCAGGCGCAGTCGTTGAGCGACCAGCGGATGCAGGCGGGACGGGGGTGCTTCTTTGGGTCGTTGCTCGGGTTGAGGATCAGAGGCCAGAGGCAGCGAGGGCATTCGCGTCCAGCCCTCCGCTTCCCATGGTGAAGTTCCAGCTGCTCGGCCGTGGCCTGCGTTCCTGGCGGCCGTGGCGCTGTTGGACGACTCGGCGTTCTCGTCGTCTGTTGTCAGACATATCTCTTTGGGCTCGCACCATTATCCGAAACGCCAAAGGGGGTGGACACAGTTCGAACCCTGCGGTCACTGTCGCCGAGGTTTGGGCGCAATCCGTGCAGTGTATCGCCCGTGGCAAGCGTTCAAAACTTTTTCGGCCGTGGGCATGGATAAGGCAAATCCCCGGGTTTCCGCAAGATCGCCGGGTTTTCCGCATCCCCTATCCCCGTGAGAGGCCTTAATCTACGTACGCAAGGCTTCTATGCGAACCAAAAAAAAATGGCACATGGGCGCGTACCAGGTAACACTCGGTCTGTTTTTTGCCTTCTCATGAACACGGCCATGAGCATAGCCAACACAGCCAAAGTGCGAGAAGAAACTCTCGAGCGCCGGAGAGCAGCAAGCCCAAAAAAATGAAGATCATATTTTGCATATACATAAAAGGTTCCACACCCCGGACGAATCAGCTCATCGTAGCTCGAGCTAGCCCTTTTTGACGGTAGGTCACCGGTGAGCTACGGGAGCTACTTGAGCTGCACATGTTTTCCTGGCTCGAGCTACGGAAGGTAGCTCATCTGCACATGTTTTGGAAGGGTGAGCTAAAGCCGATAGCTCATTCGCACATGTTTGCCCAGGATGAGCTATAAGAGCTACATGAGCTAGCTCATTTGGCCCTGGATGAGATATCGGAGGGACACGATCCGCACATGTTTTCAATGCTTGAGCTATAGGCGATAGCTCATCTGCACATGTTTTCCAAGGGTGAGCTAAAGTCGATCGCTCATCTGCACATGTTTTCAAAGCTTGAGTTATATACGATAGCTCATCTGCACATGTTTTCGACGCTTGAGCTATAGGGGATAGCCCATCTGCGCATGTTTGGAGGTCGTGAGCTATAAGAGCTATACGAGCTAGCTCATGAGCTGCTGCTAATCATAGGTACGAGCACTTGCCCACACCATGAACACAAACATCCATACATTTTTTATATACGAGATCGGAGCTTTTTCTGTTCTTAATATGCCAGATAGATAGACAAGAGTACGGGTGGATTGATTTTTTCGGCACAACCATAGCCATCAACCAAGCCCATGCAACATCCGATCAAATAAAGCTCAATTCAACTCAATCGAGGCACCTGCCACCCACAAACAAGCGTTCGCACGCATACACATACAACACCACACAACACACCTAGCATAACCTGCTCTCGTTTTGGGCCAACGAGGGGCAGCCGATCTACCCGAACATGGCCCGCGTGGCTCGCGTACTGCTCTCTGTGCCAGCGTCTTCTGCCGTCATGGAGAGGGACTTTAGCACGGCCGAGCGTCTCATTACAGGTTCCCGGAGCAGTCTATTCGCGGCCTACGCGGAGATGGTCATGCTCATCAACGGAAACATCGAACACATGCCCATTCAAGTGCCGACTCTCTCAACTGAGCAGGCGTTCCAGGCGGTACCTCGCCGTCTCTCCAACCGGAAGAAGGAGGTGGCCGCCCTTTCTGCGGGCGAGGCGGCGTCTGCGGGCGAAGCGAGCGTGGTCGCCGCCTACGATGAGTACGCAGGGGAGGCGGGGTCTGCGGGCGAAGAGGGCGTTAACGCCGGCTGCGGCGACTCCGCAGGGGAAGGCTCGGACTAGAAGCCTTGGGGATGAATGGGGGCAGCGGTAGATCTTCTGTGCTGTTGTTGTTGTTGTTGTGTATCTGCTTGTTGGTCTCTTTTTTCCTTTTTTTTTGGGCGATGTAGATGAGTTTTTATTTCTGTCTCTTGCGTTTTTTTTTGCACCTTGTGGTAGGCTACGCGAAGCCATGTTGGAGGGATGGGGATGCACGGATTTCAAATGCTGCTGCTTGTCAATATGGCCGCATTGACTAACTGCTGTTGTTATGTGTTCGATGAAGTTAAATGATAATGATGTGACAGTATGCGTAGAAAGTACGGTCTTAACATCAATATACCAGGTATTAATATCAGCTACAGCAGCATACCAGGTATACTTTGTTTGACGTTGAAAGGGAGTACGATACTGTCGCACATACCGACATTGAAGTTTCGCCTGGATGGTGAGCTGTATAACCTACATTCGCACTCGTCCCGGAGGCCAGGTTTGTTCATCTACACATTTAAGTACCTGCATGTATTGCCCTGAAATAGCTACAATGAGCTACGTACATGAGCTAACTCATGGGGTGAGCTATAGAGGATAGCTCATCTGCACATGTTTTGAACGCTTGGGCTTAGAGGATAGCTCACCTGCACACGTTTTCCTGACTTGAGCTATAGACCGTAGCTCATCTGCACATATTTTCAAAGCGTGAGCTATACAAGATAGCTCATCCGCACATATTTCACCAAGGTGAGTTACAAGATCTACATGAGCTACATGGGCTGCACACGTTTCCCGGGCTTGGACTATAGGCGATAGCTCATCTACACATGTTTTGGAAGGGTGAACTATCATCGATAGCTCATCCGCACATGTTTGCCCGGGACGAGCTATACGAGCTACATGAGCTAGCTCATTTGGCCCTGTGTCAGCTATAGGAGCTACATGATCTGCACATGTTTTCAATGCTTCAGCTATAGGCGATAGCTCATCTGCACATGTTTTGAACGCGTGAGCTATACTCGATGGACGAGCTAGCTCATGAGCTGTCCGGGGTGTGCAAAGTTCCCCTCCGGGACGTGCTTCCCTGGGGGGGAAATGAGTGGGGTGAGCGCAAGAGTCCACTTAATATTTGTTTTGTTTCCTCAAGAATTGCTGTACCAAAGGGTGGAATAGCGCTGAGAACCTGGATGGTATAGAACGTCGCAGACGTTTTATCTAATACGGTGATATACTTTAAACAGGGGCAAATCTACTACGCCAAAACGAGGGGGGGCGGGGGGGAATCTTTTTTTTCTATTATTTTGTTCGTAAAAAAACTTTCATTGCTGGTTAGACACATTATTCAAGCATATACTGGTCTGACGAGGGAGTTCAGGAGGTTAATCGAAAAGTGGAGACTTGACTTTTCTATCGATGGTGGTTTGAAGCTCAGATATGCCACCCATCCTGCAGGAGGGCAGCATGAAAATAACAAAAAAATCATACTAAAATTTGACCTGGAAGTGTTCCACCGCCGCGAAACCCCGAATAAGTATGCCAAATTTAATATTTATTAACCCCTGGAATATGGTGAATAGGCCTGTCTTTTCGAATTTTGAACCATCGCCGCCATCGAGCTGCGCCCTGGTGAAGACGGGCACCCCAAGCTGATGCCGCAGGGGTCGATGGGGAAGCAAAAGGGCCGGTATGTCCGCAAGCCTGCCGATGCCTCGGCGAAGACTCCCAAAGCTGTGCGACTGAAACCTTAAAATCTCACGACCAACATGAACATGAAAATAAGGACCGTTCAAGTACTAATATAAAATTCAAACGAACCTTACCAGAGTGGCACTTTACACCGTCACTTCACTTGACAGCAGCAGCAGTACCGAGAGGTAGTGGCGTATGATCGGGCAGGGCATCGCAGGCTCCGATCAAAGCAATCAGCCACAGCGGCCACACGCGCATAGACTTGCAGGTTGCTGCTGCTAGGGGGCTGGGCTGCTGCTGGGCGTGTGGTGTGTCTGGTGTGGCTGTGCGCTCCGGCTCTGCGCCCGATGTGTTTGGCGTGTGCTGCTGCACACGCCTCGAGAAATAGGTAGCCTTTCCCGGTTCGGGGTGTGCGCTAATGTGTCCCCGCAAAATAGAGCCGGTACGCGCGCCTTTGTGGACCGAGCGCGCGGGCCGTCGGTGCCGGGCGGGCGCGGGGGCGGGCGGGTCGTGCGCCGACCGCCCCGGCGCCGATCCCCGTCCCAGAGCTTTTGGGGTTGGGCGCGCGGCCCGGGCGAAAACGCCCCGAGAGCACGAAAAGTGGCAAATTCGTAATAGGTAGCACACCCCGGACAATAGCTTATTGAACATGCCTATTGAATGTCAATAGGTTGGGGTATTACATATCGATACCCATTGCTTAGACTAATAGGTCCAGAGGAATTGGTACAAAAGACTATTGTTATTAACCTGATTATTAAGATATGTGTGTGAATCTGTCTATCGAGACCTATTTCTTCGGCCAATAGGTTCTGATAAGCCGGGACAATAGGCTATTGTTCTTACAATAGGTATGTCACATCGTCAATCGATACCTATTACTGTGACCAATAGGTACGCGAAAGTGTCGATCGATACCTTTTGTTTGACCAATACGTATGTAATGTGAAATTGTCGATCGATATCTATAGCTATGACCAGTAGGTGTAAAGCCCTGCACAGTAGTCTACCATGTATTGAGTACGCCTATTGGTCTGTCCACAAGTTGGCGTGTCGAATATCGACTAATTGAACATCGATATGTATTGTAACTTGCAATAGGACGGTAAAATTGTCGATAGATACCTATTTATTTGCCCAATACGTCCAGAGGGATTGGTATGATTGATGCCCTCGAACAAAAGTGGTAAGAGGTGTTTCTGACTTGTTCAACAGCAGCAGCAGCTATCGATTGAAATCCTCACAAGCCTATATCGATTAAAACTTCTTTTAATACCAGGTATTATCCTAAATCTAATATTTTGGAACAAAAGGCAAGAAGTAGGTCAAGGTACATAACGCTATATATATATGTCATCCAAGGTATTCATTCAAACAATAGCCTGGGGTATACGGTGCGTATAGGTATGTTCAAAGCTGTACGAGGGTATAAATTCATGAGCAGTAGGTACCGATCGAAACCCTTGCAAATATATCTATCAAATTGTCAGGTATTGATCGATACCCTTGACAACCTACTAAATTGGGCAATAGGCATCGATCGATATCCTTGCAAACCTATTACATTGATCAATAGGTATCACTCGATATCATCGTACACTTATTGCTTTAACCAATAGGTATTGATTAGTCGCGATAAAAGGTGTTGTTCGAACTATAGCCTGTTGGGAGTCATTTTCAAATTATGTTGGTGCCCAAGAGACCTATCGATTTACACCTTCGCAAGCATATCGGTCGCACAAGAGGGTATTGCGGCCACTGCCCTCACCATTATTGTTGCTTACAATACCTATCGATGGACCCCGAAACCGAGCTATTGTGCCCCGCGATAGGTATCCATCCTTACAGTTGACCTATTGTTGGCCCAATAGCCTATTCGATAGGGTATTATCCAGGGTATAAGAAAGAGCTGAACGGCACACAAACAGCCCACTCTAAAACGCTGCAGGCTTGAGCTTCGCATCGGACATACATACGTAGTAATCACCACCTTGTTGTTGAAACCATCCACCTCGAGCTTCTTAGGGCACAACAGGGACAGACAGCGCAGTTTTCGGGGATTCTCCGCTGGGCTGGAGGGGCGTGCGGCGTGGATGATGAATGGCGAACTAGATGTTGATTTACCTAGACGGGCTGTCTTCGAGCGCCTTTGCTCTCCAACACTGAAACAATAAAATGGCGCAAGGTCTGCGTACCGATACCTATCATGCGAAACAAAAGAGTGGCGAAAGGTCTGTCAATACCTATCGTCCGAAACAATAGAATTGCGAAAGGTCTATCGATACCTATTTTACGAAACAAGAGGTTTGGTGAAAGGTATATCGACACTTATAGGACGAACCCATAGGTTCCGTCTCCCAGCGCAAATTTCCTATCGCCCAAACAGTACCGTCCTGAAAATGTTTATCGATATCTACTTGTTTGATCAACATGTTCAGATAAATGGGTACAATAGGCTATTGGCCGAACAGTAGATCATTGAAGATGCCAATCGATACCCAATGTCGGTCCCAATCGGCTACCAAAAGTCTCCGTCGATACCTACCGCGGGCAACAATAGGTCTCCTATTGGAATAGGATCCTATCGATTGCCTATTGACCTGGAACTTATTGTCCAGGGTTAGGTAGTATTAGGTCCTGATTCATAAACTTACTAAAAACGGGCGACCGATGTAGTACGCAGCTTGCAAAGATCAGGATCGACCCTAAAATCGTCGAACTCACAGCTGACATTGTTAAGACCTACTATTATGGAAACATTTTGGGCGATTATTTTGAGCGATTCTTTCTGTAGTTTCGAGGCTCTAGAAATAACTGCATGAGAAATATGGGGCGTCCATTATGGCTTCTGATTTGTGGAAAGTGGTTTTATTTTGAATTGGTAGGTCTTGTTTTCCCGTTTGCCTTTACTTTTGAAAATCTGGCACGTACACTGTCGCCGGCGACGTTAGGTCACCACCGCCTCTGCTGCTGCCTCTGCTGCTGCTGCCGTGCTGCTGGTGTGGTGGTTTGGAAGGTGCTGCTGCTGCTGCTGCTGCTGCTCTCGCGTTTGTGTGAGGACCAAGCTCTGTCTCGCACACAGCAGGCGCGGTATGTGATTCTTTTGTTGTGGGTGAAGCGTGACGTGTACAGCAGACAGGTATCATACCAGGTACAGAGTAGGCAGTGGTAACATGTGATACTTGGTACGAGGCAGTATCCAAACGTCACATAATCCCAGTTCTGAGAGGATGGAAGAGCTGTTATTTCTGGGCTCAGAAATCATCAAACCCGTTGATTTCTGGCCTCGATTATTTGTGGACCCGGAAAAAAGGGACGGGCGCCACCCCCATATGGGGGTATTTAATACGTACAACCATATTGTTTGATTTTGGTGAAAAGGTACCACCCGATCCGAACCCAAACCCGAACCCGAACCCGAACGCTATGGGGTGACCAGTGCTTGGATGCTGTCGCTTGTGAAGGCCCTAGGTTGATTCGCCCGGCTTGGATACTGTGCTTGGAAATCCTCAACGTTGATTGGACGTTGATTGGGCCGCTGGGGATGCTGTGGGGTTACTGTATAACCTAGGTAAAATAACCTGGGTGTTCGTATATATTGAGAACGCGAGAACATTCTGCCGGAGGAACAGTGTGGGTTCAGACCCCAACGCTCGACGGTTGACATGATGTTCGTAGTACGACGACTGCAGGAACTGGCACGGAAGGACACCCCCTTGTACTTGTGTTTTATCGACCTCACCAAAGCATATGACTCCGTCGACCGAACCCTTCTGTGGGATGTCCTTGCTCGTTTTGGCGTGCCACCGAGAATACTCGCCGTCATCCGCCAATTCCATGACGGCATGCACACATGCGTGCGGTTGGATGATGGAGAGGGCTCGGACAAATTCGACGTGGGGCAAGGTCTCAGGCAAGGATGCGTGCTGGCGCCACTGCTGTTCAACATGTTTTTCACGGCGGTACTGCGTGTGGCCGAGAAACGCCTCCCCGCTGATACAGCCATCACGGATAACATGGTGCAGCTCCAAGGAAAGGAGAAAGGCGAGAAGGAGGGCACTTCACGCACAGGCAAAGTCGACGGGCGGAGGAGGAAGGAGGGGGAGGAGGTGCAGAGATTGTGGGGTATGCTGAACTCGGACGATGCGGGCATCGTATCGCGATCATCACAAGGGCTGGAGAGGATGATGACGGTGATCGTGACTGCGTGCTCGTCGTTCGGGCTTACGGTCTCCGAGGCGAAAACAGATATTATGTGCCTGCAAACCAAAGGCGGGGGGAAGATGTCGTTCACAATCAATGCAGCCGGCCAGGCATACAAACAATCGCGTTTGTGTGCTTGGGCAGGGCTATCACCGCAGACAGAGACCTTAGCATTGAAATAACGTGGCGTCTTCAGAGGGCCTGGGCGTGCTTCCAGCGGTACAAGATGGAAATCTGTGATCGCCCGGGTGTGTGCTTACGGTTGAAGGTGCGGTTGCTGAAAGCTGAGGTGGTCGAGACATTGCTTTACGGTTGCATGACGTGGAGCCCGAACAAGTCTGACTATGACAGGCTACGACGGGTTCACCACTCCATGCTCCTCCGATGCCTCGGATGGCGGAAACGGAAGCGCGACGACCACACTCTATCGTACGCCGACGCGCTTGCCAAGACAGCTTCCGAGAGCATAGAGGCGATAGTGCGCAAACGGAGGATAGTGTTTGCGGGATTCGTAGCACGTATGGGGGAGGAGCGTCTTCCACATAAGGTGATGTTTGGGGAGCTTTGGGGGTAAGGGCTACTCAGGGGGGCAAGAGAAGGACTGGTAGGCTCATCTGAAGGAGGATATGTCGGTCTTTCGAATGAACTTCGAAGGGTGGCGAAAGGCTGCTCAGAAGGCCGGCAGATGGTTTCGACGAGTAGAGGAGGGAGACGAGTTGTTCATGCGGAATTGGCATGAAACGGAGAGATGCAAAGCTGCACAGCGACGCGCAAAAGCTGCGGCAGCACCATCCACCGTCGGCATCTCTAAGCGGCCGGGGGGAGGGGAGAGGGGGGGAGGGGGGAGGGGGGAGGGGGGGGGGAGGGAGGGGGGAAGCGGGGGGAGGGGGGGAAGGGGGGAAGCGGGGGGAGGGGGGGAAGGGGGGGCGTCATGCCCAAGAGACTGAAGTCTGGGTTTGGCCATCATCGTCTTGAAATTTGTGGGCCTTCCAATGGCCGTCACAAGATAGCGTAAGGCCGCTCTGACTTCTTCGCCATGTTGCGTTCTCTCCCCAGTGTGTCATTGATGATGCACTTGATACCCTCTATGAGCCCAATGCCGTCTTTAGTCAATTCCTAAATAGGGTCTGCTAGTATAACATTCTTTCTTTTTTCTTTTCCTTGCTTCCTCTTTTTGTCTTGTCGTTTCTTGCTTTCCTTGTCTTTTCTTTTCTTTCCTTTCCTTTTTCGTTTTTTCGATTTTTTGTCTCTCCTTTCCTTTCCTTTATTCTCTCTTCTTTTCTTTGATTTTTTTTTCCAATTGGCTTGCGTCTGTCGTGCGTATGCGTAGTGATAGGTACTACGTGCAGTATATACGTGTTAGTCTTTCTTGGGTGGCAAGCGGTATAGTCGGTTTTTCCAGGCGCGAGTAGTGAGACCCATGCATCAGTATGGACCTGGCACATCTTAGCCTGACTCCCGATTTCACTTTTATATGTTTCTGGTGGAGACATCGATTGCGTCAGCTGTGATATATGAGTGTACCACCTTTGGTTTGTTCGTGTTTTTCCCTGGGGTATTCCTCAGCTCCAGAGTGACTGGAGCCTGTCCTGTGATCACGGACTTGATTATGCGAGTTAATGTGAGAATAACAACATCAACAACAACAACAACAACAACAACAACAATAAATACCGATACGGAAGTTTTTTGCAGAAATAACGATGATTTCTGGTCCCACAATGGATGATTTTCTATTTGTGGCGTCGGAGATCTCTGGTAAAGAGATAAATAATCGCTCAATTTTTCCCCATAATAGTACCTGGTAAGTCTTAAAATAATACTATAATGAGGCGAAGCGCGCAGCGCTGAGCCGTTTTTTCTTGGCTTTCCAAGGGAAAAAAACCTCTTCATATCGGATCGCATACGAGGGTAGGGTGCCTCGAATTACTTTTTCTGTATTGTTATAAAAATAAAATACACTCCAGCTGTGAGATCGAAGATTTTGTCGAAACTCATCTTTGCAAGCTGTGTGTGATACTCCGATCGCTCGTATTACGGATTGTGTGTCCTTATTAAGGAAATAGGTCGGCGACTCGCCGTGGAACTACAGTGCAGCTTACCAGGGTCAACAGGGTGATGTTAGTCAGTCTGTGCGCGGAAACTATAAAACCCGTTTTTGAGGGGGACAAAATCTGACAACTGTGGAAGGAAATGCATCAGATTATCAAGTGTATCCTGTAAGTCGTATAACCGGTGAGGGGAGGGCGAGGTTTTAAGGGCGTGGGGGCCTGGGTTTGAACAAGAGGGAGCAGGGGGAGGGGGGAAACGGGCGGGGCAACTCAATCTGTGCGTGGAAACTGTAAATCCTTTCAGGGGAAAATCTGACGGTTGTGGAAGGAATGTACCAGTTTATCATGTATATCCTGTACGTCGTACAACCAGTGAAGAGAGGGCGGAGTGTTCGAGGGGGTGGGGGGGGGGGGGGGGGTTATGTGTCTATGTTTGTTCGTATCAAGTTTGTCGGCCACGTTTGTCCACCGCACTCAGCGTAAACGGCACCAAGGCCAGTTCCGACGGGTCCTGTGCACGCACGAATGACAGACAACTCTTCTCGTGCTGGTTTCGCTGTAAGTCATTGAGAGTTCGTCGAGATAGGTGCGGCAACGTGTGATTTGACAGGCACCAACTACTGGGTGTGCGGCATTTTGTGATTTGACAGGCATTGCTGGGCTACGTTATATACGAGTACAGTAAGGTTTTGCTGCAGCATGATGCTGTACGAGTATACCTATTTTCAGGAGGTTGATCGACGAGACACACGCACAGCGACACTGACCCGGCTCTGGTCCCATGTGCTGCGCTGCTGTTACTACCGCTGCTACATACACCTTCTGCTTCTGCTGTGCTGCTGATGATTCTAATGCTGCCCCTGCTACGAGTACAGCACCACCAGTCGTACGGGTACCGACTTTTTTTGTCTCTGAAGACATTACTGGGTGTACGGCATGTTGTGATTTTTTGCTGGGCTACGTTATATACGAGTACAGTATGGGATTCTCCCATGCCGATCCTGTTTTTGTGGTCGGAGACGCAAATTGTCCGCCCTCAACAATTCAACCGAAAAAAAAGGGAAAACGATCTGTTATGCTGCAGCATGCTGCTGTAAGAGTACCTATTTTCAGAAGGTTGATCGACGACTTATTTTTTTTTCTTGAATACAGAACGTACGGGCCCAGATTAACGAAGAGCACGGAAAATCGTAATGCGATTTTTTTTTTTTTTCATGAGAAACACACGAAAAATTCAACTTTGGTTCTTATCGAGGAACGGCGTAGTGCGTTCTAGGAAATTAAAAAATTAAAAAAACGCAAAAGGGTCAACGAACACCCGTGGGCAACGACCGAGGCAAGCGATAGCTCGCGTCCTCCCCGGAGCGCCGCGGCTAGCGGCAGATTGTTTCGGCCGGCAGCAGCTTGGAGGCTATGGCTCTAGGCGTCTCTTGGATGGGCTGGCGCCACCCCGCCGCCCGACACAGGCAGCAGCGACGGGGATATAGCGGTCGAACTTCTGAGCGAAGTCATCATGTGGTAGTTGGTCGTGTAACTTTCGAGGTGCAGGGCGACGAAAAAGTGGGTTTGCGGCGGTCTCGATTGTTTTTTAAGCGTCGAAGGCGGTCTACGCTGTGCTAAGGACCTTCGGAGGCCGCGCTGCGGCTGCTCAGGTGGTCCTACCTCTCGCAATGGTGGCTTCTCGCCTGTCAATCAGCCGACGACATCGCACCAATTCGCGTGGCCGGCTTCGGTTACACAGAACAAGTCATGTCTAGGTAGACAAACGCCCCAAATTAAAATTAGATTTTCGACTATATTCGACCGACAAAGTCTTTTTTTCTTTGTTGAATTTGATTTTTCGTAATAATTTTGAGACCTGCTTGGTGATTCATTTTTCGACCAATCAGATGCACATTAAACTAAATTATAAATAAAAATATAAATTCGATTTGGCAAGTTCCTCGTTAATTCGGGCCCTAAATATCGAACAGCGTAGATTTTCGTTTAGCTCGTACGGAATAATAAAAAGCCCACAATACCGGATATAGATGCTGATCGTCCTGTCTAGAGTGCAACCGGAAAAAAACGGGAGAACAATCACTAAGCTACTGCTGTACGCTGTACGAATACCCATGTCCACAAGCAAGCCCACAAGCACGTCGAGAACAACAACAGCTCTCGATCATCATACCCTTTTCGTTCGGGATACCAGGAGCAGTGATGTCGAACCTACCGGTACACCCTCAATTCGATGATATGTAATTCTCGGGCGGAAGACCAACTATTATGGAATTATTTTTTGAGCGACTATTTTTCCCTTTAACAGGGATGCCCGACGCCAAAATAAAAAACATCCACTATGGGACCAGAAATGCAGAATATTATCGAAGTATGAGAAAATATGGGTTTGGTACGTACGTAAGAAGTTTGACCAATCAGATCAATGCGGTAATTCATAGTCGTATGAGCGATAGCATTGGGCACACCTGGCCCAGCTGTGTAGGCGACGACCTGCACGCGGAGCGCGTAGGGGAGCAGAGTCAGAGCTTACAGGTCCAAGGTGTGATACAGACTAGTTTAAGTTAGACTTGTTTAAGGCTAGTTTAAGTTCGTGCACTCCCCGACGATGGAGGAGTGCAAGTCACCGGAGGCTGAAGCTCTCGTGGCTGCTGCTGTACGCGGTCCTAATCAGGCCGCCTCGGCTGCTGCGCGAGTCGAGGCTCATGCTGCTGTCGCCGCTGTGCAAGCTGGGGTCGACAAACGCCGTGCCGAAGCTCTGGCTGCTGTGCAAGCTGAGTCCGAAGGCCGCCGTGCCGCAGCCGCTTCGGCTGCTGCTACTGCTGCGTCTGCCACCGCGGCACCATCTTTGCTCAGCCCCAGTCCCGCTGTGTCCGAGGCTGCGGGGGTAACATCGGCTGAAGTGCTGCACTGGCAAGGGCAGGTGTCTGGCGAGTTTGCTCGGATAGACGGAGACGTGTTCCGCCTCAAGTCGACGATGGATCAACTGCTTGTCTCCTATGAAACCCTGCAGGATGCGGTGGCTGGTGGCGCGTCTAAAACCGAGCACGTCGAGGCCATGGTCCAGCAGTTCATAGACAACTTTGCCGATCGGCAGCCGGCCCCGCGGGACAGTGGGGACGCGAGGGAGCGCCACGTCCAAAGGTCGCAGTTAACTGACGACACTGCGCTATGGGAAAAGATGGCGTCCAGAAAACATTGGGTGCTCCGCGGGCGCATACCTCCCAACATTGGCGACTCGGCAGCGGATATCCAGTCCTTCGTAGGCGAGGCCGTCAACGTCACGACGGCAGTGGCTACCCAGCTCCGCGCGATCAGTGACTTTGACGTTCGTGCGTACGGGCCGCGCGCGGAAGGGATGGTCGACCACCTGCTGATGGTCGCTGACCGCCTCGATTTCTTGCGCCAGATTCTTGTGGCGGTCCTGCCTGTTGGGTTTTCCCTCGACAGCGACGGCGACCGCCATTGCCGGGAGAGGGTGGCAACGATCGATGCCGCCTTCACGACAGCGTCTGCCGACCTACGCCGGCACACCCTTAGCAATATTATCCTGCTCTCTGGCTCCGCGGCGCGGGCTGTCATGGGCAAGATGGTAAACGACGATCTTCGTCTCCAACTGCAAATTCTTGCATTCGGCTCCCCCGGCCGACGCCACTTCACCTGATGCTCTTCGCGACAGTGGCAGTTCGGCGGCGCCGGCTGGTGGGTCGCGGGCGTTGGTGCTGCGCTCAGAGCCCCGCGGTGGGTCCGGGGGTGGTAGTGGCGGCACTGGTTCTGGATGAGGACACGGTCCCTTCCTGTCGGTTGGGCCAACAACTGGGGGGGCGGCTGCTGAGCTTGCCGTTGGTAGAGCGGTGACGGCGCCGGGGGCCAGCGGGGGAGCGGGTGCCCGGCCGGCCAGCCAAGGTGTAGGAGGGGGGCTGCGTGGGCGTGCGTTGGTAGCTTTGGCTGGCGATGGGGGTGTGGGGCGTGCTCGCGTGGCGGTGGCTCCGGGCTCGGTCCCCTTCGGCGAGAAAGGTACGGTTTTTTGTGTGCGTGTGCGTGAGTTGCCGGCTGACTTGCTGCGTGTACAAGGGGCGTTTGATGGCGTACGTTCGGGTGCCTTGCGATTCGTTGCGGTCGACGCTTGGTTGGACGCTTGGTTGGATGCTCGGGCGGTTGTGGTGCAGTCGATGGCCGAGCAAGGCTCCGCGAGCCTCGGTCATCTCGCCTCGGTAAACTCCCCCCTCTTGAGACAGTGTCAGGGCGGCGTTGCCCTACTCACGTCCACAATCGGCCCCTCACTGTTTTCGCTGGCGAAATTTGGGGCTTCGTATTTCACCGCTTAGCGTCGTTCTCGAACCCAAATTTCGGATTATTCACGATCTCACGTTTGCGCGCGCGGGGGGTCGGACCAGTGTTAACGGTGACACGGATTTTGATTCCGCGCCGCCGTCCGAGCTCGGCCACGTGCTTCGTGAGGTTTTACTACGGGTGATGCTTTTGAGGCAGACCCACGGTAGTAGTGCTCGAATCCTCTTGTGCCGTGTGGACGTCAAAGATGTGTTTCGACGGGTTTTGGTTTACCCGGCAGGTGCGCCGGCTTTCGGTTACGTGTTCGGAGATCGCGTCGTCGTGGATTTACGCTTGCAATTTGGGTGGCGTAATAGCCCGGGGTTTTGGGGGTTGATGGCATGCGCGCTCGAGCATGCTCACACCCATTCTACGTTTCAAGGCACAGATGTTTCCCAAAAAAGGGGCTGCTGCCGTCGCGCACGTCGGAATTGCCCCGCCGCGGGGGGTTCCAGTTGTCTCTATCCCGGGTGATTGTGGGCCTGTTTCTGGCTCTGGTGGCAACGCCGGGAACTACTTCTTTGTGAGGTATTACGTAGACGATGGCATTGTCGTCGAGTTGCAATGGTGGCCGGACGGTCGCCGTTGTTTGCGCGCTGCCCAGTCGCTGGCATCGGACCATTTTCGCTTGTTGGGCGAACGTGGTGTCTCTGATCCGCCCCTCCTGTCCGCCAGAAAAATCACTGACTGGGACACGCAACTGGAGGTGTTGGGTTGGATCATTGACACGGAGGTGCTTACGGTTACGTTGCCGTCCCACAAGCGCCTCAAGCTGCAAAATCTCCTTGCGGAATGGCCCTCGTCTCGTACATCTGCTTCAGCGAGGCAGGTGTCGCAGCTCGTTGGCTTCCTTACACATGTCTCCTTTGCTGTGCGCCTGGGGCGGTTTTTCGTGCACCGTTTGTTGGCTTCGGTGGGTATGCCGCGCATATCTGCCGGATCTGATTTCGGTTTTCAAGGCGCAGATGTTTCCCAAAAAGGGGCTGCTGCCGTCGCGCACGTCGGAATTTCCCCGCCGCGGGGGGTTCCAGTTGTCTCTATCCCGGGTGATTGTGGGCCTGTTTCTGGCTCTGGTGGCAACGCCGGGAACTACTTCTTTGTGAGGTATTACGTAGACGATGGCGTTGTCGTCGAGTTGCAATGGTGGCCGGACGGTCGCCGTTGTTTGCGCGCTGCCCAGTCGCTGGCGTCGGACCATTTTCGCTTGTTGGGCGAACGTGGTGTCTCTGATCCGCCCCTCCTGTCCGCCAGAAAAATCACTGACTGGGACACGCAACTGGAGGTGTTGGGTTGGATAATTGACACGGAGGCGCTTACGGTTACGTTGCCGTCCCATAAGCGCCTCAAGCTGCAAAATCTCCTTGCGGAGTGGCCCTCGTCTCGTACATCTGCTTCAGCGAGGCAGGTGTCGCAGCTCGTTGGCTTCCTTATACATGTCTCCTTTGCTGTGCGCCCGGGGCGGTTTTTCGTGCACCGTTTGTTGGCTTCGGTGGGTATGCCGCGCATATCTGCCGGATCTGTTTTCGGTTTTCAAGGCGCAGATGTTTCCCAAAAAGGGGTTGCTGCCGTCGCGCACGTCGGAATTTCCCCGCCGCGGGGGGTTCCAGTTGTCTCTATCCCGGGTGATTGTGGGCCTGTTTCTGGCTCTGGTGGCAACGCCGGGAACTACTTCTTTGTGAGGTATTACGTAGACGATGGCGTTGTCGTCGAGTTGCAATGGTGGCCGGACGGTCGCCGTTGTTTGCGCGCTGCCCAGTCGCTGGCGTCGGACCATTTTCGCTTGTTGGGCGAACGTGGTGTCTCTGATCCGCCCCTCCTGTCCGCCAGAAAAATCACTGACTGGGACACGCAACTGGAGGTGTTGGGTTGGATCATTGGCACGGAGGCGCTTACAGTTACGTTGCCGTCCCATAAGCGCCTCAAGCTGCAAAATCTCCTTGCGGAGTGGCCCTCGTCTCGTACAACTGCTTCAGCGAAGCAGGTGTCGCAGCTCGTTGGCTTCCTTATACATGTCTCCTTTGCTGTGCGCCCGGAGCGGTTTTTCGTGAACCGTTTGTTGGCTTCGGTGGGTATGCCGCGCATATCTGCCGGAGCTGATTTTGGTTTTTGTACGGCCAACGTCGGGCGGCGCCTCGTCTTGGGACCCGAGTTTCAAGGGAAACTCGAGTTTTGGCGGTGGTTTATTGAGGAGGGATCGGACGCGCGCGGAGGAACCTTGCCGGCTCCGATGTATCATTTGCTTGAGCACCCCTCCCAACGTACTCTGTTTTCGGATGCATCCAAAACCGCTGTCGGGGGTTTCTGCCTTGCAACTGGGATGTGCTGAAGATACGATATTGACGCCGGGGAACGATCTCGATTTTGCGGGTCGAGCAAGTCAGTTGCAGGCGAGAACGATATATCGATTAACGTCTTCGAACTGCTAGGTATGGTCGTCTCCCCGTGGGTCGTCGTATCTCCGTGCGCCGAGCGCCCGGCCGCGTTGGGGGACTGCGTGTTGTGGCGTGGCGACAACGAAGCAGCCGTAAAGTGGGTGCGGCGTTGTCGAGGCGGGAAGGAGCCGAGATCGGGCGCGTTGATGCGCCTCCTTGGTGTGCTCAAATTGTCCTTTGGTTGGCACTTTGACGCGAAACACGTAGGGGGTATTTTTAACGTTGCCGCGGACGGTATCTCACGCTGGGATCGCGCTTCCGTCCTCGTTAATATGCGTGCTGTCCGTGGGATATGCTGCTCGCGGGCGAGAAGCTGATCCCCACGTGGCGTGCCGGGGGTCGTGTTTTGTGGCCGGCCCTGTGCGCTTCGTTCTGTCTCTTGACTCGCGCGTCAGAAATGTTCGCGGAAACCCGGTTACGAGTTCACGAGACTTATTGTTTGCGGCGTGCTGATGTTGCCTTATTTCGCGGAAATATTCAGCTTACTGTGGCGCAGTGGTCAACCGCGGATCATGTTGAGGTTCGGTTTCGCGGGTAGAGGGGTGACCAACTGCGGAAAGGGGCGGTTGTCACGCATGTGCGAAAGGGTCCGTCGATGCGCGTGGGGGAAGGTGGCGGCGCCGTCGATCTAATGATCGAATTGATGTCTTGTTACTTGTTTCTTCCCTCTTCGGCCCCCTTGGTTGCGTGTGGCGTTGGTAATGGCAGATGGTCCATGTGGACACAACATCAAGCGACGGTAGCTTTGCGGAAAGTGGTTGCGTTGGCGGGTGTGCGTGCGGGGGAGTACGCCTTGCACTCCCTGAGGATTGGAGGCGCAACGCACTTGTCGGCAGGGGGTGCAACACCGGCGGTGTTGCAGCGTGAGGGCCGATGGGCGTTGACTAGTTAGGCAAACGCGGAATTACAAAGAAGTGTGTTATCCCGTGTGCACTCTACGACTCGAGGGTAGGGGGGGGCGGGGGGGGTGGGACTACATTCGTAATACGGGTCAACTACCAGTTTGTGCTGGAGGCTGGCGTCGAGAGTTCGATGTCGCCAGTTGGGTTGGGAGTTGACTCGTGTATACGGATGTTAGCGTGGGGTTGCCGGCGGGGCAGCCCCGGGGTATTCCCATCTCCAACCCCCCTCTCCGGGCGGGGGGTTGCGCATTAATATAATACAACTTCGAAAGCAAAGTGCAAAGCAGAATATTATCGAAGTTTGAGAAAATATGGGTTTTGTACGTACGTAAGAAGTTTGACCAATCAGATCAATGCGGTAATTCATAGTCTTATGAGCGATAGCATTGGGCACACCTGGCCCAGCTGTGTAGGCGACGACCTGCACGCGGAGCGCGAAGGGGAGCAGAGTCAGAGCTTACAGGTCCAAGGTGTGATACAGACTAGTTTAAGTTCCCGCCCACCCGACCGTGCTTTTGAGGGAGTCAGTGGAGGGTGAGTTAATCGGTCGCAGTAACGATGCGCGTGTTTGTTACTGTTTTGGTAAACGTACCCGTTTTCGCTGAAGATGCGACGGGGTTTCGTAGATTGCGCAGGTGTGCGGTGGGTGCTCGCCGCATCAGTGTTATAGCGTGGGAAGGGGTGTTCGTTGTTGTGTTTTTTTTTCAGCATGTGTAATATCTGAGTATCCCTCCGTGCGGTGGGGTTACGTATGACTGTTTTACGCAGATATTATGTTGATAGTTAACAGCGAACGTCGTGGCAGTGCATCGGCTCGGATTTAGCGCGCAATCTGAAAGTGTGGGAGAGGGGAATTATCCGTATATTGGCAACTAAGTGCATTTGTTTAATGTGCATGGTGTGTGCAGGCGTGCATATTTTATAGCATATTTATTACACGCGTGTGTACGTTTTTTTATATGCTGCACGTTATAGGCGGTTGCCTCGTATGTCTTCTTCGAGTTGCCAACGATTGTTCGTCGTTGGTTGTTGGCTGGCGTCGAGAGTTCGATGTCGCCAGTTGGGTTGGGAGTTGACTCGTGAATACGGATGTTAGCGTGGGGTTGCCGGCGGGGCAGCCCCGGGGTATTCCCATCTCCAACCCCCCTCTCCGGGCGGGGGGTTGCGCATTAATATAATACAAACGTTCTTTCTGGGTTCAGAAATAATCGAGGCCAGAACTCAACGGGTTTGGTGATTTCTGAGCCCAGAAATAACAGCTCTTCCATCCTCTCAGAACTGGGATTATTTGACTTTCGGATACTACCTCTTACCAAGTATCACATGTCACCACTGCCTACTGTACCTGGTATGACACCTGTCTGCTGTACACGTCACCCATCACCCACAACAAAGAGTCACACACTTACAACAGCATACCGCGCTTGTTGTGTGCGAGACAGAGCTTCGTCCTCACACAAACGCGACACCACCACCACCATCAAAACCACCACAGCACCACAACACCAGCACCACAGCAGCAGCGCAGCAGCAGAGGCAGCAGCAGAGGCGGTGGTGACCTAACGTCGCTGACGACAGTGTACGTGCCAGATTTTCAAAAATAATAGCAAACGGGAAAACAGGACCTACCAATTCAAAATAAAACCACTTTCCAAAAACCAGAAGCCATAATGGACGCCCCTTATTTCTAATGCAGTTATTTCTGGACGCTCATGGCTACAACAATAATCGCCAGGAACAATCGCGCAAAAAAAATCCAAAATTAGTGGGTCTAAGGGCTCGAATTAACGAGGAACTTGCCAAATCGAATTTCGATTCTTTCTAGAATTGAATTTAATTTGCATCTGATTGGTCGAAAATGAGTCACCAAGCAGGCATTCTCAGGATTTTCACGAAAAATTCATTCCAACAAAGAAGTAAAAACGGATTTTCTCGGCCATCGCTTGCCTCGGTCGTTGTCCACGGGTGTTCGTTGACCCTTTTGCGTTTTTTTGATTCTAGAACGCACTACGCCGTTCCTTGATAAGAAGCAGAGTTGATTTTTGTACAGACGACAGAAAGCGGTATACCGCCACCATCCCGCGCCACCGTGCGGTACAGCAGAATACACCTAGGTTTTTGACGCCAGTCCGCGACGCTGATTGGTCAACTCAGCCTCGTACCGGTTTTAGACACCGTGTCCTTGCGGTACATCGTACCGCGGCTTCTCAGCTCGGCCGTCACCGTTTCCTGACGCGACCCATAACGCTTTCTGTCGCAAAATACACCATGCGGACCGACTCGGCCCCAGGCTCTTCACGGCCCATAGCCTTTCATTTTCCGACCGAATCTCAACCATGGGCACAAACGTCATGTAGCACCCATAGAACGACGCGCTTTCATATTATTTCATACTTCGGATTCCTTCAGAGATACCAGGTATGGATATAACTATCCCCAACGAATCTCACTTTTTTGACACTCAACAACCCATCTTCCTCGTCTCGGCAAAACGCTTTTGAGGCGGAGCATGCATCCATACCTCTTGTGCCTTCGGCCAAAACAAACCTACCCGACCATGCCTGTGTGGGTAGACTGCATGGCTACAAGACTGCATGTAGAAGGCTATGTACAAGACTACATGCAATATACTCCCGATATTTTCAAGGTCCACATTTCAATAGTCGAAAGCCGTTGTTTCGTACATAACTAACCAGCAGCGTACGACCACACAGATGGCGCTACCACTCAAGAACCTCTTTTTTGTTAATAGGTTTCAGGGTATGGGGGGTGTATTGTAGGCTATTTTCCGGGCATCTCACGTGTGCCCAAGTTCTTGACTACCAAGTTTAAGTGGTGGCGTCTTCTCCTTGCGTGATTTCAACATAATGCGGTGTACGAACTCGCAAGGCGGACGGCGGACGTCATCGGGTGTATGTGTGGGCCAACAAGGTCTTTTGCGTGTAGCGGGACCGTCACTCCCTCTTTTTCCCTTTGCCCCAGCCTTTTCCCCGCCATCCATACCCAACCCAATACTGGAGCCTGTCCTGTGACCGCGGACTTGATTATATGAGAACAACAACAACAACAACAACAACTATAATACGTGTACGTGGGGTGTGCGAGCTACGTATGGTGCGAGCTATGTATGGTTGAGCAGCGGTTCGTGCTGTGTGCGGAAGAGGTGTTGCAATGATTGCTCTGAAGGGGTCCGAAATATGAAGGGATATGAAAGCACGTCGTTCTATGGATGCTACACGACGTTGTGCCCATGGTTGAGATTCGGTCGGAAAATGAAAGGCTATGGGCCGTGAAGAGCCTGGGGCCGAGTCGGTCCGCATGGTGTATTTTGCGACAGAAAGCGTTATGGGTCGCGTCAGGAAACGGTGACGGCCGAGCTGAGAAGCCGCGGTACGATGTACCGCAAGGACATGGTGTCAAAAACCGGTGCGAGGCTGAGTTGACCAATCAGCGTCGCGGACTGGCGTCAAAAACCTAGGTGTATTCTGCTGTACCGCACGGTGGCGCGGAATGGTGGCGGTATACCGCTTTCTGCCGTCTGCCCTTAAATTTTCGTGTATTTTTCATGAAAAAAAAAAAAAACGAAGTACGATTTCTCGTGCTCTTCGTTAACTAGAAGAAAAAATATCAAGTCCAAGGCATCGGCAATGCCAATACATTTCAAGGAACTCCATGTATGATGCACCGCAGATATGACTACTGCAGATACGATGCACCGCGTGAAGCCTCGTTTATGTACTCGATTGGCGTGTACGTCGAAACGATCGACGAGAAGACGGCGCCCTGCTGATAATCCAAAGGGTACCTTACCTTTTGAAACAGCATGCCAGGTTTATATCAAGACAAAGATCAAATATTAGAACAATATTGAATATAAGAACCAATTATAATAAAATTCAATAATGTACCTCAGCGGATACCCCCGGCCAATACCGGATTTTGTGTGTACATGTCCCGCCAATTTATGTCCCGTTTATGTACCTAAGCGCAAGTGTGCGTCGGTACCTTGCCGGTGGTATATACCGCCGGTACTTATATATAACTTATATATGTATTCATGTGTGTGCCGGTACCGGTACCGGTACCGGTACAGACTTTCGTAGCGGTACCGGACGCTTCGGTAAGTTCGGTAAGACGTCAATACCGGTACCGGAAACTTTGGTAAGTTTAGTACGACATCAATACCGGCACCGGAACTTCGGTAAGTTCGGTACGACATCAATACCGGTACCGAGAACTTCCGTAAGTTCGGTACGACATCAATACCGGTACTGGAAACTTCGGTAAGTTCGGTACACCTCCAATACCGGTACCAGACAGTTCGGTAAGTTCGGTACGACGTCAATACCGGTACCGGGCACTTTGGTAAGTTCGGTACGACATCCATACCGGCACCGAGAATACCGGTGCCGTATCGAACACATCCTTGAAATAATCAGGGCTTTTCACGGGTCGGGTTGGGTCGGGTCAGTGACCCGACCCAACCCGACCCGCGAGATTTTGAAAACCTCCTGACCCGACCCGACCCGACCCGACCCGTGAGGTTTGGAAATCCTTCTGACCCGACCCGACCCGACCCGCCACGATTCGGGTGACCCGCGAGATGCGGGTTTCATGCGGGTCAAGTCGACTTGACCCGTGACATTTCTCACGGGTCAAAGTCAAAAAGTCACGGGTCAAAGCATGTATACCTCGGTCGGTTGGTTGGTCCTTGGTCCCTCGTACTTTTCTCAGTATGTCGTGTTCTCTGTTTTTTTTACCGACAATGTTCGCAGCTGATGATTGTGTCATGTGGTGTGCGCGCGAAAAATGGGAAAGAAACCGCAACCCACATGCATAGGCATGCCCGTACCGCTAGACCACCGGGTCGACCCGACGAGCGACCCGACGAGCGAGCTAGATATAAGTGCAGTCTCCAGCCCCGGCAAGCAGCCTAGCTGAGCCGCCTCCGGCAGCAAGCCCACAACTGGGGCGGTGGATCTGTCAGCAGGGGCTGCGATCCGCGAGGATGCGTTGTCTGCTGCTGGTGCTTGCTGCTAGGCTGCTGCTGTGCTGCTGCTGCTGCTGCTGCTGCTGCTTCGACGACAACTGCTCTTCTTGCTTTTTTACGTTTGGTCACATTTCGTACTGGTATTAATTATCGAGCTAGCTACTACTACTGCGGTATCTATCTTCTATCTGTGCAGTCTCCAGCCCCGGCAAGCAGCCTAGCTGAACCGCCTCCGGTAGCAAGCCCACAACCGGGGTGGTGGGTCTGTCAGCAGGGGCTGAGATCCGCGAGAATCCGGGGTCTGCTGCTGGTGTTTGCTGCTGCCACAGTGCTGCTGTTGCTGCTTCGACGACGAGTGCCCTTCCTTGCCTATTTACGTTTGGTCACATTTCGTACTGGTATGACTGTAACATTACTACTGTTACGGCTTCAGCCGGTATGGATTCGCGTCACAATGCTGTATGCCTTGGTTGTTGTTGTTGTTCTCACATTAACTCGCATAATCAAGTCCGTGGTCACAGGACAGGCTCCAGTCACTCTGGAGCTGAGGAATACCCTAGCAGCTAGGGAAAAAAACGAACAAACCAAAGGTGGTACACGCATATATCACAGCTGACGCAATTCATGCCTCCACCAGAAACATATAAAAGTGAAATCGGGAGTCAGTCTACGATGTGCCAGGTCTATACCGGTGCATACGTCTCATTACTCGCGCCTGGAAAAACCGACTATACCGCTTGCCACCCAAGAAAGACTACCACGTATATATTACACGTAGTATTTATCACTACGCATACGCACGATAGACGCAAGTCAATTGGAAGAAAGAAACAAAGAACAAACAAGACGTCCCTGAAATGTTTTATATAAAATATGTATATGCTCGTATTTATATTATAAAAATTAAAATACACTCCAGCTGTGAGATCGAATATTTTGTCGAAACTCATCTTTGCAAGCTGTGTGTGATACTCCGATCGCGCGTATTACGGGTTGTGTGTCCTCATTAAGGATATAGGACGGCGACTCCCCTTGCAACTACAGTGTAGCTATCAGGGTCAACAGGGTGATGTTAGGCAGTCTGTGCGCGGAAACTATAAAACCCGTTTCTGAGGGGGACAAAATCTGACAGCTGTGGAAGGAAATATATACGTATGTTTGTTTTTTAACAGAACAATATGACCCCTCCCATTATGAAAAAACTCACCCACATAGTATATAACAAGTACCAACAACGCAGCTTGCAAAGATGACTATTGACCCGAAATTCGTTGAACTCAAGGCTGACGTCCTTGAAATATTTTGATAAAATAAGAAGAGAAAGGAAAGGAAAGAAAAGAGAAGAAAGCGAAAAAAGAAAACGAAAAAGAAAAGGAAGGAAAGAAAAGACAAGAAAAGCAAGAAAAGGCAAGACAAAAAGAGGAAGCAAGGAAAGGAAAAGAGAAAAAAAATGTCAAACTAGCAGACCCTAGGAACTGACTAAAGACGGCATTGGGCTCATAGAGGGTATCAAGTGCATCATCAAATGGCACTGGGGAGAGAACGCCACATGGCAAAAAAGTTAGGGCAGTCTTACGCTATCTTGTGACGGCCATTGCAAGGCCCACAAATTTCAAGACGATGATGGCCAAACCCAGACTTCAGCCTCTTGGGCATGACGTCCCCCCTTTCCCTCCTCCCCCTTCCACCCCCCCCCCCTCCCCCCCGGCCGCTTAGAGATGCCGACGGTGGATGGCGCTGCCGCAGCTTTTGCGCGTCGCTCTGCAGCTTTGCGCCTCTTCGTTTCATGCCAATTCCGCATGAAAAACTCGTCTCCCTCCTCTACTCGTCGAAACCATCTGCCAGCCTTCTGAACAGCCTTTCGCCACCCTTCGAATTTCATTCCAAAGACCGACATATCCTTCAGATGAGCCATCCAGTCCTCCTCTTGCCCCCCTGAGTAGCCCTTACCCCCAACAGGCTCGCCAAACATCACTCTCTATGGAAGACGCTCCTCCCCCATACGTGCTACGAATCCCGCAAACAATATCCTGCCTTGGTACGAGTAGCTAGGGGTGCTGCCTGGTGATTGTTCTGCACGCTGTGATGACATATGATCGGAGCATCGGCACGAGAGAGGCAGGAAGTGGAAATATTTATGTTTTATTTACGGATCCGCGGGGCACCAGCACGGCAGTGGCCCTCAGCTGTAACAAGTTTGAAAATGGCGGATCCGCGGGCCAGATCCGCGGGTTTGACCCGCGGGTCAACCGAAAACAACTCGCGGGTCATGATGGCTTGACCCGCGAGTGACCTGTATCTCGCGGGTAATGACCCGACCCGACCCGCGAGATTTTGAAAACCTCTTGACCCAACCCGACCCGACCCGCGAGATTTTGAAACCTCTCGACTCGACCCGACCCGACCCGCGATAATTTTGAAGCCTATTGACCCGACCCGACCCGCGAGATTTTGAAACCTCTCGACCCGACCCGACCCGACCCGTGAGGTTTTAAAATGTTTTGACCCGAACCGACCCGACCCGTAAGATTTTGAAACCCCCTTGACCCGACCCGCGGGTCGGGTCGTGACCCGTGAAACCCCCTGGAAATAATGTGTCCTTGCGCCACTCCTCTACGCACTTCCCGGAGGGGAACCTTGTAAACATAATTACCATTATCTAGGTCCGACCACTTGCGTTTTGTGGACTTTTGGGCTGTACAGACTTCCAAAGCTGCAGCTGCTGCTGGACCCTTCGAACAGCTCCCGCAGCTGCTGGGCCATTCGAACGGCTGTCCCAGAACGTCAAAACGTCAGCTATGTTTTGTAATTTCAATGCTGGTGGTGGTGATCAAGGCTGCAAATGTTCCATCAGCTGCTGCTGCCGTTCGTTTTCCCCCCCCTATCCGCTGCTGCTCACGGCGTCAGCAGATTCCGTGTCGTACTTGGTGCTGAATTTTTACCGCTATACCACAGCGCTGTCGCCAAAGCTTCCAGCGCTACCGCCAGCACCCCCGCGTTGCCGCGGCAGCCGCTGCTGCTGCTGCCGCTGCTGCTGCTACAGCTGCTGGTACAGCTGTTGGTGTCTATACTGCATAACTTTTCAAAGGTAAAAAATCGGCTGTCTGTGGTCATAACCTCGCCTAGCCTATCTTCCTTGCTACATACTCGTTCCATGGCGGAGTGCATATGCGTGGGGGGCATGGGAGGGAGGGAGCTGGCTGTGATAATGGCACAATTAAAAAAATAGTGCTATCTGTGACTGGGCACCTTAGGGGAAGGCGCTGAAGTGCTGGCTGCGGAGGTCGCCGTTGCTGCAGCACCGTGTTGCGCGAACTCGCATCGTTTGTTTCGGATCGCCCCACACAGCTGCAGCTTCGAGTATTTATTAACACCAAGACAGCAGTCAAATCGCACATACATCAAAAAGTACCCGCAAATTGTTGCACATGGCCGGTCACCCATCGACCAGTCAGTTTATTTCCAACAAGATCTGGAAATACCTGGTGGGCTACAACAGCATCAGATCACCATATTTTATTTGGGCTGTTCTTACAGCAGTAGTATCACAAATACGTACCTTCCTTATTTCCGATATTACACCCGGATCAATGACATTGCAGTATAGCTGCATGCTCTATCTGCCGTAAGGATGCGGGCGAACGCACGGGGGTGCAAAATGCACAAAAAACATCCGCCTCTTGCGTCACCCTGCCTCCGAAGGGGAACCTTGTAGGCTGTACAACAGCCTCTCGAGGTTAGCAGGTTAGTGCAAGGTGCAAGGTGCAAGCCGAATTGCGAATTGCGAATTGCATAGAGTGCAAATATGGGTACCTAGGATGACGTTTTAGGCTGAGGGCTAACGAGAGAGCAGAACGCGGCTGACCAGAGCGAAGCGGCGAAACTTAGCCTACTCTGAAAATAGTATAGTAAAGGAACCCTTCACCTCTACGCGCCCTTACAAGTTGAAAAAACTTGAAAGGGCTGGGCGTGCTCTACAAAGTTTTTCCATCACGGCACGGTGACACAACGGCCGACGAGTCCCAACTCCGCGAGCGGGGGGCATGAAAAGCCTCTCCCGGGGACGGCTCGCGCTCTCCCCTGGAAGCTGGAGAATCGTAAGAAAGTGCAAATCCCACCCAGCTCCTGCCGTACTGCTGTGTGCTGCCGTTGTGGATTGGTCGGTACGTACTGCTCCACTGCTGTTGTACTGCTGTGGTAGTGCCGCCGCTGCTGCTGCTGCTGCTGCTGCTACAGCTGCTGCTCCTGCTGCTGCTCCTGCTGCTGCTCCTGATGCTGACTACTGCGTTTGTTTCTTAAAATAAAAAATCGACTTTCTGTGGTCATGACCTCGCCTAGCCTGTGCCAGTGCTGTGTGTGCTCCTCCTCCTCCTGCCGGATGGCCGCTGCTGTAGACAGTACTGTAGACACTACAGCTGCTGTGCCGCAATTCCTTGCTGGGCTATCGCCCGCCTCTGCGCCCGCCGCCGCCGCTGCTGCTGCTACTGCTGTGTGTTGCTGCTGCTGGTGCTGCTCTCACTCTCTTCTGCGCATGTTCCAAAACTTTTCCGCCTTTTCTTGTGTTGTTTTTATAACCATGTACCACGCAGCTTGCAAAGTTGAGTTTCAACCATTCAATCGGTCGTACTCAGAGCTGATGTTTTACACATTCATTTATAGAATCATGTTTTTTTGTGAAGTGTAGCTGCTGTGCTGCTGCTGCCGCCGCTGTTCGTGTCTCCGGTGAGTACGTTTCGAATAATGAAAAATCAGCTGTCTGCGGTCTTGAGCTCGCGGAGCCAGTGTGTGTGCCCCCTCCCCCTTGCCAGACGACTGCTACTGTAGACACTACTGCTGCTGTGCCGCACTTCCTCGATGGGCCATCGGCCACCTCTACCCCCGCCGCTGCTGCTGCTAAAAGAAATGAATGGTCTGCCTTCCGGCGTAGGTTTGCATTTTTCGTTTTTCGCGTACCTTGGTGCCATGGACTTAGTCTGATTGCTCTAATGAACGTTGTGTTTCTTTCCTGCAGTTGCGATAGGATTTTTCCACTTGATAAACATACGGAATTCGTCTCCCATTCTTCAGCGCTCGCGGCGCATGCCATGCCGTCCGAATCCTTCTCCGGATTCAGCCAAGGTCTGGCTACTACCTTTGCCAATTGAGCTTTCCTTATATATTACGTTTCAGCCACGGTTTATTTATTTTTTCAACCGCTGTTTTCTTTCTATTTCTTTCCCGTCTATTTCTCGCCTATCCACAACCTCCTTATTATTTGGGTTTGTTTCGTATTTCCAATTCCTCTATGCAGTGCACCGACACCTACCTTCACAAACGCTGCGCGCAAAACCACTCCCGACAAAACCCACCATTTTTAATGACATATGTTTCAAATACATGTAGCACCTCAACCTCTTGGTACCATCCATTACCTTCCCCTTCTCTCAGTCACATCCTTTTTGCGCAACTGTTTCGGAGGGCGGGGCCGCCGATAGGCGGCCCCGCCCAATCCTTGTATCATATATCATTACCTCCAATATAATCCCCTACATATGTTGTACATCCCACCTTGCTTCTTCTTCTTGAACGCCTTGGCTCGGCCGTCTTTACCGCCAGCGAATCTTTCGAGCGTAAGAGCCTGTGGTAAGTCTCTTCGACCCATGGCTGTGGTTCTCCAAGCTCCTTTGCGGCAAGGTGATGTTGGTGGTCGTATGGTGTTATGCTCAATAGCATTCGAGGAGTTCTAATGTTGCGTTGGCCATGACCAAACGGGATTCAATCAGCGAGCTGTTGAGCAGGAGAGCAGGAGGCAGAACATTGAGCAGTGCGGCGCCGTGCGGTTACACAGCTTGCACGACATAGGTTGCCCGCCACGGCATCCGCAATGGTGAGTAAGGAAGCCAGAGAGGTTTTCGCGTAACTGGTTGTGTGTTGGATAAATGGTTGCCGAGACGAGAGTACGAAGAGTTGGCACACATTTCTTCTGCTGCTTACGTGCTTGCGTTCTACCGCACTTCTCGTCTTGATGCTTGTGATGCTGCTGTGCTGGCCAGTTCTCTCTCATTGCCGGGCTGATTCGGTATCTCTTCTCCAAGACTGAAATCAATGTGCTTATTTTGGGGCTGGACTACGCGGGAAAAACTGTGAGCCCTGTCTTTCGGATTCGCTTGTTCGCTTGTTCGCTTGACGATATTTCTTGTTGTCGGTCTTCGGCGTTTGTCCTGGTGTACCTGTTTTTCACGTATTGTACACATTTCGGTTTGCATCTTGGGGCAGTGCTGCACGACCGATGGCCGAGGAGAGGAAACATATGCCAGGGTACCAGGCAACTGGTACTCATTTTGTAGGTACCAAGCTCTAAGTGCACATTCATCACTGCAGCAGCTGTTGTGTGTTTGCTCGCATACCATACAGCGAGGTGGACTTGTATACACGAATGTTCTCATTCAGCTTATGATACTATACTTGTCGGTCTTCGGCGTTTGTCCTGGTGTACCTGTTTTTTACGTTTTGTACACATACCGGTATGCATCTTGGGGCAGTGCTGCACGACCGATGTCCGAGGAGAGGAAACATATGCCAGGGTACCAGGCAACTGGTACTCATTTTGTAGGTACCAAGCTCTAAGTGCACATTCATCACTGCTGCAGCTGTTGTGTGTTTGCTCGCATACCATACAGCGAGGTGGACTTGTATACACGAATGTTCTCATTCAGCTTATGATACTATACCTGGTACTTTGAAGCCTTGGTACATTTCTTGCGTCGATTGACGTGCTACATACGTACTCGTGGCGTACCTTGGTGGGCAACAGCGATGGGTGTCAAAACATAATCTCCTATTAATAGTAAAAAAAAATGGTCGGTACCGGTCTTTTGGGCGGACTCAGAGGGGGCGGTATTGCAATACGGCGTTAGTTTTTTGGCGGTAGGCGGTATTTTGGTTTTTGGCGGTAAGCGGTAATTACAATTATGGCGGTATTTTTTCGGTGGTAATGCAACACGGCGGTAATTGTTTTGGCGGTAGTATGGAGCCTGGCCTCTCACGGATCCTGGTGTCGAAGTGGAGAGGGTGGTCGCGGAGGTCTTGCACTCGTCTCGTAGCTGGCGTCGGAGCGGAGAGGGCGTCGCGGAGCTGAAGTTGAAGCGGAGAGGGCGTCGCGGTGCTGAGGTCCCTTGACGATCGCCTTCACAGTGGGCGCACGCTGAAACCTTTCTTTCTTAGATGTAGCAAGGAGATGGTAAAGCTAGAGTGACGGTGAGCTTATGCCCTCTCGTCGTGCGGCGCGATTATCTATCGGTGGCTGGCCTTCCGGGGACGGGTCAACGCCGTCTATGACGGGTGACACCGCTCGCGACCCGGGATCGTGTATTACCTGACCGGTGACGTGTCCTCTCGCCCATGCGTGTACGAGATCTACGATAGGTATCTACGACCCTGTCTTCCACATCACCCCCCTCTGTATTCGCTGCAAGCCCATCTTAGCTAGGGATGGTATTGCAGCGGTCATCGGGAGGATGACAAAGCTAGGAAACGAGGTGTCGATTTATCGGATCGAGACACAGCAGCTGTTATATGCGTGCATCCAGTCCTTATAACTGACGTGTTTAGTAAACACGGGTGTGAAACACCGGCCCAGAGGAAACCGTGAAACCTGAGCGAAGAAGGCATTCCCGATTTTTTCGTCGAATATTTTCCGTGTTCGCTGTTGTGGTGGTGTGAGCTCGGGGGTGCTACAACAGACGTTGTACGTGCTGTGGGAAGTGCTTCTACAGCAGAGGTGGTACGTGCTGTTAGAGGGGCTGGGTGAGATTGGTCATGCAGAGAGGTACGGCTGCTGTCATAGCTACTCGACAGTTGTTGGATAGGCGTGGCGGGTGTTGGAGGATTCTGCACACGTCGTCGAATATTTTCCGTGTTCGCTGTTGTGATGGTGTGACTCGGGGTGCTACAACAGACGTTGTACGTGCTGTGGGAAGTGCTTCTACAGCAGAGGTGGTACGTGCTGTCAGAGGGGCTGGGTGAGATTGGTCAGGCGGAGAGGTACGGCTGCTGTCAGAGCTACTCGATAGTTGTTGGATAGGCGTGGCGGGTGTTGGAGGATTTTGCACGCGTTCAAAAACAGCATCGAGATTCTGCTGCGGCGACGGCACTCCTCTCACCTCTGCGATCTGCTTATCGGAAGGCCCACTCACGGTTTTCCTGCTGCCAGGCAGCACCAGCTCCAAGACCCACGCTGGCGGCGTGGTGCCGTCGAGCATACACTTTCGTAGATAGGCCGCCGTCTCGACGCGGACCGGGTCGTTGGCTGGGAGGGTGCTCGGTGCGGCGAGGATATCCTCCGCCAGGCTCGAGCACTCCCCAACGGCTCCTGCAGATGGTGCAGGCGTCGTGGTGGCGGCGATGTCTGCTGCTGTGCCAAGCGCTCCCGCATCACTTGCAGCTTGTTGCTCCTCGTCATGTATTCGTACTCTTGGATTCGAATCCCACGGTGGTCACCACTATGGAGCCTGGCCTCTCACGGATCCTGGCGTCGAAGTGGAGAGGGCGGTCCCGGAGGTCTTGTACTCGTCTCGTAGCTGGCGTCGGAGCAGAGAGGGCGTCGCGGAGCTGAAGTTGAAGCGGAGAGGGCGTCGCGGAGCTGAAGTTGAAGCGGAGAGGGCGTCGCGGTGCTGAGGTCCCTTGACGATCGCCTTCACAGCGGGCGAACGCTGAAACCTTTTTTTCTTAGATGTGGCAAGGAGATGGTAAAGCTAGAGTGACGATGAGCTTATGCCCTCTCGTCATGCGGCGCGATTATCTATCGGTGGCTGACCTTCCGGGGACGGGTCAACGCCGTCTATGACGGGTGACACCGCTCGCGACCCGGGATCGTGTATTACCTGACCGGTGACGTGTCTTCTCGCGCATGCGTGTACGAGATCTACGATAGGTATCTACGACCCTGTCTTCCACAGTAGGCGGTTTTCGGTTTTGGGCGGTATGTTTTCGGCGGTAGGCGTTAAATACAAAATATGGCGATATTTTTTCGACGGTTACCGTAATGCCACACAGTGGTATTTGTTTTGGCGGTAGACGGTTTTTCGTTTTCGGCGTTAACGTAAACGTGAAGCCAAAACTTGGGCGGTGTTGACCAACCTCATGCGAAGCACACGAACAGAGAGGTCAAAAAAACTTCACCACCCTGAAACCACAATATTAGTATAATTATCGAATGCCTTGATGTATTAAATATAAAATTATCAACAAGTCTCCTGGGCTTAGCCCCAGCCTCGTCTAAATCTCCCTTTCCACTACACTAATAGAAGTGCTGGTGTTCCCATCTACATCGCTCATTGCTCTGCTGAACCACGCTGAGCGTGGTGTGGGCATGTGGGCAGGGGAGTGTGGCCAGATGGCGGCGCTCTCTGTCCACACGTCCACAAATATTTTATAAAGTTATACCAGGTATACCGAAAAGAAACCCGCAGAACCAAAAGAGCAAAGGACGCAGATGAACAAGGCCAAACAAATATCTAAATATTTTCATAAGTGAACACGGGTCGTGTCCAGTGCAGGCGGTACCTTTTGGGCGGTATCCAGTGTCGCCGGTATGTTTTGGGCGGTATCGAAAGTTGGTGGTACTTCCCGGGTGGTATCGAGAGTTGGTACTTTCTGTGAGCGGTATCGAGTGTTGGCGGTACTTTCTGGGCGGTATCGAGAGTTGACGGTATTAATTCGGCGGTAAGCGGTAATTGCAATTATGGTGGTATTTTTTCGGCGGTATTGCAATACGGTGGTACTTTTTTCGCGGTATGTGGTATTTCGATATTGGCGGTAACGACTTCGGCGGTGGGCGGTACTCGCACAATATGGCGGTAAACCGCGGAATTACCGGGACCGCCCACCAGGCTGTAATTCACGGCGGAGCATTACCGACCTTATCCCTGCAAAAATGGGGATTTGTCCACCTCCCTCTCCGTTCATGTACGAAATGTAGACTCTGCAGTATGAAATACATTTAAGTACGATAATGTTGGTGCTGCTGTGCTTCGAGCGCTCCTCGACTTTTAACGTATGTACCATAATGTTTGCGCTGTGCTCCGAACGCTCCTCAGATTTTCTTAGACGTTTTTTTTTTTGCGTTGTTCGTGCTAGTGCGTAATAAGGTTCACCTCTCAGTTTGAAACTCCCTCATCGTGCTCCCCGATCCCGACTGCACTGACTGCCGGGGGCGGTCTGCCCGTACTCTCAACGTGCCCCGGGAACGAGTGCTAGTTTCAATTTCTTGACCAAATAACTGTTCCGAGTTCAAGTTTTTACTCGTGTCTACACGTGCACTTCAGTCTGAGTTACGTTGTATAAAACGTTGACTGGCTCAACACAATGACATGCTTTCGGTAGGGTGTCTTAACTCCCCAAGAAGGCGTAGGAACGCTTAGAGCTTGGAACGGAGTACTGTTGGGCTTGATTAGTTATCAAATCGAATAGACTCCTAGCATTCCCACCCTGACCGTGAATTTTGGAAGAAGAGTACGTCCCAGAGTAATTAATATTGTGCAGCGAACCGAACGGCCCACTTGGAACGAGATTTACGGCGACTGATTGGTGCTGGGAGTGTTGCTTCATACCTTGGAGGCCCACGAGGGTGTGGCTGCACATTGGATGACATAGAACTCATGGGGTGGAGCATATGTGAACGCCGTAGGGCTCGCCCGCGGCAGAAGCCACGCGATACCGCCATAGCCTGACCATGAGGCTCACAAACGGGCAAAAAACCGTGTGCGAACGAGGCTCGGGCCATATATTTTCTGGAGAAAGTGTGGCACCGATGTACGTAGAAGTCTTAGTAGTCCTCGTCCAGCCACGACGGCAATATCGCAGCTCCTACATTTTTCTCAAGGGCGCCGCTTGGATAGCTAGCACCGTCTTCTGTGAGGCTTGCCATGCGGTATAATTGCGTGTAAAGCTGTTCTCTTTGTCAGGAGCACTCGCAGCCCACCGACGGTGCCCCTGCCCTAGAGTCGAGCTGCACGGTCCCGCCGCAAATGTCAGTTGAGCTACAGTATTACCTGTTCGGGTCGGTTGCCGACAATTCACCAGTTCACGTCGGACACAATTGGAATGGAACGAACGAAAGCGAAGAGCCTCGTTCCGTTCTAGTCGTTTCAACGAGGTCAATTTCAGTCAAGACACACCCTTATGGTTCGAAGATCGTAGCTTGGAATCCCGCTACGATTTTTTTTTTTTCCTTTTGGTGTGTGTAATTGTTTCCCATGTTTTTTTGGCACCATGTATTTGCTACGGTAACTATGCTGCTGTCTTTGGCGTTGATAACTGACAAATATTATTTTATTACGTGGTATCATGTTGTATAATATCACCCGAAAATGTATGCTGTCAGTGTACAAGTGGGTATACGAACGTACGAGTTTCCCGATTAATAGTAGTGGTGTTGCCACTGTGTTCTACGAACAAGGACCAGTAGGTAAAGCAACGGCACCTTGAAGTAGACCGAAGAGATGAGAACGGCAAAGGAAACAGATGTGAGCGATAATGCGTGTGATGGTAATGTTCGGAACGTAACGTTTTTGAGTCGGCTTTTCGCGTTACGCGTGGGAACTTTGTAGTACAATAAATCTTTTTGAAAGGAGTTGCACATTTTCTGCCGGATGGCGTGTGATTGCTGATCATTGTTGTTGTAGCACGTTGTATCATATCGTACCATACGAACAGATATGCTGTAGTAGGTGTTGCTGGTATGCTGTAGACTGTTGTACGAACAAGCAGTGCCACTACGTAGGTACTCTAGGAAACAACGGCACGCTGAAGTAGGCGCAAGAGGGGGAAAACGGCGAAAAGGTACCAGGTGAGACCGGTACATGATGTTGATATTGACATTGGAAACGTTTGAGTAGACTTTTCGCGTTACTTCGTTGTCATCTGTGTTATTTAACGTTCATTTTTAGATTGCCGGATGGCAGCATTTGTTGCTGGTTCATTGAATCTGATTCCAGTTATTTCGTTCTCTTCGTTCAAACATTATGTGTTTTATGTGGACGCCTTGGCAGTTCGGGCAAATTCACGGCCTCGATTTGCCTACATCCTCGGTCATTACGGGCGTGCGCGGAGCCAGGCGGGCGTCAACCCGCCGTGGCGAACCCCCCCTTGTACCCTTATACAATGTGTACGAAGGGCGGAGGGTCGGAGTCCCCGCCTACTCACGTATTAATGAAGACTGTCACGCAAGCTTAGATCGGATGTCTGGGTGCATCAACCCCCCCGCATGCCCTGGCAGACGCTGTTGGAGCAAATGAAAGGAATTTTCAAGAAAGTTCAGGGAATACCGCCGTCCAAGATACCTCCAACAGTAGGGTTGAACGGTAAGCTTTGGCCACTCAAAAGGCACCTTATACACTGGTGCGTATGGTTCTCGCGACCACAGCAGTGCAAGTCGGATGCAGCCTTGACTGGACCATATCCAATGTGGCGCGGACGTCTCGTGTGCAATAGCTAGGTTGGTCGAACTTGTTTCGGGCTTGTCTCGAATAGGCCGAGACTCCGTTAAAGGACACCGGTTGCAGTTTTGTGTAGCTCTCTGTTGCTGGCGGTCACGATCGTCTTCAGCGCGTCCATACGCGTGGGGTCCTTCGTGCGGCGCTGCATCGCAGGGATCAGCTCGTCGTCGATGAAGTGCTCCGCTGCGCTGCTGCCTACGGAGCACGTTGTGAACAAGCTGGTCTAGGGGTTGAAGGACCGTATGAAATACCACACGCTGCTGGATATGCCGAAGACGAGGGCATCCCATACCCCCTGCGTCACTATGCACCACTTGGGACTCCCCTAGCTGTGCTTAGGTTGTGAGTAGTACCCTGGTTGTGCTTATTCAGCATTGTGTGTACGCGCCGTCGTTTGTTTTGTCGTATGCTGATTTACCCCTTGGCCATAACTTGAACGTGTGCGCAACGACAGTTGGCAAGATGGACGTGGGGGGCTGCAAGCTCACTTTCTGGGATTTAGGGGGACAGGTAAGGTCGAGGTATAAGCAGTCTCGTGTGCTCCTCGACATATCCTGTGCGTCACGATCGGCTATTCGTGCTGTGAAGCGATTGGCTTATGTACCCGCAAATTTCTCTTTTGCATTGCAACGTTCTCCGACAGGTGTGACAGAACTCGCAAGTCGACACACGTGGCTAAATGATGTTTATCGCAGAGAACAAGAATCGGCGGAAGCGGGAAACGCAAATTACCAGTTACTGTTAATACGAAGTCGAAATACCCCCCCCCGTAGGCATTCCGCTCCACTTTTTCTGAATCTACCGCCACTACTACTGTATATTTTGTATGCTACATTTGGTTCACACAGATACGAGTGAGATCGCTTTGGGAAAAATATTACGCCGATGCGCATGGGTTGATCTTCGTTATGGACTCTGCGGACGTTGGAAGATTTGAGGAAGCTAGGATGGCGTTCGGTGAGTGCTTCAAAACGTGATATTCATAGCTCAAACACACTCGTAGATATACCTAAGTCACCGTTTGTTCTTGTTTTTTTATTATAAACTAGGAGTCATGTTTGAACTTTGGATAAGCAAGTCACGGGCATCAGCAGCGCCATTCACTCGGCGTCGTTTATAGGTGAAGCCGTGCAGATATCCAACTGTCGTGATCGATGATCCCTTGGTCTCCTACCGGCATCTGGCCTTCGTTGCCAACCGTACTTCCAACTGTTGCCCATTTTGTGGTGTACGTGCCGTCCGTCTTGTTGCTGAATTATTGGCCATGCAGATACCGTCAAGGAGCAAGGGGAGCTCCACGGGGTACCGCTCATGATGCTTGCTAATAAGCAGGATTTGCCAGAGGCTATCTCAACGGCAGATATTTCTGTCCAGTTCGACATGCACAAGATTACGAAAGTGGCGTTTCGATTACAACCGTGCAGCGGCCTGACTTGGTGAGTATCCCGGCCATTAGTGCTAATTGCCCCGACTTGCATCGCATCGTATTGTTGTGCCGATTGCTGTTCTGCACGTGTGCCTGATGCGATGTATTTTTATACCCGGTCAGATACCAAGGTACGCATTCTTGCGTTTTTCCAGATGCTACGTGCGTTACTTCGGGAAAGTGCTGACTCGGCTTAAACTGCGACGTATCGTACCGGGCCACAATGTGGGAGCAAGTCCGATCGCTTTTAATGTGTCAACCTGAGGTCCAGGGATCCGGTGTCTCTAACCTGCCGTTCGCGTTCGCCCGGACTTCCCCCCTGTTGCTCACGCCCTGGCATGCCCCCTTTGATCGCTATCAGTGAAGGAATAACGGAGGGGATTCAATGGATAGTGGACGAGGCGAAGAAGCGAGCAAGGCCGCGAGTAGATACATAGCACATGGCCGCTCGTGTTGGTCGATAGATTTGTAAAGAGCAGAGCTGCAAGAGCGACTGTTTTCGCTTCGGCATGATGGGCGAATGTAACCCTATTACAGCACTAGATTTGGCGGATTGCATGTAACGTTTATCAATGTTGGGGTTTTGGACAACTGGCCACTGCTATGGCGTACGTATGTGTTCCGTTCGTACAGTTTCTAGCGACACTCTTGGCCTCAAGCCGAAAAGAAAGGAACGACAAAAGCCTGGAGGATGATCATACGACTCAATCGCCATGAAAATCTGTTGATCAGTGTTATCACCTCGCAGTGGGCCCTACCCCAGAGCTTCCAACGTAGCTCACAAGCGCTGTACGCGCTACAACAACCAAACGTGCAACTCCGACAAATATCGCCAACAAGGTAACAGAAAACAACACCCAAGGAAGATGAGAAGGATGACTGACTCGCGCAGTTGTGCACTGACACCACTCCAGTTCCTTGGAGACATTCACAGCCTGCACAAGCGAAGAAAACATGCACGGGAATAACAAAACAAGGCAGGTACAGCCCACTCAGTAACTGTCTAACTTTGGTGCGGAGTTGCGAAATATGAAAGGGGTCCATCCATATGCTTCGTCGGACATGGTCGCAGTAGAAAATAAAACCAGCTCGCTGGTGAGGACACGCGGTGAAACACACTTGCAGATGCATTGCCTTGAATTGCATCCACATCTTGACCGACAAATGACACGGAGCGTGATATTCAATCACAGTGGATCGTTGGATTTGTGACTCACACCCCTCCATTGCACCTGGCCTAGAGTGTGGATTACTGGAAGGCCATCTTCTACGCTTCCTACGCAAGCAACCCGGCGGGCTCACCTGACCGTAAATAGACATGGCCGCGTCTTTTTGCCTGTCCATGGCCGCAACCAGCTTCATCAATCCAGTACCCCGCGCCATGTTGAGCTTCCCTTCGAAATCGCCAACTGCTTCGTAGAGCAGGCGATGAACATCTGTGGCCGGTTGTGCCAAGTGAGCGGGCAAACCAATGGAGGACGCGGCCGTCTGAAGAAGATATCCCCAATCTCCTTTGATCGCCGCTCCGTCCGTGCAGAGTTCAGACCAAAGCCCTGCCGCTAGCAACTCGCTGGGTAGAGCAGCCCTGGCGAACTCCTCCAAGACCGTAGCCGTCTCGGCAAGCGTTGACGCCACCGCGGCTGCTCTTGAGACAACTGCATTTCGACGAGCTACATTAGCGAGCAGCTCCCCGGGTTGAGAGCCGCCAAACCCGAAGGGTGCAAACGGGTGGTACCCATGCGCCCAGCTCAAATCTAGGGCGGGCTCTTGCTGCTCCAATGACCACCAGTGATCGGGTGCAGTCGTGCCATGCATACTTCGCAGGAGGCCAGCCACAACTGCTTGTGTTGCGTCCGTCAAGGGTAATTGCAACATTTCCTGCCGCTCGTAGAAAGGTGCTGGTGCGCTGCTCTCTGATTGTAAAACCAGGACGGCGTCGCTTCCTACTTGCGCCTTGAAGGGGCTGCTGCGCTCGAACAAGCGGGCGGAGACATCTCGTTTCGGGCTACGTTCCTGTGCTCCGGTTGTACTGCCGCGCAAGTCGTTGCTGGCGGTATATTCCGAGAAAGGCCCATCGGCATCCCCTAAGCAAAAGACGAACACCGGCAGAACCCGAACGCTGTCTCCACTCAACCCATGCGAAACCTTAGACGGGCTTCCCGCACCCAAGGCGACGTCAAGACGCAGAAGATCATCTCCTCCCAAGTCAGAAAATACCGAAGATGCCAACGCGTCCCCCGCAGATTTCATCTCCATTAGGAGCTTGTCTCCATCAACGAAGCCTTCCTGGTGTACCTGCACAATGCACCGCCAAATAATACAGCCGAGGGGCGAAGGTCTGGACCAGCACTCTGAGGCACTGCCATACGTCATGGGTAATCACGCGGGTCGTTGAAAATGCGGTGCTCCAGCCCAAGATGATACCAATCTGGCGAAGTGCGGAAAGGTTAGTGTCCATATCATACACGCAGCTGTGCCCCGAACCAACGCGCTTTGATGTGCAAACGGCATATCGCCTAGTATTGCCGAAACATCGACACGAGACCATAACCGCGTGGGTGTAATTCCACGCGGTTTCCTACTTATTTGGACCCGCTCCAATGTAAACAGTGCCTGAACATTCAAATTGAAGACACACTTGACATCACCGGCAGACTCACCTCCAAGTCGCGGTGCGTGTGGTCACTTGTCGATCGCCGGCGGAATTTCGCGTTAGTGCCCAACGATTTCTCAAGGGCTACCGCCACCTGGGAAACGCAAGCGACGGGTCGCCGGTGACAAGGGCTCTTCTTGGCGAGGTTCCCAACTTCGTTGGATACGGCTGAGGACTGTCAGCCTCTCTTCAAGTGGGACGGTTCACGATCGGTGCGACTAAAAGGCAATAATTGGTGGAAACATCGTGTACCATGTTGCGAAACTCAATTTGGGAGGGAAATTCCAATACGTGAGCCTGCGTGGCTGAGCTTCGCTCATGCCGAAGAAGTAAGTACATATGCAGTTAAGACCGCATCACTCCCGCAGTTTCCAAGCAGGGGCGTTCGCGGTAAGGGGAACAACGGTGGCAACATTTTCGACAATTCACCTGCGGGTGTTGGCTGAAGGAATGAACGGTACCGACAACCAAAATCTCCTGCCCAGGCAGCGCCATCGAGTTCACGGCCATGGACACTTGCGCAACGTCCAACACATCATCCACGCTGAAGGGGCGTTCCGATTGCGCAGGATCCTCAGCTTCTAGGGCATTTCCACCGACGTCCCCACGGAACACCAAGACCGGGACCATGACGACTTCGCTTGCGTCACCAGGCCCAGGCGGGGCAGGTATAGCGGGTGCAAGGGTCGTACGAATTGCCGACACCACTAGACTCGACAGCTTGATGTTGAAAACGGTCGCAGGGTCCGGAGTGATGCCGCCACGACCTGCGATACGTTCCGAGCCCATACAGAAAGCAGAAAGGATGCGATGTCGACACGATATAATACAATAGGTATATGGCTTTCATGCCTGCGTTTTCCGAGCCCCAATCCTAGTGGCCGAGCCCCCCCCCCCGCCCACCCTCGGCCAATCAGGGCGCGAGACGCGCGTGTCTGGGGTTGCCTCTCGGGGGAACCCCCCAGTCCCGCCGCACAGGTTCAGCAAGTTCAATGACTACTATCACATCTCATCATATGTATATGTATAATTGTGATTTTTTTTGTTCCCTTCGGGCACATCTCTTCGTGCTCGCACCTTTGTCCGAAACGTCGGGTGGGGTGGGCACAATTCGACCGTCGGGCTCACTTTGCCAGAGGTTTGGGCGCGATCCGTGCAGTGTGTTGCGCGTGGCAAGCCTTCAAAAAAAATTTGGCCTTGGGCACACTTGAGGCAAATCCCCGGGTTTCCGCAACATCCCCGGGAATTGGGTTTCTGCATCCCCTATCCCCGCGTACGCACGCAAGATTTGGATGCAAACCGGGCTTTTCTGCTCGTAGAGGGTACACGTTTCTTTCCCGCTTTTTGCACAGAGCACCACGCTACGATCCTGCCGCCCAGCAGCTGTCCAGCCCCCTAGCAGCAGCAGCCTGCAACTCTATGCGCGTGTGGCTGCTGTTGTAGTAGCTGATTCTTTGATCGGAGCGTGGCATTTGTCACCCCACCATACCCCATCTTTCTGGTGTGCTGCCGCTTCGGACGCATCTCAATCGCATGTCCATAGATCGCGCCAATTTGGTCGGTAATATAGGAACATTTTTTATAGTAATTGATATACAAACCCATCCTGTACATTTACGTCCAAAGAGGCGTGGCATTTGTCACCCCACCATATCCCATTATTCTGGTGTGCTGCCGCTTCGGACGCATCTCAATTGCATGTTCATAGACCGCGCCAATTTGATCGGTCATATAGGAACCTTTTTGATAGTAATTGATACACAAACGCATCCTTACATTCACGTCCAAAGAGGCAGTATTTTCCCATACTACATACCAGAGGGGCATTGTTTGTGTCGGGGATTTTGCTCACGCCACAGACGGCAGGTACCAAACCTGAGGACGGCACAATGCTACGTGTACAACCCTACCGCACAGCAGCAGTAGTGGGATACATCATGTACATGCGCGTAGCGAGTCCTCGCTATGCTGAGGCGAGTTGCTTTCGGCTCCACGAGGGGGCGGTTTTGAATCGGACGACGATCAAAACAATCCAGCGCAATTTTTCTTGACTATAAAAAGCAAACAGCAGTGGATATAGGCGCTGATGGCACCACGCTACGATCCTGCCGCCCAGCAGCGGTCCAGCCCCCTAGCATCAGCAGCCTGCAACTCTATGCGCATGTGGCTGCTGTTGTAGAAAGCTGATTCTTTGATCGGAGCGTGCCATTTGTCACCCAACCATACCCCATATTTCCGCTGTGCTGCCGACGTGTGCATCTCCATTGCATGTCCATAGATCGCGCCAATTTGGGCGGTAATATAGGAACCTTTCTGATATTAATTTATATACAAACCCATCCTTACATTATACGTAATAGGCAGAGTGTTTTTACGTACACAACAAAGGGGTAATGTTATGGGTAGGAGATTTTGCTCACACCACAGATGATAGGGACCAGACAACATGAGGACAGCACAATGCTACGTGTACAACCTTGCCGCACAGCAGCAGTAGTAGGACACATCATGTATGTGCGCGTGGCGAGTCCTCGCTATGCTGAGGCGAGCTGCTTTCGGTTCCACGAGGGGACTATTTTGAATCGGACGATCAAAACAATCCAGCGCAATTTTTCTTGACTCTAAAAAGCAAACAGCAGTGGATATAGGCGCTGATGCTCCATGAGAAAGGGCTTCTCTGTCTCAGCGACAATAGAAGCCCTACAGTTCCTCATTCCGCGCACTCTCTGCGACGAACTGGTGGTGAAGGGGGATGATTGCCCATCCTGGCGTGTGTCACTCGTCGTGAAGTTCAATATCTGGCTCAACAAGACACGAAGAGTACCTATTCTGAAATTGCTGATTTCCATACGAAACAACAGGAAACAAAGAAAATACATCAACACCACGATAGAAAGACGGCGCACAGAACAACTGCTGATTTTGCTTTTTTTGCTGGTTGATAATCAACCTATTCGTCCTTTTATTTTTTACCACGCAAATTTTACTGCATAAGAGTCGCCCGTATAAAAAGTCCCCATCGTACGAGTACTGGCGCTGGACACGTAGGTGCTGATGGGATTACCACCTATTTACGGTTCTCCACCACGACGGCGAGAGAGCGAACCGTACCCGAGAGGGCGCCTCCCCACACTCCGCTTCTCGAGCTGCGGACAAGAACATAGTTTTCACTACCACCAGGTACATCTTATTTGCCCACAGACAGTCAGATGTTGGATTTTGAGTTTCGTTCTTGCGCCACTCCCTTTGGCACTTCTCGGAGGGGAACCTTGTACTCATTATTAATAGACAACTGCCTGGTAGAGTGGTTGTAGATTCAACATGCGGAATTCAGCGTAACTTGATTCTCGAAGATGCAGAAACCCACCGCACAACAAAAGCGTTCAGCAGCAATGAAACAACACACAACACGGCAACCGCACCAACACGACATCCGCTTCCAGTTCACCGACAAAAGACCACAACTGTTTTCGGCTCTACGCAATGTGGTACCCAACTGTAGTACATGGTGGTTGGGGTGTTTGATGGGTGGACGGGTTAGTCGGTTGGTGGCTGGGTGGTTAGGTTGTTGGGTGGGGGTCGTTTCGTACGTGGGTGAATGCTGCTGCTGCTGCCTCGAGGTATCTGCCTGCCAGTGCTGTGTGATAGCTGACCCGCACCACAGTAGGCAGTAGAGAGAGGCGGTTTGGAGGCAATTTCCGAACAGGGATGCACCGTATGTATATCAGTGTTGGGGATCGAGCCCGACCTCCAAGTAAAGGGAAATACGCTCCCTCTCTCTGCTCTGGGTGACGAACGCGTAGGAGCAATCGATTGTGGGCCTTAATTGCGGCTTTATGCTATTCCTGGTGGTATGTGTGTAGCAGGTTCCAGGTACTGTATATTTCAGTCCCGCCACCAGTCTGGGCATGTTCAGCGTCCTCTAATCTCATTATACTCAATAATTGAGTGGTCGCAGATTCAACTTACGAATTCAGCGCAACTTGATTATCGAAACAGCAGAAACCCATCGCATAACAGCAGCGTTCACCAGCAAGGAGCAAGGAAGCAACACACAATACAACAACCGCACAAAACACGACATCCGCTTCCAGCTCGCCAACTAAAGACCACTACGGAAGCAGCAACTCAGAGAGGCTCCATCATTGGCTCCCATCCCGCCTGCCCTCGGCCAATCAGAGGGCGAGGCGCGCGCGGTGGGAGTTGCCCATCGGGGGAACCCCCCCGTCCCGCCCACTGGTTCAGCAAGTTCAGTGACTATCCATGATATCATCTCATAATACTCATTAATGGAGTTATAGATTCAACTTACTTGCAGTTTTCAATTGAACTTGATTCTCGAAGAGGCAGAAAACCCAACCCACAACAGAAGCGTTCCGCGAGCAAGGAGCAAGGAACTAACACACAAACACAACAACCGCTCCAACACGACATCCACTTCCAGTTCGACGACAAAATACCACAACTGTTTGCTGCTCTACGTACTGCCGTACAGCTGTAGCACAAACATGGTGGTTGCGGCTTTTTGCGGGTGGACGGGTTAGTCTATGGGTGGGTGGGGGTCGTTTCGTTCACGGGTGAGTGCTGCTGCTGCTGCTACCTCGAGGTATCTCCCTGCCACTGCCGTGTGATAGCTGACCCGCACCGCGCTAGGCAGCAGAGAAAGGTTGTTTGGAGGCGATTTTCAAACAGGGATATACCATATGTACATCAGCGTTGGGGATCAAGTTCGGCCTTCAAGTAACGGATATCACGTTGCCTCTGCGCTGGGCGAGGAACGCGTAGGAGTTTCGATTGTGGGCCTTCACTGGGGTATATATTATTCCTGGTCGTATGTACCAGGTTCCCGGTACTGCATATTTTTTGCCACCACGGTATGCTTTGCCACCACCGTGTGTAGATCATTGACCTCGATTCAGGTTCCGACCTGCTACCACCAGGTGCAGAGGGACCACACGTCTCGCTTCCTCTACCACTCCACCGAGTCTGGGGCGTCAGCGGCCATTCCCCCATTCGATACAGTGGGGGTTGCGGTTTAAGATAGCCTAGTTTAAGAGAATCACGTGTTTAAGAGAGTCAAAAATGGCTTGGCACACCTTATCTTAAACCGAACATCGATTATCTTAAACCGAACTGAGGTTGGAGCCTGGCGCAAAGCCAACTCAGGCTTCTATGGACGCGGTGGAGGAATGGCTGACCATAGACTCGCAGGAGGAAGTAATGAAAGCGATGGTAGACGATTTGAAGGAAAACCTTTTTGACGAATCGATTGACAACCTTGCCGACCAAATCCTAGACTCGGATGATGACGACGCCGACTCTTGGGCGGGAGACAAGTCGCAGGCCGTAGACACTCCGCGTCCACCACCCTACACGAAAGTAGCTAGCCAGTTTGGGGACCTCGAGGGTGAAGCAGAGAAGTGTAACATGGCCGAGGTGTCGTACCATCTTCGCAAGGCGAAGTTGGCTTGGATGAGGGAGTTTGGGTGGAGGAAAACGAAGCAAACTATCATGGCAGACTTTTTGGAACGTTGCAGAGCTGCTGTCATACGCATGGGATGGATGTCTGTCTGGTTCAGGGATGTGGGTGTGTGAGGTTCAGGGTTGTAAGTGTGTGAGGTTCACTGGTAGTGAGGGGTGGCACCTTGTTGGAGGCTTGAGTCGCTCTCAATGAAATACTGCTGCTGTAGCTTGTGTTTTTTGTTGTTTTCTGCTTCTTGTTTTTTGCGTCCGAGATACAATAATACGTACAGTAGTACCGTGAGTGATGCCCATGCTGCTTCACCTCTCTCTGTGTTATGTTGGCTGCTTACAGGGTATAGATGATGTTGGAATAACCCTGCCAAAGAGAACAATTCATTCGACAATATACTCTACGTAGCCTGGTGAGCTCATCTCACGCAGGTGTTTCTTCTTTATATTTACTTTTGTCTTAATATACTCCGCGAGTACGCAACAAGGAAGGATCGTGCTGCGTGTCGGCCCTCCAACGCACGGTAAATATTGCGTAAACAATACGAAATGCGCTTTCAACACTTCGAATAGGCACAACGGCAACATCCTGACCTTTAAGCGCTCTTGACCCCAGGCCCGGGCTTTCTAAAACCCATATGTTCTGTCATAGATAAGTTTATTTTAACCCAAAATCCGCTTTAAGATAAAACATATCTTAAACCGATTTAGGAGAGCTACGTGTTTAAGATAGTTTTCGTCGGTATGGCACACCGCTATCTTAAACCGCAACCCCCACTGTACTGTCACAAACGCAACTATCTCCGTAGATATCTTCTATCTGGTATTATCTTCGCTTGGCGCGGTCCAATAATAGAAAAAATAAGGCGCGCGAAGCGCTTTCGCGTGTAGTAGATAGTGTTCAAAAGTAAACCAGTCCACACAATACCCCAACAGGGTTGACGGTAACACGGGGGGGCGATACGCTTCGTATATCTTTTTTTTTTTTTTTTTTTTAGATCCTCCTGGGGATCCGGGTAAAAAAAGCTTAAGCTCCATACACTTTCGTTTGTGTACCAGTTTTCGTCCATCTGCAGAACGCAGACTTTGTGTCAACTTCCCCCCTCCGGTTTAGTCAACACTATGAACTTGCGTATATCGTACTCGTAGGTGATTTTGTTGTCCTCTGTGGTTGTAACTTCGTACAACTGCAGCATTTAGTTGCGACATTTGGTAAAGCTGAAATCTGAAACGACAAGCACTCCCAAGGCTCAGTCAGTAGTTGGTGCGTGTCGATGGTGCCGATCACATGGGCGCCGCTGCTATGAGCGGCCGCCAGTATCATACTGAGAAGGCGGATAGGCATGATGCGTAGCTTCTTCAACAAAGACAACGTCGACCCTTGGGGTGGGTATCGACCCCGCCGTCTTCCTCCCACGTAAATATCTTTCTCTCTTACCAACTTACCAGGGGCTCCTTGTCGATCCTGTTCGCTAGGATCAAGCCAGTATCCGAAATCCCCCTTCAAACTGACGCTCGGGAACATGGTCTCCGTTACTGTGCTGCGCGGGCCATCCTCTCCGAGAGCACCGTACCTACATGCCGCCGCACCCAGGTCCAGAATAAGTACCCTACCCTGCCCCACCCAACATCTGGCGCAACTGCTCCTTCGGTCGCTAGAACCAGTTCCATTGCTTCCCTCCTTCGCCTCTCCTTTTCGTCGTGCTGCCCGATGCAAGCTGCCGGGCTCGGCGAAGGCATACTCGCCCTCGCGGCCTGAGTCGACACCGGCAGTTGGGTTCAGTTTGCCGCGGCTTCGCAACCTTGTGACCAGCCCAGAACGACTGGGGTTGGCAACCAAAACGGTGACTTCTGAATCACCGAAGGCGTGTTCTGTGGGCGATGACGCCACGCCGGATAGGTATGAAGCCATCTTCTCCAGTGCTTGGCTGACGGCATCAATTGGTACCAATAGCGGGCGAAAGGCTCCATCCTCGCCTGCAGTGTCGACCTCTGCTGCATTGGCCAGAACCTCGAGGTATTCGTTGTGCATGTTCTTCCTGGCGTGTGAAACATGATACGATATGTCGTATCGAGCTCGGAATGGTGATACCCGACCACCGTGTCGATGATTCAGCTGGTCCGATGCTCCTGCTTCTTCCGCCCTAGATGCAGATGAAGCAGTATGCATCATAGGCGTCAGGTACAAGGATAAAAGCTCTTCCAATGTTGTACGCAAGGATTCGGAATCAACGACGAGACTACTGTCATCTTCGCTGGGAAAGTCGTTGTTCAGGCCGAGCAGAACGACCGATATCTTGAGGTTCATCTCGATTGTGGGTTGCCAAAGGCTCATGGCTCATTGGTGAAGAGGTACGCCTCGCCCAACCTGGTGTTTCGCGTTCGTGCGACTCCTCTCCAGGGGTACAGAGCCACAGCAGCAGACAGCATTTCTTGCTAGTTGGGAATTGGGAACGGGAACGTGCAGGAGTTCAGTCTAAAAAAAAGGCGTAACAAAGCGGGATATCGCTTTCCATCAAATCACCAGATTGATCAGTGATCTCCACGTGGAGAGCTGAAAGCACAGAAGCCCAGCCAGAACGGAAGGGCACACCGCCCCATACACGTCCTCAGTGCGCACAACAGACCGTCAGCGGTTAGAAAAATTGGAGTTTATAATGGCGAAATCTCTGCTCCAGCTCTTAGCTAGTGTGGCCTTGGGTGTCGCTTGTCTGCGCCCAACCTCTGCGATAGAGACTGTCGATGACCTCGTAGTCAGCAAATATCTCGGACGTTGGTATCAGGTGAGTCAAATAGGAAATCGTGGAAATAGTCATGATGGCCCGGTTTGCGCTCTGAGTATCTACTGCTGTAAGCGGAGTAATCCTAGTTTGATGCAAGAGAAATTCCTGTTAACTACCCTGGCACTCGGAGAGCTCGTGGAGCCTAAGACGGCGGTGCCTCATTTCGAATGTGGCTCTATTTTGATACTGGTTGGACTACGTTACATTATCACCTTTTCTCACAGCCCCTGCTGATATGTTCCGACGCTTGCACTTGCGAACTTGAAACAACACTGCGAGAATCAACGTGCCTTTCCATGTGTGATAATATGCGAAACGTGCGAGTCTGGCTGAACAGCCACACTGCATATAACCTCGCGAGGTGCTTGCTTCCGTTTCTGTAACAGGCGTACGGCAATGCCTACACGGCCCGGACCATCATCCGGGACAGCACGTGCGTCGCTGCGGACTACGGCCTGGTGAGTCACTGCGTCAGTGCTCTGTGTCGTGTATCTGGTCTAAAATGTAAACGTCTAAATAAATCGCACCGCAGTCGCACCGCCGCACCAGGTACACAGATGGTAGATAATGTCACGGGTCGACACGTGCCGGCATGTGCACTCATCCACTTTGCAAGTACATATCTTAAGTTCCACGTGTACGTGTAGACTGTGCACTCTATAGTTCTGCGATGGATGGTAATGAGAGTTGCCTCATTTGAAGGAAGTCTCCGACTTAGTAATGGTTAGGTACCAAGATCTTACATTGCCGTCGGAGTATTTGTGTGATTTTGCATCTGACTGCTCTTGGGTCTGCTGCTATTAATATTGGTAGCCGTCAAGTCCTGCTTGTAGGGAATGGAAACGATTGATACCAGATATGCTATTTTACATTTTTATTAATAGGGAAAGACGGGGCAGCCGCCGAAGGCGGATGCATGCAGCCTAGGAAGTCGGCCGTCTAGCAGCGGTAGTTGTTTCAACTCTGAGTTAGGGTTTAGGTTGCTTGATATATCCTCGCGGTATTCATATGCGGATCTTTCAACGGCGAAACCCGGAAGGCACGGCTATCTTCGAACTTGAAGCCACCTGTTTTTTCTCCCAACCTCCCGCCCCTACTCCTTGAACAGGATCAAGCGACGGGTAACATTACCGTGATCAACTCCGACCGTGAACATATCCCCACCGGCGAGCTCAACACAATCTCGGGGTGAGCTTTAGTTTGAGGACACTGATGGCCTCAAGCGTCGCCCAATATTTCGCACGCGTTCTGAGTCATTCGGATTCGAGAAAGGAGTGAGGGTTAGAAAATTTTTCACTTTTGATTTAAGTTTAAGCAAGACTATGAATACCACATATTGGCCGTTTACGGCCTTTTTTGTGGAAGATTGCTGTGAGTCAGCCAGTGCTGCTGCTGCTCTTGAAATTTGTTTAACACCTGCCGTGCTGTTTGGCCTCTTCTAAACCTCTCGCAGAGTCTGTACTCGCAGACGGCGGCGAAGTTCGCCTGTCTGCACGGAGCGTTTCCCACAGTCAAACTAGGTTTCAATTTACGAAAAATTCCCTCAAATTCGCGGGATACCTAATACTTGTAGCAGTTGGACATACATGGACGGTAGCAATGGCACGGGCAGTCAGTCGCCTCTTTAGGCTAAAGGTTTCGCGGAGCGTCAACCATAACTTTTTTGGTGTCGCTTAAGGTCACAAGGCCACCATTAAGCTTGACTCCATGGGAATACGTTGCCTGTGCTTCAACGGGTAGAGTGCTGACCCTGCCTTGATCGCGTGCTGTGGCGTGCCATAACGTGCTGCCGTGCTACAGGTACGCGTACGGCGTCGACCCGTCTGAGCCGGGGCAGCTGAAGGTGCACCTTGGCCAGGTTCCGGTTGACGGCGACTATTGGGTTGTCGGACTCGGGCCTGCTACCTTTGGCCCCGACGGGGCGTATGAGTGGGCTATCGTCAGTGGACCGTGAGTTGATTGCCTACGTTAGGAACACCCCCAAAGCCCTATTCTTCCCCAACCAATTGGGCCTGGTCCAAGTTGCACCCGTGATCTGCTTTCACTGCTGCAGTACCAGTACCTGACTGTGTTTATTGTACAGGAAGTACAACATCGGTCGCCGGCAGGTAGCCGAGTTTATCTGAAGGTTATTTTGAAACGTGTTTAGTGTGGTTACCCTCCCACAGTGATTCTGCTGGGGGTAGTGTCCTCGGACTGTACTGCACTTGACTGCTTAAGATATGCCTCAAATTATTAGCGTCGTGCATGACAATGACATGCGTCGTGCATGACAATGACATGAAAAAATGATCCAGGCGGAGATGGGCATCAATTTTGGCAATGATGACTATCAGACCGGACGACGTGACTGGGCCCTGATACATTGACGGCATGGCCTCTGAGTCAGCGTCGTAGCTACTGCGCTGTGTCCCTCGCTTAGAGTGAATTCAGAAGGTACCACGTTAGTCTCGCAAGTGGTGCATTTGGCCAATGAAACGTTGCTAACACCAATCTGCACACGCGAGCATGTCATGGGTAAGCAGAAGCCAACAGTAGACTTGGGTGCGCGAGAACAGCTGTTTCAGCGTTTGCACATACGGTCGGATTTCAAGCGCCTAGGGCCGCGCTTGCCCAGCATCTTTTGTTGCTCGTGGCTTACGAGCACCTCCCAATCTCATCGTCATCGGCACTTACGCGGCAGCGTCGTTCGAGCCGTGCGCTGCCCCTGGATACATATGTCTTAACCTCCGCATCCCCTGTCGGATATCGAACGCATCGTGTTTGCCCTTCGTTAACCTTGATTCTTAGCGAGGCGGAGTCCCTGTTCATTCTGGTGCGTGACGTGCCACGCTTTGAGAATTTGTACGCCAAGAAAGTACTGGGCTTGGTCCATGACTTGGGCTTTACCGGCCCGGCGAAAAGGCCTCAGCGTATCGTCCAGGAGGGCTGCTTGCCGTTTGATCCCACCACTTTGGCTGCGGGAAAGAAGGTGGGCGATTCGCGCGACACCAAGTGGTTTTTAACCCTCCGTGAAGCGTGGAGTAAAGCTATGTTTTTTTCTTGTGTTTTTCCTCGAGGCTCAAGAGGCCATGTGCAACAGTCAGGGGTAGCCATGCACATGTGTTGGCGTCGAAACGTGTTGAAGAACTATGCCCGAACCTATCGCCTTTGTGAAATACTTCTGGGAGAATTCCCTCCTGAACGCACCAGTACAGGTGTAATCTTGTGTTGGCTCGTTACCGCAAACGCCGTCGCTGATCACAACAGTCGACACGTAACGCACCTGAAACGAAGTTGACCGTTTGCATATCCACCCTCCCCTGCCTTGGTCGTATTGCGAATCTAGAGGACGCTGGGATGGGCAGATTTCTTGGCGACGTCGCAATGGAATGAGGAGGCTGAGGCCACATATGCCAGCGAGATGGGCGAAAACGCCCAAAAGCTGCACTGGAACGAAAACGGTCTCGAAAACGGTAGCGAACTTCTGGAGGACATCGCCACAGTCGCCGCATCCTTTGACCCGGTAGTACCGGTCACGGCATTGGACGTCGACCGATACATCGGGCGATGGTACCAGGTGATACAACTGCGTCTCGTCCCCCCCTTCCCGGTTCTGCCGAGATAGCGTGAAACAACGCCATCCAATGCGATTTATGATGATTTATGATCCATGACTGCACTTTTTTTTGTTTTTCAAAAATTTACACCGCCTCGCCGGAGGAGTCGTGGCAATCAAGTAATCCGTAGCCCTGCGCCCTTACAGCTTGACGCTCGTGTGATTTTTACGAATCGCCGAGGATTTAAAACTGCGGATCAACAGCGATTTTTCGTGATGAGTCTTAAATTTGTATTTTTGTCGTGTTTCGTTTTTTGTCGCCTACACGTGGGGCTGTTCTGGGTGTTTTGGCAGGCGTACTCGTCGTACACGGTGAGCGCGCTGCTCGAGCAAAACGGCGCGTGCGTAACAGCGGACTACGCCGCACGAGAAGACGGTGAAATTTCTGTTGTCAACACTGCCAGGTAAGGGTAGGAAATGCAAGCTACATGCTCCTAGTACAGTACAATGTGCATTGCTTGTACTGGAGCGATATCTGATTATTCTCGGACGTAGCCTACTGGAGCGATAAATCTGTTTTCATGTGGGGGAGGTTGGAATGGAAGAGGTGGTTGAATGTTGCGTCTCAAAATGAAACATCTGATATGAATGCTGTTTGCAGTTTGGCTTGCTGGCACTTCGCGGGGGTGGACGAAGAAGGTTTCGCACAATGGCGATAAAACTCGGCAGCAACTGTAGTCGGGATGAGCAAGGCGACGTTGCGGTTGTGAGAATAGTCCCCCTCACATACAGTAGTGTTCGCGACAATCAATTCGCGCGATTGGCGGGAACCGTGTTGCTCCTCGAATACAATGTCACTGTTCATAGTGGCTCCGAGGAAGGGCCGTGGAGCGTGATGGGGGGACTTTATGGTCAACTCGTAGCCATGTACCCCGGACGGCAACCGAGGCGGCAGAGGTTTCACGCCTACCGATTCCTATTGTTGCAAAGTGTCGCTGTCCCGATGCCACAGTCCACGGCAATGCAGCCGGGCTTGTTCTGCCATGAAGGTTTTGTAACGAGGTGTGACAATTTTATGGCTTGCATGGCAGGGCGAAGAGCGCAGACGGAGAGTTGATCACAATGGAAGGCTACGCTTACATGGAGGACGCCTCGCAACCGGGCAAGCTAACGGTCCACCTTGACGGGGTACCCATGGATGCCCCATACTGGATTCTAGCGCTCGGCGGCGAAGAAGAGGTAAGCCGATGGATTGTTTCCTGGTGAGAACCACATAACTCCGTCTTGGTTCCGTGTATGGCATAGGGTAACCTCTTTAACCTCAAGTTCCGCAATTTATCGGACACAACATGCGAAACATCGACTATTGTTGCCGGTGTTGTAGCTAAACGTGGCGTTTTCCCGGCAACACACGCCTGGTGACAATACGTGGGCTTTTGGCAGTGCCAAGGTGGTGACACCTGGCCACATGTCATATTTTCGCCGCGCCTGAGACTTTGTGCGTCCCCGTCGTTTTCAAGCTACCCCTTTCCTGTCCTTCTCACATCACCCGCTCCCTATCCCTTTTCGGGTAACCCCTTCGCAGGATGGCCCGTACTCGTGGTCGATCGTGTCTGACCCTATCAGGGCCTTCCTGTTCGTGCTCGTGCGCGACCCCGACACGTTCTTCGGCTCCCAAGGCGAAGCTGACCTCCTTGCCAAGTGCAAGGACCTTGGCTTCACGGCCTTCTGGAACTCCCCCCAAAAGACGGAACAGGAAGGGTGCGAGTACCCGACGACTGCGGGAGAGGATTCGGTGAAAACGGCGGCGGTCGCGGAGGTAGATGACAAGCTTACTGAGCTGTCGCCAGTGCTGAAACTTCGTGGAGGTGGATTAGGGATGAAGGGACCACTGCACGCCAGCTGCAAGGTGAGCTGCGTGTGATCATATGCTAATCGTGTGGGTAACACAACCGGGCTTTGAGTCTGACCGCAGTAATCTGCGTTTTAACACGATTTGGTGGTAAGCCTCAAACCAGTGCGTCGATTTTGTTAGGACGTGACGCGTGCCTGGTTTGTTATTGCGACCATTACCGACAAAGTTTGGCGCCGAGAACGCCTGTTATTAGCAAACACGTGCCGATTAAAGCCAAGGAGTTAAGGCGATGACGAATCGACCGCGCAATAGCAACATCGGTCAGGAAGCAGGAAGGGGCGCTCCCTCCGTGACCGTGAGTTTAAGATCTATCGATATTAAGCACCCAAACCTGCATTGGGTAACGAAAAAGGCGAAGGTTGAACTTTCAGTAGCATGACGATATTTATAGGTTTATTTCGGCAACGAAAAGGTCGTGGCAATGCTTTAAATTTCGCAAAAGTGTCCGCGCCTGCCCACGCAAAGCTAAATTCTTATCATCGTGACTTGTTCTGGCGGCGGGCGCGCACAGATGACAGTCGGCTTTCCTAAGCGTGGATGCGAGGAAGTTAGCGATGCGCTTGTCATGGGGGCCAAGGGCATGAGCGGTTTCGACAACTGCAACGGTGGAAACAAGTAAGTGGTTACATTTCGCACATACTGTGCGAATTTTATCCCGAAAAACGCGCTGCGCCCGTCTTACTCATGATTTGGCACCGAAAAGACCCTATTTTCACGAGCAGATCGTGTTCGACTGTCTCGAGTAAAGGCGCTGTGAGGGTCATGTACATGGTATGTCATGCGTTTTATATTACCTCAAGATTCCCGTGCACGATGATATAGCGTTGTTGGAGACCTTGTTCGACACGTTGTCCAATGGGGCATGGTTGCTGGCTAATGGGGTCATATGCGTTTTTCGTCGGTCGGCGTTTTGTTTCAGGTGCGGTTACACGGTGTCCAAGGTGGGCGACGGCAGCCTTGAGTTTGTCCACGAGACGTCAGTGAAGCACTACAAGGATACCCTTACCTTCACTTTCGCCGACAAGGTATGAATACTTTCCTGCACTACGTATGTCGGACCACGTTAAGAAAGGAGTGTTTGCCTTCTTACCTGGTACGTTTTATTTTGTGTGGTGCTTGGGCCGCGCATCAGGACCCTGGTCATACGTAAAACATGGTGTGTAATCTATTTTCAAAATCCATCTCCGCTGCGTGGCCGCTTCCATGTCTATTGCTTGGGCCGCGGTCTTCGATTAGCTACTGTGTATTACAATATACTCGTTCCGAAATGTTTTATCGTCTCCCGTGTATTCCCTATGTAACAATATACTGTGCACTTCGTATATGATGTACCATCTATGTAAATGGGCAAGGCGATGCCCGCGGCCTCAAGATGTGGTAAGTTTACAAACATGCCACGATCACTTTGTTCGGCGAATTGTATTTTTTTTCTTCGTGACGGGCAATCAATCAACCATGAGCTCAGCATCCCTCTCTCGTCGTTTCTCAGGGAGATTCGTGCGAGGCTGAGGCGTTCTCGACCAGCCAGACCTGGTACGCCGTGCTTGACAACAGCGTCAACTACTGCAACCTACACAACCTCGTGAGTGCTCCAGTGTGTTACTAAAGCGCCGACGTACTCCCCCTCTCCCGATGAATGTCTGTCTACCACACGTTGGTACTGTACGAAACGTTGTCACACCTATATGCTTCGAAATCAAATAGGCGTTTCTTATGGTTAGATGTCATCACGACCTATGCGAGTTTCGAATTTCCGACGGCGCCGAAAAAGAAGGGCTCCTTTCCAGCCCCGCGTGCCCGATGTCCCGTGTCCCACCGGACGACCGGAATCTCCGAAATAGATCTCCGAAAGACTACCAGGTAGTAATTACTGGTAATTGGTGGCATTGGGGCGAAATCTCGAAGCAATGTTGTTGGATTAGGTTGGGATGCGTTAGTGTTCGGTTGGGTTGGAACTTTCTTGCTTTTCACCAAAGCACACATTTGACGATAGTGCATATCCACTAGCTCTCTTGCAGCAGCGTGTCGAGTCGCCCGCTTGCATGGCGCATCCTAGGCCGTGGTAGAGATCTGGGTTAATGGCCCACGAAGCGCATCAACCGAGGACTTTGTTTTCCAATGAATATGTGTATCCTCTCTTTTTGACCAGTGATTAACCTTGTTCCATATTTTTATTACTTCCCCCCCCGACGGTTGGCCTTGGTGTGGCGCAGGTGGATGCAGCATTCCAGGATTACAAGGAGATGGACGTTTCCGATGCCACGTGTACCCAGTACAGCTCTGCAGACTGCGATCGTTACTGATTATCAGGCGATCTCTCTTTCGCTCCTGCTGCCACCGCGATAAGTTTTTCGCTGCATACAGTGGGGATCCCCCTATAGTGTCGGTTAGTAGTGCCTGCTGCCCGCGATAGTGCTGTGAGATCGTTCGGCAAAGATGGGGGCAACCAGTACCGGGAGTGGCAGTACGCTACAGTGCCGTTTTTTCTGGCTGGCACGCACCGGCGCTAGAGAGGCACCACCACTGTAATATAAATGAATGTATTGCTTGATGCACGGTTGGTGTCTGTATAGGCTGCATGAAGGTTGTCCACCGCGGGAGTCATCGTTGTCGGGCAACTTGGTGCAGGGTTTACGCTTCTCAGGAACTGCCAAGATTTTGTTGGTCGGATCATGGCACGCACTAGGTAGAGTACCCGCTTCCCACTCATGGAGAAGGGGGGTGGTAGCGTTATATACAACACCTTGTATAGCTGGCGCTATTTGGACGATCGCATTGCGTGGGTTCGGTATTTATTTTCCCGGTCAGGGCGCTTCTGAGAAACCGGCGTGGGTTTGCGAGGATGGGCTCATGCTTGTGTGATTTTGCTATCAATTTCAGCCAACTGCTCATTTGCCCGTATTAGACGGCAGGCTCGTTGAAGGCGGTGTGTTAATTCGACGAACGGCCTCGTTGAACTCAACCGGATGAGGCCTACTAAGCCTGTATGCCCCGAAATTATGGCAACCTGCATTGATTCGCATGATTAGGGCAACAATGATGCTACGAGGTGTGATCCTTGTATGTATCTGGTATACTATACACATACCGCTTTAGGGGGAACTTGGCGAGCTCAAGTCGGACGGACGACGATGTCCACGTGAATGTTTTATCAGGGCAGCCTACCTCGTCCTGCCGGGTTTTCGACGTACCGGAATGATTCCGACGGTAAAAGCGCGTCATTTTTATTGTGTCCCGTGAAAAGCTGTCGTCCCTCCATGTAGGTACCTCACGCGTCATTCGAAGCAGCTAACCAGGTATGTACGAATTTGCACTTATTATATTTCATACCAGTGTGCAGTACCAGACGAATCTCTCGGGGGTTCTAAACACACACACAGCACGGACCTACCGATACTTCCGTCAGGTGACTCCCGCTTATTATGCAACGATCAAAAGTTAGCGGGATGTGTTTCCAAGCGAATGACGACGAGATGAGTGGCATGAAGTGCGCACGACAATAACTGTTACAGGTCTTGCACCATGTACCCCATCTCGTCCTGACCCGAGGGGGGGTGTTGCTTTCGACTAAAGCTCTTCTCGTCCTCACGAGGTGCCTTTCGTGTTACAGTAACTAATCATTTTGAAGTCGAAATAGACGAAAACATTGACGACTACAGCATTGGCCACACGACGTAGGCCGGACTGCTAGGGTATTTGTTGGTGAGTTTAGTGCCAGGAGTTGCGCGACATAAATGCAGCGTAACGGCGTTCGATGTGCTTCGCGCTCTCTCTTGACGATGGTTGGTAACATCGAAAAACGTTGTTTTTTGTAGGTCGACAGACTACAACAGAAGACTAGTCTATACCTTTACCTTTATCGCTATTTGCCTCTAGGGCGCGCGAGGGTAAAGGATACAAAGCAAGGCATGCATGCTCGTGGAGAGTGGAAGCCAGAAGGGCAGGGGTATATCTTTGACGCGGGGGGATGCTAGCAGGACACTGGAAGAGCGGAGCTAAACGTCATCGGAGGTGGGGGGGAGTGCTGTATATCGGGCTGGAGCGAACGTATCTTCCCTACTGCTAAGAGCATCGGAGTTCAAGACGAGTGGAAGGGAAGGCAGACTAATCGGATCGAGGTCAGGTATAAAACGGAGGCGATACATGGGGGGGTTAACACTGTAGTGGAGGCTGCTTGCGGGCGCCTGTAGCCGAGGCGGGTCAGTTTCCTTTTTGCAGGATGGACGTGTTGAGAGGGGCACGAGGAGCAGGGGAGGGGGAGGAGGGGTATGGTTCCCCCCCCCCCTCGAGGCGGGGATTCAACTACACAAGAGTATATTTCGTGAAGCGAAAATACAAAAATCAAGCAGCAATGAAACTTGACACAAGGCTCGCAGGCAATCCATAAAAAAAAGGCTGGGCGCGTGGACCACGCATGCAGACGCACTGGAATGATGCTTTCAACCAGCGTATATTCCAGGACCTCGAAAAAGGGTACTACAGTGTTGGAACACCCCTTTTGGGATACAATTTGGGGGTTGGGGGCGGATGAAGTCCGTTATGTCCAATGCCCCTAAACCTGCATAAACATATATAAGTATCACATACCAGGTACACCATAGCATTAGCACGCGGTGAACGGCCGCTTGGAACAAGTCTGTATCTCGGTGAGCACAAGAACTTACCCGCGCTAAAGCCCGATTTCCATCCCACCAATCCATGATGGAGCCCACAAAACCAGACGTCACCCCTAAAAAAACACGGGGCCTACCACCGACGGAAAAAACTAATGTAGAGAAATACCGAAACAAAAAATGTCGGGGAATGCAGTAACGGGGTTCGAGGCGCGCATCTAAATCTATCCTTTACCTGGAACACGCACGGATAATTCCGCTAGTCTATATCACCGCTTTGCCTGATCGCACAGCAGCATGGCCTCTTTGTGTGAAAATATACATGAAACCGATCGGAGGAGCAATCATGGCGGCATCCGCAACGCGCCGTCGAGCCTTATGACTTCCCCGTTCAACATGGGGTTGTCGATAATACTTTCCACGAGCTGAGCAAACTCTTCCGCCCGGCCCAACCTCGGCGGATTTGGCACCGTGGAAGCAAGTTGCGTACGGACCAGATCTGGTAGACCTTCTAGAAGAGGTGTCATAAAAAGCCCTGCGGTTAAGGGGGTTGGGATGGGAGACGCGAGGGAGTCGGGGGGCGAGGGGAGTTAACGGCTGGCTTTGTGTGTCACGCGCCTTCCCGTGGAACCTTTGGCACCGCGTTTGCGCAGAACAAAGGACTGTTGCTCTCGTTGAACGACTTGTACAGTGAAAAACCACCCAACATAGATGGTCGTGCATGCCTCAAGCTCTGTCATGCATCCCATACAAACTCTTATGACACCAGCGTAAGGCACGTTGCCCGCTAACGTACATCGCGTGCGCGGGGCGTTTCAATTCGATTACACTGGCGAGCTCTTTTCGCGACGAATGATGGTCGTAAGCAGCCGCTACTGATATCATCATGCGCAGCGGAGTGGATCTCCGACTTCAGAGAGGGGGCGCGAGGGGGGCAGGAGGGTCGTGACACCACGGGGATGTGGGGCCGGGCTGCGCCCACGGCACGCCCTACCGGCAGCATGTATTATAGGCCGCCTTTTCCTCGTGTAGGTCAACCGTAGGCATCACAAAAGTCGCCGCGGAAAAAATACAAAACGACGACTATGTATACGCCCACCACATCCACTTCATACCTGGCGCAATGGCACACACTCGAACTCCGCTGGCGGCGAGGTCGCGAGCGCACGGGAGCGTCATGGCGACGATAGCGCCTTTCGACGCTGCGTACGCGGCTTGTCCCACCTGCACAGGGCACGAGCCGCGCCATAGCGGAGACGCGATTGATATTTGACCACCCACCCACAAAATAAGGCATTTATCACGAACAGTACAGCGCACCAAGTAAGAAAACAGGGTAAAAGAAAGGCAGGCAAATTTACTGGAATGGAATACAGGAAAAAATAAGCTTTGCAGCCGCTATGCTAAACTTGGCGTAGTAACACCCCCCCCTCCCAAATAGGAAACGTAGCCTGGGTATGCATTTCTATTTCTTAGTAAGTGTCTCGAACTGTGCTGCTGAATCCGAATCACATCGCGGATTTAGCGTATGGCTGGGAGTGGAACACCAGGAACACCAGGAACACCAGGAGGGGTTTAAAAAAACAATATCCTCGGCTATCCAGGAATAGCTCGGGATGCATACAGCATTGACGTAAATCCGATAAGTTACGTGTGTCAGCACGTGCTTGTACGCAAATCGCATGTGTGTTTTCTAAACAAAAAGTCGGAGCTAGCAGAGAACAATATTGATAATGTAATACAGACGTGGTACAGCACGAAATAATAAAAAGGATTAAGGCAATATACGATTCGTGCCGCTTGAAGATTTTTCCATGTGGGTGCTTGGGTGGGTGCTCCGCCGACCTACTCTGCCCCAATCGCACCGCAGGAGATACCCGAAATCTGATGTAACGCTGCAACGACGAGATGTCAGCTTACACGGCGGTTCACGCCGAAGAAGTCTGAGGAAGAACTTCGTCACCATAATGATTAGCGCCACAAAAACACTTAGTCCTCTACGTCACCATGCTACCATACCCACACCCCAACCCCAAACAGGGGGTATCTTGTCTTGCATTACCTGGCCCTCGAACGCTGCAATACTGGCGGTGTTGATGATTACCCCCCGCTGGCCTTCTTCGTCCGCCTGGTTCTCCACCATCCTGAAATTTACCCGTGTGCATGCATGCATGCGCGAGAGAAAAGCAACGTATTGGGAACTAAAAACTAACAGGTCTGTCACAAAAATCCCAAAAGAGAGGAGGCCAACACAGGCACTAAGCAGGCTGGACCCCCGACCAAATTATCTGGTGCTGCAACGACAACACGTCGACACAACGTTAGCATTGCAAGGGCTCAGGATTTTTGGTGCCGGTGCAGTCTGCATGCTGCACTCCGAAGCAAAGGGGAGCAGCGCTAGCGAAAAAGTCATCATGCATATACGCGCACTTCGCACTTCTGCTACTTGTAAACAACAAAGTACATATATTGCCGGTGCAGCCAAAAATACATGCACTATTCAGGGCACCGGCACACTATTGGGAATAGAGTTTCTATAGAGCTACCATAGAGAGTTCCAGTCGTGCCAAGCGATTCCGTCGGCACTATAGAGATCAGTGGCACTTTTCAACCGGCACTGGGAGCCCCCCACTGTACCCACACCTCATTGCCGCCAGGCGTAGGACGTTGAAGGTGCCGACGGCGTTGACCTTTAGGACGCGAGAAAATCCGTCCAAATCGTGCGGGTCGCCCGTGCTGCGGCGTGAAGAAGGGTCGAGAAGGGCAGGCGAGGCGGTCTCAACCATGTTACGGTAGGGGAGCACCTGAATTTTCTGAGTCTTCTCACTCCAAGAGCTCTAGACTTTGCCCAAACTCTGACTTAGACGAAATATGAAAATGCAGCCCGATGACTAATCTGATGGTCCTAGGTATTTTTGCGTTTACAATGAATAATGTTATTGTAAATCGCAAATGGCGTTGCAACGATGCCGGGTGCCATAAGTTTATTAGTCGAGGAACCACGTCAGACGTAAATATGTCGGCCAAAACGTGCCACCCCTATGCAACGCGTCTGGATAGCACCGCGGCATATGCTGTTGACTGGAGAAACTAGTTCGAAGCAACTTGTTGTACGTGTAATACCAGGTAGGTGATGCGGCAAACGTACGGCTCAAGGCCGACAAATCTGTAGAGTCTACATTTCAACAGCGAATGTGGCAAGGAGCTTCAGCGCATTGGACAGCAAGTTACACAACAACGAATTACACGACGTATTATTGAGAAATATATATCAACATATATATGATCATTCTTTTGGGGGGGGATTCGGTCAGGAGTTTTATTCCGTCTCGGCCTCAGTATGCGATTCTCGGAACTGGAATCCTTGGTCAAATAGCTTCGATCGAGCGCCGTCTTCGGGGGGCGGCTCCAACGCCCCTCGACCTGCCGTATCCGTTCGGCACCTCGACGTGAACGCGGATAGACGCTGAGCGAGACAAGCGAGAAGTGCGGGGTTTTTTCGTATTTTGGGCGGTATACCGTACGCCCGAGCTATTCTTGGATCTTGGCATATGTAGAGTTTGAACGGATAATTAACGGATAACATTTCCAAATTGGCATCATTTCCAACTTGGCATCTAAATTTCTTCCCGACAACGCTTTTTTCATGGCCGCCTCGAAGCGCTTGCCCTATCATAGCTACTACTGGTGCTGTGTGTCGTTTCCTTTCGGCTCAGTGGGTATAGTGCTGTATAACCAACGAAGGATGTGTCGTGAGTACGATTCTCACCCAGATCATATTTGGTATTCAGGAGCGAAACGCGCTGGAGACGTTATGAATGGTTATGATAGTTGTTAGTGTTCTTCTGAGTACTACTAACTGTAGTACGTGGAGAGAGGGTAGCTCCGGAGATCGCTTTTACGAAGTCGCTGATAATTAATTAACGAACTTGAAAACATATTTGGTTGGTTTTTTGCATAACCCACTCACTACTGTGAGTTTCACTGAGTCACGTGACAGTGGGTGGTGCTATGTGTCGTGAGTTCGACTCTCACCGACTTCATATTTGTCTTTTTCAGGCGTGCGCGCTGACGACATTATGAATGGTTATGTTAGTAGTTCAACATATATATGTAGCAGTACTGCCCACTGAGCCACTGAGTCAGGTGATTAAGTAGCTCAGTGGGCAGTGCTGTACGATTTCTCGGTCATATCACTTTGTTCGAAGGCCGCCGTACACGCGAAAAGAGCGCAAAAAAATGTATTTTTAACGGTACTCTCCAGTTATTCTTCGGATCTCGATGTATGGAGAGGTTGATAAAATAAAACTTGGAAATACATTATTTCCAAGTTGGCGTCATGTTTTGACCCAAAACAAATAATAACATTACTACGTAAACTGTAAAAAAATCACCATGGTACTGCGGTAGGGATCATAGTAGTGAATTTGTTTATTGAATTTCGGTAGGTACACGTACATACATACATCGATATAGACGTGGCAAGCGCACGCATGACTAAACGAGGAGGAGGTAGTAGTGATTACCATTACTGCGCCAGAAAAAGCCACACAGCAGCATTGCGAGTGGCTGCGTCCCCGGGGCCTCGAAGGTTGTACTATGCAAGTTCCTCCTGTTGTTAACCTGCGCCACGCGAAGGTGGTAGTAAGTAGACAGTGTCCACGGAGGAAACCAGTGGTAGCATACATTCGTCCCGGTATCGCATTGTTTGGTGTTTTTTTCTCCCGAGAAGACTCTTTGGAGAATATAGGCGGTTTGCTTTGTTGTTGCTGTTGTCCCTGACTCCGTTGCTGTGGTCGTTTGCCGATCAAGTGCAAGCGATCGTGTTGGTACGTAACTGACAAATAAGTTTGTGTTGCTTCGTACTTGACGTGCTCCTTGCTGCTGACTGCTGATTGATCATCTCTTCCAGTGAGTTTTTTTTTCTTGGCACACTTCTACTTTCCACAGCTTCTGGACATACAAGCCGTGGTCACAGGTGTCGTCCTTCTCCCTTCCCCCCCCGGTTATTGCCTTCAATCGTTTTGGCGCATAGGGTTCAGCACCCACTCACTGATCGTCGATTTTTCATCGAGTGCTGCTAACTCACGCTCTCGCGCTTTCTCAGGTCAATTAGTGCACAAGAAAAAGTCCCACGACAAGTAATACGAGTACGCGCTCTCGGGGGCATTCGAACTCACGAAGCTGCTCTATTATACCAGGCTTGAGGATAACCTGATACGCCACCAGGGCAGTACGTGATATAGAGCCGGTCGCCCCGGTGGTCTGGTGGGGTTACACTCGAATACTACTATTAATAATAGCGTTGGTCCTTGAGTTAAATAACCACCGGTGTGAGCTTTTGTTGGCTTTATTTATTTGCAGAAATAAATGGGAGAAAATGATCAACTAAACTGCTGAAATCGCCCAGCAGCGTGGGTAGGTACAATTCGACGCGAATCGACGAGGGAAGAATATGCTGAATTTTTCTCGCGATAAAAATTAGGGCAGGTACCGTAGTGGGAAGGGGGGAGGGGAGCCCGCTAAATGACCCCGGATCTGAGTTATACTACTGGGAGGGCGAGAGTAATGCGAGCATCACAATAAATGGGATGGGAAAAAGAAAAGAAGTGAAGTGTGTATTACTGATGCTGTAATAATACGATACCCAAGCAAGTTGCACCGATCGACTCGATCTGCACTGCCTGTTGTATTATGCAATTGGTCCACGTACAACTTCTCTAACACAGGCCAGTATGAGATGATAGTCATTGGACTTGCTGAACTTCCTAGTGAGTGGTGGTTTCCTCTATCCACGAACCCCGGTCGAGCCAATCAATCGAAGGTTGGGTTACACTATGCGGGGTGGTATCGAGACAGGGGGTCAAATGAAATGTCCGCGTACCGCGGGGTTGGAGTATACAAATAAAAATTCAGGAGTAGCGCGAGTTGCCCCATTTTTTTCTGAAAAAGGTGGCTTAAATTATCCTGTTTTAGTTAGATTTGTTAAAGTCAACTATGGTACAAATACTTCTAGTTGTTAATACCTTGAAAAATTCTGAACCGGGGTTGGACCCTGTTCTGTGGTGCTGGCGTTGTGTACGAACCTCAGCTAGCTAAGGCTTCCACACCGTGCGGTGTGCTGTCGACCCGGGAGAAGTCGGTTTTCGTCCCCGGTTTGTTGGAGTTGATGGGGTATGGAAGGATTTCTGGAACGGCTGTGGAGCCCTGTCCTTATCGGGTGCGTCGGAACGCCCCCCACCCGTTTGCTGGTTTATTTCCTCCCCGGGTGTCTCTGGCTCTACGAGCTGCACAGCCAATCAACGACAAGCCAATGCGACTAGAATATTGTCGCACAATCATGCGGCGCTGTGTCGACCCGCGGGAGAAATCGGCTCTCGTCCCCGGTTTGTCAGGATTTCTGAAGCGGGCACAGGACTCTATATCCTCCCATGGTGGCGCTGCCCTTATGTCCGAGCCCCAGCCAATCAGCGGTAAGCGAATATGGTTTTGGGGTTCCACGTCGTACGGAGTGGTGTCGACACGGTAGGTCATCGTTATTGTTCCCGCGTTTTTGGAGCTGTAGAGATTCGGGGGATTTATGAATCGGGGATGGGACCCTATCTTCCGCGTGTGCGACGGAAATGCCCCCCATTGATGGGTCTCCATCCGCCTAGGACGGCGCTGTGGAGCTCGAACCAATCAGTGATTAGCCAACGGGATTGGGGTTTTCTCATCGTACAGGGTGGTGTCGACCCGACAAAACTCGGTTTGCTTCCCCGGTCGATGGAGGTTGTAGAGATGTGGAACGACCTCTGGACCGGGGATGGGACCCTATATCCTCCCGAGGTGGAGCTGGCTCAACATACGAACCATGGCCAATCAGAAAATCGGCCGGTGGGGTTGGGATTTCCACACCGTGCGGGGAGGTATCAACCCGGACGATATCCGTGTTGTCCCCGGGTTGTCGGAGTTGTAGATGTGGGGATGGATTCCCATCCCGGCATGTGACCCTAACGTGCCCGGGTGACGCCTACTTTGTGTATGAATCCTGGCCCATGAGCGATCAGACGAAAATTACATGTTTTTTATTTTTGTCTAAAAAATCGAGTCTGCAATTCTTTGCTGCCAAAACCGTAAGCGCTGTAGTCGCGTACTGTATGTACAAGAAGTGAGCGATCTACACAGCTAGCAACAAGCAGCAGCATTGCAATATTAGCATTCGAGGAGTTGAGTGACGAAGGCAGCCATACCACCGTGTTTCGCGCCTGGAGCAACGTCAGCATGTCTCTCGATGATCAGACAACACACAGACGGTCGATCTGGGAGGCTCGGATCTAGATATACTATTTTATCATGCTTTGTTTTTTTCAGAAGCTGGCTCACTGCGCGCCTCTCAGTGGCTACGACGAGAACACGCAGCGGACATGGTCAGTCACCTTACTGGCCCCGGATGCTCGATTGAGTAAAAATATTATGAGAAACGCAAGTTTCGTCGCCAGACTAAAGGGTCAGTCGGCGTGTGCTCGGATTTATCCGATCGAAATCTCATGAATCAAGCTCGATCTCGGATTAACTTAAATAACGGTAGCTATTAATAGTAATACATTGTTATTATTATTAGTCTATATCGAACTCTTGGCATTACCTTACATACTATACGCGCAGACTATGTGTGTGGTGACTTTTTTTACTCTATCAAGTATTGAATCGAACAATTCGAAGTGCTGCCCTGCCCTACCCGAAGCATGGGTGCCGGCGATGTGCTCGGATTTATCCGATCGAAATCTCATGAATCAAGCTCGGAATCGGATTCACTTAAATAACGGTAGCTATTAATAGTAGTACATTGTTATGATTGTTAGTCTATATCGAACTCTTGGCATTACCTTACATACTATACGCGCAGACTATGTGTTTGGTGACTTTTTTTACTCTTCTATCAAGTATTGAATCGAATAATTCGAAGTGCTGCCCTGCCCTACCCGAAGCATGGGTGCCGGCGATTGCCCATGCGGAGCCCTTGTATATAAATATATACTTCGGTATTTCAGGCTAGACGTCTTGCATTCCTCCAAGTAAATCGAACCTCATGAACCGCGCTCGTACTTTTCAAGGCAACCACCTCTACGAATAGCGTAGCAGCCTGTACTGTACTGTGCTACCATGGCACCATTCAACGCAACATAAGCGTACGACTGTGCGCTCTTATCCGAAAAATAAAAGCCATCCTCTTATCGCGCATGTGCTCTCTTCAATTCAACACTTTTCAAAAGGGGCAGTTATGTCCGTAGCGCGTGTTGATTTAAACACGCTTACCACAATGGTTCTTTCGGTTTGAACCTGTCGTAAAATAGTACAAACGTGCACAAATTTGGCTATCTGGGGTACGTGATCATCAAAAGAAAACACTGGCTCTACAAAGAGAGCTAGAACGAAATCAGAATCGCCCATTAAAGCATATCAAGTATCTACTTTAACATAAAGCATGTAGAGGGAGCGCACCTGGAGATGGTGCGTTTGGCGTAGCCGATGCCGGCACAGTTCACGGCCACGGAGGGGCAGGATCCGAACTCGACCCTGGCAAGGTCCAGCGCGCGGGTCACCTCCATCTCGTCCGTTACCTGGTACCAGGTATATTTTTCACACACGGACAGATTACGATCTACTGCTGTAGATCATCTACATTATATAGTTGCCGTTATGATGATCTAGATCCTGTACTTGTCGCAAGAGTTGTATGATACAGATCTCACCCAGAAAAATTATGTGCAAGAGCCGTGTCTCACAGATCTCACCGGGTAAACATTATCATATCGTGCAGATCCTATAAATCAGGGAAAAGCCTGCCCAAAAATTTCCAACTGGTAGATCATGTGATGGGATATCTGATCTGTGCAATGGGAATCTGATCTGTCCAATGTGTGATATTTTCATCATATTCGTCGCCAAATACATGAATAAAAAAGCAGCAGCGCAGTGAGTAAGCAACAAGGGGATATCCGGGATGGTTTCGGACCTGCAAACAAACCGAAGGCGGCCATCAGATGCTAGAAAGTTTCCTGAAAGAAGACTTGGCCAGCATTGTGCTAATCACGATTTTATACGTTTAGTCCGTTAGCTCGTTATATGACTTTTGTGCAGTGTTTGTATCCGGGGGATTATAGCAGCCCTGCCCCCCGCCCCGCTACTTGCGGTACGTACCTTATTGCGCAATGGAGGCAGCACGTTCCATTTTGTATTGCGCAATGGAGACAGCACGTCCCATTGCGCAAGATGGGAGACCTGTCACAGAAACAGCAATGCTGCCCCAGGCTGTTTTTCTTTTACACTACGAGTAGTTGGGAAAGGGTGAGTCCTACACAAATCTCTGTATAACCGCTCCCGAAATTGTTTTGTCCGTGTACACCTCCGCCTGTCTTTCTTAGTACAGCAATCGTTTTTATATAAAATACTTACGGAGTATCTGATAGGTGTGCCATACTACAGCAGCACTACTGTCTACAGCGCCACCGCTGTTTATACATTAGTAGCACTAATAGCACCATAGTCTACAGTACTGGTTTAGTACCGTTTGGTGTATCATCTACTCTGAAAGCAACACGTGGCAGGTGCAGCCTAGAGTAGTATAATGTTTTCTAAAATGAAGATCATATAGTACCAGGTACGCATTTCGAAGTGTTATTTTACGAATAGCGCAGGCGTGTTGACTTGTTTTCAAGTGTGACTTGCGACAAAGATTACCTGCTTTTGATACTGCTGCTTGTAATTGTTCGTCGAACTATTTATCGTTATATAATTACCAGTAGGCTTCATAGTGTGTAGTAGTAGTTCGTGGCTGCCAGGGAGCTTCAATGGTTTGAAAACATGAAAAAAAATAAAGACTTACGAACAACTATACACTCAGGGAGCCACTCGAACAGCCGCAAGCGTTGTCTGATCGTGTTTGTTCTTGTCTTGCCCGTGTCTATTCGTGTCTTCATGTCCCATTGTGTCTTCTTCGCGTCTTCTTGGTGTCAAAGACTCTGCTACACCAAAAGCTTGCATAAAAACACACACACCACATGCGTCGCACGTCTCTACAGCAGAGGGTACAGGATGCATATTATCCTGGCTGGTAACTGCTGTAGCTCGGCCCACGACGATAATACGGCTTCTCAATCGTACAAGCAGCTACCACAATGATCGCAGTTTCTACCTCCAATCTTAATGCGTACTTGGCCTCATGGTCGCGAAAAAGAACAGAGAGTACAGGTGGGGCAAGTCAAGCTTAAAACTCGGCCGGTGTCACGAAATGAAGCCAGTTCCCGAATGCAGATGAAGCCAGTTCCCGAATGCAGATGAAGCCAATTTCCCCGCCTCACACATCAACAATACATGCATCACAAAACAACGTGCATGGCTACCAGCGCGCGGTAGCTACTGCTGTGGCTACAACCGGCTATAACGCCCTAATGGCAGTACCAGGGTATGCGATACTGGATAATCTAGAGTAGCCTTCCTATCAGAGCGAAACCTGTGTGCAGTTCCATACGATAACTGCCGAACGCACGACACCAGCCACACCGCCTGAAGTGTTGCCTGTATCAACCAACGTACCTCGTACTGTCGTAGTGCAAGAACGAGCGACAGAGGTCCACCGTCTAAGGCGCAGCTCAGTAACTTCTGACACAGACAGTATAAAATCGTCGGGAAACAGTAACCGCGGAGAACACGAACTGACACGACTGGGTTTAAGGATCGTAGGAAAAGTTCATTGATCCTTAAAATTCCAAAGCGATTTTGGTCAAGTCCACTCATCGTTTTATTTTCGATGAATGGGCTCGTTTGAATCTCGAGTGAAATCGAACGACCGCAACCAGTCCCAGTCACCCCCCCAGGCTGGTGAGGGGGCCAAGGTAGCCGGTGAAAAGAGGTTATGCAGAATCGGTAAACAATCGTCTACAATTATCGATTCCGATGTCGATTGTATCGAACGATTGAACCGGCTTAATCGGCTGCGATTCACAGCCCTAGACACAAGCCTTCCTTCCCTTAGCCTCCTTGGTAAAGCACACGCTACCTCCAATCATTGCCGTCACGCCTGTGTAGTTGGGTCAAACGCACTAAGGCCTTAATTTCTCGGCACCTAAACCCTCACGGGAACTCCATGTTCACACGTTTACATGAAAAAATACCAGGTACCTGGTACCGTAAGCAGCAAGAAAAGCATTGGGCGAAACTGCCCCAAAAGTTTTAAGATAGGATGAAAATAAATATCAGGTACAATGCAGGTACAAAAACCTCGACGGAAAAGAAGGGGAGCTGGTGCTTAAGTGCACCAAGCTCGGTCTCATCAAAACGCTAATGCTGTTTTGGGCATGCATTCCAGCCTCCAGCCCGGCTTGATTCGCGCCGTGCCCACGGTATGTCGCGTCTCCCTTCTCGTTGCTTTCCCGTGCACTTTTCGTGCAAAACACTAGTTCTCCATTTCAGCAGCAGTATTGCATCGTCCGTTCCGGTGTTAGTAACAAAACTTCTCGCCCGAGGAGGCCTAGGGTTAGGGTTCAACAAACTTGCCCATTACCGTAGTTGACGATTAATCGAACTGTTATCACAGCGTGTCGAATCCATTGCAGCGTGCTCGCAAGTCGGGTGCAGCCTCCACCCAGGCCGTATCCGTCGGCTTTCCACGACAGTGTGGATCTGCTTATGTGCACAATTCAGACGAGGACGCAGGAACTCCTCCGCATTCGTGTTACATATCATAACGCGATAATAACGTACGGTGATACAACGAGATCCGCGTGTAGGAGATGGGATGATAGGATGTGTCTGATGCGCCGCCATCGGCCCAACTCTATGGCCCATCACCGCCAATCTCTTGGCGAGCGAAATGAGTACTTGTGCACGCGAGCAAATAGCAAGACAAGGTCGTCTGTTAGGGTCATTCCACCCTTGCACCCGCCGGAATCTCCCCTCTTGAGCAAGCCGGGAGCAGGCACTCTGCATTCGAGGTTCAGCCATGGTGCTCTCAAACGCGCCCTCGTCGAGCAGGATAATCACATCACGACTACTATTCTATTAGCCCTACTGCTGTGTACCATCACGACTACAAATCTATTAGCCCGACTGCTGTGTACCAGGTACTTGCTGAAAGTAGTTCAGCAGCTGATCGGAACATGTACCGCAGCTTGCAGCAATGCGAAGCAACTGCAGTATTAATAGTACTTCCGAATCAACCTCTACTAGCTCTACCGCTGTATAAGATGCCATTAGTTCAGCGAAAGACCGAACTCGTGCCCGCAGTTTTCTGCAGGCATGTATACGTTGCTACCGCTGCTATGATACAAGTGCACGAGCGCATATTGTATGATAACATGATCGTACTGGCATCTAAAAAACAATACCAGGTAAACGAGGAATGGAGTTCATTTCGAGGCCATATCGCTGGGATACCACGTTACCAGGTACGGCGTAAAAACTACGAATATTCACGTTACGGGCTATTTTACAAAAATTATCTACACCTACAGAGTGTAGTTGGCAACCTTTGTTTTGTAGTATAATACAAGTATTAATACACAGCAGTAGTAGTATGAGTACCACACAGCAGCAGACCATTTAGACTTCAGCAGCAGTGCCGTCAACGTGTGAAAAAAGCGCCACGTACTCAGGCGGAGGAACGGAGTATGTAACTCGTGTGCTGTCTATGGTAGATTGACGTACAGCAGTATACCAGGTACAACAGTACTGGCACGAACCACAGGACCTTAGCAACCGTTGGACCAGCTACATACAGGTTTGACATTGATTGTTTCATACGAAGGGCAGATGTCCCGGCATGCCCGTGAAAACGTAGAGACGTAACAAACGCGCGGGACATACGATACGAGTACAAGACCTTCCGTAGAAATTGTGAAGCTGTGTTGTTGTTGTTGTTGTTGTTCTCACATTAACTCGCATCATCAAGTCCGTGGTCACAGGACAGGCTCCAGTCACTCTGGAGCTGAGGAATACCCCAGGGAATACACACACAACCCCAAGGGAGTACACGCATATATCACAGCTGACGCTGTGTATTAACAACCAGGTATAATTCACAAACACCGTATCATAAATGAAACACAGATCTAATGTACCAAGCAGAACGCAGCTTGCAAACTTGAGTTTCAACCATTCAATCGGCCGTACTCACATTTGACGTTTTTCCTTTTTTTCTATTAAAAAAGAAAGTAAATCTGTAGACATGCGATAAAGCTGCACGACTAGACTATGATAGCTGTATAGGTAGACGCAACAACTTTACCTTGCTGTGCTCTATGTTCAAATCCGCGAACCCTGTACTAATGCATCACTCTTCAACCTGCCTGCTCGCGATGCTCGTGCACTACTGTTCTAGACCAAAGCAGCCCTAGACTGCAACAGAAGTGGCAGTGGCAGTAGTTGCGTCGCAAGGTGGTGAAGGATTGAGGATTGCTTGCGTACGATTGATTGAAGAAGCGCTGCACACTCTGTACGAAGTATGATACTCGTGATCAAAGGCGGAGGTTTTCGTTTGGTGCCCTATCAACATCTGAAGGTCAGTGTTTATGCAGAACTCCGGGAAAATGTGGCCATTCCAGGCACATGACGCACCGATGTCAAAGGGCAACACAACACCGCCTAACCAATTGCTACCGGTATCGCACGTACGCAAGAAGGAGCTGAATCGCAAGACGCATATTCCCACACAAAACAGCATCGTGTAGTGGAGATTTGATCGTCTCAACTCACATCCGTCTCAGCGTATCTGATGTTGTCGTTATCAAAAGGCGTCTCGTTGCTGATATCAGCAACCACGACGCCCATCCCACGCCCAGCCAAGCGTAGGGCTGTTGCACGGCCAAGCCCAGAGGCCCCACCGGTAACAATCGCGGTGGTCGCACGCGAAATCGCCGCCATCTCGCTGTTTGAACTTGAGAGTGAGAGAAAACAGAGAACAGAGGAAATTGTTGCACTTCGGTTGGCGATTGGTCCGCGCTTTTTGGATAGGAGCATTCTCATTGGTCGGGAGTTCAACATTGTTCAGCGGCGTTACACGTTTGAACGAAACGGTTTCGTTATGTGTTTTCATCCCACCTACCAGGTATTCGTTTTTCGACCAACCGTGACCGTGTACGAGCCCCCGTGTACTGCCCGCGCAGCCCACGCGATGATAAGGATAATACCTAAACATCGGAAACGCGACCTGGATTGGCGGTGGTACAACACAGCGTCTTTTTGCACTTGGAACCGATCGTTCCCGAGGCATCTAGCCGCAAAAAGGGAAGGCGGGAGGTTATTGTCGCCGTCGCGGGGCTACGTGGTCCTACGGCACGGGTGGACGAAACCCCCGCATTGGTCGACATCGTAGAAGGTGGGCAACAAGCCGACCTTCTGAGCACCTTTTGGAATGTTAAATCATGTCACAAAACATGCTGGTTTGCCCACGTTCTGCGGGCTTGGCATGGTTTTCGGCGTTCGAAGTGGTGCTTGTAGAGGCTGCCGTTTGGAGTTTGCCGACGCCGTAACTGACTTTCCAAAAGTGCTCAGAAGGTTCTTTTGCCGACATCCTACTATGTCGACAAAACGAGGGTTCTCGTCCACCCGTGCGGCGGTGCTACTCTAATTTCCAAAAAGAAATCTAGTTTACAACTATCGTCGTCGGGAGCGCAACGACGGCATGCATAATAACACAGCGATACTTACGCAGCTAGGGGTATTATGTGTGCATGCGGTTTCCGGATGTTCTGCGACCTGAGGTATAAGGGGAAGGATTAATGGCGGCCTCGATGAGAATATGTGTCGATTGACTTCGGATTAAAGTTGATCAAATTTCGACGTCCCAGATAATAGACTAGACTAGACTATATATTTTGAAACTATTATAATATATGGCTGACTAATTAGGTTATGATATGCTGATGAGGGATACGGCCGTGCTGTAAGACGAAGCCAAACATCGCAAGGGATGCAATTCCTATATTTGTTGGCGACAGGAACATATTGGCATTCATTGTCGCGGAGATGTTTCCGTTCAGTAGCGTACCGTACCGTACCGGTACTATGGCACCAAATTGTAAAATATGAAGAAAAAATATATACTCCATATAAAATATGAAAAAACATGGTGCATTTGGTTAGACAGGCGATGCTTTTTAGGGTCGTTCTTAACGAAGAGATTGTTTTAGGTTTTCGCGAAAGTTTTGGTTGTCCCCGAAATTCGTTCGGGAAAACCAAAAAACATTCAATCTAGAAAAAAAACTCGCCCTTAACACTGGTTCTACGGTACTCCCCCCCCCAAAAAAAAACAGCGATTCTTGAACGAACGTTTTATGGATGCTCGACGCGAGGAAGGATGCTATGAAAAAAAATGTAATGTTACCACGTATATTATCTTGCGAAGGATCATCGAACGATGACGTCGAGGTGGCAAGAGTGTTATGGAAATGTTAGCACATACTTGTAGCCATTATGAGTCAATGTTCAGTAGCGCTGCTCTTGTGTATAGTAGATGTAATATGTGTCAGTCCGAGTGTATCGTAAGTATGTGTGCGGAGGAATTACTTGCGTGGGATTCTCCGCTTGATATCCAGGTAGCTCACTCTCAGAGCTCTCGTGTGGCTCTCTCTTGTAGATCTTTCCGGATCGTAGCTGTCCTGGTCATCTCTGGAAGCAGCCGTCGTCTGGGCTCCTGCAACTCTGCGGTTTATATCTGTGTGTGTTGGCCGAATTAAGCGCCATCGTTGTACTATTCAACATCTTCTCTACATCTCAGAAGCACTTCGTCTTCCAGGCTATTCTCTCGCACCGTGCCATCACCTCGACTAACGTCGACGGCACAGCCTCTCAAACCACCGTGCCAGGGTACCACACATTATCCATGACAGGTTACGAAGCCTCGTGTGTATGAGTGGGGGCCTGCGGCGACTGCGCGTCTACTGCTGTCGCCGAGTGCTGTGGAGAGCACACCCGTCCTCCAGGATTTGGATATTTTTGGATCCTCCAGGGTTTGGATATTTTTTGGATATTTTTCCGCGGGGAGCTACTGCCGGAGTCTGCTTTCTGCTGGAGGCCACACTGAGTCGACCCGCTTGCTTACTGCCCGGACTGATCACCTGGGCTCTCGGCTGCACTTTCGGTACGCTACTGTTTGTGTAAAGCATTCGGGAGCGCAACTTCTAGGCATTGATTTCGGTCGGCGAATAGGGTTGTGCAGGTTGTTAGTTCTGCGCGCGGCGCCCCGTTCTCGGTGTTCTTTGTGTCTGTAACTGGCTACCGAAATCGCCTGCGCGTGGCTCTCTCGCGAGGCGTAGTCTATCCAAGATATCTCCCACGTACCGAGTTGCGTTCTCGGTGTTCTTTGTGTCTGTAACTGGCTACCGAAATCGCCTGCGCGTGGCTCTCTCGCGAGGCGTAGTCTATCCAAGATATCTCCCACGTACCGAGTTGCCGGCTTGGTAGCGTGTGTAGGCTGAGCATACGACTGCTAGCTGGTAGCCGCTTACTGCTGTCGCTTCACCTACGTGACCCGCTCACGTAAATTTGCCTGCGCGTTGTACTATACGCGAGGTATACCTGCGCGTTGTGGTATACACAAGGTAGGTGTGTCCAAGATATCTTCCTTGTGCTGGTTTTTTTATCGGTGCGTGTGTAGGCTGAGGATCTGACCAGGCCTGTTTGCATCCGTGCAGCAGCCAAAAGTCTACGCTGCAAGACTCGTAGCAAGTTTCAGCAGTGCATCTGACCCATGTACCTGCAGGACGAGGCCGGAGCTGGCTACTCCGTCGTCTCAACACCGCAGTTTCGCCACCTGCGGTTGGTCATAAGCTGTGCTCGACGGGGCGCAGTGGTCTGGTCGGAAGCTGGATAGCTAGCGCCGGACGTGGGTCGTGAGCTACGGAGCTGCGACCTAAACTAAGCCTACCCCTGTGTAGCATTGCAACGTATCCTTCTTAGGCGCGCCGACCCTTTTCAGGCTCTCGAGGCGTTGTACGTGTGCCTAAAACCTGACCGCGCCCGGGAGTGTGACCCTGGCTTTCATCGATGGCGGAATCATCGAGCTCCGGGCTCCACCGCATGCTGAACGCCGTTGGGACCATCTCGGGGCAGCAGGGTTTTCGCGTGTGGAAGACAAAATTCCGGAACGCAGTCAACCTCTTCGCGCCGGATCTTAAGCCCATCCTAGCCGGGGCCGACAGCCCTGCGGACCCTGAGCCGGACGAGGGAGATAGGGCCAAGTGGGACCAGGCTAACAGTCGCCTGTTCTCCCTCCTCTTCTTTGTCACCTCCGGGTCTGCGCACGCCACCGTCCTTACTCACGAAGAGGCGGTGGATGGAACGGCGGCCTGGAAGGCCCTCAACGAGCGTTTCGACACTCACACCCAGGAAGCTCGACATGCGTGTCACAGAGAGCTTTTCGGCCCTCAGCACCTGGCGGGAGGGGATCCCATCGATGTCTTCACGAAAGGAAAATGGATCTCAAAATTCGTCTTCAGGGTCTGGGGGGAGGAGGTCTCCAAGGAGGTCTAACTAGACATCATGCTCTCGGGTCTGACGAAGGCCCCAGAATTGAAGTCCATCCGTGAGATGCACTACCGTGAGGAATTCACGTCCGTTGACCGTCTCCAACAGACAGCCAACCGATTCTACGTGAACCAGCAGTCGCGCAATGCGCCGGGGCCCGTGGTCTCGGGCCGGGGGGCCGCGATGGCGGCGTCCTCATCCGACCAGTGCCATCGATGCAAGGCGTACGGGCATTTCCAGCGTGACTGCCCCCAACAAGTGCAGAAGAAACGTCCGAAGCCGAGGAAGAAAAAGTGGAAGAACAAGCGCGGCGGTCGTGGGGGGGGTGCTCAGCCGAAATGGTGCTCCTACCACAACACCACCACGCACAGCGATGTCAGGAACAGCAGGAGCTTTGCGCGAACAAACAGAAGGAGCTCCAACGCTTGGTTGCCAACCTGGCGCTGCTGCATTCCGCTGGTCAGGTCAACCTGCCCAACATCGGGAGCGCTCACTTGGCGCAGTCGACTCCGGCGACGGCGCCGCAGGCTCCCGCTGAGCCGACTTCGTTCGGGTTATCCTCCAGCGCCCAACGCGCTCCACCGGCTGCGGCAACTTCGTCTTCTGCCTTTTCCCAGACGCCTCCGGCGGCGTCTGCCGCCACTCCGGCGGCACCTTCATCTATCTCCTCAGAGTCGCCTGCACAGGACCACCGTTTGCCCTCAGGGTTTTTCGGTGCGTTCATGGCGACTCCTGCGGAGATGTCGCTTGCTCCTTTTCGCTCAGACGGGTCGTGCATCCGGATGGTTGTGGACAGCGGAGCGACCAACAACTACCTCGACCCTGCGCTTACACCAGGAGTGCGGGCCCACATGTGCGACGTCGGAGACCTTTAGGTCCCCCACACGTTCGTCGCCGCCGGCCAGCATCTCCTCAAGGGCGTAACAGCGGGGACTATCTTCGGCGCCGTCACGGACGACAACGGAAATGACCGGTGCGTCTCCTTTCGCGTCGTTTTGGTGCCGGACTTGGGCACCAACCTCTTCTCCGTGACCGCGGCAATGCAGAAGGGAGTGGCGATGTTGTTTCATCCAGCCAACCCCAGATTGGAGTCGGGGGACGTGGTTTATCCCTATGCAAACCTGTGGGGTGGACGACGCGACCGGAAAGCTCATGTGCTCCATCGAGGTGAAACTAAGGGGTGGCGCCGGGGGCCAGATGGTCCTCGGGTGAGCCCCCGACGGCTTTGCTTTAAAGTTGGAGTCCGCTGAGCTGTGGCACCGGCGCATGGAACACATCAACCACAAGAGCTTGGACGTCCTGAGGAAGGAGCCGGTTAGCGGTGTCGACTACACCGGCGACCTCAAGAACTGTAGTACCTGCCCAGTCGGGAAGAGTGCACAACAACCTCACCCCAAACAGGCCACCTACAATGTTCTACGTCCTTTCCAGCTCGTATCCGTCGACACCCTCGGCCCCTTCACGCCTAAATCTCTGGGCGGGTTCAAATACGCCGTCAAGTTCGTTGAACAGCAAACCAAGTGGAAGGAGTTGGTGCTCATGAAGGACAAGATCTGCTCTATGGACGCCCTTGCGGTGTGATTCCTACCGGCGAGCGCATCCATACCCTCCGCGGGGAACGCGGCACGGAATTCACGAGCGCCGAGTTCCGCCAGTACTGTCAAGACCTCAGCATCAAGCTGGAGTTTGCCTCTCGGCACACCCCTCAGCAGATCGGAGCGAACGAGCGTGCGGGCCGGACGATTTTGAACATCGTGCACTGTTTTCTCGCCGACTCGACACTTCCGAACTTCCTTTTGGGGGAGCTGATGAAGACGGCCGTCTACCTGAGCAACCGGACTCCTCACGCAGTTTTGCAGAACGGGACGCCGTACAAGGCGCTCTACGGCAAGGATGCCTATCTCGGCCATCTCCGGGTGATCGGGTCCCGGGCGTTCGTGCACGAAGAGGTCCACACCAATACGCTGAAGCATCGTGCTTGGGAAGGCCGGCTCGTTGGATTCAGCGAGGAAAGCAAGTCCTACCGGATCTACAATTCTGAGGCGCGACGTGTGCGGGTGAGTCAAAATGGTATCTTCATTGACACGCCTTCTGTCGCGCTCTCGTTGGACGCGCGCGGTTTTGACGCCGGGGAGTTCACGTACGACGACCACGACGACGTACTAAGAGACGTGCGAAACTACACTTCCAGCCACTCGGCTGATTCGCTCTCTCCTGAACGTGCCGTTGGGGATGCCTTCGGGGATCTGTCTGCGATTGAGCTTCTCGAATGAATTTGTGAGACAACCAACCGTGATCTTGGACTTGCACCTGCTGGAACTACTCCTGCCAACGATGCGCCTGGGACTTCTGGTGGTACGCCTGAGGAAGATAGCCCTGCCCCGCCGGAGGGAGTCAGTCCCCCGGTGCCGGTCAACGATGCGTATTTTCCTGGATCGTCGCCTGGTCCGGCGCCGCCGCTTGCTTCATCGCCCGCTGGTTCAGCTTCGTCTGGCGCTGCGCCGCAGGCTGGTTCTGTGCGTGGACGCGGTTCGTCTCGTGGTGGACAAGGTTCCGCGCCGATGCCTGCAGTCACCAGGTCTGCTTCGCGTGGCGGATCTGCCCGGGGAGGCATCACGCAGCGCGGTGGACGTGGCAGCGGGTCTGCACGTGGACGTGGTACTCGTGGTGGACGAGGTTCCACGTCGACGCCTGCAACCACCAGGTCTGCTTCGAGCGTACCCACTGCAAAGACCATCAGCGAGCTTCGTCGCCTCTCCTACGCGTTTACCGTGAAGGGGGAGTTTCCCGACATCGCCCACAGGGACTGCACATTCGGCTTCACGGAATATGCGTACGCTGTGGGAACAACGCAACCGAATGTTCCCCGAACAATCAAGGAAGTGCGGGCCACGCTCGAAACCGCCCAGTGGAACGCAGCAGCAGAACGCGAGATCGCGAGTCTTTAAGATCGTCAAGTTTACAAGCTTGTTCCGCGCTCTGCCGTTCCCGCTGGACGGAAGCGAATCAATTCGAAATGGGTGTTCAAGCGCAAGGCGGACGGCTCCTTCAAGGCTCGTGTAGTGGCGCAAGGTTGGAACCAAGTTCTTGGCCTTGACTCTGGCAGCATCTACGCCCCGGTGTGCATGATTCAGAGCGTGCGGATCATATGCTGCATGGCCGTGCACTTCAGCCTGCTTCTACACCAGATGGACGTCTCAACTGCCTTCCTGTACGCGGATATCCAGGAGTTGGTCTTCGTTGAGCAGCCGCCTGGCTTCGAGGTCAAGGACAAGGATAGAGATAAGCTGGTGATGCAGCTAGAGAAGCGCCTCTACGGGCTGGCCCAAAGCCCCGAGAAGTGGTTCAACGTCATCGATCCCGCCCTTGTCGAGATCGGCTTTGTTCCGCTTTAGTCCGACACGTGTGTTTACTTGTACGATCACGACGGTGTTCGGATCTACTTGACCCTCTACGTGGACGATCTCCTCCTGGCCAGCAACAACTCTGACGCCATGGCGACGGTGAAAGAGAAGTTGAAGCAGCGTTTCAAGATGACCGACATGGGAGCGGTGTCGCTCGTCTTGGGCATGGAGATAAAGCGAGACCTTGAGCGTGGCACTCTCACGATCTCTCGAGAGGCTTACTCCAAGTCCATCCTGGAGAGGTTCGGAATGTCGGAATGCAAGCCGACCCACACGCCGGGGTACGGTTCCGAACTCTCCAACCAGCAGCCTGACGAGCCTTTGCTGGACGAGGAAGGAAAGAAGCGCTACCAGGGCATCATGGGGTGCCTAATGTATGTTTCTCAAGTGTTAAGGTACGACATCATGTATGCCGTTGGTCAACTGGCTCGCACGATGGCGAAACCCAGCAAGATCCACATGGTGGCGGCGAAGCACACTCTTCGCTACCTCGCGGGGAAAACCGACTTCAGCATTAGGTACAAGACGGGAGGTTTCAAGCTTGCAGTCTTTTCGGACTCCAACTGGGCCAACAACCCGGACATGGGAAAGTCCACCTCATGTTACTTGTCGATGCTGTGCGATGCGCCGATTGGCTTCAAGTCGGGGCTACAAGGTCTGACTGCCATGTCGACCATGGAGGCGGAGCTGGTCGCGTCGGCTTTGGCGATGAAGGAAGCAATGTTCTGCTCGAACATGTTGACTGAGCTAGGGTTCGGCAAGGACTTTGCGAAAGTGCCGTTGTACTGCAACAACACAGCGACGCTGCACGCGCTGGGAAACAGCTTCTTCAGCTCGAGGACGAAGCACATCGCGCTGCGCTTCTTCTTCATCCGAGATCTTGTGTCGGAGGGAAGGATCTCCATCCACTACATCCCGACCGACATCAACCCTGCCGGCATTGGCACAAAGCACCTGAACAAGCATCGCTTCAGGAACCTGCTGGACATTATCAGCAACTTCAACGTGAACGACTTCATCAACAGCCAGTTCAATTAGTTGTGTTATATGTTTGTGTGTTTGTTTTGAATCTGTTCTGTTAGTGCGAATCAACTTGCTCTTTCTGTAATCGACATTCGGCCTCGCACCATCACTGGTTGAACGAGCCATGTAGGATTGGAAGTCATGGTAGTCTGGTTTGTGCAGTAGCAGGTACTCTTTAGCAAGCGCATGAATATATTGTTGCACGTATAGGACTCACGTATAGGACTGAAGCATCACGTGGTACTTTAGTGGTTGAAACGCATGAAACGAAAATACTTGCTTGAATTAATAATCATTAGTTTGGTACGAGTTAGAGCAACTTCCATTGAGGGGGAGCGTTATGGAAATATTAGTTTGGTACGAGTTAGAGCAACTTCCATTGAGGGGGTGTTATGGAAATGTTAGCACATAGCCATTATGAGTAAATGTTCAGTAGAACTGCTCTTGTGTATAGTAGATCTCATATGTGTCGGTTCGAGTGTAATGCACGTATTGTGCGGAGGAATTACTTTCGTAGGATTCTCCGCTTGATATCCAGGTAGCTCACTCTCTCGCGTGGCTCTCTCTTGTAGATCTTTCCGGATCATAGCTGTCCTAGTCATCTCTGGAAGCAGCCGTCGTCTGGGCTCCTGCAACTCTGCGGTTTATATCTGTGTGTATTGGCCGAATTAAGCGCCATCGTTGTACTATTATTCAACATCTTCTCTACATCTCCGAAGCACTTCGTCTTCCAGGCTATTCTCTTGCACCGTGCCATCATCTCGACTAACGTCGACGGCGCAGCCTCTCAAACCACCGTGCCAGGGTATCACACATTATCCATGACAAAGAGGCACCGTATTTCTCGAGACACGGCCGGAAGCCGGCTTCGAAACCGGCGATTTCGTTAAAAAAATGTTGGGGGGGATACCGTCGACCGACTCTTAAGTTTTTCGTTTTTTCCAGGAAAAAGTACATTTAGGTGCATGTATTCGTACAGGATCGGGCAGACGCACCGCTCGAGCTGTGCCACCGCTCGCGAGCGCACAAGACTGGGCAGGGTCGTTCCCAAGGTCATTGCCAGGTCATGAATAGTCGCAAAAGTTGCAGTGAGTTGCTGAGCTCTCTTCGTCGAGTTGACAAAGTGACCGCACCAAGCAAGGCGGCCGAACGAACGACCCCGCTGATGACAGTAAGTAGCTGAGATTTTGTTGTCATGTTGGGCGTTGTAGCGCAACGAGTTGGCAATGAATTTCACTTCCCAAAACACAGACACCTGCCTACCAGTCAAGCAAACTGCAGTGGGACAACCATGCGGGTGATTTCCGCGAGCGTTGCTGCTGTCGTGATGGTTCTGTGCCGGGTGGACTATTTTTTTGCGAGTCAACTGAGGCTCGTACGGTATATACTCGTTAATATTCAACCCTCGTCGATTTCGGAAAAATACCGGAATTTCAAAAAAAAACTGAAACGTTTTGTACGTATCGTTAAGAACCACCCTTTCGTAGCAGTGCTTGCGAGAACACCACAGGTCCGTCATTTCACGGCTTCCAATCGCCCGAAAATACTCTCGCCGTGACACCACCGACCGCGCACTGTGCTATTCGCAAACAATATCGTCTCGAGTAAGGTGGTGAGGGGCTACGTATATCATACGACTACGAGTACACGTCTGATATGTTAGCGACAGCGCAATGAATTAGGATACGATGGACTACCTGACTCCGTTGTACCAGTATTCATAGCAAAATAACCACCTTTAATAGCGTGGGGGGGGTCATTATATACGATAACCTAAGAGAGCCCAAAGACAAATTCGGATCTGCATACGATACGATGTATCAGGGAGCAGTCGCCTTCAAGAACGACTATATACGGTGCGCGCAAATTATGGCCTTCAAGAACGACTGCACGGTTCGTACCGAAGCAGCGAAGCATGAAGAAGGAACTTCCCTCCCAGACAACTCGGACAACAATATTGTATATTAATTGCACAGATCCGCCGATATCTCATTACCTCGTCTAGGGTGAAACGAAGGAATTATAATGCTACATGCTCAATTCGCGCTCCCATTGGTAGTGCCCTCCGGGGGTGACCAGTTCCCTGATAATTGCCTGGTTTATCCTTTATTTTTATAAGGTCATTTTTTCGCCGTGAGTTCCTATTTATTGTGGTTCACACCACTTCTAACCCTCTGGTCGAGTGTTCTTTTATTAAGTGGTTATCTCCTGAACGTTTCCCTTATTCTATCCCCGGACAATGTGGGTATACGACCTTCAGTGAGAGTTGAAATTCGAGCCTCTTTTGTTCGACTATAAAGAATTAACCACGGAGCCACTCACTCAGCGCTGACTGAGTGGCTCAGTGCTGACTGGGTGGGTCAGCGGTATATTCTCGTGGTTCAGTGGTTTAGTGTTTATCACGAATAGGGGATACTGGGGTGAGTAAGGGTAGCACCTTTGCTCGTAGTAACGGGGCACGAGGGCCGGAGATTCTTTGACCAGCGTCGAGTTGCGTATTATTAACAGAACACAGCGCTCATGTCGAAGTATCCGTACAACATGCTTGTTTGCTGAGTGTGCGAATATCGATAGCTTTGAAGCGCGTGGAGATGGAAATACATGGATGGCGTCCTCGCTTTCCGTCGCAAGGCGGCATGCGTCAGCTGCAGTGTGCTTGTGGTGACACCTAAGAACGTCCAGGCCACGCAACGCAGGGTATGGGAACCGGAGGCTCTCCTACACGCGAGAAACGGGGATTAGGGACAATGCCCGCGTCGCTGGTAGGTGACAGCCGCATATTAGTGGTATCAGCAGTGCCGTCTTCGAACACGATGTCGGGGTAGCATTGGCGATGCCGTGCTGCTGCATGGCTTTATACGAGGTGGTTACAAAGTAGTGCCGGGATATTGGATGAGTGGGAAACATGAGCGTCCTCAGAAAAAAATGTGTTTCTCCCGGTAATAATGGACGTAGGTGTGGGCAGGACGTCCAACTGGTATTAAACTATTTTCTTCGACCGATTCGTACGAATGCGCCCTAATTCAATGTTGTCGTGGCGCGATTAAGCGTGAAGAACACCTGCCACCGGTACAAAAACAGATTGATATGGCGAAGGCTGTACGCCACTGTGATCAACAGTAACAACCGAAAGGGAGCTTGGATCATCCGGCTTATTTCTGATAGCTGGGTACGAGCGGAGAGTGGTGCTGACCGTCGTCAGAACCCGGGTGATAATGGCCACTTCTTGCGTTGTTGCGGTCACCACCATGGATACTGAGGGAGTGCTCGTGAAAGAGCCACCGTCTGTTTGGTGCCAGTCGAAACGATAGCTGAAGCCCCCGAGTGAGGTTGCGCAGGAGCATCTCCTTTCTCTGACAGTTCCATAGTATGGAAAACCACGACTGCGAAGACGAACGGTGCCCTGTCTTGATGTGTCGCTCCCTATGTTCGCACGTAGCTGCTCGGTCATTCACGGAGTGTAGCTACGAGTTTAGCTGGGCGAACCACGTGTACGATTGCGCCACCAATCATACCCCACCGATCATTGGGTGAAAAATGGAGTAATATTGTTTGCTCGGTACGTGTTCGGCTGTGGTTACCGGTATTCTCTGACCAACCGCCGACGAACAAACAATGACCAGTGGAACCTATACTACTCGGATGTTGCTTGTTCAACTAGCGGTGATATGCGATGGATGGATAAGCTCCCAACAGCCACACTAGGCTGTGAGCGAGGCACTGCAGCACGCAGTGTGTAGAAGATAGTTTAAGATGTCTTTAGTATGTCGGCCCGGAAAGGGGTAGACGAATGCAGGGGGAAAGGTGGAGTGGGTCATGTGGGTCAACTCTCCACAGCCCAGGAATAACCGCTCGTAGTCGAATGCCTAAACCTCCTCGCATAGTGCCTACTCGTACACACCCGTGGGACTGCTCGTGGGTGATACCACGAGACGATCCCTGTAACTTACCTCCGTGACATATCGTACGTAACCGTAACTTATTGCTAGGTTGTTCGTTGAGACAAGCTATATCGAACACCCTCCCTGGCGCTGGATCAACTAACAATGCTTGGAAAAAACAAACACCATCCACAAACAACAAATTACTGTATCCCTCACAGAAAATCGCGGTGTTTCTCAAAACTCTCTTTGCCAATAGCCTTTGTGAGAATGTCTGCATGCTGGTCGTCCGTCCGGAGATACTTAACCGACAAGTCTCCCGTCCCCACCAATTCGCGCAGAAAATGGTACCGTACATCGATGTGCTTACTGTTAGATGAGCTCAATGGGTTTTTGGCCAAGTCTATCGCCCCTTTGTTTTCTTCAAACACTCCAATACTCGGCGACCCCAGACTGGGCATCAGGAAAACCAACACTCCTCCCGCGTAAAGGGCTTCCTTCACCCCGTCGGCCATGGCTACGTACTCCGCCTCGGTAGTTGATAGGGTGGCGCATTTCTGCGTCCTAGAAAACCACGACACAAGTGTACCCCCGCAACAGACAGCCACGCCAGAGACCGAACGCCTATCGTCGGCCTTGTGGGCGTAGTTCGCGTCCACGTACGTCTCCAACTCGTAATCCAACTGCACTTCCTCTAGTTTACTGTCCTTCCTGAACGTCAGACCTAAGTGAGCCGTAGCACTCAGGTACTCGATTATCTTCCTAGCCGCCTTAGCATGTACCTCCTTAGGGTCATGGGAAAACCTCGCAACCGCTCGTACTGCGTTCGCGATGTCCGGCCTCGTCTGATTCGCAATCCACATCAAACTCCCCACCATTTTGCGGTATCTCGCGTCCACCGCAGGGTCCTCATCACTCACGTGTCTGAGGTCCAACGACGGAGAAGCGGGGATGGGGCTGGTTTTCATGATTCCAAAACGTTCGACAACATTTCGAATAAACTAGGTCTGCGAAATCTCCAAGGTCTCCTTCTCACGGCCTCTCTTGTACTCGCTACCCATGTACCACGTAACCTCGCCAAGATGTTTCGTGGGGAATCTCTTGTTGAGATCCGCAACTACTGAATCCGTGATTTCCTGGTGGCCGCGATCTTGATGTCGTTCACGTGAACCACCAGCATCGCTGCAACCTCGTCATTCACCATCAGTCGAAACACGCACGGGTCTACCAAGCACTGTTCAAAACCACACTCAACCAAGGTTGACGACAGTAGCTTATACCACGAGCTATCACTCTGCTTCAGCCCATAAAGAGCTTTGTCGAGTCGGACTACCGTACCCGATAACTGCCCACACCCAGGGGGCAATCTTGAGAAATTTCGGTATCCAACTCTGGCTCAATAAAGGCCTGGTCAACGTCCAAGTGCCTCAAGTCCCAGTCAAGTGTGCATGCCATTGCTGCTACGATGCGGTTAAACGTGGTTGATGCAGTAGGGGCGAACGTATCAAAGTAGTCAACTCCCTCTACCTGACTATAGCTCTTAGCTACCAATCTCGCCTTAGCTCTATCGATCATGCCATGCTCGTCGCCCTTCCACTTCAAGAGCCACTCTGATTCCACAATATTGCTACCCGCCGGAACTTCGGAAATCTCAGTGAAAGTGTCAGCGCCCTCTAATCCATCAAATTCCGCTTGCATCGCCTCTACCCAAACGCCAGAGCGGATTAAAGAACGCGCCACGGAGTAAGACGTCGGTTCCGGTTCCGCCTCCTTGAGGAGGCGATCCGGCAACCGAGTTGGCTCACCGCCTGTGTCTTGCGCCGCCAGTAGCGCACGGAATATGCGGCCTCCCTCACAAAGTGTCGCTTTCGGGCGGTTCGCTGCTGACCGTTGATGAATCATTCAGCTCCTCACTTTCGGCTTGCGAATCGTCGCCAGCTTGCGTCATCGGAGACACCGCACGGAGTTGGTGAGGAATTCTCCTCCCCAATACCGGCAGTGGAGTCGTCCGGGCGGATTCATAGACATCCGTCCCTCCCGGCTCGGGCGCTTCTTCTAGGTCCACGGTCCCTCCCTGCTCCGGCATCTCCGGCAGCGGGGGTGACGGCGCTCCTGTACTAAGCGTTGCCTCCCAGGTCACGCCCCTTGTTTCCACCACCTTGTTCGCCCGCGTGAGCATCCGCAAGGAGTCACTTGGGTGGTCGATGCCCGGCCCGAGGTCAACAAAAACTCTCCCCAACATCTCTGTTGCGCGTGATTTAGTGGTATTAGGGATAGGCTTGCGGTAGCCTTTCGCCATAGAGCATCCCGTACAGGGCTTAAGTTTTCCTACCAGTTCTAGACCGAGTGATCTCTCGCAACAGTAGTTCATTCGAATGACCTTGCACGCAGTGAAAAACGTTGATGTCTACCCTAGTTAGTCTCAGTAGACGCGGTACTACCGGGTGCAAGCACGGGAAAAGCAAGGGGAAAATCGCAACCATATTCAACACAAGTCTCGGGAGTGGGGGTTTCAAGGGGGGACGGCACATAGTCGTCGTCTGGCTCTATCCTGTAAGCGAATCCGGAGTAACTGGATCCATCACCTTCAAGCCTCAACCTCCCATTGAAAAGAGAAATGCACGAGTCTTTCTCCTCAGTCGTAAATGCTACTCCCTGCTTGTGCGCAGCCATCAGCGAAAACAAGTTGAATGCGATTTCCGGCACGTAGGCCACATCCAACAGCTTGACAGTCAGATCCCCTGGGAATGCAACAGTCAGCGTTCCGTACCCTACCACATCAATCAGATGGTTGTCACCGATTCTAACCTTGTCATCGCACAGTCTTACATCGCTCAAAAGGTCAGCTGAATGGGTCATGTGAAAGGATGCACCACTGTCCGCTATCCACTTCTCACCGATGCAATCACTACGTTCCTCATTACATGAGTCATCGTTAGTACCAAGCATGCACTTCGCAAGACAACACACAGTCTCACCGTCGTTGTTTTGGCCTTGCGCACCTCCGCCTGATGTCTGCTCTGGTGCAGGGGGGATGCGAGCCTTGCACTGGGACCAGGTGTGCCCGGGTTCCAAGCACCAAATGCACTTTCCCTTCATTTTGTCGAACGCTGAGGGGGGGTTATGTGTGGGGGCTCGGGGGTTATTGTTACTGCTACCCTGACTGTTCTTGCTTGATGTGTCACTTTCACCTGTCTGCTTACCGTTACTTCTATGCCTACCTCTACCTGCACGACCACCTCGAGCAGTTACATTCGAAAATAGAGCCTGGCCCACGTCCTTACCCTTCGTCGCGGGAAGACGCAAGTACCGCTGTCGGATGATGCTCTCGATCTCCGCTCGAGTGACATCCTCACGGTACAAGATAGTGCGTTCCTCTATTTTGCAGTCTGATGTGAGGGTCATGATGATTTTGCGGTTGACGTCTGCTACCGACTTGACCACACCCAGCGACGCGAGCTCTTCAACAATCTTGTCTATCCGACTAAAATACTTCATGGGCTTTTCTCCCTTCTCCGTTTTTGCGGAGTCGAACCCTACCGACCACTTGACCTGTTCAACCATGGTCTTGGGCATGAACCAATCACACAACATTCTCCAGCCAGCACTAGGTGATTTTGTTGCGAACAATCTACCAAGCAGATCACGGTTCACAATGCTCTCTGTCAGACAAGTCCAACCTACTCTAGCTGTCTTGATATGTTCCTCACTGAACCCCTGCGAGACAAAGTATTGAGTGTTATTCGTAACGTCGCCTATCATCATATCATGATCTACGAGGAACGCCGACATGCACCCAACCATGGAAGTATATACCTCGAGGTGCTCCTTCCACCATGGAAAGTCTGCCGACTTTCCACTGAATTTAGGAACCGACTGCTTCAATTCCCAAATTCGCGAGAACCAACTTCAGCCCTATGACTATCTACGCTGCTAATCGCACCACTCCTTGCCAGGCCTATTGCCGCGCCAAGACCTGGCAAACTCCCACTGGAGCTGACTCCCCTTACTTCCCCTGAACTGGTAGCGGTTCCGACCCGCTCACCAGTAACACCAGACGCAACCTCACTAACCGCAGCAGTTTTGCGATCCATCTCCTCGAAAATCTGCGTCTTCAGTCGCTCATCGTCTTGACGTCGCAGTTCTCGGTCGGTCTCGCGTCGATCTTGGTCTTCTCTCCTGTCCGCCGCCAGCTGTCTCAAGAGACTGGTCAGGTCGTCCATTTCGGACGACCCATCCACTGGGGGTCCACTCGGCATGATCAGGCTGCTTGCTCGAACAATAAGTCCGTTAACGTGTTCAATTAGCGCTGATATGCGATGGATGGATAAGCTCCCAACAGCCACACACTAGGCTGTGAGCGAGGCACTGCAACACCCAGTGTGTAGAAGATAGTTTAAGATGTCTTTATTATGTCGGCCCGGAAAGGGGTAGACTAGACGAATGCAGGGGGAAAGGTGGAGTGGGTCATGTGGGTCAACTCTCCACAGCCCAGGAATAACCGCTCGTAGTCGAATACCTAAACCTTCTCGCATAGTGCCTACTCGTACATACCCGTGGGACTGCTCGTGGGTGATACCACGAGACGATCCCTGTAACTTACCTCCGTGACACAACGTATGTAACCGTAACTTATTACAAGGTGGTTCGTTGAGACAAGCTATATTGAACAGTGCTTAGTGTACGGCTGTGGTTATCCCGCGACGTATCATACGCATATCGTAGCTACTTACGAACTATGCATTTTTGTGGGTACTCAAATACCGCAAACTAAAAAATCGTCTCCAGGGTAACCAACATTTGAGCAATATTTCTGCTCTTGTCGTTGGTCTAGAGGGATCGCTTTAATTTAGCGCTGCGGCGTCAGCGCAGAAGAAGCCTCGAAAAATATTGCGAGTCATGGCCATGAGCAGCAGCACCACCGTACTATAAATATGTTAAACACCAGTGGGGAGCGAGCTCACATCCTCGCCGAAGGCCGTGTTCCACATCTTGTCGAACCAATCTAAACACTTGCCATCGTCGAAAGGGGTGAAATCTCCCATGCTGCTGTGGGTTTGGCGGGTGACCGTGAGTATTCTCGGTGGCATGCCAACGCGGGCTAGGACAGCTCGCAAGCGAACTATTCGAAGCGTTGCTTTGCTGGATGAGGTATAACCGGTACTCCATTAACTGGTACTACCCGTCCGCCGCAATCGCTGAGTGAGGCATTTCGCTACGACAGGGTACATTATTGAGGATAGTTACCTTGCTACTAGTACAACGGAGTACCAGATAGTCCATTGTAAACTATCGATTGCGCTGTCGTTAGCATATCATACGTAGTCATCTGGTATACGTAGCTCGTATCTGGTAGGACGCAGCAGGATGACGTGCTGTTATACACGACTGATATACTCGAGTTAGTACGTCAACACTTTCAGAGAGTATCGGATCGGTTCGTTAAGGATAGGTACCTGCCTTTGGTACGGAGCAGCACGAGGCGCTTCGGCGATACCAGTGCAAGGAGTGTGATATGTATGAACGTATCATACACAGGTACCAGACACACACGTACCTTGTAGGATCATAGAATCATGTGAATATAGTAGATCGTATATCACAGATTGCGGCGGAACCCTACATGTCGGTTGCAGTTTACAGTTGGCCCGGGGTGATTTGTACCGATATGTTTTGGGGGTAATCACACCGATTGATTGTTAGGGTGGTTCGTACGCTTTCATAAGGTCTTGGGTTGTGATCGATCGAGCATGAACCACGCACACTCTCACACAACCCAACTCGACAACACTACTCTTCCTTCTTCGTGTTTTCTTCGAGACCGCGGTAATAATAAACCCACCACTGCCCTTGGGGGCATCGTTTTGTCATCAGCTCTGCGGAGCTTGAAACTTGACCGCAGCGGCAGAGTAACATCTGCTGAGTGCTTACCTCTCGTGCCAGATCTGGCATGACCCAGCCTGCACACAGTTACAGAGGACATATATCCCTTATGAGGTTATGAGCCTCGCCTCGCGTAAGCACTGAGAGCTAGCTGCGGGGTCCCGGGGGCATGATGCACATCGACCAAGACTATGCCCGCTTGTGGAACCCGAGCTGCTACTACTTATTTTGCTGTGAGTTTCAAAAGACAGAACCACCAGAACCTGCCAGTGTTGATTTGGGATTTTCAGTATGACAGTTACATATCAATTTCGTGTCGGTTCGGGCTTCTAGACTATTATTGGGTGCCTAGTAGTACCTGGTTGGCGTTCTTGATGGTATACTGCTGTGCGCTCTCGTTCGGGAGCTCACTCTTCTCGGAGGTCTTACGCACGAGTTCTCTTCTCAGAGATCTCACGCATGAGTTCTCTGCTCGACTTGCCTCTACCCTGTGGATGGGAGACGTAATACAATGACTCGAAACCTACCCCGCTTGGAGCTAACGAACACTCTAGAGCAAACCAATTCGGTCTAGCCTCATGAGGGGTCTACGGGTCAGCAGTATTGGAACAGGGCCGTGCTTTCATCGAAGCTTGGTGTAGAAGGAGGGGCCATGTTTGTGGAGCCAACCTTTTTCGAGATCAGCGGAGACGAGCAGCAAGGCGCAAGGAGGAGTCCGGTGGGGAGAAGGAGGGAGCCACCGCTGATATGGCAGGGAGAGATGCTGTACTGCCATCGTCGGAATTCTTCGATGATGGTGGAAGAGGGAGGGCAGCTTGATAGGCGAGTTGTCTTCGGACCCGGAGATGAAGTTTTCGTGGAGACGTCGTTTTCAGGGAGGAGCCACTGTTGTTGCTGTAGACTATGTACTACAGCAGTAGTAGCTAAAGCCCCACGGCGGAGCATGACCGTAGGCAGGGAGTAGCAGCAGCTTACGTCCATGGTGATAGCGTAACCTAGGACACCCCCACAGTATACAGCGGACAGGGGGGTTCGCAGCAGCAGCTAAAAGCCCTATGGCGGAAGTACAGCCGTAGGCACCCTCGCCCTGTGCTGCGAGCGGGGGCAGTTTAGCCGCGCGGCATTTATTTTGTTATATATTTGACGTGCGCCCTCTACTTCTTCAGAAGGTTGGTTGTGGAGGCAGCAAGTATGGGGTTATCTGCATTTTTCCGCGAAAATTGGCATTGCCGCCAGCCGTGTGCACCCTACCATGGTGAGTGATTTGGTAGGGCGAAGTCGCGCGGCATAATAGCCGCGTGCTTCCTGCTGCTGGTAACAGTGGTAGAGACGGACGTGGGGTAATCGTGGGCTGTCTGCAGCAATACCAAATAACGATGGCGTTTCGTCCTGGCAACAAGTCGAGCGGCATGGCCGCATGCACTTCATGATATGCAGCAACAGCAGCAGCAGGAGAGATCATGGAGGGAGCAGATCGGTTCACTACTTCGCCAGCCGGAGCTTCATGGTTCGGCACCATCGTGGGGCGGGGGGGGGTACAAGTCTGGTCAAAGTGGTGAATTTATTTTTACGATGGATTCACTCTTCGATCGAAGCATTGTTTTTGGTCGAATATCGTATAGCGTTTATTTATTTACGGCAAGAGTGAAGACCCGTTAAATAATAAGCGGTTTATTTGTGGTTAGAGTAGCGACCCGCTGATAGTTACATCTAAGATTCGTTCTGGATGGTACACGTAGCCCTTTTCGCCAGGTAGTTTTGAAGTGTTTTTCATTTTCAAATCAAACAGTCTTTGTAAATCCGAAAAGCTTGAAGTGTTTTTCTGGTATAGGCAGGACCAGAAGGGAACTGGTGGAGCTGATATACATAACGATAACGCCTGGTAAAATTGAAAGTGTGTTTTTCATGTTTAAATCAAACAGTCTTTGTAAATCCGAGAAACTTGTAGTGTTTTTCTGGTGTAGGCGAGACCAGAAGGGAACTGGTGGAGCTGATATATATATACATACAATAACGATTTGGAGAAAAGGATACGTAGGTGCACTAAATTGAGAGGTGTACCGCTGATGTATGGTATTGATGGTGGCACTGACTGTATTGATTTCTTCGGGTATCTTTTGTTTTGGCAGTAGTAGTCTTCTGACTGATTGCAAAATTGAAGTGGACATAATCATGATTGATTGGTTGTTTTACCGACAGTATCATTGCGAATGCTTGTTCGCAAAGAAGGAGGGAAACACGAAATGTTTTTGTGATGGCCGAATACTTTGCGCAGCTGAGACGGCTTGAGCTGTTCGTATCGACAGTGGCGACATTTTAATTGTTTCTTTATTCGATTATTTATTTAGAGATATAGCAAACAAAAGCCAAAAGGAGAGTATTTTCGGTTTCATGATGGTTTGCGAATGACCAATATTTCGGGTAATTACGCTTGTTGGCGAGGATTGGTTACATTGGCTAATAGGTTTTGCTGGTATCTCTTGTTTGTGGTTGCCTACGTGTGTTGATGAGATGGGATGGGGCATCCTTGTGACCGTACAGTACAGGACATACTGGTCTTAAATGAGAAAGGGGATGCAAAGTCACAATTAGTCATTGGAATACCGATGTTGATTTTCCGAACTTGATGGGTGGTTGCAATCTTGTTTGGGAATTCGAAGGATGATATATTTTGAGAATTTGATTATTTCACAAGCAAGTTGTTTTTTGTTTTGCAATGAAAATCGGGGTGACTTGTGGACGGTCAGATACTCTTTTATATCGGGGAGGGCGTAGGCTAATTTTCGCGTCAGATAAGTTCTGTGTTTGCGGACAAGAATTTATGCTATATTGCTTTACCGATATGATCGGTGTATCTATAGCGGTAGTAGGGGACAACGGGAGACCTTTGGCCGGGTGACCTTGCAATCTCTAGCATTTTATCTGTCGCATTAGTTTTCGCCCTGATGGCGCGGCTGTTGTTATTTCTTCTTGTGATTACAATGGTTGTAAGTGGGAGTATGGGAGAGGTTTTCGCTTATGGGGATGAGTTCCCTCTTGCCGTTTTATGTTGTTTTAGGTGATGAAATTGAGTCAATTGTTGATTCGTCACTGTCTTGCGAAGAATCCGGGAGGGTGTTGATTTGCGTTTTTCAGTATTACAGTTACGTATCAGTTTCGTGTCGGTTCGGGCTTCTGGATTATTATTGGGTGCCTAGTAGTACCTGGTTGGCGTTCTTGATAGTATACTGCTGTGCGCTCTCTCTCGGGAGCTCACTCTTTTCGGAGGTCTTACGCACGAGTTCTCTTCTCAGAGGTCTCAGGCATGAGTTTTCTGCTCTACTTGCCTCTACCCTGTGGTTGGGAAACGTAATACAATGACTCGAAACCTACCCCGCTCGGAGCTAACGAACAGCCAGGACCGTGACTACGAGCCATCAAGGAGACGACCTGCTACGAAGAACGACTGCCTCCACCGAGCTGGACGATCGACACATCTATCTGGGGCTGGTATTAATAGTACGAAGAACGACCGCCTTCTCGGACGAGCACACAGAGCTGCCAGGAAATCGCCGTCATCACGTGCTGAACTGCCTCTAGGTGCAACAACGGGTGCATGGATGGATGGGGCGTAAACGAATTTATACTGCGGTGCACCTACGAAACAATGTAAGCAGTCGAAACAAAGATTTCGAGTACGAGTGGATATCTGGTTACTTTCGAGTACGTGGCTCGTGGCGTCTCGGTCAACCGGCTTTCCTCGATTTGAAAAGACTCTACGACGTCGACTTTTACGTACGCAATGGGGGCTGACACAAGCACATGATTCGACTGCTTTATATGGTTCGACAATTTTCATTGTTGTGTACGTACGAGACGGGAGCTGCTACGAGTACGTCGTATCTGGTTCTTCTACCGTGTATCTTCGTTGACGCAACGGGGCTACGGGCTGGTTCGATATCACTACTACTGCTGCAATGCTGCTGCTGTTGGCGTAAACCCGGCTGCGCATACGCACGAACGAACCTCTCGTATTGCTATGCTGCACTATATATGAGACGGAACGTGAGCCGAATGATGGTACAACACGGCTTACTTCTTCACGCTTGGCGCACATCTTCGACGGGGGCTACCAAACTTTAGCACGTGAAAGCACGCGGGGTTGAATAAAACAGCGGAAATTACAGGGACCTTCTGGTCATCAGCACCAGGGGTCGCCCCATCATAACGCGGGATCGCAGGAGCGACGGCTCGGGATCGCTGTAACAAAGCGCTTGAGGTTGCCGGAAATAACACCTTCCGGAACCGTCACAGCACTGTTCGCTGGGACCGTCGGAGCTAACGGGTTGCCACGACAGCTATGTGGGCTCGTCGAAGAGGTGTCTTTCGGGAGCGGTCCACAGACATCATCATCGATATATTGGAGTTGCCAGCGGAAAACGTCCGCAGGAATTGCCACACCATTATCGCTTGGGATTCTGGAACAACGCTTCTGAACCTGAACAGCATCGTCATCGTCTAGACCTGCCGGAGTTTCCGGGGTCGCCGCCTTAACAACAGCAACGTGGGGTCGCCGAAGCATATTTCCGGGATCGGGCCACATAATCTGATGGGATTATCGTGGGAGAACGTCTTCTGAAATCACCGCATCATGAACAATCGTTTGGGGCTGCTGGGACATCGTTCTGGAGTCGATGGACATAACAACTTTTACGGCTGCTGAAACATCTCTTCCGGGGTCGCTGGACGTCTTCATCTCGTTTAGGACTGCGCCGGAACATCACGTCTGGAGCCGCTGAACACCATCGTCATCTGGATCGCCAGGAAGGACATCCGCACCATCCGGGGTCGCACGCCCACATAACGGCAAGATTTATTTGCTTCATAGTCGTAGTACCACGCGTCTTTTTTGTACGGGAGGGCGGTCAGAAACGTGGCTAGGCTGCCAGACTATTTTTTGTTTTGTAGTAGCACCACACACGTCTTCTCTGTACGGAAGGGCGGTCAGAAACGTGATCGGCTGCTACAGTAAGGTGCTATTTATTTTCTTGATCAACAACGTGGTCATTGAAATTTTGTTGAATTGCACGTTTTGTTTCTGTAGTTGATCATATTGAGAAGATGCAGTATTATGCAGTACGAACATGGGTTTCCATTTGGTGATTGGAACAAACCATACTCCAGTAATTGGCACTGCTGAATTCGTCTGGCATTTTCTCAGAACTGATGCATATAAGGCCAACATTGACTGGCATACTATGTTTTGCAGAGTACGGAGTAATATCGTACCGAGTATGTCTGTCTGGTAAATGTATTGTGAAACCCGCACGGGTTCTAAAGTTCTGTGTGTGATATTTTTTCGGTTTGCATGCTAGTGACAGTCCATGTGTCAAACCCATCCGTCACAGCAGTTATTTGCCTCTACATTGCCAGGTTTTTCGTTGCAGTTATTGCGTTAGTTGTAGGAGGACTGATCATCCGCCGAAAATTAAGCACGGTAACGGTTGATGTTTCGACGCGGCAAAGGAGGTATAAAAATTTGTTGCGACGTTGCGATTGATTCTACTTCGTAGATATGCAGTTCAGACGAGTTGTTCAGACAAGTACACTGACCAAGTAACGAGTGTCAGAACTGTCTGAAAATCACCTTGGGATAGGTTGATGACACTTGCAGTAAGTATGGAGCAAGCGCACATTATATCCAAGTTTTTCTTTTAGAGTAATCCGATTTTGCAGTTGAACGCCAAGTCGACGTATTATGTGTTACTTCCATCGCGGGGTCGTTTTGAGGATAGTTACCTTGCTACTAGTACAACGGAGTACCAGATAGTCCATTGTAAACTATCGATTGCGCTGTCGTTAACATATCATACGTAGTCATCTGGTATACGTAGCTCGTATCTGGTAGGACGCAGCAGGATGACGTGCTGTTATACACGACTGGTGTACTCGAGTTAGTACGCCAACACTTTCAGAGAGTATCGGATCGGTTCGTTAAGGATAGGTACCTGCCTTTGGTACGGAGCAGCACGAGGCGCTTCGGCGATACCAGTGCAAGGAGTGTGATATGTATGAACGTATCGTACACAGGTACCAGACACACACGTACCTCGTACGATCATAGAATCATGTGAATATAGTAGATCGTATATCGCAGATTGCGGCGGAACCCTACATGTCGGTTGCAGTTTACAGTTGGCCCGGGGTGATTTGTACCGATATGTTTTGGGGGTAATCACACCGATTGATTGTTAGGGTGGTTCGTACGCTTTCATAAGGTCTTGGGTTGTGATCGATCGAGCATGCACCACGCACACTCTCACACAACCCAACTCGACAACACTACTCTTCCTTCTTCGTGTTTTCTTCGAGACCGCGGTAATAATAAACCCACCACTGCCCTTGGGGGCATCGTTTTGCCATCAGCTCCGCGGAGCTTGAAACTTGACCGCAGCGGCAGAGTAACATCTGCTGAGTGCTTACCTCTCGTGCCAGATCTGGCATGACCCAGCCCGCACACAGTCATAGGGGACATATCTCCCTCATGACACATCGATTGTCAGTGGTATATGTATAACACTCAATGGTTCACCATTCCGCACTCTACAACTCCTCTTGCAGCGAGCTTCATATGACACTCCATCAACAAATAAGGATACTACCCAATGATGTCAGACGACATTCGGAATGAGTGGTAAACGCATGCGCAACGAAAGACAACCAATCCTGGTGGGGATTCCCTTTACTTGTCATCCCTGGAGCTAAAACGATGCGCCGTTGAAGTCGTTATATTTCACCCACCACGTACTATATTACATGTTGAGGGGAGACGAGAGCCGTGCATGATGCCGGTCGCCCCGGTGGCGTATCAGGTTATCCTCGAACCTGGTATAGGTCAGTTTCGTGATTTCAAATCCCCCCGAGTGCATACTCGAAAAAATTCGTGGGGACTTTTTGTTGCGCACAAATTGACTTGCGGAAAGCGCGAGAGCATGAGTTAACAACACTCGATGAAGAATCGACGAGCAGTGGGATTGCTGAACCCAATGCGCGATAAAAATTGAAGGCAAGAACCGGGGGGAAGAAGGGACGGCACATATGACCACGGCTTGTCCAGAAGCTGGAAAGTAGAAGTGTGTGAAAAGAAAAAAAAAACAGTGGATCTGGAACCCCTACATGACGAAATGGTGTAGCAGCACCTGCGACCTCGTATCACGCCGCATTGAAAGAACCGAAGCGTGAAGACACGAAAGCTGCGTGGCAGTATAGGCAAATCCCATCCTCTTGTGTATAGAGAACCTGTGATCGAAAACCCTCAATTCGTATTTGTTGTATCAACAAACCACGAACAGATTCGTTTCCAGCGGCTCACAGCATTGCGTTGCTTGATAACTTGGTGTGGCGAACGGTTTTCTGTGTTCGTGTGCGTGTGGTTACACCTACTCGGCGGCTCCCGGGAGTATGATATCAAGCGTCCGCATTTAAATTTTCCGCCTTTCTCAGCATCGGCACATCTTCAGCGCAAGAAAAGGAGTCAAAGTCAAGCGCGGCCAGCTCTTTATCGCGACCGCCGTAGTCATATAGTCTATATATTATAATATAATATATATAGACTCTGTCTTAGAATTGGCGACCTCAGAGCCCCACATCGGCAAGGTAAAAATCATGGGCGTGAAATCGTACATTTGAGACAATAATAATTTGAAAAGGAAGCACAGGCGAATATGTTAATACTGCGGTAAACCACCTTACCAACCCATTACGTAGGGCATTTCGTACATACCGTCTGCATGATCGCCTCCCAACCTATGCCAAGCGAAGTACGACTAACGAGGTAACGTAATTGAGCGCGTGTACACCAAGCGTTCCTTTAAAAACACTGACGATTCGCATTTCTCCCTCTAGTGCTCAATGGCGGTGACAGTGCATGACCACATCACCTCGCATGTTGTTTTTGGCAATTCGTATCTCTTTCTCATAATTAGCGATGTCAGAAAATAATGGTAACTACAGATGGCGGTGACAGTGCATGACCACATCACCTCGCCTGTCGTATTTGGCAACACGTATCTCTTTCTTATAATTAGCGATGTCAGAAAATAATGGTAACTACAAATATTCTAGCTTTCGATCCATGTACGATAACAAATTACCCGAAATTCGTCAAACTCACGGCTGACGTCCTTGAAATATTTTTATAAAATAACAAATTTTGAAGATTTGACACGTTATTAACTACACCTAAACACTGGGCTGCATACTGCATCTAACATCAAACCTTCTAGAATAATACACATTACAAGGCAGATGATATAAAGGGATGTCTTCTTGCTACAACCGTCAGGTTTGTCCCCTTTAAGGGTTTATAGTTTCCGCGCACATATTGAAATGTCCCGCCCCCCCCCCCCCCCCTCCCCTCCCCCTCCCCCGATCCATCTTGTTCAAAACCCCCCCACCCCTTCCCCTCCCCCCTCCCCCGATCCCTTCCCCCCCTCCCCCCCCCCCTCTTTTTCCGCCTAGTTTGTTCAAACGCCCCACTTAAAATCGAAATCGGCCACAGTAATAAACACCTTTACGCAGTTGATATCACGTCATTATCTTTCTGACCATCCATGACGTATTTTTCATTCTTTACCCCCACCCCCCTCAACCCCCCCTCCAACGCCCCCTCTTTTCCCACCACCCGCACGATCGCCTAGACCTAGCACCACGCGTATAACAAGCCCCTAAATATCTTTGATCTCACAGCCGGAGTGTATTTGAATATTATATGTGACCTAAACCTCCTGAAAAACCCTCCCCCCCCCCCCCCCCCCTTCTCGCTCTCCCTTGCTCAAACGCCCCACCTAATATTGAAATCCGCCAGATTAATAAACACTTCACGCACTGAATATCACCTCATTATCTTTCTAGAGCCATCCATGCCGCTTCTTCCCCCCCCCCCGCCCCGAACGCCCCGTCCTTCCCCACCACCCGCACCATCGCCTAGACCTAGCACCACACGTATAACAAACCCCTACATCTATGCCACCTAAAGCCCTTCCCTCCCCCCCCCCCCCCCCCCCCACCTCCCCCTCCCCCCCCCGCCCCCACCCCCCACCTCCCCACCCCCCCACCCCATCCCACCCCCACCCCCTCGAACACTCCGCTCTCTACTCGGCTGATTGTACGACTTACCCCAGGATATACATGATAAACTGATGCATTATTTCCAAAACCGTCAAATTTATCCCTTTAAAATAATATGTAGTTTCCACGCACAGATTCAGCTGCCCCACCCGCCCCCCCCCCCCGCCCCAAGCCCCCCCCCCACATGATAAACTAGTGCATTTTTTTTTCTCCAAAACCGTCAGATTTATCCCCTTGAAGGATTTATAGCTTCCACGCACAAATTGCCCGCCCGTCCGCCCCCCCCCCCCCCTCCCCCCCCCCTCCAACCCCGCTCCCTTTTGATCAAAACCAGGCCCCCACGTCCTTCAAAACTCCGCCCTCCCCTCACCGGTTATTCGACTTACAGGATTCAATTAATAAACTGATGCATTTCCTTCCACATCTGTCAGATTTTGTCCCCCTCAGAAACGGGTTTTATAGTTTCCGCGCACAGACTGACTAACATCACCCTGTTGACCCTGATAGCTACACTAAACTGTAGTTGCAAGGGGAGTCGCCGACCTATATCCTTAATGAGGACACACAACCCGTAATACGCGCGATCGGAGTATCACACACAGCTTGCAAAGATGAGTTTCGACAAAATCTTCGATCTCACAGCTGGAGTGTATTTTCATTTTTTATAATATAGTCAAGTCTTTTGAATCTTACCCAACGGATGTATTTGCTAAGCGTATTCATTCGTGCATGGCATGTGGCCTATCCCACAGACACAGCGGTGCGCTGTATATAATGCGACCAGCGGTTTGTTTCGCTCCACGCGTACTCGATCGTTTGGGTACTGATGGTAAAGTAGTCTAGCTGTCACCTCATACGTCGAGATCCAGCCCAACGTCCGTTCGTTGTTGTTGTTGCTGCTGCTCCCACACGAACTAGATTAATCAAGTCCGTGGTCACAAGACATGCTCGAGCCACTCTGGAGTGGAAGAATACCCAAGGCACAAAGGCAAATAATAAAACAAACCAAAGGCGGAGTGGAAAACACGAGAATACAAGAAAGCAAGTAAAGGAAAGGAAACACCACAATATAACAGCAGATCTGATCCTAGAGACTGGCAGAAAAACGGTCTTGGGCACTACAGAAGAGGCCATCAAGTGCATAAAGGACACTGAGGGGAGAACACAGCAAGGCGAAAAAGTCCTGGCAGACTTACGCTACAGTAGCTACTTACGGCAGACCCAACCTCAGTTTTTTGGGCAGGACGCTCCCCACCCCCCTCTCCCCTCTCCGCCCCTCGCACTCCCCCACTCCCCCCCACCGCGTGTTGGTGTCACCGATGGGTGGCGCGGCCGTGGTCTTCACGTGTCGCTCTGCAGCTCCATAGCTCTCCGCGTCATGCCATTTCCGCATGAATGCCTCCGCCCCTTCTCGACCCGTCGAAACCATCTACCGGCCTTTGAGCAGCCTTTCGCCACCCTTCGAACTTCATGCCAAATCCCGTCATACCTTCCTCGAGGCGAACTATCCAATCCTTCTCTTGCCCCCCGGAGCAGGCCGTACCCCCAACCAGCTTCCCAAACATCAACCACCGCGGCGGATGCTCCTCCTCCATACGTGCGACGAATCCCGCGAACAATATGACCCCTCAAACTCACCGATATAGTCTAGACTAGTATATTACAAGTACTTGTACCAACAACTTAAAAAAAAAAGCGTGCACATGATCGACTATAACATTGTACCAGCGTACGTGTTTCTCATGTTACCACTGTAGTAGTCAGAGCGCACGGGTCGACCGAGCTCTCATCTAGGGTGAATTATCGAGGATCTGCAGTAAGTATTATAGTGCGCCACCACGTTGGATTTGCGGATACCTCTTGATCTCCGAAAATCCGCTTGTCACGTTGATTCGACCTTGAGTACGTGCAATCCCTCCGCATTTATTGGAACTCCCGCCTCGCGCGCAAACTTGGATGGGTGGATCAGTGCTTGGAGATCAAAGGCTTGCCGCACTCGGCTGCTGCGAGCTGCAGGCACGCTATGGCGATGGAGATTACTATGTCGACGGTCGATCGGCTTATCGACGGGATCAATGGCGAGGATCCCGCAGGGGCTCGGCTTTATATGGCCCAGCTTCGACAGAATGAGGTACGCTATCTCTTACACATACATGTCAAAGTTCGCCTTATTTCGTAATTCGAATGTTGCGCGAAGGATAAAGGGAAACTGGCAGTTGATAAGGGATGATCGTGTACCCGTGTACGGCATCTTGCAGCGTTTCAGCTAGCTAGTTGCAGCATTGTGCGATCGTGCGGTTGGCGAGGCTCGGTTGAGGACAACTACAACGTCGAACCTCAATGCAGAGCCTTCTGCCGGGACGCTTGCAGTTGGTTTGCGGCAGTCTACACTGCTGCAGATAGTCTGACATGACGTGCTCTCCATATGTTCCTGTGCTGGAGTTGCTGCGTGGCTGCGCTGCAAGGTCGAGCAGAGTGTTGATGTGCTATTATATTATTTAGTTTCGACGAAATCTTCGATCTCACAGCTGGAGTGTATTTTAATTTTTATATATGATACGTACTCGTACTGCTGCTGTGTACGTGTACGGCCCACCGCCCGTCTGCTAGGTTTGGGTGTGTTACAATAGCGTCCCGCCAGGTCCTTGTACGTACTACTATGCACCAAGTATACAGCATGTATCAACGTATCTCAGCCACTGACAGCAGTACATTGAGAGCATGTTGCGTTACGATATGCGAGCAGCATCCACCTCTTTGGTAGAGACGTACCTGAATGTACGAGTGGTATCATATACGAGGTGCATACGAGTACCACTACTACTTTATGTATACCGTGATGTATATTATAACAATATAAATACTCGTACAAAAGAATAGGCCCCCTCAACTCACCCACATACGGTCATACGGTCCGTGCACAACAATTTTTCCATTCACGTTTTGTGCGATAACTTTTTCTTGAAAAATAATTGGAACGTGAAACAACGATGGTCGTGACCGCCTCGTCGAGATACGTGGATAGCTGCAGAGTTTTTTTTTTTTTGGCGACATGCAACATTTTTGACAAAAGTCATACACGGAGCCCCCTAAACACGACATACCTCCCCTCTCGTGGGCAATCAACCCTAAGGGAGTGCTGAAAAAAAGTAGAAAGCCAACACGAAAGAAACGGAAACATGCACAAGGCGCACAACAATCCCGGCAAAGCTGTCACAAAGAGAAGGTTAAGGATTGTCCAGCACTGGTACGCACTTGAAACACACACACATCACGACGCATCGTTCTCGACCTCCTTCTCCTCTCCCCCCTCCTTCTCTGCCCCCCCTGCGCCATGGCGCGCTTCTTCTTCCACGTCTTGAATGCCTTTTTCGCCCTCCTCGTGGAGAAGGTTCAGCATTCCTGCGAAGCCGCCAACGCCTTCCCCGCCGCGGCGTCCTTTTCCGCTTGTGTTTTACCCCCCCCCGTTGCCTCCAAGACGGCATCCTCCCTCCGGGTGGCTTCTCGGTGCGTGTGCCACTCCTTGAGTTCGCGGTCCCTGAGGAAGTTCACCATCCCGTCGTCGTACGCTTCAACGTATAGCCACACCACCCTACACCCGCGGATGTGTTCCAACGGCACCCCACTCAACGCACCCGGCAGAATCTCGAGCATGTGGGTGAGGGAGTACTCGCAGTGAAGGCGAAGAACGTGCTTGACGTATCCCCAGTACCGCTCAATAGATTTGAGCTCAGGGCGATACTTGGGAAGGAAGATGCACACGTGGCCGGCGTCCTTGAAGATTTGCTGGACCTTGTTGAGCTGCACCTTGAAAGCCCGCAGGTCGGAGAAGACCCTTTCCATACAGCATCGCTGCCTCCTTCCAGCCGCCCCTCCCGCTGTCGCGGGATCTCCGGCGAAAGATTTTTGCTGCTCCCGGCGCGCTTGCTCTAGAACTCTGTCCCGCTCCTCCCCGCCTTTGTTGAATGCTGCGATCGCTTGCCGTGATGCCGCGTTGTCGGCCTTGCACTTGATGCAACACTTCACGAGCCCCTTAGCCCTCTCGCCGTCAAGCCGCCACAACCCCATCTCCTTGAGCATCTGCTCACCTCCTTTGTTGAGCCCAGGCAGCGGGGATCCAGGCGTGACTTTGGTTCGGACGGGTACTGCTTTTTATCGAGCCCCGTTCCAAACTTGCGCCCCTTGATCTTCGGCAAGAAAATCTTCAAGTCGGTGAGCAGTGTGTCACCAAGCTGGAATGTAGGGTGTACCGTCCTTCCGTTGTCATCCTCGAACACCCTGAGCGCAGTCTTCTCCCCACCCGGCGCCAAGCTGATCTTGGTGGGTCAGCAACGCGTCGTCGTCGTAAGCGTTATGCCCGGTGGAGTTGTCGAAGATGAAGACACCCTGCCGGTGCGGCCCATTCGTCAGCTCAAACATGGCGATAGCCGCCGGCAGTTGGGCGCACATGCAGTCGCTGCTCCAGTAGCCATCGTGCTGCTTCCCAACGGTCATGATGACAGCAGCCGTCGAAGGGTCGTTCGCTGTCTTCAACACCTCGCAGTCTGCAGCGGCCTTCTTCAGCACTTTCACCGCGTCTTCAACCTTCTTCACCTTGTGGCCAGCTGCCCCCTCACCCTCCGTCCTGCCGAAGTACTTTCCAGAGCGGTGGGTACCGGCATCGTAGTCCTCCTGCATCATGCCCCACGCCTCCTTGCCGATCTGCAGCTGCCCAAGGTCGACGCCGATCACATCCGAGATGTGCGCGGCGCGGCCCTCCCCCTTGACTTTCATGGCGGCCCCCTTCTTCGCCGAGATCCATTGGTGGTCCCCATCGTCGTTCTCCTCCGCCGTCGTCTCGTCGTGGAATAACAGCGACAACACTTCGTGATCAGGCAGCAGGTCGTAGTCCCCCCTGCCATCGGTCACGATGAGGTCGCGCTGATCGAACGGGACCTGCGTGGAGTCGACGCCCGGCTCGCGCGTGCAGTGGTCGCACTCACATCGAAGGTAGCACGAGCACTTGCGCCAGAGCTTTCTCTGGTCGCAAGGGCATCCCTCGAGCTGTTGCACACGCACGCAATCCCTCCCGAGAGCGTGCACCCGGTCGTGGATGCGCACATGCTTGTACTCCTCCTTGCCGTCGACCGTCCGCACTCCTGGCCAGAAGAGCGCCTCGCGTTTCACCTTCTTCGGTCGGCAGTACTCCTTCACCTCTTCATCAGGGAGCAAGCTGTAGCCGCCCTTGGATTCAGGTGCCGCCAAGTCGCGCGGGTCGAACGGAACACGCGTGCAGTCGCCTGCCACGCGCTTTGACGCCTCGCCATCGCCGTAGACGCGCACGTGCTTGTACTCCTTCTTGCCGTCGACTTCCCTGACTGCCGGCCAGGAGAGGTGTTCCCGGCCCGTCGTCGCCCCCGTGTTCATCTGCTCATCGCCCGTCTCCGACCTGGCCGCGCTGTCCCGCTCGTCGCCGCTGACGTCCGAGTCATCCAATGCTCCCTCCTGCCGAGCTTCACCGCGGCTGGTTGCCGCCATCACCGGTTCTTCCACGCGGACGGGGCTGCCAACGGGGCAAACATGAAGTCAGCAGCAACGGAAGGACACGGCGGGTTAAGTTCTAGGAGCACCAACCTATAGTATATTACAAGTACCAACAACGCAGCTTGCAAAGATGAGTATTGACCCGAAATTCGTCGAACTCACGGCTGACGTCCTTGAAATATTTTTATGAAATACACTCCAACTGTGAGATCGAAGATTTTGTCGAAACTCATCTTTGCAAGCTGTGTGTGATCTCCGATCGCGCGTATTGCTGGCTGTGTGTCCTCATTAAGGATATAGGTCGGCGACTCTCCTTGGAACTGCAGTGTAGCTTGTACCAGGGTCAACAGTATGATGTTAATCAGCCTGTGCGCGGAAACTATAAAACCCGTTTCTGAGGGGGGCAAAACCTGACAGCTGTGGAAGGAAATGCATCAGTTTATCAAGTGTATCCTGTAAGTCGTATAACCGGTGAGGGGAGGGCGGAGTTTTTAGCGGCGTGGGGGCCTGGGTTTGAACAAGAGGGAGCGGGGGGGATGGGGGGGCAACTCAATCTGTGCGCGGAAACTACAAATCCTTCAAGGGGATAAATCTGACGGTTGTGGAAGGAATGCATCAGTTTATCATGTATATCCTGTAAGTCGTACAACCAGTGAGGAGAGGGCGGAGTGTTCGAAGGGGTGGGGGGGGTGGGGGGGGGGAGGGATTTCCAACAGCTTTAGATCGCATAGATGTACGAGCTTGCTATACGCGTGGTGCTGTGTCTAGACGATGGTGCGGGTGGTGGGGAAGGCGGGGGCGTTGGGGGGGGGGGGTATGAATTGGAGCCACGGCATGGATGGCTAGAAAGGTAATGAGGTGATATCAACTGCCTGGTAGTGTTTATTACTCACTATATTTACCAAGCATTTTTATAACATACCAAGATCACGGCTGATTGCTCATCCCTTTAGAGCCCTGAAACCTCTCCCAAATTCCAAGTAATTTTGTCTTCATAACGGGTTTCCAGCTGTCGAGGCGCTAACCTCGCACTTTTTCGTTCTCTTTCTGCCTCCTTATTAATAGGCGTAATTCACATTCAGGGTCACTAAGCAGGTTCTTCTCCCCCCTCCCCACCACCCTATATACGTGCCTTCATTTTCATCGCAAGAATTTATCTATTTATTCCCTCGCCGACTCTCATCGAATTGCGCCTACGCTGCTATGATAGGCGCTTTCTGTAGTTGACTTCTTCAATTTTTTATTTTTGCAAGTAAACTCAAAAGTCTCACCCACGTGAGGTTCAAACTCCAGAAGCAACTCTTGCAGCATTTGACGGTATGATAACAACTACTATTATGTTAATAGTAAACCACCGAGGCGACCGTGACATTTCACCTTTTTCATAACCATGATACGATAAGCAGTACAAGTATGATGTGTACGCATGGGTGCCGCTCCGGGTAGGGCAGGGCAGCGCTTCGACTTGTTCGATTCAATATCCGATAGAGAGTAAAAACCGTTACCACACAACACACAATCTACGCGTGTAGAATGTAAAGTAATGCCAAGAGATCGATATAGACTAACAGAAGATTACTTACTTCTGCCGTTTCTTGCGTGAATCCGATTCCGAGCTTCAACATATTTCGATCGGGTAAATCCGAGCCCACGCAGACTGACCCTCTAGTCTGGCCACGCAGAGACGTTTCGAGCGCGTTTCTTGATGTTTTGACTCAATCAAGCATCCAGGGCCAGCAAGGGGGTGGCCATGTATGCTGCATGTTCTCTACGTAGCCAATGAGAGGCGCGCAATGAGCCAGCTTCTACTACAACATGCATGATAGTATCTAGATCCGAGGCTCGCAGACCGACTCTCTCTGTGTGTTTATTTTGATCGTGGAGAGACTTGCTGACGGTATTCTAGGCGTGAAGCAGTGTCGCTGCCTTCGTCATTCAATTCCTCGAATGTTTTTTTTTTTTTCTTACACTTCTACTTTCCAGCTTCTGGACAAGCCGTGGTCACAGGTGTCGTCCCTTCTTCCCCCCGGTTCTTGCCTTCAATTTTTATCGCGCATTGGGTGCAGCAATCCCACTGCTCGTCGATTTTTCATCGAGTGTTGCTAACTCACGCTCTCGCGCTTTCTGCAAGTCAACTTGTGCACAAGAAAAAGTCCCAACGAATTTATACGAGTATGCATTCGGCGGGGCTCGGAACTCACGAAACTGAAATATGCCAGGCTCGAGGATAACCTGATACGCCGCCGGGGCGACCGGTTTTATAATGCTGCTACCTGTTGCTATCTGGTAGATGGAGTATTAGTAGTACGCGATAGCACTTTTTTTGCACCAAAAAATTTGCAGTTAAGAATTTCAGGCTCGAGTTTTAGACGAATATAATAAACACACACAAGTATATTACCTGGTATGGCCTTTTTGTCTGGTCGCTGGTCGCTCATTGGCGGGGGATCATTCACAAAGCAACCATCATTTGTGGACGATAGGGTCCCATCCCACGATCATAATCCATCCACACATACATGTACAACTCCGACAACCCGGGAACGAACACGGATATATCACCAGGATTGATACCTCCCCGCACAGTGTGGAAATAATCCCCAAACCCACCGACCGGCCGATCTCTGATTGGCTGGGGGTCGGATATTATAGAACCAGCTCCACCAGGGGACGATAGGGTCCCATCCCCGATCCGGAGGTCATTCTATACCTCTAGAAATTATACAAACCGGGAAACAAAACCGAGTTCTCTCGGGTTGTCACCGCCCCTCACGGTGTGGAAACCCCAGCTCCGTTGGCTAAAATCGCTGATTGGTTCGAACTCCGCGGCGCCGCCCCACCCTAGGAGGATGATAGAGGCTCACCAACCAATAGGGGGGAGTTCCGTCCCACACGGGGGAGATAGGGCCCCATCCCCGGTTCAGAAATCCTCCGAATATCTACAGCTCCAACAACGCGGGAACTATAACGATGATCTCCCGGGTCGATATCTCCCCGCACGCCGTGTCAACCCCGACCCCATTGGCTTATCCGTGATTGGCTGGTAGGCTTTGACCCAATAAGCTCCCAATTACTTCGACCGACTCGGGTTTTCTCGCATACTTCCGTACACGGCAAACATTTGCAATGCGAACGCAATTAGACCAGCTATTTGCATGCTAGGTCACACAAAAAAGCGATTTTAAGCCTATATCTGGTTGGCGTGCCAAGCAAGCACGCTCAAAATGAGGAGAGAAACACTTGAACAGCAACAACAGCACCGAACGCAATATGAACGGATGAATTAGAGCGATTTGTATCCAGAATTCAGGGCTCCCCGGTTATAAACACAATTTCAAACATAAATGAGGTATTCAAAGCCGAACGACATAATAAATGGAAGTAAAAGCCTGGCACAACTCGAGCATAATAACCGTGGAAAAAAGCCTGAAATGGGGCCAATCCAGTGCGTGTTTGACTCGCGCAATGGTCGAATAATCATGAAGTACTATAATCACCTCTTTGTCGCTTATGCGACACCGAAAAAAAATGCTGAACATCCCGTTTTCATTCGCTTATTGGGTAAAAACGTAAGCTCGCTAATATTTTCGCGGGTTTTCTTGCATACTACCTGAGTAGGGCAAAAATTCGCCATGCGACCGCAATTCGTACAAAGCGCTCGACCTCAGGATAAATCTATGCAGTTGGTACCCAAAGCGTCAAAGGTAAAGCCATTCGGGACGTAAAAGCGGTCAAATCGTCAGTCCCGGCATACTCACAGCCATATATTTCCCACAACAGATAAGAGCAATGAGCGCCTGCTTCGGCTCGTCACAGGGTGATCTTGAATCGGAATACCCCCACTGTACTGTTGTAATTGCTGTTGGTTTAGCTTGTCTGAAGAACTGTTCTCGATATTGTATCAGTTTTTTTTTCCATCCCATTTATTACCCTTGCACTACTCTCGCCCTCCCCCCCAGTAGTAGTATAACTCAGATCAGGGATCACATAGCGGGCCCTCCTGCCCCCTCCCCACTACGGTACACGCCTTAATTTTTATCGCGAGAATAATTCAGCATTTTCTCCCCTCGTCGTTTCGCGTCCAATTGTACCTACCCACGCTGCTAGGCGTTCTCAGCAGTTAGTTGATCATATTTTTGCATTTCTGCATATAACGCCAAATATCGCAACAAACGGTGGTAATTGAACTCAAGGACCAACGCTAGTAGTATCCGAAGGTAACCACTAGATAGACCACAGGGGCGACCGGCTCTATATAACTCACTAGAGATGATCAATCAGCAATCAGCAGTAAGGAGCACGTCAAGTAGGAATTAGCACAAAATTATTTGTCAGTTACGTACCAACACGACCGCTTTTTCAGTTGACCGCGGCTTTTCGAAGGTAACCACTAGATAGACCACAGGGGCGACCGGCTCTATATAACTCACTAGAGATGATCAATCAGCAATCAGCAGTAAGGAGCACGTCAAGTAGGAATCAACACAAAATTATTTGTCAGTTACGTACCAACACGACCGCTTTTCCAGTTGACCGCGGCAAACGACCAAAACAGCAACGGAGATAGAAGAATCACAGCAACAAAGCACACCTTTCACACCGCCTATACTTCTCCATAAAGTCTCTCAGGGGAAAAAAAACCACCTGCAGATGCGATATCGGGACGAATACATGCCACTTGTTTCATAAAAATATTTCAAGGACGTCAGCCGTGAGTTCGACGAATTTCGGGTCAATACTCATCTTTGCAAGCTGCGTTGTTGGTACTTGTAATATACTAAGTGGGTGAGTTTTTTCATAGTGGGAGGGGTCATATTGTTTCTTACATGGATACCATCTACTACTTACTACGACCTTCGCGTGGCGCAGCTTAACAACAGGAACGATTTTCCCCATTGTTTTCTATGTCGAAAAGTTATTCCCTGTTTTTTGGTACACCATCCCCATCCGTGCTATGAGTCAGACAAAAAGCGTGCGTGAAATAGAGCATCAGTCAGTGTGTGTGCTCTTACTCGTACCTATATTACTTGCACGACGAGCACAAACCATGTCGAGATGCCCGAACTGCCACTGTCAAGGACGGGGACGCAGCCACTCATAATGCTGCTGTGTAGCTTTTTCTGGCGCAGTAATCGTTATCACTACCTCCTCGTTTTAGTCATGCGTGCGCTTGCCACGTCTATATCCATGTACGTACGTACCTACCGAAATTCAATAATTGAATGCGTTACTATGATACGTACCGCGGTACCATGGGGAGTTTTTTTACAGAAATATTATTTGTTTTGTGACAAAATATCTTCAAAATATTGCGCCAATTTGGAAATATTGTCTTGCAAGTTTTATTTTATCAACCTCTCCATACGTCAAGATCCGAAGAACAACTGGAGAGTACGCACTTCTCGCGTGTCTCGCTCTGCCTCCATCCGCGTTCACGTCGAGGTGCGGAACGGATAAGGCAGGGTGAGCGGCGTTGGAGCCGCCCCCCGAAGACAGCGCTCGAACGAAGCGGTTTGACCGAGAAATTTCAGTTCCCGAGAATTCCGTACAGAGGCCGAGACGAAAAAAACTCCTGACCAAATCCCTGCCCCCTAAAAGAAAAGAATCATTATATATGTACAAGGCCTCCGCTTCGCGGGCGGCTGACGCCGCTCGCTACGCTCGCGCAAGTCAAGGAAAAATGCAAGTAAAAACATATGTTAATGGGGCAGAAAGAAGAGGCCCATGTTTGGTGCGAACCGCGATTTAATAATGCCAAGAGCTGCTTGTGCAGAGCAAATTGCCCTGTTGTGCTCAGCTGTGCTGTGTGCTCTCTTGTTACCGGTGTTACGTTCTGATCGGCAGTATGGGGGTAAATTGCGTGGGGGAAAAAACAGGGGGCCGTGAAAGACCAAATACATGCAGAAAAAGAAAGAAGAGGAAAAGTAGTACTCCGTACACAACAACACGCATTATACCCGGTACTGCTCTATTTTCGAAAGAAAGCACACAGCGCAGCGACACAGCACCGCAGCGAAGGGCACGGCACCGCACCGCACGGCTCCGCACGGCGCTACGCTGCGCTGCTGGGCTATATATAGCCAGACTGATCTGAGCTTGGCGTGCATGTGATCCAACGGCGTAGTATCTGATGGTATGTACAAACCTGTAGTAGTACCGGTATGTACTCGTATTGGCGTTTCGTATTTCGAACGAAGCTGGAAAGCAAAGAAAAGCTGGAAAGGTTCCGCAAGTAATATGGAAGTTGGAGCTCTGAGAGGCCAGGGATGGGCAATCCCTGAGGAAGACAAAATTAAGTAAGTCTATATATATATGTACAAGGGCTCCGCATGGGTGCCGGCATTCGCTGGCACCCATGCTCCGGGTAGGGCAGGGCAGCACTTCGACTTGTTCGATTCAATACAATTTCCACACAACACATAGTCTACGCGTGTGGAGTGTAAAGTGATGTCAAGAGATCGATATAGACTAACAGTGGATTACTTACTTCTGCCGTTTCTGGCGTGAATCCGATTCCGAGCCCACGCAGACTGACCCTCTAGTCTGGCCACGGAGAGACGTTTCGAGTGCATTTCTAAATGTTTTGACTCAACTACGCATCCAGGGCCAGCAAGGGGGTGGCCATTTATGCGGCATGTTCTCTGCGTACCCAATGAGAGGCGCGCACTGAGCCAGCTTCTGCTACACCATGCATGATAGTATCTAGATCCAAGGCTCGCAGACCGACTGTCTGTGTGTGTATATTCTGATCGTGGAGAGACTTGCTGACGGTATTCTAGGCGTGAAACACGGTGTCGCTGCCTTCGTCATTCAATTCCTCGAATGCTATTGTAATGCTGCTACCTGTTGCTATCTGGTAGATAGAGTATGTAAAAAAACGATTTTGAGCCTGTATCAGGTTGCGTGGGAGACCAGTTTGCAAATTATGTCAATTTGGAAATTATGCCATTTAAAATGCCAGTTGAAAAAACATTTTCCCATGTGTCATTCGTTCAAGCTCTGCAGGCGTTATTTAAAATGCCAGTTGAAAAAACATTTTCCCATGTGTCATTCGCTCAAGCTCTGCAGACGTTATTTGCATATTAGGTCGTGCAAAAAAACAATTTTGAGCCTACATCAGGTTGACGTGCAGACCAAGCACGCTCAGAATGAGAAACACTTCTTCCACAGCACCAAACGCAATATAAAAAGACGAATTAGAGCGATCTACTACGAGTATAGCACGCGTTCTTGTGGACGTATCTTGTTTGTCTTGCAGCCTTTCTAATCTTCTTGCATCGCAATCATCACAACTCCCAGTTTCCCGTGTTTTATTCGTTCAAGCCCTGCAGACGTCAAGCAAAGCAAACGCAATTTGGCTAGTTGCTTGCATAATAGGTCGCGCAAAAAGTATTGGCTTATTGGGTCAAAGCGTAACTAAGGTCGCAACTATTTACCCGGTCGCATTGTGCTTGTTATTTGCATCATACGTCGCGCAAAAGAACGATTTTGAGCCTATATTGGGTTGCCTGGGAGAGGAGTTTGCAAATTATGTCAAGTTGGAAATGATGTAATTTAAAACGCCAGTTGAAGAACATTTTCCCATGTTTCATTCGTTCAAGCTCTGCAGACGTTATTTGCATAATAGGTCGCGCAAAAAAATATCTTGAGCCTATATCAGGTTGACGCGCAGACCAAGCACGCTCCAATTGTTTTATTCGTTCAAGCTCTGCAGACGCTATTTGCATAATAGGTCACGCAAAAAAACGATTTTGAGCTTATATCAGGTTGACGTGCAGACCAAGCACGCTCAAAATACTCACCTCGTGGTCGCTTATGCGACCCCGACAAAAGAGGCTGAAATACTATCAACAGTTTATCACATGGGTTGCCCACGGGCTGCGGTCGTCTGGGCGCCCCCACCGTGCGTAACTCTTGGTTGTCGGCGTTTTTGCGTTTAGCAAGAAAGTGTCGGGACAGAGCTGACATAACACCGGTAGGGAGAAGGCTTGGGGAGGCGATACACATGTGGGTGTGAAAGGTGGTGTGGTTGTGATTTGAGCGGGGGGGACGCGGACTGGGGTACATTGTCGAAGACAGCCTTGGAGATGCCTTTCGTAGATGTCGTAGTACACATGTATGAAAAGCACGCCATCGCTCATGCGTTGGCCCGTTCTCGGATATACATCTGCGGAGTAAATCCCAAATCGTCGCTAATTCTCGCTTATGTCTCTTGCCCCGCGTACGCGTTCGCGGCAATATCTACTTGTAGGGACTTGTTTGTGGAGGGTGTCCATCTAGAATTTCGCTTCCTCAAATTGTATCCCCGCGTTCGTTCCCGGCCGTAGGGGCCTTTCGCAGATGTATATACGTGTACGAAAAGCACGTCATCGCTCACTCACGCGTTATTTGTTTTTTTCCTTTTGTAGGTTGTCCGTCGTTGTTGTGCGTTGTATGGCGTATCCTAGTAGTATTTTATCACTTACCTGGTATTATTTTTTGATGTGCGTATTCACTCGAAGTTATACACATTCTTCGCACCTCGTATCGTTTGTTTTCCTTTTCCTTTTTATTTCATGGAATTCTTGCCCGCATTATCACCTCTTGATCGCTTATGCGACCCCGAAAAAAGGGGCTGAAATCCAATCAATAATTTGTCACATTATTGTTTTCATGTACGTTTTCACCCGAAATTATACACATTCTTCACAACTCCTTTAGTTTGTTTTCGTTTTCATTTTTGCTCCATGGAATTCTTGCCCGTATTATCACCTCTTCTTGGTCGCTTATGCGACCCCGAAATGAGATGCTGAAAATCCCGATTTCATTCATTCGCCTATTGGGTCAAAGCCTTACTGACGACCTCGCAATTATTTGCGCGGTCGGTCGCAATTTGGCTAGTTACTTGCATAATAGGTCGCGCAAAAATATTGGTCTATTGGGTCAAAGCCTAACTAAGCTCGCAATTATTTACGCGGTCGCAATTCGGCTAGTTATTTGCATCATATGTCGCGCAATAAAACGATTTTGAGCCTATATCAGGTTGCCTGGGAGACCAGTTTGCAAATTATGTCAATTTGGAAATTATGCCATCTAAAATGCCAGTTGAAAAAACATATTCCCATGTTTCGTTCGTTCAAGCTCTGCAGACGTTATTTGCATAATAGGTCGCGCAAAAAAACGATTCTGAGCCTACATCAGGTTGACGTGCAGACCAAGCACGCTCAGAATGAGAAACACTTCTTCCACAGCACCAAACGCAATATAAAAAGACGAATTAGAGGGATCTACTACTGGTATAGCACGCGTTCTTGTGGACGTATCTTGTTTGTCTTGCAGCCTTTCTAATCTTCTTGCATCGCATTCATCACAACTCCCAATTTCCCGTGTTTTATTCGTTCAAGCCCTGCAAACGTCAAGCAAAGCAAACGCAATTTGGCTAGTTACTGGCATAATAGGTCGCGCAAAAAGTATTGGCCTCTTGGGTCAAAGCGTAACTAAGGTCGCAACTGTTTACGCGGTCGCAATTTGGCTAGTTATTTGCATCATACGTCGCGCAATAAAACGATTTCGAGCCTATGTCAGGTTGCCTGGGAGAGGAGTTTGCAAATTTTGTCAATTTAGAGATGACGTAATTTAAAACGCCAGTTGAAAAAACATTTTTCCGTGTTTCATTCGTTCAAGCTCTGCAGACGTTATTTGCTTAATAGGTCGCGCAAAAAAACGATTTTGCGTCTATATCAGGTTGACGTGCAGACCAAGCACGCTCAGAATGAGAAACACTTCTTCCACAGCACCAAACGCAATATAAAAAGACGAATCAGAGCGATCTACTACGGGTATAGCACGCGTTCTTGTGAACGTATCTTGTTCGTCTTGCAGCCTTTCCAATCTTTTTGCATCGCGTTCATCACAACTCCCAATTTCCCGTGTTTTATTCGTTCAAGCTATGCAGACGTCAAGCAAAGCAAACGCAAGTGGGCTAGTTACTAGCATAATAGGTCGCGCAAACAGTATTGGCCTCTTGGGTCAAAGCGTAACTAAGGTCGCAACTGTTTACGCGGTCGCAATTGTGCTTGTTATTTGCATCATACGTCGCGCAAAAGAACGATTTTGAGCCTATGTCAGGTTGCCTGGTAGAGGAGTTTGCAAATTATGTCAATTTAGAGATGATGTAGTTGAAAATGCCAGTTGAAGAACATTTTCCCATGTTTCATTCGATCAAGCTCTGCAGACGTTATTTGCATAATAGGTCGAGCAAAAAACGATTTTGCGTCTATATCAGGTTGACGTGCAGACCAAGCACGCTCCAATTGTTTTATTCGTTCAAGCTCTGCAAACGTTATTTGCATAATGGGTCGCGTGAAAAAACGATTTTGCGTCTATATCAGGTTGACGTGCAGACCAAGCACGCTCATAATGAGAAACACTTCCAACAGCACCAAACGTAATATAAAAAGACGAATTAGAGGGATCTACTACTGGTATAACACGCGTTCTTGTGAACGTATCTTGCTCGTCTTGCAGCCTTTCTCATCTTCTTGCATCGCATTCTTCACAACTTTCCCGTGTTTTATTCGTTCAAGCCCTGCAGACGTCAAGCAAAACAAACGTTTAAGCCCTTCAGACGTCAATCAAGCAAAACAAACGCTCGAGAGTACACCACCGCAAAGTTCAAAGCTTTAGCAACTACCGTTTGGAAATGATGCCGATTTTGGAAATCATCACGCTCTGCAGACGCTGCAGACGTCAAGATACAACCGAAGCCTCGAAATTGCCTCCTCAAAATGCAACATTTTTGCAACGTTTCGCTTGTCTCGCTCAGCGTCTATCCGCGTTCACGTCGAGGTGCAGAATGGATAAGGCAGGGCAAGGTGCGTTGGAGCCTACTCCCGAAGACGGCGCTCGAACGAAGCGATTTGACCGAGAAATTCCAGTTCCTAGAATTCCATACTGAGGCCGAGACGGAAAAGCTCCTGACCAAATTCCTGTCCCCTAAAAAAAAAGAGTAATTCTAAATATATATACCAGGTATATATATTTTTTGCACACTTCTACTTTCCAGCTTCTGGACAAGGCGTTGTCACAGGTGTCGTCCCTTCTTTCCCCCGGTTCTTGCCTTCAATTTTTATCGCGCATTGGGTTCAGCAATCCCACTACTTGTCGGTTTTTCATCGAGTGTTGCTAACTCACGCTCTCACGCTTTCCGCAAGTCAATTTGTGCACAAGAAAAAGTCCCTAGGACCTTATACGAGTATGCACTCGGAAAGACTCGAACTCACGAAACCGATCTATACCAGACTCGAGGATAACCTGGGCGACCGGGTAGAGCACAGCGAGTACCAGGTATATAACGTGTATAATATCTGGCACCTGGAGCGAGTTACTGCGATGTGAACTCGTACAGATATTGCTCTTCGGTTCCATGCTCGCTGCGTCGCGCGAGGATATCTACTTCGATATCTGGTATATACGCGTATCTATCTGTGTATAAAGTGTACCACGACTACTCGTACTGCTGTGTGGCATATTCCGAGCCAATGCTACTGCTGTATCAGGTGTAGTCCCGAAATCAGCAGATGTGACGGCTGAGTTACTCTGTTGGTGTAGGTTTCTGTTTGTTCCCAGATTGATTGGGTCAATTATCTTGTTTTATCTACAGCGGTCGGGGGTCTGTAGCATGCACCAGGTATCGATATATTTACTCTATCTACAGGCAATATATCCTGTTTGTGTGGGTTAGAACTACGTAGGATTTGAGTAGGGTTTAGGGTTAACGATAGGGATAGGGCTGCCGTATGTAGCACGGCAATGACACCATAGGGCACTGCCATGGGACATATTGATGGCAATGCTGTGAAATGTTTCTGAGCTTTTCATGGCGGTCGGTGCCATGGAAGCCCATGGCATTGTATAGGTACCGTTACCTTAAGTGGAATGCAGGACTATCGTCGAGCCCACGATTGTCAATGGAATACAACGCTGCCGACATAGATTGTCACCGCTGATGTATCGTACCCCAAGCGGAGGCCTACGTGGTAGTCTGTGAAATGCACGGAACAAGCACGCAGCCGACTCAACCGCATCCTGTGACACATGCCTCCAGTAAACAGTGGTCTTGCCCACATGGGAGTTGTTTAATATGTAGCTATTGATTGTGCTGGGGTGCGCCCAACGGCGTATGTGAAGTCGCCCTAATTACCTTTCGGTCACCTCTCCGTGGTGCTCGCTTCGATAACATGTGCAGACCGACCGACTTTGTCATGGCGTCACCTCTCTACACCCCGTCTGACGTGCCGACGTGCCCCCGCCACCTTCCGCTCCTACCCCTCTCGGCCCGACTTGGTACACAGACCTTATCAATGCTGGAATGTTTTGAGGACATGCTCTCCGGCAGGCTTCCAGTCGCCCCTCCGCCTTCCTTTGGCAACCCCTTGAGCCGATCGAGCGTCAGCAGTGTAGCGTACCGCGTACCCCCGAGCGACTTCCTTAAGGTGCTCCTGGCGGGAAACACCACGCGTATCGGTGCCCTGCACGCTGTCCTACAGGTACGTCATCACACATCACCACACGAGCGCATTGTTTTTGCTGCTGGGTGCTGTTGCGTACCTGGTACCACGCACATGTTTTGTGGCAATGTTTGTCGGACGCGGACTCACGGTGATTGTGTCAACTCGTGGCTGGCGAGCTGTTCCTCCACGGAAGCAGAGAAGGGGCCAAGGAGGCTGAGCGGCCATGTTTTGATTTTACGCGACTCTGCGCTCCGCGCGATTCTCGTGTGGGCTGATAGACTGACGATTATTTAACCTATAGAACGTTTGCCGGGTGTGGGTTCGGCACCACGAACGGTGCTATTTAGTGGCGTGCGCTCGTCGGATAATTATTCAGCGATAGAACGCAACCGCTGAAGGCGCACCGTGTCCACATGGGCAGATATACTTCTAGCGTAGATTACTTGCTCCGTCCATACGTTGCTCGCGTACAACAGCCCTCGTTTTGTACAGCAGGCTCACAGCTTGCCTTACCCCTCCCCCTCCCCCCTCCCACCTTCGCGTGGGCAGGCGACAGGAAGGGGAGACCTCCAAGGCCGCGCAGCGTCTCTGTGCGTATCGGAAGTGCGCATGTGCCTGGCGGCCTGCATCAGCGGCGCCGCCGCTGACCCTTGCCCCCCCGCGCTCAGCTCAGGGAACGACGGCGACCTGAGGAGCGGCCTCACTTGCTGGCGCCCACCCTTGGCACAGCTTCGAAATCTGGCAGGCATTTGTCTCTCCTTCTCGATTGACATCCCGCCGGAAAGTCCACCTGCGGGTAGGGTAGCAGCCCGCGGTGACGGACGGAGCCGGAAGGACATCGACAACCGCCGCATGCTCATGCTGGATGCCTTGTCGGCGATCCTCGGGGCGTGCTGTGCCGCGGCGGCCGCGGCCGCAGCGGAAAAGGATGACGGCAGCAGCGAGTGCGAAAGCGATCTAGGAGAAAGCGATATCGAGTCGTTTCCAAACGCGTGCAGTGACGGAGGCGGTCGCGCCGTCGCTGCTGCTGCTGCTGCTGGGTCTACACGAAAAGGGAAAGGAAAGTTGATCGGCAGCCAAAGCCGTGGCGGCTGCCGCAACACTTGTACCGGTGGTAGCAGCGCTAGAAGCAATCGTACTGGCGGCAATATTCGGACGAGCAGTGCATGCCGGCCTCGTCGCGACAGTGGACTCGCGGGCGGCGGCGTCTCACGGCGGTTGCCAGAGCGAGGGGAGACGGTCCTGTCGGATGTGTTGGACGCTCTCCTGGACCGACCCTGGCCACCGGAGCTGGCGCTCCCCCTCCTAGTAATGTTTGTGGATATCCACGGACTCATTGAGATGTTGGGGTCACCCACCACTGAGTCAGAGCGAGAGGCGGGCGAGGGTGGCGGTGGCAACCCGGAACTTGTCCGGGACGGGACGGAGAAGGATGACGCAGGAGCCAGACATTCGGTGTGGTGGAGAGTGCGCTCGAGATTGATGGAAGTCGTCTGGACGGGGGGCTTGGAAGGAGCGGATTTTACGGGTATCCTCCGGCAGGTAGGCTTTTTTTCCTCCGCATCTCTTTTATGTCGTCTGAATTGTGCGCTGGAGGCAGATATGTGCAGTTTACCGCCGCATCTGTGGCAAGGAGGCTCGAGTGTCACTGTTTCGTCGGAGACTGTGTACGATGCACTGCTGCTGCAGCGTCTTGGTACTCGAGTTTCCGGCGGTGCTGATGCCCGGCACATAAAAGCAAGCGGCACGGTGTCTGTACGGCTTTTGCACCGCTGACTTCGTACGGGTGTGGCTCGCTGACATCAACAATGGCTTCATTTTCCGAGGTGATGACGTTACGATCGATGAGGGCGTCTTTAGTCCACCATATACGTTCTCGCCTCCACGCCCCCCCGCCCCCGCCCCCCCCTCCCCGACTCCGCCCCCTTCCCCTCCCCTCCACTTCCCTCCCCTGTCCTGTCCTGTCCTGTCCTGTCCTGTCCTGTCCTGTCCTGTCCTGTCCTGCTCTGCCCTGTCCTACCCTACCCTACCTTGTCCTCCCCTCCTCTCTACTCCACTGTCCTGTCCTACCCTACCCTAACCTGTCCTACCCTCCCCTCCTTTCTACTCCCCTCCCCTTCCCTCCCCTTCCCTCCCCTCCCCTCTCCCCGCCTAACTCCCCCCCCCCCCTCCCCCCCCTTCCCCTCCCTCCCCAACCCCTAGGTGTGTGTGATGTGCGAGATTGACGAGCACCGCCATTGGGAGCGCCTAGCAACACGCCACTGTTCCTCCCACCTCCATCAGCCGGAGGTGTCGGGGTATGCTACATCCGCAAGAAGAGCTGCGAACGACCGCCAGACGATGGCGCAAGTCATCCCTGCTCCGGAGTATAAAGGAGGAAGTACGGGAAATAGGAAGGGCGGAGGCATATGGGGGGCACGAGAAGGCGAAGAGCCTAGCCGCAGGACCTGCAGCGCGAGCTGGATTTCATGTCTTCGGGAGCTGTACGCGACGGTCCCGCCGGGCTGGCTTTCAACCGTAGAGCTTGTGCTTGAGCAGACGCTGTCACAGATGCCGGGAGTCGCGGAGAGTCTGTTCGATGCTATTCAAGGTACAGGCGGCGTGCAGGGTGCTGCCGAGTACCCTAGCCATGGCGATGATATAGTCACGGGAGCGAGGGGGGGGGGCAGGTCTTCGCTAACGAATAAGGGGTTCGGGGAGGCGTTGGTATCGATGAGCAACGATCTGGGGCTCCTTCTCCTTCTGCTCAGAGAGGCAAGTCCGCTCCGCGCGTGCTCTCTGCCGCTCTTGCCGGAGGGTATGGACAGGGGGCGTCGTGCGGAAGAAGGTGTGCGCCGCCTCCTTGAGGCCGGTCAACGTTGCTTGCAAGGGTCCGGCGAGAAGGCTGGTGAAAGGAAATTCGGCAACGTAGACGGTGCGGGTTGTCAAGCCTCCGAGCGAGGACGGCACGGGGGCACTCTTGACGGTATCCGGGCGCTTTTGCGAGGCGTCCTTTGCTCAAGGTCTGGTGAAATGGTAGGTGGTGGTGGCCACAGCGGGCCTGGAGGCTGGGTTGGCGCGGGAAGCTCCGGCAGCGATGGAAGAGGTAAAGGAGGAGGAGAAGGCGAGAGCAGTGGCATATCCTCTGAGCGCGCGTCGCAGCTGTTGGAGCTGTCGATTCGATGGTTGGAGGAAGGGGGCATGTGCAACGCCCCCCCCAGGAGTGGCCGTGCCGGTTATGGTATCGACAGCGACTGTATGGACCTAACGGTAGAGAATCTTGCGACTGAAACGATCTTGGCTGTGTTTGATGCGGTGGAGGGAGCCAGGCTGAGACTGCTCAGGGCCTTGCTGGACGGTCTCTTCGACCAGAGCCAAGGTGGAGCGGTGTGCGCCTGGGGCTACATACGAACGTGGGAGGCGTTGATGGTGCAGGAAGCGAAGCAACAGGTGAGCGTGAGACTACAGCCGGAAGGGTCGCTCTCGAGTGGTCACTCACATTGGAGACGACCCGGTTGTTGGTCACGTTAACGGCGCGCCCGCCCTATAGTAGTGGAGGTCGTTCAGAACGTTTTCCGACAGAGGATCAACAATCACCTGCTACGACAGGGTTTCCTGCAAGGGAGCCTAGCGTCGCAAATGCTGCGCGAAGGTAAGAGAATTTCGTGCACTCTGACATTAGTTTCTTCGCAATCTAGTTCGCCGTAACGACCAGAGTCTACAATTGTCGTCGCTCAAGCGCGCTGTCATATTTTGCACATAGTGCTGGGCGTAAAGGCACTTTGGTGCCCTCGCCCCGCAGCCCAGTGCCCGACGGTCATTTTAGCGGTACGCACTTCATTATCCAACCGTGGCATTATATCAAGCGCACGCCCCCACCCCCCACCTCCCCTTTTCATGTTTCGCTGCGACGCGACGTGCGCCTGATGGGCACCCTTGACGCTCCCAGTGCCGAAGGTTAATGCGTTACTCTAGAGTGGTGTCCGATGCGCTCGGACGCTTGACGCTGCTGCCGCGGGGCCGTGCGCGACGGGTCGTGGAGTCGATGCTCCCGCTCGCCGAAGTATGCCCTACTCAGGCGTCGGCATTGATCAGCCTGTGCCGGAAGTGTGTAGCACGCGTGGAGAATAAGGGTCGGCTGCTGGCGCTACATGCGGTGACATGCATCCTCGCTTGGAATGCGCGCCGCGCAAGGAGCGGAAGGCGCGATGGCTGTTTGGACCAGGACGGCATGCAAGAGGATCTAGTGGAGATGTTCCGCCGGGCGTTTGAAAGTGGCTTGCAGATTGTGAGGATTGCAAGAGATAACCTTCGTTGGGCTTGGGTTTGCCTCAGGACTAGGGTTGTTGTTTGCGCTTCCAGCGTGTCAACATATGGCTAGGATTGTGCTTTGCTTGAGGATTGGGGAGAATGGGAGACGGGGTAAAAATCGGGGTCGAAAATGATATACTCGTAGTTTGTTGCTGTTTTTGATGCTTTCAGCGCGTGTTGGACGGTGGCGCAACCATCGTCGATCCCATGAATCTACGGCTACACACGGGGCGTCAAAACAGAGCCCAGGGGCTCAGAACAGAGCCCAAGGATCAGGGTAATCATTATTCAAGCGTTTTCGTTGACGTGAAGGGGTGAACCGAGTTTGAAAGCGATCACATGCGGCCAGCCGAAAGGCGTCTCCGGTCAACCAGTTCCTGCCGCCGTCACGCCCTTATCCAACCTTGATCTGCAGGTCGCTCACGCTGACACACTCCACCTTCTGTCCAGCAAACTCGCGACGTCCGTGTCACTCTCGTTCGATCGTCAATCAGCGGCCCTGAGGGGCGGGATTGCCGCAAACGGAACCCACGACAACCGAGGACTACGGCAAGGGTCGCACCTCGTGCCGCCGACCTTAACATTTCTGCCGGCCGCCGACCTCAACGCGTTGAGCGGGCTCCGAGAAATATTCAGGATGCGCCTTTTCAGGTTCCTGGCTCACAAGGGTGAGATCCTGGGCGTGGGCTCCGACGTCGTTGGTGGTAGCACCAATGATGGTGGCCCCGGTGCTGGTCAACGTGATGGGTACGGCAGCGGCGGTGGCGGCACAAGCCAAAGCAAGGGTAAACAAAAGGTGCGCCGACGGCGGGGCGGACGCTTTCAATTCGTTCCTCTCCGGCTTCTCGAAGAACGCGGGACGTCCAGTGAAAGCCACGTCATCGTCGGCAGCGACGGCCACCGTGACCTTGACGGTGGCTACTGTCACGCGCGAAACGTTGCTGGGCGGGGGGTAATCCCCCGAGATGCTATCGGTCACTTGCTCAAGTGCTGTTGGGCGCTGGTTCCTGCGTTCGAAGGGTCGATAGCAACAGGCGCAGGCGACAGGCACGAAAGGGAGGCCGTTGGCCGGGGAAAGCGAAAAGATACGGAGGCGATAGCGAGAGCGGTGTTGGGGGCGGGAAGTAGGTGGAGGGGACGACAACGACGACCACGAGGAGGAAGACATGAATTGTCGACCAATGGGATCGGCGTTTGCACACCAGAGGGGGAGGCGTTAGTTGCTGTGGTAGAATTCCTGGAGGGAGGCGGGAGGATGGAGGTGAGCCCCGGAAGGAGAGGGGAGGACGATTCATAACTGAGATGGCGTAATAGGCGTAACACACCACGATTTTTTTTATCGTACTGGTTGTGACGCGCATGAAAATCGTAGCACACGGACAGAGGGGAGTTGAGCCGACGCCCATTTATTGTGCTGTCGCTCGAGCCCTCCATCAACGAGCTTTTCGTCTTTGCTGGTCTAGTTGCTTAGCTGCCTGATTGTGACATGGTTAAGATACCGGAGGCAGGTTTGTGTTGGTGTCTTCAATTTATTCTTCGTTGAACGTCGCTGCACCAAGAATCAACCTACTGTACATCTGACACCCTCTTACCCTAATGTTTTCCTCGACCTCAGACGGTTCGATTGGTGACTCCGCTTCAAACTACCACTTGCCCGGAGGGAGAAGACGACCTTCCTTTATCCCACGTTCCCGCGCTGCCTACGTGTCACCAAGGGGTGGTTGGGCCCCTCGCAAGCCTAGGTGTTGTAGTAACACTTGCAGAAGCCCTGGTGGAGTGTCTCCTAAGCGGTGAGCGTCGTTTGTTGACTACTCTCAACAATTTTTACCGACAATCAGAACACGCGTACGCTGCATCCACAGGTGACGATTTGTGTTCTGGTTTTAGTATTTTTTGTCCACTATTTTGACGTACAGTGGCGGCGGTGGTACGATGTTTGTACAGGCGTGGAAGTCCAACGTAATGTTGGAGGGGTGTTTGCTTTTACCGGTGTGATTCTGGGAATTCACCCTGGCCGCGCTCGAAACTTTGGCCGATGACTTGCACACACACCCCAGCGCTCCACCTTCTTAGTCGTATGCATATCGCCTCTTATCACGCCTTACGGCCCTGCAGGTTTGTCGTGCCCTCCCGCGATGCCCTTTCTACGTCCGCGCCCGTGCTCCACCGCGGCTCCAGATGGCACGGGCAACCGACGATCTCACCCTTCTAATAGCCTCGGCGGCGGCGGCGGTGACAGCGGTGGTGGCAGAGCAGGCATTGAAGAAGACCTCGTATTATGGGCCGCCGCAGACGTGTTTACCCTGCTCGCAGCAGCAACGCGGACCGCGGAAGGTTCCATGGGAACGGCGGGCTTCCTGAAGAACGCTAAGGCGCGGGCTCCGGCGGACCTCTCGGAGATAATCGCGTTGCTTCCGGGTGAGACTCTAGGATGGGGCTTGTCCGGGGGCCCTGAAGTGACATCTGGCGGGGCCGGGACGGAGAATGCCGAAGAACGCGAGGCGGGCGGGGGGCCGGGAAAAGGGGCCGGTGGCAGCGGCTGCGGCGGAAAGGGAGATGCAGAAGGGCAGCGTTCGCTGTTGTCTGCATCGTCCGCGCTCGTGTTCGTAAAATCTTTTTTGGGTTGGGCAGCAAGAGAGAAGCGCCAGAGCCCAGCGGGGCTAATCGCAGAGGGTTGGGACGCGGGGATAGGCGTGTGGCTGGGGCTTATGCACTCCGTCCGGGTCTTGGCGACTACGTTGGAATTGAGTCGGGTCGGTCGTGAAGGCGGGGCTCGAGAGGGAAGCGAAAAAAACGTGTGGGCGGAAGGAGAGGCGACCGAGGAAAGTGGTTGCTGCTCTTCTGCCGAATCTATCGCGCTCGCCGTGTTCGAGCTGCGTGCCGTGGTTGGAACACCGTCGGCCGCGGTTGACGTTCTCGAGCCATCTGCCGCAGAGGACACCCCGCTTTCCTCGACTGAGTACGCGTCGTCCCCGACGCCTTCTGTTGGTGCTGCTGATCCAGAGAGCTACACGAGAGCGGAGAACGGCACCGTTCCGACCACTCCTCCTTCGTCGCGACGCCCTCCGCCGGGGACCATGGTTACGGGCTTCCTCAAAAGAATGAGCGAGAGATGGAAGGCTGTTCTAGACTGGGGCTTGCCGGGATCGAGGCCTCCCAGGCGGGCTTCTCCGAGGCTTGACCGCAAAAGACACCGGGGTGGCCGCAGTGGAGACAGAGTGGCCGACAGCTTGAGGGCCGAGGCTGAGGACCTTTTCTGTGCGCTACGGAGCGAGCTGCTGCGCACCGAGCGGTTAGTTTTGTCAGCCCTGCTCGTGTGTCCTGATGTTGCCCTTGGCAGAAGGACGTGGGCGATGCAAGCTAAGCTGGCGTCGATGCGCCGTTGGGAAATGGGCGTCTTGGACGAGGTCGCGCAGCCGCCGCCCCTTTCTATCAACGCGGCCGCGACCGCCTCCACCAATCCGCATTCTTACGGTAGCGGCGCGGCTGCGCGATACACTTATCCTGGCATGGTTGCTGGAGAGGAACCGGAGGCGGGATCGGGTCCACCGCTATTGGATACGAACGGCTGTCGCAGTCCTAGAGGGGACCTCTGTCGGAGAGTCAGAGCACCTACCAGAGGAAAAGGCGGTGGCAGCGGTGCTCCGTTACCGGACACGTCTGCACGGCGGCGGTGCGATCAGGGGCTCAAAAAGCGAGGAAAAGGGGGTGACTGCTGGAGGGAATCTACGCAACAAGGCTTGGCGGTGGCTGCAGAGGTGTCTTTGTGCGGGAACAGCGTAGAGGACGTGGGCGATGGACTGGGCAGGCTGTGCCGGCTAGTGGGGGAGGAGATGAGGGAGGGGCTGGAAAACGGGTTGTCTGTCAAGCTCACACAGGTATGTGTAACTATACGTAGTCATGTACGTCCTTTTGTTGTGTGCCAGAAATGCGCCAGTGCTTTTTGCAAGCGGCTGGTGAGAAGGCTAAGCAGCTCGAAAGATCGAACTTCTTCGTTGCAAACCTTGAGCATTGCTCGCTTTAAATTGTTTGAAAAACAAATCGGAGAATGATTCTGTAGCTCTGTGCGCGCTAGCAATGTCTCCTCCGCGTGACAATCGGGGTGGTGGCGGCAGGATCAATGGAAACTCGAGCGGTCAGAACGATGCTGTGAGAATGATAAATGATTGCATAAGCAGTCTGGTGTTGGCACCGCGCTCAAGCTCGGCCGTCACCAACACTGACTGCAGTTACCCTGTCCACTGCTCTGTTCCCGAACGCAGGCCTATCTGGATCTCATCGAGCTTCTGGGTAACGCTTCACTAGAACGTCGGCGTTTGACGAGGATGGCATCCGTGGCTGCTGATGCTAGTCTTGCAGACGTGCGCGCAGCGACGGTACCGCAGGTCGCGTGCGCCAACGAGCCGCCACCCGCCCTGACTGCAGCCGATGACCCAGCCATGAGCGGCGTCGACCAAGCAGGAGACGATGCGGGGGGCGTCTTGCTTTCCATCCTTGCCGGCCACTGCATTGTCCAGGCTACCCTCTTCAAGAGGCTTGTGCGTGCAGCGGTCAGGTTCGACGGTGTCGGCGCGAACCATCGACGCAGCTGCCTGCAGGCTTCCAGGACCGCGATAAATACGCTAGCCGTGCTCAGCGCGCGGAACAACGAGCTTTTGTCGGCGGGGACGGGCGACGGGGTTGGCGGATTAAGCGGCCGCGTGGGCATCGGCAACGATGCAGCTGGCGACGAGAGCGCTTGCCATATCGATAGCAGAGGGAAGGGGATACTTGTATCTCGGGCAATTTCTAGCCGGCATCCGCCTCCTCCCTTGGAGCGATGCTCCCGATTGTTGGCCCATTGTGTGCGATGGATCCGCAATCGCCACGGCAACAGGGACGGTCGGAGAACGGTCCTAATCGAGGAGGATGCTAGTGAGTCGAGCGGGGATTCAGACGTCGGTGCAAGAGATAGCGGCGACGAACACCGCGACAGTGGGTATGGTAAAATGGGCCGGGGTGTCGGCTTCGATGAGGGAGAAAGTTTCAAGTTTGGCGACGAACAGCAATATAGAAGCTTGAGCGGAGGTGGCGGTGGAAGGCAGGGTCGGTGCAGCTCCCAACCAGAGGATGTAAGGTTTGCCACCTCCCGGGAGTGCTACGTGGCCATGCACATGACGTTGATGGAGTTCGAGACCGCGCTCTCAATGACGGGAGGTTTGGCGCCCAGAAGTGCTTTCGATGCCGACGGCAGCAACGGGGCCGGCAGTGAGTTGGCCGATGCCGTTGCGACGGTAGCGTCCGGTCTGCGCGAAGTATTCACGCCACTGGTGACGACATGGACGACGACGACGACCGGACAACCGGCAAATACGGAGCAAGAAACTGCGGGCGCTTTGGCTCCAGGTACCGCTCCCGCCCTGGGCGAAGACCTAGCCTCTACAACAGCCCCCACCAAGAACCACGGCGAGAAGGAAAAAGGATGCGGCACCGAGGGCAGCAAGAAAAAACCCCTACCCCCCACCGCTATCGACGTTTTCCCAGAGCACATCAAGCTCCTGCTGATGCGCGTGCTCGATCGGGTGTATCTGGTCGGCCGCACAGCAGCAATGGCCGCCGCGGCCGCTCTCGCGAAACCGTCGTCCACATACATTGCCACAATTGTGGCACCGCCGCAGACGTTGTCGTTGCCGCCGCCACCGCCACCGCCGCCACCGCCGCCAACTTCTCCTCCTCCGCCGCTGTCCACGCAATACGGGCAGCAACGCGCGGTAGAGACAGCGGGCAAGCCCGGCGACCGAGCTGGGGGCGTGCCCGCCAAGCCTGGCAAGTGTGGCAATACTGTTTCGGCCCGGTGCGGCGAACGGAATCGTCGTGGCGCAAAAGTGGCAATCGAGGGGCATGTTTCCGCCACCGCTACGGCCTCTGTTGGTGCTGCGTCGCATTCTCCGCGGTTAACATCGTCGTCGCGGTCGTCGCGGTCGTTGTCGCCGTTGTGTTTGCCACTCAAGAACGAGAGCAAGGGACAAGATGGCCCACGGGGAGGCGTCTGTATAGATGGTGGGCCGGCGGGTCCGTCCGTGGTTCGCTTCATTCGGATGGCCGGGCCGGGTAGTGCGGTGCCGGGGGGGTCTCAGGGGCGCGTTGCGGTGCTGTCGGTTGTACTGCCTGTGGTGGCATTAGCGTCGGGAGATTCCTTGGAGATCATGGCGGCGGCGAGGAGATGGACCGAAGGTCTGCGTGCGAAGGCTCGAAGGTCGGGACATGATCCTTGCAGAAAGAGGGTGAGGTCCGGAACAAAAGAACGGGACGAAAGTCGTTTTCCGCTACGAGATCGGGGCGACGTCCACAGCACGTCTTTGGAGCACAACCACAGGCTTGGCCCTGTGGTGTTATGTAGCAACGTTTGCATCAGATTATTGACTACGATTAGTTTGTATGAGATTTTAAGGGCTTTGGCTTGGCCGCTTCCTTCATTGTCGTTGCTTCCCCCGCAGACCACACCAAAGCATGACTTGAGAAATATTAGACCGGCCATTAGGCGGCACCAAGCGAGCCGCAACTTCCCGGTTTAATTTCCCCATCGTCCTAGCGTAGTCTCTCCCATGTGCTTGGCATCAAATCTCTATTCCTCTACGTCAACGTGTGAGCCTTCCGCATACAGCAACGTAAAATTGATTTCTGCTGCAGGCACACGGCAATATTGGGGTGTGACGCTGTGTATTGGTCTTCTTCCTTGTCCTTTTGACGAGCCAAGTTGTACCTGGTACCAAATGTACACTTGCACTTCGTATTTGATAATATGCTGAAACTATTTGCCTTCTTGGGTGAGGTCAGACCAGCTAACCTGCAGCTGCCTCCCCTGTCCGCTGTGGTTTCGTATTTCGACGCCGCTGTATCACCTCATCACACATTCACTCGACAGGTGTCTACCGTGCTGTTCAAGATGGATCGCTGCGAGCTAGAGGTCAGCAAGGCGGCCCACAGGGCAAGGCAGTTCCTGGACCACGTCGAGGAGGACGTCCAAGTAAAAATCAAAATCGAAATGCCGGGTGGTGGCATTTCTGCTTCTGCCGCCGGCGTCGAAAGTGCGAAAAAAGGGAAGCGTGGTAGCGTCGGCAGGAGCAGCAGCAGTAGCAGCGGTGGCAGCGGTGGCGGTAGCCAGGCGGTTTCAAAGGATGCAGGGGGAACGGTCACTAACCCTTGCGACTTAGAGCTAGGGAAGGCCTTGCGACTGCTGCTGACTGGCGCCGACACTCTTGCAGCGTGGCGGCGCGACGCCTCCGCGAGGAAGAACGCTCGGGCAGGCGCGAAGCAACGCTTTTCCGGTGACAAGGGTCGAGCACGCCGAGCGCAGCGGTCGGGGGTAGCGGGCGCGGAGGACGCGAGCGAGGGGAGCGGGGAAATTGGTAGAGCAGAACAACGTGTCACCTCGTTGGATCGGTTTGGCAGGGTGCCGTCGAAGAGGAGGAGATTGAGGGGGGCAAGGGTAAGGAGTCGCAATGTGGTGATCGACGGCTGGCTGGACGAGGGAGGGGAGGGTATTGACCCGGCGGATGCTTTTGTTGATCTCGAGGACTTTATTGATGGATAATACCCCCCCAGCGCGAACCACCTTCAGCGCGCGTAGTGGGTGTTCGTCGGGATCTGGGCAGTGCTCCTCGCTGCCCGTGACCAGAGTTCGCTGGGTTTTGTTTTATCTCCGAGGCTTGGGTTACTATTGATAAGGCGTAGTCAGGTCGCCAGCATCGAAATCGATCACCAAGAGTAAATAATGTGGGAACAAGAGTAACTACTTTGAATGCGGACGCGTGATGTACGACCGCAAGTGGAGGGACGTGGATACATGCGGTCTGCATGCTTCTTTTTGTATCCAACGATTGGCACGTACAACAGCAAACCGATAGTTTGTTTGGTACTCGAACTTTGCTAGGCAAAGCAATTCGTCTCCTCGAGGGGACGATTTTGAATCGGACGACGATCAAAAAACAACCCAGCGTGATTTTTCTTGACTCTCACAAGCAAACAGCAGTGGATATAGGCTCTATTGCTCCATGAGAAAGGGCTTCTCTATCTCAGCGACAATAGAAGCCCTGCATTTCCTCATTCCGTGCACTTTCTGCGACGAGGTGGAGGTGAAGGGGGATGATTGCCCATCCTGGCGTGGATTACTCGTCGTGAAGTTCAATATCTGGCTCAACAAGACAAGAAGAGTACACTACCTATTCTGAAATGGCTGATTCCCATGCGAAACAAAGAAAAAAACATCAAACCAACCACGATAAAAAAGACCGCGCACGGAACAGCTGCTGATTTTTTTTGCCGGTTTGAAAATCCACCTTTCGTCCATTGATTTTTTACCACGCAATTTCTCAAATTTTACTGCATAAGAGTCGCCCGCCCCTACAAAAAGTCCTCATCGTGCGAGCACTCGTGCTGGACACGTACTGATGGGATTAACACTTCTTCACGGTTCACCACGACTCGGAGAGAAAGAACCGTCCCCGGGAGGACGCCTCCCCACACTTCGCTTCTCGAGCTGCGGATGAAAACATAGTTTTCACTACCACCAGGCACATCTTGATTGCCCATAGGCAGTCAGATACATGTTGGATGCTTGGATTTCGTTCTTGCGCCACTCCCCGAGGCACTTCCCGGAGGGGAACCTTGTATATAGTAGCATTGAAATTTGGCGTATTTTTTTTTCTACTTGTCCCAACTCGTGGCTCCCTCTCCAGTACACAACTATGTAGGAGGTTAACATCGGAAAGGCCGTGTACACGTAACAACTCCAATGCAACGCCCAGGAGGCGGGGGGCAATAACCTTTTGCAATTTGGCAGCTGGACCTCGATCAATAAATCCAGCTCCTGTTGCTCCTTCGCAAGAGCTTTTTGACCCCCTCGCTCGGCTCTTCAATCAGACGCCACACGTCTCAGCGGGTCTACAACCCATTGCACAACGTGCATACCGATGTTGCCGTGGTATGAGCGGTGGTAGTGGTATTGGTGTAGTTAACATTGCAGTAGTAGTAGTAGTAGTATTTGTAGTAGTATTTGTAGTAGTAGTAGTAGTAGTAGTAGTAGTAGTAGTAGAAGTAGTAGTAGTAGTAGTAGTAGGCTACCAATTAATCAATTAATAAGACAATAAGACGACCATGAATGTGATTCTGTTGGTCTGTTTGCAAGCCCCACTTTTGGTCCACGTAGTGTATGTATGCTGGGGAAGGGCTACCTACTCCCGCGCAGGTTCCCAGATTGTCTTTCCCGGTCGGTGTTGTCCCATACTGCATCCCATGTTAAATCCCACATTTCCCGGCGGCGTTCCGCCATCCCCCCTATGACACAACAGTCCCATCCCATCCCATCTCAATTTTTGTGGATTCCCATTTGGTCCCATCATTGCAAAACATTCCAACTTCCCGTCCCATTCCCATCCCAAGTAAAACGCAAGTAAGTGGTCCCATTCCCATTTTTTAAAGTGGGAGCGGCAACAAATGACCATGGGATCCCATCCCACACAAATATGGGACCCAAAAAATTCTCGCCTGCGGCAAGCGAAACCCTCCCATCCCACTTGCACGGGGCCTTTTTTAGCCCCATGCAAGCCCTTGATTTTTTTTTGAATACTTATTTTTGGTGCATACAGCAGTAGTAGTAGTACACCCTGAAAGAAGATGCTAGGGTGTTTGCGCCTATTTTTTTTCTGGAGTTGGATTTTCAGTCCGAAATGAAAAAATACCAAACATCGACCTTTCGCTATGCGCATAGTAGTCCGAAATGAAAAAATACCACTATTAATACCAGTAAATAATATTAGTCTCTAAGTAGAAAATACACAAGGCACTGTCAACAACAGTCGTCATGGCAGAGACACTCCGGATATTATTTAATGAGGGGTCGCGTCCGATTTCGAAAACGTGAAAGCACGCGCGAAGCAAAGACAGCAGATAGATAGATACACATATTCCGCATTCCCTACCTAGTAAAAACAAGAGAAGAAGAAGAAGCGCTACGTCAGCCTCCCGTACGAGCAAAGCCACCCCCGCATCTCTCTTAGACAACGCCGCCGCAACGAGAGATCGCTCTCCTCTTCTTCGTTTTCCTCCTCGCCCGTGACCACGCAGAGCAGTGCGGCAGCCTTCGAGTAAACAAAGCTCTTACTTCCAAAACCTCGCCGGCTGACATGGTCCCATGTCCACGCTAGATGCAAACCGACTTTGCATTCTGTCGGCTTGGAACCTCCATTGTCACTGACTAGGACATCAGTGCAGGTTCTTCATTGATGGTAAGTCCTCTTTCGTTTCGCCTAGGTAGGGGCGAAGTAGGTTCTCAATGCTCTTTTCAATATTCCTGTTTGATATGCGCCAACCTTTAGTTGACGGCGCATTTAACAACAACGGTGTGTTTCGCCTATCCTTGCCTCCTTTGTTGTATATATATGACGTTTTCCTTCTGTTCTGTCAAATTATGACCTTCATAATCTCATGTTCGTATTAAACTCTTGGCATTACTTTAAAGTCCAATGAATGTCAAATCGGACAGCTACAACTTAACTTGTCGAAGGCGCCCATACGGAGCCCTTGTGTAATTTATTTTATATCACCATTTCAACTTTCTCACGTCTCTAATAATTGTTTTTAATTAAGTGGGGGTACATACCTAGTTCTGCTCTTAATACTGTATTACTCCTCGTTCTTGAGCATCCTAGTATTTTTTAGCTGCTGTCATTGGCACTGTTTTCAGTTGTTTTACGTACGAACCACACTTCTCCTGCATACCTCTAACTTTTGGTACAATCACATTAATCAGAATACATATTTATTAATCCTAGTGTCAACGTGCGAGTCTGTTAGGATCGCATCCATCTTGCCTACTTGTGATGTACCCTTTCCTATTACTTTCGCTATGTGTATGTGTGCATCCCAAGAGCAGTCCTTTGAGATCTCTACGCCAAGGTACGTATATTGGTCTACGATCGGTAGTTCATCTTTTCCCCACTTCCATTTGAAATTTACCGGATTCACCCTATCTTCGTGCAACTCCTTGTAAAATATCAACATATTGGGATATTTCCCAGTCCAGCATCACAGCACTTCTCGCACATTCCATCATATTTTCAATAATTCTCCACATATTTTCTCTGATCCCAGTCTCCCACATATTTTCCCACAACTCATTCCTCCATACTGTGTCATAGGCCTTCTGAACATCTAGGAATAAACAGTATGTCGTTCGCCCTGCGTCGTTCCTACCTTGAATTATCCTTCTTAATGTATGTACATGGTCTACGCAACTAAGGTTCGGCCTAAAACCTGCTTGCCCTTCGCTTATTTGTTAGTCCTTCTCCAACATTGTTCCCGTTCTATCGTTCAAAAGCTTACAGGATGTTTTGCTTACGGTGCTTAATAGCGTTATCCATCGGTAGTCCCCGGGTCAGCCTTATCTACTTTCTTGAATAAGCTTACTACTACTCCTTCTTCTCTGCACCTCTTAGGCGCGTACTCGTTCTTCCATATCCAAATTTACGACGTAACATAACCATCATTGTAAGCATACCTTCTCCCCGGTACTTCATAAATTCATTCAATATTTTTTCTGCCCCTGCTGCCTTTCTATTATTGAGGGTAGCTACATACTTCTTTACTTCTTCTCTTGTTAACTCTCCCTGTAACCCGTTTGAATCACGGTCTTCCCTTTTTGACGCACCTACGTTCGCCTCTGCCCACGCGTTGATTTCCTTCTCGAATTCTGCGTCGAACATTTCGTTGGCTATGGGCGTTCCTAGCTAGCGGTAAGGTTCTACAAATTCTTCCCTCTTCCCCTTCGAGCTACTAGCGCGCGGGGGGGGGGGGGGGGGGGGCATACTCATTTGTTGCTTGCCTTAGTCATTTGACCATTGACCACGCCACGCATCCCTTTCGAGACGGAGCACCGTTCCTACTCCCAATAGAAACACCTCCAACATTTGGGCGCTCATTACGCTTCTTCCATACATTGCCTTGAAAATGTTTGCTTATCCTATCCCCGTCCTGTTTCGCCGTCTGCGGTCACCATCTTTCTCCTAGGATAGCGATCGTTTTCTTGCTACTCTCTAGTAGACCTACCAAACTCTTCCATGGCACATACGTCTAAGTTCTTCATCTCCTCGTCTAACACATCCCGTTCTTCCTTGTACATTTCACGTTCTCCTACTACGTGAGTCCTATTTTCTATCGTTGTGCCACACGGGCACATATGTGTAGCCACGTCCTCCTCCTCCCGACTACTGGTATATCTCTTGCTTCTTTCTGGTAGGTCCAGGTCCCCTACACGCCTACAAGAGATTGCGGTTTCAGCTTTTTCGCGTATGTCCATTAGACCGTGCAGATACATTTTCATCCCATTAGTTCCTCATACTTATTATCTCTATGTGCTTCTCCTCTTTCACCTTATTGCTTGGCGTTAGCCTTGCCCTTTCTTCTATTCTTTTTTTTTACTTCTGTCTGGGGGGGGGGGGGGGTACTCCAGAACCAGCAAAAATTAAATATCCCGTTTTTTTTCGAAATTCCATCAAAGCCCTCTGTAACCCACTACAGTACTACTTTTAGTACTACTACTGTAGTTTGTTTTCATTCCGACCGTGCTTCGAGTGAGGTGTTGTTTCCTCTTTTGCTGGACACCTCGAGTGTAAGTGTGTAGGATTGCCCGAGGGGTGCAGGGTAGTCGGTGCTGGGTAAGCTCTCTTCACGCTTCGTTTTATCTCGGTAATCTCCAGGTACGTAGCTCAGCTCCATAATAAGCAATCGTACACGGGACGCAATGCCGTGTGTAGGAGATGAGGGGATATTCGAGGTGCATCTCGAACATCCCTTATACTCCCGTAAGCATGTCAGAAACGTCATATCACATGATCTACGAATCCACGACACGCATGATCTGAATCAATATCTGTCTACGGCTACGAATACGTATGCCGTATGGAAATCCACAACAATAGCCCACCCTGAATAATCGTGAGTATATGCAGATCGCACGACCATCGGAGGATATCAACCAGAAATCGAGAGGGCGGTCGAAGATGCGGCTACTCGAAAGTAGCGCTATTGAGACTACAGATCCCCCACACCTCGTAAAGAGGAAAAAAGCCTCTTGCAAGAGTTAAAACGCTGTGATGGAGCTTACTACAGTGTGGGGTCGAGATCGGGTGTGTACTTGTGGTGTACCAACAGCAATCGGGTTACGAAAATGTGAAGGGCAAGGACAAAAGAGCGAAATACTACGAAAGGTATACACGTGGAGACGTAGATGAAAGGGGAAACAAATCACACCATGAAGCAATGGAAATAAGGCCCGAAACGTGGGATCTAAGAGAACAACATAGGGCTTGTAGTCCAATTGCAAAACGGGAGACGGGGCTATCAAAGCAAGTCGTAAGCTCAAGGCGAGGAAAGACAACCGTATGGGACTCCGTTGACGACATACTCGTATTTTTGTTCTTATAGACGCATTATGGGTGGTCAGGTTTACCCTATAGACTAATAGCGAAAGAACGAGAGCCGCCGCTCCCATTCCACTCGCACCAATGCTATGTGAGTCAAGTTTCGCTAGTGTCCAACCTATCTATGGTTTCTATAAATGGAAGCTGTTTTACGTCCGTCTGTCCGTCCGTCCAAAAAGATAGTACTTTGATCAAAATAATTGTGTCTGAAGTCCCTTGATGCCGCCCTGCATCGAATATGGTATATCACTGAATATCAATACCAGCATCTCTCGTAACATCTTCAAGTAGGCATTGCAACTTTGGCACTGCATTTACTTCTTGTGGTAGCACTGCCCTCGACACTAGTAGTCCATAGTAGTAGTCCATAAGACGGTGTCGGCTCACACACACAGTGTACCAACGCGACCGACGTACACTACACCTGCTTCGTTCCTCGTCCGACATGCCGAGGACAGTTCACTCGCAATGCACCACTCACGCTAAAATTCCACACAGAGGGGTATCGGCATGCTCGTATTGACATGAGTCAAGGTGGCTGTTGTTATAGCTATTGCCGGTATTCTTAATATTATTACTATATTTGCCATTCGATAATGTAAAGCGCGAGTGTCTATTGAACGTTGTTGTGGATGTACTAAGAAGGCACTTCTGAATGAGATGCCCGTACTTGTAGGAAGGGGATGGGGGCTGCACTGCCCCCTCCCCTCACGCATTCGTACGCCTCCCCCCCCCGATATTTTCTCGCCATCATCGCCGTGGCGCAATACAAACCGGGCCCATCCCTCCTCATCATGTATACCCCAGTGCGTACCGCAATCGACGTCACGGCCACCAAAAAGAAACACCCGAAGGAACCTCTTACCTATCACCCCACACCTTCACCCTCGCGAGATAAGAGCGCTATAGTTGTGCACACGAGCACGCAACAGTACCAGAAGGTTTCCACTCCGCGAGGGTTGACACAACACTAAAACCGCCAACTCTAAAACCTATCACCCCCATGCATATAGTACGTACCCAAATCAATCCCGCCACATGTTTAATATATCTGCGGACAACGCTCATCGATCCGCCACACAGTATTGCACCTGGTATACCAACATGTAAACGAATTGTAGTTCGTTCTGGTACCTCGATTTCGCCGCTAATCGGCTCGAGTGTCGGTGCGAGCGTTTCTCAGCACGCTCGACCTAGTATAAGGCATCTCGACCTCGCCGCTAATCGGTTCGATTGCCGGCGTGAGTTCACCATTTCGACAAAAAAACAACTCTGAGGAAGCAATGATCGGTCTCTTATCACTCCACCAATCCATATTGTATACCAAACATAAGAACAAGAAAAGAATACCCCCACCGCGCACGCCGCTAGATAGATCAACATCGATCCATGTAGGACTTCCAACACTCGGATCTGCCGCTCCCTGCCTCCTTGCCCGATCTCCTTGACCCCTTTAGAACTGCACCCACGTTTTCGTTATAAACTAGTCAAAATTAGACTAGGATATCTACTTTTAGGAGTAATGAAAGGATGAACTTACGGCTCAGGAGCGACGCCAGCATCCCTTCCGGCCCTCACTCACAAACGCTATACTCGTGGCCACATTCTGAGCATGCCCACCACACGACACACTTGCACAGGCAAGGTCCAGTCAGGTAAGACTTCAACATCTTAAATTGTCCCCACGTCAGTACCGTCTCCTAGTCCTTACTACACCATCACGATAGCTTTGTGGGTGAATACGGAAGGTATAATATTGGAATCCTAACGATCGCGACACCCCTTCCCCGCCCACCCCAACCAATATACGCCTCCGCAAGATTACCCGTCGGAAAAGCACAGCAAAGACGCCGACTCCACCCACCGGCTGCAAAACGTCGTTACTGTACTTTATTCTATCGGGATGGCTCCCTGTCCTCGGCATTTCGCTCCGGCATCTATCTGTGGAGGCATGGTACGAAGTTTGCATTTTCTTATGGCTGGGGGTGGAAGCTAGGCATAGTTTAGGAACCAACAAAGCCCTGAACATCTTTCCAGCTCCACCTCAGTCAAGACAACTATACTGTCGTGAACCAAGATGCACGGCACCCAACGTGCGTGTTATAAAGCAAATTGTGGCCGGAACTATTTCCTGGCGTTATTGCTTCAAGTTCAACGACAATCACTTGCATCGTATATCATTGACCGGGCAAGACGTACCCTTTACAATAGCCATCGCTGTCTACAGCATCATCAATAGGGGCAGAAAATCGGAGGGTTTATGATAGATTTGCCGACATGAACAGTCTTCGTCGCCCTACCGTGCACCCTTACACCCGCATCGCACTATACACGGTAGTAATATCGTAAAACAATAAGCGCGTAACACGGCGTTATAGCGGTAAAACCATAAACAAAAAGCATCACCTCTCATAATCCCATCGCACTACAACAGTAGTAATATCATATATAGAAAAAAGCGCGTTCGCTCCGAGTAGTTCCTTTTCGCCACCTTTTCTACCCAAACCAAATAGAACGCATGTACGTGCCTTGCGCGGGTTTTCTTTCGTGATCAGAAAAGCAACAGTCACCGGGCTTAACCTTAACCCCTTGCCTTTCCTCCCACCATATTGCATGAAGAGCGCGATCCTTCCACCGCATGTGGTCATCGCGTTGCTATTGTAGGTTCAAAACATCTCTAGAGAAGCCCCGCCTTTCAAGTACAGATCAAGGCAAACCAATCAACACACATTTCGTATACCCACCGAAACAGACCCCAAGAAACTCGCCAATACTAGCGGCCACTCTTATCGGAGATCTTTTTTACTGACTTCCTTTTTTTTGTCAAGCATTCAGGGAAAACAAGACAAAATTAAAAAAATCAGGTGCGCTTCGCCTTCCTCTTTCAGGAAAGTTTAGGGAAAAACTCAGAACACAGTAAAACAAAGGGGGGAAAAAAAAAACGCCGAGAAGCTAACATTATGATCGTAAATGAAAGGGAGGTTAGGGCCTTTTGCGCATATGAAAAGTCCCTTATTGTTCCTTGCTCTCTTGCTCTCCCGCCCTTCTCCTGATCCTTTAGCACCAGCAACACGATCATTCCACACCACATGGTGATCGTGTTGCTATTGCAAGCGCGAGGATCATCTAAAGGAATCTCGCCTTGTACGCATCCTACTGTAACACAAGCCTTCCTCAGTTACGAGTGACAACACGCGTCGAAGCAAAGCCATCCAGACAACCGGCGATCCCACCGAAATGGACCCCAAGAAAACCGCCAGTAATGAGCATTCCCTCGCCCTCATCGTGCCCTCACGCCTTTAAGGACACAATGCCCCCCCCCCCCCCGCCCTAATATCCCCAAGTCGTATCGAGGGCCAATTAGCACAACATTCTATCGACGAGCCAGCCAGCCGAAGATGCGAGTGGGCCATAGTGAAGGCATCCTGCCCAAAGCGCCAACCCGCCCGTTAACTCTCGTATAGCCGACTGCTGACCGATTCACGGCCTCCGCCAATATCTCTTTCTAGTTTCAATCACAGCTTTTGCCCTCTGTGATGGTGATCTCCCTCCATTTCCTCCTGACGGGTGACAATGTTGGAATTCAATTCATCAGAAGCGCATGAACTTTCCGCGGGTTTGGACCCCGCGTCCAGTGGTGCTGATGCTTGTTCGCTGGCTCGGCCTGGAGAAGAAGAAATACACAGAACATGGCACATGGGCAGCCAAAAGGAAACGCCAAGCATCGGGAAGGAAAAGTTGATCAATGCCTGGAATGCTTCTGTAGGCGTATCGTATATTGAAAAGCACGGCTACCATCGAGAAACAGGAACTGGAGGTACTGTCTTCCAATGCGCTGTTCTCACAGGCGATAGCATCATGGTACACAATGTACCGGCTATTAAATGCTACCTTGGCTACGCTGACATGGCGCCGTTCAAAACCAGACTTCAGGTACGGGAGGGCGATAAAACGCAGTGTCACGGTGTTCGTTTCTGTAACACGAGCTTGCAATCTAATTACCGACTCTGACCCGTCGCCACGGCGTACAAATATGTGCCCTGGCTCTCTTTGAATACCTCCGCGGTCTGGGTCGTCCGCCTTCGGGCCTTCACAGTACCAGTACAGCTGAAACAAATATAGAACAAAAAGTAAACCAGGGTGACACAAAAAATTGTCAACGCTCCAACGCTCCAATTTCCGAGACCCAGGCAGTGGGGCTATACTAAAAGCAGGCAACACCAAACGAGAAAAGGGTATAAACAAACTTACAGAATTTCCAACCCACGAGTTTGATTATCATTCTGACATGGTAGCAGGTGTGGTATCATTACCCCTTTTGTCGTGTTCCCCTGCATAGCATACTTTGTTATTTTCGTAAAATGTACCCGAAAATTATGCATACAAGTAAAAAAAAATAGTAACGTACGCTTTCGTCGAAGACCGTTTTTTCGACATTTTCGAAGATGTTTACGAAACTGCATAGCATACTCTGTGATATTAGCACCTTTCCCCCGAAAATTATGCATGCAAACCAAAAAAATAGCAACGTACGCTTGCGTCGAAGATTTTTTTTTTTTATATGTTTACAAAACTGGCGGTCATGCACGAAACAGACGAAAACGGAGAAAACTCTACAAACACGGTTGACGCTGTATCTTTAGTTATTTTGTACTGGTAACAGAGCAATTTAAAAAAAAAAACTTAAGGCTCACGAAATCGACTCGTTTTTTTTCCATGTTCTTTTTTATTATCTCGATAATATTATTTGCATGAAACAACATGCGTGAATATAGACGAAAACGGAGCAAATTCTTCAACGGTTGACGCTGAAAAATAACTATTTCGTACCGATAATAGAGTTCATAATATACTCTCCGTCTTCAGGTTCACGAAATAAACGGACTTAATCAACAACCAACAGTATGCCCTTCTCGCCATCCCTCATCCACATTAGCCAGACCCAATGATATTCTACTTACCGGCGGGTGGTAGTTCTAGTTGACCGGGGTGGTACGTCTAGCGCGGCGGGATCGGCGGGTACACTGCCCGAGCCGGCCGAAAGTCCTGATTCGTTCTCCTTCGCTGCCGCCGCCCCAGCAGTAGCCCTGGTGTCCGACCTAAGCACTCGCCCGGACCGCGCAGACCCCCCCACCTTCCCTCGTGCACCGTGGGCTTCTGCGGACCGAACCACTCGCCCCGACGTCGCAACCCCCTCGACCTTTCCTCCGTCGCCGGAGCCACGGGCCCTCACGACCCGGCCGGTAGGCGCACCACGACGGGCAGGCCCAGTGCAAACAACTGCGCGGTTCTCCACGGCTCCGGTCACCACCCCTGGGGCGGTTGACGGCGCGTTCATGTCGATAGACCCGCGGTTTACCGCGGGCTTGATCACCACCGGCCGCAAGGCAAGCGAAGGCGCCTGTGCCTCCGCTGCTGGCATCCCTCCGGAGTTGGGGTTCATGTTGCCCAGAGGGCGGCGGGTACGGAAAGGCGTCGTCACCGACGCGACAGGAGATACTGCCTTGTCGTTGGTGGTGGTGGTGGTGGTGGACAAATTGGTCTTGGTGCCAGTGGTGGCGGCAGGAGACGTTACCATACTGCCGTTGGTGGTGGTAGAAGGCATGCTCTTGCCGCCAGTGATGAAAGAGGTCGCGTGCTTGCTGACGGCGATGCCGGCGGTGGCAGCGGGGAACTTGGTCTTGGTGCCGGTGGTGGCGATGGGGGGCTTGGGCTTCGTTCCAGTGGTGCCGGTGGGGGCGGCGGTAAACTTGGCCGTGGCGATGGGACCGACAGGAGACGTGTTCTCGCTGACGGGGGCAACGGTGGTGGTGACAGGAGACGTGATGTTGCTGCTGTCGGAAACAGCAGGAGACGTGCCCTCTGTGCCGGTGGTGACGTCGGTGGCGGCGGCGGGGGATATGCTCTTCACGGTTTCGCCGGCCAGAGACGTGCTCTTCCTGACGGTGGCCGCTTCGCCAGACTTCATCTTCGCGAAGGCATCGGTAAGAAGGAACTTGGTCCTCGCGAAACAAGCTTTAGTTTCAGGAGAGTATTCACCGGTCTTGTCGACGGGTGCGACTTTAATGGACTTCATCTTGGCGAAGGTGTCCGTCAGAAGAGACTTCGTCCTCGCGAAGCAGGCGACTGTCCCAGGAGAGTACCCCTTGTCGCCGGTGGTGCTTCGAGCAGACTTCATCTCCGCCAAGGTGGCCGCAAGCAGGGATTTGGTCTTCGCGAACGTGGCCACAGTTTCCGGAGAATAACCCTTGTCGTCGGTGGCAGCGCACTTGGTCTTGACGAGGGTGACGCCGACGAGGGGGGAAGGAGACATGGCCGGGCTTGCCACTGATCCGATGGAGCCCCTGGCGGGTGTCATTGTCGACACGGCCACTTCCGCTGTGGCGTCCGTCGTTTCCTCGGCAACAGGAGACTCTGCCGGTGCAGAGACGCCAACGGTTGTGGTTGACGTGGCGGCCAACAAATCCCTGAGGCGAGCGACCTCCGCCTGCAGATAGCTGTTCTTGCGTTGTAGAGTCACTCTCTCACCCTCGCTCGTCCACAGCCGCTCCACGAGGATCCCCAGACACATCTTGAGGTTGGAGGTGGCCTGCTCCTACGATAGACGTACATCAAGAGGGAAAACCAGGTACATATAGGCCCACGAACAAGGGATAGTGAGGGACAATATGTCCAGCGTAGAACATTGCAGAATGCTTCGCTTCGCTTCTGCTCGTTGCAGTAGATTTCGTTTCGTTTCGATGCAGTGCAGGGTACTCTTTAGATACGTATGCGAATAGGTTTGAGCCCATACATAAAAAAATTGTTTAAAAGTGTCCTTCTACAAATGCTAAGGTGATAAAGTTATAGCCTAGTACGTATGGGAACCTAGGAATGTCATGTTCCCCCCGTGCGGTTTCAGTATTGTTACACGAAGTATGCTGACGAAGCTCACAATGCTACCCTAAGCCCTAACCCAACCCCCAACCCCTGCCTTACCCGAAGGGCTTTGTCCGGCGAAATTCCGGCGCAAACGGTTGCATTGACAACTTGCTCGACCATTATAAAAATGAACGATATTTTCCCCCGTTTTCTGCACTATATCCCCTAAGTTAATTAATAATTTGGACAAGCCTACTTAACATGTGCGCCATTTCCAATGAAACCAATCCGAAATGTATCGCAAAAAAAAACGTTCAAAAGAGGGGAAAAGCAATCTGAACCTGAGCACGAACAAGAGGAATCGTTTCCCGCCCTTTAGTTTGAAAGGAAAAAGCGGGGTCTCCGTCAATAGTTCTCCGTAATGTTTATGTAACGATCCAAAGCATCCTTCCAAATCCTGTTTAGGCTGATGTCTCCGTCACGTTTTGTTATCAACAATATCGGAAATACAAACTAATATGGCAAAGTACGATACCTGCCCAGATTCGCCGGAGAACAAATCACAAAACGCTACTTCCCAAAAGTGCACCCCGAGGAAAAATGGGCAGCAGCAGGTGGAATAGATTTATGTCAAAAAGCTGGAAGTAGATAATGCAGAAGGAAGATGGATTTTGTGCATAGGCTTCCTGTAATGGGTTCCTTAGTTTTCCTCTTTCTGGGAATGTTTGCGAGTGATCGATGTGGAAGCGCATGCTGCACACTGTAGGATAACAAACATTATGGTAAATATTTCATAATCGTGAAATTTCACCGTTTCTCGCTGTGGAACGAGGATGCAAGAGGAAACACGGACTTGGGGTATATGGCGGTGAGAAAGAGGTCCCTTTTCTTAACGTCATATCCCATTGCTCAGGACAACTATGAAACGGTCTGTCTGAGGACATTTATGAGTAATGTTATGTTGAAGCTCATGCTGTACACTGTTGGATGACAAAACCAATAGTATTAACTGTAGTAGTCGTTGTATTCTGAACTTATTTCTATATCAAAACTGGATGGCGTCACGGGAACAAGCGCTAAATATACATAGATGGCAAACGGAATATTAGTAATAAAAATATTAACAACAGCTCATGTCGCCCATTAGCGGATGGCGAACCAAATATACCTGTCGTAACAATACTGCAGGCACCGTAGTATACTACTCCGTATATAGAATAATTGTTCTACATATTCACCATTCACTACACTTTTCTTTCAGCCGCACTCTGAACAAACCGTGGTCGTAGGCGTCTACGAGTCAGTACCTCGTATGACTGGGGGGCTCAAATAGTACGAGTAGTGTACCAACTCCCGGTATGCGTATATAATTCGCCTGCTGGAAATAAACGCCAAGTTGCATGATAGGAGGGGCTATGAGTTAGCTGACTGCAAGTCTCCAGCTAGTTTTAAGTTGACTATTAATAGATGCAACAGTTAGTTGGGCGCGTCTTTGCATCTGATCGGCGCGTTTTTCTGGGGCTTAACTCGTGTTTTTTATTGACGAAGGCTAATAGTCAATCGTTATTATTAGTATTATTAGTAGCACATTCTTGCTACCCGACAATGTGCAGCATGACCACAACCTACAACGTCGTCGCTCACGCATATTCCCAAAAAGAAGGACACCAAGGGAATCCAAAGAAGGGAACCTATGCGCGAAGTTTAACGCATTTCTGTACCTGCATCCGGCTTTATACCGTTCTAAAAGTCGTTTGGTGCCCCTTGTTCCACCCTTCCTTCTCACAACATGCTCAACGTATTTTCCATTAATAGTGATATTTAGCTTCTACTCCGCCCCCCAAGTGAGATCTACCTGGTATACCTGGTAGTCAAGCTCAGGCAACTCATAGCCCTATCAGTTTGGCGTCGAAGCTGGATTTCGTATTTATCGACCATTGAGCACAGGCTACTATCGGCTGTTGTATGATATTAGTATGGATATCTCTGAATCGAAGACCAACGCCCGCATGGGTAGGGTGGAACGTAACTGGACCAAGTCCGGCGGAAGGCTTTTCATCATGGCCAGGGGTTTTGTTGGTGGGTGAGCTTGCGCAAGTCCCACACTACCCGGGATGATCCCATCCCGAGCGGCTATCTCCACCGCACCTGACCCCCAGGGGTCAGGTCGGGTCGACATACTCACGCATCCGTTTACAACGGCAGCTTGCACTTCCGGAGTAGTAACGGGGACCGCCGGTAGGGACAGCTCGCGCTATCGTTATCACGGGAGCTGAAGGACACGCCTGCTAACGCTGGGTTGCGAATGCAATTGAGTTAAACTGACACACGACGTGAACTACAATAATACGTGGAAGTGTGGTGAGCTTTATTTTTCCCATCCAACGGAGGATAAAAAAAAAACTGAATTGTTACCAGGCACTCCCTTCGGCGGCAGCGGTAGCATTCCGTGTGTCACACAGCCAGTACTTGTATGTGGTTTTTCTCACCATTAACACACATTATCAATTGCATATGATTACCCTAGCCAGCGCCCCCGTGGTCTAGTGACGATAAGGGTAGCACTTTCTGGCAAAATGAAAGTGACTCACGACTCACGAAGCGTCTTAAATGAAAAACTAACCAATCTCATTATCGTTATCGTTACAATTTTGTTACAATCTCGTTACAATCTAGTTACAATCTCGTTACAATCTCATCACAATGCCACACAATGCCGTTCACATTATTAGTTGTGTACGTCCTCAAGAAGGATACAGGTCGGTGACTCCCCTGAGTGCCCTAGTACCAGAGGGTCAACAGGACGATTTTCCAAGACGATCAGTCTACCATATAACACGGAATAAAGCACACACCCATCAGATAACACCCCCCCCTACATGAGCACACCCGGTGATATGTTGTTTGTTTTGTTTTTCGATCACCACTTTATCACCGGGGGTACGTTGAATACCACACCCCCTACGGGGAACGCCTGAAACTAATACTAAACTCCAAAATTATCACACCGTCTGGTGGATACCATTCACCCGCAACGGGCACCGGTTTGGACACCAGCATGGAGGCAACAGCTGTGCCCCATCACAGTGATCCGAACGAGTCCGCGGCCCCAACCCCACCGGTGTCTGCTGCTACTGGTTGCGATCTATTACGGCATGGCGCACGAAACCTAGTACGCGTTACCGGTTGTACGGGTATTACCGGCATATTTGGTGTGGTGGAGCATTAGCAACACATTTTATTTGTAAACTAGGTTGTGATACAAACATATTTCCGTAGGTGACATACGACATCGGTACTTTTCTGCAGGGGTTGAGAATGAGTACCGGTAGGTTTGAAAGGTCCTCGGGTAATGCCGCTACCGGTACCTGTGGTACCGACAAGCAGTGTCGGTGATATTATTTTTTGCGTCCCTCCTTTCCTCGTTTGTTCCCTCTTCATTTTGCCGTTTTGGTTTCGCATGTTCGTACTTTTTTCTCGTTTGATTTGATGCTTTCAGCGGTAATACCGTTGCGTCAACAACCAACCAGCGCGCACTGCGGTGGTAACGGTACGATACTGTTGTTGTGCTGGGTTCGGGTTGGAAAGAAAGGGTATATATATATCAAAAGATGGCAGCAGACGATTTAGCAGTGGGGCAAGGCCTTTGACGTGCAATTGTTGGGAGTCTCATCATTGAATACCGGTATATTCGTATTGCCGGTGACCGTTTTCCGGTACCACAGCAAGGCGGGGATTTTTGCTGTCATCCCCGGGTTTCAAACGTGTGCCTTACCATCACCGACATTACGTGATAATGGAAAAAAAACTCTGGTTTTAAACCTGTCCCTCTCATGTGTTAGCGCATCCCTTGTTATCACACTCCCTGCAATCTTGCCGCTGTCTGTTCCCTCTTCCTAGCAATCATTGAAACCGTTAGCACACCCCGTCGTTAGCAAACCCCCTGTAATCTGGCCGGGATTTGTTCACACTCCTTAGCAATCGTTACTAACGTTAGCACATCCCCTCAAAACCACACCCCCTAGCTGCGGGGCTATCGTGCATGGTTGCTATCACCGCGGATACGTTAGAAACCACACCCCCCTACAGCAGCACACCCGGTGGTAATATTTTTCAACGCTAAACTGTCATCACCGGGGTGTGCTTTCTTCCGTGTTAAACGGGATATAGTCTGGCAATTCTACACTGGACATGGTTGTTATATGAGTGCCCAACGTTGTGGTCGTACGACATGCTTGTAACATACCTGGAGGATGTTTTTTTTTTTATCATCACTTTTTACTTTCCAACTCAACCAAGAGATTTTACCCTCAGCGACCTTCTGGACAAGCCGTGGTCACGGGTGTCTTCCTTTCTCCACAGTACGTGCCTTTCTTTTAACGCGCATAGGGTTCAGTATTCCCACTTTTCAAGCTTTTTGTTATTATGCTCGTCGATTTTCATCGAATTTAGCTGACTCACGCTCTCGCTCTTTCCGCTATAGATGCCATGGATATAACTACTACTACTGCTGTAGCTACAAATGAAAATATGTGGAGAGAAGGGAAAATGATAAGGTGGTTGGAACCATAGGAGAGATACTACTGCTTTAGGGAAGGATATTTGATTTGTATCCACTATCGGAACGGCATATGCGCTACAATGTCGGAGAGCAGAACTAACAAGAGTATTGTATAAAAAATGAAAATGAAATAAAAAGGATGGCATACAAAAAAAAAACGATTAAAACATGAGAGCTCTGCTATTCATACGATCCTTCACTGCAATACGACTTGTACTTGTCACGTACGTCGTGGTACAGCTACATAGCTTAAAACAGAAAGATGCACCTGTATCATACGTCGTCCCCTCGGACCTGGTGTTATACATGCTTGTGGTACTAAAGACCGAGCCTTAGATTCATCCCACGCTAGGTAGGGGTGCAGCAGAAGTTTCTGAGCTCCTAACATGAGGAGCTCAATATCTCACCCCAAGCATGACTTCGAAGGTACACAATCGCGTAATCCGACCGACGCTTCCATGCTCCAGTCCCAAAACAAAATATAATCGCTAAAAGAAGCAGAGTACCAGTAGTTCCACAATGAATCCAGCAGCTGAACCGGTAAGAGGTACCTGGTAAGAAAAACTTGGCCCAAAACGTGCAACCCCCGCCGTGGGGTGACTCGAATTACTACTGTGGTAGCACTGCATGTCTACCAGGTAGTCTTAAGCAATACGAGTGCTTCGGAGTTTTATATATTCTTATTTGCGGCTTTTTCTCACCTTCTCCTGCTGCCCCTGCTCTAGGGCTAGTCGCGCATGTTGTGCCATGTCGCGCCCAATGCGCTGGATCTCGTCTCCCTATCATTGCAGCACCAGCAGTATACAGATGGTGGGAGAGATCAAGAAGTACAGGTACAAGCGTTGCATGATACTTCGCGTGCTCAATGTTAAAAGGAACGGCAACTGAGCAGTTGGCGGGGGGGGGAAGGGACCGGTGAGGTGATTCGGTAATTAGCCACGCGCACACCTGCAACCTGCTCAGCACGCGAAAACCAATCCAATTTAACCACCCCAAATACCCCTCTCCCCTCTGCAAGAGGCCAATCAATACCACACCCGGCTCATAATACAGCGTCTCACCCGCTCAGCCTGATCCCGAAGAATCCCCTGACGGGCTTCTTGTGCTTGCTCAACGAGTGTCCAGATCTTCTCTGTCGTTCCTTCAACCTCCTCTTCCTCGTCCTCATCGCCGCTCCTGGTGGTGCTGGTGCTGGTCATGCTGAGACCATCCTCCTTGTCCTCGTCGCTGCTGCTGTAGTACACATTGCTGCTGTTAACAGGGGTGCTGACGGTGGTGGTGGTGCTGCCTACGATGCAACGAGATACCCGGGCAGGCCTCGGGCAGAGCTGTGTACCAGCAAGCGGAAACTGACATTGGGCAGCGCAGTCACAAGGCAATACGACCGGAGGGGGTAGGGCGGGAGGGTGGAAGCGCGTGAGATTGAGTATCTTCAGGAGCAGAGAGGGCCACAGCGTCGCTTTGTACCCTTGATACATCTTGACATTATTTTGCCTGCTAATAACTGGAGAAGCACTACCTACCATACCAGATACCCATCATAGTAAAGAGAGCGGCCCATACTTTTCGAAAAAATATCGACGTTTATGGGCAATCATTTATTTGCACTATTTTTCGTGCAGGAGGGTAGGCCGGCCGGCTTCTGGCTCGAGAACACCATATTGCACATCGCACCACGGGGACGGTGCGCGCAACGTAAGTGGGGTGTACAGGGGGACCAGGTGCCCTTAGTCTACGCCTAAACATAGCCCTCCATGAATCAAGAACGTTCATATGATACGTCTGGGGGTTCGGAATGTGAAACCGGAGCGGACCGGCTCCCGAAAAAAACAAAGAAAATAAATCGGGGCTGGTGGAGATCGAAAGAGGCCAGGCGAGCCAGGTTGAACCGAGCCTAGGCTAGCAGAGCCGAACACGGGCGCGAGCAGTGGAACACGACGTGTCCTCCCTCTACGTGTGTGTGCGGGAAACATCGCGTATTTCTTACACTGCAGACAGCAGACGCCTAAAAGCTGTGCTTTGAGGGATTTGGGTGATAGGCACACAAACAACGCAAACAAGGCTACTACGAGTGTTTTGTTTTTTTCCAGAAAAAAGGATAACGGGCACTTTGCGCTGGCAACACGAGGTGATATGGCATGGTGAGATTATCTGATGCGATGTGAGCAAAAACGAGCCTTACATAATGCACGAAGGACACGAAATAAGGCCGCCCGCCACGCGTTCGGCGAAACAAACTCTCCTTCTCGTTGACCACTACTCTAGGTTCGGCATATTTGTAGGCACACGAGATGGTACGATGAGACAAGAAGACCAGATGAAGGAAAACCACACACACGCCACAAAGAACACGCACAGGGGCTCGTGCACGCGTTATTATAGGCAAGTCTTCTTCAAATCGATTTCGCCATTCGTTTGTTAGGTAGCCTCTTCACGGCGGTCGCTGCACCGTCCACGGAGCCTGTGCTACTGGGTTCGAAGCTTTCCATTTGGTTCCAATTGGGCAGCAGTGTCGCGGGCAACAAGAAGAGAGAAGATGGGTCAGAGCCCCCAAAGCCCAGCAACAGCAGCGCGCAGCATTGCCTTATCTCATGGATGCACGCAAATAAATGCAGATCACGGGGTGTGCTGGTCGACGAGCATCATCATCAGCCGACCAAACCCGATGCACTCACCTGCGCACGCCCGAGCTCGGAGTTGTTGTATTCGGCCATGCTAGACGCGTGCCTGCTGCTCTTCTGCTGTGGTTGCCTTGAGGTATGCCGGTCGTGCGGAAGGGGGGGGGGTGTTTTTTTTATTATTTTGGTGATTGGCGTTATGAGATCTTAGGATCTCTACCGGCTCTCAAATTTTTGTACTTGTGATAGTTTTGATTGGATGATCTGTGTGCGTGTCTTCACATAACACATTAAACTGTTGTTTGCACCCAACAAGACCTATACAGCACCCCCATGCCGATGCCCAGTCCACGGAGAGACAAGGTCACAAAGAGAGTTTGGCCATGCATTGTCAAACGTACTGATTACGAAAGCGGAACATACACAAAGCAGCAAAACGTGACAGCTTGCGGCGGAGACAAAGCTAAGTAGAAAAATACGAAAGAAGAGAGAAAGACGAAGAAAAGAGAAAGCAAAAGAAGAAAGATTAATAAAGAAATCGCACTGGTATTACTGAAATTATCAATAATTTTATTGGTTGATGAGGCCTTGCTGTCGAATCATGAATGATACTGTGTTTATTGATGAATCATAAATGAATATGGTTGCGGACATCAGTACACAGTAGGACACTAAAAAAGAAACAACGAAAAAAAAACAGGCTGAGAGTTGCGGGAATACAAAAGCAGACAGAGATACTACTACTGTAGATCCCTGGTTTATTGGATCTGCATGGCATATTTGATCATGTTGCCGGTTGTGAGCCGTATGACATGCACAACCTGGCGCATGTTTCCTGGGTTAGATCTATACACAGGGCCTGTACAACATAGCACAATGACAGATTGATGTACTGTAGGATCTACTGTAGATTATCTACTACGTGATACGGATCGTAATCTATCCGAGGTGTGCAATGTTGCTGCTGTTATCGTGCCATATGTCGCGTTTTCAGCAAAGACGTGCCTAGAATGTTACAAATACCTCCAAACGTTGCTCTTGCAGAGAGGGGCCTCGCTAAATCTACACGTTTCAAGTTCTTGCACAGTTTTGCAGACGCAGCTATTGCATTTAATGCGGGGGGATGGCGGGTGTCGTAGCATTTATTTCCGCAACAGTATGTTTGACAGAGACAATCAGTGTGCCAATCGTAGGGACTAGCAGTGATGATGCTATTATCGCTATGGATACGCGCCAGTCTGTATAAGATGCCGGTATGGGTCTTACCTGAACCCTGCTACTATCGTGCTATCATGCCCGCGCAAGGAAGCATGGTTTGATAATGCCCATGTTGGTTGATAAATTTAATGGAAAGCGGCCATCGAAAACCGATTAAACACTCATAGTGTTAACTTCGTTAAAACACCACTGCTGCATCCGCACCGAGGCAGGCCTCGCTGCTTCCGTGCGAGCACCGGAGATTGGCAGCGTGCCCAGTTCTACTCATGCCCTTGCCGTGTCTCATCCCTGCCTACCAAAAAGAGCCAAAACTATCCAGCTCCGGGTGCCCGACAAGGCAGATAAATCAGGTACGAACACAAACATTCTACGCCAGCTTTTTCCACTGCGAAAAACTATCCCAGCTAAAGTCCAAGTAGTTTGTTCCCAAAAACGTGCATGCAATTGTCAAGGATGATTTCCTACTTCCTATTTACCTTTTTATCACGTTCTCATTTTTCTCTAGTCATGGGGTTTCACCGCCAACAAAAATACCGCGAAGATCCCACTATATCGTAGCACGACTCGGAACCGTACAGTGCAACACGCGCAACATTGACCCCCCCCCCCGCTGCCTGTCCATTGGGGTTGGCGTTGGTTGGCAACGACGCTGTAAAACATGCCAATCACTGCGTGAGCTAGATAACAAGGGTGCCGTTTTTTTTTTTGGGCGGTCACCATGATGGTTATCGAGTTACATCATATTGTGCGGGGTGGGAACCCTAACTCCGCACAAGGAGAATGATCGCATCACGTAGTGTGAAAATGGGAATATGGTAAGGCACCCACGAGACAGTTACATATTAAAACCCATTGCTGTCTCTGAAGTGGCCTAACCAGAAGACAAAGTAACTCATTGGACGCTGTCATCCATAACCAACAAAGTAAGCACAAGGTGCCGAAGTCCGTCTTACGAGCGGTTCTTGGAAGGATGTAGTTCACCCTTCATGCGACTCGCCGAACACCTCACGGCGCTTCGCGCTTGGTGCAGGCAATGTCTGCCTGGTTGGTGAAACCTGACGTGTTCCGTCCCGGCATAGTAGGGATGCGAGGGTTTATGGTCATACGACCACGGCCATGCACAAACTGAATACCCCACCCCCCGTCTGTCGGTGGTCCACACGTTGGAGGCAAATCAGCGAGGAAGCGGACAGACGCGGGCGCAATCACGGCAACCGTCGCCACATTGTTCCGTCGGAACACCCCCACTGAAACTTTCTCGCGTGTCAGCGTATGAGAAGGAGCATCGGCAAGCGCTCTTTCAGCGGAACTGCCCGTCGGCTTCCATGACTCTCCGAGTCTGGCAAACGGCGAGATTTCGGATAAAAGGGAGGGGGAAGGGGGGGGCGGGTGGGTCGTCTATCATAGTGGACTATTATTTTCTCGCGTGTTAGCGTATGGAAAGGAGCGTCGGCAAGCGCTCTTTCAGCGGAACTGCCCGTCGGCTTCCATGACTATCCGAGTCTGGCAAACGGCGAGATTTCGGATAAAAGGGGGGGGGGAGGGGGGGACGGGTGGGTCGTCTATCATAGTGGACTATTACTTTTTTTCGTGGCTGATTTGGTCAGTTAATTGTTGGTGGGTAAGTAGGGGCTGGTAGCTGGTTGTTTGCCTCGAGCTAGGTGATCAATCGTTCCGACCTCAACCATTTTTGGGGCGACTAAACTCGCTCAGCTTTTTATTTATACACGACAAGAGCTGGAACGGGAAAGCTAACGAGATAATGCTTTTCCATGTCGACGTTGGTTGGGCCTGGAAGGCATCAATCCTAGAGCACAAAAAAAATCAACCCAATTCGAGTTTTTGTATCATGCACTCGTCACATCCAGAGTTCAGAAGGTGTTTTTGGTTGACCACTGTTGTTTTCGCTGGCTATCGACCGACAAACGTTAGTTTAGGCCAGTTTTCTGCCACTGAAAGTGTATCGCTGTTGTTCTAGTACAAAAAAACTAGTAGGTTGGTCGAGATGTACCCGTTCGCAACCGCAGCACCGCATGAAGCAAGCAGGGTATTGTCGGCCACCGTCTCGTATCAAACGAAGGCGCGCCTGCAAAACACCATACAGTACTTGTGTTCGGACTACGTACGTACACGTAAAATCAGCTGCATGCTTTTTCTTGCGAGATGCATATTCCATCAAGAGGTGTGTACATGGAGAGAGCACGCAGCATACCGTAAAACACGACGTGTGTGCCGCCATTTTCGTCGTTTCGAGAATACACACCGTGCATGTCGTGTTTGGTTTGCGTTCAAGTGCAGTATTGAGCAAAACTGGTGACTAGCGAGCTTCTTCGAGGGTAAGGCACAAGCGGAGCCAGGCATTAACCTTACTACAACCCAAAAAAATGGCTGCAGTTCCAAAGGGGTTAACCAACAAGGAACGGCAACCGTGACCGCAGCCGGAATTCCGATGCCATATCGAGGGCTAAACGTTGTCGCGCACAGTCGACTCCCCGAACTTGTACCGGTTGGAACTTGTACTTGTACCAGCTAAAAAATGTGAACTCACTGTGTCAAAGCTGTCGACAACCTCCCCTTGTCCTTTCTCGTTCCCACTCTCCACTTCTGGAAAGCGTCCCAGCCATTCCTGAAACCAAGCACCGACAGAAAACACGAACGTATAACACAAACATATGAAACACATTCAGGACTGCGAACGGCTGCGGTGGGTGAAAAACACTTTCAGACAAACGACGTGCTACGTTCGGACACGTTCACGAACGGGTACATGTCACTAATAATAACTGTCATGCATGAACTGCAGTTACTGCTGTGAGCGGTACCATCAATATTTCTTGCGATCCGGCGGAGGCGGGAGGGCTCGCGTTTTGTCCGCAACGTACCTTCCCTCGACCATTTTGGGCGGCCTTGACAAAATCGGCCCAGTAATCCACTCTGCAGGGGATGCCACCGCCAGCAAGCGGCCACTCACAACAGCGACAACGAGGATGGGCGATTCATGAGATCAACGCCACGAGGCGCACGCGGGTGTTTCCACCACATGCGAAACGAGGTCGGCTCGACCCTTCCTGCCTCATGAAAGAGGTACCCACAGGCCGGCCATTACCAACAGTATTTTACCTGGCCTTCTGGTGGTCGCGGTGAAGGGCATCTCGGCAATGACACCAACTTTGTCCGGCATTTCTAATTGTACACAGCTGCAGTAATCGGCTATTTGTTATTATCACCAGAAAAGCGGGGGGGGTCCATGTCCCTAATTCACCTATTAATAGTACAATTGTATCGCTTTCGCTTCTCTCGGGCACCCCACCTCTTGGTGTTCTACCGTCTGCTTAGAAGATAAAACCCACGTCCTACCCGAGGACCAAACTCGAAGGAAATCCAGCCATCACGGGCAATAGCGACAGCTATTAATAGCGAAAAATACATCAACGCTCGTCACACTCACTCCACACCGCTACCGCGTAAACTAACGAGAAGCCGCTCGAGGTTGTGATTCAAACCAACGCAGACGCCGCCTTAGACCACACTCTCCTCAGATACGTGTCCATTCAAGCCCCCACCAGACCAACTCATACCCTTGCTATTTTGTTATTTCTTTCTTCACCTCATCAAACCCTTGTGTCAGCTCGAACGTCACCCCTCTCACAGCGCACCCGACGTCCATCGCACGGAGGGGCTGTTTCCGCGACGTCCCCGCCTTCGGCTGGCTTTCTCCGGCGGTCTGTCTTCTGGCCGATGTCTCGCTGATCCCCACTTTGACGTGGAGGTCGGAGTACCAGGTGTCGCTTTGTGGACGCCAAGGCCTCCCTCGGCAGTCAGCTCATCCTCCAAACGATTTGATCCTTGCTGCCTATTCAGGCGTTGGGCGGTCAGCACCCCAGTCGTCTGGTGGAGGAACAAGCGAGAGGGGCGGCGGTCGAGGCGATGTCGAGTCAATCATTTCGACGAAACGGGCAAGCACTCGATTGCTGTGCTCTGGGCCGAGTATATAGACCAATAGTCTAGACTATACCTGGTACCTGGTACCTGGTACGTGTACCTGGCGCGACATGATAACAGTTCGAAGTCCACCTGATATTCCACAGAGAGGGTCCGCTTGACGTCGTATTGTGAGTGTAGCGCCCGTAAGTCTTGATATGTTGAGCCTGACCTCGTCGGAGAACTCGGGCTGCCTCGTCTGCTGCTTGTTTTTGCTGTTGGCTTGTCCGTTGCTGTTACTGCTGGCTTGTCTGCTCCTCTGTCCTGCTGCTGGTGCTGCTGTTGATGCATTACTCTGGTGCGGTCTTTGCCCTTTGAACTCTACTACGCTGCCGGTGCCGATCCTTCTGGCACCGATTCTCCCCGGTGCCTTGATCCTGACCTCGTTGAGAGCTCAGGCTGCCTGATCTGCTGCTGCTGCTGTTGATGATGTTGCATCTGCATTGGAACCTGGCAACGCGAGGTGGCAACCTGACAACCTGACAGTCTGACAGTCAGCGTCCAGCGATCGAATTTCGGGTGACCCCGACCTCTTGGCCAATCAAAATGCGAGGATTTTTATTCGATACCCCTTATTGCTAACGCCTCGCGAGATTTCGTAAACCCACCTCTCGATCTTATCATCTTATCTTTTGGTTTCAAGGTATCTTTCACCAAGCCGCTCGAGCGTGTGTGAATACATGTACCCTCCAGAGCTTGAAGTTATGGGTTAAATGTTATTGCTGGATAGCGGTTAGCAACCACCTGGGGGCCTTGGAAATAGAGATAAGCGGCGATCGCCCCTGGGTCCTCGATAGGCAGCTGACGGAATCTGAACATCTGAACCAAACGTAGCTGTAGTGAAGCCAGGCCGGAGGACAACGGGGCAGAGGCTGCCTCCTTACCAGTAAGAGCATTGCACACCGAGGTGACAGGCTCAGCGCTGAGCAAATGAGGAGGCACTGCCTCACTCACCGGAAACGGCGCTAGCGTGCGGCAGCAGCAGCAGCAGCAGCAGCAGCAGCAGCAGCAGCAGCAGCAGCAGCAGCAGCACGAAGCATGCGAAAATAACGTGTGCCCTGGTACGACATGAAGATTATTCAGAAGGTAACGACAAGATCCTCTTATTCCTTCTCTTCTTCCTGGTCCTGCTGTGCTCTCGCCTTTAGCATGGCTTTCGTCCGCGTCAGATGTAGTTGGATACTCTTAGGGTACTGCTGCGGTATCATACACCAGGCTACATGTATGATAAGCGTCGTGGTGGCTTCAAATGTGGTTACAAGACCACAACAGATCATTTTTTCGGCTAGCTTGGCTTGCAGCTTGGCTTGTGCACTGCAAAACTTACTTGGTACTCCGAGGACCAACGCCCGAATGGGTAGGGTGGACCGTGACTGGACCAAGTCCGGCGGAAGGCTTTTTCATCATGGCCAGGGGTTTTGTTAGTGGGTGATCTTGCGCAAGTCCCACGCTACCCGGAACCGCACCTGACCCTCGGGGGTCAGGTCGGGTCGACATACTCACGCATCCGTAAGCAACGGCAGCTTGCGCTGCCGGAGTAGTAACGGGGACCGCCGGCAGAATCAGCTTGCGCTATCACTATTGCAGGAACTGAAGGACACGCCAGCTAGCGCTGGATTGCGAATGCGATTGAGTTACATCGACACCACGACGTGTATGGAAATACGTGGAAGTGTGGTAAGCTTTATTTTTCCCCATCCGCCGGAGGATTACAAAAAAAGAAAAAAAAAAGTACTCCGCTGCACTGATTTTCCAAGTAATCCGTCCTCCAAAGCGTCGGTGCAGTTCTAAAATTTAAAATTGGATAGGTGTGACATGAACAATGATGCTGAGAGGTCTTCGATTGTGAAGCCATATGGCATGACGACCATGACTCGAAGCACAGCCCTTGCGGTGCTCCGACGCGTCTTCAAGCGCTACGTACGTGACGCCATCGACAAATAGCAACATATAGCATTATGGGGAAGTTCCGACCAATTTTTTTACGCCACGTATGTATTCGGAGTTACTGCTGTTTATTTTCAAAAAATATTTCAAGGACGTCAGCCGTGAGTTCGACGAATTTCTTTCGGATGTCACGCCTCGCAACGACTTTAAGGTATATATGTATGTTATCCGCCAACAAGTCCGAGCGGATTCTGCTGTAACGGTACTGGTATTTTTTGGTGGGTTCACGCTGGACGTGGTTTGGCCGGGAGATGCGCAAAACTTGTTTTACGTTTTGCTGACGTCGTGAGTTATAATACCGCCTGTCCGTCGCTAGCTAAGTCACGCGTCAGAAATCCTTAAAGAACGTCCCGCCCGTTCCCTCGTCATTGCCTACTCACTTCCCCCTCAATGGGTGTCCGTGAACCATTTCGAAGGCTATGTCTATACGTCCCCAGCTGCAGAATCGTACTCGTGGTCGATGCTCGAAGCCCTTAGTGCTCACGGGGAAGAGCTCGGGACTGAAGGCCGCCGCTACCGAGGTCTTCGCGCGAGCAGCATACAGCAGGAGGGCACTGCCTCACACAAACTGCAGGGTTTGTTCTGGATGAGATGCGGGACGTAGAGAATGAGCAGGGTCAAGGGGCGCGGGAGACGAGAGTGCGGAAAACGTTGGGGGGGGTAATGCGTTCAAGATGGCCGATGCCGGAGTGTTCCATTCGAAGGAGGAGGACAAGGGGAGGAGGAGGAGGACAGAGGGGGGGGGAGGAGAAGGACGAGCGGAGGAGGACGAGAACGAGGAGGAGGGGAAAGAGGAAGGGGAGCAGCAGAAGAAGAGACAGGAAGGCGAGGGGGGTGAGGCGCAATTCTAATCGAAGATTCTCCTCTTGCAGCCATGATTCGTAATGCGTCAAAGCAAGGAATCGCTTTGGCTGTGACCGCACCGGTAGTCTTACGATAAGCAGCGGCTGTGGCGGTAGTGTGAGAGTGCTGGTTGCGTCTGAGTGTTGGGGAGTGAGTTCGAGAGCAAAAGCGTGGGGATGGTCGAGTGTTGAGGGTGGTGAGGCGGGGAGATACACTTTTCTCGAATGGAGCTTCTCGAGTGTTGAGGGTGGTGATGCGGGGAGATACACTTTTCTCGAATGGAACTTCGTCGTGGGTGTTTTTCGCTGGCCGTATGATGCGTGCACGCCCCCTGACTCGGCGTACGGCGGGGTGCACCAATTACATGCTTTTAGCTGCATGTTCACGGTGGGTGTCCTGTTTCTGAAATAGTTCACTATGGCAATGTCATGAAGGAGCAAGTGCAACCCGTTTGAGCGGTGAGCAAGGAGCTTTAAAACCTGATGGTCGTATGCACGATTTCTAGCGATTTCTTCGCTTCGTCCGATCGAACCGTGAAAAACACGTATCGTGCTCGTGTTTTTTATTACGAGCATTGTTAATGTTGCACGGTAACAGAAGAAAGAAAACCGCCGCCCCCGTTCTTCTCGTACCAACATTCAACACTGCTGTGAGTCAAGCTTCACGAAGGTTAGGTGTTATACTAACGTCTGTGGCGGTTCCAAACTAATTTTCTTGTTCATCCGTCCGAAAAATAGTATTTCAACTCAATTTCAATCCAATGGTTAATGCCCGAAAATCGTTGATGGGGCACTGCAGCGAAGGCAGTATCCCTGAATGTCAGTCCCAGCGTATCTCATATTGTCGTTAATTAGACATTGCAATGATTGCACTACACCTGCTTCTTGAAGCTATACATGGCGGAGCTCAGCACTATCATTGAATATTGCGTTCAGTAACAAGGCAGCGTGGGTTCGTGCACATGTATCAACACGTTCGAAGCACCGTTGCAGTGTTTCTTGGTTCCTCGTCCGACTGCCGAGGGCACTCATTGATGTACCAGCTATCACTAGAAACCACCGCACAGAGCGGCATCGGCAAGCTCATTTTGACATGACTGAAGCGTTTATGTTCATGATATTATCAGTATTTTGATCATCTTTTCCATCCGACAACGTGCACCGTGAGTGCCAATTGTTGATGAAGATACAAGGGTTGGGGGTGTTCCGGGTACTAAGGAGACGCTTCTGCGTGGAATGCACTTACGTGAGAAGCTGCCGACGTTATTCCCCGTCGTCATCGCCGCGGCACAGAACAAACCGGGCCCATCCCCTCTCAACACTCCACCCCAACGCGTGCTTCAATCAAAGCTACATTGCTGCCAAACAACAACATCCGAAGAAGTATATCACCTACGATACAATCTCACACCCTCCCGCCCGCGACATAAAAGCACCATACTTTCTGCACACAAGGAGGCACCGGCACCAAGGGCTTTTGACGAGGGTTGATACAACTAAAAAACGCCCACTCAAGAAGCTGTCATCTCCGCGCCTATACGTACCCCAATCAACCCCGTCATGTATGATATGTCTGCGGACATGCTCATCGATGTGACACAGAGTATTGTACCTGGTATTTTGACGTGTGCCAATATAACTCCACGCACACTCCGAGTTGTGTATCAAGATATGGACCGAAAAGAAGGCATGCACCGCACACGCCACTCGATCGATCAACAACGATCCGTCACAAGTAGGAATTCCAAAACACGGACACTCCTGCTCCTTGCCTCGTTGCCCTATATCCTCAACTCCTTGATAACTGTATTCTTTTATTGGTAAAACGGTTAACCCACGGCCCAGGAGCGACGACGGCTTCCCTTCCGGGCCTCAATCACAAACGCCATATACTCGTAGTCACCTTTCAAACATGCCGACCACACGACATACCTGCGCAACCACCTGCACAACCAAGGTCCAGTCGGCTTCGACCCCAACTTAATAAAAATCCCCTCACAAGAGTTCTCTCTGCCACCACATCACTGCCTGCCGTCTCCTGGTTACTATCACACTGCCATGATATTTGTAGTTCTAGGTGACACGGACGCATCACGGTTAAGAAACCAAAAACGCGACACGCCTTCCCCGCTCACCCTCACCAAAACACGCTGTCAGCAGATTAACCACCGGCTGCAAAATGTCATATGATATACTGTACTTTAGTTTATCGGGCTGACTCCCTGCCCTCAGCCCTGGCTCCAGCACCGATATTGTTGAGTCACAAAAAAATGTGGTGTGGTTTTGGGTGGAAGCCAGTCATAATTTGCAAACGAACAAACAAACCCCGGCCATCTTGCCGACCCCAACCCGCCTAAAACAATGGCAGTGAACCAAGACGTATGGCATCCAATGTGCTTATATTAAGAACGCATGTGGACGGACCTAATTTCTGGCGCTGTAGTCGCATGCATAAGGCCAGTCGTTCGCAAAGTATATCTTCGAACGGACAAGTGTTACCTTATATAGTAGTCATCGGCGTCTGCAGCATCATCAACAGGTGCAGCAAGTCACAGGGTTAAAATGACGGACATAAAAAGTCGTCGTCGCCCTACCGCGCCCCCCAACATCTCCATCTCACTACAGTGCTACAGTAGTATCATAAAACAAAAAGAGGTTTACAAACAGTAGTACTACGAAACACAAAAACGTGGGTCTCACACCTCCATCGCACTACACTAGTAACATAATAAAAAATGAACCACGTTCGCTCCCAGCAATTCCTTTCCACCGCCCCTTTCCTACCCATAGTAAAATGCGTTCGCGTGCAACGTGCGAATGGTTTGTGTGGTCAGCGAAGTAACTGTCACCGGGTCTACCCTTGCCCCTCCATCCTGCTCCCGACCCTTTTGCACCAGGAACACGATGAATCCACCCAACACGGTGATCACGTTTCGGTGGCAAATCCAGATGCTCTCTAGGAGAACCTCGCCTTGTAAGTGCACGTGCCCTGCGAGCATGGTACTGCAACACAAGTGTTTTTCAGCCAAAGGCGACGGCACGCGTCAATATAAGCCATCAGTAAAGTCAGTAACCCCACCGGAACAGACTCGAGTAAACGCGCGGATGGTATACAATCTCACCGCCCCCACCGTGCCCTCAAGCCTTGCAGGGCCACGATGTTTGTCTAACTCCCCCCACTCCTAAAATCCCGAAGTCGTGTCGACGGCCAATTGGCCTAACAATTGGCCAACGAGCCAACCATTCAAAGGTACGAGTGAACCGTAGTAAACCTATCCGCCAAACGCGCCTGCACGCCCACTTACTCTCGTATGGCCGACAGCTCACTGACCCACAGCATCCGCCATGTCTTTTTAATAGGTTCATAACCACCTCTGAGTTCCATCTCAGCTCGAATATATATATATATGTTTTTACTATTCAGTTTTGGTTACCAGCTCAACTCGGAACAGGTTCTGCTTTCAACGGCCTTGTGGACAAGCCGTGGTAACAGGCAGGTTTCTTCCTTTCTCCGTTCCGATGCTTGCCTTCACTTTTATTGTCCGCAGGGTTCAGCATTCCCACCGCTCGTTGATTTTCATCGATTGTCGCCGACTTGCGCTCTCGCACTTCCGGCAAGAGAAAGGGACTAAGCCACAAACCATGCTGAGGAATTACATTCACGAATGACTATATCACGTAGAACAGAGCGATACCCGCGAATACCTATGTTACAGCACTCCTAAACTGCATTGCAACGACACGTCCAAGCACAGACAAACAAGGGTGGCATTACCTTCGTTAGAAGCTCATGAACTTCCCTCTGCCAGTGACGCCACGGTGTTCGGTTGTGCTGGTAGTGGTTCGCTGCTGCGTTGACCTGGAGAAAATAATAATTTCAAAACGTTGCAAGCGGGAGGCCAAAACGGAACGTCAAATACTATTACTGTTGTTATTGTTATAGTAATTCCCACAAAGCTCATCGCCACAATCAAGTCCGTGGTCACAGGACAGGCTCGAGTCATTCTGGAGTGCAAGAATTCCGCAGAACACGAAATTAAACAAACCAAAAGCGATAAACGCATCATAGCTCTAGCAAGTCGTACATCAGCCAAAACATTAAAAGTGAAATCAAAAGTCAGAGTACATGCGAATCAGTCCATGCAGGTACACACGTTCGGAGACTCGCAACTGAAACCGAGGACATCGCATACCACCAAAGAACCCAAGTAATTTCGAATAAGAGGAGAGAAGGAGTAAGGAGAAAATTTAAGCAATTGCGAGCATATGGAAGGAAGGAAGGAAGGAAGAAAAGCGAATTCCCACGTAACAACATACGTAGACTCGAAGTAGGGTGTGTGTGGCGAGGCAAAGACAAACCTAACAGCGTTACGAAAAAACACACAACCCGATATATAAACATATAAAAGAAAAAGGACAAAAAAGTACATGGTACCAGGTATATTATTATACCAAGTACGTAAGTTAATAGGTAGGCTCGCTAGCAGGGAGCAGGCGTGTGTGGAGCAATAAAAACACAAAAACAAATCAACTAACTGACCAACTAATCAGCGTTATAAATACGCACGTGTACGACAGGGCCGAGTTAAAACAAATGATGTCAAATCAAAGAAAAGGAACCAAGGACATGAACACACGATGAAATCAGACGCTACAAACTGACAGAAAAACGCATCGAAGGGCAACGGGCATAATACGATAAAGGGCATGCAGGATGTATACAGCAAGGCAAGGAAGTCCGGGCAGCCCGTTACTGTAGCTACGTACGGTCGTGGGAAGGCACGCATCATAACGATGATGGCCAGGCGCAGACTTCTGTCTCTTGGGCTGGACCCACCCCCCGACCCGCCGCGTATTGTTGTTGCCATCCGACAAGGCGGCATTATCGAGTTATTGCCGGACGGCAAACTTGTCAGACGGCAAACGAACACGGTAATACTATAGTATCGACATCGTCCCCCTCAAAGGAGGATATTTATTAGGCACGAACACATAATTTTTCCACCCCCACCGAGGGCATGCGACAATAAAACAAAACGGCACCGCATCCCAAATCCTAAAAAGGACAGCATGGAATAAAATCTGAGCGCTGTGATTACAGGACGAATTGAGAAATAACATTTATTCTTGAAGACTTCTTGTTTTAGTCACGCTGTATTTCAGACACCTCCCGCTGTCTCGGAAATATATAGAGAGAGTCTATATATATTGCGGGGTGTCAACATTTTTTTTCTCGTCTACCCTCGCCCCCACACTCCACCATATACAGGTATCTGGTAGGTTGTAGTGTAAGGATAAACTAAGTATAGCTCACACTAGGCCAATACATTAACTAATTTCCATCTTCGAAGCAGACGATATAACCTCTCACGTCGACCGCTCATAAATATGCCCAAATCAAACAAGAAAATCAAGAAAGATCAAAACGTCAAGTATCGAGGAGGAAGAGTGGGCACGTGTCTACAACTCTGCGTTAGGCGTAGTAATGCACGGTTACCATCGACAAACATATAGTCAAGATACAGCACTGCATTCCATTGCGCTGTTCCATCGGCGATGGTATAGCGGTATTATACCTAAAAATACTGTTTAGCAGTTGTACAAATACTCCCTTTGCTACGCCGAGTTGATGCCGTTCAAACCCAGACTCCAGTGGGGGGGGGGGAGGGTTGTACTCAGTTTGTGAATGGCCGTAGTCGTATGACCATAGACCCTCGCATCCTTACTATGCCGGGACGGAGCACGTCGGGTTTTCACCAACCAGGCAGGCATTGCTTGCACCAAGCGCGAAGCGCCGTGAGGTGTTCGGCGATTCGCATGAAGGGTGAACCGCATCCTTCCAAGAACCGCTCGCAAAACGAACTTCGGCACATTGTGCCTACTTTCTTGGTTATGGATGACATCGCCAATGAGTTACTTTTTGTTCTGGTCTGGCCACTCCCACTCCGGAGACAGCAATGGGTATTACTATGTAACTGCCTAGTGGGTGTCTTACCATGTTCACACTACGTGATGCGATCATTCCCCTTGACTTGTGCGGAGTTAGGCGTTCACCACCCCGTACAATATGATCTATCTCGATAACCATCATGGTGACGGCCCAAAAAAAAACGGTACCCTGGTTATCTAGCTCACGCAATGATTGAGATGTATTACAGCGTCGCTGCCAGCCAACGCCAACCCCAATGTACACATGATGCTTTGCAGCGTCGGTGCCAACCGAGGCCAACTGTTACATATATTTTTACAAGGGCTCCGCTCCGCGGGCGGCTGACGCCGCCCGCTACGCTCGCGCAAGGCAAGGAAGAATGCAACTAAAAACATGTGAAGGGGGCAGAAAGAAGAGGCTCATGATTTGGTGCGAAAAGCGATTTGATAATGCCAAGAGCTGCTTAGAGCAAATTTCCCTGTTGTGCTTAGCTGTGTTGTGTGCTTTTGGTTACCGGTGTTACGTTCTGATCGGCAGTACGGGGGTAATTTGCGTGGGGGAAAAAATAGGGGGCCGTGAAAGATCAAATACATGTAGAAAAAAGAGAGAAGAAAAGTAGTACACAACACGTATTATACCTGGTACTACTGCTCTATGTTCGAAAGAAAGCACACAGCGCAGCACCACACAGCACCGCAGCGAAGGGCACGGCACCGCACCGCACGGCTCCGCACGGCACTACGCTGCGCTGCTGGGCGTGCATTGTGATCCAACAGCGTAGTAGTACCTGATGGTATGTACAAACCTGGCGTAGTAGTACGGGTATGTACTATAAGCTTCAAGGTCTTCTCGTTGGTTCGAATCCCGGTGTCATCGGGGGAAAAAAATGATCACCATAAAAAAAATAATAGATACCAATGTGACTTTGTGGTCTTGTAGTTGATAGACTGTTCGCTTTTAAGCCTGGGTTTCGTTGGGTGAATCCAGGGGTCATATGAAAAAAAAATAATCCTTCAAAAAAAATTGATACTTCGAAGTATATATTAGTAAAAAAATAGTACTGGTAGATACACCACTGCTGACATATTGCGGTTTAGTACATAGGCTGTCCGCTTATAATCCTGGTGGCCTTCGCTGGTTCGACTCCGGGTGTCATCGAAAACAATAATGATCCTCATGAAAAATCAATATCTGTTTATTTAAAAAAAAATAGACAGCAATGTGACTTTGTGGTCTACTAGTAGATAGACTGTCCGCTTATAAGCCTGGTTTTCGTTGGTGAATCCAGGTGTCATCGGGGAAAAAAATGATCCTCTTAAAAAGATAGATATATAATTTTATATAAAAGTTGAAAAACGTCAGCTGTGAGTACGACCGATTGAATGGTTGATACTCATTTTTGCAAGCTCCGTGGTACATCTATGTTTCGCTAATATACAGTAGCTAATATACAGTAGTGGTAGTTGCACATGAAAAAATAGTACTGGTAGATACCACTGCGGCTGTGACATTGTGGTCTAGTAAATAGACTATCCGTTTATAACACTGCCCTTCGCTGGGTCCAATCCGGGTGTCATCGGAAGAAAAAATGATCCCCACGAAAAATCGATACTTGGTATTTATTTATCAATTTTATTTGTAAAAATAAAATAGATATGAATGTGACGCTGTGGTCTAGTAGATAGACTGTCCGCTTAAAATATTTCACTTCGGTGGTTCGAATCTGGGTGTCATCGGAAAAAAAAGTGATTCCCATAAAAACATCGATATATATTTGTAACAAAAATAGATCAGGTGGAGCAAGAAATCAAAGAAAAGCTAGACCATTCCGCAAGTAATAAGCTGGACCGTCCACTCTCGGAGATGCCAGGGAAGCACCAACCGAGCGCTTTCAGCACAAAGATATTCGTAAGTAAGTCTATATTTAAGCGGTGGTCTCAAGGGGGGTGAATAAGACGAGGTGTAACGATTTTCGTTTCTTCGGCATGCTCTTTTGATGTTAATCAGCCCACTCCGACGCGTTGTGACGCAGCACAGTATAACAATAATCTCTGCCGTAAATACCTAGCCGGATTCGGTAGCGCGCTTGAGGGGCTTCACAGCACTAGTCTAGCTATATTAATAACACGGACTCGTTCAACAACATATCATACGTGTACTCGCCACCCCTCGCCCACAACAGCCAAACCTAGTGACTCTCTACCTACTACAATAGTAGCATTTCCTGCTTCTTACCGGCGGGTGCTATATCTGGTCGACCTGGCTGGTACGGCTGGCGAGGCGGCACCGGCGGGTACCGCTCCCAAGACAACCGCGGAATCTGCTGCGTTCTTCGTTTTCGCCACCGCCGCAGCAGCAGCCCTGGTTGTCGATCGAAGCACTCGCCCCGACGGCGCCGATCCCATATTCCTTGCACCACCGGACTTGTGGGCTTGTGCCGACCGAAGCACTTGCCCGGACGGCGCAGCCCTCCCCACTTTCCCTCCGTCACCGGTGATCGACGTCATTTCCCTAACGACGGGGCTGTACTCGGGCTTGGTCGCCGGCCATGCGTCGATCGACGGTCTTTCCTTGCCGGTGATTTCACGCTGTACCGCGGGCTCAGCCACCGTCGGCCGCGCGTCAAGCGATGGCCTCCGTGCCCCCGCTGCTGGCATTCTTCTAGAGTTGGGGTTGATGGTGCCCAGAGGGCGGCGGGTGCGGAAGGGCGTCGCTACTGGTGCAGAAGAAGGTACTGCCTTGCCGTTGGTGGTGGTGGTGGTGGAGTTTTTTTTTTGGTTCGGATTATGGTGTCAGGGGACTTAGCCTTGGGGCCAGTGGTGGCAAGAGACTTCGTCCTGGTGCCGGTAGCGATGAAAATGGCAGGGGAGTCACCTTTGTCGACAGCGACAGCTCTCACAGGCTCGGCCTGTGCCGAGCCTGCTGCTATTCCGACAGATCCCCTAGCAGGTGTCAGTGTCGACGCAGCGGCTTCCAATGTCTTGCTCGTCGCTGCCTCAGCAACGCAAGACCTTGCCCATGCAGCGACCCGAGACTCTGCAGGTGTTGGGATGCCAACGTCAACGTCGGCGGTAGCAGCCAATTGTTCGCTCAGGCGCGAGACCTTCGCCTGCAAGTAGTGGTCGTTTCGCTCCAGCCGCACCTTGGCGTCGAACAGGCGTTGGTGTTGAATGCTGAGCTTCAGCCTGTCCATCTCTTCCAGCTGGAGCTGCTGGCTAACCCTGGCAATGCGTACCGAGAAATCGTCAACCATTAGCGCGCGTTCCTTTCGCGCGTCTTCGATCCTGATGTGAAGCCTTCGATTGTTGCCCTTTAGCTTCACCCTCTCTCCCTCGCTCGTCGACAGCCGCTGGACGAGAATCCCCAGGTACATCTTCAAGTTGGACGTGGCCCGCTCCTACGACAGATGCATTAGGAAGGAGATATCAGGTATAGATATACACGCGAGCAGAGGATAGCGAGGGGCACGTCAGGCGGGGAGCATTGCAGAGTGGTGGGCGTCATGTCTGCTCGTTGCAGTAGGTGTTGCTTCCGTTCCATGTGGTGCAGGGTATTGTTTATGTACGATAAGGTTCGAGATACGCGGCGGCGGCGTCGGAGATACCGCCCCCCTCCCCGCCCTCCCCTCATAACGAATCTGCCTGGTGTCATATTGAATCGTTGATGTGCTACATGAATGATCGTAAATATAAGAATGATTTGGGGTTTTGCGGCATGTGAAAAATACGAATATTATTTGTGGTCAGACTGGCGAGTACTTCGAAATTTCTGGTCTAAGACGAATGGGCCAACGGATATTATAGGAATATAACGTATGATTCTGAACATTATGCTTAGCCACGCTTTGTTCGCGCAATTCCATCTATCGTACGACACATCTATCGTTCGACACGCAACCCGATTGGTAGTGAGTTCCCGCCATGAACGACTTGTCAAGGTACGTCTTGTCCGTGCGCGACACACAAGTTGTATATTTCGAAAAAGCCACATAACTTTTGAAATGCAACACATTGGAATATAAACACATCTCAACCTCAGCCATAACCGCCAGGGCCAAAGTAAATGAAACCTGGTAATATACATTGAACTGATATTTCAATCACATTATTTTCACTGCAATCAAGTAAAGTACGGGTAATTACAAAACGTGCACCCCGAGTTTTGTCAAAATTGCCTAATCCTGTATAAAAGTGCACTATTTGAAACAAAATCATGACTACATCACGAATTTAGCGAAGAAAATTATCAGAGCAAGATAATCCTGAGTATGGACAAGAAGAAGAGTCGTTTCTCGCTCTCAAGTTCGAACTAAAAAAGGGTTGATCTCCGAGAATAGTTGTCCGCAATAAAACAGCGCAAAACGTTGTCCCAGATTCAGTGTTATTATGTCAATATCTCCGTCACGTTTTAGTTTTAAGACAAAATTGGTCAGTACACAAACCTGGTAACACCCAAATCCGTCAGTATACGTCGTGTAAAAGGACTTCTTCTGAGATTGCACCCGGAGGAAAAACGACACAATATTATACGTGACTTCTAATGCGATAACATTTTGCCGGAGGAACAGTGTGGGTTTAGACCCCAGCGCTCGACGGTTGACATGATGTTCGTAATACGACGCTTGCAGACACTGGCGCGGAAGAAAGGCACCCCCGTGTACTTGTGCTTTATCGACTTCACCAAAGCATATGACTCCGTCGACCGAATCTTACTGTGGGCTGTCCTTGCTCGTTTTGGCGTACCACCGAGAATGCTCGCCGTCATCTGCCAATTCCACGACGGCATGCAAGCATGCGTGCGGTTGGATGATGGGGGAGTGTTCGGAAAAGTTCGACGTGGGGCAAGATCTTCGGCAAGAATGTGTGCTCGCGCCACTGCTGTTGAACATGGTGTTCACGGCGGTACTGCGTGTGGCCGAGAAATACTTCCTTGCTGATGCAGTCATCACGGACAACATGGTACAGATCCAACGAAAGGAGAGAAGGAGAGGGGGATACAAGGGCAAACCACGATCGGGAAAAGTCGACCGGTGGGGGGAGAAGGAGGAGGAGGAGGTGGAGGCGCAGCGGTTGTGGGGTATGCTGTACGCTGACGATGCGGGCATCGTATCGCAATCACCAGGGGGGCTGGAGAGGATGACGACGGTCTCCGATGGCAAAACGGATATAATGTGCCTGCAGACAGATTATGGGGGGGAAGTGTCCTTCACCATCACTGCAGCCGGTCAGGTATACAGACGAACGATCAACTTTGTGTACTTGAGCGGGGCTATCAGCGCAGATAGAAAGCTCAGCGTCGAGATAACGCGGCGTCTTCAGAGGGCCTGGGCGTGCTTCCAGCGGTACAAGATGTAAATCTATGACCTCCCGGGTGTGCTCTTACGGCTCAAGGTGCGAATGCTGAAAGCCGAGGTTTTCGAGACACTACTCTACGGGTGCATGGCATGGAGCCCGAACAAGCCTGACCACGACAGGCTACGGCAGATTAACCACTCCATGATCCTCCGATGTCTCGGCTGGCGGGCATGGAAGCGCGACGACCACACCCTCTCGTGCACCGACGCGCTTGCCAAGACATAAGCCGAGAGCATTTAGGCAACAATGCATAAACGGAGGCTTGTTTGCGCGATTCGTAGCACGTATGGAAGAGGAGCGTCTGCCACGGAGGGTGGTGTTTGGGGAGCCGGCATGGGAAAAGGGCTGCCTAGGGAGGCAGGAGAAGGAGTGAATGGTGCGCCTGGAGGAAGATATGATGGAATTAGGCATGCAGTTCGAAGGGTGGCGAAAGGCTACACAGAAGCCCGGCAGATAGTTTCTATTGGGGTATGAGCTCTGCAGTCCACTGACTAGTAGTATTTCATTGATTTTTAGTCACTACCCTGAGCACACTAACTATCTTATTTTAGATGCAGAGAAATGCAATAGGCGGGGAATACCGGCAAGTTACTCCCCGTCGGTACATTGTATTTCAAGTTGCAACTAGCTTCCCACCGTGAGTGTTGGGGAACGTTGCAGATAATATAGCAAGGAAGGATACTATAGAAGGTCTGTCGGACGGTACGACAACCCGTATAAAGTGCATCTGCCCTTCTTTTCTCTTCTTCTTCCCTTCTTTGGTTTTCATCTTTTGGCCATAAGCGCCTCTTTCCAAATTATCTTCTCTTTCCTTCTCCATCACAAGCAAGCGATCTTCACATACACTTCGGTGCCACTTCTGCAGCTCTTATCACGGAATCAGAGCCTCGATTCGCATTATTGTAAAATCAGGTTATGGCCTCGGGATGCGCAAAAGGTACATGACTAGAGCCGACCAAGGTATAGTTTACTCCGACAGGTATTTTTTGTCATAGCAAGTCGACGCGAATCGACAAGGGAAGGAAATGCCGAAGCCTTCTCGCGATAAAAGCGTCTGCACCACAGTACTGGGGGGGGGGTGCCAACTGTCTTGCGACCCCGCACCTGAATTACGAAAAGAGAGAGGGCGCTGGAGAAAAGTTGCAAGGTTGCAAAGACACGGATGGGTGGGATAGACAAATAAATGGCATGTTTTCGTACTTCAAAAGAACGTCAGTTGTGACATCCACTGATGGAAACTCACATGTTTGCAGGGCCGCGTGTGTAAAAATGTTTCGGTCGCGCGTGCTACGGGGTGGAACTATGCTGTATGCCCTCGATTTCGATATAGATAGGTCGGTAGGTGATGATACCAGGGTTAACAGGACATTTAGAGACGGCCAGCCTACAATAATCTTGTGCACCCGACCTTATAACAGTATTTCACTGTAGTACCTGTAAGTGACAGACGTTGGAGCTCATGCTGCACACCGCTTGGTGTCGGACGTCAAACACATTTCTGGCTAGTGATATACAGTAGGGTACCCGATTCAAACGACCCTCGGAACAGACAAGTGTTATGTACCACTCTCATATCTCGCGCACCGCTCTTACTTCAGGTTGGGAACGTATCGTTTAAGTTTTAGTGTAGGCGTCACAACTATAGGCGTCACGAGCCTTGACAAGCGGATTTGACCGATTTTAAGCCCGTTTTCTGTTTTATCTTATTATGAACGCTCTTAAACCAGGTACCCCATTCATTGTAGTCTGCCGTATAATGTATAACACGGATGAAAGCACGCCCCGGTGATGACTTTTTGGCCTTTGAAAATATCATAACCGGGGGTGATTTAATAGGGGGGTGTGGTAACCACATTCGATGATGAAACTCCCGAGGATTGCACTTTGAACAGAAGCTTTGTCCCACGGAAAAACTGATTGCTGACACCCTTTGGTATGTTCTTTTTCTAGCCCACACCCAGCACAAATCATACCGGTACCTTAACACCGTAGCTGTGCGCGATGGTTTGTAACGACAAGATCCGTCATCTTGCAAAAAAAGTCCGGAATTAAAATGAATGGAAGTCGCACGCCTTACTCCACATTTTTTTCACCTGCGGCGGGCTTATATTCCTCGCTACGCTTGACTTCTAAGACTGACTTACTACTCGCTTCGCTCGTCTTAGAAGATTGGGCCTAACCGGGTGTGATACTTTGGAGTTTGATATTTTTTCAGGCGTACGTCTGAAGGGGGTGTGGTATCCAACGTAACCTCGGTGATAAAGTGACGGTCGAAAAAAAAACAAAAAATATACACCGGGTGTGCTTTTATAGGTCGGGGTGTTATTCAAGGGGGGCGTGCCATCATGCGTGTTATACAGTATGCTTGTTTCATACAAAACAAGCTGTGTGGTGCGTAATTTCTATGTGTCCTTCACACTAAACTGCCATTTTCACCCATCGACATAAGCACCCAGTGCCCGTACCGATTCTTCAACATAAAATTATGCCTAGAGAGAGACAAACTCTGTCGTCGCAAAATTACGAGACAGGGATACACAATAGTAGCGGTTACATCAGTAAGGAGATTTGGCCATGCACTGCCAAACGCACTGAATACGAAAAGCAGACCATCCACAAGCCAGCAAACCAGACCACTTGCAAGAGAGAAAGAAAAAGAAAAAAAAAAACGCGCCATAGGATAGATATGCCGGTTAACGAAATAACGGTTTCCGTAGATAGATGTAGTGATCGGCACATCACGGTTTATTGTGGTGAGAATTAAGCATGTTTATATCGGGGTCTGGGGAGGGGTTGGGGCTCGGGGGTAGACAAGCGCAAATTGGCGACTTCCTCTCTCACTGTTGAGAACAAACCTCACGAGTAGGTTGGCAAGACCGAGTCGAGCACAAAAGTCGGGGTTTTTGCCGGAAGGGTCAGCAGATCGAGGTTGTCACTGGGTTGGCCAACCCACCCAGAAGTCTGTGCCTCTCCATTCTTCCTCTTCTCCTCTCCCTCCCTTTTTTTCTTTCGACGGGGGGGAGGGGGGGAGAGGGTTGAGAGCTAGGTAGCCGGGGTTCTGTGTTTTTTTTCAACCCGAAAAGCAGAACATCCACAAGAAGCCAGCAAACCAGGCAACTTGCAAGAGAGAAAGAAAAAATAAGGAAATCTAAAGAACACAAAGTATACACAAGCAGAACGAACAAGAATCGCCGCGCCCCCCTCCCTTCTACCACCGTCTCACCCGCCCCCCCCTCCCCTAAGAAGATATATAATGAAAATAAACACAACGGGGGAGGGAGGACGTTTTATTGTAGGGACATAATGGGAACATTGCCACATGATCTGCCGCGGCCTGCCATCTGCTTACTGTCTCTGATGGCGGCGATGCCCATATCGCTATCGTCGCCTCTGTTGCCCCCGGGGACTTACGAAAGATAACATACTACGAAAGGGATATGAATAAATAGGAGGACAAATGGAAAAGGGTTACAAAAAACAATTAAAAAAACTGGGAAGCAAACACGACGCAACGAGGGAGTTGCCACCCTGGTCAGCCTGGGTATAACAAAGCGATACGGGCACCTCTTGTACTATTATACGTACTGCTGTAAGGCGTTAGGGGACCGCCGCGTGAGGGAACCGCCAGAGCGTTTTTCGGCAGCGGGACCGCCGAGCGAGGGGACCGGCAACGGGTTTTGAGCAGCGGGACCACCGAGAGAGGGGACCGCTAAGAGGTTTCGGGTAGCGGGACCGCCGAGTGAGGGGACCGCCAAAGACTTTAAGGCAGCGGGACAGCCGATTTGACTTTATACTAAAACGTACAGATTTACTATTTTGCTATACCGTATAGTCTAGACTATAAGTTTAACACGCGTTTGGAAAACGAGGTATCCGGACCGAGTTTATACTAAAACGTACAGATTTTCCCAATTAAATTTCTCTAAATAGTAAATCTGTACGTTTTAGTATAAAGTCAAATCGGCTGTCCCGCTGCCTTGAAGTCTTTGGCGGTCCCCTCACTCGGCGGTCCCGCTACCCGAAACCTCTTAGCGGTCCCCTCTCTCGGTGGTCCCGCTGCTCAAAACCCGTTGCCGGTCCCCTCGCTCGGCGGTCCCGCTGCCGAAAAACGCTCTGGCGGTTCCCTCACGCGGCGGTCTCCTAACGCACTACACTACTGCTATACTAGTTATTACTATTACCAAAATTATCTCACTTTCTCCTGCTGCTCCTGCTCGAGGTCGTAGCGGGCGCCTTGGGTCATTTCCCGCCCAATGCGCTCGATCGCGTTACCCTATTGTAGTAACGGCAGTAGCAAACAGTCAGTGGGAGATATATCATACAAAGAAGGTACAAGCATGTATGACACACACCCTGCCATCATGGTAGCACCTAGCAAACAGCAGTTGGCGGAGGCAAGGAGACTGCTGTGACATGATTCAGTTATTCAAAGGCAAGCGCATGCCTCATATCTCCTAAGCACCGGACAATCAATCCAATCCAACCACGCCCCCCACAGGTCAAGCAATTTTTCGTAGCTGATAGAAATTGTACAGCTATGGTATACAGCCTCTCATTCTCATCTCACCCGCTCTTCCAAACCCACAAGCATCATCTCTTTTTCTTGTTGTTGTTGCGTGACGAGCGTGAAGATATTATCCACCGCTGCTTGAACCTCACCCTCCTCCTCCTCGTCCTGCTCGTCCTCGTCCTGCTCGCCCTCGTCCTGCTCGTCCTGCTCGTCCTCGTCCTGCTCGCCCTCGTCCTGCTCGTCCTCGTCCCCGTCCTCGTCCTCGTCCTCGTTCTCGTCCTCCTCGTCCTTGTCCTCCTCCTCCTCCACCTGCTCCACCTCCTCCTCCCTCTCCTCGTCATCGCTGCCTTCACTAGCTTCGTCTCTTTCCACGGTCAAATCGTACGACGACACTAACGATGGCGATGACCTAGGAGAAGAATCCACGCCCCCCCCCCCCCCTCCTCGTCCATGTGCGTCGATTCGTCTCCGACGCCGGGCAAGTTCTGTTCGAGACAAGCGAGCGCCTCCCTTTCCTGCAGCCTCGAGGTAACGGGCGCGGGCGGAGACGAGCGGCAAAGCGGTTCGATGTCGATGCTACCGTCACCACCTGCCTTACTGCGGCTGCTGCTGCGGCTGCCGGAAACACCAGGGTCGCCTTGGTTCCTGGTGCTACTGGCGTTGCTGCTGCAGCTTTTGCTGCTGCTGCCAATAGAAACCCCGTCATCCTCAACGGTGTCACACATGGTGCCGTATATGACGCTGCTCATGGTGGTGCTGCTTGCTGCCTTCGACGCGACGAGACTGCGGGGCAGGACCCGGGCGGAGCTGTGTTCCAGCAAGTGGATACTGACCATGGCAGCGCAGTCATGTTGCGGTGAAAGGACGAGGCGGGGCGGGGCGGGAGGGTCGAAGGGAGGGAGGGAGGGAGGGTGGCGAAGCGCGAGATTGAGTCTCCTCCTTGTGTTCTTCATATATATCTAGTCTAGACTATATGTACATTTCGGTATTTAAATCACGTATTATTGTAATGTTAGCATGACAACAAAGAGAGAGGGGCCTCTTTTTTTGTTAATATTCTTGAAATTGATCAACGTGCGGCCATGGTGAGCTTGATTCCTGCTCTTTCGCGCGGAGGTGGGTGCGCCAGTAGTCTAGGCCTCTGGCTCGGCAATGCCACATTACAAACACCACAACAGTTTCGTAATGCGCGAGCACAGAACAGAGTTTTCTGAAAAATGGGAACGGAGCCTAAAATGAGAACCAAGCGTTATCTCCAGAACCATGTGGTGTATCAGAGAACCGAAATGATCCTGCGAAACCCCTTGACCAGCCCTGTGAGAGGAACTCGTCAGAACGGTCATGCTCCATCTCATGCCTTCAGGTGGGCGCAAAAAGCGATATACGCTGGCTCTATGGTGATTTCTTTAGATGCTGGCTACCGAGACGATGCCGAGGACTTCCAGCCTGAGCGACAGCTCATTCGAAGGCTGCTGTACAGCCCCACAGGACTGTCATTTTTTTTTTTTGAGTTGTACATAATTGGTTTGCTTTCTAAAAAAACCGTCCGTTCTCATTTTAGGCTCCGTTCCCATTTTTCAGAAAACTCTGTTACAGGTAGGTATAAGAGGTACACGCGAACCACATAGTCTTCCTTAAACCACAGCTATAGATCTAGCCCCGTCCGTGAAGCAAGCGCTCGCACGGTGCGTCTGGGGGGTTCGGAATGTGAAACCGGAGCGGACGAGCTCCGGAAAAAAAGAACACAAAATCGGGGCTGGTGGAGATAGAAGGAGCCCAGGCAAGCGGCTATCATACAAAAAAAAAAGGAAGAAAAGCTCAGCAGGGCCTAACACGCGCGCGGACGGCGGAACACGACGTGTCCTATCTCTTGGTGCCTCTGCGGGAAACATCATGCCTCTCTCACGCTGCAGACAGCAGACGCCCGCATTGAGGGGTTGGGGCGATGGGCATACAAAAGCTACTCTAGCTTTGCACCTTTAAGCACACCAGAACATGAAATGAGATGGCCTGACATAGTCTACATGAATGAGAAGAAAAAAAACATACATAGCAGGTACAGAACGCACGAAGGACATACAATAAGGTCGCCCGCGCGATCGAAGCAACTCCTCTTCTGCTCGAAAGCTACTCTGGGATTCGGCACTGGGCTCACGAGGCGACATGAGATGAGACGAGGCGCAGGTCTCGCGTTCAAACCAAGTCTCCTAATAATATAGGTCTAATCGACTTCTTTGCCGTTTGCTGCCGGGCAACCTCGCCCAGAAAGGAGGTCACGCGTACAGCACTTGGCAATCTTTGGCACGCGTGCGCATGGTTTTCGAGGCTCTGTCTTCCTTTGGCTTTGGAGAGGGGGTGGTGGCAGACTATACCAGAGCCAAAGGCACAACCAACGACAACAGCAGCACGCCGTTTGCCGATTAATGAAGCATTCATCCTACAAGACAAGGGCAAGCATGAGGTGTGCTGAGTATCATCCGCCGACGAGACCCAGAGTACTCACCCGCAGGTGACCGAGCTTCGAGGTTTGCTCAGCCATGCTTGACACGTCACTGGTGCTGTTGCTGTTATCGCGTGGTGCCCTCGGTCGACGAGACTCTTCTTCTTGGCTTGGGGCGTGCGTTAGATGGGGCTGTGTGGTCGAGCTTTGGTCGTGCGGTGGCGGAAATGCCTTTTTTTTCGAGATTGGCGTTATGAGATCTTAGGATCTCCTCCGGCTCTCAAAAGTTTTGAGCTTACGATGGATTTGATTGGATGATGAGCGCTGTCGTGCGTATTGGTGACAAAATACGTATACGATTGGAGACGATGAAACCTTTTCACGTGTTGATGGATCATGAACGGCATCTATCTAGCGTTATTGGACCCACCATACTTTTATTACTGCACAAAACATACCAGGTATCAAACATGCCACGGGACGGCAGTTTAGGCCTGTGACGGACGGCCGTCTAGACTTACAGAGAACCGCCCCCCCGATAAGAAACCGAGATATTGGTTTTACGTTATGTTTCTTATTTGAGAAAGGCTGTGTCCTACACTAACTTCGGCATAGCAGCTGTCGAAATTTTCATTTTCCCACATTTGTTTTGCAATACCTGGTTATACCTGGTAACAATTTTCTACTAGGGGCGCTCTTTCTTATTTTGGGTGAGGGACTGCCGCACGAACGACGGAACGCCCAGCCAGAGAGACGCGCCGGAAGAATGACGGAGAAGGAGAAAAAAGAGAAAAAAGATAATTAATGTGAGCATGCAAAAGTAACCGTACTCAGGGAAGCAGCCCCAGCTTAGGGTTTCGGGTGTTTGCCACGTAGTCGAGCCGGGAACCTTGCAACAAGTCTGCCATCTCCTCCCTATTTTCGTCAACAGCGGGATCAGTTTAAAAATAGCATTATAGGGTACTGCCGCCATCGCCACCCCCAGGAAAAAACAAAACAAAAACAGCAAAAATTATAGTATAATTCTTACTCGAGGTGGAACCGTGCCACAAGATTTGCCCTTTCATGTGTGTTTTTATCCACAGTGTGGTTGCCTGCCCCCCCCCCCCCCGGCTCCTCTGTTGGCGTGCCCTGTTGTGTGGCGTGATCAGCTCCTATCTGCCTCGTACCTGTATCACCTCGCCATAAAAAATGGTCCATCGTCCCCCGGTACCACTTCCCACCCTTCCTGCCTTCGTGGACCATAGCACCGTTTCTACTCCGAACAACAAAGGTGAGCTCTCCGTGGATCGCTCGGCGGCTCGAAAAACCTTGCTTGCTTTGTAAATTACCATTACATTTCTCTCAGTGTATGTGCCACCATCATACTAGCGACGAGCACGTCCGTTTTCCATGTGCCTGCCATTGCAGTACATACTAGGTAGAAACACAAAACAAACATGGGCTGGCTTAGCCACTGCAACAAAATATCCCACTTAATTCAAAGTATTTTTTCGCCAATGCGCGGATGCAATTGCTGCAAAGGGCATTTCCCTATTTTCCTTTTTTTCTCCGGTGTTGTGGAGTTTCTCCGCCAGAAGTTCTACAAAGATGCCACTTTATCGTAGCACAATCGTTCAAGGCACCGCGCAACAACACGCAACCTTCGCCCCCGCCCCCCTGCCTGTCGGTGGCCCAAACGCTGAAGCCTTAGCCGACGAGGTCGTGGACAGTCACACACGTGAAATCACGGCAACCGTCGCCACACTGTTCCGTCGGAACACCCCCACTGAAATTTTCGTGAGTGTTCGCGTATGAGAAAGGGCATCGGCTTGCGCTCTTCCAGCTGGAAGCGGCCGTCGGCTTCCATGGCACTCCGAATCTGGTAGACGGTGGGGATTTCGTAAAAGGGTTGGAGAGGAGGGGGGGGCGTGGGTTTATCTATCGCAGTGCCCCTTTTTATTTGTCTTGGCTGATTTGGTTGGATAGTTCTTGATGGATAAGTTGGGCACCGGTTCATTCTGGTTCTTGCGGACTATGCCATTTATGAAGAGGGGTGTACACGAGGAGAGAAGGCAGTAAGTCATCAAACACAACGTGTATTATGTGCGGCCATATTGGTCAATTCGAGTGTACACACTGCTGTGTATGTCGTTTGGTGTGCGTGCAAGTGAGGCACGTGTGAAAAATGGAGACCAGTACTAGCGAGATTTATCGGGAGTACGGTACAAGGCAGCCAAGCTATAACCACCCATGAACGGCAACCGCGACCGCAGCCGGGATTCCGGCATCATTTCGTGGGCTAAACGTTGTCGCGCACGGTCGACTTCGGAAAAATATATATTATACTGGTGTACGTTGTTGTTGTACAATCTCAGTTTTACTTTCCAGATTCTGGACAAGCCATGGTCACAAGTGTCACCCTTCTCCCCCCCGGTACGTGCCTTCCTTTGTATCGCGCAAAGGGTGTAGCATTCCTACTGCCCGTCAATTTTCATATAATTTTACAATGTCAACATGTGAACTCACTGTGTCGAAGCTGTCGACAACCTTCCCTTGTTCTTGCCCGTTCCCACTCTCCCGTTCTCGAAAGCCTCCCAGCCATTCCTGAAACCAAGACATCGACAGAAAATATAAACTTTTAAGCACAAACAGGTGGAAACTGTATAGTACGGCGAGAGATTGAGGTGGGTGAAAAAAACAGACAAAACGACCTGGCGATAACTGGTCCTTGCCGCAGTCATAAGCAACAGGATGTGGAGTGAGAGTTCCGCGATTTCTCGGGAAATAAAACGACGCCGTGATGTCAGAGCTTGCATAAGCCGAAGTACTATCGCGCGAAGAACAGAATTTTTGAATCGATTTACACTACAATACCACGGTAAAGCAACACCTTACGTCCACAAAAGCATCAAGCACCTCCTGTGGCAACGATCGTCATTCCCGGTAATTGAGTCGCCCGCATTCTGAAATTCCTTCTACGTACGCTCGTTTTCTGAACCACAGCTGCCCAATTTCATGGAAACTGCTGCCTATTCCATCCGTTCCAACAAGCTGCGTGGGGACCAACCCCCCAACCCGACATACTCCATCGCGGCATTGTAGGGGTGCGAACGTCCATGGTCTTGTGAGTAGTGTCATGAGTTGTTCGATACGATTACACCCAAGTTTTCTCCGCCCTCCGACTTTTTACACTGAGTTATCGCTGAAACACCCCCCCCCCCGCCCGATCCCTTTACCCCGTTGTAGCTGAACAACGCGGTTGTCGGCGGGGGCAGTCTCTCGCAGCGCTCTTACCATAGCCGGTCTAACGTAAACAAGGGTAGTTATACTTCAAATCTAACCCCCTCCCTTCACCACCGCCACCGCTAACGTTCTTACAGAGGGGTTGGTGTACTCTGCGAGCCATGAGTACGGCGAAATCAGCACCGCCACTCCTCCGGGTTTGACCAGCGCGGGAAGATCGTCCAGAAAAGACCGCGGTTTTGGGAGCCTAGGGCAAGCGGAGAACAACAGCAGCGTTATCACCGTCGTCATCGTTATCATCCTCATCATAATTATCGTCGCCATCATCATCACCACAACCATCATCACGATCAGCGTCGCCATCTTTATCACCATAATATCATCATCATAAACAACAACCCAATGTCGACAACAACAACTACAATATCAACAACTTGTCGAATGACTCGTAAGCTCCACAGAGGTATTACACCAGGGTCGAACAGGAGCATATATTATACGTAAGAATATGCATATAACTTAGGCCACGCACCGACAGAGCAAGTTGCTGGCTACCACGGCGTCGAACGACCCGAGGGTTTCCACGTCAAGAGAGCAAGCGTCACCCCGTGCAAACCGCGCGCGAGAGGGGACCACGCCCTCGGGCAACATCGCCTCCCTACGCAGAACCACCGACCCCTGCTCCAGGCTCTGGTACTCCGTTCTGAGGAGGTTGTTCCGTGATAGTTTTACAAGATACGGGGCATCGTAGTGCGTGTGGTCCGATTAGAATTGGCACGGATTGAAACGGGCGAGGAAACATCAATTTGGGGGAGGGGGAGGAGGAATCAATGCAACGCGAACTGCAACACGACGTTCGCGGAAGGCGTCCGCACCCTTTGTTCCACACTTCATTTCCATCCTTCTCGATACTTCGACCGCTCTGTGTTCCCTGTAAAAGAGCCTACATAGCAAAATACACACATGCAAACGGCGTCGTCACACAGCGAGTGGCTTCGTAAGCCTCCGCACGTGTCTTCGAGCTCGACAGGCGCCGCGACCACCTCAGCTTGTCGGCTAGGAAGTGCATCCATACGGGCGATCTTTCGTTGCTTTTGTTTGTCTTGACTAGGCTTGGTGTCGACCAACAAAGCCCACGACCGCCTCGGGGTCTAAATCTGAGTTATACACTGCTACGTCTGGAATAGCTCACGCACCCGCGCATGTCATTAACTGTTACACAGTAGCTGGAGTTTCTGCTGCGTGCGTCACCAGAAAATGATTCTTGGCCTCTGGGGCACATGGGAGGCTCGCGGTTTTCCCGAAACGTACCTTCCTTTAACTCGCATATTTTCGGCGGCCTCGACGAAGCTGGCCGAGAAATCCACTCCCACCACCTGCGGGCGATACCACGGTCAACAACGACCAATAACACCAAGGACAACGACAATGGGTGAATCATGAGATCAACGCCACGAGGCGCGCGCGGATGTTTCCACCAAGAGCGAAAAGAGGCCGGCCATATCCTCCCTCCCTCTCATAAAAGGGTACCCACGGGCCGGGCATCACCAACGACACCTGGCCTCCGAGTGGTTGTGGCTGAGGTAATCTCCGCGACACTATGAGCATTGTCGGCAACTCTACTGTACTAACACAGCTGTAGTAGGCTACCTTTTAGTGTCAGTAGGAGGGCGGGGAGCGTTTGTGTCCTTATTCCACCAACCATTACCTGCCCCTCTCTATCTCGACCACCCTACAACACTTCCTGGTATTCTACCGTCTGCTTGGAAGAGAGGGGGTTCACCCTACCCGAGGACTCAACACCAGATACACACGAAAACAGCATCCCGAGCAACAGCGACAGCCAGCGAATTCTATAAAGTGCTCGTTAAACTTCCTCCACATCGGTATCGCGAAGGCGAACTAAACAACGCGAAAACGTCGAGCTAAACCACCGCACACACCACACCAGGCTACAGGCTCTTCTCAGATACCCGTATAGTTAAGCCCCCACGAGACTCATGCGCTCGTTCGACCCATATTTTTCACCTCATCAAACCCTCGCGTCAGCTCGAACGTCACCCCTCCCACGGCGCACCCGACGTCCATCGCACGGAGGGGCTGCTTCCGCGACGTCCTTGCCTTCGGCTGGCTTTTTCCATCAGCCTTCCCCTTGATCGATGCCTCGTTGCTCCCCATCGAATTGATACAGAGATCGGCGCATCGCTTCGTGAACGCCAAGGCCTCCCTTGGCCCGCACTCGTAGGGAAGCACGTCGTCCGGCCTATATAGATGAAAACAAACGGATATAGGGTTTCCGCATTACATTAATAAAAATCCACGGTGAGGCGCAGCAAAATACGAGTAAGGGGCGTCGGGAAGCGGACGTCGGTAAACCAACACCTTACCCACGGGTCCAGTATTTTATCGAGTACAAGCTTCGGACAGGCAGCAGACTCCTTCCGGCAAAAAAGACGCGTCAGCGTGCTATAATACAAAGTACCGCTAGCACGCAACACCTACCTGGTACTGAATGATACCAAGCACCAGGTAACTGGTAAGGCATAGGGGATGGCCCAAGCAGGCGAAAGCCATAGAAAAGGGTGTGTTCTACACATATTTCAGTAAATAGGAACCTAAGGTCCTTACATTGTATTCCTGAAAGTCTCAGCCTGTCTTCGTATGTTTGTTTTCTTATAATTAGTACATAGATGTGCTGTACTACTGAGTTTCTATATACAACAAAACCTAGGCCGAGGTCAGCATGCTACCGCTGTGCAACAGAGTCAACACCGCAGTTGATTTGGGGTTTGGTGTCTGGTGTGCTGACCCACCGACATGTTACCGACGTGTAACACTACGAAACTTCCCCTCTTGCTCGTGTGGGTCCATCGTCGACGATTAACCGTACCCCCGTCGAACCTCACTACGTCTACGTCCGCCGGCTTCCAGCAGTTGCACCGCGTAAATACTAAGGCTAGACATCCTCGGCGTGGCTTCCCCGGTGTCTGAATGAAAACGGCCGAAAGGGCATGAATAGTAAGGCCACAGCTGGTCGTACTGACTATACAGCTGCAATGCAGACTGCTCTGCTCAAGTAAAGGCGACAGCGGTTGCCTGCGGTACGTTTCACTCATGGTTCCCTCACCTGCAACCCACCTCCCCAGAAGAGCGAAGCTCCAGGGACGAGCAGGCAGACCAAACTATACCAGAAAAGAAGCAAGGACGACTTTTTACGATATACTGCATCTACCAGCAGGTAGAAATCATGTGGGAGGCGGGTCCTGTGGATGCCTTGTACCATGCCTACTCTGCAGGATGATCGACCCGCATCACCTTCCGAAATGAAACTGTAGGTATTCGTGAACGGCCCGCTCTCCCTCGTAGACCGTGGACCCGCTCGCAGCAGTGCTCCTCGTAGCTCCTACGAAGGCGTTACTCTCCGTGGACATGCTGCTGCTTTGTGGAGTGTACGCGTATACCCGAGGCCTCGTTCTGCAAATCAACAGAGGGGACAAATCGCGATTCGCGACGTATTATTAGTTGCCGAGTAATAAAGTTGTGCTTCATTCTGTCAGCAATGCGTTGCCGACCCCCACATCATCAAGCCGTCGACTAGCTATTCGACTTCCATAGCTTCCATATCGCGATACGTTACATTTGCGTTTACAGCAGCAGTGATTCGACGATGTCTACCGCTAAAATGACCCAGCTCTAATTCTTACTGGCAACAATTTTAGAGCTCCAATGCCGAGTAGCTGGATGTAACTGCTGGAGGCACTGCTGTCTGTACCGCAGCGTGTCACGATAGAAAACGCGAAGAGGGTGGCGGCGGCGACACGGCCTAACGACGAGCGATAAGCTGCGCACTTGCACAACTGAACATGAGCACAAAATTGTAGTTCTTGCAGCTATTTTATATTAATTTTCAAGGACGTCAGCCATTGTACGACTTACTTAGACATTTCTTTTGAAAGTGCTCGGTTGGTCAGGTCAGCCCGGCTATAAATAATGAATAGCTCAGCAGCGCAGCGCAGCGTAGTGCGGTGCCGTGCCTTGCCCTTCGTCTTGCGGTGCTGTGTCGTGCTGCGCTGTGCGTTCTTTTGAACATACGGCAGCAGTAGTACTAGGTATAATAAAGGTACCAGGTACCATTATGACGTGTTGCGTACTCGTCTTTTTGCTTTCTTCACTTGATTGTCCTCTCTCGGTCCCCATGCCCCCCCCCCCCCGCAAATATCATACGTACTGCCATTCAGAACGTGACATCAACAAGCACACAGCATAGCGCGAGGCAATTAGCTCTGAACAAGCACCTCTTGGCATTATCACTTCGCTGTTCGCACCAAATAATCACGGGCCCCTTCTTCCTGCCCCCTTTACATGTTTCAGTTGCATTCTTCCTTGCGCGAGCGTAGCGGAGCGGAGCCCTGTGCTTTCTTTAGAACACAGAGTACCACCGGGCAGTAGGTGTTAGGCGAAGTACTAGGTACAAGGTACCGGTAGTACGTGTGTGTGTACTCGTCTTTTTGCTTTCGTCGTTGATTTTGTCCTCCATCTCGGTCCTCTTGGCGATTTTTTCTTCGCCAATTACACCCGTACTACTGCCGATGGGAACGTGACATCGCTAACATGCAGCACAGCACACACAGGGCAATAAGCTCCGCACAAGTAGCTCTTGGCATCATCAAATCGCTAGTTGCACTAAAACATGGGCCTCTTCTTTCTGCCCCCTTCACATTTAGTTGCAATCTTCCTTGCCGAGCGTAGCGGGCGGTGTCAGAATACATCCCAACGCCATGCATGTACGAAGCATGAGACGTACAGGTACTCAAGCAGCAATGCAGTCAGAAACTGAAGAGTACGAAGTTCAGACGTGATGCTGTGAGAATCATGAGATGCAAAGTAGCGGCGACGTGCATGTACGTACTTGTAGTCATACACAGCAGCCGACTACCTGTTCGTCTGTTCGTCAGTGTTAACATCTTACAGATCAGATCCTCGATGCGAAACAAACAAGCGAACAAGTGCCCGAGATCCCGTGATACGAAATCAGTTTGATAATATCTCTCAGATGTTCTCCACTCTCCACGTTACGCTTCATACCGGCACCACCAGATCGTATGGCAATGACAACTATCAACAACCAACAGCGCTGATCCGTACCGTCTGTCAGTCGCTTGCGCAGCGTTCCCAATAGCAGCGATCGCCGGACGTAGAACTAGTCGGTTTGAACCTAGAAAATTCTTGCACGCAGCAAGGCTAGCTTGGGATGCAGCACGTCGCATCTGCCAGGTGGGTGCGAAGAAGGATGTGCGAGTGTGCTACTTCTGCGCTGCTGCGTGCAGGTGCAGGATGTGGTGGCACATACGAGGTATATTGTAAATTGTTCAATGTTTCAATGAATATATTGTAAATTGTTCAATATTATCCAAGGGTTTCCACGTAAAATATTGGCGTTACGAAGCCGGATTGGACCGCCACTACGAAAGCCGAGCCCGAGCCCAGCGCGCCGCACAGGGCGGGGAGGGAGTAGTCTGTCGGACAATACTGCATGCTAGTCCGAGTATTGTACTTCCTGATCGGTCTGGCGGCAGCAACGGGTAGGAAGAGAGGAGTAGGAGGTCGACAACTCTATTGGCAAGATCGACCATCTATTTACACATGGAGGAGCCCCAGCCAGGCCCAGGCAACAGCGGCATCAACAACGACGACAACACCAACATCAGTAGCGACATCAGCTCAAAGGAGCATGGCGAAGGCAAGATGGTCGCTGGAGCTGTCGGCGAAAGTGGTGGTGGAGATGTGGTTGGAACGAGTAATGGCCAACCGGAAGCGTCGGTCGGCACCAACCCTGGAGGTGGAGGTGGCGAAAGATCGGATGCACAATCCCAACCCACACAGCTGGCGGGAGGTGACGAGAAAGACAAGGCATCGTCGTTAAACAGGTACAACAAGTGTATGGTGTCTGTGGACGTGCGTTTCCTCGTCCCGTGACATCCCAAGGTGCTCCCTGCCGTGGCTTGTATACGGCCGTGGCTTGTATACGCGTCGTAGAACAAGGAGCACGTTGCTTTGCGACTTGGTATCAGAGTAGCCTACGGTAGCTGTTTTGTGCCTGTGGCATGCGTACAAACCGGTCACTGGAAACCTAAGTCATGTACAGAGTACAAAAGGCATGTTTGTGGCTGCCGTTGTGAGGGCCGTGCGCTTGCTGGCCTGTGCGCCGCATCGTTTAGTTGTGGCGCTCCGCTTTGATGGCCAAGTACACTTCAGGAGTTATTGTCCAGTCCAACAGTCAGCCCCTTCTCAGGCTACTCGAGTAAACCGAGCTTGAGTAAGTACCACAGAGCTCTGGTTCTCTTTCTTGAACCAGTCCTCCCATTTGGAGCCTCATTCAGACTGTTCAGATGTGATCCATTTCCTCACGTGGATACAATGCCTTTCGACACCAAGATCGCTTTGAAACCGTGGCTTTACAGCGTTACACGACAGGGGTACCCTCCTTTAGAGGTGTGCTAGAATGGAACCGATGCAACGATTTGCCGACGGCACTTAACGATGTGCCGACGACACCTTCCCCGCCGTCGTCGTCGATCGTCGTAATTGCCGTTTAATCCGCGAATCAAGAAAACTGACAGTAAAATGGCGGTCAAAATAGAGGACCTTGATTTGGCACAAATCATGGAACAACAGCTTTTATCGAAATGTCTTGAAATTCGCATCGAGGGTGATCACTCCTCTTCTTCTCCCCCGGGAGCCTCGTGAGCTAACGAGTCGGTCGAGAAACTCTTGAGAGCATGTCCAGATCTACTCGGTCGACACCGACTCCGAAGCATACCCTGCCGGCGCAGGAGGCCTAATCCAATATTAAATTAAATGATCCACGGTAGAGGGACATAATGCATCAGTATCATATAGGCCCGTCAACAAGAAGCACCTGCGTAATCTTAGCAAGGCTTGAATTTTATTGTGACAGCAACCTCGAGAAAAGTTTGCGAGCATAGGCTGCTATATACCTGGTAGGACTTAGTGTAGCGCTTGCCGCTGAGCACAATTTCATCCAAACTTCTTAGCGTCCCCCAAAGAGCGAGCCTGTCGTTCTAATTTATTACTTTGTTATTTCTTAGTAGTGGGCCTATACCGTCGCCAGGCACTACCATGGGCATCGCTCCTCTGTCCACACGGGTGATACAGACGGTGCTACTACTGCTGTGCCATGTGCTATACTGCTGAACTCGTATGCAACTTCAGTCGACGCCACAGTAGCAGCAGTACAGTCGCCTGTTTGTATCAGGCGCAAAACACCCAGCAACCACCAAAAAGTTCTGGTGTGAGACGACGCGAGAGAACAAGCAGCACACACTCGCTTTATCGGTCGGTGCATCGTTGGCGCAGCCTGCACCGTCGCATCCTTAACTGTCTGGCCGCGCGGATCGACACCGCGGTGTCATGCGCGTCTAGTAGACTGCTGTTGCAGACTAGTAGCTAGGTACTCGTCTACGAATGGCAGGCACCCGTTGGGGTACCTGGCGTGTACCTGGCACTTAAATAGCCAATCAGCGAAATGTCGAAATGTCAAGTATTATAGGTACTGCAGCTGTAGCTAGGAACTCCCGCAGCAAGGGTGTTTGTAGCTGCCGTCATCTTCTGTGCGTTGGTGGTGAGCGGACTCTTCGTGCAACTCGAAAGAGTTCCCTATTTTTTGGCGCTGTTAAAATTAACTCGCATTCGCTCGTAATAATACATTAACCAAGCTCATCGTGTATTGTTTATGGAAGGAAGAACCTCGTGCCGCCGACCTTTGGGATTTATGGTGTACGCGAATCAATACCCGGCGCAACAACCCCCTTTGGTTTCCCTCGTGCTGTCGCGGTAGACCCGGAGACGGGGGGGGCGATGGCGTGCCCAAACCGGGCAAAGAGAGCAAGAGCGGCAGCAGCAAAAAGGGGAAGAAAAAATCCGCCGAAAACGGAGAGCGGAAAAAGAGCAAGGTGTGATTTGTGTTTTGTTTTCTTCGGGTAGCATCTTACTGCTCATGAGGCTTCGGGTTGCCGGGTTTTTCTCTCGACTTCGCTAGTAGCAAGTCAAGCGTTGAGACAAATCGACGCTCGGAGTTTCAAATATAACTTATCAACGGCGGAAGTATTACATGACTCAGAAACTACGGGAGCATTCGACGAAGCGACTAACGGCCCCTGTATGATTTCCTGGTACGATCTTTCTGTGGGATCTATTCGTCCCCGATCGATTATGGTCCAAGTGTCCCTTAAAACCTGCTCGACAATCTCAAACGCCAGACTCAACATTCTTCCACAGAACGCCTGTTGAGCGTGGCTTTTACAGCAAGCAGCATCGCGTGCCAACCACTCGACATTTCACTTTCATTACCCCCACCCACCCACCCCCACTCCCTACCGCCCCGTCTGCTTCCCCGCCGCCCCCCCCCGCCCCTTCCCCGCTCCAACCCCCCCCCTCCGCCACCAACTCCCGCCCCCCCCCCCCCTCCACCAATCTCGCCCTCTCCCGACTGCGGCCTGTTACATCATCCTGGCGTCACCCGCAAGCAGAAGTCGAAGGGGCGCTCCTCGTCTTCTAAGGCGGCCAAACGTGCCACAGCCGCCGCTGGAGAAGGAGCAGTAGGAGCGGGTCAGACGACGGAAACGCCTGCTTCTGCTGCTACAGTAGCGGGCGGAGTGGGAGGGGGGGGGGCGACGACGACGGCGCCGGGCGATACGGTGGGCACGAAAGCGACTCCCAAGGGGAAGGGTGTCGGTGGCGCCAGTGGCGGTGGCAAGGCGGGAGGCAAGCGTAAAGCTGGGGACAAGTCGTCTCCCGCTACCAAGAAAGAGGAGGTCGGCGTTGGCGGCTCCAAGTGAGTGTTTGATGTTTGTGGTGTATGGGGAAAGGGGTCTATTTTAGGTGTGTACTTTGTCTTGTAAGTTGGTTGTGTCTTCTTTGTCTTCCGTGTTACATGTTGCCCATGTGTTTGGTGTCTCTGTATCTGTGTTTGCATGTCTGTGCATGGGTTCGTGTTTGCGTGCGGCTGTATCTGGGTGTATTTTGCCGTGTGGTTGTATGTCTTTGTGTCTGTGCGGCCGCGTTTTGTTTTCGCACGTGGGCGTCTTGCCACCGAACAGTATCTTACGTTGTCCCCCTAGCCTTCATTCCGTTGCGGTTGTCCTCGACAACATCTATTCGATTCGCTGCAATGCTGCCCAATACGCCAACGCTTAACACCGGCTGACCGTGTCCCTTTGGACGGTACCAAGGCAGCACGTCAACACGTTGCGATGCAGTTTACTGCCTTTGTTCAACAGAGATACGAGATGTCGGTGTCGCGCACTCTAAAGCTACCTGCTGCAGCTAGTATTTGTGGTTTATTTTTCTAGTTGATTCGCTGGTATTGCTCTTGTCGACCCCCCCAACCCCATGGATTGCGCGATGCAGCTCGCACCTCACGCGCTCGTGCGGACAACTACCCCAAAAACGCCTGTTTGTGCCCTGAAAAAAACACAGGAGCAAAAAGAGCGGTGAGCCAAGAAGCGGGGAGCGCGGCAGGGACGGCAGCCGAGGGCGAGGCAGTAGCGGTGGCAGGGACCGTTCACGCGGGCGCTCGGCACGAGACAGCAGGAGCAGAAGCCGGAGCATCAGCCGAAGCCGGGGGCGTAGCAGAAGCAGGGACAGTCGAAGCTTCAGCAGCGACCGAAGCTGGGACAGTCGCAGCCGCAGCAGGCGCAGCAGCAGCAGCAGACGCGGGCGAGACAGCCGGTCCAGGAGCTGGAGCCGCAGCAGGAGCAGAGACAGTCGTTGGCGTGGGGCTCCCCGAAGCCGAGGGCGTTGGTCTAGAGAAAAACCGCGGGAGCGGTCGTGGGACCGGTATGAAGACCGATCGCGAGATCGGTTCGGGGCTCGTTCGAGAGGCCAGGATAGAGAAAGGCGGCGCGAGCCTGAGAGAGCGCGCGAGAAGGATAAGGAGCGCGGGGCTCGAGGGTCCCTGAGGGAGGGTGGCTCTGACGTTACGGACCGGAACAGAGAACGAAAGCAAGATCGAGATCGAGATCGAGACTCTCCTAGGGGGAAAGAACGGGAGGATAAGGACAAGGGTAAGAATAAGATGGGCTGGGATGCTGGGAGGGATAGGGGGCGTTGGGGGGACGGCTCCCAAGGAGGTGGTGACAACGAGAAGAAACCCCGTGAGGCAGACGAGAAGGGACCTGAAGCTGGCAAGGAAGGGCTGGGGCCGGGGGTGATGAAAAAGGAAGCTGGCGGAGACAAGGAGTCTGTCGGACAAAAGAGGGCTTCGGTCGGAGATAAGAAAGGCTCTTCCGGGGAAAAGAAGGATTTTATCGCAGACAAGAAAGAAAAGAAAGGTTCTGTTGGCGACAAGAAAAATTATGTGGGAGACCAAAAGGATTCCGTTAGAGGCGAGAAGGGCTCTGTTGGGGACAGTAGGGAGTCTGTTGGAGACAAAAAGGAACCTATAGGAGACAAGAAGGAACCTACAGGAGACAAGAAAGGGTTGTCCCGGCGAGAGCAAAGAGACTGGCCTCGGGGAGAGCAAAAAGACGGGCCTCGGGGAGACAGGCACGAGCATGGAGGGGGGGGGTCCCAGTCGGGGGTGCACCGTCGGGACAGGGACCGCCAGCATCACGGGTCTCCGGGGCGCTACACGGGGACCAGAGGCCACCATCCCCGGGACAATGACTACTACGGTACCAGGGAAACCCGCAACCGCGATCCAGACCGTCAGCGAGAGAAGGACCACAGAGAAAGTGACGGCAAAGACCAAAGCAACAGAGATAGGGACGCTCGGGGTCACAGGGGGGACCGGGAGCGGGATTCACGGCGTGATCGGTCCCGCTCTATCAGACCGGGATTTCCAGAGCAGCGCGGAGGCCCACCGCACGGTGCAGGAACAGGGGACAACAGCCGAGGGTGGGCTCCGGGCGCCCCAGCTGAGAGAGGGGGCGGGGCGCGGGGCGGATCAAGAGAGAGGTGGCGACGCACTAGCAATGACGAAGAAGGTGTTGGTAGTGGCAGTGGCGCCGGCGCCGGCGGTAATGTCGGCGCGGTGGAAGGACAATATCGCGATAGAAAAGGCGGGGAGGCGTGGCAAAATTGGGGACGGGGGGATGGTGGTCCCGGACCGGGGGCAGGGCCGGGGCAGGGGCCGGGGCCTGGGCGAGGACCAGGAGTGGCGCTCGGACTAGGGTCAGGCCCAGGATCTGGGCCTGGGCAGGGGTCGGGAGGGGTGGGGACTGGGGGGCCGCCCGGGGAGGGTGCTGGAGGACGTGGTGGTCGAGACGGTCCTTGGAACGGCCCTCAGTTTCCCTTCCCGTCGGACGGACAAACTCGACTACAGCCCCTGCAGCAGGGGCCGTTTAATGGCGCAGGCAGTGGTGGTGGCGGTGGTGGTGGTGGCGGCGGTGGCGTCGGTGCTGGGGGTAGCAGCCGATCGTCGGCTGGGGTCGATGAAAGGGAGTTTGATGGAACCAGCAGTGGAGGAGCGGGGGGAGGACGGGGGGGGGGTGGGGGTGGGGGAGGGGAACGGGGCGGAGGAGAGCGGGGCGGAGGGGAACGGGGGGGAAGAGAGCGAGGCGGAGGGGAGCGGGGCGGAGGGGAGCGGGGTGGAGGGGAACGAGGTGGGAGGGAACAAGGCGGAGGGGAACGGGGCGGACCGATGAATAGGTGAGCGGGATTCCATTCGGCGATTGTCGACTTGGAGAGTTACAACAGCGGTGTCTGCCTGTCTATGCATGCGTGTGTGCATGTAACGGTTCTTAAAGATGGCGCTGGGTAGGGTGCTCCGCCAGGGTAAAGGGAAGACTTCCACTTTCACACTAGTACAACGTGCTCACCTATTTTTATTGGTTTTTTAGTATTAACTTGTCGCCATAATCTGGTCCTGCTCACGAGACAGGCTCCATTATTTCTGGAGTGGAAGAAAACAGCAAAATCAGGAAATGCACATACCTTTACCTGTATACCTGGTATGTAACGTTTTTTTTTCGCGCCATTGCTAACCGTGCGGCGCTCGTGGGGCATGATATGGCCGGTACAATGTTGTCCCGGTTTCGGGTTTTCGTCCGATTCTGTCGTCGTGTACAGTCAGGGAGCCATAGAGTTGGCTTACAACCCCATAAAGCGTCCTATTGTACAAACACGCTCATCGACGTGCGCTGTGCTTTTGTTTGAGAGCTACATCTTTCGAAGAATACGGTGGGGTACCCCCGATATGAGGGCCCCTCGGAACAGACCGTTGTTCCAGCTCTTTTTTTTTTTTTTTTTTTTTTCACACATCTACTTTCCAGCTTCTGGACAAGCCGTGGTCACAGATGTTGTTCCTTCTCCCCCCCGGTTCTTGCCTTCACTTTTCATCGCGCATACGATTCAGCAATCCCACTGCTCGTCGATTTTTCATCGAGTGTTGCTAACTCACGCTCTCGCGCTTTCCGCAAGTCAATTTGTGCACAAGAAAAAGCCCCCACGAATTTATACGAGTATGCACTCGGGAGAATTCGAACTCACGAAACTGACCTATACCAGGCTCGAGGATAACCTGATACGCCACCGGGGCGACCGGACTATCTCCGTGCCACTATTTTCTCGGCTTGGGTGGCCACTTGTCTCGCACTTACGCAACACAATTTGGGAAAAGCCCGGCGAGGTTCAAATAGCGCGCGGACATCGTCGTGGCCACCTAGAGCCTGCAGGCAGGGGTACCGTTGCCCTGCTCCAACCCCAGGATCGTATAAATTGTAGTATAGGCGTCACACGGCGTGGCAAGCGCATTTGACCGCTCTTGAGTCCGTTTAGTCTTATTTCGGACGCTCTTGAATCGGGTACCGCACTCTATAGCCAGGTGTTTTGTCCCCATTACGGGCTGCAGTGCTATCATATGTATCGTAGCTTGGGAGAAACAGCACTCGAAAAATGTTGTCAAAAGGCTTAGCTGCCCGCCTGGTGTTGTCAATCCCAACCTCACGCTTCTGCCGGTTTTTGTTCACCTCAGGGATAAGCGTAGGCGCAGCGGGAGCAGGGAGGCCGGGCCTCGCGGGCCGGATCAAGCGCCGCTGGAGGTTTTTGGCGGGGCGGGAACGGGAACGCTCAGCGCCGTGTCCGGTGGCTTCGGACAGTCCCCCGCCAAACGCTTAAGGTTTGCGAAGTGTTTTTTTCTCCATCCGTCCGTTTTTTTGCATACAGCACAGGATACCTGATAAGAAACAGGGTGACAGGAAAGGCAGGCTGAGGTCTACGGGGAAGTCAATAAACTAGGGCATTACTCGTTTTTCTAGAAGATCCTATGTAGTATATATAGTTCGTGTGATACACGCTTATTAACTCAAGTATAGAGTTAAAAAATCATGCACAACTGTTTATTATATTGGCAAACTAGAGTCAAGATTTCGGTACCGGAAACAAATACTCTTCGCAGACATTCAAAATGTACCTCTGTTCCTTGCCTCGTGCGTGTCCGACACCGTGTTTCGCATGGTGTCATAGGTTGACACTGCTGTACAACGCTCCCACCTGCAAAAATCGCAAGGTACATTTTTTTCCAGGGATGGTCTCGGACCACGACCCTTCACAGTGACACAACGACACGGACAGTATGCGTCGATCCCCACATACCAGCCTGCACGACCACGACGACACACATCACTCCATTCAACCACCAGACGACAACGCAACTTGAGGCTGCGTCATTGGTCTCTGAATTATCATGCCTTCTTCTGCTGTGGCAAAACGACATTAATTATTATTCGATGCTCGCCGCTGCAATGCTGAACTCAGCACAACATCGGCCCCACCTCTTTGTAACACACACAGCAGTAGTACACGCATACTCCTACGCCATCCCTAAGGAAACATGTGGATCTCACTGCAAACTACGTGTACATCGCCGCGTTTTTGTTATCGACCAGCATGGCAATTAGACCGTTGCTAATGGCAAGGCGATGTTGAACAAAAATGTAAAAAAATATATTTTGGTACTTTGGTGACGAGATTTTCGTACCGTCGCTGCGGGCAAAAAACGTTTTTTTTTTTTCTGATTATTTGTTTAGTCCAGCAGACCAATTTGGCAATCAAGCCTCGGTCAACGTTGTCCAACAATAACGACTGAACTTCGATCTCGAGATAGAGGCCACCCACGACCAGCCCTCTTCGTTCCGGACAAGGCCACATGAGTGTAGATGACAGCGCCGAAGAGTTCATGGTGATCCATGCTCTAGCGCGAGAGAGGTTGCCCGCGTTGTCCGGTGTTCATTTAAACCCGCTCAAAAATATTTTTTTGTCCGTCGGGAGACGATCGAGAGTTTGCGTCGTTGTTTTCCACACACCATCCGCCAAATGTATTTTAACAGAAGCCTGGTCGACCTCTGGCGCGCATCACCGTCCGTAGAGCGAGCACTCTGCCCCAAGGGTGGGTCGGGGCCTCTGACGAGCTCGCCACGTTCAGTCTTGACGCTGTCGTTGATTCGTCGAACGAAGTGTGGAGCACACGAAATGCCGCCGCTAGTGGGTGTCTTATATTATTGTGTTTTTCAAAAACATGGAGCTAACCCTAACCCTAACCCATACCTGGTACGAAGTACTAGCGGTCGAAGTGCCCCCTCATGACCTCACTCGGGCAAAATGGTTAGAAATGTCAAATAATGTGTGTCAATGTTTCTAGTCCAAGATCTGCTTGAGAATTTCTCAAGCAGATACTGCCCAAGATTGCCGCCAGAAATTAATGTTTTCTGAAAAGTTGGAAAGTTCCAAAAACGAATAATGAAATAATACACCCATAGGCAACCGTACGGGAATAGTTTGGCTGGTAATTTTTCGAAACTTAAACTCTCTTGTGCAGCATCGCCTTGCTATTAGCAACGGTCTTACGCGTCAAACAGTACGCGTTTCAAGTTTTATTGCGTTCCGTTGATCTCCTCTCATTTCATTCGCATCGAAACAGCCATGCCGCCCAATGCCTTACTTTCTCGGTGGTTCGTGCACGCTCGAAAGCGTAGCGGTTCGAGCATCATCATTCGAGAACACGAAAACGAGTATCTTGCATGGTTTATGTGTAGCTTCTTTGTTCTTCCTTTTTTTGCGTGGTGTCCTTGGTTTTTCCATCGGCTATTTGTGATGCTACTGCTTTTTCTGCATCGTAGCCCCTTGTGCCCGACATAAGGTTCGCCGGCCATTTATAGCTGTCTCGCTGCCGCTTCTACTCGCTGTTGTTCGTATACGTTAACCTCGGACTCTTATCACGTTGCTGTTTTGCGTACCTGTGATACCATACATGGGCGTTGTACGAAGAATACGGTCATAGGGATTTCTTGGTGTCTTATATATATTCTTTTCGCTTCGCCGTCGCGCTACCACCGTGGGGCGGGGGTGCGTCTTATTCCCTGGTAACATATACCGTGAGGGTGAAAACATTACCTGGTAGCTATTTCCGCATGCGATGGAGACGATACTACTTATCTGGTAGTATGTTTACGTTATTAAGTTTTTTTTTCATTTTTAAATTATTTCCGTGGACGCGATTTACGAAATGATACCCGACCCCCCCCCCCCCCCTCCACGGCTTCCTAAATTTGTGAGATATCATGCGTACTTCTCCGGATGCAACACCCAACCCCAACCTTCTTGCGTTGCTCTGCATTACATCCATTGTCCGCGTGGCAGGGGGGACGAGCCACCGTACCCAGACGCGCCCCCCGGTGGGACCAACGGTGCCGCCGGAGGGGGAGTTAGAGGAGGAGGAGGCCGAGAGATGAGGGGGGACGGGGAAATGCTGGGGCGAACCCCTGGCATGAGGCCGGCGCAGAGAAGGCACGGAGAGCTGATGCTCTTGGATCCCGGGATGCAGGGTAGAGGAGGACGAGGCGGGTCCGGGAGGGGTGGAGGTGGAGGCTATGGACAGGGGGGGAGGGGCGGGAGGCCTAGGGGCATCGATGATGCTGGGGCAGATGCCGTGAACCTTGAGGGATACCAGGTTGATGGGATGTCTGGCCCGATGGACAGGCAAGTGGCGGTGGTTTACTTTTTTTTTGCGGGATGACCCAAGGCTTTGGTATCGGGGGAACCCCCCGTTTTCACCAAGTGTAGGCCACTCGCGCGATGTTAATGGCTCTGTACCTCGTTCTAAAACCGATTAAAACTTTTTTGTTAACGCAGGAGTAACATACGATTCCATGGCGGTGGTTCACATCGCCAAACCAAAAAGCGTAAAAGCTTAAGGTTCCCAAGTACCGTAATTGTGCGAGTCATCGCGCATGCCGGAGTCATCGCACCCCTCTGCGTTAATTTTTCAAGTTTGGAATCATTAAATTCATTTTCCGCACAGGGGTCGGAGTCATCGCGCAGGGGTGCGATGACTCCGATATTGGTGCCACCTTCGAGCGTGAGGTTGCATGCTGTGGCGTGTGGCCTCAGGATAAAAATTGTGCCTCGGGTCATCTCTCGGCTCTCGGGTGATTTTTTAGTTACCAGTAATTCGCCGCTTTTGCCCTTTTCCGCCGCTTTTTTGTCGGTTGGGTTTTTTGTGTTTTTGTGCTGTGTGTGCTCTGGGTGCGGTACGGACGAACCGCAGGAAGGCAGGCACATAGGCAGCAGTGCCTATCAGTTTCCACCCTAGGGGTGTGTTCCGTGTAGCACATGGTAGAGTTAGGTATCGCACAGGGAGGACGTTCAAAAGGTGCGCCACCAGTACAGCAGTGGGGGGTGTGGTTTCCTCCGTGTCGCACATACATGTCGGCCGCACAGGGGTGTGCGTTCACATCATAGCACGGCAGGGTGTTTGATTTGCTCGGAATCGCACATGTCGGAGTTACCGCAAGGGGTGTGCGTTCACATCACAGCATGGCAGGGTGTGTGATTTGTTCTGAGTGGCACATGTCGGAGTTACCGCACAGGGGTGTGCGTCAGAACGGGAAATCAAATCATTTAATTCATTTTCCGCACAGGGGCCAGAGTCATCGCACATGCCGGAGTTATCGCACCCATGTGTGATAAAAATCAAATTTAGGAATCATTTAGAAATCAATCGCACGGGGGTGCGATGATTCGCACAGCTACGGTAGCCACTTGCGTGAGCCCTAGAAGTGACTCACCCCCTAATGTGGCCTTGGTCAGGAGGGCAGGGAAGGGACCCCCCCCCCCCCCCTGCGGACTCGAGTTGTCGTCGCCTATTGCTCTGCAGAGCATCTGAGATATGCGGGCGTACTGTAACGGGCTCGTAATACCCCGTTTTTTTTCTGACGAGAAGACCGCTGTGGCTCGTCTAGGCGCTGCTTGCCGCAACGCGCGTGCCCCGCGTACCGCGCGTGCTACGTGCAAGCGGGTTGTTTCGCGGGCGGCAAGCGCTGTTGGTTGTATGTAGCGAGCGGCGTGCTGCGCTAGCTTGGGCGCGGGCGGCGCTCGATACGGTAAGGAACGCGCGGCAGTGGGCTAATCAAACTAAGCTTGCTATTGTTCCAAGATATGGTAGTGGTTTCATTGCGTACGGTCCGGGATTGAACTTGCCGTTGACTTTACGTCTGCAGCTGATGCTATGCTTCTTTCATGTAAGGATATAACGTGGGCAGTGTAGATACCGCTCCTCCTGCCCACCGCCTAAATTTGGTTGCGGCGATGACCGAAAATCACGTTATAGAGTCTAGAGCCCTCTCGAGAGTATTTGCTCGAGAGGACGGCTTTTTGTAGGAGTGGGCGACTGGACGACTGGGCGCCTCTAATGGGGAGTGTCAGGAGTGTCATGTGTCAGTGTCATGTTTTTTTTTTTCTAGATTTTTCTCCCACAGCTGCTATTGTGTGACGAGCTAAATTTCTACGGCTTTATCGAATGCATGTCTGTTGCTGGATCTTAAAGATCGCCTCGTAGCAGACTTTTAGAAACCCTAAGCGTCCCCCCACTCCATGCCCGTGTTGGAACAGGATGGACCGAAACCGGCATCGAGGACGCCCAGCAGATCCAGCCGGACAACCCCCCCCCTGGAGAAACATCCCCATGGATGCCCCTCCCGGAGGGCGCGGAGTCGTGGGGGGCGCGTCTCACGCTCCTCCCGTTATGCTAGCGGCAGGCCGAGGAAGCAGCGGCAGGGAGATGGGGCTCGGGCCGATGGACCGAATGGACCGATCAGAGCGGATGATGCCCGGCAGAGGACAGCTCGGAGGGAGGGGCATCGGTGACCCCGGCCGTGGGAGGCAAGGTGACGTGTACGGGCGTGGGGGTAGGGGCGGCGGTGGTGGAAGCGGGGGGAAGTATGGGCCTGGGGACGGGTCGGCGCGGCAGGAGTATGGCCGCGAGGGGGCGGCGGGGAAGTACGGTTTGGCAGGTGAGGCCATGTTTGTTTGCTCGGGGTAGCCTCCGAGCCCGGAGGATAGTCTCGCTCACAAACGTAGAGACTGCTGCTGCTCCATATTAGGTACCGCTCCGGACGTAATTTCAGCGTCGTTGGGGTAGTCGTTTGAATATGAAGCGGTCCCTACAAACATGTACAGATGGGCCGCCGCGTGTGCGTTAGACGGTGCTGGCATGGTAGGCTCGGCTTGGAAGCTTGGAAGCATGCTTCATTCGAACGTGAAGATGCAGAGGCAATCAGAGGGTATAGTGACGCGAGGGCGAAGGCAGGGACGGGCGGGCGTGAGCCTCGATACAGTGTACCGGTGACCACGGTGTTAGCTGTGGCGGTAGTTTCTGTGGCGAACGTAGAGTTGTGCCGCTTTTCTTGGCGTTGCGCGAGGTTTTGTTTTTGTGCTGCAATTACTACCAGGATCTACGCTCGTGACCAAACCAAACCAAGCCAAACCAAACCAAACCGAGCCAATCTAAACCAAGCCAAGCCAAATCAAGCCAAACCAAACCAAACCAAGCCAAACCAAACAAGCCAAACCAAACCAAACGAAGCCAAGCCAAGCCAAGCCAAGCCAAGCCAAGTCAAGCCAAACTAAAAACCGAACCGAACCAAACCAAACCAAACCAAACCAAACCAAACCAAACCAAACCAACCCGAAACAGGACCAGGACTTGGACCTGGAGCGAGACAAGGCCCTACCGCCCGCGGCGGCCCATTCCTAGAATCCCCCAGCACCATTGTTGGCCACAGGCAAGGCGCAGACCGAGGCATGCTGGGTGCCGGGGGCGCCCCCGACAGGGTACCCATGGGCTCCGAAAGAGGGACGGACCTTAACCGGGGCGGTGTCGACAGCGGCGCCGGTCGCGGTACAGGCGCAGGCGCAATCCCAGGCGCACCAAGCATGTTAGACCCGGACATGCACGGCCCGGGGAGGGGAGTCTCCCGTCCACCCCCAGGGATGTGGGGACCCCGTGGCCCCCCTCCACCTGGACACCCCGCCTGGAACAATCCGGCGTTCCGACAGCATCTGCAGAGGCAAGGGAATGGAGAAGGAGAAGGCGTTGGGAGGAGAGGAGGCAGGGTTGCGGGAAGAGCCGGCCACTATCCCGCTAGGGGAGAAGGGATGGGCGTCGGAAGCGTCGGGGAAGGGAGGGGACACGATAATCCGGTCCCCTATGACGGGGCCCCCTCGCCCCTTCCTTGGGATGCTCCGGGGGGAGGTCCGAGAGGATTTCCTATGCAGGGGGGCCCGGGGAGAAGCGCGGGGGGGGGCGGTGGAGCGGTGGCCGGAGGACGCTTGCCCTTACCCGCGAGAGGAAGAAGGGGCGAGGAGGGGGGTAGAGAGAAGAGGAGCGCTGGTGAGGCTCCGTGGCAGGCGATGGGCTCAGTGCCGTGGGAGAACGGCCGGGATAGCGGACCCCCTCCGCAATCAGGCGCGATGTGGGGACCGGGGGCGAGCGGAGGGGAGGGGAGGATGGGTCCGGATGGAGGCGTGCAAGGGTGAGAGACGGGCTTTGCTGGGGGGGGGCGAGTGTGTGGAGTAGGAAGGGGGGGGGGTGCTTGTTTTGGACGTAGTCGAGGAGGGAGAGGGGAGAGTGGGAGAGGGGGCTGACTTGTGTACCCGTCGGCTGATATATAGCGACGCAAGCAGAATCTGTCTTGTTCGTTCGACGCTGTTTTTTTGTGTTTGTCACGAGGATGCTGGAATGCTCTTTGTTTCGTCGTTTTTGTTGCAATGTCAACGTTGCCTTTACCGCGCAAAACAGTGTGTTATGCCATAGATTTTGTGTGACACACACAGCAGAACATGTTATACAGCCTCGTTTATGTTTTGAACCAAAATGGTCTGAGCGCCTATCACCCCCCTCGACAGTCGTTGCGCATAAGACCTCTAGCATGGACGGTGCTTGCTTTGACCCCGGTAGGCTATGGCCGCGGTAGATGGGGTGACTCCTTTTCATTTCCGATTACGTAAACGTATAAAAACGGCGTCTGGCGGCGTCTTTCGCGACACGATAAAGCGCAACATATCAAGACTCGCAACGCGGTAGGGTAGCCAGCCGCGCGAGTGGCTCTGAGCGGCTGAAATAGTACGTACTGGTAGGCCCTAAAACTTCTCCCACCAGCGCAGCCTTCGTCGGGTAGCTCGACTAGCGTCACCACGTTTCTTGTGCTTGCCTCACTCGTGAACCCCAAATCCACTATTCGTTGGCCAGGAACTGGGAACAACGAGGGGGAATCCGGAGAGGAGACAGCAGGGAGAGGGCATGGGGGGGTCCCGTCGGCCCCGCGGGGGCACCCCCCGGGGAAGCGGGCGAGCGCTCCCGGTCGGACTCTCGGCCGCGCAGAGGCCCGGAAGGATGGGAGCCGGATGGCAGGGGCGACGCCCGGGCACAGAGAGGACCGGGCGAAGGAAGAGGAGGTGTGGGTGCTCTAGATGCGTCGACCTTATCATCGTTGCCGTTGCCTTTGTTAACCTCTTCAGCACTGTACCATTTTTTTTTTGGAGCAAACAACACGGAATTTGTGTGCGAGCTCTTTTTTTGCGATGGTAAGTAAAACCACCTATGAGTTTGGGCCGGTCGGCGTTTTTAGTTTTTTGCGCGGCGAGCGAATGTTTTTTTGCATGCGCGGCTGTCCCGGTCCGGTCGATGAGACGGCGCAGTGGCGTCCTGCAGGTGTCGGTGATCTTGTGACTGCCCGCGCTCGCTCGATCGCTCGCTCGCTGTGGTCGTTCTTGTTTTGTTCCTGGTACCCCTGTCCTGATTTTGGCGTGAGTTTGGAGCCGACACCTCCTTGATTCTGTCAATTCCCTGGTTGCCGTGAATGCAGAAAGTCTCGCGAGGCCGCCTGCCCGCCTGCCCGCCCGCCCGCCCGCCCGCCTCACAGGCGCAAGATACAACCTTTTTTACGAAGGAGTTCTCAACGTGCCATGGCCCTCGACAGGGTGGCGTCAGAAAATATGACCTGGTGCGCTCGTTATGGACGCCGGTATTTGTAACCGATCGTTTGTAACAAATCGCGTTCGTGTTTTGCGCCCCCCCCCCCCCCCCCCCCCCTCGGCACTGGGGCGACCCCTCCTTTTGGTTTTTGTATTTGCCACGCGATCCAAAGGACGCCCACCGCAGGAGGGGGAGCAGGCAGGCGGTTGGCCTGGCGAACAATGGCATCAACATGGTCAAGGAGGCGAACACCCACCCTTTCCCCAAGGAGACACGGGGGAGTTCGCCGTGGCCGAAGCAGAGGCGCGCGCGCAAGCAGATGAAGCTGCTGTTGCTGAGGCTGCTGCTGCTGAGGCTGCTGCTGAGGCTGCTGCTGCTGCTGCTGAGGAGGAGGAGGAGCGGGCTAGGGAGGAAGAGGCCGCTCGGATGGAGAATGATCCGACGGTGTTGGCTGTGGTGAGTGTGCACTGTTGGTGTTGGTGTTGGTGGTGCTGTTGGTATTATCGTTGTTGTTGTTGTTGTTGTTGGTGGTGGTGGTGGTGGTGGTGGTGGTGGTGGTGTTGTTGATGATGATGTTGGTGTTAGCTTGTTGGTGCTGGTGTTGGATTCGATGTTGGTGTTGTTGATGTTTTTATGGCTGTCTGTCTATTTGTGTTCCTCACTGTGCCTCCCTCCTTCCATCCTCTCCATCCCTCACCCCCCTCTCCTCGTTCCTTTTGGAACTCCTTTCGAGCAGGCCGCCAACTTGTCTCCAGTATGCGTGTCTCGTCGTCTTCTTTCAGCCGAGGCCTACCGTCACCTAGCCTTAGCACGGCAAGGCGGAGACCCCGAACAGGCCGGACTCACGTTCGTAGCGGAAGAGGACGAGGAGGAAGAGGGGGTTGCTGGAGAAGGCGGAGGGCCGGATGGGGCGTGGACGGGGGTTGGGGAGGAGGAGGGTGCGGGTCAGGCGGCTGACGCGGAAGGCGAGGGTGCCTCAGCAGGTAATTTCGTTGTTTTCGTTCAGGGGATTTCTGTTTTTCTCGGCCCCCGGCGGATCGGTGACAAGAAAGCTTAACCATTTTAGTGCACCACCCACGTGTTTGGGGAAAAAAAACTTGGGAGTTTGTGTGGTGTTTTTTGTTGTTCTGCGAGAGTTCAAGCTCACTACAGTTCCGCGTATGTGTCGTGCGTCAAGTTAATTTGGTTGCCGGAAGAACGCTGCTAAAGCGACAACGGTAGCGCAAGCAGGGGGGTCGAGGCATGCTGCGGTAGAATGGGACACTACCGCATAACACGCAAGATAACACACACCCCGGACACCCGAAACTTAGTTCCATACTAAATTTTTATTCACAACAAGAGGGGGGGACACATGCGTGGTAGCTTTGAAGAGGCCTAGCCGAGATCTTTCCGTGGATATTTTGTAGGTTGCTAACAACACTGACGAATCATGACAACTTATTTCCTTGGGGTGAAGTACGTATACAATTAATAGCAGTAGCTGCCATTATTATTGACAATATTTTGTTGTTCGTGCTCACCCTGGTAACATCCATAGGAGTCATGTATGTATTCAAAGGATGAGGCATCTGTGAAAACGAGCGGCCGGTGTATCACGCAGCTTGCGGAGATGCGTATATGCAAGCTGCGTATCGACCCTAAATGTATCGACCTCACAGCTGACGTGTTTAGAACAATTTTATGCTAGATCGCTTAATCGTTTGCACTCTTCCGCCGTTGTCGAGGAAACCGCCTGGGAACTTCGTCCCACGGTGTGTGATTGTTCGTATTCTTTTTTGTTGTTCATTTTTTTGTGATCGCTTTTACTTTCCAGCTCAACTCGTGGGAAGGTTTTACCCTCAGCGAGCTTCTGAACAAGCCATGCCGTGGCCACAGATTCTTGTTCTTCCGTTCTTCCCCCCGGTGCATCCTTTCGTTTAATGTCGCGCAAAGAGTTTCAGTATTCCCACTATTCAGCTGTTTTTTTATTTGCTTGCCCTCGCGAGAAAACATTGTTGGAGATTGCTCCGTGTTACGAAATCGTCCAGGGGCTGACCGAGGCAGAGAGAACGCTGACCAAAACGCCTCTTCGGCGCAACCATAGAATGGCACGATCAAATATTACTGAAAATTGTTGATTGTACTTGTACGAACTTGATACTGTATATACCCTGGTATACCAGGTATATTATTAAGAGCTAAAGTCTTGTTGTATTTGGATTGTTCTATTTGGTTTTTTATTATTCCATCTATGGTATTAACACTTTTTCCTTCTCTTTCTCCCTCCCTAGACGTATCTCTGATCCGGGGCCACAAAGCAGGCTCTTCTTCTCCCTCCTCCCCATTACGGTGCGCGTATTCGTTTTTATCGCGGGAAACTTGCAGCACTTTCTTCCCTCGTGGGTTCGCGTCGATTTGTGCTTACCCACGCTATCAAGCGCTCTATGCTGTTGGTGTCTCTGGAAAATAAAATCTCCGTACGGAGATTTGAACCCCTGACTCCAACCTCAGTAGCGTTTGAGGGTAACCACTTGACCACCGGGGCGACCGGTCACCGTAGTATGTCATATTACATGCTATTTTTCACGGGTGGGTTCTGTAGGGTACGGGTACTCTCTGTAGGGTACGGGGGATGTACAAAACGCACAAAATAATTTTGTAGGGTACGGGGGCTGTTACAGAACGCACAGAATAATCCTGTAGGGTACGGGGGATGATACAGAACTTTCTGTGCAGATAGGGTATTGTAATGGACATCACAGAACTATTCTGTAGGGTACAGAGGCATCACAGCATCACACAGAACTATTCTGTAGGGTACGGGGGATGTACAAAATGCACAGAATAATTATGTAGGGTACGGGAGATGATACAGAACTTTCTGTGAATATAGGGTATTGTGAGTGGACGACACAGAACTATTCTGTAGAGTACAGGCGGGTGTTACAGAACTCTGTGCGTACAGAGTACCCCCGGTATTTACCCGATTCACCCCTGTATTATCCTGCACAACATGTCATTGACGAAAAGACAGAGTCAAGGGCGCTAAACGCACAACACAATGGCCCTCTGCATCAAAATCAACACCATACCCGCAAGGACACAGCTGCCCCCCACCCGGAGCAAAATCCTTCCCATCCCACTCCGATTCAATCTACGTTGACTGTCACGACGTTGCTGCCGTCTGCCTTTTGGCATGGGATGATCTTCTTGTTGTTGCGGCACTTCGCGCTTGCCAGGCAGAAGTACTTGTGGTTCGTGCCTTCGCTCTCCTCTACGTAGACTCCGAGCGAGTACATATACGAGTCGACGCGGTCGCCCTTTCTCGCGAAACCAGCCGGCACCGAGAAATTATCTACCGCGGTCGTGACGGCGGCATCCACTTCCGCTACCTTCCCGTCGCTGTAGACTGGTTTCGGGCTGATTACGGGCACGCCTCCAGTGCTGCCTGGGGCTACAACGTTCGACTCTTGCTGCTCGTTGCTCCCGGGCGTGCCTTCGGTTGTGTCGCCCTCGGCATCGACTACCCCACCACCCGCATTTGTGTTTGTGTCTGGGGTCGCGGAAGAGCTGCCTTGGTCCGCACCATTCGTGTTCCCTCTCGAGATCTGTCTGTGTACCGCTGTTCGTGTGGGCGTACACTGCTGTTTGTGCTGGTGGCTGTGTCTGTGTCTGTGGTGTCTGTGTGTGTGCAGACTCACCTTCCCGCTTGCGTCGCGGACGTGACGTCACACGGGGTAATGCACAGATCACCCGTGCTGCGGGTAATTGTTCCGGGTACACACATTCTGTAGGGTACGGAGGCATCACAGAACCACACAGAACTATTCTGTAGGGTACGGGGGATGTACAAAACGCACAGAATAATTCTGTAGGGTACGGGGGATGATACAGAACTTTCTGTGCAGATAGGGTATTGTGAATGGACGTCACAGAATAATTCTGTAGGGTACGGAGGCATCACAGCATCACACAGAACTATTCTGTAGGGTACGGGGGATGTACAAAATGCACAGAAAAATTCTGTAGGGTACTGGGAATGATACAAATGCACAGAATAATTCTGTAGGGTACGGGGGATACTACAGAACGGTCTGTGCCTCTCTGTAGGGTAATTACAGAGGGTAATTACCCCCGGTATAGGTCTGTGAGTACCCTACAGAACCCACCCGTGCTATTTTTCTTTTGTGTATGGTCGAATGGTCCTGACATACGAATTACTTTATTCTACATTGTCCAGGAGATGAACGAGGCGGAGAGGACACCGATCAGAACGCCTCTTCCGCAAACATCAGGGGTGTCCCGAGAAAACGTTAGTGAAAAATGCAATTATATTTACACCGGAATTATAAAAAGAGCTAAAGCTTGCCTAGTATTTATTTAATAATCATATGAGTCTAGTCTACATACCTGGTACCAGGTACAATTTTTCAAATATTTACATTTGTCCGGAAATACGTAATATATTTTTCTACATTGTCCAGGGGCTGACCGAGGCGGAGAAGACGCTGTCCAGAACGCCTCTTCTGCACAACCCAGGGATGGCAGTGGCGGTGGTGGTGATGTCGGTCGCGGTGGTAGTGGTGGTGGCGGCGGCGCTGCTCCCGCCGGCACAGAGGAGGACGACCTTTACGATGACTTATACGGCGGTTTAGACGATGATGACGTTGAAATGGACGTGGAGCGAGACGGTGGTGCGGCTGGAGAGAGCGGTGGCGGCACTGGCGAGGATGGGAAAGGAAGGTTGGAAGTGGGCGGCACGGATGGGAGGGGCGGGGAGACGGGGGCCGGGGCGGGGGGAGGGGATGGGGTGGCAGAGGAGGTTAGCACGCGCGCGGTGATGAACGCCCTCAAGGTGAGGCTGCTTGTTGCTGCTGCTGGGATTCTTGCTGGATAGTTGTTGACTTCTGCGAGGTTGTTGTCGGTGGAATGGTTGATTTAACAAGCAAAAACATTGCTTTAACGGGTTATACTGTAAACTTCATATCACATCCGAAGATAAGAGTATCGCATCTGAAGATAAGATTCCAGCACTATAGGGGTCCTCCAGTAAGGCAGTGGTGTGGATTCGCCTTATTGGGGAAACCGCCTTGTTCGGTCCGGGCTATGGGTGCAATTCCCTAGTGGCGCAACGGGAGCTTGACCGCCTTATATCGGGATACCGCCTTACTAGCCCTTACTCAGACCCCTTATTGGGGACCCCCCCCCTACTGTAGCTCATTTAGATGAGGAGCCCCGTCAGTGGTGACGCGTTTGTGCTCAGATGTGCAATTCCTACTACCGTACGAAGCATGGCTCATTCCAGGGTCTACAGGAAGTTGTGTTTCTTTTAGTGTAGTAGGTGTACACTTGCCACTTTGTCCAGGAATACAAGGACGGCTTGGGCCATAATAGGAACATCCTTCGATGTTAGTAGGAACACCTTTGGATTTTTTTTTATAGGAACACCCAGGGGAGCACACAAAAAAGAGAAAACGGAGCTACGCTCCTTGAAAGGTCAAAACGACAAGAAAAAACAGAGCTTCTGTGCGAATCGAGAACATGACGTTTTTTTTGCTACTTTTTTTGCTTGGTTTTAGTAACCCTCCCCCCCCCCAATATGAAAGGATTCAGGGGGGGACCAAGAAGAGGTACTGTCTAGAGAAGTTTGACGGGTACAAGACGGAAGTAAAATAAAATAATAGAAGAAAGGGAAAGGCAAGCACTAAGAAATAAGGTGCAAGAGGAGAAACACATGGAGATATGCGGGGGTGAGGGAAGACATTGGAATGAAAATGTATCTGTACGGCCCAATGGACGACATCGAAAAAGCTGAAACTGCGATTTCGTGTAGGGGACCTGGACCTACCAGAAAGAAGAAAGAAATATACCAGTAGTCGGGAGGGGGAGGACGTGGCTACAAATATATGCCCGTGCGGCACAACAAAAGAGTAGAACTCACATAGTAGGATAGTGTGAAATATACAAGGAGGAACGGGATGCGTGGGAGGAGGGGATGAGGAAATTAGATGTATGTGACACGGAAGAGTTTGGTAGACTCGAGAGTAGCGAGAAAGCAGTCGCTAACCTAGGAGATAGATGGTGGCCGCAGACGGCGAAAGAGGATGGGGATAGGATAAGCAAACAGTTTCTATGTAGTATATGGAACAGGCGTAATGAGCGTCCAAATGTTGGAGGTTTCTCTATTAGGAGTAGGAATGGTGCTCCGTCTCGAAAGGAATGCGTGGTCAATGGTCCAATGACTAAGGAAAGCAACAAATGAGTACCCCCCCTCCCCCCCCCCCCTGTCTGGCTCCTTAAAAAACTGTGGGTAACTTTATTTTTTTTGTGCTCCCCTGTGGGTGCTATATATATTTTTTTACACCCTTCCGTATTTTTAATAGGAAAACACACAAGCGTATTAACCCTTTTAGCACCGCACTCCCGACATGGGGACAAAACACTTGGACTTAGACCAGGATAAAGTTTGGGGTTGGAAATGGGTTAACTAACGTATTAGGAACACCCTTGGGTATTATTAGAACACCCTTGTTGGTCATTAATAGAAACACCCTTGTTGGATATTAATATGTAGAAAGAATACCCAAACGGTCCTAGCTTTTCCGGACGCAGGGGTAAATCCCAGGGTCAACAGGAATTTATGTCGCTTCCAGTCTCTCGCCCACGACACCCCTCCCTTAACCCGTGTGCTACTGCTAAAATTTATCGTAGATCAATTTCAAGTAGGTTTTCCCCGAAAACGTGTGTGCATTTCCTCAAGGGTTACAACTCCGGTTGCATGTCTCACGCCTCACGTCTCCCTTATTGTTTCGCGTGGCCTTCCGCAGAGGTTGGAGTGTCCGATGTTCATCCCCGCTCCCGCAGAAGAAAACGCCTTCTACACATTGGAAAGCGGAGCAGCAGGCGGCGGGCTTCCTCGAAGTGCAGCCTCGTTCGCTCAGGAAGTGCTTTCGCTGCTCGAAACATAGCAAATCGCCGCCACCACCACCGCCGCCGGCTGTTTTTCTTCAACAAATATACTACAGTAGTAGTCCCTCTATTGTGCCGGTTGAGTAGTGCTGGTTGCCCGCTATAGTGCCTGTGAAATCGCTTGGCGCAGGTGGGAACAACCCGTAGTAGTATATGGAGCAGTGACTGTTGCCTTTATAGTGCCGTTATTACCGGCTGGCACATGCCGGCACTATAGAGTCATTGCTAATACTGTAATAGTGTAGTTTTTTTTCACGGTACACGACACCTAAATACTAAGAACAAGAAAACGAGCAAGATAAGAAAGGCAGGCCGACATTTGCAATTCTAAGGAAACGGGCACGATCAGAAAGACAGGCTGAGACTTGCATTGCTAAGAAAACGAGCACTGTAAGAAACGAAGGCTGAGCTTTTTGCAGGGAAAAAGAAGAAATCCTGGACACCGTTGTCTTGAAGTTAGCCTAGAACACACCCTTTTCCACGTAAGAAGTTCAGGCTGGGCCGACACTCCTGATACGAAAGCCAGACTGGGCCCGAAGTTTTGTTTCTTACTATAGTAGAGGTCCTTCTATAGCGCTGGTTGAGTAGTGCTGGTTGCCCGCTATAGTGCCTGTGAAATCGCTTGGCACCGTTGGGAACATCCAGTAGTGTCAGTATGAGGAGTAGTGCCGGTTGCCGCTATAGTGCCGGTATTTCCCTCTATTGTGCACATACGGGCACTATAGGGGGACCATTACTGTACCAATACGGACGAATTTGTAGGGACCGTTGGGGTATGAAAATGAATACCAAACGGTCCTTCTATTTACGACCATAGTGGTACTAAGTAAGAGTTTTCCTGCAGGGCGGACGCGTGTCCTTATTGGTAAATGCTCCAAACATGTCGGTCTTTTTTGTACTGATTTGGGCGGATGTTTGGTTGGTTGTTCGTTTTCGTTTCCTTTCTCGACATACTAGTATTGGTGTTTTTGTTGGGGGTTTGTCTCCTCAGTGACGCCAGTAGAAAAGCTTTCGATGCTTGCAGCGTCACCCTGTTTTACCTTTGGCAGTGGCGACAGCAGTGGTGACGGTTACAGAGACATTGCGTTGTGGGGAAGGCTAGAAAAAATTTCGATGCTTGCAGCGTTACCCTGTGTACCTTGTCAGTGGCGGCGGCTACGCAGGCATTGCTTTGTGGGGAGGGGCGGGTTGGGCTGGGTTGGAGGTGGGGTGGCCGGGGGAGGGAAGTGTCGGCTTGCTGTTCGTTTGTTCGCTGCCTGTGAGAGGTCGGCTTGCTTTCCGTTTGTTGGTTTTGCTTTTGTAGGCTGGTGGTTTTTCCGCCGTTCTATAACACTGTTTGGCGCTGTCTACTACTTGTAGTACCCGCGGTAGGCGCTTGGGTGGTCAAAAAGTTACCGTAGACGAAATATAGTCCGGAAGCTACCTTAGGCGGAAAAAAATAAACTGCAGGCAACGCGACGCAAACGTGACGTGATTTTTTACTCTAACTGGTGCTCTTTGTTCAAGGAGGGGGGGGGGTGGGGGGGGCAAGGAAAGAGAGGGGTCCGACCTCTATCCCGGGGAGAGGGGGGGGAGGTGAACACCATTCCAGTCAGGGCAACTACCTTGTTCGATTGCGCTTGGAGGTCGTTGTGGTTGTGGCGATGTGAAAGAGGCGAAGTATGCAAGCCTCGGTCGACAGCAGTTTGTCTCGAGGGTGTACTGTACGAGATTTACTTGAGACAGGTGGTGTGTGTGTGAACCGCACCGCGTTGTGTACGCTTAGGCGGACGTTTGGTTAGTGAGGGAAAGGAAGAGAGTAGAGAGAGCCGGAGGGGGGGGGTAATGAGTTTTGTTCGAGAGCGGCCGGGTGAGGGTGCTCATATGGTCATACAAGTACGGTGAAATAGTGGGGGCATTGAAGGCTACCGCTCCCTCGAAGTGTGCCAACCTTGAATGAAAATGCGCGGGTAATCTAGGAGCATCTAGTGGGCCGAACTTGAATGAAAATTCGCCGGTAAAACAGATTCGACGTACTTTGGAGGCCGATGTCCTTCCCCTTCCTCGCCTCATACATGCAGATTGTTGATGACGGCTACGGTCCCGTACGCAGTCCGGTAACCGTGTGTTCATCGCAAGCGACGATACAGGATACCATATTGTAAGCCACCCACATTATGTGCACCTTGAAATTCACTAGCTTGGACACTTTCAGGCCGTCGTACACTCGTTTCTAATTTGCAAGCTAAGGGTCATTATTCTCATCGAAGCAAGCTTAAGATTTCTCAAAAAAATGGAGAATGATTGAAAAAATTCCAACAACGAAGAAAAAGTAAATTTCGAAATAAATGTAAGATTGGAAATTTGGAATTTTCCCCAGAACGCCCCCGTATTCGATACAAATTTCCAAAATGTTCCCATTTTTTGCAAGGCTTCGATAAGAATGAGCCGTAAGTCTGCTGTGAATCTTTTCTATTAGCAGGGTATATACTCCGTATATAATTAAGCTGGGGCACACAAATGCTGTGATCGCCAACTTTTTGCACGTACGATTCACAAAGAACATGTTGGCCCTGGATTCGTACAAGAAAAAAATACAATAATTTCAAGAGGTACTACTACTAATAATATGTGCTACACTGCTGTATGTAGGTTATTAAATATCTGCCAGTAATTACGGTATTAACGGCGATTCGGACACAAGCAGGTGCATGCTACTGTATATGTTACTGTGTTCTCTTGTTCTCTTGCACGACGGTGCTTTGTGCGACATAATATACACCATGTAATTGGAGCGCAAGTATTAATGGTAAAGACGGATCCCAGATTGACTGTGTTTTTGGTTTTGTGGCAGCGATACAAGGAATAATCAGCACTGACTGCTAGATCTCGGTGTGGGTGGTGCACCGTATATCTGCTGGTAACACAATGAATCTGATCGACCAATCACTCGCCCTGCAGCATGTATCATACTGGTATGCATAGTCTATGTCTACTGGCATACAGCTCCATAATAATACTGCTTATATCTAAATAAATGGTTTCGCCGCATTGTTGGCCCATCGACCGAAATGATCAAAAATATCAAAGCGTCCAAAATGAGCAATGATATGAGCTAAATGGGCAAAATATATGTGCTGCGTGCGTATCTTTCATTCAGCATCCGTTACACGCCTGGATCTCTTGGATCCAAGGATCCAATCCTACTCGCAAGGGACGGCAGACCACAAACAAACGCACACAAGCAAGTGAACAAGCAGCATTGCTGCAGCAGGTCAAGGCCACGTTCTTCTCTCTGTCCGAACGGGATTTACGCGACCACTTAAGTACCTGGTACTGCATCACAAGCCCCTTGAGCTTTTCGTCGATGGCTCGGAATACGGAGACTCCTGGAGGGGTGGGGGCGCTGATCTCAGGCGACGTGGGCGATGTCGGGGCGAGGTGTGCATGTATGCGTTTGCGCGTGTGTGTTATAATCGGATATCATTGAGGTGACAAAAACCAAGATATGGTCGGCAGAACCGTCCTCACTGCGTACGATCTCGGTGCCCACATCATTCTGTGTACGAACCGTATGGCTGGATGGGATGTCACGAGGAGGGAGCAGACTCGCGTATGTAACAGAGCGTCAGTAGTTCGTAGCGGGCTGTAGATTCGGTAAAAATAGCCCCCAGATTCGCGGTCTCGTGACCTCAGGGATACGCTCTATTACACGTATACGTATTTTCCGGTGTGATACCAGTATCACCAGCAGTATCAGCTTGTATCTTGGTGCGGTGGTTTCTGCGACAGGGCAGCAGCAGCAGCCGCCATAGGAGCCAGTGTGTGGCCCAAAGTTGTAGACATGGGCCTGGGATAGCGCAGACTCTTGTGAACCCGAGGACCAACGTACAAACACTGTACGTGATGCTGCCGTGTGGCCGTGTGTACTGCTCGAACTAACCTCAAATTTCCCCTGCACCCTGCACCTGCACGATACCGCCCCCGGACCGAAAGACAAAATTGACATTTTATAAAAATATTTCAAGGACGTCAGCCGTGAGTTCGACGAATTTCGGGTCAATACTCATCTTTGCTACGTATTATTACCATACCCTTCGCATCACGGCGTCGCCAGTAACGGATTGGCATTTCACCACTTTGTCCGGAAATATAAATACCGTGTTTGTGTCCATACCCATGCACGAACGGTCCTTACATTTCCGGGCAAGATGTGTAGTCTACATCTGTACTCCCAATCCCAAGCCTGTAACATCGATACTGGTGTACTCGAGTTTGAGGCCATATCCTACAAAGCCCCATCTATACTTTGTACCTGCCGATAAGCACTTCATACATGGAGCACGGCAGTAACACTAGAATGGTGGGCTGAGGCAAACGATATGAAGTCGGTAAGGTTACTCGATCGAATCCGGTGTGCCTTATTTCACGTGTAATCAAAGCAGCCGGTCGCCCCGGTGTTATGATGTCCCCTCTACCCCGTTGGGGCGTTGTGATTTAGAGCAGTTGTCTCCGTTATAGCTGGCAGGAGTCATCGCCTGCCTGAACGAACGGCTCCACGCCCCCTTCTGTCAGAAGGTATCAGGCGGACAGCAAGCAACTAGTACCAGAGATTTAACATCCAAGCAAACCTCGTGTGAGTGACCATTACAAAGCCTGAGGCACCCGTGCATAGCAGTGGTCGGTCCCTAGGTCTATATTGCCCCAAATACTACTACTATACCGGTGGTCTAGTCAGTGGTTACCCTCGAATGCTGATAATGCACCTCTGGTACAATTGAATTTAGAGTTGGTTCTTCTATGGTTCGAATCCCACGTGGGTTGGATTTTTGTTTTTTCTTCATTTAATTTAAAATCGAAAAACGTCAGCTGTGAGTACGATCGATTGAATAGTTGAAGCTCAACTTTGCAAGCTGCGTGGTACATCTATTTTATTTATGATATGGTGTGGTGTTTGTGAATCGAACCTTGAAAAAATGGAAAATCAAAGCAATCAACTGCTGAGAGTGCCTAGCAGCGTAGTGGGTAGGCGAAATTCGATGCGAGTCAGTGAGGAAAGAAGTAGCTGGAGTCTTATCACACGATAAGAGTGAAGGCGCGTACCGTAGCGTGGAGGGGGGAGAAGAGCCTGTTTAGGGACCCCGGATCTGAGCTACGTTTAGCGAGGGAGAAGGAGAAAGAAAATTGCAAGGATAATTTTTCCCAGGTATTATAGAAAGGATGAGCAAATAAACAAATAAAACAGAAAAATAGCATGCTCAACGGATACAAGCACAAAAATCGTCGCGCTTCGCGTGCAGTCTTTTTTTATGTTAGGGTTGGGTCAAGCGAAGGACGTAGATGGCATCTACGGCAACAGTTGCATTCGTTACGGCATCGCTTGGGGAGGTCGCCGCTTTCGTCACAGACTCGTTGAAGCAGTGGAGGATGTATGGAAGGCGTGCTCTCGCTATGGTGCCTCTCTGCGCTGCTGCTAATGTTTTGGGCGTTTGCCGGTCAACAGAAGACAGTGTTGCTAGTAGTGTCTCGCGTTTTTTGGGTGTCGCTTCCTCCGTGTACTCCTTGCTGCTGATTACTGAATACTCTCGACAGGCGGATTTCTGCTGATGCTTCGATAACCAAGTTGCACCGATGTCGCACTTGATTTGCCCTCAAATCTACAATTGATCCATGTTCAACCTACTACTATAATATTTAGCATGAGATGACACTGTAGTTCACTTACTTGTCGAACCTCGTGGGGGTGGTTTGCTCTCGCTACGAACCTTAGCCTAGCCAATAGCCAACCGATGGAATACCCGGAGGTTGGGTTCCCACACCATGCGGGGCGGTATCGACCCGGGAGAACATCCTTTTCGTCTCCGGGTTTGGGAGTTGTAGATATATGGAAGCATCTCTGAACCGGAATTGAACCCTATCATCTCCGGGTGGCGCTGCCTTTATATACGAACTTCAACACAATCGGCCATAAGCCTTTGGGGTTAGAGTTTCCACACCGTACGGGGCGGCATTAACCCGGGGGAACACCAGTTTTGTCCCCGGTTTGTCGGAGTTGTAGTTATATGGAAGGATTCCAGAACCGACATGTGGTGGGACCCTATCTTCCCCGGGTGGCGTCGATTGGAGGGTGGGGTTGGGGTTTCCACACCGTGCAAAGTGTGTGACATATTTACGGCTTTGAGCTAGCTGGCTTGAGGGGATTACAGTGTGAGTTTACAGTCTAGACTATATAGTGGGACTTCTTGTATATTCGGACTGCGCGTAGCGTGTATCAGCTAGTAAGTGGCGTACGCTTACGTAGGCTCGCTTTCGGACGACCCGATAAGACACAGCCTATATGATTTGAGAGGCTAAACGCAGGCCACGGTTAAGTGAACCTGTAGAAGAGATGTTGGCAACTCCAAGCCGATGTTGATTGATTGGTTGTTTTGCTCAGCCGATTGTTAACTCCTGCCGAACCCCCTGCCAGTGCCGAGCCAGGATTCAGGTAAAACGCCGCTGTATGAGGCGCAGGACTGTCGCCTTTCCGTCGTTGTTAAATTTCGTCCTGCCGACGCCCTCCTCAGCTCAGAGCCGGGGGGCGACCAGGGCACCCTGTTCGCGCGTAACGTGGTACAGGGCTATGTACGGGCCTGTGTGTCATTTTTTTTGTGTGTTTTGTATTTGTTCTACTTTTTTTTCGGCTAAACCCTTCCCACCCTCGCGGGGCTGTAGGTGATGCCATCTTCCATCCCGGGTACTTGTCGTTTCCTCGTCTAACCCCCCGCCATGCCGATGGCCCGCGGGAGTTTTTTAGCATGACTTTTCCCTTGTATTAGCGCCTGTGCTCCCCTCGATATCGACGAGGGCTCGCCTTGCCATAGTACACTTTCTGTGGTTGGTTTGCCGTAGAGCCTTTCTGCCACCCCCCGCCACACCGGCGGTATGCAGCAGGTTCTAGAGCCTTTTCTGCCCCCCCCCGCTACACCGGCGGTACGCGGCAGGTTTTTGATGTGTGGTTTTTGCCTCGTTGGAGGGTCTGCGTTTCTTTCAACTGCTTTTCTTCGCGTGTTCCTGGCTCCATAGCCAGACCGTTAGAGGTGTGGGAATGGGTTTTAAGGAGCCGCATCTTCGACTCATGGTCTAGTTCGTAGAACCGGAGTTTCCCCGAATTTCCCATATTTCTGCATATGCGGCTCATCAGGGTGGGCTAGTGTTAAGATACGGCCTCAAAAGGCCTGTAATTGTCTGAATTGAGATCATTTGGCCGGGTTTTGTATGATAAGGTTGGCGTTTTCTATTCGGGATAGTCAGGAAATAGAACGGAGGCGCGTGCCTGCGTTCTCAGAGGCCATCCGGGGCTCTGGTGGAAACAAATAAAGCTACGTCTCTACGAAGGCTAAGAAAGTGAGTACGCTCCGAGGACCTGCCCAATTGGCACACCTGGAGGGGACACTCTATGTCCCCGCCCAATACCCTTACACCGTGCTGCTCGACACATTCATGCCTACTACGGGGTAAAACAGCGGGTAAAAATACGCACATTTTTAGCACAGTTTCGCCTGTATGTCCATTTTTTTTCCTCTGGTGGGCCATACCACGACTCGGCTGCCTGAGTATAACCCTGGTGTGCAGTAGCAATGGTACTGTTAGAAAAATGCACACGCATTTTGGGGGACAACTAACTTCAAATTACTACGATATGGTATGGGATGATTTTTCGAGTTCTGAACGGGTTAGTGTCTATGCGTGTTGTAGCCACCTCTTCTTTTGAATAGCGCTCCTTCTACTACGGTAGACACGAGATAGCTACCTTCAAGTGGTTTGGTCCCTTGGCTTGGGTGCAGTTGCAAGAGGGTCACGCCTACTCTATCTCGTAGCTTGTGGCCACGGAAATTCGAGCCCAACACATCCAGAAAGAAGAAACATCACGGACCCTGGGCGTAGTGGATGTCGTTGGGTAGAGCGACCATTTCAATGTCTAAGACGGCGACAACAGCAACAGCAATCACCAACCTCCACTGTCGCATCATCACCACCACCTTCACCACCAACAACGACACCTCCGACGCCACCCCCCCCCGACCACCGCCGCCGCCGCCAGCACCAACACCAACACCAACACCAACACCAACACCAACACCACCACTACCACCAACCACCAACCACCAACACCACCACCTCCGCAACAACCCTAAACAACCCTCCCCGCGACCTCATTTATGCTCGTACATACACAAAGTACCCTTCCGCATCTTGCGCTTGGTGCATGCATGTATAGCAAGCCTCGGTCGAGCGAGCAACGTGGCTCTCGGAGCGGAGGGGGAGCATCGACGTTCAACGTCTACTCGCATCTCGGGCAGGGCGCAGTGACGGATCCGTATTCAAAGGACGGCCCCACAATAGTGGCCCCCAGAAGCTTTTACCGGGCGATCGATCCGATCACCCACAGCCATAGGTGGGCACAATCAGTTTTAGATGTTGTCATCATTTGCATTCACATTTCGCCGAGAGTTGCCAAAGGAAGAAAATGCTGAACTCTTCCCGCGCTATCCACAAAGGCACCCACCGAAGTGGTTGGGAGGGGAGGAATGTAGACATCTGCTATGTCCAGGCGATGTCACTATTGGTTGTATTTACACGCACTCCTACTGCATCGCCTTTCTCACCAAACCCTTTTTCGGCCCGCCTTCTAATTGAAAAATGGGGGGGGGACGCCGTCAAACAGCGCTGGTAGCCAGAGCGGCGATTCGAGAGATACGCGCGACAGCCGGCGCTCTTTCGCCAGCGCTGGTGCCCAGGCGGTAGCTAGTGGTTCTCCTCAGGTTGGTCATTTTACGTCAAATTAGCCATCGTCGTCATCGTCGTTGCTGTTTGCTGGAGGTGTTGGACTAGTGCGACCTCGCAGATTTTGGCCATCCGATAGTGTGGAGCATGAGCTTCAACGTCGACGTTGTGTAACATAAGTCGACTCGAAATGCAGGCTACGTCCAGCAATTTTTTGTATGTACGGGGTCACTCACCCTCCAGCAAGAAGCCAGGATACTGGCCTACCATAGGATATATGGGTTTGGTGTTAGAGCGTGAGTACTCTGCATCTGGCCCACCAATGGGCTAGATTTATATCTTCTTCCAAACAAGCCATGGTCACAGGTGCCTACCCCCCCCCTTCCCCTCCGGTACATGCCTTACCGCAAAAGGAGTTCAGCTTCTCACAAGGCACTATTGGTAAAAATGTGAGCGGTATCGCGAACTGGCGAGGGAAGTGCTCCTGGGCTTAATACACTATTACTTCTATGTGGGGCTTTGAAGCTAACGTAAGTTCTAAGCGACAAGAAATAAGGCATGCATTCGAGGGGGGGTGGGGAGGTAGACAACTGCGTAAAAGTGGAAGGCATTGGAGATTCGTACGAGAGTTCGGCGCATTGACATGGTGCTTTTAAGTGCTAGGACAGAGTTGAGCAGAGAGTGCTTCTTGACGAACAGCATCATATGCACGGCCATGACTACTTCTCTGGTACCACCACGATCATAACGCGTGCTGAGCTGTGGGTAGTACTAGTTGTGTGAACCACTTTTTGTTCAACAGAACGGGGCTCCTCAGCTGACAAAGAATCCAATTACATCGGAAATCTTTTGACGCGTTCTACGATCGAGGTAGCACTTTATGGAGCCTGAAACGTTTCCTGAATGATGGGGCTCCTTAACGCAAAATCGTCGCAATCTTTTTATTTATTTTTGCGATGTTTTTCGTTGTGTACCTAGGACATGGGAGTGCTCATCGGGCCCCACTTTTATTTTTTTACCAGATCAGTTTTGGGTTTTCGTATAGAACTCCTCGCGTGAGGACACCTCAAAAAACATGGTGCTCCCATACCGTAGCATGCATCAATTAGACAATTCGTCTACTGTTTTACGGTATTTGTCGTGAGTACCGAGGGCACGGATTGATCATCGTTTTTTTTTTGTTCTTGTTTTTGTCACATTCTCCGGCGGATGGGGAAACAATAAAGCCTAAGCTCACCAAACTTCCACGTGTTTTCATACACGTTGATCATCGGATTGCGGAGTCGTCCCACGGTAGGGGTACGTGGGAAATTTCTGAGGTCCTAACACGGGGAGAGCTCGACATCTCACCCGAAACATGACTTGGAAGGCATTCGTTCGCGCAATCCGACCAACAATCCTATGCGCTAGTCGCTAAAAACACCCGTTGTACTCGAAAAAAAATCAGACCAACCGGTAGTTCTTCACTTAGGAGGCCAACCGCAACATTACCAACAACATTACCACAAGCATTTGGCCCAAAAACTGCAGCCCACACTGTGGGATGACTCTGCATTTTCATCTTTTTTTCTGAAAGTGTTCCCAAGCGAGGCGTTCTCAGAAAAAGCATATGCACCTCTGCCGTCGCATGCGTCTCGTGAGGGCACAACCACTCTTATGCTACCCCCTCTTGCTGGCTGCGGAGTCATTTCATGGTAGGGGTTGATTCTTTGTTTTTTGAGGGGGGACCAAACGGTTCCGACCGGTTGAACTGAAACTACCGGCCAGTATGATAATTCTACGAGTATACGAGGTACTGTTTTTAGACTAGCGCATAGAAATGCTTGTCGGGTTGCGCGAATGACTGTATTCGAAGTCGTGTTTGGGGTGTTGATGGTGAGAGATTGAGCTCTTCATGTTAGGAGATCAGAAACGTCTTAGAGTCTGCTTCATCCCTAGGACTCTGTGGCAGTATGGAGGAAGAACCGCCCCTCTTCGTTCAGATGTAATCCGGCAAGCAAAAAATCCAATGCAAGATCATCATCCACGCGACCCGGCTAGCATCTTTGTATGAGTGACCATAGCAGAGCCAGAGGCGCCCTGCATAGCGGTACTCGGTCTCTAGGAATACACTGTCATATGCTTTTACACAACACCATCGACAAGGACGAGGACGACGTTCGGTTGCATGCTTACAGGTTTCCTCGAGGCGTTCTGGCAGCTGGGGGGGCGGGGCGTCCTCCTCCGTGGGAGAGGCTCTTGCATGGGGAACCTCGGCTGCCCACAACCAAGTGGCTTCGTCGGAGTCCTACTACAGACGGAGCAGGGGAGAGGGAAACCTTTCGAGGGAAGAGAGGTGTGTGGCGTGCGGTTTCGGGCGCCGTTCTAGGCAACGGGAAAGGAAACGGCTGCAATCGCGTTTATTTATCATTCGTTCATTTGCTTTGGCTTTTTGTAGGTCTTATGCGCTGCACCTGGCCTGGTACACGTTAACCTCTTTAGAGCTGCATCCACGTTTTTGGGCAAACACTACTTGGATTTAGTGTGGGATACTTTTAGCGGTGGTTTAAGGGTTATAGGGCGGCGGAGGGGGTATACCTCCGCTGTCTAAAACGGCTGTGCAAATATCTCGAGGCAGACAATGTGGTGCGTGTCGTGGTTGAACTACCCTCCTGGGGCATAGGACGTGGACGCATTAATGACGAGGACATGCTTACCACCAGTTGTCGTGAGAGAACAACACGTTGTACAACAGACATGGTACCTCGCGCTCGGCACAAGAAGTTGTGATATCGTCTGCTTCGACGACGGAAAGTGACGAATGTCTTAGATATAAATTAATTACATTCGGCTCCCTCTGATGCGGAAATTAATTTATTTATTTCATTTGAACCCTACTACCCAACCCTACCACCTATATATTATACCATGGTATATATTGTCGGGTGTGCTATTTGACACAAGTCAGCAACTACAAGATGTTGGTATAAGCTGTGGATCGTAGCCTACTAGCAGAAATGCGGAGCTGCACCCTCCAGCCTGGCGAGGATCCTGATGTTTATTTCGCAGACTGTACCGCCTGAAGCTACAACCACAACAGGTTGGTTGCACAGTAGATGACTACCAACTCATAGCGAATGCTTTGTCTGGACTGCCAGCCAAGTGCATTCCCCATGTTGAACCAGAGCACCATGCAGTCACTAGACTTGACCGTGGTGAATGAAATGCTGAGAGAAGTGTATGTCACCGACACCTTGCCCAGAAAAGCTAAGAAGAACGCTCTATGAGGATATCGAAGCGAGGCTCATGACCTGTTGGCATAATGTGGATCTGTGAGAAACCTGTGTGTAACAGCCAGCAAGAGCTAAACGTTACAGTAAAACAGATGTCTGCGTGTGTGTGGGTGATACAACAGCAGCTACAATTCAACACAGGAGAACCAGAATGCTCGTTAAAGTACGATGTCTTGACGTCTCCACCTCACTTTACTTGTACAATAAAGTAATCTCGATGACATACCTGCGCTCGTCCTGTATCACCGCAGTAGAGCCGCTAGGTGGAGCTAGACTTCCCAATCAGCAGAAAAGTAGACGATGCACGTCGCAATTTCAGGGTACTCGAGGTCGATATCCAACCAAGAACTTTACTCGGACGTACCTGAAAATACCCGTTACATGAAAATGCGGTACAACCTAATCCAAATGCGGTGCAATATTAACCAATGAGCGTCAACACATGTAGAGAATATGCAAAAACGTAACATCTGACACAACGTTGATTGTACGAGTAGTAGGCACTGTCTTACATCTCGCACCATGCATGCGTTGTTGCTACTCGCACGTCGATGCACACACATCGAAGTGGCGAGCCGTGTAGCCACAACTCAAGTCACACCGCGCATGCTTACGCCGCATGTAGCCACAGTTTAAGCAGCACCGCGCATATATCCATGCCCATCGTACAGTAGTCGTTCCTGTATAGCGCCGGTATGTGCCAGTCGGAATACCGGCACTGTAAGCGGAAACAGGCACTACTACGCAAACTGCCACTTATGGTTGTTCCCATCTGCGCCAAGCGATTTCACAGGCAGCATTGCGGGCAACCGGTCCCATAGAGGGATCACTAGTGTTTACACTTGGCGATCACCACAACCGTCCCACCGTCCCGCCTCCACTCGTGTCTTCCCCCCAGGGGCGCGGGCTTGACCTCTTCGCGTCTCGCCAGCAGCAGGACCAAAATTGCGGGCACGGGAAGCCCCCACCCAGACACGTCCGACTCTTACACCAACAACCGCAACAACATCATCAACAGTGGCAGCAGCAACACCAACAACAACGGCAACCCCAAGTACCGCGATGCCGTTGACCCCACTCTCGACCCGAGGTCGCAATACACGCCCATGTCGCACGGTGGACTAACATCCTCCTCTGCGTACGGCTCGGGTTACCCGGAATCGAGCTCCCCCACAAAGTACGCCTCTTCGCAAATGGGCAACAAAAAACAGGTGTTTAGCGGATTCGGTGGAAATTTCGGTGAGCGGAGCGCTGCTAAGACCGGAAGGAGCATGGGTGGGAGAGCGAAGGGGGGGTTCCCGCCCGGGTTTGCACCAGCCAGCGGAGGCGGTGTAGAAGCGGCGCTTTCGTCTAATGCTTTCGCCAGAGGGCACAGCCAGAATTGCGGAAATGTTATCACCGGCAGACCTTCGTCTAGGGTTACTGCTCCCCCCGGCGGTCACTCCACGTTTAGTCTTGGGTAGCGGAGCGTGTTGAGTTGACACCCGGCCTGCGATTTTCTGTAGCTTTGAGGGCCTGCTGTAGCGGCTTCTTAAGGGCCGCCCCCTGTATACGAAGTATACATTTTGGCTTTGGTTTGATTTTTGGCTTCGCTTGAGTTTGGGTTGGCTTTTGGATTGGGTTTTGGGTTTTGCTTCGGCTTTTGCTTTCGCTTGGATGTGGGCATTGCTTGAGCTCTGCAGGCTTTGCTTTGCTTTGGCTTGGACTTCGCGGGTTGGTTTTGGGTTTGATTTGGGTAAGCTTTGGCTTGAACTTTGGCTTGTTTGGGATTGGCTTTGTCTTGCTTTGACCAAAACTGCTTGGTGCGTTCGAGCTGCACAGGACATGTTGGGCGGGGTGTATCAATAATATGAGTCATTTGTTTGCCAAATATCTAAGTATAGTTTCACGTTACGTGTCTTAGTTACGGGGGTGGCGCCCAATAGGGCCTAAGGACAACGAACTGGGTTTTTCTTAGACGAGAGCAGGCGACGTTGCCTACCACACACTCTGACACTACTGTTTCCTTGAGGTGAAATTTGCTGGAAAGAGGACCGGACGGTCACCCAAACTCGGGCAAGTTCTAGACCACAAATTAGCCGGAAATACCGTGCAGCGGAAGGCGTACCATGGTTGGGGGAGCGGGGAGGGGGGGGACGGGGGGGGGGTAACAAGTATTATGCATGACCATAGTCTGAAGACCGTATACCCTCGCATCTTTACAAGACCGGGACGGAGTATGTCGGGTTTTCACTGACCAGGTAAGCGGGCGGTAACTCGCTCGCGCTTGTTTGTTTTATGGTGGCAAGACCTAGCTCCTACCAGATAGTAATTAACATTGCCGAAACCGTGGGACGTCGCTTTTTCTCATTGCAAGAGTTTAGGAGGAGTACCAAGTACCATTCAGAAGGGTGGGGGTTGGGGACATACTTCAACTAGCTGGGGGAGCGGGGTGGGGAGGCGGAAGGGTGCTTTTGTTTGAACGCTTCAGGGAGGCGTGTTGAGTTACTTCCTTCCTATTCGGGGATTGTCATGCGTATATGAGGAACAGGCCTTGGTCAATTGGCGCAAATTCAGATTGTTCTAGGTCAAACAGTTGCATCAAGAATATGTGTGTTGGACAATCACATGGCGCGAATTCTATGGAGCATGGCGGCGTGCGACCGACAACAAGGGGCGGTTTACATTAATGTTGAACGCGCTTGGGTTGGGAAGAGCTCTTCCTCCGTCTATTTACTCTCGCGAGACACGCTGATTTGGTGATTAAAGTCTACCGTCGGTCTGTAGTAGCCCAGGAGCTCCGTTCAAGCGATTTGCATTGCCGAGAAAAATACACACACCGGACAAATCAGATCCCTATTAATCTGTAGATGACCTACGTCTTCCAGGGCAGCCAGATCCCTAGTTCAGATTATCTGTATGGCCTATAGATCGTGTTGACGGGTGAGAGCCAAACGATCTGAATGATCTAGCACATGTTTCCTCTGTTGGATCTGAGTCATCCCACGGGAGGGGTGCGGTCGAATTTTCTGAGCTCCTAAAATGAGGAGCTCAATATCTCACTCGAAGCATGTCTACTAACGCATTCAATCGCGCAGCCCGACCAACACTGATATGCGCTAGTTCTGCTGTAAAACCAAACGCTCGGGAAAAAATATCAGAATAATCGGTAGTTACTCACTTGAGCTCAACACGGCCACAAACATTAACAGAAACGTTCGGCCCAAAAAGTGCCAAAACGCCAAGGGGGTCGACACAAATCGAACCGTGCGTTCACTGTCGTCGAGGTTTTGGGTGCGATCCGTGCAGTGTGTCGCGCGTGGCAAGCCCTCAACGTTTTTCGTTAGGCACACGCGTTATTTTCTCTCTTCCCCCCCCCCTCCCCCCCTCTCCCGCTCGCCGCCGGGGGCAATTCCCGTTTGCAATGCGACCGCTTATTATGCTGCGGCACAATGCGGTTTCGTTTTTTTGCCTTTCTCAACGATTTGAAAACTCTACCGTGCGATGACTCATCTGTGCTACACAGATCATGCACGAGATACCATGACAGGTATACGATCTATATGATCTATACTCGTATGATCTACCAGGTATATGCGCTATATGCTCATATGATCTATGTGATCTAGATCATGATCTGCCCGACGTGTGCAAGGAAGCCCGGCCATGTCCAGCGACACCATGAAAGCCCCGCAATATACCCTCTCGACCCTCGCCCCTCCCCCTCGAGGTTCGAGCTGGCACGACGCGTCATGAGCAAGAAGAGCTCCATCGGTTGCATCGCTCCAAGAGAGTGGACCAAAACCGTCATACGTTGGTTGGGAGCGAGGGGTAGGTAGTCCTGTCCACCTGTGGACAACGCGAACGATAGATCATCGATAAATATTACTATAGTGGTACCTATATAGTGCCCGTCGAGTAGTGCCGGTAATAGACCGAATTCATCATTTATTTATTCATTCGGGTGCACGAAATTACAGACTCTGAAAAGGTTATTTTCACTGGCAAAATAGAGCTAATTCATCATGAATCTATTCATTCGGGCACACAAAATTATAGACGCTAAAAAATAGTTATTTTGCACTGGTAGTAGAGCGAATTAATTAGTTACTCGATTTTCCGGGCGCACGAAATTACACCCCTGGTGTAGGTTACTGTTAATAGTGGGGGTGAAATGATCAATGAATTTCCACCTCCGAAAGAGATGGTATTAGCGGTGTACAGTACTATTTCGCCCTTATATGGCAAGAGGCGTGGCCGTTATAGATTATCGGGGGGGACGGGGGAGGGGCATGCAGCTTGCCGGGTTGAGATGACCAAGGGCAGACAAGGAAAAAAGCAGCGGCCGTCGTGTGTAGGAAAAACTGTTTCGCCAGCGATCAATAAACTAGGTCCGGAAGCAGAGATCCCCAATTTTTCATCGACAAGGTGGTCGCGTTGCCAGTAAACACGTATTATACCCGCCAGGATAAGCGTGCACGTTTCACAACCGCAACCCATGTGCAAGTAAGTGCTTCTTCAGATATTACGCTCACACATAATTTCTACTTTTGTCGACTGAAGCTCATTGGCTAAGGTTGTAACGCAGTTTGGCTCGGGTTGCGCACAACAAACCGACAGCGTTGACATGCAGGGAGAAAAAGTTACGCTGAGCTGCGATCTGCCGCCGTACCTTCGCCTTCCGGATCGACATCTATATCTGATATGCCTAGCCGAAAATATTGTCTTCTTGTCCATCGGTTTGCGCATACATGATCAAAAGTCGATTTTCGGGGTGGAATGTGGAGTTCCTCGCGCATCAAACCTGGCAAAAATTAGGTAGCCCCTCCACCGTAGCGGGGCTGCACATTACCTTTGCCTTCCGGGTCAACGACCGCGGATATCATCATGTCCGTCAGGGCATCCGCTATCTGGAGGCCGGTCTGCTTGATGCCTGCCTCTCCTTTAATCCCAAGGCCAATCTGGGTCGAGCCGAAAAGACATGCACCAAAAGAGAAGCAACTGCTGCAGGAGACAAATCGCGCTGACGGCGTATGTATGTGGTCGGCAGCACATGGAGATGGAGCGGACTACTGCCGCTGTGCCCTCCTGCAACCGATCGACAGTTTTTTCCATGGCAACGGCAGTGGCAACCACACGCGCGCGCATCCAGCGGCGTCGTGATAATAAATCGGGGGGGGGGGGGGCTCCTAGTACACGTGGGGGGCGGAGCGCGCCACTTCTACGCCCTCGACGCACGGAGACAGAGGGGGGTATCGAAAAAAGTTTGTCAACCGCACAGCAATCAATCCGTCACAAACTGCTCGTCGGTCGCCACGTCACGCATCTTGACGAGGCGGTACCCGCAGCAAGGTCTCCGGAGAAACGAGGCGACCGTAAATGGTACCGGCCGAGCCCTTCTACAAGTCTACAAGAAAAAACAATCAACCTGTTTCTTCGCCATTTTTTGTGGTTAACACCGACGCTGCACATTGTCGGATACCTGGTAGCAAATACTTCCGAGTACGACAATAAACGCACGGCAGAAACCTCCCGCAACAGGATACACAAGACACGGTGTCCAGATGTGCGCTATAGAGGGAGAGATGTGCGCTATAGAGGGAGAGACGTGGCGATATCAACGTGGGGTTTCATGGCACAACGCTTGGACAGGAGTGCAGCGTAGCGGCACCAACGGGGTATTACACAGCAGGAAAATATGACATAACGCGACAACCGTGGCTCCCGCTGGCAAAGCGACGAAACCCGTCCAAACCAATGTATTGATTTCCTCCGCAAATCTTCATTCTCATACGCCGATGGTATCAGCGTCGAGGCGCGAGGAAGGCTTCTGCCCTGGAAGCGTGCAAGTGGTCAGGGCCACCCCCAGGAGACAAAGCTGATCCGGGGAACTACCGAGGGATAACGCTGTAACGCCTTTACAGGTGGAAACTCGTTTTGGGGACAAAATTACTTGGACACAGTATAGGGAGGGGTTTTGGAGCTCTAAACCGTAGGAAAAACATTCTGTACGATCTTGAAAAATAGAATGGGAACAATTTTGGAGAAGGACGAAAAATAAGCGAAGGGTAAGCAGGATTTAGGCCAAACCGTAGCTGCGTAGACCATGTGTACACATTAGCTAAGATAATTCAAGATAGGAGAGACGCCGGGCTAACGACATACTGTTTCTTCCTAGATGTACAGAAGGTCCATGACACAGTATGGAAGAATGGGTTGTGGGGAAGTATGTGGGAAACTGGGATTAGAGGAAATATGTAGAGAATGATAAAAAATACCAAGGGGGCTTCGCCGCGGCAGGCTGTCGCCCGCCTTGGCTCCGCGCATGCCCGTACTTTTCGAGGATGCATGACATCTGCTATTAGCATACCGGTAGGGTTTTATAGGAAAATCGAAGTTGTACATGCGGCAGCACTGCCAAGGAGTACATTCAAATAAATTGTGTTTGGATAAATGAAAAGAAACCCTGAAATCAGGTGCAATAAACCACAGCAACAAATTGCGTCATTCGGTACGCAAAGACGAGCAACGACAACAACAGCAGGCGCGGCAGCTGGCAGCTGCTCCAGTTCGACAACAGCAAGCAGCATTTCCTGTATAATAATATGCACATAAATGGCGTGCATACCTCGCGATCGTAACACCTTCATAAACGATGATAATAGGTGGACCTCAGCTCGACGAGTTATCTTGAAGACGGCTGAAAACCTGGTCTAAATCGGACCCTTCGGCTGCTCTTGTGCAAGGATCAACATAATCCTCCATGTGTCTCAATTATTACAGCTGTAAAGGTGGTGTTTTGGCCTATTTTGGCCCAACTTTTATTTTTTGGTGGGTAAAGCCACACAGGTGAACAGCAGCAGCAGCAATCATCAGCACTGCAGCTGCAACAACAGCAGGGTGGCAAGCAGCAGTGTAATAGAGTGTCAGTATAGCTGGCAATAGATTCGGTAAGATAGTCCGCAGAGTCATGGTCTATTGGCCACAAGAAGATTCTCATGAACGGAATATTCTAAGTGGAGCGGATGACCCGTAGAATCTAGCTATCTTAAACCACAAGAGCGTTCTCGGTAATGGAACGTTCTTCCTCTGGACAGGATAGATAGAAGTAAGCGCGTTAAGCGCTCATGGCAACATAGAACATCCAGAAGAACGTTTCTTGTACGTTCCATAGGTAAAGGTCCAGAAGAGATCACAGCAGCAATGCTGGGGTGAAGCGAACTCTGTGAGCTTTACGCCACCCCCGTGCTCTCACTCCTCCTTCTCCTCCTTCTCCTCCTCCTCCTCTTCCTGTCTCCTCGAGCTTGTCATAGCTCAACGCCAATAATGAGAAATCTATAAAGAAGAACCGGTGCTGTCTCCAAGCGAAGCTGATACCCCTGCGTCCTTTCCCTCCCACCTTCCGGCACCACGACACCTTCACAAATGGCGTCCTCGCTGAATTGACGACGTGTGAGCTTCAAGCTTGGAACAACAGCCCCGCCTCTTCTCGGTTTCTATTTACCTTATAATGTGAGCCACCACATATATGGCGAGAGACAGGATATAGACTATATTAATAGGAGTCATTTTTTGTTTTGTTCTGTTTTGTGTTCTTTGTCCTTTCTTTTGCCTCCCTTTTTATATCGAACCTCCGTGTGTCAACCACATACGAGCGGCGCCTGACAGCTCATAGATAGGTCATATAGTATAGACCCGAGTACAAGCAGTTGAGTGCCGTAGGCGGTCGTCTCGTCTCCCTCTCGTATTTCCCCCTCCCCTCGTAGGTAGGTATAGCACCGACCGGTATTGCGCCGGTATTGTGCTACAAACGATCTCCTTTGTTCCCTTTGCTTCGCACCAAGCGTGTAGTACATCGTCAGTACATACAAGTCCTCCGGTACGGGATATCTCTGGACGTTTTCGTGTCACCGTACTCCTGTTGTTGTAGTAGTACGTCCGTCACCCCAAAAGCGCTATACCATCCCCAAAACACACTTGTATGTACAAGAACGACCCAATCCCTGTGACCCCACAAGGACCACGTAACAAAAGGAGAGCTCTCTATTGTCTTCTCCACTGATTGAGGCATAGGCCCTCATTTACAGGAGATAGACACAAGGTGCCAGGGAGGTACCCCGCCCACTTTTCAAAATTCTCGTTTCTTTTCTTTCTCTTTTTCTGCCCGCATGATGCTTAGCCGGTGGTGTCATTTATTCGGCGTGTGATTGGCATCGGGTACGACGTATTAGTAATATTTTTGCTTGCGTACCTTTGGTGACACAGTGGCTCATAGATAATTTTAATTTGCGTACCTCGTACACAGCACAGCAGTGGTACGTACACACGTATGGGTTGACACGTACCTTAAGGGCGTGGCACACCCTCATAGTCATGTAGCATACCTACCTCACCACCAGGTATGGTGTTGTACCGAGTCTGACTCCCAGGGTTTCAGGCCTGTATGCACAGTTGCGTCTTGTCCTGATACTCCCAGTAGTACCCCGTTTCCGCCGCCATCCCAAAGTCGTTTTGGCTTGCCGCCCCGTTTGTTTTTTTTGTTTTGATGCATTTCCCTTGTTGGCTTTGTTATTAGCTACTTTGTTTGCTTGTTTCTTGCTTGGGTAACAAGCACGTACGAGTAACTGCTGCTAAAATTATCTTGGGGAATTACTATTTGTACTTTTTTTTTGTGCAAACTTTCGTTTTGTTTTTATACACTGCTGGTGTCGCACGTACCATCTCTCCAGTTATAAGACATACACGGGCCCTGCACTGCTATGGCCAAATTACCGTTTCCAGTGTGCAATTCTTACCAGCTTTATGACATACAGGGCTCTATGTTGCCATTTATTACCATGCTGCTATTTAGCGTACACTTCGTACATTTTGGCCATTGCATCACATCTACGCTGTTTAAAATTGACAAATACTGCTGTAGTACGTGTATCTCGCCAGCCTTCTGTCATACACAGGCTTTATGCTGCCTTAATTTGTCAGGATACGAGTGTCATATATGTGAATTCCGTCGGTTTTGTCTCACGCACGGCCCCCTATGCTGCTCACATCATCCGAAATGCTGCAGTAACCGTGCCTCTTACTTACCAGTTTTAAGCTATATATGGGCTCTATCATGCCCATATGCTTCTGCTGTAAGAGCATTTTGCCAGTTTATTTGTCGTGCCCGAGCTCTACGCTGTCTAATATTGGATTCGGCCAGCTTTTTACGCCATAACAAAAGCAGGCTCTACGCTAACAATGTTCTTTTTTTTGCGACAAAAAGCATCAAAGTCCCTCGCATCTGTCCCATCTCCATCTCGTATGAAGTGGAGTAGACGCTGCTCAGATTTGCCCAATTTTTGTCACCGGACCGAGTTTACTTTTCCCCGTTTCTGGTGATATAGGGTAAATGATGCCCAAATTTCAACGCACTTTCCGCTTCAATTTTGCGATAAAGCAGGGTCTATGCTGCTCAAAATTGTAACGTAGCTGCGCAAGCTTGAAAATCAACAACTGTTTCTTTTTTTTTACTTTTTTATTTTTTTGGTTTGAAGGCATTCATTTCTGCTGTTAGTTGCTTGACAATAATTTTGCGAGCAACCACGGGAAATGCCCCCCCTCCGTTTCTATGCTGCACGTGTTGCTTTCATCATGCTGGCGCGCATCTCGTCTTGCAAAAATGGTCGTGCAATCATGATCGTCTTGTCACGAGCATCAACACGCGCTGCACATAACGCTGACTTACACAATTGGCAATGATTGTGCTTTGTCACGGTGCATTATTTTTTTTAGGGATTTCAACCCCAGAATGCGCGAACGACGGTATTACACGTCGAGCATCCCACAAAATCATATCGGTAGTATTTTATGAAATCCTCTCACGGTGCACTGTGTTCTATTTGAAAAACCTCTGTGAGGGTGAAGACTCAACGTGCAACGAGCCTCGTCAATACGCTCAATACCCCACGCGTGTTTTAGCTATTTTTATGCGGCTTCCGTTTTTGCTGTTACGCACCCCCGACCTGATGCAGCGTTGGTGTGACCCGAACTGTATTAGGATCGTGCTTGAGCAAAAATACGATTGAGTAAAACCACACTCCGAGCGCGTCGCGCTCCGAGTGCTATCTCTCTCCCTTTTTCACGAGTATACTACGTGTGTTACACGGAACCCCCCCCGGTAATTTAAAAAATAAACAGTGCACCCCTGAAGTATACCGTCATTTTTAGGTCCGGATTTTTGCTTCGGAAAACCTCAAACATAGCTTAGGTTATCGACGGGTACAAGAGGTACACATATTTTCCGTGTTGTAAGGTCTGATTTTGTTTTGTTTTCGACTGGATAACTCGGTGGTTCTAACCATCTCCCGAGCACCACGCTCCTCGCCCGGCAATATCTACAATCATCCATCACCCTCCGGTCTTCTTGGTGACGTTCGAAAACTACTTGTACTGCATCCTGCCTCTCTACTCCGGTGCGTGCGATACCAAATCTCCTCATTTACCATCCATTCCGGACCAACATGGACCACCCCCCAACCCTCGCGGTAAATCCCGCACCAACCAGGACCCAACCCCTCAACCCTCACAATGAACAGTGTGCTTCGCGTTCTTCTCCTGCTGTAGACATGGGTGGGACAGTTACGGTGAAGGACCCTGTCATTCTGTTCCAATAAAATCGAAATAATGCCCGGAGCGCATTTTTGCGGCCGGGGTCGTTCATGGCATTCCCACCGCCGCCACTGACCCCGACCGATTTCAGTTAAACCGGATCCCTTGACGTTTGGTACGGCCACCTTACACGCCGAGATTAGGAGGACGGATCCCTCTACGAGAGACGCCCACCTTATGCGACTGCGATTTTTTGTTTAGTGCCTGAGGGTAAGAGGTTAATTTTTTTCCCGTGGGGGATCACAACAAACAACTGCCGCAAGTACAGCGACAACTACCACAGAGTGTGTCGGCGCAACGGCACCCATCAGGCCATTGCCGCGGTGTTACCGAATATTTGCCACCGCGACTACAGCCCTTTGTGCCCCATCCCCCCATCTGAGCCACGACTACCGTCCAAACCGACACGTTGCTGCTCACATCCCAACCCCGGCTCCCATAGCCGCCCACCCCACGCGGCCGCTTCTATCACCACAACGGTTCAAAATCGCCCGCCCATCACCGCGCTTAACCCCCTGCGCCCAATCGCCCCTGCTTTTGTTTGCTGGTACTTGCTCACAACTGCATCCGGCGCGCCCACGGTCTCGACCGGGCGGCACCCAAAGACACCCCTGTCTGCGGTAAAATATTTTTTTCGATTATTGGCCACGTCGTACCTACCCAACTACGACTCATGTCGGCATCGTTAGACGGCCCGTCTGCGGTAATCTGCCGGTTCGATCTATTTCCTTGAAATTCCGACCCCCTCCCGCCGCTACTACAGTTGTCCAAACTGCCACAGAGCTGCCAAACCAACTTTATTGCCGCATTGCCCTACACGCCCTCCGCAACCAGCCACCAAAAACGCCGCACGCACCCCCCCCGTATCACCTACTCCTCGGGTCAAGACCACCGCTCTTCTCCGACTACCACCTACACCACCATTCGTCTCCGCCTACCACCTACAAACTACCTGGCCATCGAGTATCACTCCGCTGGCTTTCGGGCGTTCTCCCTGACGTCTGCATCGTGCCGGCGGCACTCTCCCACTGTAGCAACACCGCTACGCCTCTGGCGCGCTCAACCCAGGTATGGGCATACTTCAGGATGTTGGTTTCTACTTTAGGTATTTACGGAAACGTGCGGACCATACACCCGGCGCCATCACCCGGCAATGACCCGCGACAACCAGTGCCGCTCGTTGTAAATGCCGCGGCAACTATTTTTTGGGTCGAAAGCGCCATGATCGCCTTTCTTCCTCGGGCAACTGCTGCGACAACGACGACAACATCGGCAGCAACAGCGTGGCCGGCCGATACCCATTGCGGCAAAAATCCCTGTACGCTACACGCTGATCAACCGATACAGCACTACCAGCGCCAGGCCATGTAATTGCGGGACGAGGTTCCAGCTTCAACTTTGCAAGAACGAGCACCGACGCCCCCGCCCCCCAACAATCTACCTCCCCCGCCCAGCCCCATACGTGCGATATTGCTTGTTCAAGCCTGATCCCCTTGTTCTAGCGATGGTCTTGAGGTGTGGGTGCGAGGAGGCCAAAACGTCGAGCCCTACTGGGATGCTCCACTCGACGCCTTCCACCGATGAGCAACGCTACTTCCCGAAGACCACGGCTACCAGCGGTTCCGGACTACAGCACGAAACTTCTGCTTCCAATTCTGGGCCATCGCATCCTGAGCCCGCCTCGCCTATTTATCGGCGGCTCCACCCGCGCTCGTCCTAGGACGTGGGCGTTTTTCAAGTGCCAGCGGTGGGCCCGCGAGCGACGGGTTCCCACTCGCTGCCACAGTGTTGACAGCACCACTGCCCCTGGGCCCAAGGGACAGTCCCGTCATGCCGACGGAAGACTCGCGATCATAGTTGACCAGAATATGCCCTGAGCCCCCTGCCCCGTCTTCCCCGCAACTCTCGTGGATTGCGTGGACACGGACCACAGGTACGGCATTTCCTAGCGAGTTCTATCCTGCTCATCCAACGCCGCTTGGAGACAGGATCCCGAGGGTATCTTCGCCCCGCTCCTTTAAACGCAACCCACGGAGACCCTCCCAGAGCCTCGGTGATACAGTACCGAGACTCCCTTTGTGATCACGTGGACCCAGCCACCCCTGTTCTCTAGATCAGCCAGCTGCACCCTCGCCATCACCACGCGACAGTCTTACAGACAGCCACAACTGACCACTGCTTGGTGGCTCACCGCAGCCAGCCTACACCGAACTACCTCTTCTGGGATGTTCAACCTTTAGCAGTGCCACCCTTCTGGATTCTTCTTCTACGGGTTTTTCTTATCACCGTGTGAAGTAGTTTCCGACATCGCCCGATACCGAAATTCTGAGCGACACCACGACCCCTCAGCTCTCCCGGCTTCGACCAAGTACCGGAACCGTTCCTACGACCAGCCATGGACATCGGTTCCGAGGCCAACAAACGCCGGAGCTCCTTCATTACCTACCTGGGACAATGGTTCCGAGGCCGACAAACGCCGGAAACTATTCCCGTACCACCACCCAACGACCCTCGACATCTACCACCGCCCTCCCAGTTCGTATCTCTAGCTTCGGCAACGGTACACCCGAGACTGGCAATCCCATCCATAGACAGAAGCAATAACCGCTTTATTCGGGTGGCAGCCGCCTTTTCCTCCTAACCCACCGCGTTGCAAACGAGTCATCCCCTTTCGGTCTCGGCATTTCTCACCAAACCCTCCTACTACCGACCTCGTTCCGACCGTTTCCATCGCGACAGAACAACTTTGCCGCGCCCCCCCCTTCAACGCGACCGGTTTCCACGGAGCACCTCTGTCCCGGCCCCCTTCATTGCCACCGAGGCGCACCTGCTGAATTCCCCATGCCGTTTTCCACCCCGACGTGTTACCACAGAGTCGCCTTGCTCCGGTCTCCGCCGACCATCTGGAGGAAGCAACCGCCCTTCTCCTCACGGTCTGGTTAGTTCCCCTTTATGCAAACATTAGAGCCCCTACCGCTCCCTTTTCACGGCTACCCTAGCCCGAACCATCCCGCCTATACCAGGCCACCAACGGTACCTCCTGGCCAACTTTCCCGTTTACCTACCAGCGTGCCCTGGTTTCCCCAACCACAACAAACCCAAGGTTTATCGCTCCCGACCGAGCTCTTTAGCTACCCCCCCATTAACCGGATCCTTGCCACCAACGGCCCTTCAGATTTCCTCGACGACACAACCGCGGACGACCCCGACTGATTATGTTTCCGTTGCCAGTGAACACCGAACAATTCCCCTCCAACCCAACGTTCGCGAATCCCCATCGGACACCAATACCGCCACCCCCCTTTTGCCTCAACAGTCCTGTAGGTTTACCACCTGAACCTAGGCAACCCCTACCCGTCCCTGAAGGCACGTCTGTGACGCCACTGTCGCCACCACCCCTACCCTAACATTTCTATAGGTTTACCATCTGAACCTATGGTTTTGTTCCTTTCCGGTTATGACCTCTCCGAGCCGGGCATCGGCTTGGGTGGGCTCGTTCCCTCGTCCCTCCCAACCCACCACCACATCCCGCCGCTCTCATATTCTGAGTTGGAGTTAATTTTTTTTTCGGGCATGAGCGTTTCGAACCGACCATCAGTTTGGGTGGGCTCGCTACCTCTCCTCTACGACCCACTTCTACCATTACACTGCCAACTTTTTCCGAGTTTGATATTTTTTTTTTCTGGGGCTCTTGAGCCTCCCGAGCCTGGTACGTATGGGACCTCTTGAGCCAGAAATCGGGCCCTTCCACGGCCTCTTCGCTCCTCTCGTCGAAAGATGTCAGCATCCCATCCCGGGTATCGTTTTGGGTGGGCTAGCTAGGGTGGCTAGCTCCCCTTCCCTTTTCGACCCACCATCACCATCCGCCCCCATCCACCGGCGGCGCGCAAACCGTGCACCCTTCCTGTTAGGCATTGACTTGGGTGGGCTCAAACCCCCTCCCTCCTGCCCCATGCACCACCACGTTTCGCTGGAAATACTTTCGGCAACTCACCGTTGCGGACCATACCAAAATTCCGTCGACCCCTTCTCCGCCCCAAGGCCTCCGTCGGGTCTATCTCGGCCCACAACATCGCCTCCGGTTCGCTAGCCAGCTCCGAGAAAGGCGCCGAGGACGCTGGCGCTCCTCCTGGATCGGCTTTCAGGCCGTCCTTCGTTCTCCCCAGAGCCCACCATTGGCGCATCCCTTCTTGGCCCTTCTCATCCTTCGTCGGACCATTATTTTCCCAGAGACGTCATCGCTCCACAGCCGCCGCTGGACACTGGGCTGCCCTTCCGACTACGGTTTTTCTCGCCAGTACCTGTGGCTACACTTCCAAGATCATCGAATCCCCCCCACTGCCGCGCGAACATCGCGACCAGAGCTCCATCGTCACCTAAGCTGCGTCGTCACCTGAGCTTTGAAACCACAGCTCTTACGGAGATCCGTTGTAACCTGTCGTCACGTGAGCTTCGCGACCAGAGCTCCACCTTCGTCAGAGCTCCACCTTTCACCTGAGCTCCACCGCCGTCTTCCGCGATTTCTTCATTTGATGCATTTCTCCTTCGAGCCACTACCAACGTCAACCTTTTATTTTTTGGCCACTACGGCCGGCCCCGGCGTCGTCGCCACCATCTACTCCGACAATCTGGGAATTATTTCACCGACTTCTGCAGCCATGCAGCGATGGGCCTGCCGCTTCAAACCGCTACCAGCGGCGAGGCGCCCTCTTCCTGGCCACTACCACCAACTCCGACGTCATCGCACCGTCAGCGTCGACCAGCTGGGACATACTTCACCGACTCCTGCAGCCACTGCGCCGGTAGGTTTGCTCCTTCAGTCCGCTACTAACCGCCCCGGCGACACCGTCATCGTCTTCAACTTCGGGCATTCTCTACAGCCTTTTCCAGCAATCACGCCGTCATCCTCGCTGCGTAAAATACTAACTTTAACACGACAAGCACCGCAGGCATCTCCACTGGCCCACTTTAAAGGACTACTACAACGTCAACGCTTGCGTCTACATGTACGCTGTGGAACACGTACATTTCACCACCGCGTACGCGATTCGTCACCTGCTTCAACCTACCATATTGAGCTACTGCAGTCTCGTCTTCTTCCGTCAAAGAGCTCCAACCGCATCGTCCGCAAACAACCCGTCCTCGCCGGTTCGTGCTCGGAGCTTTTCAACGCGTTCTACTGGACCATCACCCGTCTCCAGCGCTCCTACCACATATTCCGCGAACACCATGACGTCACTGTCTCGCGATCGGAGCGCTACAGCACACCCTAGTACGACCACCTGCGGCGTTTCATCGGATTTTTCTTCAAACCCTACACCACCCGGTTCCAGGATCAACCTACGGCGTGTCTACTGCATATCTTCGCGGAGCACCATCTACGGACCGGCGTGCCTACAACGCCACGCGACAGGGATATCTGCAGCCAGGGTATTGTCGGGTTGAGTCGCACTTACCCTTTTGTCTTGTTGTCCCTCCCCCTAACCATGTTTCTTGAGTTCCTTCTTGAGTTTTTTTCCATGGGATTTGTTTTGTGCGCATTGGCTTCTTGATTTTCTCTTTTGGGTTTGATTTTGTTGTTCAGTTAGTTTCAAGGTGCCTCTTCATTTTTCTGATTCTTCGGGTTGTCACACTTTTGAACAGCACGTGCGTTCGCGTGCTTGTGTCGGTGTGCTATCCTGACTTTTCGGCCCGTTCCACTTTTCACGAGCACATATGTCTGCGTGCTTGCGTCGGTGTGCTATCCTGGCCTTCCAGCCACCGATTTAGCTGGCTCCATTTTCGTAACCAGGCCGAAAAATTATGATGGTTCTGTTTTTCTGTTGTGCCGGTTCAGCCTGCCCCGTTTTCGTAACTTGGCCCAAACCTGCCGTATTTTCGTTTCCTCTCGTCGGTTTAGCGTATCCTTCTTTCGCAGTCCGCGAACCCGCTGTGGTATTTTTTTTGTTGGCCTTTCTCTTGCTTTCTGCACTACGCACGAAATAGGTGCATATTGGGGCGTCGTGTATGTCCCCAAACCCGCCGTGGTATGCCCATCTTGGCTATTTTCCTGCTTTTTGCACTACGTACGTCATTAGTACTTATTGCGGCGTCGTATTTGTTTTTTCACCGCAATGGCTTATATATGTCTTAGCCCTTCCCCAACTCTTTGCACTACGTACGTCATACGTGCTTATTGAGGCGTCGTATTTGTTCTGTTACCACTGTGGTATACCTGGTATGTGCTCTGGTCCATCCTCTGTTTTCTGCACTACGCACGCCGTAGGTGTTATTGAGGCGTGTCGTCCACCTTGTCTGCGTCGTATCGCCCTGCACAAGTCCCCTCTTCTCGATTGGACATCCAAGTGCTTTCGCGTATGTTTTCCCCCATTTTTCGTGGCTTAGTTTCCAACAGGAATGGCCTTATAGTAGGCCACATTTTCAGAGTTTCACTACGTCAACGTTTTGCTAGTATTTTTCGGGTCCGTCGTTTGTTCACGACCCCCCCTTCTAGGCTTCTTTATAGTATCAACCCCCGAAACCATGGCAGTTTCGCTTGGTCCTTATTAGCCTGAACTTCGCTTGCACGCTGTGCATGCGCGCCGCTAGCATTATTAGAGTTGTACGTGACTTTCCCCCTCCCTCTGTCCGGCTTACGGTATCAGCCCGCGACATCTTTAACAGATTCGTCTGATTTCTTTTCAGCCGAGATATCGTCTGCACCATGTGCGTGCTCTTTCGCCGAGTTTCTGAACCCCCGTTGTGGCAAGACCCCGTTTTTACCGCTCTCACGGTATGAGTTTGAAAATAATATCGTGTCAGCTTGGTTTTTCTATCTTCGTTTTTCCTCCCCCCTGCACTATGTGCCGGATGGGAACGTACACCCCCTCCCCTCTGCAGTGTGAGCATTTTCGGAACGTATTTCCTCCCGACTCTGGCGTTCGTGCATTTTCGGAACCTATATCTTCCGCTTTCGCGTCCATGCAACGCGGGTATTAGTTTAATTTTTCTTGTTATTTTTGGATGCGCTTGCTCCTTAGTGGTTATCGCTGTGTGCAGCTAGCGACCGACCGTAGTACCCTTCTCTCCTTTTTCTGGGAGAATTTGTTCGTGAACGCCTAGTGCGCGTATTGTATTTGGAACCTACTGTCTCAGTACAATTCTACCTGGTAGGTTCCAGTATAGTCAGAGGTATCGCCTCGCGGCCCCCCAAAGCATCCCCTTAAAGTCTGACTATCGTTGAGGCTCCAAAAACGTTTACCGTAGTAGTATGCCTTCTGTCTTCTTTGCCGCATTCAAAGTATGGCATTTGTTCGTCTTTCGGTGATATTCATGGGCGCCTTGATCTCGAACTTGCGCCCTAAGTTGTTTTACTTTTCTTCAGTACGACGAATGTTCGCCTTTGTGGTTGTGCTTCCGCCTTCTACCGCCGATGTAGTCTGCCCACGTTTCGTGAATACCGACGAACCATGGCGTTTTCGAACCATGTCGAGGTTTTCCATCGTCTCGTTCCCACCTCGCCTTGTGCGATTGGTGACAACATGGATGCTTTCCGCGTTATTTCTCTTCGTTTTTCGCGAGGCATTACCTCCTTTCTTGTTGTTGTTGGACTCTACTTGCCCCTTGGCATACTTCATTTTTGTTGTTGGACCTTTCTTGAGTCTTGGCGTACTTCTTCCCACGACTGACGTCGCTGCGCTTTAGCCTCAGCCACTTGGTGTTACGGCATTCCAGCTATTGCTACTGTCTGTGGTCCCATATCGTCGACCTCTGGCTTCACATTGAGAGTCCCAATTAGGTTCCACGTTAGCGGTCCCGTGTTGACTATCCAGCCCATCTGTCGGTTCTCTTTGGCCTCTACTTTGTTTAGTCGTACCTGCCCCGTAGAGCTCCTTGCTGTCGGGCTCCGTTTTAGCTTTGTAGTCAGCGGATCCATTCTCCTGAACCACTCTTTCTTACTTTTTTTTCCTTGGCACCCATGTCTCTACGGTCCAACGACACTGACCCCCGTCCTGGCTTTGAAGCTTACAGGTCTTGTTTTTCTCGACGACTTTTTCTTGTTTCTTTTCGGCATACCCGCCCATGGGGTTTAACTACACCGGCCTTAGTCATGGCTTTACAGCCCGCCCTGACTGTGCAGTCCACAGGCCGTCCCCTCTTGGCCCCCGTTTTGCTCTTGGCTTGTTGGCGTACTTGTCGCATCGGTCCCATGTTTTGACCCCTGTTTGGCTTAGCAGCCCAGTTAGGCTTTCCAAGTGGACCCCCTTTCGTGTTGTGTTTTGGCGACATCGTTTTCGGAGGAATTCCTTCGCTACGTACCTAGTGTTGCTCGTTTTCTTAAAGTAGCCTTTCAAGGTCTCTTTCTATGGACCCTCCTTTTTTTTGTCAGACTGCAGTACGTTGCCTTGAAATGATTTGCCTCTTTCCTGTTTTCCGTGCACTTTTCCTCGCTTACCTTTTAAGGGTTGCTCCACGTTATCGACCCCGTGTTCCCGACGTATAGTACCTAGCTGCGGCTTTGTTCGTATTGTCTTCTCTGTTCCCTACGTTCTTTCTGGAGCTAGACACTTCCAGCGCTGCTTTGAGCTGAACGAGTATCTTTTTGTTGGCCCCATTTTTGGCTTGCTTTGTTATGGTTGAATAGCCTCGCTACGTTTGCTGGCATTATTCCCGTTATTAGTTAGCCTCTCGAGGTGTCATATGTCGACTCTCTTTCCGGCTTCCGATAGTACCCTCCGTCTTTCTGGTGTCTACGTTTCAGTTTCGTCCTTGTTTGCGTATGTATAGCTTTGGCTAGGTGACCTCACCACTTATTTCTTCCCGTTTTCATGGTACTGTACCCAGATAGCTTTTAAGGGTACTCCACTGTTGCCACCGGTTCAGCTTTCCGGCGTATCACACACGCCTCCAGTACCACCATTTTGGTGTTGTCTGTGCCACTGTTTAGGTGTTGTCTTTCACTGCGTTTTCGCGACTTGTTTTGGTAGCCTCGGTTTCCCGTTCTACAGTTCGACCAAGGGCCTTATGCTAGCCTCCTAGGTCCCACATTTACGGCCCCTGTGCTTCCGTTACACCTCAGCGTACTGGTTCTTTATAGTTTTGCCTCACGACCAATGGTCCCACGTCATCCTTCCAGGTCCAACTTTGCGGACCCTGACATTATTTTAGGCACTGTTCTTTGTTTTCTCTTGTTTCAGGCTCTTTCTCTTCTACCGTTCGATTAATGGCCCGACGCTCGCGTACTTCTTCGCGTCTTGGTTGTTTCTCTTTCACCGTCTAACCGATGGCCCCACGTCAGCTGTCCATGTCCAACGTAGCGGACTCTGACGCTCTGTTAGGCAGTGTTTCTTGATTTCTCTCTTATCTTCCGGCAAATGGACCGACCGCCCGCCCCTTCGGCTCTTCGCTTCAGACCGTAAACTCGTCTGGCCTTCACAGCGTGACACGTGTTCCCTTCTTCTCTTCTGACTTGGTTTCCGCGTCTATACCTTCTTCGTTGGCCCCCTTCGCATCCTTGCGCTCAGTGGCCACGCCCTTCGTGTTTTCGTAGGCCGATTGCTATTGGTATACCGTAGGTACATACCCTTTCTCGAGCTCTCACGGTTGTGAGCTCCTTCATAGGGTTGTATATCTGGCAATGAGGCTTTTAAGCCTCATTATTACGAGGTGTGGGGGAATCTGTAGCCTCATTTCCGTTTGTTAAAAATACATACAATAGTTTTTCCATGTACTTTTTCGAACGCACACTGGTGAGGGTCCTTCCAACGCACACTGTGTCGGGCCCGGGGGGGGGGTTCGGGGGGGGGCGCGTCGCCCCCCCCCGACACTGCTACTAGCATCCAAGCACCGTTCGGCTGCCCTGCCAACCCAGCACATACATCAACACCAACACACTACACTGCTAGTACCATCCAAGCACCGTGCGGCTGCCATCCAAGCACAGTTCGGCTGCCCTGCCAACCCAGTGCTGGTGGTGCATTTTGGGACACACACACCAACACCAACACACTCTACACTGCTAGCAGTAGCATACAAGCACCCTTCGGCTGGCCTGCCAACCCAGCGCTGGTGGTGCATGCGCTGGAACGTTTGCGCCTCTGCTGTTCGATCCTGCTACATCACGATGCGGGACAACAAAAAAAACACAACACACAGCAAAAACATTTCACTTCGTTGTGCCCTGGGCTGCGGACAAAAAAATCCCCTCCTAAAAAACCCTCCTCGTCCTTACAAACCTATAAAATTCAAACGGTTGCGATTCAAATCAAACGGCGCGACGAACACCCTGGCACGCAAACAACCAGCTCAGTGGTGCATTTTGGGACACACACACCAACACCAACACATACTACACTGCTAGTAGTAACATCCAAGCACCGTTCGGCTGCCCTGCCAACCCAGCGCTGGTGGTGCATGCGCTGGAACGTTTGCGCCTCTGCTGTTCGATCCTGCTACATCACGATGCGGGACAACCAACACAACATACAGCAAAAACATTTCACTTCGTTGTGCCCTGGGCTGCGGAAAAAACGTCCCTTCCCAAAAAACCCTCCTCGTCCTTACAAAACCATGAAATTCAAACGGCTGCGATTCCAATCAAATGGCGCGACGAACTACACCCTGGCACGCAAACAGCTCGTGGGTGCATTTTGGGACGCACACACCAACACCAACACACACTACACTGCTAGTAGTAACATCCAAGCACCGTTCGGCTGCCCTGCCAACCCAGCGCTGGTGGTGCATGCGCTGGAACGTTTGCGCCTCTGCTGTTCGATCCTCCTACATCACGATGCGGGACAACCAACACAACACACAGCAAAAACATTTCACTTCGTTGTGCCCTGGGCTGCGGAAAAAACGTCCCTTCCCCCAAAACCCTCCTCGTCCTTACAAAACCGTGAAATTCAAACGGCTGCGATTCCAATCGGCGAGTCTTGAACGCAGCGGGCCAGATCTGCTTTGCATTGACCAATCATAGAGCTTTATTTGCTTTGCATCGTAATGCACCCGTTGTATCGAAATCCCATTTTGCTTTGCATTGACCAATCAAAAGGCTATATTCTGCTTTGCATTTGCTTTGCATCGCGCCGCAATTCAAACTGCTCTGCACGCTCCCCACTCGAACACTACCCACATTTTAGAAGCTCGAATGCCCTTCTACACACATTCCTGGAATGTCATGAGCTGGGTATCACCGTGCACATACCGGTAGACCCTAATAAGCCAACGTTTTCGGTGAGGATGGCCCCCTGCGTCGACAACCACCACCGCCAAAAAAGCGATACAGATCGGGTCTAGTTGGAGCGACACTGGAGCCTTGACCTGACCGGGCGAGTCTGTTTTCCGTGCCGTACGCGCAGCAGCAAGGCCAGCAACATGCAGCAATATCGTGAGTAGAAGGGTGATGCTTTCGCTGGTACTTTCATGCGCTTGATTGGTTGTGTATCGTTGTCTCGTAGGCTTCGTTTGACTAGATTCTGGTCAGGTTTGTAGGCGGTGTCTTCGTACGCTCCATTGCACGAATACATAGCGCACGGATACAACCAGTGCACGAAACAGCAGCTACCAACTAACTGCTGTGTTGCAACAACAATAGGCCGCGGACAGCGGCGGTAACAGTACTAGGTACACCGCAGAGGGTAACAGACTGCTGGGGTTGCTACTGTACAGTGGTAGAGGTAATGCACATTGCTTTGAGCGACCGCTGCGGCGGTCGCGGCTGCTGTCTGCGGCATCCTATTATTGCACGCGTTGAGCACAGTCATCGCGTAGTCACATGTGGAGGATATTGGCGGAAAAAGGTTCACCATCAACAGCAACGCGTGACAGCGGCAGCAGCGGCAACTGGGTTGCTACATGTATAGAGTGATAGAAGCTGTGTCAATTACTTTTTGGAAACCCCTTCAACTAATTTTGCCAGCACTTTTTGTGGTGTCTTCTTCTATTTCCGTGACAGCCGCCGCGTGTTTCGTTTCGAATAGCCGCATCTTCGATCCCCTTCACAATTCTGGATGTTTTGTTGACATCCTTTGATTGCAAGATGATTCGCATATACGACTATTCAGGGTGGGCTAATGTAATAGAGTGTCAATATAGCTGGCAATAGATTCGGTAAGATAGTCCGCAGAGTCATTTGTCTATTGGCCACAAGAAGATTCTCATGAACGGAATATTCTAAGAGGAGCGGATGACCCGTAGAATCTAGCTAGCTTATACCACAAGAGCGTTCTCGGTAATGGAACGTTCTTCCTCTCGACAAGATAGACAGAAGTAAGCGCGTTAAGCGCTCATGGGAACATAGAACATCCAGGAGAACGTTCCTTGTACGTTCCATAAGTAAAGGTCCAGAAGAGAGCACAGCAGCAATGCTGGGGTGAAGCGAACTCTGTGAGCTTCACCCCACGACCGTGCTCCCACTCCTTCTCCTCCTTCTCCTCCTCTTCATGTCTCCTCGAGCTTGTCATAGCTCAATGCCAATAATGAGAAATCTATAAAGAAGAACCGGTGCTGTCTCCAAGCGAAGCTGATACCCCTGCATCCTTCCCTCCCACCTTCCGGCACCACGACTCCTTCACATAGTACATTAGCGCACTACTACACCAGGTTTGTGCATACCATCAGGTACTACGCTGTTGGATCACAATGCACGCCCAGCTCAGATCAGTCCGGCTACATATACCAGGCCCCCACGTCCTTCAAAACTCCGCCCCCCCCTCACCGGTTATTCGACTTACAGGATTCACTTGATAAACGGATACATTTCCTTCCACAGCTGTCAGATTTTGTCCCCCTCAGAAACGGGTTTTATAGTTTCCGCGCACAGACTGACTAACATCACCCCGTTGACCCTGATATCTTCACTGTAGTTGTAAGGGGAGTCGCCGACCTATATCCTTAATGAGGACACACAACTCGTAATACGCGCGATCGGAGTATCACACACAGCTTGCAAAGATGAGTTTCGACAAAATCTTCGATCTCACAGCTGGAGTGTATTTTCATTTTTTATAATATATAGCCCAGCAGCGCAGCGTAGCGCCGTGCGGAGCCGTGCGGTGCGGTGCCGTGCCCTTCGCTGCGGTGCTGCGTCGTGCTGCGCTGTGCGCTTTCTTTCGAACATAGAGCAGTACCGGGTATAATACGTGTTGTTGTGTACTACTTTTCTTCTTTTTAAAAATATATACAATAGTTTTTCCATGTACTTTTTCGAACGCACACTGGTGAGGGTCCTTCCAACGCACACTGTGTCGGGCCCGGGGGGGGGGGGGCGCCCCCCCCCGACACTGCTACTAGCATCCAAGCACCGTTCGGCTGCCCGGCCAACCCAGCACATACACCAACACCAACACACACTACACTGCTAGTACCATCCAAGCACCGTGCGGCTGCCATCCAAGCACAGTTCGCCTGCCCTGCCAACCCAGTGCTGGTGGTGCATTTTGGGACACACACACCAACACCAACACACACTACACTGCTAGTAGTAGCATACAAGCACCCTTCGGCTGCCCTGCCAACCCAGCGCTGGTGGTGCATGCGCTGGAACGTTTGCGCCTCTGCTGCTGTTCGATCCTGCTCGTGCGGGACAACCAACACAACACACAGCAAAAACATTTCACTTCGTTGTGCCCTGGGCTGCGGAAAAAACGTCCCTTCCCAAAAAACCCTCCTCGTCCTTACAAAACCATGAAATTCAAACGGCTGCGATTCCAATCAAACGGCGCGACTAACTACACCCTGGCACGCAAACAACCAGCTCGTGGGTGCATTTTGGGACACACACACCAACACCAACACACACTACACTGCTAGTAGTAGCATCCAAGCACCGTTCGGCTGCCCTGCCAACCCAGCGCTGGTGGTGCATGCGCTGGAACGTTTGCGCTTCTGCTGTTCGATCCTGCTCGTGCGGGACAACCAACACAACACACAGCAAAAACATTTCACTTCGTTGTGCCCTGGGCTGCGGAAAAAACGTCCCTTCCCAAAAAACCCTCCTCGTCCTTACAAAACCATGAAATTCAAACGGCTGCGATTCCAATCGAACGGCGCGACCAACTACACCCTGGCACGCAAACAGCCAGCTCGTGGGTGCATTTTGGGACACACACACACCAACACCAACACACACTACACTGCTAGTAGTAGCATCCAAGCACCGTTCGGCTGCCCTGCCAACCCAGCGCTTGTGGTGCATGCGCTGGAACGTTTGCGCTTCTGCTGTTCGATCCTGCTCGTGCGGGACAACCAACACGACACACAGCAAAAATATTTCACTTCGTTGTGCCCTGGGCTGCGGAAAAAAAACGTCCCTTCCCAAAAAACCCTCCTCGTCCTTACAAAACAATAAAATTCAAACGGCTGCGATTCCAATCAAACGGCGCTACAAACTACAACCTGGCACGCAAACACCCTCGCAGCGCACACCGCACACCCTCTTTTGCTATCCCTCGTCGGATACACCGCGCTCTTCGGCGTTACGCTGGAACGTTTGCGCCTCTGCTGTTCGATCCTGCCCTTGCGGTCTGCCGTGTCTGCGAGCGGCGGCGACTGCGTCCTTCAGTTCGGCTGCTGCATACTTTCTCTCGCTGGTTCCTGTCGCAGCTCACCTCCGCCGCGTGCTGTGGGTGTCTGCTATGAGCCTCTTCGCTCCTTCTAGGCTCCTCCTTCTCTGCGGCTGCGTGTTCTTCGCCCTCTCCAAACCTTACGGCGTACCACCTCCTCGTGCTGCGGCGGAATCTCCGCACACACCATGCAGCGGAATGTCCCTACAGCAGAGCGGTATCTTGACTGGGGAGACCAACTCTTCCGATGCACATTCACAGGGCTCTCTCTGTGTGGTACATACGTGTGTAGCGCAGCAATACTCCTGTGTGTTTGCGTGTGTAGGATACGCGTACGTGTTCGAACCTGCCATACTACCTCACCTTTCTCCAGCGCTCCTGCGGTACAAATCCCTTCCATCACATGTGAATGCGTACGTGTTCGAACCTGCCATACTACCTCACCTTCCTCCAGCGCTCCTGCGGTACAAATCCCTTCCATCACATGTGAATGCATACGTGTTCGAACCTGCCATACATACTACTTCACCCTCCAGCGCTCCTGCGGTTCAAATCCCTTCTATCACATGTGAATGCAGGTGTGTACACGGCACTGCTTATACGCTGCGCACTCAGCATGGTCACAGCAGTGTGTGTGTTTGTACAGCGGTGTGCACACAGCTCTCGCTGTGTGTAGCACATAGGTTTCATGTGTAGTAGCGCAGCCGTAGTACTCCTGTGTGTTTGCGTGTGTAGGATGCGCGTACGTGTTCGAACCCCTGCCATACTACCTCACCTTCCTCCAGCGTTCCTGCGGTACGAATCCCTTCCATCACCACCTGTGGATGCAGGTGTGTACAGCGGTGTGCACACAGCTCTCGCTGTCTGTGTGTAGTACACATACATACATGTTTAGACTATGACATGTGTAGCGCAGCAGTAGTAGTACTCCTGTGTGTTTGCGTGTGCAGGATACGTGCAAATCCCTTCCATCACCACCTGTGGATGCAGGTGTGTACAGTGGTGTGCACACAGCTCTCGCTGTCTGTGTGTAGCACACATACATGCTTAGGCTATGACATGTGTAGCGCAGCAGTAGTACTCCTGTGTGTTTGCGTGTGTAGGATACGCGCACGTGTTCGAATCTGCCATACTACCTCATCTTCCTCCAGCGTTCCTGCGGTACAAATCCCTTCCATCACCTGTGTATGCATCATCTCCTATGTATGTAGTCTAGACTATGCGTCTCCAGCTACGGCTGTGCGTCCTGTAAAAAGTGTTCGTGTCTTTCAGCACGCTACATCCTACACCTGCGTACAACGTAACCCATGCGCACTTTGTCATCACACCATGCCGATGCGGCCTTCCTAGCCAAATTCTGCTGTTCCCTTTACAGGGGACTAAGTACGTGCATCCCATCGGTGACATTCTCCGCCTCAAAGCGGAAGTCGCCGACTAAACACTCCGCCACTCCCGACGATCGCCAAGTGCCTTCTCGCGCAGTCAAGTATGACAAAACAATCCGCCACTCCCGACGATCGCCAAGTGCCTTCTCGCGCAGTCCAGTGTGACAAAACATTCAGCCACTCCCGACGATCGCCAAGTGCCTTCTAGCGCAGTCCAGTGTGACAAAACATTCCGCCACTCCCGACGATCGATAAGTGACTTCTCGCGCAGTCAAAAAATGTTGTAAAACATTCCGCCACTCCCGACGATCGCCAAGTGACTTCTCGCGCAGTCAAATGTTGTAACACATTCCGCCACTCCCGACGATCGTCAAGTGCTTTCTCGCGCAGCGAGCCACCAGTCAAGTGTGACAAAACACTTCTCCACTTAACACCAAAAAGCACTTGGCTAAACATGTATTGCATTTCTTTTTCTACATGTATTTGATCTTTCACTGCCCCCTGTTTTTCCCCCCACGCAAATTGCCCCCGTACTGCCGATCAGAACGTGTTTGTTGATCCCTACGAAGCGTAGAGGGCTTACCCGTTGAGCTGACAATAGTGGGGTAGTGAAGTCACCGGTATGAAGACAAGTATAAGACGTACATATATAAATTAAGTTGCTCCTAGCCAAGGCGCAGCGTGGAGTGCGCTCGCCAGGAAGAAAGGCGGATAAATAGGCGGAGTGTTTCCACCATCCCGATATCCCGCTATCATGCAGCCAACTTATCACTGGAAACCCCTACAATACTCAACCGTCATCATATCCGCATCATATCCAAGCATACAATCAACAGCCTCCCTGCTTCGTAAATGATACGGTATGATGCTATATTGTCATATCATCAGGGTAAAACGATTCAATGAAAATTACGGTCAATCAATATCCTCCCAGCACCTCCGTGACAAGAAAGAAAGATTGCAACACCATAGTCCTTAAAAAGCACTCCATAACTCTAGCGATACAGTTCAGGGACAGTATTCAACATCAATCATCACGAACCTAAGATCTAAGTCGTAAAATCCTAAGTCCAAATACAAAAACTCAAAACCGAAATTCATACACCGAAAACTCAAATCCGGAACTCAAACATCGGCCTTATAATCAGCATTCAGCCTTGCCTTATAAAACGGTTGTGTGATTGGACAGCAGTCTCAAAACTCACTTTCGAATGAGACAAACGCCTCCCGGCTGGGTACATACTAAAAATCCATTCAAATTCCAAACGCTCAAATCCCGAGAAAGATAATGCCATACTAGACAACGCAATCGTGAAAACAGTAATATTTCAAAAACAAAGAAACAGTTACTTGCCTCCCTAACTACCATGCACTCTTTGAAAGTACGAAAATCCAGCTAATATATGCAGAATAATCCGCCAAGAAACAATTCAAATCAGCTCGCGAAAAAGTTAGTCGCCCTCGGGTTCAGACGTATCGAACTCGTCGAGTTTGAGACCTTTTTCCTACTTAACGAGCCATAATCCTCTCAAGTGGTCAAGCGAATCCTTCCCCGCACAAACGTTAACAGGTGGGCGTGACCCCTCCTTGCAGGATGAAAACTAAACGGTTTCGCTCAGCTGGGTCTCATTACGGGGCTAGTTGAGAAACCCATAGACTGATTACGCAGGGATGACCCCCGGTAGTTTACCAAAAAACCGTTGCCGTCCCCGAACCCCAAAAACAATATAAACTGGACGATTTGGCTCAGCTGGGTCTCATTACGGGGCTAGTTGAGAAAACCATAGACTGATTACGCGGGGATGACCCCGGGTAGTACCAAAAATCGTCATCGTTCCCGAGCCCCGAAAATCTCAAACTTATGGTGTCTGCCAGTGCTACGTACTCGGCTTCTGTGATCGAAAATGTCACGCACTTTTGAGTTCTCGAAAACCAGCACACGCATGCCCCTCCGCACATGCCCCTGCGCACATGACAGCCCCACCGGAAACCGACCTCCTATCAGTGGCCTTGCTGGCGTAGTCTGCATCCGCATACGCAACCAGCTCCAGTCCACTGCCTCTCTGAAAAGTAATGCCAAAATCACTCATGAAAAATACATAATCTAAAATACCAACCGCCGTCTTCCAGTTTATCTCCCAGGGCGACTTGGTGTACCTGGCTACAGCTCTCAAGCATCCGATCAGCTCGCGAAAAAGGCCAGTCTGTTTGAGACCTTCCTCGAGCGGGTTTGTCCTACCCGAACTAACGCATGTATCACCATTAACCGCAAACCCCGCAAAGACATAACAAATCCCGCAATAAGTCACCATATTTCAGAGTCGACTCGACAACTGTTTGATGCCGGTATAGCACGAACTCAACCGCGAGTTCATTTCTGTTTCAGAGTATCGATACATCAGAGCGCAAACGCCTCGCTACACGTGACGAGGTTGTTATATCAAGGGTAAAGTTATTCCGCATGTTCCTTCCCGGAAGAGCGACACGTAGTATCACAGTGCTGCAAGAGTGTTAGTCCATGCCGCTACTTGATAAGCTACCGCGATAATAAATAACGATCCTCTAAACTGTTTGGCAACCTCGATTAAAACGCGTAGTTGGTATAAAAGATACGGTATCAGGTACAAACTCCATAACAAACGCAGGAATGTTGACTATCCTCGTCTGTACTCAAAATGTTCGTATACTACGTACATAAAATGTTTGAGCACCTAACTGTGGACTATAAGAACCTCATCATCTACCCCATTCCCCCTGCTCAATATTTTTGTGGTCCGGCATACAGCGGATACCGCTTATCATAACACTCGGCACACGCGCACGATAAGGGCGGGGGGATTTGACGGGGCGATCAAACCAAAGGAGGCTTGAACATAAGCAAAATCCTATCATCAATCATTGTCAAGCAAAGCATGTCAGACTATAATATCATATTCATGATACAGATAGTACGAGGCATAACCGGGACAAGATCAGGGTGAAATCTTCAGTCTAACGAGAAAAACACACCCGGATATTTCCACCACATACTCGTATTCCACCACATACATGTTGCATCATAAAACGTGAGTAACAGTGTATGTCCTCACTAACGGTTTCTTCATTTCGTGTACCGCACTATGCTAGATCGCTGGTGAGGTTGACAAACAGCTATTCTGGAAGTAACCCGCATTGTGTAAGACAGAAAAAAATACCACGTATGTTGTCATGGTCTCTCGTGCGTACCCGAAATAAAATACTACTGCTACTAACAATACCCTTCTTCATCTCCCGGGCGTGCCTGAAATATAGTACTAATGGTACTAACGATACCCCTACAGCCATCAGCCGTCACCAATTTATCTGTAAAACCGAATGACGTACGATATCGTACCAGGAATTTTGTTAGGAAAATACACGGCACACAACCGAAATCAAATATTATGTTTCGGAGATGGCGAGTTCGTTCTCAATTCCTTCCCTCTTTGGTGCGTGAGGAAAAATGGTTGATTGAAAATGAACTAAAGTACCAAACTGTTGTACATACGACAGACAGAAAATACGGCTGTCGCAAGCAAGCGCTAGCTACTGCGGACATAATCTATTATCAACCCGTCAAGCGTCCTGCATCCCGTGCCTTGTAACCTGTTGATCAGCAGAGCTACCATACCACACGCAATCACATTCGCCGGTGGTTGGGGCAAGAGGGGCTGGGGGGCAGGCACAAACATTTATCCTGCCGGTCCCTCTGCCCAAGCTACTCTGTCCTTTGCTATGATTTAACGCGAAAAACAAAGACTTGACAACAAATAATGCGAAACAAAATGATCGCCTCAGCCGCAAAGAGTAACATGTCATCGCTACGTCAGTCACATACTGCTGTTGTATAGTTAGCAGCATTTCATATTACTCCGCACCACGTATGTATTCTCATTTCTAAACAGGAAACGTCCACAACCTGCTGTATTACTCTAGAAACAAGACAAAGCCCAGACAAAAAACAATTTTTCATGACATGACCTGTGGTTGTTGCCTTAGTCTGGTGCAAACGGTGGGAAGGATTCTCCACCTGGCTGTCCGTGCCTCCCACACCCAGCGTCCTCCACCGCAACCAGCCACCTTGTGCCGACCCCAACCCGGGCCCACACATCAACGGGCTCAGCAGCCGCCGCTCCCACGGAGCACGGCAGATACTGCTCGTAATTTGGTTTCACAACCAAATCTGCGAGCAATCCCTTCTCCCCCGTCTCAAACTGCTGCTGCTGCTGCCCCTGCGGCTGCTGCTGTGCAGTGCGCTCGTTCCCAGTCTCAAGCATTGGGTATACGAGCTGTGACGTCCAAACGGGGGATGGTGCCACCGGAGGCTGCAGCTCCTGCTGCTGCTTCAATGGCAGCTGCAAGAGCTCCTCCTGCTCTTTCCTCCTCGTCTCTAATTCCACCATAAACCTTTTCTCCGTCTTGAACTGCTGTTGCTGCTGCTGCTGCTGCTGCGGCTGCTGCTGCGGCTGCTGCTGAGCAGTGCTCTCACTCCCAGTCTCAAGTACTGGAATTACGAGCTGTGACTCACATCTGGCCACGCCCGCTCCCCTCTCTGGTACCTGAGACGGCTGAGAAACGCCTCGCATTCGCTCGAGTCGTAAAGAGAAGCTCGAGAGCTCGAGGAGAAGTTGCGAGTACTCGCGAATGATGAGTTCGCTTTCCTCAATGCGACCTTCGATTCGGTAGAAATCGTGCCATCCTGCCGAAACTTGGTCTATGGTCCGGGAACCATAACGGAAACCACCCTCGATTTCTTTCTCAAGTTGGTCCCGTATTGCGAGCAGCTCTTCCAGCTCCCGCATCTTAGCCAGCTGAGAGCTCCTCGCTCTCGCTGCCAACGCCTTCACGTCCACATCGCCCATGTTCACCTCGCCCTCAGGCATGGTTCAAAAGACACCCAATTCGCTCCCTTTCACAGGGAGGGCTGTTTTTGTGATATCTCCAGCTAGCTCTCTTCCGCAGAAGAGCCCACGTCACTCAACACCCTTTGCTTCGAACAGGGATAGTACCGCGTACGTTACGCGATAATTATCGTGTTTGTTGATCCCTACGAAGCGTAGAGGGCTTACCCGTTGAGCTGACAATAGTGGGGTAGTGAAGTCACCGGTATGAAGACAAGTATAAGACGTACATATATAAATTAAGTTGCTCCTAGCCAAGGCGCAGCGTGGAGTGCGCTCGCCAGGAAGAAAGGCGGATAAATAGGCGGAGTGTTTCCACCATCCCGATATCCCGCTATCATGCAGCCAACTTATCACTGGAAACCCCTACAATACTCAACCGTCATCATATCCGCATCATATCCAAGCATACAATCAACAGAACGTAACACCGGTAACAAAAGCACACAGCACAGCTGAGCACAACAACAGGGCAATTTGCTCTAAGCAGCTCTTGGCATTATCAAATCGCTGTTCGCACCAAATCATGGGCCTCTTCTTTCTGCCCCCTTTACATGTTTTTAGTTGCGTTCTTCCTTGCCTTCCGCGAGCGTAGCGGGCGGCGTCAGCCGCCCGCGGAGCGGAGCCCTTGTACTATATTACAAGTACCAACAACGCAGCTTGCAACGATGAGTATTGACCCGCAATTCGTCGAAGTCACGGCTGACGTCCTTGAAACATTTTCGTAAAATGCAATTTAATTTCAAGTCTACGTACGTGAAAAAACTTTAGTCGGCGGATCTTCTTTCCCCCCAAATAGGGCCTTACCCAATAAGCTTTTTTTTTTCTGAATATAAGCTTTTTTTTTTTAGCGAGCATAGGCTTTAAAACTGGAAATAAGCTCGCGATTTATGCCAGTTTTGCACGGATAAGCTCGACTTATGCTCGCTCTTTGTTGCATCTCTAGCTTGATTTTTGTTCGATAAAAGCGTGTTTGCTCGTCTAACACTCGTTGGGCATCCCTGCTTGTCGTCGATATGCTCGTGAAACGTGGGTTCTTAGGCTATTTGTTTTTTATTCTACAAGCCACATGGCAGGTGCAGGTGTGTCAGTGCTGAAAAAGTAAAACATAGACTACGATTCGTTTAGTCTATATATAGTCTATGCTCCTATATACTTCGAAAGTGTATACTGGTATGTTTACGTATATCATACAAGGGCTTCGCTCGCGGGCGGCTGGGCGCCGCCCGCTACGCTTGCGGAAGGAGGAATAGACATTCAGTAGAAAGGCGGAAAAGAAGCACAAATGGCGCAACTGGCGACTTGAAAATGCCAAGAGGTCCATATATAGTACAACGGTACAGGATAGAGACGGTTATGATTATGAGTTTGTTATTATCATCCATTCGCCCAATCCATGATGGGCAAGTCGGAGGACTTCCTTGGCATATCCTTCCACCTCTCAGGTAGCACCTATGTAGGTCCTGTACACTTCAATAGCTCTCTCTCTCTAAGTCGATCATCAACAATAAATTATCGCAGTGCATAAACACCAGGCACGCGCTTGTCAAGGATAGAGACAGGAAAACTACAACTTAAGATGTAAAGGAGCGCAGTGCCAAAAAAAACATGCTGGAAGCAGGAACTTGAACGCACACACCGCAAACATGTGAAGTACATTTGTATTCCTGAAAGACGAAGAGCACGCATTTAGGCATAGTTCTCAAAAAACGATGCTGGTATAATAAACCACAACTTAACGTTCTATGAAGAACGTGCTGTCAACATTGCTTCCGAAGGAGCATGCAGGCTTGCTTGGACTCTTCCTCCTCAGCGGAGGTACCCAGCACCTTGCACTCTTGTTTTTTGTCGATGGTCTTGTGGATCTGTCCACAAACGTTGAAGCAGGGCGGGAGAACGTCGATAAGTGTCAAGGAATTAGTGGGGTATTAGTCCGTTTGACCACTTGCACAGGTTAACCAATAGCTTACCCAAACTAAGCCTTATAACACTCTCCCCCCCTTAAACGGCGGGATAGAAGGTCGGCCGTATATACGGGCGGACCTGTCATTTATCCAAGCCGTTTCATTTCCTGGGTAAGCCGGGGAGAGTATTTTTCAAGTTCGCCATGGGAAAATCTGAAAAAGTTTATTATGGTGGATGTGGGGATCGAACCCACGACCCAAAAACCCATGGTCTGTCGACGACGCCATTTGTTAAGGTATTAATGGGGTACTTTTAGTCCGTTTGACCACTTGCACAGGTTAACCAATAGCTTACCCAAACTAAGCCTTATAACATAAGTATGTGTAAAAAAGTATTCGTACTTTTCTCCAGCAGACGTCGTAACCATCCAAATTATTGGAGCTCCTTACGCTGTTAGTAATTGTTGTGGTATTGTTGTACTTGCTCTTGGTACTTGGAAAAAGAGCCGCACTTCATAGACTATATCCGCACGCCATCCCCTAGTCTTGAGCAAGAGACATGGATGTCTCGACTCGTGACACACAGGACGCAAGATAAGAGTAGAACGTACCTCGATGTCGAACGCCCTCGTGGCACCGTGGGAATGGAATGCGGGATGTATATCGAGCAAGTGGTCGCCTGCCTTCTTCAGGAGGTCACCGACCTTGATGTCGCCGGTGCACTTCGTGTTTATGTCCTCGCCGACTTGGCGGCCCTCGGCGGCTGCTTCGCAGGGATTCTGCAAACGACAACAACGGATGGGAATACCTTGCGTTCAGTGAATGTTCAAAATAGTAAGGCCACGTAGCTGTCGTCGATTTCCAAAGTTGGAAAGGAAGTCGTACAATTTAACACTGCTGTTGTAATGAAAGCGGTCGTTTATGGGCAAAGCCCTGCCTGGTACCACAACGTTGCTAACACCTATGAAACCACCACTGGGACAGGAACGAACGGGATTCACAGTCGCAACTGGTAAGCGTAAGCCCCGGTATATTGCTATATAAGGCCTACCGGCGGAATACCGACAACGAAGGGTAAGAGACAGTACCTGCTGTATATATTGTTCGGTACTACTCTATTACTGCTGCTATCAACACTATTACGACCGACGTGTACTGCGATTCCTGAAGAGGTTGCGCACCCTACTTGTACTCGTTAATACAAAGAGTTCATGTGGTTGTATGAAAAATGAGTAACAGTAGTAGTACACCGCGTCACTACATGAACAACTCGCTAACCCCAATCACGGGACTGCTCTCCAGCATCACCCAGGTTAACTTCAGCTTCTGTTTACTGCTATATATCAACCTCCAGTGTGTACTGCTATTGGAGCTCCTTTCGCTGTTAGTAATTGTTGTGGTATTGTTGTACTTGCTCTTGGTACTTGGAAAAAGAGCCGCACTTCATGGACTATATCCGCACGCCATCCCCTAGTCTTGAGCAAGAGACATGGATGTCTCGACTCGTGACACACAGGACGCAAGATAAGAGTGGAACGTACCTCGATGTCGAACGCCCTCGTGGCACCGTGGGAATGGAATGCGGGATGTATATCGAGCAAGTGGTCGCCTGCCTTCTTCAGGAGGTCACCGACCTTGATGTCGCCGGTGCACTTCGTGTTTATGTCCTCGCCGACTTGGCGGCCCTCGGCGGCTGCTTCGCAGGGATTCTGCAAACGACAACAACGGATGGGAATACCTTGCGTTCAGTGAATGTTCAAAATAGTAAGGCCACGTAGCTGTCGTCGATTTCCAAAGTTGGAAAGGAAGTCGTACAATTTAACACTGCTGTTGTAATGAAAGCGGTCGTTTATGGGCAAAGCCCTGCCTGGTACCACAACGTTGCTAACACCTATGAAACCACCACTGGGACAGGAACGAACGGGATTCACAGTCGCAACTGGTAAGCGTAAGCCCCGGTATATTGCTATATAAGGCCTACCGGCGGAATACCGACAACGAAGGGTAAGAGACAGTACCTGCTGTATATATTGTTCGGTACTACTCTATTACTGCTGCTATCAACACTATTACGACCGACGTGTACTGCGATTCCTGAAGAGGTTGCGCACCCTACTTGTACTCGTTAATACAAAGAGTTCATGTGGTTGTATGAAAAATGAGTAACAGTAGTAGTACACCGCGTCACTACATGAACAACTCGCTAACCCCAATCACGGGACTGCTCTCCAGCATCACCCAGGTTAACTTCAGCTTCTGTTTACTGCTATATATCAACCTCCAGTGTGTGCTGCTATTGGAGCTCCTTTCGCTGTTAGTAATTGTTGTGGTATTGTTGTACTTGCTCTTGGTACTTGGAAAAAGAGCCGCACTTCATGGACTATATCCGCACGCCATCCCCTAGTCTTGAGCAAGAGACATGGATGTCTCGACTCGTGACACACAGGACGCAAGATAAGAGTGGAACGTACCTCGATGTCGAACGCCCTCGTGGCACCGTGGGAATGGAATGCGGGATGTATATCGAGCAAGTGGTCGCCTGCCTTCTTCAGGAGGTCACCGACCTTGATGTCGCCGGTGCACTTCGTGTTTATGTCCTCGCCGACTTGGCGGCCCTCGGCGGCTGCTTCGCAGGGATTCTGCAAACGACAACAACGGATGGGAATACCTTGCGTTCAGTGAATGTTCAAAATAGTAAGGCCACGTAGCTGTCGTCGATTTCCAAAGTTGGAAAGGAAGTCGTACAATTTAACACTGCTGTTGTAATGAAAGCGGTCGTTTATGGGCAAAGCCCTGCCTGGTACCACAACGTTGCTAACACCTATGAAACCACCACTGGGACAGGAACGAACGGGATTCACAGTCGCAACTGGTAAGCGTAAGCCCCGGTATATTGCTATATAAGGCCTACCGGCGGAATACCGACAACGAAGGGTAAGAGACAGTACCTGCTGTATATATTGTTCGGTACTACTCTATTACTGCTGCTATCAACACTATTACGACCGACGTGTACTGCGATTCCTGAAGAGGTTGCGCACCCTACTTGTACTCGTTAATACAAAGAGTTCATGTGGTTGTATGAAAAATGAGTAACAGTAGTAGTACACCGCGTCACTACATGAACAACTCGCTAACCCCAATCACGGGACTGCTCTCCAGCATCACCCAGGTTAACTTCAGCTTCTGTTTACTGCTATATATCAACCTCCAGTGTGTGCTGCTATTGGAGCTCCTTTCGCTGTTAGTAATTGTTGTGGTATTGTTGTACTTGCTCTTGGTACTTGGAAAAAGAGCCGCACTTCATGGACTATATCCGCACGCCATCCCCTAGTCTTGAGCAAGAGACATGGATGTCTCGACTCGTGACACACAGGACGCAAGATAAGAGTGGAACGTACCTCGATGTCGAACGCCCTCGTGGCACCGTGGGAATGGAATGCGGGATGTATATCGAGCAAGTGGTCGCCTGCCTTCTTCAGGAGGTCACCGACCTTGATGTCGCCGGTGCACTTCGTGTTTATGTCCTCGCCGACTTGGCGGCCCTCGGCGGCTGCTTCGCAGGGATTCTGCAAACGACAACAACGGATCGGAATACCTTGCGTTCAGTGAATGTTCAAAATAGTAAGGCCACGTAGCTGTCGTCGATTTCCAAAGTTGGAAAGGAAGTCGTACAATTTAACACTGCTGTTGTAATGAAAGCGGTCGTTTATGGGCAAAGCCCTGCCTGGTACCACAACGTTGCTAACACCTATGAAACCACCACTGGGACAGGAACGAACGGGATTCACAGTCGCAACTGGTAAGCGTAAGCCCCGGTATACTGCTATATAAGGCCTACCGGCGGAATACCGACAACGAAGGGTAAGAGACAGTACCTGCTATATATATTGTTCGGTACTACTCTATTACTGCTGCTATCAACACTATTACGACCGACGTGTACTGCGATTCCTGAAGAGGTTGCGCACCCTACTTGTACTCGTTAATACAAAGAGTTCATGTGGTTGTATGAAAAATGAGTAACAGTAGTAGTACACCGCGTCACTACATGAACAACTCGCTAACCCCAATCACGGGACTGCTCTCCAGCATCACCCAGGTTAACTTCAGCTTCTGTTTACTGCTATATATCAACCTCCAGTGTGTACTGCGACTGGTGCTGAGGTATCATGCTGCTGTGTTATTTATTACTGCATGGACCATTTTTACAACCCTGGCTGACCCCCGTGATGAGACTTGCCCGTTTTCATTGCGTCTTACATGTATAGATACCACGTAGTCGTAGTCGTACATCCAAAACGTGTGTTTATATCACAGCACAAAGCGTCACTGCATGAACCACTTGTTCAACCCCCGCTTACCCCGATGACGGGACTGCCCCGTACTCGTAGTCGTACATACATGAAGTAAGTGTGTTTGGCTGTACGTATGAAAAAGAAATCGCATCACACAGCGTCACTGCAAAGGTCTACTCGTAGACCTGAGTACTTGTACAATTCCCGCTTACACCGCGATGACGGGACTGCCCCGTACACGTATCATACTCGTACATGCAAAAGTGTGTTTGTACGCATGAAAAAGAAATCACAGCACAACAACAGAAATGTAACTCACGTTTCGTCAAGCTCTCAGCTCCTTCGTTAGGGACGCCGATCGAAGGTGAATCACAGGTGTCCGCGTCACACCAGTCACACACACGAGGGTTGTCGCCGCTTCCCCAGTGCTTGTTGTTAAGGTTATGAAAAGCTTGGCACGTGGAAGGCTCGTCACTCCTGCAGGTGTCGCAGACAGCGTACTGGGAACTCCTGTTTCTCCTATTTCGTGCGATGAGGAAGCCGTCACAACCCTTGCTCGGGCACGGCCAATCAGGATTGCCAGAAGAAGCTGAGTCCCGTTCTTGCCCGACCAGCTTCCACACGCCTGATCCTGAACCTCCACCACCCCCACTGTTGGCGGAGCCTCCTCCCGCACTAGCCTTGGTCCGCTTCGCAAATTTCAACTTCAAATTGTTATTGCCGATCCGGCAAATTTCAAATTCAAATTGTTTGCAGCCGTCAACGGCAATTCCCTCTCAACAGCCAGCAATTGGCCAACTTCAAATAAAAGTACAAAAAAGAAGTTGCTGAAAAAGCAAAATAAAAATATCAGAGAGCAAGCAGTAAAGATCAGAGAATGAGAGCTAAAAAGTAAGTAAGAATGAGACTAGGGAAAGCAAGGAAGGCAAGGAACTTCGGGACGGTTCTTTTCCCCAGCAACTAATTTTCTTTTCGGCAATTACGTGCTGAGAAGGGCTGAGAGGGGGGAGGATATGCCGAGCGAGACGTCCGAAGGGGGCGAGGTCTAGGTATATAGTTGTACTACTACTACTGATTGATGTTGTCGTGTGTTATTGTGTTGTGTCCATATACAGCACAGTGCGCACAGCAGTGCCATGCTGCCTTTTCCATACCACCGCCCACCATGAACTGCCCACCATGTCAATTGGAAAACTTGCTTGAACTCTCTACTCGAAACTCGACACCAAAAACAGAGCTAGCGAGCTAGCCAAACACAGCCGACTACCCAGTACCCCCGCACCCCGCACGACGCAATGCTACTTTCCCCGCCCCCTGTTGTACTTGAGAAGAGCGGTTGCCATCGCTGCAATATCGGAAAATCGTAAGATCGGCTGCGTCCCTTGTGCTCTCCACTTTTTTCGTGCTCGCGTGGGCGCGTGGGCGCGCGCACGTGTGTGTGCGTGTTTAAGTGTTCTTATGTAGAACCGTCCATTGCCGCGATAAACAGAGTCGACAAAGGGTGTAATTAAGCCTCGTGAATTGCATTATTACCGTGCGGCCACCCATTTATTTGGCGTCTCCACCGTGCTGCCAGACAACCATTCGAACATATACGCCTGAAATGGAGGCGGGCATAACCACCTTTTATGCTCGATTTCCCTCGTTATGCTCCCACATAAGCTTTTTGGCATGGTGGCTATGCTCGGTCGGGCATAAGCTTTTCCATAAGCTCAAAAAGCCAATACCAGGTATAAGCTAAAAGATATGCTAGCTTATTGGGTAAGGCCCTACCCCCAAACCTTTTTGCCTCGTTTGCGTATGTGAGGCATCAACACGGCGGACACTAGTTGCGCTTGATATAGATGGGTGGAAACATCAGTAATGTGAAGAACACACGCACGTATTATACACATACATTGGCAGTTGGTACGTTCGATCTCCGGAAACCGCAGCAGGTCATGTTCGTACGTCAAGGATCTCCGACAAAACGTTGTCGGGGTTGTTGACGAATTTCTTTCCAGCTGAATATATGCATGGCTCTCCGAAGCTTGACCACCACTGCTGCTGCTGCTGTGCTAGCGTTGGGTCCCGTGTCCTTCCTAAGTCGTCAGTCAGTCTCTCGACTCGCCAGATCCTACTCGTAAAAAGCTGCAAGTACGACACTGCTGTATGTGGAAAAGACGGCCTTTGCAGCCCCGAGCAGCTGCAGCAGAAACACAGCAGCAAGAGTATTTATCTAGTCTAGTCTATAGATGCTCGGCCCAGACAGAATGCTCAACAACAGAACAGCTGATATTCCAGCACACCTTGTCGTCCTATTACTGCCGGCCGTCGGCGAGGATGCCCTGTGCTTGATTTGTCTGAGGCGTTCAAGCTGGTTTGCCTTGCTGGTCTGCTTAGCCCAGCGCCGAGTGCTCGAAGCTTGACTGTTGAGCTTGAAGCTTGAAGTCTCCGAGTCCCTCCGAATCTCTTTTTGCTGAAGTCTCCCATAGTCCCTCCGAATCTCCGAATATCCGTTCAGGGGTTGCCAAGTATTACGGCTTTCTTGTGCTGGGGGGTGGTGCTCATATGTGGGAAATATACTCGAGGGTCTCCCTGCTTGCATGTCGATGCGTTGTGTACTTCGTACCTACCCATACCTACTTCAACTGCCAGCTCAGCACTCTCAGCAGCGTTGAGGCACGATGAATAAGATGTTGAAGCTCGCTTTCAAACCCGCAGACTGGCTTCTCCAATGGCCGGTGAGACAAAGTAGACAAGTTTGGAAAGGGTTCCGTCCCAGCGGTAAGTGTGTCACGAGCGCAAGGATCTACGAGTATGTTCGAGCACAATTGTATTCGCCAAATTAGGTGTATCACGCAGCTTGCAAAAATGAGTATCGACTCTAAATTTGTCGAACTCACAGCTGACGAACTGCAAGTTTTTTTTCAAAAAGGCAGGGTTTTCGTCAGAGTTTATTTAATAGTCCAGATCTTCAAAGCTCAGCAGGAAGCATAATAACATACGGGTCACGGGTGGGTGGCCTACAAATCACTCACCTTCGCGGCCGTTCTCACTAGTTCGTGTAGACCTACAGCGGGTCCCCCGTCTCGTATGATTCTTCCGGGCCCTCGTTTTCTGTATCCTGAACTCAGTACAGCGGGATTTGGGTGGAAAGTTCGGTTCTCGAGATGTGGCGATTCCAAGCTTGCCACACGCGCGGAGTGGGTGTTCGAGCGATGCAGTGCAATGGGGTGGAGTTTGCATACGATACGGGTGATATACATGCACAGGAATGATGCTTGACAGTCTACAGCAGTGGTTCAGTCTTTTCTTTCTTCCATCGGCCGTGCTTAGAATGATCGGAAAATCGTTGCATGGGTTAGATACGTGGGAAGATGATCCTCGATGCCGCCATCGGGGCGTGCAGAAGACGCTGGAAATGTATACTACGTATTATTATTACCTCCTCCGGAGAGGATCATGGGAGGAGGGGGAAATTGGAAGTGACCAAGAGAGGCCCTCCCTCCCCCAAGCTCGCCTCGTCCCCGAACCATAAATAGCGACAAGCGCTCTCGTCCAATACTGGGATAATCCTATCGTACCACACAATACACTCAGGCGGCTAAGCCATAGACTACATGCTGACCCAATCTGTGCGTATGAGAGCATATATGCAAATGTGCATATCATATATGTGGCACACAAGCAACTGTTACGTGTATCATATGATACAATAACAACTCATATCACGCACCAGTAAATATTGCTACTGGTGGCTCCATAGGTCACGTACGCACCACACAAATAGACTTACTTAATTTTGTCTTTCTCAGGGATTGCCCACCCCTGGCCTCTCAGAGCTCCAACTTCCATTAGACTTACTTAATTTTATCTTTCTCAGGGATTGCCCATCCCTGGCCTCTCAGAGCTCCAACTTCCATATTACTTGCGGAACCTTTCCAGCTTTTCTTTGCTTTCCAGCTTCGTTAGAAATACGAAACGCCAATAGTACATACCGGTACTACTACACCAGGTAGGTTTGTACATACCATCAGATACTATGCTGTTGGATCACATGCACGCCCAGCTCAGATCAGTCCGGCTATATATGGCCCAGCAGCGCAGCGTAGCGCCGTGCGGAGCCGTGCGGAGCCGTGCGGTGCGGTGCCGTGCCCTTCGCTGCGGTGCTGTGTCGCTGCGCTGTGTGCTTTCTTTCGAACATGGAGTAGTACCGGGTATAATGCGTGCTGTTGTGTACGGAGTACTACTTTTCCTTTTTTTTCTTTTTCTACATGTATTTGATCTTTCACGGCCCCCTGTTTTTTTGCCCCACGCAAATTACCCCCGTACTACTGCCGATCAGAACGTAACACCGGTAACAAAAACACACTGCACAGCTGAGCACAACAGGGCAATTTGCTCTGCACAAGCAGCTCTTGGCATTATCAAATCGCTGTTCGCACCAAATCGCGGGCCTCTTCTTTCTGCCCCCTTTGCATATATGTTTTTAGTTGCATTCTTCCTTGCCTTGCGCGAGCGTAGCGGGCGGCGTCAGCCGCCCGCGTAGCGGAGCCCTTGTACATTATAAAAATTGAAATACACTCCAGCTGTGAGATCGAATAGTTTGTCGAAACTCATATTTGCAAGCTATGTGTGATACTCCGATCGCGCGTATTACGGGTTGTGTGTCCTTATTAAGGATATAGGTCGGCGACTCCCCTTGCAACTACAGTGTAGCTATCAGTGTCAACAGGATGATGTTAGGCAGTCTGTGCGCGGAAACTATAAAACCCGTTTCTGAGGGGGACAAAATCTGACAGCTGTGGAGGGAAATGCATCAGTTTATCAAGTGAATCCTGTAAGTCGAATAACCGGTGAGGGGAGGGCGGAGTTTTTAAGGACGTGGGGGCCTGATTTTGATCATTGGGGGGCGGGAGGGGGGGAGAGGGGCGAGGGGACGGGTGGGGCAGGGCAGGTCTATTTGTGCGTTGAAACAATAAATATTTCTCGTGGGGGAGGGGAGGAATGTGGCGGGGGGGGGCGGGGGCGGGGGGGGAGGGCTTTAGGTCGCATAGATGTAGGGGTTGGCTATACGCGTGGTGCTAGGTCTAGGCGATGGTGCGGGTGGTGGGTGAAGGAGGGGGCGTTGGGGACGGGGGTGGGTGGGAATTGCAGCAGCGGCATGGACGGCTCTGAAACGATAACGAGGCGATATCCAGGGCGTGGAAGTGTTTACTACTCTGGCGGATTTCGATAGTAGGTGGGGCGTTTAAGCAATATATAGGAACGTTTCCCCATGGATAGTCCGCCTGATGAAATATCCATGCCTTTATAACATAACATGCCACATACTCCAATATAGTTACTCCGGAGTATAAAATATTCCTCGCATGATTCACACAATACCTTTGACGGCGTATCTCCCCAACTACCACACTATTCCTTAGATGGCGAATCGCCCTGAACACAATACCCCATCGTACATATTAGACTATAGATGCAATGCGGTTCCACAAATCGAACCATGATATCATAACTTCTCGCATAGAATAACACATGATGGGTGGCCGGTGTATGAAGGATTTTGAAACGGCCTTCGAGATCCTCCAAACCCTATTAGGCAAACGGCGGAATGCCGCTGCTATTTCACAATAATGCATCAGGGAGCCTCCGACGGCCTAACCCTAAGCAAAGGCCTACATAGTCCGCGTTCGACGACAGAAAGCCTTCATAGGACAAGCTGCAATCTATACGAGGAATATATACCTTTCGGAACCGACGTCTCGCCGTATGACTGACCACATAGGAGGTAATGGCAATGGTCGGCAACCGTCTACTCGTAGTGTTTGACCGCCAGCCCATCATGTCGTGCGCACAAACACGCCTGATTTCCTACTTCACTGCACCCTTGATGTGCTGGCAATAACACGTGTTGGATGCTGGCAGCAACATGATAGTGCGGTAACGCTGACGAACGAACGCCGCTGGCCGAGGAGATAAATACTGAATGCGATCGTTATTAACCCTCAAATGGTGCTATTGTGCACACTCCCACGTCAGCCGGCAGAGTGGCGAAACTTGTTATTACACCTGTGATGTCTGCTCATCAGTTCGCTTGGTGTGCCTACGAGAACAGTAATACTTCCAACAACGACAAAGAGTTTCTACCCGGCGACGTACGTACATACCCAGGAAATAATTAGACGAATGACACACACCATCTCTGTTCATGTTATATCTGCAATAGTAAGTAGGTTTATGCAGTGGAGGCGTGGTTCATCCACCGCTATCCATTCACAAGCAAACCTGCCGCAAAGTGTCAGTCGTTATGTGTGAGTACCATGCCTGTTGCCATATTATATACCTGGTACCAGGTAAATGATGTGGGACATGACATGACCTCTTGCACATGTGCCTATTGCTCCTGTTGCCCTATTAATATCATGTGATGATTGAGACAGGACATGGCCTCTTGCACCCCCCCTCCCTTTTGCAGCCACAACGGCAAAAAAATAAAGAGGTGAGAGCTGTGAAAGTGAAGCGGTCGCATGGTCTTCATCCACTTCGTTGTACTGATGTAACAGCGGTACCGGACAAATGAAATTGCGGCCGAAAAACAAAATCGCAGGTGCTGTCTTCGTAGTGCGTTGCTGTTGACTGTGGGTACGGTTACGACTAGCTTTACGAGAAAACGAAATACGAGGATTGCTCCAAAGCAAGAATCAGCTCATAGCTCGCTGCTCGTACGTTAATGAAACGAACGCGAGTATACTTGTGCGTTGCATTGTGCGGCCATGGCAGCCCAGAAATAATGACACCGAGAACAAGAGAAATATGCCATTTTCTGGCTTATGTTGCGTATGACCCTGTAGTACTTTGAAATCAATATTATGTGTCGGTTCGACGAGTTTGGATTTTCTTCATTTTTCACGTCCCTGCGACGTGTTCCTGTGGTGTGCCCTACCACCCCCCCACCAGCGCTCTGCGGGCTGGTTGTGGGCATACGACGTAGCAGGCCTACCTTACGTAGGGTACTGACGTACGCGCTGCGTTTAGACCCATATACGAGTACAAACCACGTGTGCTTCGGCGACGATACTTCCATGGCGAGAAGCTCGTCCGTGCTTTTCGTGTACTAGTGTATGTCATATGATATGCTGCTTGCAAAACGTCGTACGTACTACTGCTACTTGGCGGCACGCTCCTTCGTGCGGGGTGCCGTCCCCTGTAGCCTACTCTTGAGCACCTAGGGTTTACCATATAACAAACGGGTCACGGGTGGCCTACAAATCACTCACCTTCGTGGCCGTTCTCACTAGTTCGTGTAGACCTACAGCGGCGGCACTCACTTTCCCTGGGTCTCCCGTCTCGTATGGTTCTTCCGGGCCCTCGGTGTCTGTATCCTGAACTCAGCATGGCAGGATTTGGGTGGAAAGTCCTGTTCTCGCGATGTGGCGATTCCAAGCTTGCCACACGCGCGGAGTGGGTTATCGAGCGATACAGTGCAATGGGGTGGGGTACGCATACGATACGGGTGATATACATGCACAGGAATGATGCTTGACAGTGTACAATATCTCAGTCTTTTCTTTCTTCCATCGGCCGTGTTTAGAATAACACACGGTGGGTGGCCGGTATATGAAGGGTTTTGAACCCGTTAAGATACGGCCTTCGAGATCCTCCAAACCCTATTAGGCAAACGGCAGAATGCCGCTGCGCCGCTGCTATTCCACAAGAATGCATCAGGGAGCCTCCGACGGCTCGATCCCTACTAACACTCTAGGCCCTCCGCATATAGCTTGGTGCGGAGAGCTATACACGCCATTGTATTACTAGTATTACTAGTATCCTGAAACCAAGGCGCCGTAACAGCATCACATACTCCAACAGTCCAGCATGTTGGTTTATGACTGTGCACAAGTCTGATGTATGATGTGTATGGCTGCATATAATCTACGGAGATGGTAGAGTAGAACTATTGATATGATTGGCGATCCCAATCTTCGATATGTTCGAGTTGATCGTTATCATGACGTGCACACAGGCAGGGGGGATGTTGGTTTATGCCTGTGCACAAGTATGATATACTATATGGTATTTTGGTTTATGTGATGGTAGCATCTTCGGAGATGCGGGGGAACCTATGGTTTCCCGAACGGATATAACACAAATAAATAAGTGGTCCCAAATCCCATGATTAGGGTCACCACGTGTGGGAGTGGGAAAAACCCCTGAGTGGCACTTACTTCTTTACGTCCTTCTTTTCAGTACTTTAATATATATATATGTTCTACTTCTCTCTTCCCAGCCCGATGGCGCTCCGGATTTCGTGACTCCCGTCTCCGCGAGCCAGCCTGTGCCCTTAACACCTGGGTTCATCCATCACAGCAAACACCCCAAATATGTTTCCAGCAACGATTGTAGGACCGAGTCGTCTCCGCGGATCAACAGCACAGCACCAAAAATATTTTCTTGGGCGCCCTCGATGTCTCGCCATCTCCGCAAGAACCGTCCAGTTCGAGGTCGACGCACTCGGCGGCGGCGCGCGACCCGAGCGTGCGCGCGCGGGGAATAGGCGGGGCGGGGGCTGAGGAGCGCGACCCATTAGAAGAGCGGGCGAGAAAGCGATGTCGAGGGCACCGAACGGATTCCGAGCGGAATCCGGTCTGAAGCGAAGACCATCTCAAGTGCCTCAGCTCGCACAGGGCAGTTCGCGCATTGTCGTATGTATGTCTATACCAGATAGATTTATGCGACCTAAAAATTTGGAACCGCCCCTCCCTCCCCGCCCCGCGTGGGCAGAGGCTAATATAAGTGCGTAAGAAAGTGAATACCATGGTTCAGATGGGTTACAGATAGAGTTCACGAGAGAAGCAGTAAATAAGTGTGTAACTAAACTTAAGAATGGAAAGCAGCAGGGGCACAGTGAAGTACGGGGGAGAAGGTATGCATGCCATGATGGTTATGTTGTATAATTGGATATGGAAGAACGAGTGCGCGCCTAAGAGGTGGAGAGAAGGAGTAGTAGTAAACTTATTTAAGAAAGGAGATAAGGCTGACCCGGGGAACTACCCGAGGATAATGCTAGTTTGCACAGTAGAGAAAGGGATTTCGTGCCCGCAGTTTTCTGAGTGGTCAATTTTTTTGGTTGTAAATTTTGATTGGTGGAGAATCCTTGGTCGACATTTGTCGTCATCCGGAATCGTGAAGTCACTTGTCGGGAAAAACATAAACTTGGAAAAGTGGCCGCGGATGATGACGTCAGTCTACTTTTTTTGGAAAATTGACCGGAAAAAGTTTTCTTCAGAGCATGTTTTATTTCGACAAATTTTTGATCAAAGAGGGAAAAAAAGTTGAAGTCTTCTAAAAATGAACGAAATATCTGGAGTTTGCCGGATCGGAGAAATAAATATTGGGGAAATCGTCGATAGACTCTGTCATAATGCCTTCTATACTAAAATCAAGTTAAAAATAATTATTTTTTTCGATCATGAAAGTACATAATATTCTAAGAATTTTCTTTTTTCAGTTTTTCACATAATTTTACACTAAAACCAAGTAATATGAGAGTTTCGGGAAACAACGTCGAAAACCCAAACCAGAACGGAATTTCATTTTGCATACCTAACCAAAACGATAAACACACCAATCGGAAATTATGAGATGGTATGACCTGGCACCATGCATGCGGTAAGCTCCTATTCATTTTATACGACCTAAAAATGTTGAGACACCTCCCCCCCTTTGCCCACCCCACCCCCTCAGCCCCCCCCCGCCCTCCCCTCACTGGTCATACGACTACCATATATATACATAATATACTGGTGCATTCCGCGGCTGTCTTATATTGTCCCCCCCTAAAGGGGTGTTATAGCTTCCGTGCATAGATTGACCCTGTTGACCCTGGCACAAGCTAGTTGTAAGGGGAGTCGCCGATCTGTATCTTTAGTGAGGACACACACCCAGTAACACGCGCGATCGGAGTATCTCACGCAGCTTGCAAATATGAGTTTCGATTAAATCTTCAATCTCACAGCTGTAGTTCGTAGTGTATTATAATTTTTTCAAGTATACAGTAGTGGGTAGCCGGTGTTAAGAATCGTCAATTTGGCGTCCAGGCTCAAGGTGTTATTTTCCGTACCCGCACCAGGTTATTCCTTATATTTCCTTAGACCGGTGACAATGGAAGGCCAAAAGTTTGAAATCCCAGAAGGTCCCAGCCAAACTCTGCCTGAACGGTCGCCTATGGGCCCAATTTGGTAGGATTGTTTTTTAAAATACTCCAGAATTCCGGAATATAAACCATTTCTCGCGGCGATCTTGGCCAACCCCGGCCTGCAAAATTCTCAAGCAGATCTTGGATTAGACGCGGCGTAATTTCGTGTTCTTCACACACACTTCATTCGACGAAATCAACGACAGCGTCGTGAACTCTGAACGTGGCGAGCTCGTTAGGGGCTCAGACCCCCCTTGGTGTACAGCGCTCACTCTACGACCGGTGATCCGTGGCGGGCGCCGATTAGGCTTTTGTTAATAACACATTTGGCGGCTGGTGTGTAGAAAACCGACACGACAACTCTCTATCGTCTCCCAACGGGCGAAAAACAGAATTTTGAGGGGATGTGACGGAAGATCACAGGACAACACAAGCAACCTCTCACGCCCTAGGGCATGGATCGAGATGAATCTTCAGCGCTGTCACCTACAGTCATGTGACCTTGTCCGGAACGAAGAGGTTTGGCCATTGTTCGTCTCAATCTCGAGATCGAAGGTCAATCATGTTTGGTAGGCAGTGTTGATCAAGGCTTGATGAGAAATAGACAAGTAGACCTGTTGGACTGCATGACCAAAACAAGAGCCAGAAGAGGAATATTTTAATCGTTTCTTTCTCCATAGCGACATAACTCGGAATCTTTCAGCCAATAACTCCCAAAAAAGTTTAGATACAAATTGGCCAAATTATCGGCTTTCCATTGCCATCGGTCTTATATTGCGTTTTTTTGTTTCTCTCGCCTTAATTCAAGCATTTGCAGCGTTCCTTGTTGCTTGTTTTTTAACAAATATTTTCGGTGTTTGTTTCTTGTTTCTTATGTTTCTCATAATGCAACGCGAGACCATGTCCCACGTTTGACGATGTGCAGGTCAGCCGCAACCGATGAGGGTAGCTTAATGTGCTATCTTGGGTTCCCCAAACAACAATGTGCAGAACGTTGCAGGCCCGGCTGAAGCCGCTGCAGCCGGTATGTACTGCACCCACCACGAGCTACGCCGAAAAACGAACCAACACTGTGGCAACTGAAAGTTACGTGAAACCTAGCATTCACTCCTGCACGCACAAGTTGTGCCTATATATCAGAATAACACGCAGACCAACACCGATTCACTCCCCCCCCTCTAAGCTGAAAGCCCCCCGTTGCGAACACTGGGGATCAGTGCCCATTCCGACGTGCTCACACCCTCCTGATGCCTTGCCGTTAGAAGCGCCCACTCCCCAACAGCAGCGCCCTCGTCGGTGCTGTACGACCCCAACAACAACTTCAAGCTGTTCGTGCTTCCATCAGCATGGAACGTCACGCGGTAGTCATACACCTAGAACTCTGGTATACTCTACGTGTAATTCGTCCCCCGAATCAACCCAATCCCAAATCTAGCAAAGGCCCCCACGCTGTCAATTATGTTGGGGTTGTCGCATGCTTATCACAGCTTTCCTGAACGGCGACACAGCTGCTGGAAAGTTGTAACTTTTGCCGTTTCTTGCTATTATTTGCCGCCCTCCGCAACGGCCTTTTTTTTATATTTTGGTGGGCGTCGAACGCGGCTGTTTCTTGTATGACTGTTTCCTATCTTGTTTCCTACGAGGTTCACCGGTCTTTCTTAGTACTATTTCATAATTTCTCCGAATGTTTGAGCCTCTCTTTCTTGAGAGTATACCCGGTAGTTCTCGAAACCTGGTCCCCACTGTAGAAACTATAACCAACAGCCCGGTTTCTCAGTTTGCTCAATTTTTACAACAGCCCACCATCGTTGCAACGCCCACCCCAACCATTTCACTACAGCGAGCTGCTCGGTTTTGTTAAACCCGCCCCTACTGCTGTAGTCTCTACTCCCCTATGTATAGATGTATAGCCCCAAGTGACTTGGTGGCAATTGATCCGCAACCGGAGCAACTTTTTTCATGTACAATGAACAAGCGCTTCGCTCCGCGGGCGCTCGTGCAAGGAAGAGTACAGCGAAATGTGAATGGGGCAGAAATAAGAGGTCCATGATTTGGTGTAACTAGCCATTGGATAGTGCCAACTTGTGCAGAACTTGTTGCCTTCTGCTGTGCTGTGTGCTTACTGGCGATGTCTCGTTCTAATCGGCAGTACGTGTGTAATTTATGAAAGAAGAAAAATACGAAGAAGACTGAGAGAGGACAATCGATAATGAAGAAAGCAAAAAAACGAGTAAAAAGCAGTACTAGCGGACTTACTGGTACATACTATTAATATGAAGCTTTGAAGGCTGAGTGCGCTGTGCCGTGCTATTCTGTCCATGCCATACATGCTCGACGACAGCAGCTACTACTGCTGTAGCTCACAAGCTGTGGGTGGGTGTGTTTATGGTATGCTTTGAGCAGAAGAAACATGTGCAAAATAAACGTGCACTTGTAGTCTACGAACAACGTGTCATATGATATGATACGTGCAAAATAAACGTGCAGGTACCTATTCGGACATTTTTTGGTACCGTTTTTTTTAAAGGCACTTTTTATGTTAAATTTAGACTGAGAACGGATCTTGCCCATTTTTCACCCTTTTTATTCTTGCTCGAGTTTTGAAGATCCATTCTTATTTTCTTCGACTTTGTGAAAACCATATATCTTGATTTCAGTGTGGAAAATCTTGAGATTTGTGTGGGTATATACCTTGAAGCAGTGCTCAAGATTTTGTCTTGAAGTTAGTGTTGGGGCGGTCCCAAAGAACACGAAGAAGGCGAACAAAGCAAGGGACGCAAAGAAAGCCGCCGAGAAGGTTCTCCGAGAGGAGGGTTTAGGCAGGCGTGTTCCGGTTGGGAGCGCTGAGAGCGAAGCAGGGCCTCACAATCAAGTGATTCCAAGACGAATTACTTGCCGAGATACCGGTATATGTAAGCATTCTATAGTGTACAGCTGCAGTAGTGGTCCCTCTATAGTGCCGGTGTGTGCACTATAGAGGGAAATACCGGCACTATAGAGGCAACCGGCACTACTCCTCATGCTGACACTACTGGTTGTTCCCATTTGTGTCAAGCGATTTGACAGGCACAATAGCGGGCAGCCGGCACTACTCAACCGGCACTATAGAGGGACCTCTGCCTTATATACGTAGCATACAATAGGCAAGAGAGCCCCTCCACAGATATGTGAAGGATGTAGAGAGGCGGAGAGCATTTAGCGGAGCTTCTCGACTTCGTATTGGCATCAATAACTACCGAATATGACGGTCACATTGGAAATATTATCGGGCGGCATGTTCTTCCGGTTGGGGTTATAATCCCGCAGCTCGCGAAGCTGAGTGTCAACCGCTCAACTGGTCACAGCTGTCGTATTTTGAAACAATTATAACATTAGTTGGTGAAATGTCGCGCTGGCGCACACAAAAATTTTACCCATCATCAGAATTTTGCTCAGCTGGTCATCTGCCGGAGGAGATGTGCGGCTTGATGCGCACCCGTTTTTAGGCTCCGCACCATTTTTCCAGGGCTCTTCGCGGGTCTCAACCCGACCCGTGGTTCGGGCCAGGAGATTTCCTGCTTTTCGCGGGTCGAGTCCGACCGGGCCAGGAAGTGTTCGAAATTTCACGGGTCGAGTCGGGGCGGGTCGGGAGGTTTTCAAAATTAACGGGTCGAGTCGGGTCAACCTATAAATTTTGAACCCGAACAGAGGAGCGAGAGGTAGCCTGACCAGTGAAAAGCTGTCGTCTTTTTCGCGGTGTAGGCATTTGCTTTAGGCGGGTCTGTTTTCGCCGAAGACAAAGAAAAAAGTCTTGGGTCCGCTTCGCCGCGGGCGAATATTTTTTGGGGGTGATTGTTTTTATGAAATAAAGTGATCCATACCGCCCGGTATAACGTTTACTCGTACGCTTGTGCCATACCTGGTAGACAATTATGGTGTTGTCCCAGAATCTAAACGAAGCTCCCCAGTTGTTATTTTATCTCGCGTCATTTTGCTGGCAGCTCCCTGTCTTACTATAGTCTGTGTTCGCGAAAAGGCATAGTCTCAGGAGTCTACAGATAGGATAGATATAATATGAAAACTAAATACCCGTGGTCGGGATCCAATCTGGGGCCCAGGACGATTAGCCATATTCGCGCCCTGTTGTATCAAACAAACGCGTAAAGTAGACACACAAACACATACATGGCACGCGCGAAACGTAATGATGCTGTACAACACGTGTCATGTCAGTATGATGAGTGAAATTGTTGCTTGTCCGGTTCGAGTGGAAGGACGTAGGGTTTGACATGATATGGATTGCACGTTTCTCTATCGCGCCGACATTAGCGTTGACCACATCTTCCCCGATTTCCATACATTATCCTAGACACTAATCCAACGGTGGCGTAAAAGGGGGGTTCGTGCCGACATCTCGCGCTATTCCCTCAGCTCGCAGTCGTGCCCCTTCGCTCAATGCAGAATTGCACTGCTTTTGCCGTATCTCCTAACGTCACTCTGTGCCTCATCTCACTCCCCCCCCCCCCCCATCACCCGACGTGCTCCGTCCCGGCATTGCATATGATACGTATAGGGATACCTATCGTCCAACACATTACGTCCATGCATGAAATGAGTACTCCCCTCTCCCCCCCCCCCTTCCAACCCGCTTCCTCGGCTATTGACAGGACAAAAACAACATGTTCCTGCAGGGCCACTACGCCCCCGTAAAAGAGGAGATCTCGTCGGAGTGCGAGGTGGTGGGCGTGCTGCCGGAGGCCGTGAGCGGAGAGTTCGCACGCGTCGGACCCAACCCTCGCTTTACTCCGAAGGGTGGCTACCACTGGTTCGACGGGGATGGAATGGTGAGTGGTACGCAATTCGACGCGAGTCGACGAGGCAAGAAAGGGCTGAAGTCTTCTCTGGATAAAAATGAAGGGACGCACCGTAGTGGAGAGGGGGGGGGAGAGCCTGCGTAGCGACTCCGGATCTGAGCTACGTCTAGGGAGGGAGAAGGAGGAAGATTAACCTGCGAAGATCATAGATGGGATGAGCAAATATAAAACCAAAGAACAAGGAAACATGACAACAAGAGAAAACGGCACCTCACTGGAAAAGAGAAAACGACAGCACTCTCGCCACCATGTCGGAATGATAATCAAGGTATTACATACAGTATATAGTGGGTTGGCGTTGCTGTAAGAATTGCACTGTGAAACAGAACAAAAAATATTTGTGTACTTGATTGTTTTATACCCCACCCTGTTTTTGTTCGTTTTTTTTTAGTTTTAGTGTACCTGTCCCCCCCTGTCAGTTTAGGTTTATAAATTGAAGTGTGATATCCACGACTTTGTTTTTGAGTGCCCATCTGAGTGGTATAATCTAGAGGCGTGCACGACCACTCAGCTAGTGACAAGAATAATGAAAATCGTCGAGCAGTGGTACGGCAGCACGATTGTGGCATATGGCATCCCCAACGGTCCAACAGCAAGCCGCGTACCTATTGAGGTCGACTTCGTGAGTTCGAATCCGGCAAGGGACTTTTCTCAACCGTGTGGACATGCCTATAGTGCAAGGGCGCGAGTCGGCAAAGTTCGATTTAAATCGACAAAAGATGGGAATGCTGAAGCCTATGCTCGACAGAAATGAAGACAGGTACCGGGGAGATGGAGAAGGGATAATACCTGTGGCCACGTCTTGTGCAGAAGGTTGGCGGTGAGGATGAAACCTCCTACGAGTTGAGCTGGAAACTAAGGGTGATGATAAAAGCATGTAATACAACCCTAAAAAAAGTGGGATGAAAATGCGGTCTCCTGCACTACTTGTTTTTTGCGTGGAAGTTCATGAAAGCTTCCGTGGAAGCTTCCACCGCTTCCATGGAAGCTTCCATGGAAAAAAAATCCCGGAAGCTTGCACGGATGGAAGTAGCTTCCACGAAAGCTTCCACGGAAGCTTCCATGGAAGTAGTGGAAGATGCCACGGAAGTCACTTCCACGGAAGCTTCCACGGAAACTTCCACAGAAGCTTCCACGAAAGATTCCACGAAAGCTTCACGAAAGCTTGCACGGAAGCTTCCACAAAAGCGTTCACGGAAGCTTCCACGAAAGCCACGGAAGTGCTTCCACGGAAGTTTCCACGGATTCGAAAGCTTCCACGAAAGCACTTTCACGGATTTTTAGGTTTTAGTTCCATGAAAGCAAGCGGCAGGCGCACGGAAGGTTGGAAGCTCAGTGGCTTCCACGAAAACTTCCACGAAAGCTTTCACGAAAACTTCTTTGTGAGAGCTTTCGACGTAGCTTCCACGAAAAGTTGGAAGCTACATCCACGGAATTGTGCGTTTTACTTCCATGGAAACTTCCGCAGCTTCCACGGAATCTCAGCGGCTTCCACGACAGCTCCCACGGATATATTTGTATTCTACACTACTGTGCCTCCAGTAGAGCTTACTACTTTTTCGACAACATGGTTGACGCACACTATGTACGAGACGAAGAGGGTTTCACCGTACAATGGTTGTTGCGTTTCATTGTGTTAGGGTTAGGATTAGGGTATAGGTATATATTTTGAAGAGTAAAACCACATGCCGGAAGATTTCACAGAAGCTTTCGTGGCAGTAATTTTCTTTCACGGAAGCTATCGCGGAAGCTTCCATGGGATTTTTTTCCTGAAGCTTCCGTGGAAAAAAAATATTATTCATTATTTATTATTTACTATTTACTTCCACGGAAGCTTCCGTGAAAGCTCCCGTGGAAACAAATCTACTTCCACGGGAGCTTCCGTGAAAGTGTGCATGAAAGCTTCCGTGAAAGCTTTCGTGAAAGCTTCCGTGAAAGCTTTCGTGAAAGCTTCCGTGGAAGCAAATTCACTTCCACGAAAGCTTCCGTAAGAGCTTTCGTGAAAGCTTCCGTGGAGGAAAAATTACTTCCACGAAAGCTTCCGTGAAAGCTTCCGCTAAAGCTTCCGTGGAAGCAAATTTACTTCCACGAAAGCTTCCGTGGAAGTTTTGTGGAAGTAACTTCCGTGAAAGCTTCCGTGGAAGTAAATTCCACGGAAGCGTCCATGGAAGCTTCCACGGCTTCCACGGAAGCGATGGAAGCTTCCATGGAAGCTTTCATTAACTTCCACGTAAATGCAGATAGTGCAGGTGGCCCTGAAAATGAAGGCACGTACCGGGGGGATGGAAGGGACAACACCCCTCTGTGACCACGGCTTGTGCTAGACATGGAAAGTGAAGGTGAGATAAAAAAAACAGAAGGAAGACCAAGAAAAGAGTTCACAGCAGTAGACAGAAGTATCCGTTGTACACGCTGCATAACAATCCATGTACATCTAGAAAATCCAGGGATGTTACCAAGATGTCCCCTGAATACCATGGTAGGCTGTGTGTGCTTTCCGTGGTGTTTCTTCTCGAGGCGTGAATGGTCCGAGCGACGCCCTTCCATTTCACGTTGTCCGTCGCTGGCGCGAGTCGGTTGAGTATTTTTAGACCGGGTAGATGAAGGACGTTTCTACCCGCTGCGTTTCGGTTGTTTAGGGGGCCAAGAGGCAAGCGAGTGCGCGTATGCTTACATGCAAAGAGGTGGCCCTGTTGCCCTTCCGCGAGAGGCGCGGAACGCACCGGTCGGGCTTGTAGGGCGGAGTGAGATTCGAAGTAAGCGCCCCCTGATCAGCGCGTTGGGCGTCGCCCGCCTTGCTTTGGTCGTTCCGGAGAAAGCGGAACGCGGTATGTAAGACCACCAACATTTCAACGGTCGCGTTTCCGCCACATAACGCATCCAAACGCAAGTGTCAGTAGAGCATATCGAGCCACGGACAAACTTTTCACGACACAGCGTGTCCCCCCCCCTTTCTAACGTTGATCTATAGGGCAGGGCAGGCACCCCCCCCCCTCTTGTTGTTTGTAAATAATAGTCGTCATTTTCAGTCGTTTGTGCGCGCGCTACGGGATCCATCGCTCGCTCCCTCGTTTGTTTGCGTCGGGAGATTTTTTATCCTGCTACACGCTTTTCCGTGCGGTGTTCACGTCTTCGACGCTCGTCCCAGCACTCCAGAGTCACGCGTGTGGTATCCCGATGAAATACTCCTCTGCTCCGGGTTCAATGTCCCTAAAGACCCCACGAGATAGAGGCTGCGTGTGGTGTTTGGACGTCACGGTGCTAGACAGACTCTTACCTCTTAGACCGCCGCGGCGACTGACATTGTGACGATGCGAAGGGCACCGCAAGCCCTGACCAACGCGACCCGATCCCCCTGACGAAGGTGATGCTGGGTAAATCGCAGCTGTCTTACTTTGGTTGACGTGCCTGGAAAACTCCTGCCCCGCCTCGCCCCGCCCCACCCCTCCCCACCCTACCTCACCCCACCCCACCCCACCACACCCCACCACACCCCACCCCACTCCACCACACCCCGTCCCTTCGAATGATAGATCCACGGTGTGCGTATCAAGGGAGGGAAGGCGACGTACACGAACCGTTACGTGAGGACTAAAAAGTTCGCGGTGGAGGAAGAAGCTGGCGAACCCGTCACGTTAACGTATGCTCGCTTGAGTACTGGGTGCACGCGTGTTTGTATGCATTGGTCGCCAGCAATTATCGTAGGACCACGATGCTTCCTACCGGATGACGGTTTCTATTGGAAGACGACCCGGCTGGGTAAGAAGCTCTGCTGTTGTCGGCCGGGTCGGTGCTGCGAGTGGTGCGTCGGATAGTCACGCTTTAAAACAGATTTGTTTACACGTGTTAAAGTTCATTCGTTCAGGTTCCACCGCAATAGCTCAGGTTCGACCGCATTTATTTGTATTACGTACCTACCAGATATCTGTGAGTACAACTCTTCGTGAGGCGATACCGCTGCAGCAAGCGGTTCGCAGCGCGGGTCGAGCAAGCGTGGCGGAAGGAATGAGTGTGGCTATTGTCTGGGCAAAGCGGCGCGTCAATAAATGGATGCCTCGACCCGTTATAAAGCCGTCGTGCACCCTTGCTTGCGCATGTTGCTTCTGTTTCAGGCGGCGACTCCGCCGACGGGAGTCACCGTTCGTGCTCGTGGACGTTTCTCGTGTGTTTTTTGCTTTTAATCATTTTGTCATCGTTGCTAACAACCACAAAAAAAACACGAGTCATGACGGAAACAAAAAGGGGGATTTGTGACAAAACTTTTCAAAATCACGATTCGTGGTGACAATTATCACCATTTTGCGAAAATATCACGTTTTTTGTTGTTGCGATTCATGATCGTTTTTATTTTAGCATTAGGAACGCTCCTTAGAACTGCACCGTACGGAAACATATGTCTTAGCTCTAATTCCAAGAAGGTTGTCCCCGAAACGGGAGCGCAGGCGTAAACGGGTTAAACCGGCCTTTCCTTGTCGATGTCCCAACGCCTTGCACATGTGGCGCATGCTCTGCTGAATGCAGATTTGGAGACATGGCATCGCGTCTGGTTATCCCCAAGATGCTACTTTTCAGCCTCAAGGCCCGCCTGGGGCTTGTCCTGGACGGCAGGGCGCAACACGAGTCAACCGCCAACACCTCGCTCGAGTTCCATGCGGGTGAGGTTATGCCGTGTGAAAGTTGATCCCACGCAGCACAAAACCAAAACCATCTACGAGTCGTGTTTTGTCGCCCCCCTGTCGGTGTGCGTTAGGTTTGCTGACGAGGGTTCATTCGAGGCGCTGCGGGGGATAACCATCGGGAGCGGCTCGATGCTGGACCGTGGAGACGGTGCTCGTTGGAGCGAACTTGCCCTTTCCCCGAGACCTACCACCGTGTCTCTCTATTGTTGTTGTGTCGCCCGATGCGTGCTTTGCTAGAAGTAGCGAGTCATCCCATGCTAGAGGTGCAGAAGATTCCAAGAATTTTCTGAGATTCTAGCATGAGGTGCCCGACATTTCACCATCACCCGAAACACGACTCCGAAGACATCCGTCTTTGCGCAACCGGACCAACGTTTCTATGCGCTAGTCCTAAAATCAACCATTGTACTCGTAGAACGTTATCATGCTAACCGACACTTTCACACTTGAGGAGCCCAACCGGTCACACACAATTAGTGAATCCAACAACTGCAACCCCTACCGCATTGTAGAGGGATGACTCCAATAACCTACCGGTAAGTTTTTTCTGAAGCTGCTCACTTGGGGAGCTCTTCTGCTTAAACCCGAACGCTGACTTTAAAACACATGAAGACCGCAACCCGATGCGCAATCCCATGACCCAAGTATAAACGAATGCTGTTGTATTGGAAAACAAAAATAGCATTCCAAACGATAGGTACCCAGCTCCTCAGATTAACCCATCTCAAGCCAGCACATGTTGGCCAATCCCTTGGCCTAGGTATAAACGAATGTTATATTAATGTCAAACGCAAACAGCATTCCAAGTAATAGGTAGCTAGCTCCTATGGACAGTATGGACAGTGGAACACCAGAGAGTGTTTAGTGGAGGTGATAAGAGATGTTAGCTGATCTTCTTGGTGATTGACTACTGAGGATCCGATGTGGGCGTTAATTGGATCTGAAGACGACAGGGTTTCATTTGTTTTCTTCTGGATTCTTGTATAGGGATCCGGGAATGAAGTTTAAGATCGCTTGTGTTCTCGTGGGTTCGAATGATACACAACATCTCTCTCTTTTTAGCACCTGAATTGTGTACACCAGCCCCCCTTAGGCCAAAAGAGAACAATCTCTAGTCACTAGACCCTGCCTGATCCAGGCGTGTCTATCCTCCTTAGGTTTAACCCGTCTCAAGTCAGCACATGTTGGCCAATCCCATGTCCTAGGTATAAACGAATGGTATGATATTGTAAAACGCAAATAGCATTCCAACGATAGCTAGCTAGCTCCTCAGATGCTCAGATGGAACCCGTCTCAAGTCAGAAAATGTTGGCAGCCAAAAAGTGCCACCCCTATATCTTAGCGCGCGTGATTCCTTTTGTCGGATAAGGGTGTGCTTCGCTTTAACTACTACAGCGGAACAAAGTAATCGGAATACAAAAAATGCTAAGTTGAAACGGGGTATATCCAGGGATTTTTCACTGGCCATGACACGGCCCGCGGCTTGGGTCAGGAGGTTTTCAAAATTCGTGGGCGGAGTCGGGTCGGGTCGGGTCGGGTCGGGTCGGGTCGGGTCGGGTGGGGTCGGGTCGGGTCGGGTCGGGTCGGGTCGGGTCGGGTCGGGTCGGGTCGGGTCGGGTCGGGTCGGGTCGGGTCGGGTCGGGTCGGGCCAGGGAGTTTTCTAATATCACGGGTCGGTTTCCGCGATAAAGTATCCGACCCGTGAAAAGCCCTGTGAATATAATTCTGATAGGTTTTGTATCCTTTTGTATCATATCCGGGGTTCTGATTTATTTGGTCCACAACGTGCCATCACTCGTTTTGTTTTCTCTTACTGCAGCGCTTCCCTGCACCGTGCGACGGGTGCTCCGCGCAAAACCTTCTTGACCTTTCCCACACTGGCCGTAGAATCTTGTTTGTGCCGCGTTCGCGATGATTTCAGTGGGTTGGTGGTTAAATTGAGCACACCACACAGCTTACCATTATTTGTTGTTTTTTTTGTATGTCAGGGTGTCGCGTTCGTGCCTTGGTGCGCCTCCTCGTGCTCGCACGGAGAAGGGGGCGGCATTTATTGCGTCGCGGCATATGATCCGCGCGCAACGCACTAGCGTTTACCGTCCTACCCCTCCCCGCTCCCCCGCACGCCTCGCACATGGACCTTGCCGCCGCTTTTTCGTCCTCGCCGGGACACCGACCGAAAGGACGCCTCATGGCCCTCAACGAGGGCGGTATGCCGTACGGCCTGCGCGTGATGTGCGATGGGATGCTGGAGACGGTCGGCAGAGTGTCGTTCGAGGGGGAGCTCAAGTCCAACTTCACGGCGCACCCGAAGAAGGACCCGTCCAACGGAAAACTCTACGGGTTCGGCTATCAGGTAAAGCCCTCTCTTTCACTTGGGCTCTGAGAATGGTTGACTCGGCTTTGCTAATAATACTATCAATAATGATGAAAAGTCGCCGACTAGCTATTAGTTGACTTGGCTCTGCAGCGTTTTGAAGTGTATGAACCATTTTGGGACCCGTGCATAGCGACGAAAAAAATAACGATTGCGATATTTTCATGCATCTACCAGTAGCCCGAGCGCGCAGCAGTACGAAAAGGATCATGCTGCGTCCGTCCCGTACGGGTCTCTGTGTTGTTGTCGTTCCGACACCAATTTTTTAATCGCCAGTCACTGGTGGCCGATGCCTGCCGTGATCGTCAATTTTCGTCGTCAATTTCTCCCTATACTATAATCAATATATATTCAAGTCTCAAAAGGGTTTCAAGTACATTAGAGTTACGTGCGGGCGGTCATTTTGCGGATATCTTCTCTTGCGTTTCTTCATCTGAGTTGCGCGTTTTCGTTTATTGTATATTGTAACGAAAGACTAAGTCAGTTTACTGGCTCTTGCTCCCCGCCACTCAATTAATAACTAGCTGTCAAGAAAGAACTCACAGCCGTACGTTTCACCCCCTTGAAACTGCACCCACGTTTTCCCGGAAAACTACTTGGAAACAGAGTGGGATGTATTTTGGCAGTAGTAGAAAGAGTTAAAGGCCACCACTCCGATTGCAGCCGCCCGAGCACCCACACAGACAGACGGTGTGCCGCCAGCGTGTGTGTACTCTACCCACACAGACAGATGGTGTGCCGCCTGCGCGTGTGTAATCCCCCCAGCGCGTGTGTAATCGCATGTCGATACCCAACCAAGACCTGTATTCGTTACTATACGGTAGATACGCGCCACAATGAAATGCGGTGTAAGCTGAGCCTATGAACTTCATCACATGTAGATAATGTGTTCAAGCGTAATGTCTCACAGCGTGTTGTCCCAAGAGATGGACCAGGTTAGGGAAAAGGGGGGGGGCGCACTTTTAGGGCTTCTTTTCGAGCCAGTCGGAGTTTTTTTTTGGTGCTTTTAAGTTTTTGCGATAAACATCACCATGCAACTGGCTCGTGTGCCGCACCAACAAAAGATACTCGTGAGGATATTTCAAACCGTTTTTTTTCGCGGCTTGACTTCGGTAGTGATAACGGCGGTGTAACATTGTATATAACACTATGTAAAATACCATGTATGTTGGTAAATACGGCCTCGGTCGATGGTAGGCATGTGCGGCGAGATACAAGCCGCAACAATAATTGCCAATAGTGCATCGAGTGTTTTGTTGACCGGTGGGAGGTGCAGGTTGCCCTGCTCAAGATTGGCCTGTGGCGACTTGGTAGCCCCAACGGTTCCGCGCTGGTGTATTGCAGGCCTCCCCTAGCTGTACGCATGGCGTGCATGCCGAACTGCTACCCCATGTTGTCCGCGCGTCGAGGTATCGTGAAAAGGCTTGGCAGGCCTTCCCTTGCTGTAAGCAAGGCTTTCAAGCCAGGCGGTTATCGTGCTTTCTGCGCGCGGCGACGTATTTTAGGTTGCTGTTGGCCTACTTCGACGCGTCCTCGGTGCTTGTGCTCCATGAAATACGGACAGTCTGGGAACGAGGTGAACGAGTTAGCGATGGTGCCCCAGCCTAAGCGGCCAGGCTGTTTTTTTCTCTCCGTGCTTTTTACCTCTGGCTTGGTGTGTGTTGGAGGCTAGCGCGCTTACGAATGGCGGAAGCGAAAATTGCGGCAGAGGAAATGTCGTCGCATTGTTTGCTGCGGCACGCATTCCCTTCTGCCTTAGTAGTACTGTCGAGGTCGATGAACCGTGGCTAACACGGTTATCCACCGGGAGCGTGCATTACTCAATCCGAATTGAACACGTCCCGCTTGCGCGCTGCGGCTCTTGTGCGTTGGCGTTCTGGCCGCTCTCGGTTTTTTGTGCGGTTGTTGACTGTGCCAGTGTCACTCGTGTCCCACGCGTCTCGCCCTTTTGTTTGGACGCAGGTGGACACGAAGCCATTCGTGACATTCTACGTGTTGGACCAGAACGGCAAGCTCGAGCGTCAGGTGTGTCTTTGGAAGAGGGTACAGCTGTGCTACTGCACGCGTATCGCACAACTCCTCACCTTTTTTCCGTTCGGACGCGTCCCCCACCCCGGCGGCCCTTGCTTCTTCTTGTGGTCGGTTCTGTATCGTCGATCGGCACATGCTACGGTAGAGGTGCACCATTTTTGTTCCCGAGGCTCATAACCTGTTGATCTCCATACTAATCTTGAGTAAAACTGTTTTTAAGTAACTCTGAAAAGGGCAAACTCTATGAATAAAGCTCCCATGACCTATATAGGCATACAGAAAAATGACATTGCAAAACAAGAATGATAGCATTCCAACGATTTTATTAATAGGTTAAAGAGCCTCGTCGTCCCCAAACTGTTTTTCGCCAAGAGTACTACCTCTATCCTCTATCGTAGCACGCGTCAATTGTTCTCGACATGTTTCCCTTGTTAGGGCCCCACGAGAACACATTAAACCCAGTACCTCTGGAGAAAATATCCCACACGTATTCCGAGCGGTCTGTTCCCCAAGACGTTGGTGCTAATCTAAAGAAATGAAACCACCGTGCGAGCGATGGGCACTGGCTTGACGGCGAGTCCGTCCAGAACGCAGTTGCCGTCACGTGTGGAAGGACAGCACTGACGATGCCCATAGAGGAGGGTATGCTGCCGCGCGTTCGCTGTTCGTTCCGGTCGATGAACGATGATATGTCCGACGGAAGTTTCACAAGGTTAACATCGCGTCAATATACAATTTCGAGCGTCGTTCTTCTTGATCTGCCCTGTTTGTTCATTGCGGGTGGGCGAGCGGCCGTGTGCACGTATGGCGAAACATGCACCAATTTTATGTTCGAGTGTCGATGTTTGTATCTGCTTTTTTCGTGTGTTAACCGAGGCTACGGCAGGGAGGTCACTTTTGGGGGCTCTTTTTCAGTGGGTCGGGCTCACTCGCGCGAGTGACCCCCCTGTTTATTTGAGGTCTTTGGCTTTCATTTTTTTGTTTTGCGATATGACACCTCTATGGAATAGTTAACAACGCTGCGCCAAATGAACCGCCTGAAGACTTTTTGGTAGTGAGGTTCAGAGTCACTTGGGCGAGTAGCCCACCCCCGGCAATGAAAAAGAGGGTACTCCCCGTACCGTAGCCCCGATCGATTATCGCGGATGGACGAGCGGACGCGTGCGCGTGCTTGCATGAATGCGATGATTTTGTATGTGGTTCTTGATTCTTGCCCGTGCCCTCCTTTCGTCGCGCAGCTCCCCATCGACCTCCCGCGCGGGATCATGATGCACGATTTCGCCATCACCGAGAACTACGCAGTCTTCCTCGACCTGCCCTTGGTGTTTAAGCCCGAGAACTTCCTGAAGGGGCGGGTTCCCCTTTCGTTCGACAACACGCTGGAGGCCAGGTGAGACGATGAGAGGATGCCCAAGATTTTGCTTGTCTTTGATTTTGCTTGTCTTGTTATCTGCGTCCAATATGTTGCTCCTTTTGTTATTTTCCCCAACATGTTGCTCGTCTTGTTATCTAGCACGTGATTAGATGTGGACGCGGAAGATGTTGCTCATCTTGTTGTCTGTTGACGCACGCTACGGCGTGGGTACACTTAGTTTTCCAGAGACTTTTGTCACTTGAAGAAGAGTTCGATACCTTGCTCAAAAGGTGACTTTAAGAAACGTTTGATGTGCAGCTCGGTGACCAATCCACACCTCGGACGGTTCACGGTCTAGATCATCTACAGTAGACCTAGTGTCTGCCGTTATGAAATGTTGAACGAGATCTGTACATTTATTAAACAGTACAGATCCGACCCTGGAAACATTCGCTAGATCGTGCAGATCGTACGGCTTCCACCCGGTAATATGAGCTAGACCGTGCAGATCCACCCTGGAACGTCTAGATCATCAAGCGGGGATCGGCGATCTGTCCGACGTGTGGAATAATCCCATGGCCTAGGTTTTTCGCCAACGATGCTATCATTCCAACGGTAATAGTACGTGTTTCCTCAGTTTAGGAGCTCCGTCTGTCATAAATGTTTCGACCAACAAGTGCTGCCCCCATCGCAACACGCGTCTGCCTCCGTCTTGCTATCTGCCCACGATGTTGCTCGTTTTGTTCACTAGCGCGTGGGGAAGTGAGAACGCTCAAGATGTTTCTTGTCCTATTCTCGAGGTGTCGGGTTCCTGTTTGTGACGTGCAGCGCAAAGTCGACCGCTTGAAAAAAGTAAAACCAACGACAACGGCGCTTGTCTTCCAATGTGCCCAAGCCTGACTCTTAAGTGCCCAGAAGAAGCCATAGCCTCTTGTGGTGCATTTGGCCTGTTTTTGTCACCGGGGCGCATGCGAGCTACGACGCGTGTACACATACTCTAGATTTCAGCCCTGGGAGTTCTACGCGCGGAGGCGGAGCTCCCTTGTGCTTGTGGCGTTTTGCAGATTTTCGTGTGTTGGTTGTTGCGCAGATAGTGCATGGCCGTTTATTTTCTTTGCGCGGTATCTCGACTTGCTCGGGTTGGGGCGTTTACGGTGCAGTGGGGGGCCCCGTGTAGTGCCGGTTGAATAGTGCCTATTGCCGATATAGTGCCGGTGAAATAGCTTGGCGCGACTGGAATCCGCTGTACTGCTAGTTTCACTTTTATATCGTTAGGCAGATGTACTACTTGCTTCAGGTATGATACAATATTTTACCACTTTGGGTTTGTTATTATTATTTCCCTGGGGGTATTCTTCCGCTCCAGGGTAACTGGAGCCTGTCCTGTGACAACGGAATTGATTATGCGAGTTATTGCGAGAACAAAAAAAAACACCACTACCGATACTACACCCAATGGTGCCGGTGTCCGGTACTGCCGGCTGTTTTGGCCGGCACATACCGGCAACATACAGAGACCACTTTATGTGCTGCCCGACGGAAAGGCGTACTCCCCTCCCCAGCTTGATGAAAATATCATTTTATTTGATGGATATGTCCTACTTGCTCCAGCTGCTATAATGGTGTATCACTTTCTTTTTCTTTGTCCTGGGGGTATTCTTCCGCTCCAGGGTAACTGGAGCCTGTCCTTTGACCACGGAGTTGATTATGCGAGTTAATGCGAGAACAACAAAAAAACACCAATATCGGCACTATACGCAATGGTGCCGGTGTCCGGTACTGCCGGTATAGTCGGCTGGCACATATTGGCAATGTACGGAGACTACCACTGTATTTGCTGCGCGACGGAAAGGTGCGCTCCCCAGCTTGATGAAACCGTACCAAAGGTGTGCCTACTTTCTACGGGCGATGCAGGTCGGCGCCGTCGCTGGCTCTTCTGTGGTTGTCGTGACCACACCGTACCCGCACCCTAAATTTAACAGGGCTTATCACGGGTCATGATCCGACCTGCGGGTCGAGTCAGAAGGTCTCACGGGTCGGGCCAGGAGGCGGTCGGGTCAGGAAGTTTTTCAAATGTCACGGGTCGAGCCAGGAGGTTTTCAAAACTAACGGGTCGGATTGGGTCACCCTGACCCGACCCGACCCGACCCACGTAGTGTGACCCGAGCCGTGAAAAGGCCTGAAAGTGAAACGCACATACATGCATTCGTGGTTTCGATAGTTATTTTACGCCACCCTTTCTCTTGCCCCTAATCTATGCTGCTTTTGGCCCTTTGCTTAGGATGGGTGTTCTACCCCTCAATGCGACCGACCCGTCCGACATTCGCTGGTTCGTCATGCCCGAGGTAAGGACGTAAACATATCTTTGTTCCACTGCTGGACGCGAGCTACGATACAGGTACGGTGGGGGCTCCCAACAGCGCCGGTTGAATGTTGCCACTGTCCTCTACAGTGCCGGTATGATCGGTTGGCGCGACTGGAACTGCCTATGTGCGTGTTCTCCATCTTGAACTGATATTTCCACCCGCCTATACTTGTAACTGTCTGCAAGGAAGTTTCGCCGCGGCTGGCTAACGCCCGTCTGCCCGTAATGACAAGAAGGTGTAGTACGCACAGCAGATCTAACAATGTGGCCGCGCGCGGATCTTGGAGGGTAGTTTTCACGCTCTATCATTGGCCGAGGGCCATGTGGTGGGCTCCGAAAATCGGAATATTAAAAAAATATCGAAAAACGGCGCAGCCGCGTTTCTCGCCCATTTCTGGCCGGTTTCGGGTCCGGGTTGGGGTCAGGGTTAGGGTTAGGGGTTGGGTTGGGGCTACGCCCGTTCCTTGATCCCACCAGGAAGTTCTTCCTACGGTAGCTCGCAAACGCGAACAGCCTACCGCCCCAAGGATCCGCGCAACCAGATCGTTAGGCGAGCTCAGTACCTAGGTAAACCCAGGACGTGAGTTCGACGGAGTACTGCCAAGAGTTGCATTAACAAACAAATCATATTGGGCCGAAACCGCTGAAAATACATTGAACAAAGTTCGCCATGCGGCACAATGTGTAGCAAACAAGAGCAAAAGCGAAAGCACAACAGTTGCCCACACGGAAGCAACACGATGCAGGAAAGCCGACCAAATGCTTCGAAGACCATCACCCCCCATCGCTCTCATCTAAATCCTTTGCCGTTTTGCCTTCTTGGGGCTACGTGAAAGTGGTACTCGTTCGTGCAGCAGCGGCAGTACTCGCGAGCATAGCAGCAGCACTACTACGAGAGTACTCATATCATAGCATACGCTCGTTCGCACGTTATATTTTACCTACCTGTTGGTACAAGTACAAACCTACAACCCAGTACCAACAAAAAACGGCAGGCAGAACTAGTAATAATAGCAGTGGCATAATTTTTGTAGCCGCGTACGTGTGTGGTTGTTGTATACATTATACTCAGTAAGTTGATATTTCCACCCATCTATTGCACATCCAGCACCATCATCAGTGTCTGTGCCGATGCCTCCTTCTGAAGAGACGGCAGTAACCTAACCCAACACAGCAGCACCAACACCACCACCAACGCCACCGTCATCAGCGTCGGCGTCTGCTTGGACGCGAGTAGTCCTGCGGGGTGTGGCAGCAGGTAGCATAGACATTGCAGCTACCTGCCTGCTGCCGTGCTGCCCGGTGCTGTGCTGATGACCCCTGCAGCATTGTCTGAGATGATAAAGCCCGCGCTTGACAGATGGTTTATTGTTCAGAAATTGAGACTCGGTTTGTCGCCGAAAACAAGAAATTCGGTGTAAGAAATGCGGCTCAAACTGTCGAACCGACTTGCCGACTAACGTCAATTTGTTGGTTTTGTCGCCTGGCGATTATTAGTTAAGTAGTCGTGAAATCCTGCCGACTCACAGCCCTAACTTTCTGTGTTCGGAGATGGTCGGCCTGGTCGACTGTGTAAAGTTATTCGTTGTGCGTGTTGTCTTGTTCACATTGAACCGTTCTTTGTATCCTCCGACATCAATACACCCGGTGTCGGTGCTGATTGTGTTTTAGAAAACGATCAGAAATGAAGATCTTCATACACCATTGGACGACGTTTTCGTCTTTCGACAGAAACAAAACGAAAAAGCAATACAAGCAAAAGTATCTAGTCTAGACTATATAGTCTATCTATATATCTAGTCTATATAGACTATAGTACTATGAAGGTCGCCTCCTCCGGTGATGTCGGCGTTGTTTGGTCTTGGACGAGGCCGAGACTCGCTTGTTCTTTTGTACTTGTGGCAAGGAGGTGCCTTTGCAAACATCACTCGCGAGGGGATTTCACAAGTGATATGAATGAGCTTGGGTCGTTCTCGTAGAGGCCCTTGGACTCCCGGTTACGTTCGGGTTTGATTTTGCCGAACGTCAACCATTATGAAGATCCGTTGTTGATGGCAGAGCTCATTGACCGGGCGTTTGTTAACGCGTCTTCGTGGTTGGCACGTGTGATCAGAGATTGACGGTATCTACGTACCCTATCCTCCACATCGCCGCCTCCTTCATGCGCCTCAAGTCTATCTTTGCTAAGGATGTATGTGACTTTGGGGCGATCATTTCCAGAGGCAATTATATTGGTAGGTGGTCGACGCTATTGTGAAGGTCGCCTCTTCCGTTGATGTCGGCCTTGTCTAGGTCATGGACGGGTGTCGGCCGAGGCCGAGACTCACTTGTTCTTTTTTACATGTGGCAAGGAGGTGCCTTTGCAAACCTCTCTCGCGTTAAGCGAGGGCGGGGGTGATTGAGTGATAACGGTATGATGGAGCTTGGATCGTTCTCGTAGAGGACTCTGAGCTCCCGATTGCGGTCGCGTTTGATATTGCCGAGCGTCAACCATTATGAATATCCTTTATTGACGACAGATGACGCAGACCGGGCGTTTGTTAACGCATCTTCGTGGTTGGCATGTGTGATCGGAGATTCACGACATCTACGTATCCTGTCCTCCACAGGTTATCGTGTATCGTATATCGATACAAGGGGCTTCACCGGCGGCCTGGATGGCCGCCGTTCGCAGACTCGCGTAATGCCAATAATATATCATGTAGAGGAGGGTAAGCATCAGATTTATTGCCACGAGGTTGAGAGCGTGCGCTCCGCGCTCCACTCTGAGAAGTGTGTAATTAACTGATTGCATGTGATGTCTTTTAATTAAGTCAGCTGCGGTTAGGCAAAAGACGAGATGCTCTACGTACGTACCGGTGCGAAGTCATCCTCGACACACGCACTGCGGGCACACATCCATATTATGCATAGGCTTACTTGCTCTTCATACAGAACGTTCCCGAACATAAAACCAGAGCACAGGGAAGGGACCACAACTGGACATATTGTTCTGTAGGGTGCAAACAGAGCCGTACCCGGGGTATTTATTTACCCGCGTAATACCGGTAACCAACACCTCTATGGGTTATGTAAGAGGTTCACAACCGTCCTCGAAACTTCTGTGAGTTTTGTGAGAGGTTCATACCCGTACCCGAGAGTTCTGTAAGAGGATCATACCTGTACCCGGAACTGGTGAGTTACGTAAAAGGGCTTCGCCGGCGGCCTGGAGGGCTGCGGGTCGCAAACTCGCGTGCTGCCAATATATGGTGTAGAGGAGGATGAGAGTCAGCCTCAGTGCCAAGGGATTGAGAGCGTGCGGTTCGTCATCCACTCTGAGAAGTGTGTGATGAAGTAATATGTAATATCTTCTAACTAATGATCGTTCCTAATCGAGCGCAAAGAATCACGAATCCTGACTAATTGTCATGTCGTTCCTAACTCCAACTCTTACTCGGCCGGATTCGTCAATCGAAAATGGCCCTTTTCGTTTGAAGCCTGACACAGTCAAAAAATAACTTTTTCGACCTAATTTTTTTCGATTGAGCGATTCGACTGGCAGATCCAGTCGAAAAATTCAGTCAAAAACGTACCCATGGCATCGCTCATCCCACCATAGGACACACACCCACACGCCCACCCACCATATGAGGTACCACAGAGCAATATAATACAACAGCGCCGACGCTGGCGTGGCTGATATAACTGCTGCTGCTTCTCGCCGCAAGTCAGCGCGTCGCATTCCTAGCTCGGACCCCCAGCAGCGTGTATTATACGACGGCAGCAGCGCACGGTATCAATGCCATTTTGCCAACAACGGCTACGCCTGCTGTTGTAGCTTTGGCGGCTCGCAGCTGAGTGCAACGCCACGAACGTAGCTTTGGCGGCTTTCGGCTAAGTCCAACGCCCCCAACCCGCTTGCATGAGGGTTCGTCGCGCGCGAAGCACACGTTGCTCGCCGAGAACGCACGAAGCACAACCACTTGCTTCTCTCCTCACTGGGCGAGTATCGCCACCTGTGTTGCACCCCTCAAATTCCCGAATTGTTCAAAATAGGGACTCATTTGAGAGACTGGCACCACACCTACATTCCTTAGGGAAACTCCGTAATTCTGCAGCACACACTACTGTACTTGGACTTTTGAATGTTGCAGGGTGCAAGCGTGTACCTTAGTGTTAAGGAAATGGTCAAAGGGGGATATACTCCCGGCTTTTCGGTCATTTTGGGGGTACAGGGAAAACACGCCCGCGGAACGTGCCCGCGCTTGTCCAAACGCCGTAAAATTCAGTTTTGACGCGCTGGCATGACGCCCGCAGCCCATGCCGAGCATCCACACCTTTTCTTTTTTATGTCGGGCACGATGTTGGGGCTAACGGGGCCGCGGCGATGGAGGGGGCAACCTAATCCCCCCTTTTGACTAAAACGTTGGGGGGTATGCCCCACAAAATATACTAAATTTATCCTGTAACCCCCTTTGATTGCAATTGCCCCCCCTTTGACCGAAAACAGTACCCCCGCATGACCGATTATGACGCCTTCAAAAGCCAGTATAGCAAGCGCGACTTCACTTCACCGCCCAACGGCCCGAATAGACCACGAGCGGAACATTCAGTAGTAGCGAGTAGCTGCGATCGTTTGTCTCCGAAAAATTACGGAACAGGAAACAAATTTTACAAAAGAAATTTTTAAGGGTAACCACGAAGACATGCGGCTAATATATTTGCTTCTTGCGAAATGCGAATTTTTGTCAGAGAACCAGAACACAGAATCCTACTCTTTGCCTGAGAACGGCCATACTCGCAGCGCTACACGGAAGTCGTCGGCTTTGGCGAACGTGTCACCTTTGGTTACCGTCTTCACTCTCGTCATCGGCGAGGCGGAGACTCTTGGACCAAGAATGGTGTCCAGACCAAACTATCTTGATGTTCGGGGAAAGAGTTGGTCCGCCTGACTCCACCGTCATCGATATGCGTGTGTTTCCTCCGGCCCTTAGCGCCGAGCACAGCACGCCGATGGGCAACGGGTCGGGCAGGACGTGCCAACGGATGGTCGCACTCAGGCAAAGAGTGGGATTCTGTGTTCTGGTTCTCCGACAAGAACTCGCATTTCGCAAGAAGCAAATATATTTGCCGCTTGCCTTCGTAGTTACCCTTAAATATTTCTTTTGTAAAATTTGTTTCCTGTTGCGTAATTTTTCGGAGACAAACGATCGCAGCTACTCGCTACTACTGAATGTTCCGCTCGTGGTCTATTCGGGCCGTTGGGCGGTAAAGTGCAGTCGCGCTTGCTATACTGGCTTTTGAAGGCGTCATAATCGGTTATGTGGGGGTGCTGTTTTCGGTCAAAGGGGGGACAATTGCAGTCTAAGGGGGTTACAGGATAAATTTAGTAGATTTTGTGGAGTATACCCCCCAACGTTTTTGTCAAAAGGGGGGATTAGGTTGCCCCCTCTTCCGCCGCGGCCCCGTTAGCCTCAATACCGTGCCCGACAAAAAGAAAAGAAAAGGTGTGGATGCTCGGCATGGGCTGCGGGTGTCGTGCCCGCGCGTCAAAATTGAATTTTAGGGCGTTTTGGGGCAAGCGCGGGCACGTTCCGCGGACGTGTTTTCCCTGCACCCCCAAATGACCGAAAACCCCGGGAGTATACCCCCCTTTGACCATTTCCCTTAGTGTTATCACTGGAACTCACCAAGACGGCAGATAATTTCATGTCGATTTAGGGACTTGACCACGTCGGTGAAAGTTGGATTTGCGCTTCCAGGATTTGGTTTGCACAGCTTGTTTTAAATGAACCTTATATACCATGGTATTTATATTTTTTTTTTACAGAAACTTGCGGAGTAAAAAATTGTTCCAAATCGGGTGATATCATAAGCTACACGCTTGCACCCTGCGTCATTTAAAGTTCCAAGTACAGCGATGTGTGTTGCGGAATCACAGAGTTTCCCTAAGGGATGTAGGTGTGGTGCCAGTCTCTCAAGCGAGTCCCGATTTTTGTCAATTTGTGAGGGATGCAACAGCGGTGTCACTGTTGTGTCCCCTCACTGTTGTGGAAGACAATAAAGAAGCGCTTGGGAAATGGTTATATTATATGCGGAAGCCCCGAAAATAGTCTGCTGGTGATCTTCTTCGGCTGCGTTTACGACTGCTGTACAGCTGCTGCTGTACATACCAAGTAGCTCCGGAGACGTGTTCTACGCCAGCTGCTTCTGAAAGTACTTACGTATGGTTCGGCGAAAAGTTTCATGCCAGTACCTGGTACCTGGTACCCGTGTGTTCTACCCTGGTACATGGTACGAGGTGGCAGTAGTTATCTACGAAGCCTGAATGGCATAAGTTTTAGGGGCGTTCCATTTATATCCTAGATCCGAGCACACAGCTGCCTACGCAGACCCCCACGAAGGCGGGGCCGGTAGAGTAGCCGACGCTTACCGAGGGTCCGGGGTCAAGAGAAGATGAACAGGCCGAAAAGACGCCAAGACGTACGCACTGTCGGCAGAATGTGCACCCAAACGCTCACAAGGAACGATTTTTCGTAGATGTCGTCGTAAATCTCGACGTCAAGGCCTCGCGCAGGCGCTACGACGCTGGGCGGGTGAATCCGCGACGCCGGCCGTCGCAGACGAGGCGGGGGCACGCCTCGGCGAAGAAACCGCTTGGAAAGGCGGTCAGAGGCGGTAGAGATCCGCAGACGAACAAGTGATCAGGGCTGCGAATTATGGAAGGTACATTTGTATCATACACCCGGCAACAAAGCAAATAATACCACCCAACCAGCTTTGGGGGAAGTACCCGTACTGGGATACGCCAGGATACAGCAGTGGTGTCCCCGCGTTGGTGTGGTACCCTTCAGTTATGGGCGCGAGTTTAGTGGGGTGAATATCGGCAACAGCAATGTGTGACCGTGGGGAGGACATCGGCAAGATAAAGGAACATGGCCGTGCGCGTACTCTCCAATAATCCAGTCATAAGACCCCACGATCAAAGCCTGCGTGCTCCGGGCGCAGCGCAGAACAGTTGAAGCACGCCAGAGCACAGAGTCCGTCCCTTTGCTGAAGTTTTCGCAATTTAATGATATCATGTGTGTACTGGTCTTGCTTGGGTTGTGTTCCTCCCGCTTGTTATGCTGTTTCAATCAGTCAACAGTGGTTCGTGTGTGTCAACAGGTTATAGCATGGCACGTCGGCCTCTATGCTGTCAACATTGGCGCAAATCGTTCTGCAACCACGCTGAATAGTGCAAGCAAAACGTTACGACCAATAACGCGCTCGTCCCAGCTGCCACTGCCCAGGGGGAAAAACATTGTGGGGATTTAGATCGAGGCTGGGGCTACCCCAGGCGATTTTGTATAAAACAAATATTGGTTGTGATTTGTTCTTGAAATAACAGTTACCTTACATGCTTAATTCTACATTTCGAACAAAACGGTTAAGATGGTATGTAAAACATACAACACCGAATAAAAATTAACGTGACTTGACGTTTTTAGTTCTGACAACTCCGCGGTGCTGCCCCGCTCCTTCCGCTTGTTCTGTGTCGGGTCGGTTTCTCACACGCAAACGTTTACATGGGGGTAAAACAATAGTCGTTCACGGCGTTTCACGTGCTCAATGCGTGGGAGGAAACTGTGGAAGTGGGGGGGCAGGACGGGGCAGCCCCGACAAAGAACGCCGTCGTGAAAATAGTTACTTGCGATATGTTCGAGTTCAGCCTGGAACTGACCGAGATGATGCAGAGCACGAGCACCGGTGAGCTTGCGTCCGACCAAATTGATACGATACGGGGGGGGGAGGTTGTACTAATTTCATGCATAGTCGTGGACGTTGACACTCCTACGATAAGGGGGGTACCATAGTCCTAACTGCCGAGTTCGGGCCACCCCAAAACAGAGTTAAAACACGTTTTGTTGGTGCAGAGTAACTAAACAAACCCATTGCGCTGCTTATTTTGCTTGTGGCGTTGACGCGTTGAAAGAGAAGCCCAACAAATGACCGTCTACCGTAGCATTATCAATGATTTTTACCGCTGTCATCCATATACAAGAAAGTACATACAAGGGCACCCAATTCCGCCTCTCAAGTGGTTCTTACTACGATGCGGGTCAGCCTTCGTGCGACACGCCGAGCACCCCACGGCGCTTTTGGTGCACGCGATGGCTACCTGGTCGCTCAAACCCAACGTTCTCCGTCCCGGCATTGTAGAGATGCGAGGGTCGGCGGTCATACGACTACGTCTATGCATAAAATTTGGTACACCCCCCTCCCCGGCGACTACGGCTATGTGCGAAATGAGCACACCCCCACCTACCGCAGCTAGCCTTGGTCGTCTGGTGTACAGCAGAGGAAGACCGTTTCCGCTGTTCCTTGGTTTTTCTCTTACCCCACCTAAACCTAACCCTAAGGAATATGCGTAGTCACGTCTTACCAAATATTATAGAACCCCCTTCGTGTATGTAGGACCTTTCGTGATGTGGAAGCCGGGACGCGCTGTGCGCTAAGAGTGGTGTGAAGCCCGGACTCTGTGTTTTCTAGGAGTAGCACTTCGTGTCATACCTATACCTGGCATGCTGTTTTTTGTGCTTTACGTAAAAGCTGCTGAAGGACGCACTCATGGGAGGGAGGGGGGGGAGCATCGTGTTTTCTGTTTAGCTCCTATCTAGATTTCCGTCCCACGATATCGCACTTGCTTCTGGTAACTGTCAGGGATGTTCCCAACGAAACAAGAAAAAAATCAGGAATCGTGACAATAAAACGTGTCATTCGTTTTGCAATCGTGATATTTTGTCACAATTTCTGATCTTGAAAGAGTTAAAAAACATCCGACAATAATGATGTCAGGACTCATAGAAAAACTCGTGATTTTGTTTCTGAAAACGTGACATTTCATAATTTCAAAAAGCCACGCACCGTGTGTGTTTTTTTTGTCGGGCATGGTGATTTTTTTGCGTACGTTAGGGACGAATCTTAACGGCCAACCGGCCGACTTTGTTGTCGTGTGCCCATTGGCACGAAGAGCGTGGGTATGACGACGCTGCTTGGAAACAATGTCTCTCTCGCAACGTTGTGTGGTCTCAAGCATAGCTGTGGTTTCAGGTCGCGGGAGAGGGAAACGGGTAGCTCACGCCTGCTGCGGTAGGAGTAAACCCGTTTTTTTTCCCTAAAGTTTCTCACACAAGTAGCTTCGACTTTTTTTACCCAAAAACCGAGGTTTTGAATGGAACCTGAAGGTGCAATCGGATGACCAACCGAACGAACTGTGCTGTTGAACACAAGACGGCATTCCAACGACGACAGTAGGCTGCTCCTTGGTTAACCCCTTTTAGAGCCCCGAAAACATCTATACGAATTTCAAGTAACTTGTCCCCAGTAACGGGTTTGCAATTGGAAAGGCGTCAAGAAGGCCCCACGCGTCATAACTATTTGGGCCAGGAAAATACTACGACCCTTGTATCGCAGCACGCGTCAGCTACACCTCTCGCCACCCTCTCCATTTCACCCAACTGCCTTCGAAACTCCTTTCCCGTCTCCTTGTTTCTGTTGAATGAATCCCGAAAAGAAACAAATCAGCGTGTTTAACCCTTCCACTGGGGAAATGAACCGGCATTATTTCCAAATTGTTTGTAATCAAGAACATGCGTTTCACCGCTAAAGGGCGCTAACCCCGGGCCCCCGTTCTCCCTATCTCCCGACCTGTTTTGCCAGACTGCATGGCCCAGCCGCACACGACCACCCTCAACCTTGACGCCGGAACGGCTTCCAGGAAGAGCTTGCTTCCCCTTCCTCCAAAGGGAAGCTTGGACTTTCCGCAGCTCCGGCGGTCTTTGGTGGGCCGCAAGAACCGTTTTGGCTATTGTACCTCCTTCGACGCGGCGGGGTATCCGACAGCGGTGGTCAAGCTTAACCTGCAGGCGAGACGCGTGCTAACGTTACGAGAGGTAGTATATTTTTAGTCAAAATATTGCTGTTGGAGCTCCGCTCCCCGCCCGAGGAACAACCCAGTAGTTGTTGGAAAAATGGAGATAATAAAATATGCTCCCACGACGATCAATTTATCGCCCTAGGTACGGTATACAACTGAAGAGCTTTGCCTAAAATGAACAAAATTCCGGCGATTCTAATAGGGGGGCCCGTCTTTTGAGAAAAAAAAAACAGCAGCCAAAAAATTGCTACCTCTATCGTTGCACGCGTCCCATACGTAGACCATGGAAGTGTTCCGTCTTGTTGCGGTTTTCATTTTTCTCAAATCCAATTTTGTGTGCGAGAGGTATAACGCAGAGCTTTTCAACGGTCGGGTCAATCCCCGCGGGTCAGGCCGGGCCGGGGTGTCAATTCATGCGGGCCGGGCCGATTTATTGCGACCCAGCTCGGTCCGTGATATTCCAAACACCTTCGTGGACCGACCCGACTTGACCCGCGAGACTGTGAAAACCTCTGGACCTGGCCTAAGGGTCGGGTCACGACCCGTGAAAAGCCCTGCTATAATGGAGCTCCTCAAGTGTCAAGTGGAGAGCCTCAGAGAAAATATGTGCATCCCTCCTACCGTAGCAAGCGTCGCGAGAGTGATCGTTTATTTTGTATCTTGGCTGCTTAGGTCTTTCGCTGGCCGCTCGCTCGCACCCACAGCTATTACGGAGGAACATAGTAGTCAGGCAGGGCTTTTTACGGGTCAGATCGCTTCTCGCGGGTCGGATCGTGTCAGGCTGACCCGGCCCGAGTCGTGATTTTTGAAAACCTCCTGACCCGACCCGCCCCGACCCGACCCGACCCGACCCCATCCGACCCGACCCGACCCGACCCGACCCGCCCCGACCCGACCCGACCCGACCCGACCCGACCCGACCCGACCCGACCCGACCCGACCCGACCCGACCCGACCCGACCCGACCCGACCCGACCCGACCCGACCCGACTCGACCCGACCCGACTCGACTCGACTCGACCCGTGGAATTTCCAAAAGCTCCTGACCCGACCCGACTCGACCCGCAGAGTTTTGAAATACCTCCTGATCCGACCCGCGGGCCGGGCCATGACCCGTGAAAAGCCTTGGTAAGCAGGACCCGATATGGTTAGTAAAAATTGGGTAATCCAAAAGTTTTGGTGTATGTCGTAGGTCCTGATTACCAGGGCTTTTCACGGGTCGGGTCAAATCCCGCGGGTCGGGTCGGGTCGGGTCGGGTCGGGTCGGGTCGGGTCGGGTCGGGTCGGGTCGGGTCAGCTGACCCGACCCACACCTGGAAATTTCGAGACGTCTTCACCCGACCCGACCCGATCCGCGAAAATTTCGAGACGTCTTGACCCGACCCGACCCGACCCGACCCGCGAGAGTTTGAAAACCTCCTGACCCGACCCGACCCTACCCGCGAGATTTTGGAATCGTCCTGACCCGGCCCGACCCGACCCGTCACAATCCGGGTGACCCGCGAGATGCGGGTTTCATTTCTCACGGGTCAAGGCATTTATACCCCCGTCTGTCGGTTGGTCCTTGGTCCCTCGTACCTTTCCCAGGATGTCGTGTTCTATGGTTCTATCTACCGGTATCAATTACTCGTTTGCAGCAGCATTTTGTGGTGTGCGCGCGAAAAATAAGAAAGAAACCGCAACCAGCACGCATGGGCAATTAGCCACGCCCGTAGCGCTAGACCACCGGGTCGACCCGACGAGCGACCCGACGAGCGAGCTAGTCATCTATGCGGTCTCCGGCCCCGGCAAGCAGCCTAGCTGAGCCGCCTCCGGCAGCAAGCCTACAACTGAGGCGGTAGATCTGTCAGCAGGGACTGCGATCCGCGAGGATGCTTGTCTACTGCTGGTGCTTGCTGCTGCCAGAGTGCTGCTGCTGTGCTGCTGCTACTGCTGCTGCTTCTTGTTCGACGACGACTGCTCTTGCTTTTTTACGTTTGGTCACATTTCGTACTGCAGTCTGATATGATAATTCTCGAGCTAGCTACTACTACTACCACTGTATCTATCTTCTATCTATGCGGGTCTCCAGCCCCGGCAAGCAGCCTAGCTGAGCCACCTCCAGCAGCAAGCCCACAACTGGGGCGGTGGATCTGTAAGCAGGGGCTGCAATCCGCGAGAATCCGGGGTCTGCTGCTGGTGCTTGCTGCTGACAGTGCTTCTGCTGCTGCTCCTTCGACGACGACTGCCCTTGCCTTCTTACGTTTGGTCACATTTCGTACTGGTATGACCGTATTATTACTACTGTTACGGCTTCAGCGGGCACGGGATTCGCGTCAAACTGTATGCCGTGGTACGAGTAGCTAGGGGTACTGCCTGGTGATTGTTCTATTCGCTGTGATGACATACGATCGGAGCATCAGCACGAGAGAGGCAGGAAGCGGTAAGTTTTGTATGATTTACGGATCCGCGGATCGGACCCGCGGGGCGCCTGCACGGCAATGGTCCCAGCTGTAAATTTGAAAAAGGCGGATCCGCGGGCCAGATCCGCGGGCCAGATCCGCGGGTTTGACCCGCGGGTCAGCCGAAAACAACTCGCGGGTCATGACCCCACCCGAACCGCGAGTTTTTGAAACCTCTTGACCCGACCCGACCCGACCCGCGAGATTTTGAAACCTCTTGACCCGACCCGACCCGGCCCGAGAGATTTTGAAGCCTATTGACCCGATCCGACCCGAACCGCGAGATTTTGAAAACAGTTGACCCGACCCAACCCGACCCGTGAGATTTTAAAACGTCATGACCCGACCTGACCCGACCCGCGAGACTTTTAAACCCCCTTGACCCGACCCGCGGGTCGGTTCATGGACCCGTGAAGAGCCCTGCTGATTACCATGGTTCCCCGAAATTAGTAGTTTAACCCGTTCACTACTGGAAAAGTATTTCCACACTGATTGCAAGTAGTTTTCAAACCGCGGGTGAATGGGGCTAACGTGGACCAGACGTAAAAATCTAAATCGATCGGGGGTGTTTGTTAATGCAGTTTTGAACTATTTTGCTTATTTTTTGTTTACCCCCCTGGTCATGGTCTACAGTAAGTTGTCGGCCTTGGCTAAAAGTGGTTGGTACGGGAGGTAGCCATTTGTCCTTTCAGAGGCTAGATCATCAGGCAAGTCCTTGTATGTACACTGGTTGTATCTGTAGTGCCGGTATGTGCCAGTCATCAATATCGGCAGTGTACACCGGCACTATTGGGTATTGTACATATGTTGGTACTGGTATAGTGGACTCCAGTTGTGCCACGCGATTCCGCCAGCACTAAACCGGCATAGGCACTATACAGCGGGCAACATGTCCAACCTCTCGAGTTTAGTGTTGCGACCAACCACGTTGCCTCCGTTGCAATGTTTCAATTTTGCGTGGAGTCCGGCTCAGAATGTGCGTTATAGGGTTCACGTTTGCCTAAATCCTAAACGAGCACCGAATCCGCCCAATAAAATCCCCAGATACGCGCGCCGTTAGGCAAGGAAGGCGCTTGCGGAGAGGACAGTTTTCTGTTTTCTTTTCTTTTCTTTTCTTTTCGTTTTTTTTTCTTCTACTTTCCCCCCCATTTTTGTAAGAAAGAAGCGTAACATCAGCCGCCCAGATAAAGTCAACTAACAGAGGGGTTATTCCCAGATCGCCTGCAATAACAGCACCATCATATCTTGTGGGTGGTATAGTAGGCAACTCCCATGGCGCGGGCCGGCGCGGAGAGCCCGGCGCCAAAACGCGACGCCTGGGAAAAAAAACAACACGATTTCACTTTGTTATATAATAGGCAACTCCCATGGAAATAACCCGGAATCTAGCGTCGCAACACCGTTTGTCGGTGGTTTCTGTGCTCACGTGTCCTGTGGCGTTCACTTCTTCACCTGATCCTTTGTTCGATGCATATATCGGGCCACGTGCACATGTTACCAGGCAGTCCGCGCGTGCTACATACTCGATACTCGACAAGCGTGGACCGTTGTTGTGCTCATATAAGCTGTGTTGCTGTTGTTGGCGTGTTGGTCTGCCGGCGAATGCCTCAAAACCCGTACGAATGGCTTGCGCAGCTATTGAGATTGTGCAGCACGATCATGTCTGGGACGAACCGACATGGCAGAGCAACCTCTTGACTATGCTGTATGCACGTGCAAGTCGCGCTTGCAACACACACACCTGTACGCGCTCCCTCAACTGCGACCGCTCTTTCTTACCGCAGGCGGCGACTCAAGACGAGGCGGTGGTTGGACGTATCGAATTCGGCGGTTTAGGCGGCGAGTGCTTGTTTATACCGTCCACCCCTGGTGCGAGCGGCGAGGAGGAAGACGACGGCTTCCTGGCGACCTTCGTCAACCCCAGGGTCGGGGGTAACGCAGGCAAGCAGGAAGAGCGAGAGCGCAGCGCGCGCGAAATATAACTGAACTGCTGTGCTCGCTATACACGCGGTAACGTAGACGTTGGTTTACTCAGGCAAGCCGAAAGAGAGAAGCGCCCCGCGCGCAAGGAATGAACTGTCGTGCTCGCTATCATACGCGGTTTCGTAGATCTTTGTGGAGGCGTGTTATAATGGGGGTGGCACTTTTTGGCCCAACCGTTTATGAAGGACGGGACTCCTAAATTGAAAGAACTACCAATGCCTAGTAAAAGTTAGAAACAAATATTTCACATTATACTGTATTCGACTGTACCTAGGCCATGGGATTGTTCAACGCGTAGTAGCTATCATTGTGGTTATTGATAACATTCTGTTCGTGACTCACCCTGACAGCATCCATAGGAGGCACATATGTATTCAAAGGATAGCTTAACACACCTGTGAAAAAAAGCGCGGCCGGTGTATCACAGCTTGAAAATATTAGCATATCGATCCTAAATGATCGAACTCACAGCTCACGTATTTAGAATGATTTTATAAAACACAAGGACTCCGCATGGGTGCTGGCATTCGCCGGCACCCATGCTCCGGGTAGGGCAAAGCAGCACTTCGACTTGTTCGATTCAATATCCGATAGAGAGTAGACACAGTTACTACGCAACACATAGTCTATGCGTGTAGAAGGTAAAGAAATGCCAAGAGATTGGTGTAGACTAACAGTGGGTACTTACTTTTGCCGTTTCTTGCGTGAATCCGATTCCGAGCTTTTATCATAATATTTCGATCGGATTAACCTGAGCCCACGCAGACTGACCCTCTAGTCTGGCCACGGAGAGACGTTTCGAGTGCGTTTCTTGATGTTTTGATTCAACCAAGCATCCAGGGCCAGCAAGGGGGTGGCCATGTATGCTGCATGTTCTCTACGTAGCTACTGAGAGGCGCGCATTGAGCCAGCTTCTGCTACACCATGCATGATAGTACCTAAATCCGAGGCTCGCAGACCAACTGTCTGTGTGTATATTCTGATCGTGGAGAGACTTGCTGACGGTATTCTAGGCGTGAAGCACAATCGTGGAGAGACTTGCTGACGGTATTCTAGGCGTGAAACACGGTGTCGCTGCCTTCGTCATTCAATTCCTCGAATGCTATGTTAATGATTCTACTTGTTGCTATCTGGTCAGATAGAGTATTAGCAGTACGCCATGGCACTGAACTAAGAATTTGGCAGTTAAGAATTTCAGGCTCGAGTTTTAGACGAAAATGAAAAAAAACATATACTACACCTGGTATGGGCTTTTCGTCCGATCGCTGGTCGCTCATTGGCCGGGGGTCGTACATAAAGTAACCGTAATCTGGAGACGATAAGGTCCCATCCCCGGATCATTATCCATCCACACATACATATACAACTCCGATAACCCGGGAACGATCACCAGGATTAATACCTCCCCGAACAGTGTGGAACTCCCCAACCCCACCGACCGGCCGATCTTTGATTGGCTGGTGGTCATATATTATAGAGCCAGCTCCACCCGGGGACCATAGGGTCCCACCCCCGGTCCAGAGGTCATTCTACATATCTAAAAGTTAGATAAACCGAGGAATAAAACCGAATTCTCTCCGGTCGTCACCGCCCCTCGCGGTGTGGAATCCCCAATGCCGTTGGCGAAATTCGCTGATTGGCTCGAGCTCCACAGCGCCGCCCCACCCTAGGAGGATGATAAAGGCTCACCAACCAATGGGGGGCAGTTCCGTCGCACGCGGGGGAGATTGGGCCCCATTCCCGGTTCAGAAATCCTCCGAGTCCCTACAGCTCCAACAACGCGGGAACTATAACGATTATCTCCCGGGTCGATACCTCCCCGCACGGCGTGTCAACCCCGATCCCATTGGCTTATTTGTGATTGGCTGGTAGGCTTGGACCCAATAAGCTCACAATTATTTCGACGGACTCGGGTTTTCTTGCATACTTCTCGCGTATTCGGCAAACATTTGCAATGCGAGCGCAATTCGACCAGCTATTTGCATGATAGGTCGTACAAAAAAGTGTTTTTAAGCCCATATCAGGTTGGCGTGCCGAGCAAGCACGCTCAAAATGAGAATGAGAAACACTTGAACAGCAACAACAGTACCAAACGCAATATAAATTAACGAATTTAGAGCGATTTGTATCCAGGATTCAGGGCCCCACGGTTATAAACAAAATTCCGAACACAAAAAATGGGGTGTTCAAAGCAAAACGACATTATAAATGGAACTAAGACTGACACAACACGAGCATAGTAACCGTAGAAAAAAGCCTGAAATGAGGCCAAAACAGTGCGTATTTGACCAGCGTAATAATGGTCGAATAATCATGGAATACTATAATCACCTCTTTGTCGCTTATGCGACACCGAAAGAAAATACTGAAAATCCCGATTTCATTCACTTATCCTAAAAACCTAAGCTCGCTACTATTTTCGCGGGTTTTCTTGCATACTACTCGGGTAGGGCAAAGACTCGCCATGCGACCGCATTTCTTACACATCGCTCGACCTCAGGATGAATCTATACATTTGGTACCCAGAGCGTCAAAGATAAAGCCATGCGGGACATAAGAGCGGTCAAATCGGCATGTCCCGGCATACTAACAGCCATATATTGCCCACAACAGATAAGAGCAATGAGCGCCTGCTTCGGCTTGTCACAGGGTTACATTGAATCGGAATACCCCCACTGTGTACCGCTGCTGTAATTACTTGTTGGTGTAGCTTGTCTGAAAAGCTGTTCTCGTATTGTGTCAGTTTTTTTCGATATCCCATCTATTGTCCTTTACAATTCTCTCGCCCTCCCTCCCAGTAGTAGTATAACTCAGATCAGGGGTCACATAGCGGGCCCTCCTGCCCCTTCTCCACTACGGTACATGCCATAATTTTCATCGCGAGAAGAACTCAGCATTTTCTTCCCTCGTCGATTCGCTTCGAATTGTACCTACCCACGCTGCTAGGCATTCTCAGCAGTTAATTGATCCTACTTTTGCATTTCTGCAAATAAAATAAAAAATCACAACGGTGGTAATTGAACTCAAGGACCAACGCTAGTAGTATTCGAAGGTAGCCACTAGATAGACCACCGGGGCAACCGGCTCTATATAACTCACTAGAGATAATCAATCAGCAATCTGCAGCAAGGAGCACGTCAAGTAGGAAGCAACACAAAACTAATTGTCAGTTACGTACCAACACGACCGGTTTTTTTCCAGTTGACCGCGGCAAACGACCAAAACAGCAACGGAGACAGAGGCACCACACCAACAACAAAGCACGCCTTCCACACCGCCTATACTTGTCCATAGAGTATTCTCGGGGAAAAGAACCACCAAACGATGCGATACCGGGACGAATGCATGCAACTGCTTTCTTCCGTGCATACCGTTTACTACTTACTATACGACCTTCGCGTGGCGCAGCTTAACAACAGGAACGATTTTCCCCCCTCACTTTTGTATAGAAAAGTCGTTCCCTGTTTTTTGTTGCACCCGCCCCCATGCTATGATTCAGACACAAAGCCTGTGTGTAACAGAGCGCATCAGTGTGTGTGCTCTTGCTCGTATCTATATTACTTGCACGAGTACAAACTATGTCAATGTGCCCGAAATACCGTCCTCGAGGCCGGGGATGCAGCCACTCGCAATGCTGCTGCGTAGCTTTTTCTGGCGCAGTAATCGTAATCACTACCTCCTCGTTTTAGTCATGCGTGCGCTTGCCACGTCTATATCTATGTACGTACGTACCTACCGAAATTCAATAATTGAATGCGTTACTATGATACGTACCGCGGTACCAAGGAGATTATTTTTACGGTAAATATATTATTTGTTTTGGGACGAAATATGACGCCAATTTGGAAATAATGTCTTGCCAAGTTTTATTTTATCAACCTCTCCATTCATCAAGATCCGAAGAATGACTGGAGAGTACCGTTCAAAACACAAAAAGACTTCGCACTTCACGCGTGTCGCGCTCATCCTCCATCCGCGTTCACGTCGAGGTTCGGAACGGATAAGGCAGGGCGAGGGGCGTTGGAGCCGCCCCCCGAAGACGGCGCTCGAACGAAGCGATGTGACCGAGAAATTCCAATTTCGAGAATCCCATACTAAGGCCGAGACAAAAAAAACTCCTGACCAAATCCCTGTCCCCTAAAAAAAAGAATCATTGTATATACCAGGCATGTGTTTATCGTCAATTTTCTGGGTGAGTACACCGAAAGTGTAGAGGCTACCCCTGGCGTGGCGTGCGTCTGTATTGGGAGCTGCACGCGTGCACGTACGAACCGTTATGCGCACCGCGGTGCAAGCACGGCTGGTTTATCGCGCGCGGGGTCCGCTGGTTACGAGTGCCGCACAGGATCGCAGAGCGTGACGGTGCACCCCGCAGTGCGAATCAGTCGGACAGTGGCGAACCACGCTCGACGGCATCGCTTTTTATTCTTTGGCGCCTGTGGCTGTACGAGAGAGAACGGTGACGGGGAGGCGACAGTAATCGTGGCGGTCGTTGTTTTGCGATGATCGGCTTGCGTGAGGCGAAGATGCAGATGGTCGCGACCGCTCGTACCCCTTTTTCGAAGCAGGTGGCAGGCGGGTACGGTTGGTCCACGGTGACACTTGAGCCCTTTCTTGGGATAAATTACTTGAAATTAGTGAGGGGGTTAAGTTCAGTAGGCCGAGGGTTAGTTGAGCATGCTACCGCTTGTGGCGCCATTTAGCCCACATTGTAGTATCGCGGTAAGAGGCCAGCCCCCCCGAAGCTCCTGCATTTATCGAGAACTCCTGTGGAATGTGATTCTGCTGCAGTATCAGGCCCAGTTTTAAGTTTATTATAGCAATGGCAACACGACGCCTTCCCTGCACATATTATACCAATCCGACAATAAATACAAGCTCGATACATAATGGTGCTTGAAAAGCGTACGAAACTCCAAGACATTAGGGAGGGGATGATAAATAAGCATCCCCGGGTCAGCGGATGGATTTTTCGATCCTTTGACATATGTGCATTGTGATACGATTCTAAACGACTCTTAGGGTTTTAATAGCAGTACCACACGCCCTGAATTCCATATCAAGCTGTCTATATTGCTTTCGTATCGAGTTCACATTTGTTGTCAAATTGGTATCATTTCCTGCCCGCAGGTTTCTGATTGGTGCATGTTTTCGGAAGGGAATGTTCAGGGCTTTTCGTCGCTCGGGTTACTTGTCGCGGGTCGGGCCGGATTAGGGTGGGTCGACCCGACCCAACCCGACCCGACCTGACCCGACCCGTGAGATCTAAACCTGACCCGACTCGACCTGTGACATTTCGAGCACCTCTTGACCCTAGACAATTCGAACCGCGAGATTTTGAAAGCCTCATGACCCGACTTGACCCGTGAAAAACCCGGTAAATTTCTGAGTGGAGGCAAATATGTGGTCGACCGCTGACGTCATCCAGGTTGTATCGCCATTTACGGAAAAAATGTGTTTTCAATGTGCTCGTGGATGTTGACGTCACCCCCTTTGTGTTTGAGGCGACGTTGTCGTTATTTTTGCATCGATTAAGGAAAAACCTCGAAATTCACCGACTGGATATGATTCTAAGATGTTATCAAAATATTGTCGATGCGAAACAGCCCCGGCGATCAAGGAGAAGAATGTTTTTCTAACCTCTCATGCAACCCTGCCTTCCCCCTTTCCCGCACCTGCGACCCGCTCAGAACTGCGCGTATGGGACGCGAAGACCATGAGCGCGGAGCCTATCGCTACCGTCAAGCTACCGGCGAGGGTGCCGCTTGGATTCCACGCTCTCTGGGTCAGCGAAGCGGACCTCGCCACGCAACCGAAAGAGTAGTCTCGTTTTTCCTCCGAGTACACCGTCTTTCCTTACGGGGTCTCACCTCAAAAGGGCCAAGCTGCACCACCGACGGGTCCGATTCACAACCATTGTCTGAACCGCTTAGCTAGGGCTGCAGCCAGAACGTCCCCTCGCGATCACTAACCAACCTCTCGGACACCCGTCTCCTCGCAATCCCTTTCGCTCCGCTCGGAGCCAACGCTACAGTAGCTCGGACGCTGGCTTGGGTGCAGCGTGGACCCTAGCCATTCGTTTTCGCCGATCGCCTCGACGCTGTATTGTTCCCGGCTTCTAATCGGCCGACGTCAAATCAGTGCCGACAGCTAGTCCGAAAATTCAGCGTGGAGGCTCAGTTATTTTTTTTACCGCCACTATTGAGGACTTGGGTATCGCTGTTACTTGGGATATGATATGGTACCCGATCCCGAGCACCATTTCTTGGGTAGATTTTGTTCTTAGAGTGAGGACACAAGCCTCATTTTCTTATGAAATGAAGTTTTTGCAGTTTTTGAGCCTCTCGCTATGATTTGAATGTGTCATACGTTTTTGTTTGTCTGGGTTGTCGTTTTTTTGTGTAGACGGCTAGACTAACTGAATCAGCAGGTACAAAGTAGTATCACATGTTGTGTTTCAAATCTGATTGGATTTGCATTATTGGTATCAGGTCGGAATCGTCGATCGCTCCGATATTTTACACAACGGATCATATCGGCTTTTTCCGTCGGCGTCGAAGAGGTATTTTTGTTTTGCGACACATATCATATATACGTGCGTCAGATGTGACGTCGCCTGTTACTTCTCGGCCACGTTCGGTCGTTGGTATTTTAGGGCAACTAAGATATGTACATATGATACACACGTGCGCCAGCTGTGGCGTCAGCTGTGGCGTCAGCTGCGACTTCGACCGGCAAAATTTGGTCCATGATCAGCTTTGCAAGCTACGCGACAGCGCGACATGTCGATCGTGCATGATTTGTGAGTCTTGTGGAGGTGATGGATGAGTAGTGACTCGCCTGGATAGTGCCAAAGCCAATAGGCCACATTACGTCAGCTGACAACGTCAGCAATGAGTTATTCCATATTTTGGTCAAATTTTGTCTTCGGCATTTTCCATTAAAAATACGCTCAGTAGTGCGAAATTCGTGACTGTGTGATACGGTCGGTCGTGCATTTTTCTTTTTTTTTCATTTTCTTGTTGGGGTAAGAGGCCAGTAGTGGCTCGCCTAGACAGTGCCAGGGTCAGTAGATTGCGTCGGCCAACGACGTCAACTGTGTATTCTTGGCCAAATTTAGCCTTCTGTGTTTTGTTTTTGTCTTTGAATACATCATGCAGACGTCAGTCAGCGCCCGCGTTTCGACCAATGGTTTTGGTCGATATTCGGTTATGCAAGCTGCGTGACTGCGTGATAAGTCGGTGGTGCACGGTCTGCTTTTGTTGTTGTTGTTGTTGTTGTTGTTGTTGTCGTGTGGGTGTAATAGGCGAGTAGTAACGCGCCGGAAACCTTGGCTACGGTAGGGGGCGTAATCTGTGGGGTCTCTTTTTTCAGTGGCTTGGGGTCACTCGGGCGAGTGACCCTCCTACTCCTTTGCGGTCTTAAGCTCTCGTAGCCGTTTTTTTGTTTATAAGAAAACCGCCATGGAATGGTTAGCTACTCCGCCGCGCCAAACCAATCGCCTAACGTATTTTTCTCATTAAGAGTACAGACTTACTCGGGCGGACGATTTAAGCCTAGTAGTGAAAACGGGGTTACCCCCCTGCCTTAGACAGACATAGTCCTGGATCATCAATAGACTTTTCACATATTTGTTTCAGACTGTAGATGGTCGATTTCGGCGTATGTATGGATACTCTACGCAGGACTCTTAATATAATTGTTTCCTAAAAAAAACGGAGGGGGGACATAATACGATAAAAAAAACAAACGTGTGTTGGAGACACGGAGCATTCTGTTCAGCTTCCGCGTTTTTCTGCCTCTACCTGTCCATGGGGATACCTTCCGGCGTACCTCAGATTGGATGTCGATTTGTCGACCGGCAACTGTAGCCAGGATTGAGGACTAAGTCTACGGTGGGGGGTGGCGTACTCATTTCATGCACAGCCGTAGTCTTGAGACCATTGAGCCTAGCGTCCCTACAATGCTGGAACGCTGGAACGGAGCATGCCGGGTTTTTACCGACCAGGCAGACATCGCGTGCACCAAGCGCGAAGCGCCATGAGATGTTCGGCGAGTCGCATGAAGGATGAGCTGCATCCTACTAAATCGGAACCACTTTGCGAGGCGGACTTCCACCACGTGTCCGTACTTTCTTGCATACCTGGTATCGGATAACAGCTTCGAGTTGAGTTATTTATTTTCTGGTGTGGCCACCCCCAGAGACAGCAATGGGGATACTATGTAACTGCCTCGGGGATGCCTTAACTTATGCGCACCGCGTGATATCATCCCCGTTGGGATGAGTTAAGGTTCTCTGCTCCGCACAGGCTACGTTGGAGGAGGGGCATTTTTTGCAGTACAGAGAGGAACAACAGGGCAACACGTGTCGTTGTCTGCATTACCGTACAGGTAGCGTTTGCAGGCGGATGGCGAATCTTAGCTATATATTTTACGCACTCTGGTTGGCCAAATGGGTGTGTTTTATGGGCGGTTCAATCAAGCTAGAATATTTCCAAGCCACATCATCCCGATCCGGCCGAATCAAACCAAGAGTCTTTCCAAGCACGGCACCAAAGCTGGCCGAGCCAAAAAATAATAGAGGGCTCCTTCACAAGCTACGGCATCCAAGCACAGGTCACCCCATCCATAGCGTTCGGGCTAGCGTTAGGATGAGGGTAGTATGATTAGGGTTCGGGCCGGGTGGTCGGGGTTGTGCGGCACGGCCAAAACCCCGGTAAGCATTCACTATTATTAAGGTTCAAATAGAGCTTGGGAGGGGGTGCCCCCCTTTTGCCCTGCCAAGGTTAGGGTCTGCATCTCACTCGAAACCGAACTTCGAACTATTTTGTCGGCGCAGGCAGCGTAACATAATATCCCCCGAATTCCATTACTACCGCTAGACTCAGCATGAGTATGTGGGTAGGGCAGCATCATTAAACTTGTTAAATGGTCGTGCGTACCACGCAATCGTAATACTTAGATTAATGGACATTTATAGGATGCCTTGTTTTTTAGTCAATTTAATTGTGACAGAAAACGATGTAACACACCAATAATATCCGTTTGACAGTAAGGGATAGTAATGTCCATGGCACCTATTATTAATAAAACGTTAATGCCATTATTATCATGTTTCGTTAGAGGCTTAGTCTAATGCTCATTTTTACTATCAATTAGGTGTTTCTGCTCCTGTACTTCGAAGTACATAAGTAGCAATGATGACCTATAACACTACGCAGCTTGCAAGAATGAGTACCTGTATCGAGCCTAAGTTTATCGAATAAACAGCGGACGTATATTAAAGGGCAATGGTCAAATGGGGATATACCCCCTGCATTTTTGGACATTTGGGGATATAGGCCAAACCCGGCCGCGGGAGGCCCTCGCACGTACCCCAGACCGCCCCAAAAGCAGTTCTGACGCGCTAGCAAGGTGCCCGCAGACCTTGCCGAGCACGCGCACTTTTTTTTTGTTGTTGGGGTTAACGGGACCGCGGCGCACGCGGGGTCTTACGGGTTCCCCTTTTTGACCACTTAACTTACTTGTTGGGGGTGTGTGCCCCCGCAAATCTACTAAAATCATGCAGTACCCCCGCGTGACCATCCTTTCACCCCACTTGACGGAAAGCGTACCCTTACTTGACCACTAATGAAAGCCCCAAAAGCAGGTACAAACACATCTACACTTCACCGTGTACAACAACCCGAACAGCCCAAGGAAGGGCCGAACAACCGGCAGTTGCGAGTGGTCGCGATCGATTTCTTCGGGAAATTATACGCGAGCAACCAAAACAGCAGCAGTAGCATCTGAAATCAAATGTTTGGTTATTACTCCGGAGTATATCTCATCATACAAAGCTTTGCAAATTAGGAAGGAAGAAACCAAACAAGAGCAAATGCCACTGCTGCTACTGTAAAAAAGGGGTTGGTCCTTATACCAGGTACGTCGTATCAGGGGTGCTTTTACAAATTAATAATTTGTTGGGCCTATGTCTTCCTTCATTTTCGTTTTTTCTTGTCTCACATACGTAGTATATTCCTGGTACATACATGATGGGAACGCCACATACGACTACAAACGTACGAGTACAAACTACAAGGCCCCCCTTCGGATGCGGGGTGACTCAAGGCGATGTATTTCATCTATTACTATGACAGCAGGGAACGCCACATACGACTACAAACGTACGAGTACAAACTACAAGGCCCCCCTTCGGATGCGGGGTGACTCAAGGCGATGTATTTCATCTATTACTATGACAGCAGCAGCGGCGGGGGCAGAGGCGGCCGATGGCCCATCGAGGAATTGCAGCACAGCAGCAGTAGTGTACGGCAGCAGCCATCTGAGATTCTGGCAGGGGGGGGGGACACACATACTGGCTCGGCGAGCTCAAGACCACAGACAGCCGATTTTTTATTATATAAAAATTGAAAGAGTCAGCTGTGACTACAACCGATTGAATGGTTGAAATTCAACGGTGCAAGCTGCGTGATACATCTATGTCTTACTAATATAGACCACAGTAGTAGTAGCACAAAATTTACGGAAGGTCGTTCGCGCGTTATATGTTTGATCCTCATGAAAGATATAGTTCGGTGACTCCACTGGATGTTGTCAGGGCCAAAAGGACGATTTTCCATAATAATCATTCTGTGCACAGATACTATAAAACCCGCACGGAGTGTAGATATTATAGTAAGCATTATGTTATTATATGACTGGGTGGAGGTTATAGATATTATAGTAAGCATTATATTATAACCCCCACCGGCAGGAGAAGGAGCACACACAACACTGACTGGCACTGGCTAGGCGAGTTCATGACCACAGACAGCCGATTTTTATTTTTAGAAACATATCAGGGTACGCAGTAGTCACCAGCAGCAGCAGCAGCAGCAGCAGCAGCAGCAGCAGCAGCAGCGCCGGCGGTGACGGCGCTGTGGTATGCGGTGAAAATTCAGCACCAAGTACGGCACGAAATCTGCTGATTGATGATGTTGTAAGCAGCAGCGGAGTGACGGCGCTGTGGTATGCGGTGAAAATTCAGCACCAAGTACGGCACGAAATCTGCTGATTGATGATGTTGTAAGCAGCAGCGGCTGCTGCTGGGGAATAAACGATTGGGAGCAGCTTATGAAACATTGGCAGACTACAGCCCAAAAAGAAACGAAAGGCCCAACAGCAGGCATGTCAGCAGGCAACAAACCCATGAAAGGCCCGCCAGCAGGCAGGGAAGCCTTACCGGCTAGCCGCATCAAATTGGTACTTATTTACAAGAGCTCCGCTCCGCGGGCGGCGTCAGCCGCCCGCTACGCTCGCGCAAGGCAAGGAAGAATGCAACTAAAAACATGTAAAGGGGCCAGAAAGAAGAGGCCCATGATTTGGTGCGAACAACGATTTGATAATGCCAAGAAGAGCTGCTTGTGCAGAGCAAATTGCCCTGCTGTGCTCAGCTGTGCTGTGTGCTTTTGTTACCGGTGTTACGTTCTGATCGGCAGTACGGGGGTACTTTGCGTGGGGGAAAAACAGGGGGCCGTGAAAGATCAAATACATACATGTAGAAAAAGAAAAAAGAAGAAAAAAAGTAGTACACAACAACACTTATCATACCCGGTACTGCTCTATGTTCGAAGGAAAGCACACAGCGTAGCACGACGCAGTACCGCAGCGAAGGACACGGCACGGCACCTCACGGCTCTGCACGGCTCCGCACGGCGCTACGCTGCGCTGCTGGGCTATATATAGCCGGACTGATCTGAGCTGGGCGTGCATTGTGATCCAACAGCGTAGTACCTGATGGTATGTACAAACCTGGTGTAGTAGTACCGGTACGTACTTCGTATAAGCCTCAAGGTCTTCTCGTTGGTTCGAATTCCGGTGTCATCGGGGAAAAAAAAATGATCCTCATGAAAAAAATAATAGATATCACTGAGTTATATCGACACACGACGCGTATGAAAATACGTGGAAGTGTGGTGAGCTTCAGCTTTATTTTTCACCATCCACCGGAGGATAAAAGAAAAAAATATATAGACTACATAGATATCAATGTGACTTTGTTGTGGTCTTCTAGTAGATAAACTATCCGCTTATAAGCCTGGTTTTCGTTGGTTGAATCCAGGGGTCATACGAAAAAAAATCATCCTCATCAAAAAATTGATATAAATCTATATAAAATCCGTTGTTGGTGTCAGGGATTTGGTCAGGAGTTTTTTTTGTCTCGCCCAAAGTATGCGATTCGCGGAACTGGAACTCTCGGTCGAATATAGCTTCGTTCGAGCGCCGCCTTCGGGGGGCGGCTCCAACGTCCCTCGCCCTGCCGTGTCCGTTCCGCACATCGACGTGAACGCGGACGGATGCCGAGCGAGACAAGCGAGCAGTTGCAAAAATACCGCATGTCAAGGAGGAATTTCGGAGATTTCGGATGTATCTTTATGTCTGCAACGCCTGGATGATTTACAAAATTGGCATCATTTCCAAACGGTACTTGATAATGTTTGGAATTTTGCGGTGGCGAACTCTCGAGCGTTCGTTGCTTTGCCGTACTTTTTTACGAGTTCGTTTGGTTTCTTGCTCGGCCTTTTTATTGCTTTTGTTTCTGCTCGTTTTGCCAGCTGGAAATTCATTTTTTTTGTGTGGGTTCACCTAAAACGTGACACAAATTACCGACGATATCCAACAACTTCGTGACACGAACTACCGACGGCAAGACATTTTGTTAAAAAATAACTCCCAAATCGTGATATTTTCACGTAGTAACAAAATCTCGAGACGAAACCAAGCAGGTACAAGTAGAGCCGTCTCTTCGGCCTTTGGCCCTGGCTTTAGCACGGCCGCTGACATTCCAGGCAGCCTCTGCTGTAGGCATGAACGAGTGCGGTTGATTCGCAGCGAACTATCCCGTTGTGCTCGCTTCTATGTGGCCATTGTCCATGCCATTTCATGTCACCTCCCTTCTGTTTTGAGCTCGTCGTCGTACGGATGAGGTACGAGAAAACCCGTACGTGCTGGGTGAGAACAGCAGTATGTACGACGAGCATGAACGCCAACTGACGACATTGGCAAACACACAACAGCAGGTGTAGCAGCAGTAGTAGCCGAAGGGCGAAACTTGTAGCACATACTTCAGCAACTAGTAGCAACCAGAACCACAGCAGATAGCTCAAAGTGCAGTACGATTGCAGTTGGCAAGTTTAGTCGTACACGCATCACTCTGTCCAATATATAACAGAATCTCGAGACAAAACCAAGCAGGTACAAGTAGAGCCGTCTCTTCGGCCTTTGGCCCTGGCTTTAGCACGGCCGCTGACACTCCAGGCAGCCTCTGCTGTAGGCATGAACGAGTGCGGTTGATTCGCAGCGAACTATCCCGCTGTGCTCGCTTCTATGTGGCCATTGTCCATGCCATTTCATGTCACCTCCCTTCTGTTTTGAGCTCGTCGTCGTACGGATGAGGTACGAGAAAACCCGTACGTACTGGGTGAGAACAGCAGTATGTACGACGAGCATGAACGCCAACTGACGACATTGGCAAACACACAACAGCAGGTGTAGCAGCAGTAGCCGAAGGGCGAAACTTGTAGCACATACTGCAGCAACTAGTAGCAACCAGAACCACAGCAGATAGCTCAAAGTGCAGTACGAGTGCCGTTGGCAAGTTTAGTCGTACACGCATCACTCTGTCCAATATATAGTAACCGTTTTATGTTCATATTGATGAAGAAAAAAATATTACATTTCCTGTAAGGATGATACGTCGTACCAGCGGACGTTCTGGTGTGCTGCTGCCGTAGTGATAGATAATACGTGTAATATACATATACATAAAATCCTTTTTTGGTGTCGGGGATTTGGTCAGGAGTTTTTTGTCTCGGCCTAAGTATGCGATTCGCGGAACTGGAATTCTCGGTCGAATATAGCTTCGTTCGAGCGCCGCCTTCGGGGGGCGGCTCCAACGACCCTCGCCCTGCCGTGTCCGTTCCGCACACGACGTGAACGCGGACGGATGCCGAGCGAGACAAGCGAGAAGTTGCAAAAATACCGCATGTCGAGGAGGAATTTCGGAAATTTTGGTTGACTCTTACGTCTGCAACGCCTGGATGATTTACAAAATTGGCATCATTTCCAAACGGTACTTGATAATGTTTGGAATTTTGCGGTGGCATATGCAACTTGTTATTGTTTGGTCACAGATTGTGCACCAGGTGTTTAATTGCACGCGCCTGGATGATTTACAAAATTGGCATCATTTACAAACGGTGCTTACTTTATAATGTTTCAAAAAAACAGGTTCTTGATAATGTTTGGAATTTTGCGGTGGCATGTGCAACTTATTATTGTTTGGTCACAGATTGTGCACCAGGCACTCGGGACGAGATGAAGCAAGGTTATTTGCCCCGTCCCGTCCGAGACCCAGAGCAGCGTAGGGCACCAGCTGTCAGGGGTGTGAGACGAGGTATGCACGCATGGGCTAGAAAACTATGCCTGCAACAACTGCCCGCCACAGTATAAACGCGCGGAAGCCGCCATGGGTCATGGTTTGAGTTTTGCTTCACGCGGTTACTGCTGTTGGGGTAGCTTGAACGAACGCAGGCAAGGGGGTTGACATAACAAAGGAATAACTGACTGCTGTGCTCCAGCTAGCTACTGCTGGAGAGTGCCCTCATCAACTGAAACCAAGCAACAGACACACATCTTGCCCAGGCTCGAGAGCAGGGGCGCCGGTCTGTCAAAGGGATAATCCAGCGGTCGCGGTGATTCGTTATTCATGGTGCCGCGCTGTAGGCTTCATACGTGCAGCGGTTGGTCGCGTGTGTCCTGTTGAGTTGTCATGTGCTGTGTGCGTGCTGGCCATGTGGTTGCAGGTGTGGCTGCAAGACGACACATGATACATCCAGAAGAACGCGTGTTAATTATACCAGTAGTAGTAGATCGCTCTAATAATTCGCCTTCCGATATTATTGCGTTTGTTGCTGTTGGAGTGTTCATCATTTTGAGCGTGCTTGGTCTGCAGATACAGATAGGCTCAAAACCGTTCCTTTGCGCGGCCTTACGCAAAAACATTAGACTAAACAGGAGGAGTTACTGTCTGTATGAGGAATGTGTATAACTTCGTCGGGTGAATACGCACGTGAAAAAATTACATCTGCTACTACAGTCTGAGCGCCCTCATCAACTGAAACCAAGCAACAGACAGACACACATCTTGCCCGGGCTCGAGAGCAGGGGCGCCGGTCCGTCAAAGGGCTAATCCAGCCATCGCGGTCGTTCGTTATTGGTGGTGCCGCGCTGTAGGCTTCATACGTGCAGCGGTTGGTTGCGTGTGTGCTGTTGGGCTGTCATGTGCTGTGTGCGTGCTGGCCATGTGGCTGCAAGTGTGGCTGCAAGACGACACATGATACGTCCAGAAGAACGCGTGTTATACCAGTAGTAGATCGCTCTAATAATTCGTATTTTTATATTATCGCGTTTGGTGCTGTTGGAGTGTTTGCCATTTTGAGCGTGCTTGGTCTGCAGATATAGATAGGCTCAAACCGTTCCTTTGCGCGACGTTACGCAAAAACATTCTGCAGGAGGAGTTACTGTATGAAGAATGTGTACAACTTCGTCGTGTGAATACATACGCACACGAAAAAAATACATCTGCTACAGTGTGATAAGATAGTAGTACAACAACGACGGACAACCTACAAAAAGAAATACCAGGTAAACAAACAACGCGTGAGCGATGGTGTGCTTTTCGTGGACGAATGTGCATACTACGACATCTGCGAAAGGTTTCCTATGGCCAGCAACGAAAGCGGGAATACAACTTTATTACGAAGAAAAATCAGACGGACACCCTTTACAAACAACGTACATGACGCAAATGACTAGCCGAATTGCGACCGCGCAAATAATTGCGATCTTAAAGTTAGTAAGGTTCGACTCAATAGGCCAAGACGGACACACATCTTGCCCCGGCTCGAGAGGAGGGGCGCCGGTCTGTCAAAGGGCTAATCCAGCCGTCGCGGTCATTTGTTGTACATGGTGCCGCGCTGTAGGCTTCATACGTGCAGCGGTTGGTTGCGTGTGTGCTGTTGGGCTGTCATGTGCTGTGTGCGTGCTGGCCATGTGGCTGAAGGTGTGGCTGCAAGACGACACATACATGATACGTCCAGAATAACGCGTGCTATACCAGTAGTAGTAGATCGCTCTAACAATTCACCTTTTTATATTATTGCGTTTGGTGCTGTTGGAGTGTTCATCATTTTGAGCGTGCTTGGTCTGCAATAGGCTCAAACCTGATCTGCCATACGGATTAAGTTGTTTTGGGGCCTACCTTCCACAGAGTCGGCGGCTGTTATTGATAGTGGTACGATTTCATACCGGTCTAGGATTTTTTTTCTAGATCCCCTTCAGGGCTCCTCTCTAAGTGAGTTCTTCGTACATTGTGCAAGTAAGCCCGGAGGACCCGTCGTGTATTTCACGCCAAGTCGGAGAGCTGTTTTGTGACTATGGTGAGATCAAATACTGATCTGTCATACGGATTAAGTTGTTTTGGGGCCTACCTTCTACAGAGTCGGGGGCTGTTAGTGATAGTGGTACGATTTCATACCGGTCTAGGATTATTTTGTTTGTCTTGTGTGAGGCTTGATTATCCGCCTTTTTCCATGTAGCTTGCCATTTATCTGGTGTAAGTTCTCTGGGTTGAAAGTACCAATTGGATCGAGGGCATTTCTATATCCCCTTCATTGGATCGAGGGCATTCTATGTCCCCTTTAGCGCCCCTCTCTAAGGGCCCAGATTAACGACGAGCACGGAAAACCGTAACTCGATTATATTTTTTTAATTTCATGAAAAAAACACGAAAAATTCAGCTTTGGTTCTTATCAAGGAACAGCGTAGTGCGTTCTAGGAAATAAAAAAATTCAAAAAACGCCAAAGGGTCAACGAACACCCGTGGGCAACGGCCGAGGCGAGCGATGGCTCGCGTCCTCCCCGGAGCGCCGCGGCTAGCGGCAGATTGTTTTTGCCGGCAGCGGCTTGGAGGCTATGGCTCTAGGCGTCTCTTGGATGGGCTGGCGCCTCCCCGCCGCCCGACACGGGCAGCAGCGACGGGGATATAGCGGTCGAACTTCTGAGCAAAGTCATCATTTGGTAGTTGGTCGTGTAACTTTCGAGGTGCAGGGCGACGAGAAACTGGGTTTGCGGCGGTCTCGATTGTTTTCGAAGCGTCGCAGGCGGTCTACGCTGTGCTAAGGACCTTCGGAGGCCGCGATGCGGCTGCTCCGGTGGTCCTACCTCTCGCAATGGTGGCTTCTCGCCTCTCAATCAGCCGACGACATGGGACCAATTCGCGTGGCCGGCTTCGGTTACACAGAACATGCCACGTCTAGGTGGACAAACTCCCCTAATTCAATTTCGATTTTCGACTAAATTCGACCGAGAAAGTCTTTTTTTACTTCTTTGTTGAATTTTGATTTTTCATAATAATTCTGAGAATGCCTGCTTGGTGATTCACTTTTTGACCAATCAGATGCAAATTAAATTCAATTCTAAAAAAAAAAGTCGAAATTCGATTTGGCAAATTCCTCGTTAATTCGGGCCCTAAGTCTGCATAATTCGTTTTTAATTTTTGTATATCTTCACCAGTGTAAGTGCGGCGTATATTGAAGTAGCTAACTGAGGGCATGCAGTGTCGTCTTTTCTAGTTCTTTTCTGTGAATGACTTCTTCGTATATTTTGTAAACAAACATGGTAAGTTCTTCGTCTACTGTGGGAGTAAACACCGAGGGGTTTTCCAAGGCACAATCAACGGCGCCTTCCTTTTTCTCTTCCTCCGTCAATTAAACATTTTCAACCATTCATTCCGTCCGATGTTTTTTTTATTGATGACATCTCCTCTTTCCTTTCGCCTCGAAGCCTCGAATCGAAGTAGGTTATCAAATTCTCCTTTCGGCATTTCTGGCTTACGTTTACTTGGCGGCGGTTTTAATAACAGCGTTTCGCCTATGCTTGCTTCCTTCGTTTATATATTTTCCTTCCATCAAAGTAAACCTGTAGAACCTCATGTTCGTACTAAACTCTTGGCATTACTTTAAGCTTCAAATTCTTCATTGCTACAACTTATTTCGTCGAGTGCTACCCTTCCTCACCCAAAGAATGGGCGCCATGGAATGTCAAATTTTGATCTTTGGAACCTCATATTCGTATTAAACTCTCGGCATTACTTTAAACTTCCAACAATGTCGAATCGAACAGCTACCACTTTTTCTCCTTTTCCTCGTCCGAGTGCCGCCCTGCCCTACCCTCATCGCCGGCGCCCATGCGGAGCCCTTGTATACGTGGTAGTCTTTCTTGGGTGGCAAGCGGTATAGTCGGTTTTTCCAGGCGCGAGTAATGACACGTATGCACCGGTATGGACCTGGTACATCGTAGACTGACTCTCAATTTCACTTTTATATGTTTCTGGTGGAGGCATGAATTGCGTCAGCTGTGATTTATGCGCGTGTACCACCTTGGGTTGTTTGTGCTTTTCCCTAGGGTATTCCTCAGCTCCAGGGTGACTGGAGCCTGTCCTGTGACCACGGACTTGATTATGCGAGTTAATGTGAGAACAACAACAACAACAACTGAAATATTGCCTGTTTCTTGACCTTTCGGCTGCTTCCTGCAAATTTGGTTTTTCTGCTAACACGATTTTGAACTTTTTCGCGATTTTTTCTTTCTTTTGGTCTAGTAAGTTGAACTTCCTACCATTTGCCGCTAATTTGCCGCCTGTGCATTAATTGCGGAACGGTCCAGCTTTAGCTTTTCTTTGATTCCCACCATTTATTTTGTACTTGACGAAGCTTCATCGGCTGAGATCTGGGCTTGGCTCATCAGCTCCGCACCGCCCAGCACCCCATCGCAGCGCTATAGCTCACAGCAACGAAGCGCCGTGCAGTGCCCTGCGATGCCCTGCGGCTTAGCTCAGCAGCGCACCGCAGCGCAGCACTAGCTCAGCAAAGCGAAGCGCTATGCTTTGCCGTGCTCTGCCGTCGCGGTCGTTCGTTATTCATGATATCTAAAACTCCACGTACGCTGATATTTGGGTATTTGGCGCTTTATTCTATATCGCGCCAACCATCGTAATATCATACAATATGGGGGAGGGAATGTAATCTCTATGCAAAGATCCTGTTTTGTTTTAATCAATTGTCAGCCGGCCGCCCCGGTGGTCTTCTAGTGGTTTTACCCTCGAATGCTACTAACGTTTGGTTGTCCTTGAGTTCGACACCCACCACGATGAGATTTGACTTTATTTGCAAAAATGCAAAAAAAAAAAGGGATCAACTGCTGAGAGCGCCTAGCAGCGTGAGGAGGTACAATTCGACGCGAGTCGACGAGGGAAGAAAATGCTGGATTCTCCTCGCGGTAAAAATGAAGGCACGTGCCGAAGTGGGGAGGGAGGAGGAGGACCCGCTATGTGACCCCGGATCTGAGTTATTACTGGGAGGGAGCGCGAGAGTGGTGCGGGGATAATAAATGGGATGAAGAAAAAAAAATGTTGCAAAGGTATATTATTACTACTACCAGTAAATAATATGTCAGTCTCTAGGAAATACGCTCGGCACTATCAGCAGTCGTCATGGTAGAGACACTCCGGATATTATGTATTGTGGGGACGCGTCCGATTTCGACAACGTGAAAGCACCCACGAAGCAGAGACAGCAGACACACATATCCCGCCTTCCCGAGAAAAAACAGAGGAGAAGCGCTACGCCAACCTCCCGTACGAGCAAAGCCACCCCCGCACCTATCTTAGACAACGCCGCCGCAACGAAAGATCGCCCTCCTCTTCTACGTTTTCCTCCTCGCCCGCGACGACGCAGACCAATCAATGCGACAGCCTTCACGTAACAAACAAAGCAATCTTCTTCCAAAACCTCGCCGGCTCACATGGCCCCATGTCGACGTTTGATGCAAACCGACTTTGCATCCTGTCGACTTCGAACCTCCATTGCCACGGGGACAGCAGTGCAGTCTCTTCATTAATGCCAAGGCTTCTTTCGTTTCGCCTAGAGGCGACGCAGGTTCTCAATAATACTCTTTTCGATATTTTTTTTTAATAGACGCCAACTTTTACTTGACGGCGCATTTAACATAAATGTGTTTTGCCTATCCTTGCCTTCTTTGTTGTATAATATTACGTTTTTCTTCTGTCAAATCATGACTTTCATAATCCCATGTTCGTGTTAAACTCTTGGCATTACTTTAAAGTTCGCATGCCAAATCGGACAACTACACCTTAAGTTGTCGAAGTGCTGCCCTGCCCTACCCGAAGCATGGGCGCCGGCGAATGCCGGCGCCCATGCGGAGCCCTTGTATATTTGTAAAAAATAGTACTGGTAGATACCCCACTGCTGCTGTGACATATTGTGTTCCAGTACATAGACTGTCCGCTTATAATCCTGGTGGCCTTCGCTGGTTCGAATCCGGGTGTCATCGAAAAGAAATGATCCTCATGAAAAATCGATATTTATTTGTCAATGAAAAAAAATAGATAGCAATGTGACTCTGTGGCCTAGTAAATGGACTGTCCGCTTATTATGAGCCTGGTTTTCGTTGGCTGAATCCAGGTGTCATCGGGGGAAAAAAAATATTCTCTTACAAAAATCGATATATATTTTATATATCCAGGGTAAAGACAGAGCAAAAAGAGCTGTCGATTCCTGGGTGGCTATCTCACCTTCTTGGTTGAACCGTATAGGGATCAGCCAAAGAAGGCCGGCAAGTCCATAGTGTTGACTAAACCGGTGGGGCGAGGTTGACACAAAGTCTGCGTTCTGCAGATGGACGAAAACTGGTACACAAACGAAAGTGTATGGAGCTTAAGCTATTTTTACCCGGATCCCCAGGAGGATAAATATAATATATATATATATTTATATATAAAAATTGAAAAACGTCAGCTGTGAGTACGGGCGATTGAATGGTTGAAACTCAACTTTGCAAGCTGCGCGGTACATCTATGTTTCGCTAATATATATTCGCAAATTTCAACTTCAAATTGTTATTGCCGATCAGGCAAATTTCAAATTCAAATTGTTTGCAGCCGTCAACGGCAATTCCCTCTCAACAGCCAGCAATTGGCCAACTTCAAATAAAAGTACAAAAAAGAAGTTGCTGAAAAAGCAAAATAAAAATATCAGAGAGCAAGCAGTAAAGATCAGAGAATGAGAGCTAAAAAGTAAGTAAGAATGAGACTAGGGAAAGCAAGGAAGGCAAGGAACTTCGGGACGGTTCTTTTCCCCAGCAACTAATTTTCTTTTCGGCAATTACGTGCTGAGAAGGGCTGAGAGGGGGGAGGATATGCCGAGCGAGACGTCCGAAGGGGGCGAGGTCTAGGTATATAGTTGTATACAGTAGTAGTAGTTGCACATAAAAAAACAGTACTGGTAGATGCCACTGCTGCTGTGACATTGTGGTCTATTAATAGTACATAATAAATAGACTGTCCGTTTTTAATCCTGGCCTTCGCTGGTTCGAATCCGGGTGAGATCGGAAAAAAAAATGACCCTCATGAAAATTCGATACTTGGTATTTATTTATCAATTTTATTTGTAAAAATAAAATAGATATCAATGTGACGTTGTTGTCTAGTAGATAGACTGTCCGCTTATAAGCTTGGTCTTCAGTGGTTCGAATCTGGATGTCATCGGGAAAAAAAAGTGATCCCCCCAAAAAAATCGATATATATCTGTAACAAAAATAGATCAGGTGGAGCAAGAAATCAAAGAAAAGATGGACCGTTCTGCAAGTAGGCTGGACCGCCCGACCTCGGAGATGCCAGGGATGCACCAACCGAGCGCTTTCAGCAATAAAATATATTGATTGGTAAGTAGGTCTATAGACTACTTGTCTCACATACGTAGTACGTATGCACCTGGTACATGATGGGAACGCCACCTACGACCACAAACTCACCAGTACAAACTATACTGTTGTACTACCGCGCTACTTGCTGGTGGTGTTGTTGAGGTTTGTTTGGTTTGTTGTGTTTTTTTTTTATTTGTCGTCCCTTCCTATTATGTTGTGGGGCGGGCGAAACTTCCAGCAGAGGTCGACATGTTGTCAAGGAGATGATGTGCCTGCCTTCACGCTTCAAGTGTCTGTCCGTGGTGCTAGCTGTTGCCGTGTCTGTTGCTGTCCGCTCGCCGCCGGAGTTTGAAGTGTTTTCGTGTCTCCGTTGATTGCTCTCTTTTCGTAGCACCGCCACCAACCCCTTTACGGCAGCGGCAGCAGCGGTATTTGTTCTTGTTTGGTTTCTTCCTGCTGTAATTTGCAAAGATTTGTAGAATAAGATATAACCAATGTTCTAAGGCTTAGTTTGGGTAAGCTATTGGCTAATCAGTTGCAAGTGCTCAAACGGACCAATACCCCATTAATACCTTGACAAATAAATGGCGTCGTCGGCAGGACCATGAGTTGTTGGGTCGTGGGTTCGATCCCCACCATCCACAATAATAATAAACTTTTCAGATTTTCCCCACGTCGAATTTGGAAAATACTCTCCCTGGTATCCCCAGGAAATGAAACGGCTTGGATATTGACAGAGGTCCGCCGTATATCCGGCCGACCTGCTATCCCGCCGTTTCAGGGGGGAAGCGTGTTATAAGGCTTAGTTTGGGTAAGCTATTGGTTAACCAGTTGCAAGTGGTCAAACGGACTAATACCCCACTAAAACCTTAACACCAAACATTTGATTTCAAATGCTACTAGTAACTGCTGTTTTGGTTGTTCGTGTATAATTTCTCGAAGAAATCGATCGCGACCACTCGCAACTGCTGGTTGTTCGGCCTTTCCTTGGGCTGTTCGGGTTGCTGTACACGGTGACGTGTAGATGTATTTGTTTGTACCTGCTTTGGGGGTTTCTATTAGTGGTCAAGTAGGGGTACGCTTTCCGTCAAGTGGGGTGAAAGGATGGTCACGCGGGGGTACTACATGATTTTAGTAGATTTGCGGGGGCACACCCCCTCAACAAGTGGTCAAAAAGGGGAATCCGTAAGACCCCGCGTGCGCCGCGGTCACGTTAGCCCCAACAACGTGCTAAAAAAAAAGTGCGCGTGCTTGGCAAGGTCTGCGGGCACCTTGCTAGCGCGTCAGAACTGCTTTTGGGGCGGTCTGGGGTACGTGCGAGGGCCTCCCGCGGCCGGGTTTGGCCTATATCCCCAATTGTCCAAAAATGCAGGGGGTATATCCCCATTTGACCATTGCCCAAAAACAAACTAAGACCGCATTCCGACGGCTTTGAGTTTACCCTTTTACTAAAAAGTCCAAACCCCTGTACGAAACCCTCTAACTCCAAGTAGTTTGTCCCCAAAAACGGAGTCCTCGTATAGGGGTTAAGCAAGGAGCCCCGTATTTTTAGAAAATGTTTTTCGGCCGATAAGCGCGACCTCTATCATCGTAGCGCGCGTTTATTGTGAGCGCACGGTCGTACGGCTACGCATCATGTTGTGCGTGTGTTAACCGCGTGCTGACTGGCGGTTTCTACTATAGAGGTCTCGTAGGCACATTTTTTCATTGGTCATATTATCTTTGGGGATGACAAAAATGAGAAACTACCCAAAAATCGTTGGAATACCTGTTTAATTTTGACAAAATTAAAACTGACATACATACAGGCCATCCATGGGATTGTTCATCGGGCTCTGCAATTTTCATTTTTTCTCTCCAAAGCCAGTTTTTTTGATGAATTAGAGGGCGGTACTCAACTGAAGGTCTTCGGACAAAATTAGGTGCACCTCTAACAACGTAGCTAGCATGCGTCTGCCGGTAAGTCGGAAACAAAACGTATTCCCCCGCCCTAACCCCGCAGTTCTCCGTGCCGCTGATGCCGCAGTCATCACTTACATTACTTGTCGTCATTTCTTGCCATCGCTTTTGTTGGTGATACACATTTTTTTTTGTTCAATTTCACCCAGTGACGTCATCAGAGGGCCCTTCGACCGGTATTTCGTATGTACCGGTCGCCCCGGTGGCGTATCAGGTTATCCTCGAGCCTGGTATAGGTCAGTTTCGTGAGTTCGAGCCCCGCCGAGTGCATACTCGTATAAATTTGTTGGGACTTTTTCTTGTGCTGTGGACAAATTGACTTGCGGAAAGCGCGAGATCGTGAGTTAGCAACACTCGATGAACAATCGACGAGCAGTGGGATTGCTGAGCCCTATGCGCAATAAAAATTGAAGGCAAGAACCGGGGAGGAGAAGGGATGAAACCTGTGACCACGGCTTGTCCAGAAGCTGGAAAGTAAAAGTGTGCAAGAAAGAAGAAATGGGTTAGGGTTAGGGTTAGGTCCATGGTTGTGAAAAACACAATAATGTAGGACACCCCTCGTTGTCGTCATTTTTGTTGTCAGTCGCGTATTGTCGTATTGTCGTCGATGACTCTCGTCACTTACAGGTATTGTCTCCATTTCTTGTCGTCAGTTATTGTTACTTGCTGTCGCCATTTATTGTCACTTACTGTGATTAATTGTCATTTGTTGTCGTCATTTACGTCATTTATTTATTGTTGTTGTAATTGTGTCGCTCTGAAGTTGAAAAGAGCGTTAATTGAGACCTGAACTTCATTCTCTCAGGTACTACCGTACGAAGCACTTCTCGCTAAGCATAAGCCTCACATACGTCGTCTAATCAGCGACATATCGATACTCTGTGTCAAAACCAAAACCTCCCGCCTCCTCCCCCCCTTCCCCCCATTAATCTTGCCCTTTGTCCTATTAATAATAGACGAGGAACAATCTTTCCAAAGCCACCGCATACCAGTATTATAAATAGTCTTGTATACAAGAGCTCCGCTCCGCGGGCGGCTGCCGCCCGCTACGCTCGCGCAAGGAAGATTGCAACTAATAAATGTGAAGGGGGCAGAAAGAAGAGGCCCATGATTCAGTGCAACTAGCGATTTGATAATGCCAACAGCTACTTGTGCGGAGCTGATTGCCCTGTCTGTGCTGTGCTGTATGTTGGCGATGTCACGTTCTGATCGGCAGTAGTACGGGTGTAATTTGCGAAGAAAAAATCGCGAAGAGGGCCGAGATGGAGAACAAAACCAACGACGAAAAAGCAAAAAGACGAGTACACACACGTACCAACAGTACCTGGTGGTACTCTGTGTGGTTCTAAAGAAAGCACAGGGCTCCGTTCCGCAAGGCTGCTGACGCCGCCCGCTACGCTCGCGCAAGAATGCAACTAATTGAAACATGTAAATAAATGGGGCAGGAAGAGCCCGTGATTATTATTTTGGTGCGAATAAGGAATTGATAATAATGCCAAGAGGTGCTTATGCAGATCTAATTACCCTGCGCTGTGCTGTGTGCTTGTTGATGTCACGTTCTGAACGGCAGTACGTGCGATATTTGCGGGGTGGGGGGGCATGGGGACCGAGAGAGGACAATCAACTGAAGAAAGCAAAAAGATGAGTACACAAAACACGCACATAAACCTGGTATCTGTATGATACCTGGTACTACAACAACTATTACTAGCTGCTGCCGTATGTTCAAAAGAACGCACAGCGCCGCACGACACAGAACCGCAAAACGAAGGGCAAGGCACGGCACCGCACTGCGCTGCGCTGCGCTGCTGAGCTATATATAGCCGTGCTGAACTGAGCTGGGGGTGCATTGTTTGTGATCCAATAACAACGCCATATATATGTACAAACCTGGTGTAGTATTAATAGTACCGGTACGTGGTATGATACCTCGAACATTATTGGCATGTACGAACAAGTAAAAAAGTACCCCAAAGCACGCAGCATGGCAAAGCACGGCAAAGCACAGCGCTTCGCTCTGCTGGGCTAGCGCTGCGCTGCGGTGCGCTGCTGAGCTGAGCTGCAGGGCATCGCAGGGCACTCCACGGCGCTGCGTTGCTGTAAGCTATAGCGCTAAGATGGGGTGCTCGGCGGTGCGGAGCTGATGAGCCAAGCAAGCCCAGATCTCAGCTGATGAAACTTCGTCGAGTACAAAACAAATGGTGGAAATCAAAGAAAAGCTAACGCTGGACCGTTCCGCAACTAATGCACAGGCGGCAAATTAGCGGCAAATGGTAGGAAGTTCAACTTACTAGACAAAAAGGAAGAAAAAATCGCGAAAAAAATCAAAATCGTGTCGGCAGAAAAACCAAATTTGCAGGAAGCAGCTGAAAAGTCAAGAAACAACTGGCAAAACGAGCAGAAACAAAAACAAAGGCCGAGCAAGAAACCAAAGAAAAGTTCCGCAAGTAATGCACGGAGGCGGTGTCGAAGTGGGACCCCCGGATATGACAGGGAGGTGCCAACCGAGCACGTTCAGAAAAAAAAATTAAGTAAGTCTATGCCAGGTATATAGTCTATATACGACTGATGGTGTTCTTACAATATTAATAGCTCTCCTGAAAGCTAGCGTGTTCACCAAAATAAGCTAAAATCATCCCAACGGAAGAAAAAGCAGGTACGATATAATACGTGCATTATCGTACCCTGGATACGAATGGTGGGGGGGCAACGTAGACAGCATCGCGACGGCCACGTTCGACTGCAAGGTACCCTCCAGGCACCACAAACTCCTCGGACCACCCTGTTCTGCAGTATCAGGAAAGACTCCAGTCCGCACCCACCCGGTTCGCGTGGAAAAGGCAAACCGAGACCCACTACCTTCTGGTGCCGGCCATATTGAGTTTTCGCGCGACCGCAGAGGTTGACCTATACCCGCACAACACAGGAAAACAGCCCCCACGTTATATTGGACGTGCGACCACCCAATAAAAAGATCACCTTAAACCGCCACCGGAAAACGCCGCCGGAAAACGCCGGAACACACACAGCGCTACACGGGGGGAGCGCCCCCCACCCCCCTGCCCCGCCCACCTCCCTCTGGTCGGTGAAACCCGGACGTGCTCCGTTCAGGCAATGTAGGGATGCGAGGGTGTATGGCCATACGACTGACGCCATATGCATGATATGAGCACCCCCCCCCCGCCTGCGTCATTGCCAGTCGCGCCTAAACTTGTAACAGCCCTAGCCAGCGAGCAACGAGTCCAACACTGCTCTGAGCGCGTAGGCTGCGGCTTTTGCCCCCGGGTCGGGCACCCCCACTAGTGACTCAGCCGCGACGTAGTTAGCGCGGCCCGCAAGAGCTTCCATGTTGCAGGTCGACTCCGCCCCTTTCTCCGCTGCAGTAACAGCCTCGCTGAAACCTGCTTGCGTGGAGAGGGGGAGGGCGGGCGTTCGTTGGCGGGGATGACGTTCTTTGGCGGAGAGGCGCGCTCATGCGTAGGTAGCTCTTGACGGATGCTACGATAGGGGTTCTGTTGGTTACATATGGCGATATTCGACAAACTCGAAAGTTTACCCTTGTGGACCATGGAGCACTATCCCACCAGAAGGCCACTCTATTCACAGTAACATGAGTGGTGTAGTGGATGGTGCTATATTATAAAAATGAAAATACATTCCAGCTGTGAGATCGAAGATTTCGTCGAAACTCATCTTTGCAAGCTGTATGTGATACTCCGATCGCGCGTATTACGGGGTGTTTGTCCTCATTAAGGATATAGGTCGGCGACTCCCCTTGGAACTAAAGTGTAGCTTGTACCAGGGTCAACAAGGTGATGTTAATCAGTCTGTGTGCGGAAACTATAAAACCCGTTTTTGAGGGGGACAAAATCTGACACCAACACGTGCACCCATTTTGTTCTGAGGCGTCTGACTTGAGGAGCTCCACTACAATCAATCACGCTAAAAAACGACTCTCGAGGAAAAGCGAACGTGTACATACCCAGATGCACAACTCCATGGCCCAGGTGCACCTCTAATGTGTGCCATGTAAGCAAAACACCATGGCAACCTGTACTCCAACGGTGCCGGGTACTTCCTCGGTTGAGGAAGCCTCGTCAGCGATAAACAACAATCTCGCCAAAAAGTACCACCCGTATCGTACCACGTATGTTACCGGTATGCCCCAGGAGCCGTCCCACGGTACGAGGGGTTCGGACTTTTTGGGCTAAACGTTTCTGACCGACTGAACTCCTCAAGAACGGAACTATCGGTTGGCGTGATAATTTTACGAGCTTATTTGTTTTGGGACTACTAATATTCAATGGCGCGTAGAATTGTTGGTCGGGCTGCTCGAACGATTGTCTTCGCAGTCATGTTGCGGGTGAGAATTTGACAGATATGCTCATGTCAGGAGCTCCGAAACTTCTTAGAATCTTCTGCACCCCTAGCCTAGCTTGGGATTACTCGACCGCTGAAACATTTTGGACGCACGTACGGGGCTACCAGTTAGGAGAACACAACGCGTCGTCCACCGCAAAACTCCAGGAGAGGGGTGCATTCGGGGCAAAAAACATAGAAAGGAAAACGGATCGACAAAACCGAGAGGTCATTTACCGCCTTAATCGTAATGCCAGTTCGGTTCGCATGCCCTGGCGTCGGATTCCGCCACCGCAGCTATAAACAATCTGCTTACCCCTCCCGTGCGCCTCTAAAAACGCGCTTGGTGCAAGCAATGTCTGCCTGGCCAGCGAAAACCCGACGTGCTCCGTCCCGGCATTGTAGGAGTGGTACGGTCTATGATTTTAAGGACAACGGCCATGCATGATATGATTACACCCCCGTCTCCCCCTTAAAACGCCTCCAGAAAAACACCCGCCTGATTGTCCCTTGTTCTGGAGAATTTCGGCGGCGGGCACAATGGCGTCCAAAACCGTCCGCATGCCTGCTTTCGCCCCTCCGTAGAACTCCACTCCTTCTACCCCCGCCACAAACGCGCGGCACCAAGCAGCGCCGACGCCGTCCCCTCCTCTTTCTCCTCCCTCCGAATTGACGGCCAGCTTGGAAGACGACAGACAAGCCTCGCCAGCGCTGAAAAATATCTGGAGAACACCTCCCATTGTGCCCCCCATCGAATCACCCACGCTGAGCAGGTCCACCCAACAGTTGGCGTAAGCGTCGGCAACAAAAGAGAGAAGAACAAAACAAATCAAGTAGTTCATGTCAAGCGAGATTCGAGCATTCAAGAATTGAGTGTAACCGAGCTTCAAGTAAACAGGGTGCGAGTAAGCAAGGTTCGAGTGAACGCGAGGTTCAATTCAAGTGCAACCGAGATTCGAGCAAGCACGATTCGAGTGCAAGCTAGAGTGGAATAAGCAAGACTCCAGCGAAATAGAGATTCGAGCGAGAAAGATTCGAGCAAGCAAAGTTCGAGCGCAAGCGGTAACCGAACTGAACAGAGATCCAAGAGCACGGGTGCGGACACGGCTATGATACCAGGGCGGGGGCGGGGGTGGGGCACGCTTTCGACAGAACGTCGGCAGGGCGACTGGAAACCTATCTCATCATTTGATGACGACAACTCTGCGCGTGGCGTCACGTGAACAGTAAAACATGAGAAAAAAGAAAAGGAAAAAAGAACCAAGCGCGAGCCTTCGCTTGCGTGGCTTCATAAAATATCGGGGGGGGAGGGGGCGGGGCGGGAGCGGTTGGGGACGGTGACAAGTGCAAGCATGAAACAAGCAAAGACAAGCGCGCAGAACGAAAACGATCATGCAGAGGAAACACAAACAAAACAAGGAAATAATACAGATAGAGGAGAGGAAAGAGGGTAGGGCGGAGTACTGGTATCAATCAGTACCTGTCGGACAGCGCCCTCAGCAACACACGCAAGTCTTCCTTCGGGAGGCGGCCATCGTCAAGGTCGGCAAGGAGCGCCTCCGCGCCCCTTTTGAAGGTCGTGCCGCAGTCGCCATCCCCAGCGATGCAGTCCCACTTCGTCAACTCCTGGTAGGTGGTACACACGCGGAGGAAAAGCCGCAGGCGAGGGGAAATGAAAAGAGGTTGTGACTGCATCAATATCGCAGTGAAACTTCGTCAGCCCCTGGTAAGCGGTGTACACGCAGAGGAAAACCGGCAGATTTTGACACCAAAGCGAGAGAAAGACAAATAGACACTAGTATATCAAGAAGAGCCGAAGTTGTGACTGCATCAATGTTGCGGTCGCACATAGTCAGCTCCTGATTGGCGGCCCACGTGAAAAGGAAACACGCAGACGAGAGGAAATGACACCAAAACAAGAGAAACACAAAACATTGTTACATAAAGAATGGACGAAGCTTTGCCTGTACAAGTGTCAATATCGATATCCCACCTAGTCAGCTCCTGATTGGCGGTGCACACGCAGAGGGAAAACCGCAAGCAAGCGGAAATGGCACGAAAATGAAAGAAAGACAAAAAGACACCACGATTGACGTAGTCATGGCTGTATTAATCAACTCAGCCTCAAGGCGGACACCACAATACACAATCTAAGAGTTGGGAACGGAGGGAGCGAAGGGCGAATGAAGAATGGGGCTATGATTAGCAGTTGACTTGGCGGAGAGAGTGGAAACGCTCGGGGCGCCGAGGCTGCCACAAGACCAATAGAACCCCACTACCTATTGCATGGCGCGTGTTCGCCCCCGACACACACAAAAAAGTCAGCCACACGGTATTGTAGGCTCCGCATTCTTTCCATTCTGCCCCCCCCTCGCGTCCTACGCTCCCTCTTCCCAGCGATATCCACATCACCAACACATGATTATTGCCAAACCCAGACTTGTACTGACCGGTTCGGCTGCGATCAAAGCGGCCGTCGCCGCCCTTACAGCCCGTTCCACTGCGCTCCAATCTCCGGGGGAAATAGCGGGGCCTTGTTTTAACCGTGAATTGTCGTGTCCCTGGGACGCGGAAGGGTGCGTTCCCGCGGCAGTCGCGAAAGATGCACCGAGGGAAGACATCTGGGGAGGTCTCTTGGATCGAGTGCCGTGGGCGTCGCGCCAGCCTGCAGCGTCTGCTGCGGCATCCAGCCTGCCGTCGTGCGGAATAAAATAGGGAGCGCAAGGCGCGATGTGCATGCATGTGGATAGCAGTCGAGTAGCGTGCGGATGTGTGCGTGCGAACGGTGGCGATTAAAAATCGAGTAGCATGCGAATGTATGCGTTTGGATGGTGGCGACTAAAAATCGAGGACGTGCGCACGTGTGTGCGCGGGTGGTGGCCATGGAAAAAACGAGTAATTCGCGATCTCATATGATGATTTATCTCCGCTGCGGTATCGCTGACAAGAAGCGGACGAAGCAGAAGCAGATGTGGTTGCCCTACGCTACCACGTACGAAATTCGGACCGGAGCGTTGTCGAGCGTATACGTATATACATGCCGTGGAGCGGTGCAATACAGAGAAACAGCGCGGAAACAGACCTCGCAAGAAATTAGTAGAACTCTGTACCCAACTAGCTGAACAAAACGCTGACCGCCATTCTTCGAAATGTGCGGCAGCATCAACACCAACGCCACTACCCGTGACTCTAACAAAGGCAGCAAGAGCAACACCGCAACTAACATCAATACCAACACCAACACCAACACCAACACCAACACCAAAGCCAATAGCAACATCAGCATCAACACCAACACGATTACCAGCACCAACGTCAACACCAAACCAACATCAATACCAGCACCAACACCGACACCAATCCCAACACTAACCCCGAACACCAACAACATACCCACATCTACATCAACACTGACACCAACACCCACACCAACACTAACAAGAAGACCGCACATGCCCAAACAAACGCAAGTGTTGCGGCTGATCGGACGTACCGCGCCTAGGACAGAGCGTCCACTCGCATCATCGTCATAGACTCATAAACGCCTAGGCCAACACCCAAATCAACGACAACCCGGCATCAGCACCAACACCAACTCCAACACTCCACCAACACCAACACACACAAGAAGACGAGGAGTGCCGAAACAAACGCGTTAGGCGGATCGGAGACGCGGCTGAGCAACGTATCGCGCCAAGGACAGAGCGTACACCCTCATCACCGTTACCGGGGCCCCGGACAATACCAAACCAGTATCAACACCGACACCAACACCATCACCAACATCAACACCAACACCAACACCAACACCAACACCAACACCAACACCAACACCGACACCAACACCAACGCCAACACCACCAACACCAACACCAACACCAACACCAACACCAACACCAACACCAACACCAACACCAACACCAACACCAACACCAACACCAACACCAACACTAACGCCAACACCAACACCAACATATAGACAACACATGCCCAAACAAACGCGATAGATCGGCGACGCGGCTGAGGAACGTACCGCGCCAAGGACAGAGCGTCCACCCTCATCACCGTCACCGAGGCCCCGGCCATGTCCAGCGACGTCATGAAAGCCCCGCAGTACACCCTCTCGACCCTCGCCCCCCTCCCCTCCAGGTTGGAGGTGGCACGACGCGCAATGAGCAAGAGCTCCAATGGTGGCGTAGCCCCAAGAGAGTTGACCAAAACCGCCACACGTTGGTTCGGAACGAGGGGCAGGTAGTTCTGGCCACCTGTCGACAGCACGAACAATGTCACCAATAAATATTATTACAATAGTACAGTAGTGACCCCTACATACTGCCAGTGGAGTAGTGCCGGTTGCCCGCTATAGTGCCTGTGAAATCGCTTGGCACAGACGGGAACAACCAGTGGTATGATAGCAGTATGCGGAGTAGTGCTGATAGTCGCTATAGCGCTGGTATTTCCGGCTGGCACATACCGGCACCATAGAGGGACCACTACTATGGTAATCTTGGAGCAAAACCGCGGGGACGAAATAAGGTCGTCCCCGGGGTGGGAGAAATGCCTGATAGCTGTACAGAAAAAGCGAGACGCTTCCATCCCACTTGCACCGTCGGCTCCCGTGCAGCACGTAGAGAGAGTAGGAAGCGGTCAGGGAAAACAGCGCCTACTTAACGACCATGGCCATTGCGCAGAGAGGCCTCATTGATCCCAAACTATATGCGAGTTTAAGCGTGGGCGAAATGTTACAGCAGTAAACCTCGCAACAATGGTTGACGCTGAAAAAAAGTTATATTGTACGGGTAACAAAGCGAATTCATCATTTATTTATTTTTTCGGGCGCACGAAATTGCAGACCCTGCTAGATAGTTATTTTGCATTGGTAGTAGAGCGAATTCATTGTTTAGTTGGTTTTTCGGGCGCACGAAATTACACGCCGAATATGTGTTATTATTAATAGTGTGGGAGTGAAATGATTAGTGAATTTCCACCCCCGAAGGAGACGATGTTAGCGGTGTGCAGTACTATTTCGCCCTTAAATCGCAATTTTCGCCCTTACATCGAAAGCGGCGTGGTCGTTAGAATATCGGGGGGGGGGGGGGGGGTGGGGGAGGGGGCATGCAGTTGGCCGAGTTGAGACTACCCAGGACAGATATGGCAAAATGCAGCGGCCCCTAGTGTGTAGGAAAAACTGTTTCGCCAGCGATCATCCAGCTAGGCCCGGGAACACAGATCCCCACTTCATCGGCATGGTGGTCGCATTGCCAGTAAACACGTCTTATACCCGCCAGGATAAGCGTGTATGTCGCACAACCGCAACACATATGCAAGTATTTCTTCAGATGTTGCGCTTGCACATAATTTTATTTATACCTTTGTCGACTGAAGCTCATTGGCTAAGGGTGTAACGCAGTTTGGCTCGGGTTGCACACACATTATACCGACAGCGGTATTGCCATGAAGGGAGAAAGAGCTACGCTGAGTTGCGATCTGCCGCCGTACCTTCGCCTTCCGGGTCGACGACATCTATATATGCAACCGAAAATATGGTCTTGTCCATCGAGTTGCGCATACTTTTTCTCAAAAATCGATTGCTGGGGTGAGGTATGGACTTCCTCACGTAGTAAACCTGACGAAAGTTAGATAGCCCCTCCACAGTAGCGGGACGGCACATTACCTTTGCCTTCCGGGTCAACGACCGCGGATATCATCACGTCCGTCAGGGCATCCGCCGTCTGGAGGCCGGTCTGCTTGATGCCTGCCTCTCCATGAATCCCAAGGCCAATCTGGGTCGAGCCGAAAAGACATGCACCAAAAGAGCAGCAACAGCAGGAGACAAAACGCGCTGACGGCTTATGTGGTCCGCAGCACATGGAGATGAAGCGGACTACTGCCGCTGTGCCCTCCCGGGACCAATCGACAGAACCTTCCACGGCAATGGCAGTGGCAAACACGCGCGCGCGCATCCAGCGGCGTCGTGACAAAAAATTGGGGGGGGGGGGGGGGGGAAGCTCCTGGTACACGTGGCGGACGGAGCGCGTCCCTTCTACTTCCTTGACGCACGGAAACAGAGGGGGGTATTGAAAAGAGCTCATCAAGATGCACAGCAATCAATCCGCCACAGAGAGTTCGTTGATCTCACGCCACGCATCTTGACGAGGCGGTATCCGCAGCAAGGTCTGCGGAGAAACGAGGCGACCGTAAATGGTAGCGGCCAACCCCTCCCACAAGTTCACAAAAACGATCAATCTGTTTCTTTGGCTATTTTTGTGGTTAACACTGACGCTGCATATTGTCGGATACCTGGTAGCAAATACTTCCGAGTACAACAATAAATGCACGGCAGATACCTCCCGCAACAGGGTACACAGACACAGTTTCCACATGTACGCTGTAGAGGGTGAGACGTGGCGATATCAACGTGGAATCTCAAGGCACAACGCTCGGATAGGAGTGCAGCGTAGTGACGCCCACGGGGTATTACACAGCAGCAAAATATGTGACCCACAACGCGACAACCGTGGCCTCTAGTGGCAAAGCGACGCAACCGGTTCTAACTAATGTCTATGTTTTCCCCGTGAAACTTCATTCTCATACCTCGATAGTATCAGCGTCGAGGCGCGAGGAAGGTTTCTGCCCCGGAAGCGTGCACGTGGTCAGGGCCACCCCCAGAGTGCCCACATTCTGGGCGGCAGCCGCTGTCTCCTCCATCACCTAGACCCATCACGCGGCGACACAACAAGAAACAGTATAGAGACTCTTACAGTGTACAGACGCTCGCATAGGATTCATCAACAAAACCATCGGGACGACTTGGGGGGGCGCGCAGCAAAGCTACAGCGCGGGAAGAAACAACACGGTGCGAAGACAAGGATAGCGCCAAAGGAGTGACGGGAGACCGATGCGCGGCCACGTCCAAAAAAAGCTCCAATATAACAAACCTCCCCGTTTGCGGGCCGGTTTCACGCAATTCCATCGAACCCTGTACCTTCCCTTGGACCCGTCACAAACAGGTCGCACCGACATCGGCCTCCCAAGCCGAATCGGACTCTCCTCGCCCCGAAAAACGGTGCTAGCGGCATCTGAACCCTCTTACTACAGGGGGAAAACTACTCCCAATTCCACGCACTTTGTCCCAAGAACGTTGGTACTAAAGGGATTAAGGAAACGCACGCGCGGTAAGCTATACCTCCTCAAGCGAGAGCCCCGCTTCGGCTGCAGCGCCCGCAACCTTGGCCACAAGGATAGTGCCTGCGACGCCCCTCCTGCCCGTGATACCTTTGTCGCGCGGTAGGGCGCAGTCGTCGGCGACCACGTGCATGCGCACCTGGACAGCACGGAAGTTGCAAGCGGTTGCGGGCGGTGGGGGGTAAGGCAGATTCTGCGATTGGTACGTCTGGAGTACCTGCTTTAATTTCGAGACGCGCGTCCATCGACAGCAGAGAATAAAGCAGCGGCATGGTCCATTACAGCGCTTCCCGCCTGGCCACCCCGAAACACCATGTCGCTCTACATTCGGTGACGCGACTCAAGTACACACTGCAATCGCGACAACGACCACCACCCCCTATCCCACCCCCACCTCACCTCCACCACCACCATGATCACCAAAACCACCACCACTACCACCACCAAGACCATTCTCACCGCAACTCCCACTTCTACCGCTACCCCACTCCACCCCCCCTTTGACTATCACTACCAACACCACAACCACCGTTCCAACCCCCACTCCTACCCCCTCCCCCACCCCATCTCCACGACGACCACCACCATCACCACAACATCCACCCCCCCCCGCACCCCGCACTATCTCTTCATCTACACCCCGCTGACACCGGCATCCATCCCAACACCGCTCACATTGAATCCCTCCCCCTTCGCTTGCTCAATCGCCTTCCCAAAGTTGATCCTGTCTCCGGTGTAGTTCATCACCAGCACCAGGCAGCCGCACGGCCCGCACGTGGCGCGGATGGCTTCCAGCACCGCCGATGACGACGGAGACGCAAACACGCCTCCACAAACAGCCGCCGTCAGCATGCCCTCGCCGACGTAACCAGCGAAGGCGGGCTCGTGCCCGCTACCCCCACCCGATATCAGCGTCACCTGCCTGCGATAACGCAACAGTGTGGCACATTTTTCTTCATCAGCCACTTGTTGCCGTACTAAGCCTTCTGTGAACCACGAATGCCGACCAAAACAGCGACGGGTGCAATCACATCAACACATCAACACATCTAGGCAGAGCGATAACCCTTCAACGTGGCACAAGTGTTCGTCAGCCAGTTATTGCTCCAACAATAGGCCGTGTTAAACCTGGCGTGACCCATGCTCACGAAAAAAAACGACCCGTGAGTGCGATCTAATCAATACGTCTATGTATACGAATTGCGGTAACCCAACAGCGTAGCGTTGTTGCGCAGTCAGACAACTTATTACTCGGAGGGGTAATAGAGTAAGATAGTATAACCCTCACTAGGAACTCGCCCAGCAGAACCTTTGTAACTGTCAAATTGTGGGTTGGTATGTGGTTTGTCCCGAAACACGTCGGCGCTCGTTAAGTTGTGCTTGCTGGGGTTGTCATTTGGGGTCGTCGTCCGCAGCGAAGGCGGCGACGGACGTACGACCCAACCCGGTTTCAGCCATCTCGAAAGCGGTCCCCATCGTTGGTGCCGTCTAAATTGCAAACTCGCATTCGCTCTAACAAATATAAACGATAAAGTTTTACTATTGATGTACATATTTAATATGTTGCTATTGTCACTGACGAATCATAGCAACTTATTTCCTTAGGATGATTTGTGTACGATAACTATCATTATTACTATTATTGATACCATTTTGTTGTCGATTTTCACCCTGGCCACATCCACAGGAGTCACACACATTCGAAGGATAACACACCCGTAAAAACGAGCGGCCGGTGTATCACGCAGCTTACAAAGATGAGTATCGACCCTGAGTTTGTCGAACTCACAGCTGACGTATTGATGATAATTTCATAAAATATAGTGCCAGGTTTTGTCCCCCTCCATACGGGTTATGTAGTATTAGTGCGCAGAATGACTGCAGCAGATTTTTAAACCGAAATCGCCCTTGGAAAAAATCATCCTACTGACCGCGGCAGCTTCCAGGGGGGGCATCGACCTCTACCTTCAAACAGGAATACCTATATGTGTAAAAACGCGCGGCCGGAGGGAGATCATGCAGCTTGCAAAGATGAGTATCGACCATTAAATTGACCGCAGTCGCAGCGGACGTGTTTGACATAACTTTTCTATAAAATAATGATAATGGCATCTGCTGTTCGGTTCCAAGAGGGATAACTTGGGCCTTGTAAAGGGAGAAGAGGGCGGTGGGGGGCAGGATATCCTATCCCCTCTCTGAATCATACCGCTTCCTCAAAACACCTTCAAGAACTTTCCGGACGTCATCTCCGGACAGAACGCCGGCTCGACCTAACACTTCAAGTTGAACGTCGGAAAGGCGGGGCTTGTTGGGTCCGGTCTTTCCAGCGGTTCTCACCTTTGCTTGACAGTCGACACGTCGGCGCGCAGGACTACGTCGTGGCCCGGTAGGTTGATCAGCCTCCCTGGGTTGCACACGTCCACCAGGCTCTGCAGCCGGCGCACGGAAAAGAAACACGCACGAGCGCAGGGTGGTGGTGGTCAAAAGCGTCCGGAGACGGCAGGGTAGGCTTGTGACGGACGGCCGACTAGACGAAATGTTCAAGTGTGGGACCTCCTGAAGGGGTCACTGACGGCGCTCAAAATTGCCGTCCCCTGATTCTTTCGGTGGTGAACGGTTTTTAAAGCAAGTGAGGGCGTTACGAACTGCAACCACAAAGGTACCCAGAAAGGTTTTCGTTGTTCCCTGTTTGAAACGTTCTACACCAGCAGTACTGCTGCTGTAGCTTTGACGATAAATTCGATCGTTTCTGTGAATGCACTGGTTACTATGAGCGTGACGTACAACTTGTTTCGATTTAACGTAATTCGGACACTAAATATGAAACAATGAACGAACCGGGCCAACCATAAAACGTAGAAATTTCCTGAAATCGTATCTCGTGAACTATTAATACTATAAATTGGGACTTAGGGCTTGAAATTTGGAAGCAATGATCCTGACACAAGTGCAAAAAAAAAGTTGAAAAATATATAGAAATACTTATATTATCTTTCTGCTGAAAGCATTCGGTTGGTGCATCCCTGGCATCTCCGGGGGTTCCACTTGGACACTGCCTCCGTCCATTACTTGTGGAACGGTCCAGCTTTTCTTTGATTTCTTGCCCCACCTTTTTATTTTTATTTTTGCTCGTTTTTCCAGTTGTTTCTCGACTTTTCAGCTGCTTCCTTCAAAATTGGTTTTTCTACCAACACGATTTTGAACTTTTCGCAATTTTTTTCTTCTTTTTTGTGTAGTAAGTTGAACTTCCTACGATTGGCCGCTAATTTACTAATTTATCGCCTGTGCTTCATTTGCGGAACGATCCAGCTTTGGCTTTTCTTTAGTTTCTTCCTTGACCATTTTTTTCGTACTTGCACGTAGATTCATCATATCAGCTGAGATCTCAGCTTGGCTCATCATCTCAGCTCCGCTCCGCCCAGCACCCCACCGCAGCGCTATAGCTCAGCAGCGCAGCGCCGTGCAGTGCCGTGCCTTGCGATGCCCTGCCGTGGTGTGCCGTGGTGTGCCGTGCTGAGTGCTTCGCTGTACTTACTATTTCGTGCATGTGCTACTGTCGTATCATGCCAGGTCCCACCTGAGCTCGGCTTGGCTCATCAGCTCAGCTCAGCTCAGCTCAGCTCAGCAGCGCACCGCAGCGCTAGTTCAGCAAAGCGCAGCGCCGTGCGGTGCCATGCTTTGCCGTGCTGCGTGCTTTGCTGTACTTACTCGTTCGTACATGCCAGTATCATTCGAAGTATCATTACACCAGGTTTGTACATATTACGTTGTTGAATTACAAACAATGCACCCCCAGCTCAGGTCAGCCCGGCTACATATATATCTCAGCAGCGCAGCGCAGCGCAGTGCGGTGCGGTGCGGTGCCGTGCCTTGCCCTGCATTTTGCGGTGCTGTGTCATGCGGCGCTGTGCTTTCTTTCGAACATACAGCAGTAGTACCAGGTATGATACAGGTACCAGGTACCGGTATGTACGTGTTGTGTACTCGTCTTTTTGCTGTCTTCAGCTGATTGTCCTCTCGGTCCCCATGCCCCCCCCTCCGAAAATTACACATGTACTGCCGATCAGAACGTGACATCAACAAGCACAGCACAGCGCACGGCAATTAGCTCTGCACAAGCACCTCTTGGCATTATCAATGCGCTATTCGCACCAAACAGTCATGGGCCTCTTCTTTCTGCTCCCGTTACATCTTTCAGTTGCATTCTTGCGCGAGCGTAGCGGGCGGCGTCAGCCGCCCGCGGAGCGGAGCCCTATGCTTTCTTTAGAACACACAGAGTACCAACACCGAGTACCACCAGGTATTATGCAAAGTACCAGGTACCAGGTACCGTGTTCGTGTGTGTAGTCGTCTTTTTGCTTTCGTCGTTGATTTTGTCCTCCATCTCGGTCCTCTTCGCGTTTCTTTCTCGCAAATTACACCCGTACTGCGGATCAGAACGTGACATCGCCAACAAACACACAGCACAGCATAGACAGAGCAATCAGCTCCGCACAAGTAGCTTTTGACATTATCAAATCGCTAGTTGCACCAAATCATGGGCCTCTTCTTTCCGCCCCCATCATATTTAATCGAAATCTCCCTTGCGCGAGCGTAGCGGGGCGGCGTCAGTCGCCCGTGAAGCGGAGCCCTTGTATTAATAGTACATATTTATAATCGACTCGAACTCGACGAGATATCGACGGAAACTCAAAAACACATAACTTTTCAACACTACATTACGTAATAAAATCTTCGTTCTCGATTAAGGTGAAAGTGGGTGTAGACATAACGGAGGACACAAGGAGGAGGTTGACATCAGTTCTATTGCCCAATTTGTCGATGTCACTAGATATGGCCAAAACGATATTCCACACTCAACACAAGTGTACTAATAATCTAAGAGTGCAAGCGTAACGATAAAAATGTTATTTTTTACTGCGACGTACAGCTCACTTTTGCGATGTTCGATCTGGAAATTCAAGACCAATCCTTATACAGTCGGATTTGTCAGTCGAAAACGGCATTTTTCGACTGAAGTCCACATCGGGATTTATTACAGTAAAAAAGAGCTTTGTCGAGTCAACGTTTTACGACTGAGATTTTTCAACTGGATCTGCGAGTCTAAAAACTCAGTCGAAAAAGTTATAAACGTGTTTTTTTAACACATCGCATCGCTCATTCCACCACAAGACACACCCACACTGCCACACACCCATACCAGGCACCACACAGCAGTATCAAACAACAGCGCCGACGGTGGCTTGGCTGCCATCACTACTGTTGCTTCTCGTCGCAAATCAGTGTGGTGCATTCCTAGCTCCGCTCGCCAGTAGCGTGTATCACACGATGGCAGCAGCGCGTGGTATCCACGTCATTTTGCCAACAACGGCTAAGCCTACTGTAGCCTTGGCGGCTCTCGGTTGAGTGCAACGCAACGAACGTAGCTTTGGCGGCTTTCGGCTAAGTCCAACGCCACCAACCCGCTTGGACGAGGGGTAGTCGCGCGGGAAGCACGTGTTGCTCGCGGAGAACGCACAAAGCACAGAGCTGCCAACCGATTTTCGACTGCCATACAGCAGTACTCCCTCACACCAGCCACCTCGAGAAAGAGCACTAAACTACAAAATCGATTAGACTGACCATAAGAAGGAGGCCCAGAAGAATCCAGTAAAAAAAAGTTCAGTCGAAAGGGGTCGTCTTCGATTGACGGAATCCGCCTGTATAAGAATTGGCCTAGCACCGTATTCATGACGTCCGTGCGAAATTATGTCTTGTCTGGCGTTTTGCTTTGAAAAAAAACAGGAGTTTCATTTGCGATGCTTGTATTTGGGGGTGAGTTTTCGGTCATTTTTCTCTCTCGAAAAAAAGTGCCCGGCAAGACACGTCTCGGTTGGATGCATGAACAACGCCGTTTAAATTTTCAAAGTTCCATGTCCAACGCGTAAAATAGGGCGGTGCGTGGCCGATCTTCTGTCATGACACGATCTTGGCTGGCCAAGCTTGTATGACGAAGCACGATACTTTTTCATGACGAAAAATGTACCTGGTACCAGGCACCTCGTAAAATAGGCTGCCGACGTATAAAGCCTAACTAACGGAGGATTGATTTCCGGATTGTCCTAAAAAAACACCACGTGTTGGTAATAATAACACCGATAGGTCATTACCCGTCAAATAATCTCGGCTCAAGAGTGGAATACTACAGAGGTGTTAAGCTAAGACTACGTTACATCTAAGACATGGTGGCGACTTTGTCCGAGACCCAGCAGCCCAGGCTGTCTCGTGTGGCCATTGCGATAACCCGTAATCGTCATACCAGTACAGCGGACTTGGACTTTGCGGTTGGAAGTGGCAAGCTAGTGGCAAGCTTAAGGGTGGGAGCGGTAGTGTTTTGGGGGAGGGGGTGAAGAGGGCAGGGCGACAAGAGAGAGCGAGACGGCGGGGACTCTTTCCTTGCTACGACCGATAGCATTAGGCAGCAACACTGCACAGCCTTCCGCGTAAACATGCGCGCAGCAGTTACAAACCAGTAATTTATTATGTGGACAGCGAGTTGTCGTTCAATGCTTCTTCGGAAGCGTATTGGGGGAGGACTTGGCCCTTGCGGCTGAAGGGGGAAGGGCCAGGAGAACAGGGAGGTACATCTAGTATTCGTAGTTTTTGGTTGTTGGAAACATCGTTTCACGCTTTCATCTGGATGTTGTGTTCTTTCATCATGTTTCTGGTTTTTGACACTCACGCTACATTGTCAGATGGCAAATGAAATAATAAACTTAGGGTCGATACTCATGTTAGCAAGCTCGTGATACATCGGCCGCTCGTTTGTCCTACGACTCCTATGGGTCTTGTCAGGGTGAACATCAACAGCAAATGGTAATCATGTTCTATTAATAGCTACTATCATACACGTACTTCATCCCGATATAGTAAGTTGCTATGCTTCGTCGGTAATAACGGCAATGTCTTAAAGTATTAATAGCGGTACTCCCGAAGTATGCCAGCTGCCGGCCGGTACGTATAGCGGAGAAGAAAAAATTAGTGCTGTATGTACTAAACAAAATAACTACAAGGCAGCAGTACAGTAGTGCAGCAGTACGTACGGTGGTAAAGGGCAAAGGAGTGCAGCGGTACGTACGGTAGTAAACCGGTACCAAAAATAGACAATAGGGCCAACCCCACAGCACGAAAAAGTTTACCCACGTACGAAAGGATCCACCAACCCGCCAGGCACCGCCCAATGCACCCACCACCTACCCACCACCCACCCACCATCCACCGACCAACCCACTACAGCAGTACAGCAGTGCAGCAGCACGTATGGTAGTAAACCGGTACTACTACGAGGGTACACAGCAGCACAGCAGTGCAGCAGTACGTACGGCAGTTGTAAACCGGTACCCAAAATAGGGTCAACCCCCACATCGCGAAACAATTAGCCCACGCAACGATCCACCAAGCCGCCAGGCAATACCCAGTGCACCCACCATCTACCCACTACCCGCCGACCAACCCATTACAGCAGTACAGCGGTGCAGCAGCGCGTACGGCGGTATACCGGTACGCGAGGAGCATTTGGTTGGTTCTCGAGTCTTGAGGACCCAGTATGATAAGCAATTGGGGAAAGCTGCTTTTTTTTACGACCCCCTGCGATCTCGTGGCGCGAGCGAGTCGCCACCACCTAGCACCCACCACCCACCACCCACACACCGACCTATCCACCACAGCAGTACAACAGCAGTGCAACAGTACGTGCCGACCAACCAACAACGGCAGCACACAGGCCGCGGTGCAGCAGTACGCACCACAGCACCTCGAGTACACGAGGTGCTGGGTGGGATGGGGATTTCCACTTTCTTACGATTCTCCGTCTTCCCGGGGAGAGCGCGAGCCGTGCCCGGGAGAGACTTTTCACGCTCCCCGCTCGCCGAGTTGGGAACCGTCGGACGTTGTGTCACGGGGGACACGGGGGGATGATGTGTGGTGCGGGCGTGGCACGGGCTTGCGGTGGCTGGGAACTGGGTGGCGAACGATAGAGCGGGCTACGCGAAATGAACACTGAAACCGAATGGTTTTTAAGATGCAGAATGACATGACTACTACCACGACGACGCTACGGTATTCTATAATAAGGATACATATTATTATTGTTATCATTTTTGCCCTGCGACAATGTAGCGTAGATGCCTTTCCGATATAAATCGAATATCCTTAAAGCAGCAGTAGCACCTAATATGAAGTCGAATGATCGCACCATAATGCAGTGGTGTCTTCCGCCAACCATTTGCCCATTTCCTTTTCTCACATCTTCTCCGTTTATCTACTATTTCCTTTCCCGATACATACCTGGTATGTTATAGCTGAAGAGTCTACTTTAATCCTCATCAACATTGCCACCCCAGGCCAGTGGCCGTAGTCCTCCCGATTCTTCCTCCCTTCCCCTCGCGGCCTGACCATCCCTCAGAGATAGTCTATATCGATGAACTCTGCGCGAAATCGCGACCTGAGTGGTCACCGAAATGATTTGGAATAGTCGCTCCTTGCACACGCCTTTCCGCGCTAGGGACGATGCGTCCGTCTCTCCAACGATGCTTGCCGCCACCTGATCTATCAGGTCGCTGCCTTCTTTACTACCGAGGCGCCCAAAGCTTTCCACCGCGAGGATGGCGAGTTTGTAGCTGCGTTCGTCGAAGGACACCTGTCCCGGACGAGCGTAGTGGTTGTGCTTGCGCGCCTCGGAAGTGGAAGCCGCTGATCCGTTTCGATCCGCGCTTCCTGCCCGCATGTGGACCCCTGATTGTGGGTCCGCATACGTCACGTCGAGGAGTATCGACTTGTCGCAATACTCCGGTGCCGTAGCATCTCCTAGAACCTCCGTCAATCACGATGTCCATTCGCAAATCCCTGTCTGCGTGGAACGCATATCCTTATTACCATTTTTTTTTTTTTTTTTTTTTTTCTCACACTTCTACTTTCCAGCTTCTGGACAAGCCGTGGTCACAGGTGTCGTCCCTTTTCCCCCCCGGTTCTTGCCTTCAATTTTCATCGCGCATAGGGCTCAGCAATCCCACCGCTCGTCGATTTTTCATCGAATGTTGCTAACTCACGCTCTCGCGCTTTCCGCAAGTCAATTTGTGCACAAGAAAAAGTCCCAACGAATTTATACGAGTATGCACTCGGTGGGGCTCGAACTCACGAAACTGACCTATACCAGGCTCGAGGATAACCTGATACGCCACCGGGGCGACCGACATATAATACGCTAACGTGGTCGTGACGTTTTTTGGGATATTTGAAAAAATCTTGGTTATAACACCTGCCCAAAAAAGCGGCGACTCCCGAGCTCCACTCGGCCTCCGGCGGCCTCGTCAGGACCAAACACAGCAGCGTCCAGCCGTCGCCGCTCGCCGTGCGCAGAATTGGCAACGCGAGCCTTTTCGTTTGGCCCCCGGTGTGGCGGGGAATAGTAAACAATTGCAAATCCCGCCCAGCACGAGAGCATTGTAACCAACGAATCGGCTGCTGCTCGCCTGTTAGGTGTATTGCTCTACGTACTGCTGCATTGCTGTACTGATGTATTCGTTAGGTCCGTGGGTGGATGGTGGGTGGTGGGTGGGTGGTGGGTGGCGACTCGCTCTCTCCCCAAGATGGCCGAGTATCGTCAAAAAATGAAACTTCCCCTGTCTCATTCCAAGAACCAACCAACTAACTGTTCCCGCGTACCAGGTGTACTGCTGTACGTACTGCTGCACTGCTGTACTGCTGTATGTAGTAAAGGTTTAGTCGGTGGGTGGGTGGGGGGTGCACTGCGTCGTCCGTGGTGGGTGGGTGGGCCGTTCCGTACGTGGGAGTCTTTTTTCGTCCTGTGGGAGATGAACTTTTTTTTTGTTTCTAAAATACCGGCCTCCCACTGGTGCTTGGGAGTACACCCGTCCCCACTGCTGCACTCCTCTGTCCTTTACTACCGTACGTACTGCTGCACTGCCGTACTGCTGCCCTGTTATTATTTTGTTTTAGTAGTAGTTACATACAGAAGATGATACCTTTACTATCGTACGTATACTGCTACTCTGCCGTACTGCCCTGTTATTATTTTGTTACTAGTGGTACTCCCGAAATATGCCAGTTGCCGGCCGGTATGGCGGACAAAAACAAATTGGTGCTGTATCCTCTGTATTAAGTACTAAAATAACAAAATAATAACAGGGCAGTACGACAATGCCGCCGTACGTACGGTAGTAAAGGTATCATCCTCTGTATGTAAGTTTTGCAAAACAAAAATGATAACACGGCAGCAGTAGTACGTACGGTAGTAAAGGACAGAGGAGTGCAGCAGTGGGGACGGTGGTACTCCCAAGCACCAGTGGGAGGCCGGTATTAAATTGTAGAAACAAAAAAAAAGGTTCAAAAAAAAAAATCTCCCGCAGGACGCAAAAAGACTCCCACGTACAGAACGGCCCACCCACCCACCACGGACGACGCAGTGCACCCTCCACCCACCCACCGACCAAACCTTTACTACATACAGCAGAACAGCAGTGCAGCAGTCCGTACATCTGAACAGCCGTGCAGCAGTACGTACAGCAGTATACACCTGGTACGCGGGGCGCAGTTAGTTGGTTGGTTCTTATGAAACAGGAAACAGCAAAAAAAAGACTCCCACGTACAGAACGGTCCACCCACTCACCACGGACGACGCAGTGCACCCTCCACCCACCCACCGACCAAACCTTTACTACATACAGCAGAACAGCAGTGCAGCAGTACGTACAGCACAGCAGAACAGCAGTGCAGTAGTACGTACATCAGAACAGCTGTGCAGCAGTACATACAGCAGTATACACCTGGTACGCGGGGCGCAGTTAGTTGGTTGGTTCTTATGAAACAGAAAACAGCAAAAAAAAGACTCCCACCTACAGAACGGTCCACCCACTCACCACGGACGACGCAGTGCACCCTCCACCCACCCACCGACCAAACCTTTACTACATACAGCAGAACAGCAGTGCAGCAGTACGTACAGCACAGCAGAACAGCAGTGCAGTAGTACGTACATCAGAACAGCTGTGCAGCAGTACATACAGCAGTATACACCTGGTACGCGGGGCGCAGTTAGTTGGTTGGTTCTTATGAAACAGGAAACAGAAAAAAAAAGACTCCCACCTACAGAACGGCCCACCCACCCACCACGGACGACGCAGTGCACCCTCCACCCACCCACCGACCAAACCTTTACTACATACAGCAGAATAGCAGTGCAGCAGTAAGTACAGCACAGCAGAACACCACCCACCATGCACCCACGAACCTACCCCCAGCAGTACAGCAATGCAGCAGTACCTAGAGCAATACACCTGACAGGCGAGCAGCAGCCGATTTGTTGGTTACAATGCTCTCGGGCTGGTTAGGCCAAGCCAAAAGCGCTCGAGTTGCCAATTCTGCGCACGGCGAGCGGCGACGGCTGTACGCTGCTGTGTTTGGTCCTGGTGTTGTGTGATTGCTGTTGACGCAGGCGCGCTTGTGGTCTCGTGTCCATGGCTGTGTCCATGGCCCAAGTGGCCAAAAAGCAATTCGAAAATTCAATAATATTATATAGTTGGGAGTTCGAAGAAAAAAAATTAGCAGGCAGCGACGAAGAAAAAGCGGGGGGGGGGCAAGCGAGCCGTCCCCGGGAGATCGATTTCCACGCTCCCCCCTCGCCAAGGTGGGGCACCGACGGCCGTTCTTTCGCCGGCATGTCGTAGTGCTGCGGTGCGGATGGGACGTGGCGGCACCGCGAGGCCGCCTAAGGCCGAGTGGAGCTCGGGACTCGCCGCTTTTTTGGGGGGGGGTGTTTTAACCAAGATATTTTTCAAAGATCCCAAACGTCACGACCATCCTTAGCGTATTATGTAATAAGGATTTTAGTGCTTTTACATACAGAGGATGATAGAGCACCAATTTGTTTCTGTCCGCCATACCGGCCGGCAACAGGCATACTTCGGGAGTACCACTTATCAGACATGAACACCTCGTAGTAGTTAGTAGCTGATACTACTTACTGGTCGATGTTGTGATGTTTATTGATCGATGGCAGCCGTTCGAATTTCTTCACAACCACAAGACTGTTGGGGTCTGGTCATGGTCATTGGTCATGTGGGTATGATCATCGTGGTCATGGTCCACGTATAATTCGTGTTCACGTGGCCTCCGTAAAGCTTGCTGGTAAACCTATACGTGCGACGAGTATTTATTTCCTACGGTACGGGCGTGTATGTTCTTTCAACAGATTTTGTCACGAAAACCAAGCCAAGAGCATAAATATTTCCGGCGACATCTCATCTTGGCGGCCATTGAAACTGGAAAATGCGGGGCCATCGGGTTAAAAAACGACAAATGTGGGGAAAAAACACCGAAACTGCTTGGCAACTCCCGCCAAAACCGCCGCAATATATAGCGAATAAAATCGCCGCGTGTTCTTAGCACAGAACCAACAACACCTCGTGCCTCTCTGCCATCTTGTGCGTGTGGCCTGTAGCCCTGCAACAGCAGACAGCAGAGCGTAGTACCCGACTCTAAAGTTATAGGGGGGATGCCGACGACGCCATATGTAAGGTTACAGGGGGGACACAGAGTGCCCCCTGCAGGTCTGCCAATTGAGCAGGTCCTCGGAGAGTACCCACTTTCTTTTCCTTCGTAGAGACGTTGCTATATTCGATTCTACCAGAGCCCCGGATAGCTTTTGAGATCGGAGGCACGTGCCTCCGATCTATTTCCTAACTTTCCCGAATATAAAACGCCAACTTTATCATACGAAACCCATCCAAATGATCTCAAATTCGGATAATTACAGGCCTTTCGAGGCCGTATCTTAACACGACCCTGTTGAACGATGGCCCCTGCCCTGTGGGCGCTCAGCATCCCGGCGGGATTTGTTGTGTGCTTCTTCGCGAGGGTTTTTTCGCTCGTATTGAGTTAAATCGACACACGACGTGTATGGAAACACGTGTAAGTGTGGTGAGCTTGAGCTTTATTTTTCCCCACCGGCCGGAGGATATATTTAAAAAAAAAGAAAAAAAGATACATATAATACATACGGTAGTAAAACATTATCGATGACAATAATAACGGTACTAACAATACGTATGCCTGTGGAGGACAGGGTACATAAATACCGTCAATCTGCGATCACACATGCCAACCATGAAGACGCATTAACAAACGCCCAGTATATGAGACTGCCATCAGAAACGGCTCTTCATAATGGTTGACGTTCGGCGGTATCAAACCCGAACGCAACCGGGAGCCCGGGGTCCTCTACGAGAACGACCCAAGCTCCCTCAGATCACTCTTCTATAAAATCCCCCCTCGTTCACGCGAGAGAGGTTTATGAATGCACCTCCTTGCCACATGCACGAAAGAACAAGCGAGTGTTGGCCAAGGCCGAGACTCGTCTCGGCCTTGGCCAACACTCATCCAAGACCAAGACAAGGCCGGCATCGCCGGAGGAGGCGACGTTCACACTGGCATCGCCGAATCTCTTAACTCCATTTTTAACAAAGTCAAAGGAACAACACAAAATCAAGAAGACGAAAAAGAGGTTTGTGGAGGCACCTCCTTGCCACTTGCACGACAGAACAAGCGAGTCTCGGCCTCGGCCAACAACCGTTCAAGACCAAGACGAGGCCGACATCACCGGAGGAGGCGACCTTCATTTACCACCTAAATTAGTTAATATCAAACCTACAATGAAAGAGTACAAATAGCATCAGCATAATAATAAAGAATACATGGTAACAAAACAACATTTTATGAAAATCTTCTTCATACATCAGCTGTGAGTTCGTTTTAACACAGGTATCATCTTTTGAATATATATGGCTCCTAATAATACAAAAAGTATTGATGTTAACTGCTACATATACATACAAGGTTCTCCTCCGGGAAGTTCTTAAGGGAGTGGCGCAAGGACACACTAGTACCGGACGCGATGGCCATTTGTTGTACATACAAAAAAAACTTGACCCGAAAAAAACGATTTCGCATTTAACCGGTTCTTTCCTCGGTGTACTCGTGCTCGATAGCAGTCGTACCTTTTACACTTTTTGGGTACTCGATAGACGTGCCCATGACCGCGATCTGTTATATCGCTATCGAGAAATCACTCACTCTTAAAACACAACATTTAATTTTAGACCGTTTGTAGGATACGTATGAATATTTCCTAGGAGAGGGCCGCGCTTCGAACTCCAGCTACTTATGGATCGGGAGGAAGCGGCACGTGTTGTTGGGGGGGTATGACAGACCCACACCGACGGCGTGGGAATGTGGCTTATAAATACTGTAGAAAATAATTAAAAGAGCACATACGTATTGAGAACGAGGGGGCGAGAGGACAATGCATGACAGTTTAGCTGTGATAAAAGAAACTCGCCGCAGTATGGAGAGAATACGGCACGCGCACATGGCCTTGCCTGCTGCTGCTGCTGCTGCTGCTGCTGCTGCTGCTGCTGGGCGGCAGGGTCTTACACACGGCGTCGTGCTTTCCGCATTATGTTTGGTGGCTTGTCATCATCTGTGACGTAGGCAAGAAATCTCCGTAAAAATAATGTGCGTGAAAAAACTGCATCTGTGGACTAAAATGTAAGGATTGGTTGTATCTAATTGCTATTCCAAAGGTCCCTGTATGTCCGTCCAAATTTACGCTAACAATGAGCTGTGGGCTAGAGCACACCCACGCAGCCGCAACACAGCAGAAATATGCGGTATAGTGGAGTGACAGATGACAGGCTCCGACAAAAGCAACTTGCCGCAGAATAGCGAGGACTCGCCACGCGCTAGTACATGATGTATCCTACTACTGCTGCTGCGCGCCAGGGTTGTACACGTAGCGTTTTGCTGTCTTCATGCTGTCTGGTGCCTGTCATCTGTGGTGTGGGCGAAAAAAAAAAATCTCCGACATTAAACATGTGGACGTAAATGAAAGGATGGGTTGTTACATAAACTACTATATAAAAGGTTCCTATATTACCGCCCAAATTGGCGCGATCTATGGACATGCTATGGACATGCGCACGCAGCGGCAGCACACAGCAGAAATATGGGGTATGGTGGGGTGACAAATGGCACGCTCCAATCAAAGTAATCACCTACAACAGCAGCCACACGCGCATAGAGCTGCAGGCTGCTGCTGCTAGGGGGCTGGACTACTGCTGGGCGGCAGGATCGTAGCGTGGTGCTCTGTGCAAAAATAGGGAAAGGAACGTGTACCACACTTTACGAGCAGAAAAACCCGGTTTGCATCCAAATCTTACGTGCGTACAGGGGGATAGGGGATGCAGAAACCCAATCCCCGGGGATGTTGCGGAAACCCGGGGATTTGCCTTAAGTGCGCCCAAGGCCAAAAAAGGTTGAAAGGCTTGACACGCGCGACACACTGTACGGATCACGCCCAAACCTCCGGCAACGTGACCCCGACGGTCGAATTATGCCCACCCCATCCGACGTTTCGGACAAACGTGCGAGCACGAAGAGATGTGCCCAAAGAAAAAAAAAATGACAATTAGACGTATGCAGATTATAATTAAGGTAGTACGATGTTATGATTCTTCGGTGTTGATAGCAACAAATTACACACATATGTCATGCAGTAATAAACCTCATCAATGGTATTAATGGTACTAACAATACGCACATCACCTCTGATAGTAAATTTTGCCCCGTGTTCATTGCGGTTCATTGCATGGCCAAATCACCTTGCTGTATTTGCAACGTGTATCTGTGTCTCGTAGTTCGTGGCCACAGAGCTCGCCCCTCTAGAAGGCACCGGCACGGACACTGGGTTGTGCCGAATGTAGGTGGGTGGATATATCAGTTTAATGTGAAAACACACACCAGTACTTGGGACTCGGACATTTCAGTGGCGTTCGTGCGTTATTGTCTATTCGTGAATTGTGGCTTGGCTGTATGTCGCAGAGCCATGCGCACTGACTGCTGTTTTTAAAAAGTATTCTAGCAACGCCAGCTGTGAGTTTGACAAATTCAGGTCGGTACTCATCAAAGAGTTGCAAGCTGCATAATACACCGGTCGCCCGTTTTCAGCAAGTTTTCATGAGTCAAAACCTAACAGAAATTACAGCATTGTATTAGAATACTCATCATGCATGACCAAGTGTTAGATAGGTAAACACAACAATCGTCTGTACATCTAGCAACAAAAACAACAACGAACAACAACGAACATTACATTGTTGTAGCTTATCATGATGTACGCCTTCAACAACATAGTAGTAGTAAACATATGTAGATGCACCAGTGGTAAACATACCCCCAAGAAAACAATACAGTAGGTGGGCCTATATAGTGCGGGTTATATAGTGCGCCCCTGCCGGTATAGTTCGGGTGAAATCGCTTGGCACAAAAATCGGGCCTATATAGTGCGCATGCCGCACAATAGGGGCACAGGTCTATATAATGCGGATTTGGACCACCTCACACCCGATATAGTGCGGGTCTGACGTCACCCCGCCTTAGATCATGGGGTCAAACTGACCACAAACCCGCAGTGCTGCGGTACAGCAGTACAGTACTACAGCTGTACAGTACCCCTACCACCCGGCGGACCCTACTGGCAACACGAACAGCAGTGTAGAGGCTCACGATGCCGTGTGCAGCAGGCGAACTCTGCCATCTTCCCCACCTGGAGAGTGAGGACGACGACGACGTCGAAGGCGTTCGCACCGAGCCACCGTCGTATGCGGAAGTTCTCCAGCACTTCGCCGCCCTGGAAAACTACGCAGAAGCGTCCGGCATCAATGAGGCCGGCCATTTGCTCCAGAGGGCACGGATGTTGATGATTGCAGAGCATGCATCGCGGCCATCTCGCCAGACTGATGTCCGGGGGTATTTTGACACGTGAAACGATTGGCGTTGTTCGTTTTTTTTTTGGGGGGGGGTGGGTGGGGCGCGGGTCTACGGAGTGCCTGACTTTCATGTGTGGTGAAGTGACTCGTACGAAGTACAGTAAGTCAAAGGTTGGCGCGTTTTACTTGTTCGTGCATTAAAACCAAGCCCAAGGGTATGCGTGGTGTTGAGTTGTTGCGGATTTTCTCGTAGCCACAAAGGTAGAGCGTACGAGAAGTACGAGTAGAGACGTATGTTTGTTGTTGTTCCAGTTTCCCGCTTTTTTTTCCTGAGAGGATGTCACCGTTTGGCACGTTTATGTTTCGTTTGCAGAGCTTGCATTTAGTAGTCAACCCATTCCTCTACGAACTTAATAAATTTCATCTCAACCAACGATGGGACTTCGCACACACAGACGGGTGGTGCACTCAGACGTGCGAGCGCGTCGTCATGAGCAACCACGCTGTACCCGGGTGCATCAGGCCTATTCAACGCTGCAACAGGCTGTCCTCTTCTCACTACGTACAGATGCATGTATCGACAGCTTGTTCACCTTCGTACACCTTGCCGTTGGCTTTGTTCTGTGCTTTAAACAAGTGAAATCGCGAATAGAGCGCTAACCCGCACTATTGAGTTGATTCTAGTTGCGAATTGTGCGGGTACCCGCACTATAAAGGCCAGAAATCATATAGTGCGCGAGGTCGATATAGTGCGGGTACGGAGCCGTGTCACATACCCGCACTATATAGGCCCATCTACTGTATTATAAAAATTAAAATACACTCCAGCTGTGAGATCGAATATTTTGTCGAAACTCATCTTTGCAAGCTGTGTGTGATACTCCGATCGCGCGTATTACGGGTTGTGTGTGGATATAGGTCGGCGACTCCCCTTGCAACTACAGTGTAGCTATCAGGGTCAACAGGGTGATGTTAGGCAGTCTGTGCGCGGAAACTATAAAACCCGTTTCTGAAGGGGACAAAATCTGACAGCTGTGGAAGGAAATGCATCATCAGTTTATCACGTGAATCCTGTAAGTCGAATATCCGGTGAGGGGAGGGCGGAGTTTTTAAGGACGTGGGGGCCTGATTTTGATCAAAAGGGGGGCGGAAGGGGGGGAGGGAGGGGAGGGGACGGGTGGGGCAGCTCAATTTGTGCGTGGAACCTATAAATTCTTTCTTGTGGGGGAGAGGGGGGGAATGTGGCGGGGGGGGCGGGGGGGGAGGGCTTTAGGTCGCATAAATGTAGGGGTTTGTTATACGTGTGGTGCTAGGTCTAGGCGATGGTGCGGGTGGTGGGGAAGGAGGGGGCGTTAGGGGCGGGGGTGTGTGGGAATTGCAGCAGCGGCATGGGCGGCGCTAAAAAGATAACGAGGCGATATCCAGGGCGTGGAAGTGTTTATTACTCTGGCGGATTTCGATATTAGGTGGGGCAAGAGGAAGCGAGGGAAAAACTATATTAACACATCAATGGGGGATAGATATCTAGTATTATTGACATTCCTACAGTAGTAAAATATCTTAAATTTGATGCACCAATAACCTCTCATTAATGCACATTGTTTTAGCAGCAGTTGGGTACCGGCCTGCTCTAGCTGGCGAAGTCTGTTTCAACCCTTGTTTGCAACTGTAGTGAAAATAAATGAAGCAAAATCACGCATAGATGGCTATTTTGTAACTGCTACGCGTATGTTTCAACGCTCAGAAGGCTGTGCGGTATTTCTTACTGCCATCGGTCGTGGCTGGGAAAGAGTCCCCCTCTCTCTGCGACCCTGCCCTTTTCGCCCCCTCCCCACAAACACCACCTCTCCCACCCCTAACCTTGCCACTTCTAACCGCAAGGGCCAAGTCCTCCCCCCTATACACTTCCGAAGAGGCATCTAAGTCTATCGAACTCACACCTGACGTATTTTTAGAAGATTTTTTCAAAACAAGATGCAAGCCAGCACGCACACCAGGCTATTTGCAACAAAAAGGAAGCAACCTCTATCTCAATAGTCTGACCACAGAAGGTCTCGTCTCTCTATGTTTGAGGCATCAACACGGCGGACACTGGTTGCGCCGGATGTAGATGGTGGAAATATCAGTTTAATAATAACTAGTCTAATGCTGCTGCTGTGCTGCTGCTGTGCTGCTGTTTGTCTGATGGTGTTGTGATGGGCCTGCCCCTGTCGGTGAGTCGAGGTGCTACCGCACAATGTCTAAATTCAAAATTTGATGTTACCTCCCCGCTCCCCGCCTGTGATATGGAGGCCGTGTACGCCTTTTCTGCGATTCGTTCACCGCAAACACAACCAAAAGCATGCCCGAGTGAATCTGGCCGTTTTCTACGAAGCATGATGGAAGAATTTTTAGTGAAATATTTTAACGCAAACACTCTAATGTCAAGAAATAACACACACTGGAATTGACAGCAATATGCAGTACGTACGATCTCCGGAAACCGCAGCAGGTCATCATACGTACCTCGAGGATCTCCGATACAACGTTGTCAGGGTTGTTGAGGAATTTCTTTCCAGCTGAAGCCATGGCTCTCCCACGCTCCACCACCACTGCTGCTGCCTCGCTAGCGTCGTGTCCCGCGTCCTTCTTAAGCCAGTCTCTCGACTCTCCAGATCCTACTCGTAAGCAGCAAGTATGTGGAAAGACTGTCTTCAGCAGCCGTGGGCAGCTGCAGCAGAAACAACAGCACTGCAGCAGCAAAAGTTACAAGAGCAGCCAATGCGCGACCCAGATAGAATGACCAAGAGAACAGCTGATGTTCCAACACACCGCCGTCCTTTTACTGTTGTCAGCCTGCGAGGATGTGCCGTGCTTGACTTTCTCGAAGCCTGCAAGCTGGTTTGCTTTACTGGTCTGCTGAGCCGCGTGCCGAGTGCTCGAAGCTTTGATCTTGAAGCTTGAAGTCTCCGAATCTCCGTTTAGGGAGTGCCAAGTATCATGGCTTTCTTATGCGGGGGGGGGGCATGTTCATGTGTGTCTCTGGGTCGCCCGCCCCCTGCACATGTCCATCCATTGTGTACTTCGTACCTACCAGGTACATTACCTACTCCACCAACTGCCAGCTCGGCACTTTTAGCAGCGTTGAGGCACGATGAATAAGGTGCTGAAGTTCGCCTTCAAACCTGCAGACTGGCTTCTCCAATGGCCGGTGAGACAAGTCAGACAATTTGGAAAAAGTTCTCTCTCACAGAGCAAGTATCTACAGTGTATCTAGAACGCCAGCAAGTATTTACGAGTATCTCCAGGTGCCACCAGCCAAGTATCGAAGAATCCCGGGTGTCCACAAAAAACAACGGCTGTGCTTGAACATTCAAAATCGATCACCGTCGTCATCCCTGTCCCCGCCAGTTCCTCATGACCAGAAAAACACAATGCACAACAATAATAGCCATATCCTCGTGCCTGGGTGTGGTCCAAGTTACTATTTGGGAGAATATCACGCCCCACTTACACTCTACCTGGTTCTGGTACCAGGTACAGCAAGCGCCGGCTCTACAAATAGTACCAGGTATGATTCTACAATATAATACTCCGGAGTATTAGAGTTGGTTTGGAACCCGAAAACACGCTGTATACCCCCCCCGCCTGGCCCCCGCCCCGCCCCCGCCCCGCCCCCGCCCCCCCCGCCGGCGGTGACAACATTTCGGGCTCTAAAAAACATATAATCCCGTGTGGTATACCCCAGGTTTGTTAAGACTTAGCCCTGCCGGGGTGATAAAATCGGGTAGTTGTACGTATTGAAGTTGATAACGCGTACCAGGTACCAGGTATCACCGAACGAAATAATGTTATTAATTGTGTCGGGGGGGGTGATGAAACAAAAAAGGAGTTGCACCAAGGTTTCACAACATTTTCATTTTTAATTTGTTGAAAAAAAATTATGAAAATTGAAAAACGTCAAATTGAGAACGTCATCTGTGAGTACGACCGATTGAACAACTGCAAAAAAAAAACGTTACAAATTACAAATTACCACCGTATAGAGTTAAAACCATGCAAACGGTCGTGCTCACAGCTGACGTTTTTTAATTTTTAAAGAAAAGTCGATTGTCCCCAAAAAAACATACCAGGTACAGGCTCAGCTCTAAAGACAGCAGCAGTATGGCAGTATGATAGTAGTTGCAAAGGAGTTTTGCTGTCACACTACAACAAGCACAGGTGGGGCATGCGAAAGCTGGACTCGACCTATTAAATGCCGGACGAGGCGCGCGCGCGTGCAACAACCACCCCCAGGTAGAGAAAACTCACTTACGCACTTAACCACAAGTACCAACAACCCTGACCAAGCCATCCATCCGTAAACCATCCACCATGCATATGGTAGAGCAATAATAGTCTACTACCTTCGGCCTGCCCCGTCCTTGGGGTGGGCCGAGGAAGCCCGCGAGGACCTGCAGCGGTCTAGCGGCAGTCACACGGGCATCGAGCCTCGGGCTGGGTAGAGAGGGAACCTTGCGCGGTCTGGCCAGTGAACTGCTCACTTTAAGGACCGCGTGGGGTGGTGGTGATGGGTTTTCTTTTTAACCCCGACGCCGAGGAGTTCATCCCCGGGGCAGGACGGGTACATCACCACAGCAGAGAGCGCAGCGTGGGCAGCTTGGGGAGTGGAGAGGCTGGCCACCGCGTGGGTACGCATGCACGACAGGAAGGATGGGAGTGTCGGCGTTGGCTGGGACGGCTGCACCCAGCCAGCGGAAACCAAGGCGCGAACCGGGCTACGAAACGGAGAGCCACAATCATCACATTAATAGAGAGAAAAAAGAAACAACAGAAACAGAAACGGAGGAGGGGACGAGCCTCTCGTCGGCTGGCCGAGAAAGCAGCACGCGAGACTCGTAAGAGACGGAAGGCGGCACTTGTGGCGGTAGCGACCTACAACGTGCGTACCCTGGCCGTAAAGGGGAAGAACGGGTATGGGCATGACGAGCGTGTACTGGCGAAAGGCCAGCAACTCGGCTGTGACTTCATTGGCCTGCAGGAAACTCGACGGCCCGGCAACACGAGATTCAGTGCAGCTGGATACCAAGTTTTTTGTTCAGGTCAGGAAAAAACAGCAGCGAGGCAAGGGCTGTACGGAGTAGGTCTAGCAGTTAAGGACTCAATATGCCGTAAGTCTAGGTTCACCCAGCAGTTCATTGACGAACGGCTTATGTCTATGCGCTTTGAGTTGGATGGTCGATGCGATGCTGTTAATTTCGTCGTTGCGTACGCCCCAACTGATTGTACCAAAGACACCAAGCTGAAAGGTATTTTCTGGCAAAAGCTGGAGGACCTGGTTGAACAGATCCCCACTAAAGAGTGTTTGTTTGTACTGATGGATGCTAACGCGCGAACTGGGCAGAGGATGGAAGGGTGCGGTGATGATGAAAGTAGGGTGCTTGGAGCATACGGACGAGATGCTCGTAGCGATAATGGCAAACGACTTTTGTCGTTCGCTACCAATTGCAAGCTAGCTCTCACCAACACATTTTTCAGCACGCGCAAGGGTGGGATATCGCATACGTACAACGGCACCAGCCCGAATGACCGTAAGAGGATAGACTACATCTTAACCCGCCAAGCCCATCGACCTAGAGTACATGATGTTAAAGTCATCCCACAGCCTCCGCCACCAGCTAAGGCCGATTCAGACCACAACATTGTGTACATCAAGGTCCGACTTAGTGGTCACTTTTCGTCCAACAGAAAAATGCTGAAACCCCCAAAACGCCGAGAATTCGACAGGCAGCTTTTTTTATCCGACGGAAAGCGTCGCCAACGAGTAATCGCGAGGGTTGTTTCCACTCTCAACCAGCCTATCCAGCCCCGTAACACGTCTGGCATGGTTGAGTTTTTCACCACGACTATCATCGATGCTGTAGAGAAAGAGGTGCCACCTCCACCACGTCGCCACCGCCGGCATGGTTGGTGCGAGCCTGCCGAAACTTCGGCCGCTTTCAGAGTAGCATGGACAGCGAGGGAGGATGCGAGACAGTTCTTGCGTGCCAACCCCCGAGATAGTGTAGCGTGGAAGAAATTGAGATCTGCGTGTGCGAATCTGCAGGAAGTGGTTGCCGCAGGAGTACAAGCGTACTTTGAAGAGTACCTCGCCGAAACCGAGAGACTCCTAGCGAGTAACGATCAACGAGGGTTCTACAAGCACCTGAAGAGTACGGTGGGATTGCAAGGTACAAAAGCGAGGAGCGAGCAGTTTATTTTGGACGAGGATGGCACGTTGTTGCGGGATCAAGCGCGAATTCGTGAACGATGGGCGGGGCACTACCACAAACTCTTGAACACGAAATCGCTGAAACTCGATCCCACGATCATCGACCTCTTGCCACCGCGACCGCTTAAACTATCGCTTGGAGATGAACCATCCATGGACGAGATGATGGATGCGATTAAGGGCATGTCAAATTGGAAAGCCGTTGGACCAGACGGTCTCCCGGTCGAACTACTAAAACTTGACCACCCCGCTTTCGTCCAGTGTTTTCACAATATCCTTGTCAACGTGTGGGTAACGGGCGAAGTCCCCCAGCAATGGAAAGATGCTATCATCAAGACCCTTCACAAAAAAAAGGATCGAACTGATTGCAACAATTACAGAGGGATCTCGCTTGTTGCCCACGCAGGCAAAATATTGTTGAAAATCGTTGCGTCCCGCCTTAGCAACTACTGCGAGGCCGAGGAAATACTTCCTGAAGAACAGTGCGGCTTCCGTCCCGCACGGTCGACGGTCGACATGCTGTTTGTCGTGCGCCGGTTGCAAGAGCTCGGACGACAGAGGAAAATCCCCCTGTACATGTGCTTCATCGATCTGAAGAAAGCGTACGACTCTGTCGATCGGGAACTGTTGTGGGAGGTACTCACACGCCTTGGCGTACCAACCAAGATGCTTACAGTTATCCGCAACTTCCACGAAGGCATGCGGGCTCGCGTGCGTGCGGATGACGGCGAGCACTCGGATTGGTTTAATGTCACCCAGGGGCTGCGGCAAGGCTGCGTGCTATCACCGTTACTGTTCAACGTGTTCTTCGCTGCTGCGATACACGTCGTGCTGGTACGCTTCAGCAAAGACGAAAGCATCGTAAGGGATTTGGTTCACCTCGAAGAGGGCAGTGTAGACGGAAAAGAGGAACCGTTGGCATGCGTGCAAAGGGCTGTGTGGGGCATGTTGTACGCAGATGACGCAGGAATTGTTTCGAAGTCGGCGGAAGGCCTTGCTAAAATGATGACAGTCATCGTGACTGTCTTCGAAGCAGCAGGCCTCACGGTATCGGAAAAGAAGACAGAGATGATGCTGCTACGAACACCGGACCAGACATCCCTCGCCCCACCGCTCGCGATCGAAGCATCAGGCCAGAGGTATAAACAGACGACCCAGTTTTTATACCTAGGCGGCATTATCCACGAAAGCGCTGACCTCTCGCTCGAAATCGAACGACGGATCCGTCTCATGCGGGCATGCCTCAAACGGTTTGGCCCGGAATTGTATGATCGGACGACCGCCCCGCTTAGTCTGAAAGTCCGCATGCTGAAGGCCGAGGTCATTGAGACCCTGCTGTACGGGTGTGTGACGTGGACCCTCAATGCGGACCACTTCGCCAAGCTCCGATCAGCCCACCACGAAGTCCTTTTGCGAGTCATTGGCTTCCAGCGCCGATTACGCACCGACCACACCACCCTCTCGTACGCGAAGGCCCTCAGGATGACACGATGCGAGAGCATCGAAACGACCATCCGTAAACGGCGGCTCTTCTTTGCCGGGGCCCTGGTGCGACAACACAAGGGGCGATTGCCCCGTCGGTTGATGTTCGGGACGATCGCTGGTGGGGAGAACCCGAAACCAGGCGGACAACTCAAGACTTGGCCTAGAGCCATAGCTGAGGACCTTAGGGTGTTCAAAGCCAACGAGGGATCAACGGAACACCCCCCCTTAGTTTTTGGAGTTGGGACCGCGCTGTGGCCCACTGCAGCAAAAAAGGCGGGCAAGTGGTACCGGGGGGTCCTCGAAGCAGCTGAACGGTTCATGGGCAGGTGGCACGAGGATGAGGCAAAGCTGAGTAGACAGCGCCGCGCATCCGCCGTGGGTGGTGTCGAAGGGAACGGGGGGAGGGGGGGCAGCAGGAGGGGTAGAAGGAACACCGCACAAGGGTATGGGGGCAGGGGGGGGGGCAGGAGGAGTAGAAGGGAAACCGCGGTAGATGAAAGTAGGAAGGAGACCGCAGACAGGGTAGCAAGGTACCAGGCCGACTAGTAGGTGGAACCTTTCTATCTATGCCACTCGTACCGCCAACTGCTACGGCTGCTCGGAATGTGATGTCTTGGTACTTTGATTTTTCCGTGAATTTATTTATTTTCTTTCTTTTTTTCTCTCCCCTTCTTATCCTTATGAAGGGAGTCTTGCATGGTGGGTAGGTGACGAGCCTGTTTTATTTGGCCCTCCCAGTCTTCCTTCTTTTACTTGTTTCCTTTTTTCCGGGGTATTTTTTTCCCTTTCTTTCCCCCTTGCATGTCCATTTTGGCTCATGCTCGGGGTATGTTTCTATCTCCCGAGCTTTGGCTCCCCTTTTTATTTATTTATTTATTTATTTGTTTTGTCTTGGTTTCTTTCGTTGTTTCTCTCTTTTACAAGGTATTTTGGTTTAATGAGAAGAACACAAAGGGGGGAGGGGGGGAAACAGGAGGAGTAGAAGGAAAGCCGTCCAAGGGAGTGGGGGTAGGGGGGGCAACAGGAGGAATAGAAGGGAGACCGCGGTGGACGAAGGCAGGAAGGAGATGGCAGACAGGGTAGCAAGGTACCAGGCCGACTAGTAGGTACGTAGCACTTTTCTTCTTTTTCTGGGGTATTTTTTTCCCCTTTGTTCCCTCCTTGCGTGTCCAGGTTTTTGGCTCGAGTTCGGATTATCTTATTTTGGTTTTACCTTACTTTATTTTATTTTATTTTTATTATGTTTCTTTTCCGAGCTTTGGCTTTCCTTTCCGGTTGGGTTGTTTCTTCGATTTCCCCTTCATTTTGTTTGTTTCATTTTTGTTTTATTTTTATCTTTGTTTTTATATGTTTTCTTATTATTATTTTGTTTTTGTTTTTGTTTTTGTTTATTTCGTATTCTCTCTTCCAATGTATTTCTGTTGCTGACGTATGTATGTTGTGCCTGTCGTACCCAGTACTAGGGCATGACATTGCGTTGTCGAATGCATTACGATGCATTATCTCTGTGTCGTAGCTTGTGACCACAGAGCTGATCTTTCTAGGGTGAAGAATCAGTACGGACACTGGGTGTGCTGAATGTCGACGAGTAGAAGAACGGTTTAATGTGAAGAACACACACACACACGCTGCTAGAAGCCCTCAACAGTTACTTCCTTTGATTTTTTATTTTTGCTAGCAAATTAAAAAAACGTCCGACCCCACGTTGGATTCGATCCAAAACCACAGCCCTTCTAGTAGCATTCGAGGGTAACCACTAGACCACCGGGGCAACCGGTTAGCTGATGATGCTTGGTGAAGTGTTACTGGCAATACCACTATCTATCGCTGTCTTTGCTTTGATTATCGGATTTCATTATTTGCAAATTGAAGAAATATCTTATTTTTGGTGATGTGGTATTAGCAGTTTTCTTATTACTGCTGTGTTTCTGTTGCCCGATTTCTGATTTCATTATGTGTTCTACCCGTAAGACCACTTTATTTCTTTCGTTCAATTCAAGTTTTACTTAGGGCCCATGTTATCGAAGAGCATGAAAAATCGTATTTCGTTCTTTTTCAAGAATTCAATCCAATTTCATGGAAAACCCCGAAAAAATAGGACTCTGCTTCTTATCGAGGCACGGCGTAGGTAGTGTGTGTTAGAATTCGAAAAACGCAAAATGGTCAACGAACGCCCGTGAATAATGACCGAGGCGAGCAATGGCTCGTGTCCTCCCCGGAGCGCCACGGCCAGCGGTAGATTATTTATGCCGGCAGCGACTAGAATGCTTTGGCTCCAGGCGTCTCTTGGGCGGACTGGTGCAGCCCCATCGCCCCACACGGGCATCAGCGACGGGGACATATCATAGCGGTCGAACTTCTGAGTCGTGATGTGGTTGTTGGTGATGTAACTTTCTAGGTGCAGGGCGACGAAAAGCCGGGTTTGTGGCGGTCTCGGTTGTTTTCGAGGCGTCGCAGGCGGTCTAGGCTGTGCTAAGGGCCTCCGGAGGTCGCGCTGCGGCTGCTCCAGTGGTTCTACCTCTCGCAACGGTGGCCTCTCGCCTCTCAATCAGCCGACGACACAGCATCAATTCACGTGGCCGTCTTCGGGTATCGTAGGGATTCTTATATGTTTTGGAGATATGCTTCCTTGGCCGATGGATATCCCGTCTTCATTAAAAACCACTGTAAAGGACCCCCTCGATTTTCCGTTTATAAACAGGGTAAATGACCCCGTCGATTTTGTCTTTAAACGGAGGTAATAAATGTCCGATCGATTTTCTCCCTCTCAAACCAAGGTAAGCGTCCGATCTAATTACCCCGGCAGAAAAAAACGCAGCATGATCGAGCGACATACAAGCATACCCAGCCACAGACAGGCAAATCATATGATGCAAAGCTTAAACTGCGATCGAGTTCCAGTGGCAAGCACAAACACCCATCACCCAGCACACTGCTCCGCACACACAGCAACAAACCAAATCATTGCAGCGCCCAACCTGACCACAAGCTGTGGTGGTCGCTGTACGCTGTAGTGCCGGTATGTACCAGCCAATAACACCGGTTCCTTTTTCGCTTTCTTTTCTCTTATTTTCTTTTCTTTCTTTTCTTTTCTTTGTTGTTTCCAATTGACTTGAGTCTGACGTACGTATGCGTAGTGATGGGTACTACGTGTGAGGTATGCTTTAAAAAATGAAAAAATACACTTTAGCTGTGTGTGAGATCGACCAAAAAGGGTTTTATCAAAACTCAGCTTTGCAAGCCGCGTGTGATACTTCGATCGCGCGTGTTAAGGGGTGTGTATACCCTCGTGAAGGATACGGGTCGATGACTCCCCTGCTAATGCCAGGGTCAGCGGGGCTAAACGTTCAGCCTTCCTTGTTCTGCGCACGGAAACTGTAAAACCCGCATTGAAGGAGACAAAACCAGACACCTGTGGAATTCAGCATGCATAAAACAATAATTAATTGTTATAGTGTGAGTTAACGTTTGGAGTGTGCTACTTGGGTCTACCGGGTTCGTACGCAAGTTGCTGTGTATTGCCTGTATATGTGGCAGGCCAGCGGAGGTCCAGCCCAGGCCTGATGCGCGAGTTGTTAGTGCTGTCGAGTCATAATAACACATGCGGTGGACGTCGATCCCTACTCTTCCGAAGTGATCTCTCTTCTGCTCTTGATGTAATGCACAAGCACACTCACACACCCGTATTGATCGAACGAAGACCAACGAGTGAGATCTGGCGTTCTGCATCAGGCGTCGGGCGGTGCACACTTGATCCTAAAGCTCTTCGAACGCCCATCTCACACTACCAGCGAATACACAAGCTAAAGCGTGGATTCAAAACGCCAGACCCCTGCACTCCTACATAGAGATGGAAGCTCTTGCGTTAACACGTAATGATCAAAGGTGCGTGTCGCCCAATAATAGCCGAGTGTTTTTGCTAATCCAGAGAGCCTTCATGGCCATTTCCAAGTGAAGCACCCGCAGGCCACACATTGTGGCTTACCTGTGTAATAAAGTGTAAAGGTGTTGAGGAAAATCTGAGTTCATATAGTGAAAACCATAAAAACGACTTCCTCCATAATTTAAGAAAACCGGCATGATAATGAATGTTAATCGGGACTACATTGTACAACGAACAAGAAATTCCCGGATGGGTCGATTCCTCCGAAGATTTGACGTGTTAGAACGGGCATCACTAAAAGCATGAGCCGTACATGGCTATCAGTTTTTTTGGACACTCGCGCTACCTCTTGGAGCCAAGCACTGAGCGCTTGGTATATTTTGGAAAATGAAAAAATACGCTTCAGCTGTGAGATCGACCAAAAAGGGCTGTGGTAGTCTTTTCTGGGTGGCAAGCGGTGTAGTCGGTTTTTCTGGCACATCGTAGGCTGACTCCCGACTTCACTTTTTTGTGTTTTTCTGGCGGAGGCATGAATTGCGTCAGCTATGATATATGCGTGACCACTTTTGGTTTGTTTGTGTTTTTTCCCTGGGGTATTCCTCCACTCCAGAGTGACTGAAGCTTGTCTTGTGACCACGGACTTGATTCTGCGAGTTAATGTGAGAACAACAACAACAACAACCGGCAGTATGCGGGTGTATGACGTTATCATCCTTTTTCAACCATGCTAACTAACGCTAACCCTAACCCTAATCCATAGGAAATGTACCGATGACTGCCCCCTGATGACATCACTGGGGTAACATGGTTACAAGTGAAAAATAATGTGTATCACTGCAGTGTGCGGGACATCGGCACTATAAATGGGTGTATAACCGATACTTGGTACTACATACTAGATACAGTAGTGGGCACCCCGACCTAAGAGCACCCGAGTTAAGAGCATTCGGGAATTAAGAGCGGCCAACTCGGCATGTCCCGCCACACTAAAGGCTATATATTTCCCCGCTACAGATAATAGCGCTTTGCAGTCAAGAGCGCGTGTTTCCGCTTGTCACGGGGTGCTCTTAATTTGGGGTACCCACTGTATTATTATTAGTAGCTGTACCGAGTTCCGGTGGTGCCACGCGATATCACCGGGAATATACCAGGACTAGGCACTATGCAACGGACACTAAAGGGAGACCCCCACTCTATTTATAAGCAAGCAATATAACCAACAAAGAAAATATGGGCTGGATCCCAAATCTCGTCAGCTTCATTTTTGTTTCCGGGCGTTTTCGCGCCGGAGAATGTGTGTGTTCTTCACAGTAAAACTGATATTTCCCCCAGTCTACAAACATCACAATCAGACACAGCAGTGTCCATGCTGATGCCTCACGGAGAGACGAGCTCTGTAGTCACAAACTACGAGATAGATACACATTTTGCAAATATACCAACAGCAAGGTACACATTGCAAATATACAGACAGCAAGGTGATTTGGCCGTGGAGAATATTACGAATGAATTGTGATGATGGTATGAGTGTGTTCCTAGATATTCGTCCGTGGTGCTATTTAGTTATTTTTAGTAATCACTTTTACTCTCCAGCTCATCTCATAAGAAGTTTTGCCCTCGGCGACCGTCTGGACAAGCCGTGGTCACACACAGGTGGTTCATCCGACATACAACATGACATCAGCGAGCATTCCAACAGTCACAAAAGTCACTATGAAATACGTCGTAAGGTTGGGTAGTGCTGCTGTGTCGAATGTTCTATTGTACTGTTATGTCCAACTACCCTACCCCTAAATGGTAATACTCCGTACGCCTGTATACGACCGTTCTAAATGATTTCTTTCTATTAAACTGAGCTTATCTCATAGATAGCCAGGAATGGTTGTTCGATTACACATAATCAGGCATGGTTGTTCGATTGACGACAGGTGTACCCAAATGGCTAAGACCCTCAATGGTTGCCTATAGCTCAGGTGACACCATCGTACTCGTACATTCATTTAGACGATCTTCAATTAATTCATACATGCAGAAACACTAACTCAACAGCATACCATAAGTACCATGCACAAAACAGTACTTATATTATCTGGGAATAAAAAACACTGACCTTAATGCAAAAACAGCACCATGAATATTTTGCTCCCATCCACCTCATAGTATAGCTTTGAAATGTTGGGTATCTGTATTTAGCATGCAGGTACAATGTTTTGCTCCCATCCACCTCCGTCCCCGCCCTCCCCCCCTCCCTCCCACGCCGCCCCGCCAAAAGTCAAAACCGCCGGAGTTTTAACGCACTAGCCGACAGACAGGTGGTATCATCCCTTTGTCTTTCAAGCCATCCATGCAGTAGCTCCAATTCGTTAGTATGGTCAAGTTCCAATAACCCCCCCCCCCCGCCGCCCCCATCTACAGCAGTAGCACCACGCGTGCAGCAAGCTCCTACTTACCTATGCGACCTAAAACATGTCAACCCCCCCCCTCCCCCTCAAGTGGTCACACCAGAAAACGAAGAAACTCATTGGCGCTGTCATCCCTAAGCAAGAAAGTAGGCACAAGGTGCCGAAGTCCGTCTTACGAGCGGTTCTTGGAAGGATGAAGTTCACCCTTTATACGACTCGCCGAACACCTCATGGCGCTTCGTGGTTGGTGCAAGCAATGGCTGCCTGGTTGGTGAAAACCCGATGTGCTCCGTCCCGGCAGGGATGCGAGAGTCTATGGTCATACGACTATGGCCATGCACAAACTGAGTACACCCCCCCCTTCGAGAAAACCCCGCCCTCCCCTCTCCGGTCATGCGACTACATACACAACAAACTGGTGCGTTCCACAGCCGTCAGGTGTTGACCCCCTCGATAACGAGTTTTGTAGAATCCGTGCGCAGATTGATTAACATCACCCTGTTGGCCCTGGTATAATCTAGTTCTAAGGGGAGTCGCCGATCTATATCGGTAATGAGCACACACACCCAGTAGCACACGCGATCGGAGTATCACACACAGCGTGCAATATGCAGTATGAGTCTCGACGAAATCTTCGATCTCACAGCTGGAGTGTACTTCAACTTTCAAGTATAAACGGGGTATTTTTTGTCGGCTATGTAGCACTATACACTCGACCACAATAGTACTCGCTGACTTAGTGGTCTAGTAGATACTTCCATGTATGTATGCAATGGGGACCGGGTGTGAAGAAACGTCAAGTTGGCGCCCAGGCTCAAGGTCTTACTTTGCGTGCCCGCACCACCAGGTATTTCCTTATATTGCGTTGTCTTATGTATCTCGCCATTCAAGCATTTTTAGCGTTCCTTGTTTCTGACTATTTTTTACAAACTTTTTCGTTGTTTTTTTCTTGTTTCTTATGTTTTTCATCATGTACCGCGAGACCACGTCTCACGTTTGACGTTGTGCAGGTCAACCGGAACCGAAAATCACTACCGTATTACTTTGTGGTGAGGGTAGCCTAATATATTATACCTGGTACTATCTTAGGTTCCCCAAGCAACAACAATGTGCAGAGCGTCGCTTTCCTGCATCCACCATGAGCTACGTCGAAAAACGAAACTGTGGTAATTAAATTTTTCAGGTCAAGCCTACAATACACCACAAGTACTGCAGGTATACATGGTGCATGTCAGCATAACGCGCAGACCAACGCGGATCAACTCTCCCCTCTCTTAGCTGAAAGCTCCCCGTTGCGAACATTGATTTGGAGTCAGTGCGCACGTCCCGACGTCCTCACACCCTCCTGTTGGCCGGCCTGTAGCAGCGCCCGCGCGCCCCAACAGCTGCGCCCTCGTCGGTGCTGTACGACTCCAACAACAACTTCAAGCTGTTCGTGCTTCCATCAGCATGGAACGTCACGCGGTAGTCAACACTCACACCTAAAACTCTGGTGTACTCTACGTGTAATTCGTCCCCCGGATCGACCCAATCCCAATCCCACAAACACCCCCACGTTGTCATTTGTTTGGGATTTTGGCGTACCTTTATCGCAGCTGCTGCTGGAAGGTAGTAAATCTTTTGACGTTTCTTGTTATGTGCCGCCTTCCGGAAAACGACTTCCTTTCTTATTTGGGTGGGCGTGGAACGCGGCTGTCTCTTTTATGATTGTCTCTGGTCTGTCTTGTTGCCTGCAGTAGGTTCAGCTGTATTTCTTAACATCCGAGTTCTTACTTTCTCCGAATTTTTTAGCCTGTTCTTTCTTAACGGCGTATTTCTTGAAAACATGGCCCTCAGTGTATAAAATACAAGGGCTCCGCATGGGTGCCGGCATTCGCGGGCACCCTTGCTCCGGGTAGGGCAGGGCAGCACTTCGACTTGTTCGATTCAATACCATTATCGCACAACACATGGTCTACGCGTGTAGAATGTAAAGTGCTGCCAAGAGATCGATATAGACTAACAGTGGACTACTTACTTCTGCCGTTTCTTGCGTGAATCCGATTCCGAGCCCACGCAGACTGGCCCTCTAGTCTGGCCACGAAGAGACGTTTTGAGTGCGTTTCTAGATGTTTTGACTCAACCAAGCATCCAGGGCCAGCAAGGGGGTGGCCACGTATGCGGCATGTTCTCTACGTAGCCACTGAGAGGCGCGCACTGAACCAGCTTCTGCTACACCATGCATGATAGTATCTAGATCCAAGGCTCGCAGACCGACTGTTTGAGTGTGTATATTCTGATCGTGGAGAGACTTGCTGACGGTATTCTAGGCGTGAAACACGGTGTCGCTGCCTTCGTCATTCAATTCCTCGAATGCTACTATAATTATGCTGCCTGTTGCTATCTGGTAGTTAGAGTATATACAAAACGATTTTGAGCCTGTATCAGGTTGCCTGTGAAACCAGTTTGCAAATTGTGTCAATTTGGAAATTATGCCATTTAAAATGCCAGTTGAAAAAACATTTTATCATGTTTTATTCGTTCAAGCTCTGCAGACATTATTTGCATGATAGGTCGCGCAGAAAAACGATTTTGAGCCTATATCAGCTTGACGTGCAGACCAAGCACGCTCAGAATAATCATCTCTTGGTCGCTTATGCAACCCCGAAAAAAGAGGCTGAAATCCTATTAGTATTTCATCACACGGGTTGCCCACGGTCTGCGGTCGTCTGGACGCCCCCACCGTGCGCCACTCTTGGTTGTCGGGGTTTTTGCGTTTAGCAGGAGAGTGTCGGGACAGAGCGGACATAACACCTGTAGGGAGAAGGCTTGGGGAGGCGATACACATGTGGGTGTGAAAGGTGGTGGTGTGGTTGTGATTTGAGGGGGGGCGGGCGCGGACTGGGGTACACTGCCGAAGACAGCCTTGGAGATACTCTTTAGTAGATATCGTAGTACACATGTATGAAAAGCACGCCATCGCTCATGTGTTGACCCGCTCTCGGATATACATCTGCGGAGTAATCCCAAATCCCAAATCGTCGCCAATTCTCGCCTATGTCTCTTGCCCCGCGTACGCGTTCGCGGCAATATCAACTTGTAGGGACTTTTTTATTTTTTTGCGAAGGGTGTCCGTCTAGAATTTCACTTCCTCAAATTGTATCCCCGCGTTCGTTCCCGGCCGTAGGGAACCTTTCGCCAATATAGTATATACGTGTACGAAAAGCACGTCATCGCGCACTCACGCGTGTTTATTTCTTTTTGTAGGTTGTCCGTCGTAGTTGTTGTACGTTGTTGGCGCGTATCCTGTGAATATTCCATCACTAATTATTTTTTCATGTGCGTATTCTCCCGAAGTTAGACACATTCTTCACAACTCGTATCGTTTGTTCTCCTTTTCCTTTTTGTTCCATAGAATGCTTGCCCGCATTATCACCTCTTGGTCGCTTATGCGACCCCGAAAAAAGGGGCTGAAACCCTATTAATGCTTCATCACATATTATTTTTTCATGTGCGTATTCACCCGAAATTATACACATTCTTCACAACTCCTATCGTTTGTTTTCCTTTTTCTTTTCGTTCCATGGAATTCTTGCCCGCATTATCACCTCTTTTTCATCGCTTATGCGACCCCGAAAAAAGAGGCTGAAAATTCCGATTTCATTTATTCGCCTATTGGGTCAAAGCCTAGCTCACGGCCTCGCAGTTATTTACGCCGTCGGTCGCAATTTGGCTAGTTACTTGCATAATAGGTCGCGCAAGAATATTGGCCTATTGGGTCAAAGCCTAACTAAGCGCGCAATTATTTACGCGGTCGCAATTTGGCTAGTTATTTGCATCATCATACGTCCCGCAAAAAAACGATTTTGAGCCTACATCAGGTTGCCTGGGAGAGGGGTTGCAAATGAGGCCAATTTGGAAATGATGCCATTTAAAATGCCAGTTGAAATATATATATATATATATATTGCCATGTTTTGTTCGTTCAAGCTTTGCAGACGTTATCTGCATAATAGGTCGCGCATAAAAACGATTTTGAGCCTATATCAGGTTGACGTGCAGACCAAGCACACTCAAAACGAGGAACGCTTCTTCAACAGCGCCAAACGCGATTTAAAAAGACGAATTAGAGCGATCTACTACTGGTATAACACGCGTTCTTGTGGACGTATCTTGTTCGTCTTGTAGCCTTTCTAATCTTTTTGCATCGCATTCTTCGCAACTCCCAATTTCCCGTGTTTCATTCGTTCAAGCCCTGCCGACGTCAAGCAAAACAAACGCAATTTGGCTAGTCACTTGCATAATAGGTAGCGAAAAACACATTGGCCTATTGGGTCAAAGCCTAACTAAGCGCGCAATTATTTACGCGGTAGCAATTTGGCTAATTGATTGCATCATACGTCGCACAAAAAAACGATTTTGAGCCTGTATCAGGTTGCCTGGGAAAGGGTTTTGCAAGTGATGTCAATTTGGAATGATGTCATTTAAAATGCCGTTTAAAAGTACATCTTCCCATGTTTTGTTCGTTCAAGCTCTGCAGGCGGTGTTTGCATAATAGGTCGCGCAAGAAAACGATTTTGAGCCTATATCAGGTTGACGTGCAGACCAAGCACGCTCAAGCTGTTTAATTCGTTCAAGCTCTGCAGACGTTATCTGCATAATAGGTCGCGCATAAAAACGATTTTGAGCCTATATCAGGTTGACGTGCAGACCAAGCACACTCAAAATGAGAAACGCTTCTTCAACAGCGCCAAAGGCAATATAAAAAGACGAATTAGAGCGATTTACTACTGGTATAACACGCGTTCTTGTGGACGTATCTTGTTCGTCTTGCAGCCTTTCTAATCTTCTTGCATCACATTCTTCGCAACTCCCAATTTCCCGTGTTTCATTCGTTCGAGGCTTGCAGACGTCAAGCAAAACAAACGCAATTTGGCTAGTCACTTGCATAATAAGTTGCGAAAAACACATTGGCCTATTGGGTCAAAGCCTAACTAAGCGCGCAATTATTTACGCAGTAGCAATTTGGCTAGTTAATTGCATCATACGTCGCACAAAAAAACGATTTTGAGCCTATATCAGGTTGCCTGGGAGAGGAGTTTGCAAATTATATCAATTTGGAAATGATGTCATTTAAAATGCCATTTGAAAAAACATTTCCCCATGTTTTGTTCGTTCAAGCTCTGCAGGCGGTGTTTGCATAATAGGTCGCGCAAGAAAACGATTTTGAGCCTATATCAGGTTGACGTGAAGGCCAAGCACGCTCAAGATGTTTTATTCGTTCAAGCTCTGCAGACGTTATTTGCATAATAGGTCGCGCAAAAAAACGATTCCGAGCCTATATCAGGCTGACGTGCAGACCAAGCACGCTCAAATGAGAAACACTTCAGCAGCACCAAACGCAATGTAACAAGACGATTTAGAACGATCTACTACTGGTATAACATGCGTTCTTGTGGACGTATCTTATTCGTCTTCCAGCCTTTCTAATCTTCTTGCATCACATTCTTCACAATTTTGTTGTGTTTTATTCGTTCAAGCCCTGCAGACGTGAAGCAAAACAAGCGCGCAAGCCCTGCAGACATCAACCAAGCAAAACAAACGCTCAAGAGCATATCACGCAAAATTCAAAACTTTAGCAAATACCGTTTGGAAATGATGCCAATTTTGGAAATCATCACGCTCTGCAGACGCTGCAGACGTCAAGATACAACCGAAGCCTCGAGGTGACCTCCCTAAAATGCAACATTTTTGCAGCTTCTCGCTTGTCTCGCTCAGCGTCTATCCGCGTTCACGTCGAGGTGCAGAGCGGATACGGCAGGGCGAGCGGCGTAGGAGCCTCCCCCCGAAGACGGCGCTCGAACGAAGCGATTTGACCGAGAAATTCCAGTTCCAAAAATCCCATACTGAGGCCGAGACGAAAAAAACTCCTGACCAAATTCCTGTCCCCTCAAAAAAAGAATCATTTTATATATACGTACGAAGTATATATGTACAACCAACAGCTCGGTTTCTCAGTTTTGCTAAACTACCACCATCATTGCAAAACCAACCCCAACCTTTTTACTACAGCAAGCTGCTCGGTTTTGTTAAGCCCGCCCCGACTGTAATCTCTACTTCCGTATGTATAGATGTATAGTCCCAAGTGACAGTAGCATTGATCCGCGACCGGGGCAACTTTTGTTTTGTACGATGTACAAGGGCTCCGCTCCGCCGACGGCCGACGCCGCCCGCTACGCTCGCGCAAAGAATAGGGCGAAATATGAAGGGGGCAGAAAAAAGAGGCACATAATTTCGTGCAACTAGCGATTTGATAATGTCAAGAGCTACTTGTGCAGAGCTGATTGCCCTGTGCTGGACTGCGTGCTTGCTGACGATGCCACGTTCTGATTGCCAGTGCGGGTGTAATTTGCAAACAAGAATAAAGAGGCCCGACAGAGGACAATCAATGCAGAAAGTAAATAGGCGAACACGCAGCAGTACACACGTACATACCGGTGCATAATATCAGGCTTTTGAGTACTGAGTGCGCTGTGCTGTGATGGTCTGTCCTTGTGATGCATTTCTCGACGGCAACAACTGTTGCTGCTGCTGTATCTCTTCTAAGAGCTGCGGGTGTGTGTGTTTATTGTGATTTGAGCTGAAGAAACAGGTGCAAAATAAACGTGTATTTGTTGTCTACGAACAACGTGTCATATTATATGATAACTTGCAAAATAAACGTTCACGTATGCATTCCGACAGTTTTTGTGCTAGATTGTGCTTATCGGCTTTTTTTCATGTTGAATTCAGGTTGGGAACGGCTCTCTTGCTCATGTTTTAATGCAGTATTATTTCCGCTAGCATCGATCATTCAATGTAAATATTGGCCTCCTGCCCCGGTCGGTGGCCCTACGCAAACTTCCTAGTGTTTCTTAGTTCCTCGTTCGCCACCTACCATGTTCTGTGTGGTCTCGCCCAAACTTATCATTTGTATCCTGTTAGGCACACTTCGCCGAGAATGCTGAAAAACCTGACTCAAACGCCGGAGATAGCGGTAAGTCACCCGCGTTCGCGTAGTCGTGGTCGCGCTTCGTTTTGGACGTCGGTACCCGAGCACTCGTGGTCGACCCGGTATAGTACTTTGCCGTCCTCTCCGTCTTCCACCCCCTGATCTCCATGATCTCGTCAACTGCCGTACCCGCTAACTCCTTTTTTACTCTTTTTTATTCTGACTGGAGTTTTAAAAATCCATAGTTTTACTTTTTCATTTATAATACTCCGAGTAGGCAAGATGAGAGCCTCTCCACAGATAGGTGGGGGACAATAAGAGGCCGAGAGCATGCAGCGGAGCTACTCGACCTCGTCGTATCGGCATCATTAACAAACGAATGTATCGTTGCTACATCAGGAAATTCGTCGGGAAGGATGTTCTTCCGAATAGGGTTGTAATCTCGCAACTCGCAAAGCTGCAAAGCTGAGTATCAACCACTTCATCATCTGGTCGAACTCACAGCAGTTGTCATATTTGAAATATTTTTATTGAAAAAAAAAATGTGGAATGTTGGGCTGGCACGTGTACATATGTATATAATTACGTTCCGTCAGAGTTTCGCTCAGCTCTCGCCATCTTCGGACACAATTTCGGCTTGACGAGCACCCGTTTTTGAGTTCCACACCATTTTTTCCAGGACTCTTCACGGGTCTTGACCCACCCCGCGGTTCGGACCAGGAGTTTTTCTACTTCTTGCGGGATGAGTCCGGCCGGGTCAGAAGGTGTTCGAAATATCACGGGTCGAGTCGGGGCGGGTCGGGAGGTTTTCGCATTTTAACGGGTCGGGTCCGGTCAACCTATAAACCCGAACAGGTCAGCGAGAGGTGGCCCGACCCGTGAAAAGCGCTGCCTTTTTCGCCGTGTAGGTGTTTGTTTTTTGGGAGGGTCCGTTTTCGCCAAGGATGGAAAAAAAAAACTCTCGGGTCCGTTTTCGCCGCATGCGAATTTTTTTTGGGGGGTGATTTTTATTAAATATGGTGATACACACCGATCGGAATAACGTTTGCTCGTACGCTCGTGCCATGGAAAGTGATGGTGTTGTTCCAGAGTCTAAATGGCGCTCGCAAGTTGTTAGTTGGTCTCATCTTATTTTGTGGGTAGCTCCTTGTCGTAATGTAGCCTGTGTTCGCGAAAAGGCATATTCTCAGCAGTCTTCAGATAGGATAGATACTACAGGAAAACTAAAATGCACGTAGTGGGGTCGGGGTCCACACGGGGCCCCAGCATGATTAGCCATATTCGCGGCCAATCGTATCAAACAAACGCATAAAGAAGACACACAGACATGCACACGTGTCGCGTGCGACACTTAATAAGTGGTACCGTCGTGCCATGCATGTCGCAGCCGTATGATGAAGGCTCTTTTTTTTTGGTCCGGTTCGAGTAGAAGGACGTATCGTATGATGTGATATGATATTGACTGTGTACGTTTCTCTATCGCACCGGCATTGGCTTTGATTAGTTTTGACTTCAGCTTCCCCAATTTTTCATACTTAATCCTAGACACTAATTAATTCAACGGTGGGTTAAAGGGCGGGTTCGTGCCGACAATTCGCACCATTCTCTCAGCTCGCAGTCGTGTCCCTTTACTCAAGTCAAATTTACACTCCTTTTCCCGCATCTACTAACGTCACTCTGTTACTCAGCTTACCCCCCCCCTCCCCCCTTCCGTCTCGAAAGAGATTCGCGATGGTCATATGATTAGGGTGAGCAACAAATGAGTACCCCTCCCCATCACCCAACGTACTCCGTCCCGGCATTGTATACGTGTAGAGATATGAGGGCCTATGGTCCGGCAGACTACGTCCATGCGTAAAAAATGAGTACTCCCCCCTTCCCCCCCCCCGCTCCAATCCGCCTCCTCGGCTATTGACAGGACAAAGACAACGCATTCCTGCAGGGCTACTACGCCCCCGTGAAAGATGAGGTCTCGTCGGAGTGCGAGGTGGTGGGCGTGCTGCCGGAGGCCGTGAGCGGAGAGTTCGCGCGCGTCGGACCCAACCCTCGCTTTACTCCGACAGGCGGCTACCACTGGTTCGATGGGGATGGTATGGTGCGTGGTACTCGATTCGGTGCGAGTCGACGAGGCAAGAAAGGGCTGAAGTAATTTCGCGGTAAAAATGAAGGCGCGTACCGTAGTGGAGAGGGAGGAGAAGAGCCTGCTTATAGTGACCCCGGATCTGAGTTACGTGTAGGGACAGGGGATGGAGAAGGAGATAGATTAACCTGCGAAGATCATAGATGGGATGAGCAAAAATAAACCAACAAAAACAAGGGAACATGACAACAAGAAGAAAACGGCACCTCGCTTGAAAAGAGAAACCTACAGCACACTCGCCACCATGTCGGAATGATGATCAAGGTATTATAGTATATAGTGGGTTGGCGTTGCTGTAAGAATTACACTGTGAAGACGAGAAGAAAAAAAAACGTTTTATTTTTACTTAACTGTAGTATATATACCCTCTGTTTTTTTTCGTTTTTCTAACTTGGCTGTAGCATACCGCCCCTTCTGTTTACGTTTCGAAAACTGGAATGTGGTATGCGCATTTTTATGTTTGAGTGTCGTTCTGAGTGATAATGGTCTAGAGGCGTGGACGACTACTCAGCTAGTGGCAAGGATAACGTCGAGAGCAGTGATACGGCAGCAAACGTACGTCATATGGCATCCCCAATGATCCAACAGCAAGCCGCGTAACATTGAGGTGGACGTCGTCCAAATCCCGCAAGGGACTTGTTAAAGTCTTTGACATGCCGAGAAGGCGAGAGCGCGAGTACGAACAGTGGGAATGACGAACCCTACTGCTCGACAGAAATGAAGGCAGGTACCGGGCGGGAGATGGAGGTGGTATGACAACTGTGGCCACGTCTTGTCCAGAAGGCCGGCGGCGAGGGTGAAACCTCCTACGAGTAGAGCTGGAAAATAAAAGTGATGGTAAAAACATGTTATACGGTCCCAAAAAACGTGGGAATGAAGAACCCTCAGCGGGGTGAAATAAAGACACGAATCGGGGGGGGGAGGCAGGAACAGCACCCCTCTGTGACCACGGCTTGTGCTAGACATGGAAAGTGGAGCTGAGATGAAAAACAGAAGGAAGAACAAGAAAAGAGAGTTCACAGCCGCATGCAGAAGCATCCGTTGTACACTCCGCGCAATAATCCATGTAAACCTAGGAAGACCGGGGATGGTACCAGGATGTCCCCTGAATACCACGGCAGGTTGCGTGTGCTTTTTGTGTCGTTTTTTCTCGTGGCGTGAACGGTCCAAGCGACGCCCTTTGGTTTCACGTTGTCCGTCGGTCGCGCGAGCGGTTGAATCTTTGAGACGAGGTTGGCGAAGGACGAGTTTCTTCCCGCTGATTTTGCGGTTGTTTAGGGGGCAAAGCGGCAAGCGAGTGCGCGCGTGCTTACGTGCGAATAAATCACCCTCTCGCCCCTCCGCGAGGAGCGCGAAGCTCTACGGTCGAGCTTGTAGGGCGGAGTGAGTTTCGAAATACGCACCCAATGATCAGCGCGTTGTGCACCGCCCGCCTTGCTCGTATCCTTCCGGAGAAAGCGGGACGCGGTATGTACTATCACCAACAGTTCGACGATCACGTTTCTGCTACATAGCGCGTCAATCCGCAAGTGTCAGTAGACAATATTGACCCGAGGACAACATTTTCACAACACAGCGTTTCCCCCCTCCTCCCTTCTAACATTGATCTATAGGGCAGAGCAAGCGCCTCTCCCCCTCTTTCGTTGCTATATTAATACTCGTCCTTTTCAGTTCTTCCATATTTCACACGAGGTCGCGGAATGGCCCCTGCTCCCTTTCCATCTCGTCCGCATCCTGCCTTGCAATTTTGCGGCGCGCTACGGGGCCCATCGCTCGCTCCGCTCGTTTGTTTGCGTCGAGAGGTCAATTATTCCCCCACACGTTTTTCTGTGCGGTGTTCACATCTTCTACGCTCGTCCCAGCACTCAAGAGTAACGCGCGTGGCATCCCGACGATATTCTTCACTGCCCCGGGTTCGATGCCCCTAAAAACCGCCCGAGATATAGGCTACGTGTGATGTTTGGACTCCACGATGCTAGACAGGCTCTATCTACCCCGTAGACCGCCGCGGCGACTGACATTGTGACGATGCGAACGGGACCGCATGCTTTCCCGAACCCGCCAAGATCCCCCTAACGAAGGTGATGAGGTGTAACGCGCGACGGTTTTGCTTTGATTGCCGTGCCTGGAACACTCCTGCCCCGCGTCGCCCCGCCCCACCCCTACCCACCCCTCCTCACCCTACCCTACCCTACCCCACCCCACCCCACCCCGTCCCTTCGAACGATAGGTCCACGGCGTGCGTATCAAGGGAGGGAGGGCGACGTACACGAACCGTTACGTGAGGACCAAAAAGCTCGCGGCAGAGGAAGAGGCTGGCGAACCCGTCGCGTTTAAGTAAGCTCGCGTGAGCACCGTGTGCGTGCGTGCGTGTGTGTATGCGTTGGTCGCCAGCAATTAGCGTAGGACCGCGCTGCGTCCTGCCGGATGACGGTTACACTTGGATGACGGCACGGCTGGGTAGGAAGCTCGGCTGTTGTCAGCCGGATCGTTTTTGCGAGTGGTGTGTCGGATTTTTTACGCTTTAAAACAGATTTGTGTTCATGCATGTTGGTTGAAGTTCATCCGTTCAGGTTCCACCGCAATAGCTCAGGTTACCCCACATTTCTCTGTACTACGTATCTACCGGATATTCGTGAATACAGCTCTTGGCACAACGCCACGTCGAACCGACCCACTGCAGCAAAGGGTTTGACGTGCGGGTCGAGCAAGCGTGGCGGAAGGGCCGAGTGTGGCTATACTCTAGTCAAAGTGGCGCGTCAAAAAATGGATTCCTCGGCCCATTGAAAAGCCGTCGTGCACGCTTGCTGATGGATGATTCTTCTGTTCCAGGTGGCGACTCCGCCGACAGGAGTCCCGGTTCGTGCTTGTGGACGTCTTCCGGCTGTTTTTTGCTTCATCCATTTTAAGGCCGCTCCTACCTAACGCAAAAAAAATCACGAATTCACGACCAAAACAAAGTAGCATGAGTGACGATTTGTTTTTCAAAATCACGATTCGTGGTGACAAATATCACCATTCGCGAAAATGTCACGGGTTTTTTTGTCACGATTCAGGTTCATTTGTTATTTAGCGTACGGAATGCTCCTTCGAACTAACTGCACGTACGGAAACATATGTCTAACTCTAGTTCCAAGTAACCTGCCCCCGAAACGGGAGTGCAGGCGTAAACGGGTTAAACCGGCCTTTCCTTCTCGATGTCCCAACGCCTTGCACATGTGGCGCATCCTCTGCGGAGCGCAGATTTGGAGAAATGGCGTCACGTCTGGCTATCCCTAAGATCCTACTTTTCTTCCTCAAGACCCGCCTGGGGCTTGCCCTGGACTACAATGGGCAGTACGAGACAACCGCCAATACCTCGCTCGAGTTCCATGCGGGTGAGGTTATGCCGCGTGAAAATTGATCCCACGCAGCACAAAACCAAAACCATCTACGAGTCGTGTTTTGTCGCCCCCCCGTCGGTCTGCGTTAGGTTTGCTGACGATGGTTCATTCGAGGCGCTGCGGGGGATAACCATCGGGAGCGGCTCGATGTTGAACCGTGGAGACGGTGCTCGTTGGAGCGAACTTGCCCTTTCCCCGAGACCTACCACCGTGTCCCTCTATTGTTGTTGTGTCGCCCGACGCGTGCTTTGCTAGAAGTAGCGAGTCATCCCACGCTAGAGTTGCGAAGGTTTCAAGAATTTTCTGAGATTCTAGCATGAGGTGCCCGACATTTCACCATCACCCGAAACACGACTCCGAAGACATCCGTTTTTGCGCAACCGGACCAACGTTTCTATGCGCTAGTCCTAAAATCAACCATTGTACTCGTGAAACGTTATCATGCTAACCGACACTTTCACACTTGAGGAGCTCAACCGGTCACACACAATTAGTTATTCCAACAACTGCAACCCCTACCGCACTTTAGAGGGATGGCTCCAACACACCTTAAGTTTTGTGAGGCTGCTCACTTCGGGAGCTCTTGCGACTAAACCCGAACACTGACTTTGAAACAATGCGAAATACAACCGGATGAACAAATCCCACGTTGCAGGTATACAGTGGTGACCAAGCAGCAAGGCTACCGTAGGGGGATGTTAATACATGTTAATACATGTGTATACCCCCTTTTCTTACTACCGTGAGCCATCATATCACACATACTATCATATACTTCTTTTTTTCACACACATCTACTTTCCAGCCTCTGGGCAAGCCGTGGTCACAGGTGTCGTCCCTTTTCCCCCCCGGTTCTTGCCTTCAATTTTTATCGCGCATAGGGTTCAGCAATCCCACTGCGCTCGTCGATTTTTTTATCGAATGTTGCTAACTCACTCTCCCGCGCTTTCCGCAAGTCAATTTGTGCGCAAGAAAAAGTCCCTACAAATTTATACGAGTATGCACTCGGGGGGATTCGAACTCACGAAACTGACCTATACCAGGCTCGAGGATAATAACCTGATACGCCACCGGGGCGACCGGCTACCATCACCGGGGCGACCGGCTACTATCATACTACCATACTATCATACTATCATACTATCACACTATCATACTATCATACTCGCGCGAGCGACTCTATACCTCACTGACAAAAACGCGTTCGGCGATTTGTTTGGTGCAGCGTGGCTAACCATCCCTTTAGGGGTTCATTTCGAAAAAATTAGAACAGCAACGAAAGCCTACGACCCCAAGGAACAGGTGGGGTCAGTCGCGCGAGTGACCCCGAGCCACTGAGAGAAGAGATCGCAAAAGGGACCCCCCTACCGTAGCCTTGGACTGGTGTACCCATTTTAAGACCATCCGGTTTGAGACCATAGTGGAGATGAGACCAAGTATGTCGGCTTGTCACGAAAAACAAACTACTTGGAATTAGTATGGGATGATTTTTGCGGTTATAAAAGATAAGACCGTTGTAGAGATAAGACCACCTAAGTTGGCTTGTCACGGGGTGGTCTTAACTGGGTACATCAGTGTAAACGAATAGCTTCTTTTTTTTCGTTTTCTCTTTTGCTGCTGTAGCGCCCCCCCGCAACCTGCGAAGGGTGCTCCTCACACGCAAACCTTCTTGACCTTCCCCACGCTGGCCCCAACATCTTGTTTGTGCCGCGTCCACGATGATTTCAGTGGGTGAGTAATTAATTTTGGCACGCCACACAACTTATCATTCCTTGCGGTTTTATTTGTATGTCAGGGGGTCGCGTTCGTGCCTTGGTGCGCCTCCTCGTGCTCACACGGAGAAGGGGGCGGCATGTATTGCGTCGCGGCATAATATCTGCGCGCAACGCACTAGCGTTTACCGTCCTGCCCCCCCCCCCCCCGCTCCCCCGCACGCCTCACACATGGACCTTGCCGCCGTTTTTTTCTCCTCGCCGGGACACCGGCCGAAGGGCGCCTCATGGCCCTCAACGAGAGCGGTATGCCGTACGGCCTGCGCGTGATGTGCGATGGGATGCTGGAGACGGTCGGTAGAGTGTCGTTCGAAGGGGAGCTCAAGTCGGCCTTCACGGCGCACCCGAAGAAGGATCCGTCCAACGGCAAACTCTACGGGTTCGGCTATCAGGTAAAGCCCTTCCTTTCACTAGGGCTCTGAGAATGGCTGACTTGACTATACTAATAGTACTACAGCACTACTATATAATGATAAAACGTCGCCGACTGGTTATTGCTTGGCTAGGTACTGCGGGGTACCTGTTATTAAAGTGTACCTGGTACTGGTGTTTTAAAAGTGTGTTCGAGGTGCTTGCGGGCGGTAGTTATGCGGAGCTCTCGCGTCTTCGCATCTGACTTGCGCTTTTTTGTAGCTCGACGTGTGTGTGGTATTTGCTGTTACAACAAGATTTTTTCACGGGTCATGGTGCGACCCTTGTTCCCTTTTAGCGCCGCACTCCGGACATGGGCACAAAACACTTGGAGTTAGACTGGGATAATTTTAGGAGTTGGGAATGGGCTATGCCGGGCCCGGACGTTTTCAAAACGTCGCGGGTCGAGTCGGGTCGGTTCTCGAGGTGTTTGGAATATCACGGACCGGGCCGGATTACCCTGACCGGGCCCGGCCCGCGAGAATTGACACCCTGGCCCGGCCTGACCCGTGAGAGTTGACCTGACCCGCGAAAAGCCGTCGTTCAAATGCAAGAAAGACTAAGTCATTTAGTTCGCTTTTGCTCCGCCACCCAAGCAATACCAGAAAGTACAGTAGCTGTCAAGTAAAGAAATAAACTCACAGCCTTGCGTTTCAGCCCGTTAGAAAACTGCACTCACGTCCGGGACCAACTACTTGGATTTGTTTTTTGGCAGTGGTAGAAAGGGTCAAAAGGCAACCACCCCGATTGCAGCCGCCCGCCCGCGCATCCACACAGACAGATGGTATGCCACAAGCGCGTGTGTAATCTCGAATCGCATGTTGATGCGCTGGTTAATATATCACAGCGCTTGTCGCACATTCCGTCATATTCTTCGTTATTCTCCACATCTTTCTCTGATCCCTATTTCTCACAGCTTCTTCCACAACCCATTCCTCCATACTGTGTCATCATAAGCCTTCTGTACATCCAGGAAGAAGCAGTATGTCGTTAGCCCGGCGTCTTTCCAACCTTGAATTATCTTTCCTAATGTGTACACATGGTCTACGCAGCTACGGTTTGGCCTAAACCCTGCGTGCTCTTTACTCATGTTTTCGTCCTTCTCCAACATTGTTCCCAATCTATCGTTCAAAATCTTACAGAATATTTTGCCTACGGTGCGTTACCCCTCGGTAGTTCCCCGGGTCAGCCTTGTCTCTTTTTCTTGAATTAGGTTACTGCTACTCCCTTTTTTTACCGGAAGGTTTGACCTGTGGTGACTTGGCAGCCCCAACGGTTCCACGCTGGGGGTGTTGCAGGCCTCCGGTAGCTGTAGGCAAGGCTTGCATGCCAAACTGCTACCCATGTTGTCCGCGCGCCGAGGTATCGTGAAGAGGCCTGGTAGGTCTTCCCTAGCTGCAATCAAGGCTTACGAACCAAACGCTGTCGTGCGGTCCGCGCACGGCGAGTTGTCGTGAAGAGCTGCCGCTCCCTTCTGTGCTGTAGGTCACTGTAGGCCTAGTTCGACGCGTCCTCGGTGCTTTGCGCTCCAAGAAATACGGATAGTCTGGAAATGAGGTAGACGATTAGCGCTGGCGCCCCCGCCTATGCGGCCACGTGTTTTTTCTCTCTCCGTGCTTCTTACCTCTTGCTTGGTGTGCTGGAGGCTAGCGCGCTTACGAATGGCGGCAGCAAATATAGTGGCAGAGGAAATATTATCGCATTGTTTGCTCCAGAACCCATTCCCTTGTGCCGTAGGAGCACCGTCAAGGGCGATGACCCGTGGCTAACGCGGTTATCCACACGGGGCGTGCTTTGTTTAATCTGAACTAAATGCATCTCGCTTGCGCGCGGCGGCTCTTGTGTGTTGGCGTTCTGCCCACTCTCGGTGTCTTCCGCGGTTGTTCACTGAGCCGGTGTCACTCGTGTCCCACGCGTCCCGCCCTTTTTGTTTGGATGCAGTTGGACAAGAAGCCGTTCGTGACGTTCTACGTGTTGGATCAGAAGGGCAAGCTCGAGCGTCAGGTGTGTCTTTTGGAAGAGGATACATCAGTACGACCATATTATCACCATGTTGCATGCGTACAGTAGTACACAACTCTTTTGAGTCGTTCCACGGTAGGGGGCTGCACTCTTTGGGGCCAAGCGTTTCTGACCGATCTGACCGGTTGAGCTCCTCAACTGTCGGAACTATCCTCAACTGTCGGAACTATCGGGTAGCATGATAATTGACGAATACATTTGTTTTAGGACTAGCGCATAAAAGATGTGTTGGTGTCGAGTTGCGCGAAGGAATGTCTTCGAAGTCATGTCTCCGGTGAGATGTTGAGTTCCTCATATTCGGAGCTCAGAAACTTCTTAGAATCTGCTGCACCCCTAAAGCGTTGGACGACTCCGTTACTTTTTCCGTTCGGACACGTTTCCTATCCCATCGGCCCCTTGCTTCTTCTTGTGGCCGATTCGGTATCGTCGATCGGCACACGCTACGGTGGACCTGCACCATTTTTGTTTCCGAGGCTTATAACCTTTTTTGGATGAGATCCATACTAATCTTGAGTAAAACTCTTATTTCGAGTAAAACTGAAAAGGCCAAAACCCTATGAGTGAACCCCATGACCTAGGTATACAAAAACTGATATTGCGAAACAAGAATTATCAACATTCCAACGATTTTGTAAATAGGTTGAAGAGCCTCGTCGTCCAGAAAAGTTTTTTTCGCCAAGAGTGCTACCTGTTATGTACCACGCGTCCATTGTTTTCGACACATTTCCCTTCTGAAGCCCCCAAAGGGTAACTTGAACCCAGTACCACAGTAGAAAATTATCCCACACGTATTCCAAACACTTTGTTCCCGAAAAGGGTTGAAACCGTACGAGCGATAGGCACTGGTTTCACAGCGAACCCGCCCCGAACGCGATTGCCGATACGCGTAGAAGGACAGCACGCACAACGCCCACAGAGGAGGGTCTGCTGCCATGCGTTCGCTGTCCATTCCGATCGATGAGCGATGATACGCCCCAAAAGAACCTTCACAAGCTTACTGCGAATCGCATCAATACATTTTTTTCAGCGTCGTTCTTATTGATATGCTTTGTTTATTGCGGGTGAACGAGCGGGCGTGTGCACGTAAGCGCGAATTTTTTTCTCAGACTTTTGAAACGCAGCATTTTTCATGTTCGAGTGTCGATGTTTTTATCTTTCTTCGTGAGTTCATCGCGGACTTGCGAGCGGACGCGTGCGCGTGCGTGCATGCATGCGGTGATTTTGTATGTGGTTCTTGATTCTTGTCCGTGCCCTCCTTACGTCGCGCAGCTTCCCATCGACATCCCGTGCGGGGTCGTGATGCACGATTTCGCCATCACCGAGAACTACGCAGTCTTCCTCGACCTTCCCGTGGTGTTTAAGCCGGAGAACTTCCTAAAGGGGCAGATTCCCATCGAGTTCGACCCCACGCTGGAGGCCAGGTGAGGAGATGAGGATCCCCAAGATATTGCTCGTCTTGTTATCTGCGCCCCCAAGATGTCGCTCGTCTTGTTGTCTTCCCCAAGATGTTGCTGGTTTGCTTATCTAGCAGATGGGAAGATGGGGATGCGCAAGATGTTGTTCGCCTTGTCTGTTGACGCACGCTACGGTATGACGTGTCACTAGAAGAGCTCTATACCTCGCTCAAAAGGTGCCTATTCTTTTTTGCTATTAACACTGACAAATCATAGCAACTTACTTCATTGGGATGATTTATGTATGATAATTACCATTATTATTGATACCATTCTGTTGTTGATGTTCACCCCTGCAACATCCATAGAAGTCATATTTTATTCAAAGGATAAGGCATCTGTAAAAACGAGCGGGCGGTGCATCACGTAGTTTGCAACGAGTATCGACCCTAAATTTGTCGGGCTCACAGCTGACGTAATTAGAACAATTTTATAAATTTGTAGTGTGCAATCGGGTGACTAATCCACACCTCGGTGACAGATCACGATCTAGATCATTTACGGATCATCTAGATCCTTTGCAGTTGATCTTGTATCTGCCGTTAGTGAATGTTGTACAGGATCTGTACGTACAGAGTACAGATCCAACCCTGGAAGTTTGCTAGATTGTGCAGATTGGATGGCTTCTACCCGGTGACATGAGCTAGACCATACAGAGCTTCCCTGAAATATCATAGGTCGTCAAACGTGGATCGGTGATCTGAGACGCGTGGAAGAATTCCCATGGCCTAGGTATTGAGCCACCGATGTTGTCATTCCAACGATTGTACGTGTATTCTCCGTTTAGGAACTCCGTCTGTGGTTAATATTTCGACGAAAAAGTGTTGCCCCCCATCGTAGCTACCAGGATGTTGCTCGTTTCGCTGACTAGCACGTGGGGAAACGAGAATGCCCAAGATATTTCGTATCTTATTATCTTGAGGCCGGGTTGCTGTTTGTCTGTTTGTGATGTGCAGCGCAGAAGTCGACCGCTTCAAACGAGACTAAAAACCAACGACAACGACACTTTGTTTTCCAATTTTGCCCAGGCCTAATTCGTAAGTACTCAGAAGAAGAAGCTAAAGTCTCTTGTGGGTCGTCTCGCCTGTTTTCATCACCGAGGTGCATGCACGCTACAACGTCTGTACACATACTCAAGATTTCCAGGGCTTTCCACGGGTCGGGTCAAATCTCGCGGGTGGGGTCGGGTCGGGTCGGGTCAGCTGACCCGACCCGACCCGCGAGATTTTCGAGACGTCTTGACCCGACCCGACCCGACCCGACCCGCGAGATTTTGAAATCGTCCTGACCCGACCCGACCCGACCCGCGACAATCCGGGTGACCCGCGAGATTCGGGTCGTCTGGCGGGTCACGTTAACTTGACCCGTGACATTTCTCACGAGTCAAAGTCAAAAAGTCACGGGTCAAAGCATGTATACCTCGGTCGGTTGGTTGGTCCTTGGTCCCTCGTACTTTTCCCAGTATGTCGTGTTCTTTGCGTTTTTTACCGGCATTGTTTGCAGCTGATAATTATGTCATGTGATGTGCGCGCGAGAAATAGGAAAGGAATCGCAACTCACATGCATGGACATGCCCGTACCGCTAGACCACCGGGTCGACCCGACGAGCGACTCGACGAGCGAGCTAGTTATAAGTTATAAGTGCAATCTCCGGTCCCGGCAAGCAGCCTAGCTGAGCCGCCTCCGGCAGCAAGCCCACAACTGGGGCGGTGGATCTGTGAGCAGGGGCTGCGATCCGCGAGGATGCGTTGTCTGCTGCTGGTGCTTGCTGCTGCCAGGGTGCTGCTGCTGCTGCTGCTGCTGCTGCTGCTGCTGCTGCTGCTTCGACAACGGCTGCTCTTCTTGCTTTTTTACGTTTGGTCGCATTTCGTACTGGTATGATAATTCTCGAGCTAGCTAGCTACTACTACTACTGCCGTATCTATCTTCTATCTGTGCAGTCTCCAGCCCCGGCAAGCAGCCTAGCTGAGCCGCCTCCGGCAGCAAGCCCACAACTGGGGCGGTGGGTCTGTCAGCAGGGGCTGCGATCCGCGAGAATCCGGGGTCTGCTGCTGCTGCTTGCTGCTGCCAGTGCTGCTGCTGCTGCTGCTTCGACGACGACTGCCCTTTCTTGCCTTTTTACGTTTGGTCACATTTCGTACTGGTATGACCGTAATATTACTACTGTTGTTACGGCTTCAGTAGGTACGGGATTCGCGTCACACTGCTGTATGCCTTGGTGCGAGTAGCTAGGGGTACTGCTTGGTGATTGTTCTGCACGCTGTGATGACATATGATCGGAGCATCGGCACGAGGGAGGCAGGAAGCGGAAATGTTTGTATTTTGTTGGCGGACCCGCGGGCCCGACCCGCAGGGCGCCTGCACGGCATCAATGTGGCTCTCAGCTGTAAGTTTGAAAAAGGCGGATCCGCCGGCTAGATCCGCGGGTTTGACCCGCGGGTCAGCCCAAAACAACTCACGGGTCATTATGGCTTGACCCGCGAAGTGATCCGTATCTCGCGGGTCATGACCCGACCCGACCCGCGAGATTTTGAAAACCTCTTGACCAGACCCGACCCGACCCGCGAGATTTTGAAACCTCTTGACCCGACCCGACCCGACCCGACCCGCGAGATTTTGAAAACCTCTTGACCCGACCCGACCCAACCCATGAGGTTTTAAAACGTAATGACCCGACCCGACCCGACCCGCGAGATTTCGAAACCCCCTTGACCCGACCCGCGGGTCGGGTCATGACCCGTGAAAAGCCCTGAAAGTTTCAGCCCTGGGAGTTCAACGCGCGGAGGCAGAGCTTCCTTGTGCTTGTGGCATTTTTGTAGCAGATTGTCTTCGTCATATATGTATTGGTTATCCGCAGATAGTGCATGGCCGTTATATTTTCCTTTGCGCGGTGTCTCCATTTGCTCGGGGTGGGACGCGTACGGTGCAGTGGGGGTCCTCCTGTAGTGCCGATTGAATATTGCCTATTTCCGATATAGTGCCGGTGAAACCGCGTAGCACAACTGGAACCGGCTATACTGCTTCCGATTTCACTTTATATATCTTGGCGGATGCAGCACTTGCTTCAACTATAATATATACGTGTACCACTTCAGGTCTGCTTTATGCTTCCCCTGGGGTGTTCTTCCGCTCCAGAGTGACTGGAGCCCGTCCTGTGACCACGGAGTTGATTATGCGCCTTCACTACTGGAATCCTTTTTGAGCACAGATTTACTTGAATTTAGTATATGGAGGGTTTTTTGGGGCTCTAAAGGGGGTGATGCGAGAACAGCAACAAAGAGTACCCGTATCGGTACTATACCCAATGATGCCGGTGTCCGGTACTGCCTGCATTGTTGGCTGGCACATACCGGCACTACAGCGTACAGCGGTCGCTGAATGTGCTGCCCGACTGAAAGGCGCATTCCCCCCCCCAGCTTGATAAAACCGTACCAAGAGTGGACCTACTTTCTATGGGATGCAGGTCGGTGTCATCGCTGCTTCTTCAGTGGTTGTTCTGGCCATACCGCACCCGCACCCTAAATTAAACAGGGCTTCTCACGGGTCATGATCCGACCTGCGTGTCCGTTCAGGAGGTCTCATGGGTCGGGTCAGGAGGCGGTCGGGTCAGAAGGTGGTCGGGTCAGGAGGTTTTTCGAAATCTCACGGGTAGGACCAGAAGACACGACACGACACGACACGACCCGACATGACCCGACACGACACGACCCGACATGACCCGACACGACACGACACGACACGGCCCAAGACGACACGACACGACACGACACGACACGACCCGACACGACCCGACACGACACGACACGACACGACCCGACCCGACACGACACGACCCGACCGGACGCGACACGACGCGACGCGACCCGACACGACCCGACACGACACGACCCGACCCGACACGACACGACCCGACACGACCCGACCCGACCCGACACGACACGACATGACCCGACCCGACACGACACGACACGACACGACACGACACGACACGACACGACACGACACGACACGACATGACACGACATGACACGACCCGACACGACCCTACCCAACCCGACACGACACGACACGACACGATCTGATCCGGCCCGATCCGATCCGACCCGTGCAGAACCCTGATGATGAATTCCCCATGTGTTCGTGGTTTCGATGGTTGTTTTACGTCACCCTTTCCTTTGCCCCTGTTTTTTGGTAATGCTTGCCGTTTTGCGTAGGATGGGCGTTCTACCCCTCAATGCGACCGACCCGTCCGACATTCGCTGGTTCGACATGCCCGAGGTAAGGACGTAAGCATCTTTTTGTTCCACTGCAGGACGCGTGCTATGATATGGGTACCGTGGAGGGCTCCCAATATTGCCGGTTGAATAGTGCCAATGTCCTCTAAATTGCCGTTGAGATCGCCTGTTACGACTGGAACGGTCCATGTGTGTTATTCACCTTAAACTGACATTTACGATGTGGGTACAGTGGGGGGTTCCCAATATTGCCGGTTGAACAGTGCCACTGTCCCCTATAGTGCCGTTGAGATCGCCTGGCACGACTGGAACGGTCCATGTGTGTGTTCTTCACCTTAAACTGATATTTACGATACGGGTACAGTGGGGGGTTCCCAATATTGCCGGTTGAATAGTGCCACTGTACTCTATAGTGCCATTGAGATCGCCTGGCACGACTGGAACTGTCTACGTGTGTGTTCTTCACCTCAAACTGATGCCACCCGTCTACATATAGTAACAGTCTACAAGGAGGCTTCGCCGCGGCGGGCTAACGCCCGCCTACGGCCTCGTGCACGCCCGCAATGACCGATGCATTACAGTACGTAGGCAAGTCCAGGCCGTGCGTGCGACAGAGTACTGCCAAGAGTTGTGCTAAAAAACATACTTGAGCGAAGAGAAAGAAAGCACTAAAATCGATGGAACAAAGATCGCCATCCGGCACAATGTGTAGCACACCAGAGGAAAGGGAAAAGCACAGCAGTTGCCCACTCGGAAGCAACACGATGAAGGAAAGCCGACCGAAGTGCTTCGAAGACCATCACCAGCTATCACTCTCATCTAAATCACTTGCCGTTTTTCTGTCTTGGGCCTACGTGAAAGTGGTACTCGTTCGTACAGCAACAGCAGCACTTCTACGAGAATACTCGTATCATATCGTACGCTCGTTCGCACGTCATATAATACCTGCCTGATGGTACGACTAGAAACGTACAACTCAGTACCAACGAAAAAACACCAGGCAGCACTATTAATAATAGCAGCATGCGGCAGACAGTGGTAACCTAACCCAACACAACAGCAGCAGCACCACCACCATAAGGGACCCCGCGATAAGGGAAAACGGCATACCTCAAATTTGTATGAAGCCAATACTGTAATAACAAAGTTATGTACCAGTGTAGTATTTTCCGTGTTTAGAGATGGTCAGCCTGGTCTACTGTGTAAAGTTGTGCTTTGTGTTTTGGAAAATGAGCAGAAGGAAGATCTTCATACACCTAACCATTCGACGACCCTTTTTTTCCGACAAGAGCGAAAATTATAGTAATAGTAAAAGCAAAACCTATCCATCTATAATCTTTCCTTATCCTATTCATACTATCATGCTGTTATACATCCGGCAACAAGGCAAATAACACCACCCAACCGGCGTTGGGGGAAGTAACCATACTAGGATGCACCAGGATACACTCGTGGCCCGGCGTTGGTTCATTATGCTTTAGTTCTGGGCCCGGGTGTAGTGGGGTGAATGTCGGCAGCAGCAATGTGTGACGGCGGGGAGGACCTCGGTAAGACATAGGAAAATGATTGTGTATGCGCCCTCCCAAAACGCAGTCATAGGACCCCACGAGCAAAGCCTGCGTGCTCCAGGCGCAACGCTAAACAGTAGAAGCACGCCAGAGTCCGCCCTGTTGCTGCAGTCTTCGTAATGCAATTATATCAGGTGTGCACTGTTCCTGCTTGTTTGTTTCCCTCCCGCTCTTATGCTATTTCAGTCAAATAAGAGTTGTTCATTTGTTTTGTTAGGTACACTATGGCACGTCGGCTCCTATGCTGTCAACATTGGCGCAAATCGTTCTGCAACCACGCTGAAAAGTGCAAGAAAAGCGTTATGATCAACAACGCGCTCGTCCCAGCCGCCACTGTCCAGGGAAAAAACAGGGTGGTGATTTAGATCGAGGTCGGGGCTACCCCAAGCGATGCTATGTACATCGAATATTTGTTACGATTTTGTTCTTGAAGTATCTGTTACTTTTGTATGCTTAATTCTATATTTAGAACAAATCGCTAAAGAGGGTATATAAAACGTAAAACACCGAATAAAAACAAACGTAACTGGGTGTTTCTCGTTCTGACAACTCCGCGTTGATGCCCCGCCTCTTCCCCTTGTTTTCTGTCGGGTCGGTTTTCCACACGAAACCTTCTACATGGCGGGGGTGAAACAATAGTCGTTCGCGGCGCTTCACGTGCTCAATGCGTGGGAGGACACTGTGGAAGTGGGGGGGCAGGACATGGCAGCCCCGACAAAGAACGCCGTCGTGAAAGTCGTTACTTGCGATATGTTCGAGTTCACCATGCACACGACCAAAATGATGGACAGCACGAGCACCGGTGAGCTTGCGCCTGACCAAACGAGATACGATAGGGGGGATGGAGGGTGTACAAATTCCATCCGTAGCCATAGTCGTATGACTGTAGACCTTCGAACGATACGGGGGGTACCGTAGTCTCAACTGCCGAGTTCGGGCCACTCCAAAACGGAGTTAAAACACGTTTTATTGGTGCTTCGTAACAAACAAATTCCATTGCGATGCTTATTGTGTTTGTGCGCTGACGCGTTGAAAATAAAAGCCCAACAAGAGACCGTCCTACCGTGGCATTATCAATTAACTCGAATCTGTCATCCATACACAAGAAAGTACGTGCAAGGTGCCGAAGTCCGCCTCACAAATGGTTCTTAGTAGGATGCGGCTCACCCTTTGTGCGACTCGCCGAACACCTCACGACGCTTCGCGCTTGGTGCACGCGAACCCGACGTTCTCCGTCCCGGCGTTGTGGAGATGCGAAGGTCTATGGTCATACGACTACGGCTATGCATACATGAGCCCCCCCCCCGCTGCGACTACGGCTATGTGTGAAATGAGTACACTCCACCTCTACCGTAGCCTTAGCCGTCTAGTTTGAACCGCAGAGGAAGACCGTTTCCTCTGTTCCTTGGTTATTTTTATCTTACCCCTCCAACCCTAAGGAGTATGCCTAGTAACCCCTTACCAAACATTATAAACCCCCTTTACTGTATGTAGAACCCTTAGTGATGTGAAAGCCGGGGCCCTCTGTGCGCTAAGAGTGGTGTGATGCCTGGACCCTCTGTTCTCTAGGAGTAGCACTCACTTCGTATCATACCTACGTGGTGTGTTGTTCTTTGTGGTTTGTGTAAAACCTGCTGAAGGAAACATTCATCGGGAGGAGTGAGGTGGGAGCATCGTGTATTTGTGAGGATCGTGTTTTTGTAAGCTCCTATCGTTCCGTCACAATATATCGCATTTGCTTAGGGAAACTGTCAGGGATATTCCTAACGAAACAAGAAATATGTCAGGAATCGTGACAATAAAACGTGTCATTTTTTTCTATCGAATCGTGATATTTTTTTTTGTCACGAGTTCTTTTAGAGAGTATATAAAACAAAAAAAAAACGCAAAAATGACGCCAGGACTCGTGACGAAAAAAAAGGTGATTTTGTTCTGAAAACGTGACTTCAGAAATTTCGAAAGGCCACGAATCGTGTGTGTGCGTGATTTTTTCTCTTCATAGTGTTTTTTTTTTGCGTTGGTTAGGAACGATCCTTAATGGCTAGCCGGGGCGACTTCCTCGTGTCCCCATTGGCACGAAGAGCGTGGGTATATATATGCCGACACTGCGCGGAAATGATGCCCCTCCAACTCCTGCTCTCTCTTAACCGATTCCCGAAAAAAAAACAAATCAACGTGTTTGACCCTTCTACTGGGAAAATGAACCCGCATTATTTCCAACTTGTTTGTACCCAAGACCTTGCGTTTCACTGCTGAAGGGCTTCTAACCCCGGCCCCGCCCCGTTCTCCCTACCTCCCGACCTGTTTTGGTAGATCGCATGGCTCAGCCGCACACAACCACCCTCAACCTTGACGCGGGAACGGCTTCCAGGAAGAGCTTGCTTCCCCTTCCCCCGAAGGATAGCTTGGACTTTCCGCAGCTCCGGCGGTCTTTGGTGGGCCGCAAGAACCGGTTTGGTTATTGCGTCGTCTTGGACACGGTGGGGTACCCGACGGCGGTGGTCAAGCTCAACCTGCAGGCGAGACGCGTGCTAACGTTTCGAGGGGTAGTATATTTTCAGCGAAATGTTTCTGACGGACAGGAGCTCCGCTCCCCGCCCGAGGAAGAAGCCATCATTGTTGGAAATCCATTTGTGGTTTTACTACCATATATATATATATTTATAGAATGGTTCTTACAACGTCGGCTGTGGGTTGGACAAATCTAGGGTCGATACATCATCTTTGCAAGCTGCGTGATACACCGGTCGCCTGGTAACGCAAAAACAATATCAGTCTGTATACCAAGTACATCTAGCAACGAAAACAACTATAACTACAATTGGTGTGTACATCTAGCAACAAGAACAACACTAACTATCATACAACGAGCATTACAATATAAGTTATATGTTCTTCGTTGTACGACGCATGCGGTGGTAGAGGTGATATTCATCTTTTTTTTCTGAGGTTCCTCACTTAAGGTGCTCTTTTACCAAAAAAACAAAAAAAAGTTGGAGGGAATAAAAATGCCCCCCCAAGAAGCAATTCCATGCCCTTGGTATGACAACGAAACATACTTGCCGAAAATAAATGAAAGTTCCGACGATTTGGGGTTAATAATCCCCCTCATTCAGAATATGCTTCGGCCATAAAAATGCTAGCTCTGTCGAGTCATCCCACGTTCAGAGTTGCACGTGTTGAGCCAAAAAAAAGTACACCTCTGTCCGGTTGAACTCCTCAAATGAAGAACTACCGGTCAGTCTAATATTTTTACGAGCATACTTCGTTTAGGGCTTGGACATAGAGGCTTGGTCGGGTTGCGCGAACGAATGCCTTAGTCATGGTTCGGGTGAGATAGTGACAGATATCCTCATGTTAGGAGCTCAGAAAATTCTTAGAATCTGCTGCACCTCCTAGCGTGCGGGATGGCTCGATATCGTAGCATCCGTCGTATACGAGGACCATGGAAGTGTTCATTCAATATGGTTGCGTATTTCTTTTTTCTCCAACCCAAAAGTTTTTGGGTGAGAGGTGCTGGTACAATGCGGGGCTTTTCACGGTTCGGGCCAATTCATCTCGCGGGTCAGGTCGCAGCAGGATGTCAATTCTCGCGGGTCCGGGTGACCCGGCCCGGTCCGTGATATTCCAAACACCCTCGCGGACCGGTCCGAGTTGAATCGCGAGACTGTGAAAACCTCCGGACCCGGCTTAAGGGTCGGGTCACGACCCGTGAAAAGCCGTGATAACATGGAGCTTTTCGAGTGGGGAGCCTCAAGAAAAGAGTATGCTAATCCCTACTGCCGTGGCAAGCATCGCGAGAGCGGTCGGTTTTTTGTGGCTTGTCTGCTTAGGCTTTTCGCCGGCCGCTCGCTCGCACCCTCAACCATTACGGGGGAATATGGTAATCAGCCACTAATCACTAATCAGAACCAAATATGGTCAGTAAAAATCGGGAAATATGATGGCTTTTGTGTGTGCCGCAGGTCCTGATTACTGTGTTCCCCCGAAATTAATAGAGCTCTACAACGTCATTGCGCCGAATGATTATGGACCGAAATCGCTTTTGATCAAGGGGGTTCATGTATCTTCCAAGAGCAAAAACGCGCGACCGGAGTATCACGCAGCGCATCGACCCATAAGTTGATCGAACTCACAGCTGACGTATTGGAAACGCCTATCAAACGAATAAAAATAGTTTATAACCCGTTCACTACTGCCAAAGTACTTCACACTGATTGCAGGTAGTTTTTAAAACCGCGGGTGAATGGGATTAGCGTGGATCAGACGCAGAAATCTAAATCCGTCGGGGGTGTTTGGTAATGCAGTTTTGAACCATTTCGCTTGTTTTTTCTTGCCGCCGTGGTTATAGTCTAAACTGCTGGCCTTGGCTGAAAGTGATTGGTCCGGGCGTTAGCCATCTGTCCTTTTCAGAAACTAGTCAATCAGCCATGGCCTTGTACGTACACTGGTGGTCTGCCTGTAGTGCCGGGATGGGCCAGTCAACAATATCGGTAGTATACACCGGCGCTATTGAGTATTGTGTGCTGTACAGATGCTGGTACTATTAATAGTACAGCGGATTCCAGTCGTGCCAAACGATTTCACCGGCACTATACCGGCATAGGCACTACTCAACCTATTAATAAACCATAGGGAGACCCGCACTCTAGTTGGTTCAGTATTAAACCCAAGGGATGCGACCCTTTTCGAGTTCGACGTTCACAAGCCAGCATGTCCGGGGCACCCCGCCTCCACGCACTACCGCTGCATATCGTTAGCGTTAGGCCTGAACCAACCAACTAACACGGGGCAGGGGGCGGGAGGAGGAGAGGGAGCGGGGCAACCTTCGAGTTTTTCCCATGTACATGGTTGCCCAAGCCGCACTCCTTGCTGGCGTAGCGTTGGAGGAGAAAAGGTCAAGAGCGAATAATTTTCGAGTGCCCATATGTACTAGACCGCTTCCCGCGTGCAGTACACCCCCTATACGTATGCACCAGTATGGACCTGGCACATCGTAGGCTGACTCCCGATTTCACTTTTTATATGTTTCTGGCGGAGGCATGAATTGCGTCAGCTGTGATACATGCGTGTATCACCTTTGGTTTGTGTTTTTTCCCTGGGATATTTCTCAGCTCCAGGGTGACTGGAGCCTGTCCTGTGACCACGGACTTGATTATGCGAGTTAATGTGAGAACAACAACAACAACACCCTCTGCCATACCAACACGTCCCCGGACCCAGGCTTAGATGTTGGCTGTTGTTTTAAGGAACTTTCGCCAAGCGGTGGGGCGCCACGAAGGGGGCCACCTGCACTATCTGCATTTTTGGTGGAAGCTCATGAAAGCTTCCATGGAAGCGTGGAGTTCCCTGGAAACTTCCACTGAAGCTTTCGTGGAAGTAAATTGCTTTCACGGAAGCTTCCGTGGAAGTAAATTTGCTTCCACAGAAGCTTCTTTGGAAGTTTCCATGGAACTCCACGCTTCTATGGAAGCTTCCACCGCTCCCATGAAAGCTTCCGTGGAAGCGATGGAAGCTTCCGTGGAAGCCGTGGAAGCTTCCATGGAAGCGATGGAAGCTTCCATGGAAGCTTTCATGAGCTTCCACCAAAAATGCAAATTGCTTTCACAGCTTCCGTGGAAGTAAATTTGCTTCCACGGAAGCTTCTGTGAAGGCTTTCACGGAAGCTTTCGTGGAAGAAAATTAACTTCCACGGAAGCTTTCACGGAAGCTTTCACGAGCGTAAATTTGCTTCTACCGAAGCTTTCAAACTGGATGGAGTAAATTTGCTTCCACGAAAGTTTTCACGGAAGCTTTCACGGAAGCTTTCACGGAAGCTAACCCTAACTCTTCGTGGAAGCTTTCGTGGAAGCTTTCGTGCAAGCTTTATACCGAAGCTTTCAAACTGGATTAAATTTGCTTTCACGAAAGTTTTCACGGAAGCTTCCACGGAGGAAGCTTTGACGGAAGCTTTCGTGGAAGTAAATTGCTTTCACCGAAGCTTTCGCTGAAGAAAAGTTGCCTCCACGGAAGCTTTCACGGAAGCTTTCACGGAACCTAACCCAAACCCTAACCCTAACCCCTAACCCTTCGTGGCAGCTTTCGTGGAAGCTTTCTACCGAAGCTTTCAACCGAAGCTTTCAAACTGGAGTAAATTTGCTTCCACGAAAGTTTCACGGAAGCTTTCGTGGAGGTAAATTGCTTTCAACTAAGCTTTTGCGGAAGTAAATTTGCTTCCACGGAAGCTTTCATGGAACCTAACCCCAACCCTAACCCCTAACCCTTCGTGGAAGCGTTCGTGGAAGCTTTCGTGGAAGCTTTCGTGGAAGTTTTCGTGGAAGCTTTCGTGGACGCTTTCGTGGAAGCTTTCGTGGAAGCTTTCGTGGAAGTTACTTCCGTGGAAGCTTCCACTACATCATGAAAGCTTCCGTGGAAGCTTTCGTGGAAGCTACTTCCATGAAAGCTTTCACGAAAGCTTTCGTGGAAGCTTCCGTTTTTTTTTTCCATGGAAGCTTCCATAACTTCCATGAAAGCTTCCATGAAAGCTTCCATGAAAGCGGTGGAAGCTTCCACGGAAGCTTTCATGAGCTTCCACGCAAAAAAACAAGTAGTGCAGGAGATCGCACGAAGGCGGCAGTTGCTTTTTTTTACTTTTTTTGTGTTTGTTTTTCGTGTCGTCACAACTTCTCTCCGAACTTTTTGTCCAACCGCTCGAGTTTAATTTGCGACCAACCACCTCCCTTCCTTTACAGCAGTTTTTTTCAAGTTTTCGTGGTGGAGTCCAGCTCAGAATGTGCGTCATAGGATTCGCGGTTGCCTAAATCCCTAACGAGCACCGAATCCGCACCATTGAATCCCCAGATACGCGCCGTTAGGCAAGGAAGGCGTTTGCAGAAAATAACTTTTTCTTCTCTTTTCTTTTCTTTTCTTTTCTTTTCTTTTCTTTTCTTTTCTTTTCTTTTCTTTTCTTTTCTTTTCTTTTCTTTTCTTTTCTTTTCTTTTCTTTTCTTTTCTTTTCTTTTCTTTTCTTTTCTTTTCTTTTCTTTTCTTTTCTTTTCTTTTCTTTTCTTTTCTTTTCTTTTCTTTTCTTTTCTTTTCTTTTCTTTTCTTTTCTTTTCTTTTCTTTTCTTTTCTTTTCTTTTCTTTTCTTTTCTTTTCTTTTCTTTTCTTTTCTTTTCTTTTCTTTTCTTTTATGTTATGTTATGTTATGTTATGTTATGTTATGTTATGTTATGTTATGCTATGTTATGTTATGTTATGTTATGTTATGTTATGTTATGTCATGTCATGTCATGTCATGTCATGTCATGTCATGTCATGTCATGTCATGTCATGTCATGTCATGTCATGTCATGTCATGTCATGTTATGCTATGCTATGCTATGTTATGTTATGTTATGTTCTTATATTTTTTCTTCTATTGTTTCCCTCTTTTTTTTGATGAAAAGAAACGCAAAATCAGGCGCCGAGGTCAAGTCAAGCTACGGGGTTATTTCCGCATCGCCCGCCGTAGAAGCACCATAATATATTTTGGTATTATGGTAGGCAACTCCCATGGAGTTAATCCCGAACCTCCCGTCGCAACATCGTTTGTCGGTGGTTCCTGTGCTCGCGCGTCCTGTGGCAATCCATTTTTCGCCTGTTCCTTTGTTCGACGCGTACTTCGGACCACGTACACATGTTACCAGGCAACCCACGTGCGCGGCATACTCGATACTCTAAACAAGCGTGGACCGTTGGCGTGCTGCTTAAGCTGTGTTGCCGTTGTTGTTGGCGTGCCGGTCTGCCGGCACACACCCCAACAACTTTTCGCATGGCATGCGTAGCTTGGGAGATTAATCAGCACGATCAAGCAGCACAATCGTGTCCGGGACGAACTGACATGGCAGGGCAACCTCTTGACTATGCTGCACGTACGTACAGATAGTACTTGCAATACACACACCTTTACGCGCTCCCTCAACCGCGACCGCTCTTTGTTGCGGTAGGCGGCGACTCAAGACGAGGCGATGGTTGGACGTATCGACTTTGACGGTTTCGGCGGCGAGTGCTTGTTCATACCGTCCACCCCTGATGTGAGCGGCGAGGAGGAAGACGACGGCTTCCTGGCGACCTTCGTCATCCCCAAGGACGGGGGTAACTCAGGCAAGCAGGAAGAGCGAAGCGCCTCGCGCAATGTATATATAAATGAGTTGCCGTGCTCGCTATATACGCGGTTACGTAAAGCATTCGTTTACTCAGGCGAGCAAGAAAAGAGAGAATTGCCCCGCGCGCAAGGAATTAGCTGCCGTGCTCTCGATATCATACGCGGTTTTGCAGGTCTTTGTATTGACGTGTTACGATGGGGGTGACACTTTTTGGCCAAACCATTTATAAAGGACGGGGTTCCTGAACTGAAAGGAACTATCAGTACCTAGTAAAAGTTGGAAACATGATATTTCACAGTATACTGCATTCGACTGTACCTAGGCCATGGGATTGTGCATCGTGCTAAGCTACCATTATGGTTATTGAAAACATTTTTTTTGTTCGTGAATCACCCTGACAACACCCATAGGATTTGTTTATATAATTCGAAGGATAATACGTCTGTAAAAAAGAACGCGGCCGGTGCATCACGCAGTTTGCAACAAAGATGAGAGTATCGACCCTAAATTTATCGAACTCGCACAAACTGACGTCTTCGGAATATTTTTATAGTTTTTTTTTTATCGTCAGTTTTCTGGGTGATACATAAAAGCTCCTCAGGTGACAACGCTCAAAACAAATGTAGAGGCTACCCCTGCGGTGGCGTGCGTCTGTATTGGGGGCTGCACACGCGCACATGCGAACCGTCATGCGCACGACGGTACAAGCAAGGCTGGTTAATCGCGCGCGCGGTCCGCTGGTTACGAGGGCCACACGGGAGCACAGAGTGTGACGGTGCGCCTCACAGCAGTGCAAAGCAGTGTCGGGCAGTGGCGAACCACGCTCGACGACATCGTTTTTTATTCCTTGGCACAAGTGTCTGCACGAGAGAGAGAGCGGTGGCGGGAGGCGACTGTACTCGCGGCAGTCGTGGTTTTGCGACTATTGGCTTGCGTGAGGCGAACATGCAAATGGTCGAGACCGCCGGTATCCCTCTTTCGAAGCAACTGGCAGGCGGGGGACGGTTGGTCCACGGTGACACTTGACCCCTTTCTTGGGATAAATTACTTGAAGTTAATGAGGGGTTATTTTCAATAGGCCGAGGGTTAACTAAGCATGCTACCGTTAGTGGCGTCAGTTAGTACACATTTTAGTGTCGCGGAAAGAGGTCAGCCCCCCCGAGACTCCTGCATTTATCCCGAACTCTCCTGTCGTGTGATGCTGCTACAGTATCAGACCCGGTTTAGAGTTAGCCATGGGAAGTGGAAGCCTTCCCTGCTCATAAGATGTCAGTCCGACATAAAATATAAGCTCGATATGATAATGCTTCAAAACCATGCGAAAGTCCAAGATCTTAGGGAGAGGATGACAAATAAACATCCCCGGGTCAGCCGATCCGATGGGTGTGTCAATCGTTTTGGTCTTGTCTGCAATGTGATACGATTCTAAACGACTATTAGGGTTTACGATAGCAGTACCGCATGACCTCAATTCCCTATCGAGCTTGCATTTATTGTTTTCGTGTCGAGTTTTATACTTTTCGTCAGACTGGTGTGTATTTCCTGCCTGCAATTTTCTGATTGGTGCATGTTTTTGAAAGGGGGTTTTCTGGGCTTTTCACGGGTCGGGTCGGGTCGGGTCGGGTCGGGTCGGGTCGGGTCGGGTCGGGTCGGGTCGGGCCAGAGTGAGTCGACCCGACCCGACCCGACCCGACCCGTGAGATCTACAAACTTGCTGACCCGACCTGACCCGTGACATTTGGCACACCTCTTGATCCTAGACGATTCGAACCACGAGATTTTGGAAGCCCTTTGACCCGGCTTGACCCGTGAAAAGTCCCAGAGCTTTCCAACTGGAGGAAATATTGTGATCGACCGGTGCCGTAATCCAGGTCGTATCGTCCACGTACGGGAAAAACGATTTTTTTCATTTTGCCCGTCGATGCTGACGTCGCCCCACTTGGTGTTTGAGGCGACGTTGTTGTTTTTTTGTATCGATTAAGGGGGAAAACTTGGACATTTTTGCCGACTAGATATAATTCGAAGATTTCTCGAAACAATGTCGATGCGAAACTGCCCTGATAACCAAGAAAAAGTTTGTTTGCCTAATCTCTCAGGCAACCCTGCCCTCCCCCCCTTCCCCCGCCTGGCACTCGTTCAGAACTGCGCGTATGGGACGCGAAGAAAATGATCTCGGAGCCTGTCGCTACCGTCAAGCTACCGGCGAGGGTGCCGCTTGGATTCCACGCCCTCTGGGTCAGCGAGGCGGACCTCGCCACGCAACCGAAAGAGTAGTCTCGTTTATCCTCCGAGTACACCGCCTTTCCTTCCGGGGTCTCACCCCAAAGGGCCAACCCGCACTACCGACGGGTCCAACTTGAAACCTATGTCTGAACCACATAGCTAGGGACCTGCAGCCAGAACATCCCGTCACGACCATAATGCACCCTCTCGGGCACCGGGTTCCTCGCAACCCCTTGCGCTCCGCTCGGAGCCAACGCTAGCTCAGCCGCTGGCTTGGGTGGGACCCGGCCCCTAGCCGAGCGTTTTCGCCGGTCGCCTCGACGCTGTGTTGTTCCCGGCTTCTCATCGGCCGGCATTCAGTGCCGACCGCTGGTAAGAAATTTCGGTTTGGCGTGGAGGCTCAGTTTTTCGTTCTGTCGCCACTATTGAAACCGCGGGTGTAGGCTGTTGTATGGGATTTGGTATGGCACCCGACCCCGAACACCGGTTCTTAGGTAGATTTTGTTTGTGGTGAGAGCATGAGCCTCATTTTCTTATGAAACTAAGTTTTTGCGGTTTTTGATCCTCTCGCTACGTTTTTCTGTGTGTCATGCGTTTTTTTGTCTGGGTTGTCGGGGGCGGGGTTGTATAGACGACTGGACTAAACCAGCAGATACAGAGTAGTGTCGAAGGTAGTGTTTCAAATGGGATTGGATTTGCATTCATCGGATATCTGGTTTGTAGCCCCTATCGGATCGGAATCGTCGATCGTTCCGATATTTTACACTACGAATCATATCGGCTTTTTCCGTCGGCGTTGAAGAGGTCTTTTTGGGGGGACACATATCATGCGTGCATCAGGTGTGACGTCGCCTGTCTCGGCCACGTTCGGTCTCCGGTATTTTAGGGCAACTTTGATAGGTACGAATGATACGTACACGCGTCAGCTCTGACGTCAGCTGCGACTTCGACCGCCAAATACTTGGTCGATGATCAGCTTTGCAAGCGACACGGCAGAGCGACAAGTCGGTGGTGCATGGTTCGAGTCTTGTGATGGTAATAGACCAGTAGTGACGCGCCTGGATGGTGCCAAGGTCAATAGATCACACGTCAGCTGGCAACGTCAGCAACGAATGATTAAATTTCTGAGCTTACCTAACAAGTTGGCCGCCCGCATCTTTGGGGCGGTGGGCTGTTCGCGTTTGCGAGCCAGAAAGCGCTTCCTGGTCGGATCGAGGTACGGGTGTAGACCCAACCCAACCCCTAACCCTATCCCTAATGCTGACCCTGACCCCAATCCGGACCCAAAACGGGCGAAAAACGGGCGAGAAACGCGGCCGCGCCGCTTTTTGAGAATTTATTCATTATTCTGATCTGCGGACTACCACATAGTCCTCGGCCAAGGAGAGAGCGTAAAAATTACCCTCCAAGATCCGGGCGGTCACATTGTTAGGTCTCCTGAAATTTCTTGGTCTAATTTGGTGTTGGGTGTTTTTCTTTTCATCTTTAAAAATAATAGTTCGAAAGAAAACGCTCAGTTTTGAGGGGTGCGTGACTGCGAGATAAGGTCGGTCGTGCATAAACTGTGTGTGTGTTTTGTATGTCTTGTGGAGATAATAGGACAGTAGTGGCTGGCCTGGGTGGTGTCAGGGTCAATAGACCGCGTCAGCCAACGACGTCAACTGTGCATTATTTGGCCGCATTTAGTCTCCTATCTGTATTTTCGTACTTTGTGACAAATACATTGTACTTACGTCGGCTGCGAATTCGAACATTTTCTTTGTCGATATTCTGTTGTGCAAGCTGTGTGACTGCGTGATAAATCGGTCGTGCCTGATCTGTTGTTGTTGTTGTTGTTGTTGTTGTTGTTGTTGTTGTTGTTGTTGTTGTTGTTGTTGTTGTTGTTGTTGTTGTTGCTGTTGTTGTTGTTGCTGATCTGTTGTTGTTGTTGTTTTTGCCTTGTGAATGTAATCGGCCAGTTGTGACTCGCCTGGATAGTTCCAGGGTCAATAGGCTTTATATACAATTGGTTCAGACTTTGGATGGTGGATTTCGGCTCATGAATTACTCTACGCAGGGTCCTTCATGAACATATTTTCAACAATAAAAAACGGAGGGGTCACAAAATACGACAAACACAGGCGTGTGTCCGAGACATGGGGCATTCTGTTCTGCATTTTCATCCCTCTACCTGGCGATAGGAATACATTCCGGCGTACCTCAGATTGAGATATCGATGTGTCGACGGGCAGCCGTAGTCAGGACACAGGATTGACTTGAGTCTACGGCGGGAGGGGGGTGTACTCATTTCATGCATAGCCGCAGTCTTGAGACCATTGACCCCTCGCATAGGGAGACATTGCGTGCACCAAGGGCGAAGCGCCGTGAGGTGCTCGGCGAGTCGCATGGTGACTTGCATCATACTAAGAACCACTTGCGAGGCGGACTTCCGCGCCTTGTGCGTACATTATTGAATATCGGATGACAGATGACAGCTTCGAATTAATTTATTTTGTTTTCTGGCGTGGACAATTCCAGAGACAGCAATGGGGAAACCACGTAACTGCCTCGGGGGTGCCTTACCACCTGCATACTACCAGGTACGTGGTATCATCCGCCTTGCGCGGAGTTAAGGTTCTTCGCTTCGCACAGGCTAGGGTGGGGGGGGGGGCATTTTTTGCAGTACAGTGAGGAACAGCAGGGCAACGCATATCGCTGTCTGTATTGCAGTAGTAGTATCAGAAAAGCGGACGGTGAATCTTAGCTACTTACGCACTCTGGTTGGCTAACGGGTACGTTACGGGCGGCTCAATCAACCTAACAGTCTTTCCAAGCCACATCATCCCTATGGGGCCGAATGAAAGCTGGAAGTCACCTCACGGTAGGGGTGGAATGCAGCATATTTTAAGAGTTTTCTGAGGTATTCGCTCCTAACACGAGGAGGGCTCACTATCTCACCGGAATATGACTTCGAAGGCGTTTACTGGCGCAACCCGACCAACGATTCTATGCACTATTATAGTCATATATATACCAGGTATGTATGGTACACTATACTCCTAAAAGTATCTGAACAATCCGGTAGGTCCTCAGTTGCGGAGTTCAACCACGTAACATTACCAACATTACCAACACTACCAACATTTTCCCAGAAACGTTTCGCTCCACAAGCGCAACCCCTACTCGGCGGGATGACCCCTAGGGTCTTTCCAACCACAGCACCAAAGCCAGCCGAGCCAACCTAGAGCCCTTACAAGCCACGGCATCCTAGCGCAGGTCACCCCATAGCGTCCGGGCTAGGGCTAGGGTTAGGATTAGGATTCGGGTCGGGTGATCGGCGTTGTGCGGCACGGCCAAAACCCCGGTACACGTTCACTATCAAGCTTCGGGTAGGGCTCGGGGGGGTTACCCCCCGTTTCCCTTGGTGTCGAGTTTAGGGCCAATAACTCACTCAAAACCGAAGTTATTTTTTCTTGTTTTGTTGTTTTGGCGCAGGCACCGTAAAACGAAGGGAGTTTTAACTGTGAGAAAAACGATGTAATGCATCAATATATCGAGTGAATATCTATTTCTGACTGCACAACGGTAGTTTTTCTTTCATGTCACGTCAAAACGTAAATGGCATTATCATAGTTCATTTTGCGGAGGCTTAAAAGTCCATTATCACTATTGATTAGGTTTTGACTCACGACCACTCACTAAAAAAACGGGCGGCCGGTGTATCACGTAGCTTGCAAAGATGAGTATCGACCCTAAATGTATCGAACTCACAGCTGATGTTTTTTTTTCGCAATGCAATATTCCAATGGCCGGCCACGGGTGGTGCATATTATCGCGAAACCAACGCGAAGGAGTAAAAAGACAAATAATATGAATATTCACTTTTTTTTTGTCCTTCATCCCATTTATTATCCTCGCGCCATATACACTCGCGCTCCCTCCCAGTAGAACTCAGACCCAGGGTCACATAGCGGGCCCTCCGCACCCCCCCCCACTACGGTACGTGCCTTCATTTCTATCGCGATAACAATTCAGCATTTTCTTCCCTCGTCGACTCGCGTTCAATTGTACTCTGTTGCGAGTGGCGCTGGGCCGCTAAACCGAAAGGCCCTCAAGAGGTGTCTCAATCACTTCTACCTCTGGACCAACGATAGCATGAGAAAATTACTTGGAATTAGAGTTGGATATGTCTTGCAGCAGTGAAAAGGACTGAAGGACCACCGTAGCGTTGATCGACTGCTGCTATGCTGCAAACCTCCAAACTTTCTCAGACGTGCAAGATGCACAGCGGCGCTCGTTGGCGACTGCGGTCCGCCTTGTACCATAGCTCCACACGCAGAGCAACTTTCTTACCTTCGTGCCATACATAGCTTTACTCGCAGAGCTACCTTCTACTCGAAAATGTCGGGTGACGGTTTAGTTATGACCCGTCAAGGCGTCTATGAAATTATCATAATAGTTTTAGTGTGTGGAGTCCCTTGACGGCTGTCCGTCATAACTTGATCCGTCAAGGCGTCTATGAACTTATCATACTAGTGTGTGGAGTTCCTTGACGGCTGTCCGTCAAAACTTGACGCGTCAAGGCGTCTTTGAACTTATCATACTGTTTTTAGTGTGTGGAGTTCCTTGACGGCTATCCGTCAAAAGTTGACGCGTCAAGGCGTCCTTGGACTTATCACACTAGTTTTAGTGTGTGGATTTCCTTGAGTTCCTTGACGGCTGTCCGTCAAGGGGTAAAGAGTGCCGTCAACCGACATCTTTGCTTCTACTTCGTACCAATCCGACATTAAAAAATAAGAAATTAAGCTCGATACGAATAATGCTTGAAAAATGTGCACAACTCTGAGATCTTAGGGAGGGGATGATAAATGATCATCCCCGGGTCAACCAATGGATGTTTCGATCATTTGATCCACCTGCATGGCGATACGATTATCAATGATCGTCTTGGGTTTATGATAGCGGCACCGCATGGCCTCAATTCCATATCGAGATTAAATGTTTTGTTTTGAGTCGAGCTGATATTTGTTGTCGGACTGGTATATTGCGACGACTCCACTCGCAGAGCTGCCTTAATATTTTCTGAAGTTAAGGTATGATTTAGCTTGAGGTTTCATCCATTAACATTATATATCTACAGTAGGACAGACTGTACCAATAGAAAAAATCCGTTCAGAGCGCTTGTCGATCGGAAAGTGAAGCACGTAATCCGCGGCCAAAAAACAAAATTGAAGGCGTGCAGCAGTCGGAAAGCGAGGGACGTTATCCATGGCAAAAAGAAAAACACTGTTAATATTTTACACAGAAAGCGACGTCAGGACCTTGGGTGTGTGCTAGTCGCTTGGCATACAGGGATTTTCGACAAATCCTAAACCTCCTTCTTGAGAGTAAGCCGTAGCGCCTACCTGGTATGGAAGAGTTCGTATCAAGATACTGCGCTCGATCGTCCGACGCATTTTTTTTTGTGAGCAGGACGTTTCTCAACACGCACGAGCCCCGAAAACACAGAAACGGCAGAAAAAGAGGTGTTTTGTCTTGGGTCTCCGACATCACAAACGTTTCACACAATAGACAGACCAGACCAGATCTGTACATTTCACGATATGTGTTGTTCACCCTAAATTATGTCCCTGGTCCACACATGATCTGTATCGCCTAGATCATGTTGATGAATGGGAGCTGTGTGATCTGCACCATCTTCTGCATTTTTCCTGGGTTGAATCTGCACTACACATATCCTGCAGAATGACAGATAGGTGTAGGATCTAGATGATCTATTACATGATCTAGATCGTGATCTGCCAGATGTGTTTATTATGACCGCTGTGAGCATTCCGTTATGCCCCGACATCCTCTCGAGAAGCGCTCAGCGCAATATTACGTCCCCCACGCTACGTATGTCCGCCGTTGTTTAGCCGCCGGAATCGTCCCGCCCAGGCTCAGACGACGCATCTGCTGGATCTCGCTGAAGCGCCGCCGATAAAACAAAGTCGCGAAGGGTGGCCAGGCGTGTCGCCACAAGGTTCTGCGCATCAGATTACGCAACGCGGAGGCAGTAGTGAGTCACTTCATCGGTGGAGGGGCCTACACACGGCGGCAATCCATATCATCCTTAACTGATGTTTTTACCATTGCCGTAAAACTGTTCCTTGACCCTCGAAGCGTAGCGAGCTTACCCGTTGCACGGACAGAGCTGAGGTGGAGGAGTTACCACAAGACGATGGCTTAGTGTATTCCTAGACACTTGAACAATGGCGAGGGGAGGTATCCGGAGATCATCGCTGGCGAAATCGGCGCTACGAGCTCCGAAGTATGCAATTATTACGGAGATCCATTGTTAATGTGGGCAAATGCCTATGGGGCCATAACTCTTGTCAATTCTTCGTCGATGACGGTAAACGATAGCTTGAATTGTTCGCATAGGCCTTACGGTCACGGCGCAAAATAAAAAAATATATATGTGATGCTCTGGCCGAGATATGGTGAAAATTATGAGAAATTTCGGGTGAATATTTTGCAACATGATATTCACAATGGATCTCCGTAATAACAAAAATGATTCCACACTGATTTTTCGAAGTAAGCCTATCGTGGAAGCAACCTACATATGAGTGCAACACATACGGTCTTTCCTTGAAACTACGTAGCACAAACTCGCCTGATTCTTTTTGAATTCAGTCCATCCAAGCACTCCGCTACCGGCCACGTCCATCACCTGATGAAGTGTGCACAACCGGCACGCAAAAAACAAACAATAAAAAAAGTAAGGGCCCGGGCGATTCGGATGTCTTTGTCTTGGGGTCGAGCGCTTTGACTCGCCAGCAAGGTTTTCCAAATGAATCAAGATGTGCAAAGGGGAACACCTCCCTTTAGAATGATAGGATCCCCCCAGGGCTGTCGTATCTTGTGATGAGAAGACGACGATAACGATGACGATGATGAGGACGATGGTGATGATGATGATGATGATGATGATGACGATGATGATGATGATGACGATGACGATGATGATGATGATGACGATGATGATGGTTATGATGATGATGTTATCACATTAGCTCCTTTCCCTGAACTCTAACGCCCGGGGTCACCAAAAATACTTAAGAAAGCATCTCGACGGAAAAAAAAATAAATAAATAAAGTATCGTACGTGCAGGAATCACATCTCGTCTTGCTGTCTCAGCCACGACAGCTTGTTCTAGCCGCCCTGCGTTTTTGTGTTCAGTGCCATCCATAGCAGTAGGCACGCGGTCCACAGCGGTAAGGAGGAAAAACACATGCAGGACAATCGCGGGCCACGGGCGTACTATTGTTTTCGCCCAACAGAAGACGCTTGTTCTTGTCGTAACTCACGTCTGTCCTGTGCTGTGATAGACGACACGCGCAAAACACCAGCTTTTATCTCCCACGACCGTCTCCCTCTGCCCTCAAAAACAACGAATAATGGATGCCTTGAAGCGAAACAGCACTACTTCATGAATTTTCACCACCCCCCCCCTTCATGGTTATCGCCTCCTGGAATTCCGAAAACAGTTCATTCGCCAAAAACTTGTCATGCAAGGTAGTATTGTTGTTCTCCTTCGAAATTGGGAATGAAAGTATGTCTTACATACTATACTATTGATAGTATGAATGAATGAAATTTCACCTCGCCCTTATATTAATAGTATACTTCGAAGTATGAGTTCATTACGCATCTATCGTCTCCCCGAACCCTAAACATTACCAATCCATTATCAGTTACCCCCATCCCCAAGCACGCCTAAAAAGGGGTACATCCTCCTCCACCACGCCCAAGGTGCCGAAGTCCGCCTCACAAGCGGTTCTTCGCAACACGCAGGTCACCCTTCACGCGACTGGCCGAGCACCTCACGGCGTTTCGCGGTTGGTGCACGCGATGTCTGTCCGGCTGGCGAAAACCCGACGCGCTCCGTCCCGGCATAGGAGGGATGCGAGGGTAATGGTCTTGAGACACCATGGCTATGCATGAAATGAGTCCACCCCCCCTCCCTTTGCATTAGCCATTCCACGCTAGGGGTGCAAGCAGAAGCTTCTGAGCTCCTACCCGGAGGAGCTCTATGTCTCACCCGAAAAATGACTTCGAAGGCATTTGTTCGCGCAACCCCGACCAACGTCATTTTCATGCGCTGAGTCCTAAAACGAACATACTCGCTCAAAATTATCGCACCAACCGAAGGTTCCACACTCGAAGAGCTCAACCGCTCCGACGGGTCAGAAACGTTTGACCCAAAAACTGCAACTACTACTACTGTGGGACAACTTATACATACGCGAAGTATGTTTTTTAGGTGTTCTCACGGTGACAAGATCCCTTGCGATGTCCGTCACCAAAGTTTCGACGACGCCTTCCATGTCCGGTCTTAGCGAACACTTTCCCGGAGCTTCTGCAACGGCCTCCATGACGGAGTCTCGCACCTGCCTCCACAAACACACAAAAACCTCGGTGGTGAGTTTCTTTTCATTAACAAAAAAACACACAAAACAAGGGCGACAGCGCGACCGACCGAGCGAGCGACCACGCGAACGACCACGGCGGCCCAAGACCGACCACCTACTATCAACCGAGCGACGAGGTCGATCGCCCCGATCGAGCGAGCGATCGAGCGACCGAGCGACCGAGCGAAATCCAAAAGGAAGCCGAACAAACAACAATAAAAGACAGCGACGACCTACGTCATCGTCACACGATCACCAACAAACAGACGACAACACCCCCAACACCAGCATCATCATTCCATTTCGTATGTACAGCTACGCTTTATTTCAACTGTGAATGAGATCGCGGGTGTCGCCGAAACTCATAACATTTTGTTGGTTACCTGGTATATAGTAATAGTAATATCGAAAAAAAGACGGGTCCTACGACAGAGGTAGCGCCTTTTCAGCAAAAAAACAAAAATGAACAACCGGACTCCTCCTTAGCCCATAATTGCTGGAATGCCATTATTGTTTTCCATCTTTTTTTTGTGAGTGTACCAAGGCCACGGGTTATTGTTCATCGGGTTTATATATAACCTCTTTAGAGCCCCGAAATACCCCCTCCGTATTAATTGCAAGTCATGCTTTCCCCCCAAAAAGGGTTTCCAGCTGTAAAGGCGTCAAGTAAATATTTCAGTTTTACTCAAAAGTAAGTTTCTGCCTCAGAAGGCATAGAGCTCCTCAATAGGTTAGGAGCCCCCCCCAAAAAAACGGTGCATCTCTCACCGCAGCATGAGTCAGACCACTAGGTCGCAGCAGTGACGCGGTTTGCATAGCGCTATCCGATAGACCACTCAGTTTCAGCAGTAGCGACTCAGCGGTCTATTTACCGGGGCTTTTCATGGGTCGGATAATGCCTCGCGGGTCACATCGGGTCAGGGTGACCCGGCCCGACCCGTGAGAGTAGAAAGCCTCTCGACCCGACCCGACCCGACCCGACCCGACCCGACCCGACCCACAAGTTTGTTAACACCTTCTGACGCAGCCTGCGGGCTGGGTCTTGATCCGTGTCAAGCCCCGCTGTTTACGGGGCAACAGTATCATGGTAATCAGGACCAAATATGGTTGGCAAAAATTGGAGAACATATTAGTTTTTTATGGTTATCTTAGGTCCTGATTACTATGATCCTCTATAAGTAACGGGTATAATGCTGTACCAGGTGTAACCAACAAGCTCTCTTACCATCATGCTCATCTCGCTCGCAGTGATGCTACCGCTGCGATCGTCGTCGTAGCGCCGGAAGACGTTCATCAGCCCTCGGTCGAACCCCAGGCTTCCTGCCGTACACGGTCAGTAGTACACGTTCAAATTATGAACGAGGTCAAGCATCGGCGTCAGCGTGAAAGACCGGGTGTCTCCCTGCATCACAAATAAAACAGTACACAGTACACAAAACACAAACAGGTCGAGCCTCGGGATCAGCACGGGAAGGGCGAGTATCTCCCTGCCGTACGTACACGAGAGCATAGAGGCGATAGTGCGCAAACGGAGGATATTGTTTGCGGGATTTGTAGCACGTATGGGGGAGGAGCATCTGCCACAGAGGGTGATGTTGGGGGAGCTTGTTGGGGGTAAGGGCTACTCAGAGGGGCAAGAGAAGGACTGGCTGGCTCATCTAAAGGAGGAAATGTCGGTCTTCGGAATGAAATTCGAAGGGTGGCGAAAGGCTGCTCAGAAGGCCGGCAGATGGTTTCGACGAGTAGAGGAGGGAGTCGACTTGTTCACGCGGAAATGGCATGAGACGGAGAGACGCAAAGCTGCAGAGCGACGCGCAAAGGCCGCGGCAGCGCCATCCACCGTCGGCATCTCCAAGTGGCCGGGGGAAGGGGGCAGGGGGAGAGGGGGGAGGGGGGGAGGGGGGAGGGGGGGAGGGGGGAGGGAGGGGGGGGGGGGGCGTTCCGCCCAAGAGACTGAAGTCTGGGTTTGGCCATCATCGTCTTGAAAGTTGTGGGCCTTCTAATGGCCGTCACAAGTTAGCATAAGACCGCCCTGACTTCCTCGCCTTGTTGAGTTCTCTCCCCAGTGCCATTGATGCACTTGATACCCTCTATGAGCCCAATGCTGTCTTTAGTCAGTTCCTAGGGTCTGCGAGTATGACGTTTTTGCTATTTTTCTTTACTTGCTTCCTCTTCTTGTCTTGTCTTTTCTTGCTTTCCTTGTATTTTATTTTCTTTCCTTTCCGTTTTCGCTTTTTTTTTCCCCTTTCCTTTCCCTTCCTTTCTCTTCTTATCTTTTCTTTGTTTCTTTTTTCCAATTTGCTTGCGTCTGACGTGCGTATGCGTAGTGATAGGTACTACTGTAAGTGTAATATATACGTGGTAGTCTTTCTTGGGTGGCAAGCGGCATAGTCGGTTTTCCCACGCAAGTAGTGAGATGTAGGCACCAGTATGGACCTGGCACATCGTAGGCTGACTACCAATTTCACGTTTTATATGTTTCTGGCGGAGGCATGAGTTGCGTCAGCTGTGATGTATGCGTGTACCACCTTTGGTTTGTTTGTGTTTTTCCCCTGGGGTATTCCTCAGCTCCAGAGTGACTGGAGCCTGTCCTGTGACCACGGACGTGATTATGCGAGTTCATGTGAGAACAACAACGGTGCACGTTCAAAAAACGAGCATGTCAATCAAGCATCGGTGTTGCAACTGTATGGAAGTATTTAGGAACCGGGGATGGGGCCTTATCCTCTCCGGGGGCGGCGGAACTGGAGGGGTCGCCCCGAGGGGCAACTCCCGCAGCGCCCCCCGACGCCTATTGAACAGCATCAAATACGAATACCAGGCTCCCTGCCGTACACAGTGCACGTATTAAATACAAAACAGGTCAAGCATCGGCGTTTAGCACGAAAGGCCCGAGGCTATGGTTTTTGGGTCACTATCTAAGGCCTTGTACTGCCAGTGACTCAGAGCCATTCGCGCGAGTAGCTATATCATGCCGCTTTTTTTTTGTGCTCAACATTTTCGGCGATAGAGGTATGACTTTGTATTTTTCGGTCATTTTTTTTTATCTGAACAACGGGGCTCCTAACCCATTTTGACCCAAAATCGTAGGAACTTTCGTTATTTCTTATGCTTTGCAATTTTTTGTTTCTTGTTTTTTTTTTGTTCGTATTCCTATATATGACCATGGGTTTGTTTTTGTTTAATCGGTTTTGTCATTTTCAGATTTCCGCAAGAAAAAACCTGTTGTTTTTCTCTTTTTATGGAGCTCCCCGCAAGTGAAGCCGCCACAGACAATACTTGGCGCGCTTGGCATGTGTCTAGCGTAAACTTGCCTGTGCCTTCGTCGAGAACCGCGGTGTAGCGAATCCACTCCATGCGCTCGATGATGCCGTCCCGGCTCTCGTCTATCTCGTCCACCGTTTTCTTCCGATCCGAGGCAGACAGAACAAAGATGCACAGGCGAGCGGGTAGGCGGGTGGGTGGGCAAGCGGGCGGGCGGACAGAGGAGCTCTTCGTTGAGTGTGTTTGTGTGTTGCGCAACATATATCGCGAGAGTCTTGGGGCGATATTTTCAGGACGGGCGGGCAAGCGGAAAGGCGTCTCCCAAAAAAAATCGGCGGTCATATTGCTCTGGCGCACCGTCGCCTTATCGAGGGACCCTTACCGTGCTTGGAACAAGGGACTTTGACCTGCGCATCTTGGCGCCGACACTCTCCTCCGACAAGGTGGCAGTCGGCGGGGTGCTAGATCAGGGGGTGCTCGATCAGGAGGGGGGAGAACCGGTGTGTCTTGCGCAACATAGTCGACATTGTTCTGGCGATGTCTTCAGGGGGAACGGGCAAGCGGGGGGGTGGACCGCTGTGCGTGTGTGTTGTGCAACATAGCTTCCATGGCCTCGGCGACATGTTTGCAGGAAACGTGGTTGGATGGTCCGGGAAGAGAAGACGGAGCGCACGGGTAGCTGCCATAGGAAGAATGCAGAGCCGAAAAATGGCTCGTGCTAGTGCTTGCTGGAGAACATTGTTCCCAGCGGCTGTCGCATATCGACAACCAGCAGAAGCGGTAAAAACGCATCGCCAAGTGGTGAATGTAGTCACTACGCTTGGCGTGGCTCGCTCGCATCGTATGAAGCAGCTGTTGCCTGCAATATGCGTTAAAATATAAATAATTAATGTGTACAACAGCGTTCAAGATGTAATCTAATTTCTAACTTCGAGGAAGAGGTTTATCAATAAATGACCTGTAGGGGGGATGTTAATACATCTTCGGTAGGGGGGATGTTAATACATCGTCGGTAGGGGGGATGTTAATACATCGTCGGAAGGGGGGATGTTAATACATCGTCGGTAGGGGGGATGTTAATACATCGTCGGTAGGGGGGATGTTAATACATCGTCGGTAGGGGGGATGTTAATACATCGTCGGTAGGGGGGATGTTAATACATCGTCGGTAGGGGGGATGTTAATACATCGTCGGTAGGGGGGATGTTAATACATGTTAATACCTATTGATACCCTCTCTTTCATTTCCGTGTTTGAGCCATCATACTATCATACTATCATACTGTCGTACTGTCATACTATCATACTATCATACTATCATACTATCATACTATCGCACTATCGCACTATCATACTATCATACTATCATACTATCATACTATCATACTATCATACTATCATACTATCATACTATCATACTATCGCACTATCATACTATCATACTATCGCACTATCATACTATCATACTACCATACTATCATACACACTGTCATACTATCATACTAATATACTATCGCACTATCATGCTATCATACAATCATACTATCGTACTATCATACGATGGCACTATCATACTATCGCACTATCATACTATCGCACTACCATACTATCGCACTATCATACTATCATACTATCATACTATCATACTATCATACTATCGCACTATCATACTATCGCACTATCATACTATCATACTATCGCACTATCATACTAACATACTATCATACACACTGTCATACTATCATACTATCATACTATCGCACTATCATACTATCGCACTATCATACTATCATACTATCATACTATCATACTATCGCACTATCATACTATCGCACTATCATACTATCATACTATCATACTATCATACTATCATACTATCCCACTATCATACTATCGCACTATCATACTATCATACTATCATAATATCATACTATAATACTATCATACTATCATGCTATCATACTATCATACTATCATGCCATCGCACTATCATACTATCACACTATCATACTATCATACCATCATACCATCATACTATCATACTATCATACTGTCACACTATCATACTATCATACTCGTACGAGTGACTCTGCACCTCGCTGATCAAAGACTTTGGGCGATACTTCTGGCGCAGCATAGCTTACCACACTCCACTGCTGCGGGTTCATATCGCAAAATTAAGCCAGCACGAAGCCTTACCACCGCGAAGGAACAGGGCCGTGTAATGTTATAATGTAATGGAGGAGTGCCCTCCGTAGAAGGATAGTTTATAGATTCGACGTGAAACCATGTCATGGTTGAGGTGAAACCACGTGATATTAGATGTCACACTCACGTCAAGGCCATCATAGATGGGCGGTAATGCAGGTGACGATGATGGGACAAGCAGGACGCCCCACATCTCACTACCTGCTCTACCCTACGTTTCCCTGCGTTCCCCCGCACTACCGTGCCTAGGCCTGTTATGTCTGTCTTTTAGTATCCTCTTTAGGGAAATAATGCAAACAAGCTATTGAGTCTATCCAGCGAGCCTTGAGGAGATACCAATGACGACACTGGGCTCGTGCGAGCAACCCCGACCCACTTAAAAAACAAATCCCAACAGTAGTGACCCCCGCACCGTAGCTTCGGTCCATTGTGATGTTTAGTCTCATCGCTGACCCGACAACGTGCAGAGAGAAGCCATCGCCGCGCCTGTCCGTACACACACTGGATCGAAAGCGCCACCATTCGATTTTTGTGAGGGGTAGCACCCAAATTTTGGGTAATTTCGCTCATCTCACTGGAGGAGCTCTATACTAAAAAATCGATGAAAATCGACGACGAGCGTAAAAAAATGAAAAGTGGAGATGCCGAAGCCCATGCGCGACAAAATGGACGCAAGTACCCGGTGGGGAGGAGAAAAGACACCTCTACCTGTGACCGCGGCTTGTTCAGAAGGTCGCTGAGGGTAAAGCCTCTTATTTACACGAGTTGAGCTGGAAAGTAATAAAGGTGGTGATACAAAACAATTAAATAAATAAAATACACAAGGCTTTCCTCCGGAGGGGGTTGAAGATGGAGTAGTTTCTTGTACAAATACATTTTGCTTAGTTTGGCTTTGGGCTATTACGCCGGTCACATATACATGCTGCACTTAATTGGGGTAATCTCCTAAAGCCAACCAAAACAAAATTGCATGTAATATTTGTAAAAAACGGTTTTCATTTGCGGTCATAATGCCAGTATAAGCGGGTGACGCACAAAATAATAAGTTTTGAGCCCGGGGTAGTAACCACCAGGCAGGCGGTATTTAGTGCGGGGTAAGGGCGGAATAGTGCATGGCGTGTGGATGGTATCTGACCTACAGGCTCTTGTTCAAGGAGAGGCGCCGGTACAGGAGAGGAGGCTGCCGCCAACGACGAGAAACTCGTGGAAGCGTCGTGTGATTGCTGGGCGGCCACTATTTCGACGCAAACCTTACTTGATGAACTCTGTCCCCCACCCACAAACTGATTTTGGAAAAAACAAAAAGTAAGTGCTACCAGATGATGCTACTAGATGATGCTACCAGATGATGATGCTACTAGCAGATGATGAACAAATCCTGTGGCCAAGGTAGATCACGATAGATAGCACGATATTGGGTCGAGGAGCCCCGCCATTCAGAAAAAAAAAGGTACACCTTAATACATCAATATAATAGTACCTCTACCTCGTAGCGTAGCGCGTGTCTGAAAACCCTACCGTAGCGAGGAAGGGGTCGACAAGTAAAAAATCCATGGCTTGTCACGGGTCATGATGACCCGCCCCCGCGGGTCGGGCTAGGAGGGTTTTAAAACGTCGACGTGTCGGGTCGGGTCGGGTCGGGTCGGGTCGGGTCGGGTCGGGTCGGGTCGGGTCGGGTCGGGTCGGGTCGGGTCGGGTCGGGTCGGGTCGGGTCGGGTCGTGAGGTGTCCTAAATCTCACGGGTCGAGTTAAGAAGCGTTCAATTCTCACGGGTCTGGTCGGATCACCTTGACCCGGTCCGACCCGCGAACAGTGATCCGACCCGTGGAAGTGCCCTGTAAAATCTCACCTGCACAGAAGCCTCGGGGGGCTCTTCTCCTCCGGCGCCCCCAGCGAGCCAGAGCAGGGCCTTCATTCGTTAGAGGGGAAAACGTAAATTGTTGCAAGTGAGTGAGTGCCGAACAGCCAAAAAGGCAAAGTTCGCGAGGATCGGCGATCATTGCGTACATTGAGTGGTGTTGCTCGACAACAATAGCTGGCACTTGGCGGGTCTGTGTCGAAATCTATCTGGCACTAGAAAAACGATGTCGGTCACGGCGTGGCATTAGTGCCGATTGTGGCAGTGGAAATGCTAATTACACAGGCGTGTCGTTTGTGTAAATTACACAGGCGGTCCAAAAAACCGAGTGTTTAACCATTGAACGGAATCTAAAGGTACCAGGTCGCCTTCCTAAGCGCCGCCAACCGTAACAAAAATAGCATTTTTTTGCAAAATCTTTCAAGCTTAACCTTCACCCCAGCCCTAACGCTAACCCAGCCTCCAACCCCAATCCTGCCCCATGTCAAGCTTTAAGAACGGCTTTTCTTGTCATTTTTTTGTAAGCTTGGTTTTTTACCCGTCCGTATGGTTACAAGGGATACGCCGGCTTAAGAGTGTCCCCCGTGACACCCGCATGTGACCGCTCTCATACCCGCACCGCTCGTTTCTCAGATTGGGTATCGATCATCGAAGCTTTAGCATGGGCGTCACAGGGTGTGACAAGCCATATTTGACCGCTTTTAATACCCGAAGGCTCTGTATCTAAGGCGGTGTCAAAAAATGGTGCCCACTGTATCATTTCACGAATATGGCGTGCAGAACCTGGGACACAGGGGAAATCACGGTTGTTCACATCCGCGGCGGCTACGTTCTCCAGGATGGTTGCGGTGAGACGGGAAAGTTTTTAATACTGCGCAAGGAGCTTGGTGTGTGCGAAGTGAGACCTCTTGCCCTGAGGCTTCCGGGAAACCACAACTTACTTGCTGTGTGTCATACGCAAAAATAACCAGAGACAAGTAGCACCATAGTAGCAGTGAGAAAGAGAACAAAGGAAAGTGCGCAGATAATAAATGGTATGAGCAAGAGCAACAAAAAAGTAGTAGGGTCCGTCCCACACTGCCTTTCTCATATTCTTGCGATTCTCTCCTGGTACAATGTACAGAGAGAGTACTGTACATCACTAACACGCGGCGTCGCCGGCAGGACTATGCCTGGACTTTTGTGTTCGACTGCTCAAAACCCTGTACCACTAATACGTACCAGGTATTTTTTAATCTCTTTGGGACTTGACAGGAGCAAAAAAAAAGAGGTCGAATTTGATTTGACATGATTGACGAAAGTGCAATCCCGATGGACCATCCCGTAGCCCTAGGGTGGAACCCCCCCCCCCCCCCCCCCCCCCGCAAAATTGGTAAAACTCTTTCCACCATATTGGGAAGTTGCTCGAACCAAGGAGGCCTTCGGCTATAACAAAACCCTCCAAAAAAGTTCATACATCTGACCGTACTGGGTAGTTCTTGATTGAATCCAGGAGCCTCGTCGATCGTTTTTTTTTTTCCCGAAAGTGACACCTCTATCGTAGCACGGGTCATGGAACCTGCTCGGGCTGCGTACAGGCGAGCTTTCATCCTAGTCGCTCGAGAGGATCGCACGCACGCGTCGTTATTTTTTTGGTCGATATACTCGTATACCTATATCCTTAATGAGGACACACAACCCGTAATACGCGAGATCGGAGTATCACACACAGCTTGCAAAGATGAGTTTCGACAAAATCTTCGATCTCACAGCTGGAGTGTATTTTTATTTTTGTAATATATCGTTTTCACGCACAGACTGACTAACATCACCCTGTTGACCCTGATAGCTACACTATAGTTGCAACGGGAGTCGCCGACCTATATCCTTAATGAGGACACAGTAATTCGCGCGATCGGAGTATCACACACAGCTTGCAAAGATGAGTTTCGACAAAATCTTCGATCTCACAGCTGGAGTGTATATTTATTTTTATATTATATAGTTTCCACGCACAGACTGACTAACATAACATCACCCTGTTGACCCTGATAGCTACACTGTAATTGCAAGGGGGTTCGTCGACCTATATCCTTAATGAGGACACACAAACCGTAATACGCGCGATCGGAGTATCACACACAGCTTGCAAAGATGAGTTTCGACGAAATCTTCAATCACACAGCTGGAGTGTATTTTTGTTTTTATAATATGTGTAATAGTTTCGCCAAAAAGGGTTAAATCACCTTGAGGTCCTCCACATTTACTCGGCCGACACCCTCTTCGTCCACCACGCTGAAGGCCACCCAGAACCGCAGGAACTCCTTTAAAACATCCAGTTTCACAAGGTTTGCCTAAGGGTTTTTACCCAAGCACGCGAGCGGAAATGAAACAGGAGGACACTTTTTTATGCCGTTGTGTCGGTACCGAGAGCAGAATGAAGTTCGCGATGCAGCACGACGGCGGCACACACGAGACCAATCGTTTCCGTGCAACTGTCAACGTGAAAGTAAATGTCCGTGCTAAGGCCGGCCCCACCACCGCCTTCTTTGCGGATATTATGAGATGCTCCCGACCGCTGTTCGAGGGTACCCTACTCGTTGCCAGAACGCGTGCTACGACAGAGGTATAAGGTATACCTTTTTTTGGCGAAATTGGTTTCCGAATGACGGGGCTCCTTAACCCAAAATCGTCGGAAAAAAAATCGGCCATTTTTTTTTTCTTTGTGTGATCCTCCTTGTGTACCTAGGCCATGGGGGATTTTTCATCTGGTATCATAGCAGTTTTGGTTTTTTTCCCCGAATCAGATTTTTTGGGAGAGGTCGTCTTAAGCTCCCAAAATTTTAGGAACACCTCAGAAAAAAAAGTGGCGCACCTTATAATGTAGCGCGCGTCCCGGCATCAAGCTTCTACTTGCTGAGTCATCACACGGTAGGGGGCGCAGGCAGCAGATTCTAAGAATTTTCGGAGCTCCTAACATGAGGATATCTCAGAATCTGTCAATATGTCACCATCACCAGAAACGTTACTTGGAAGGCATACGTTCGCGCGATCCGAACAATACTTCTATGCGCTATTCCTAAAACAGCATGTGGACGCGTGCTACGATGGAGGTGCGCCACTTTTTTTTTCTGAGGTATTTTCCTAAACTTTTGGAAGCTTAAGACGACCTCTCCCAAAAAACTGATTCGGAGGAAAAAAAAATCAAAACTGCTATGATTTCCGGATGAAAAATCCCCCATAGCCTAGGTACACAAGGAGGATCACACACAAAAAAAATGGCCTTTTTTTCCAGTATTAACAAGTTAAGGAGCTCCGTCATTCGGAAACCAATTTCGCCAAAAAAAGGTATACCTTATACCTCTATCGTAAAATGATTAGACTACAGTGTACAAACGATAGTTCCACATTTGAGGAGGTAAGAAACGTTTAGCCCCAACAGGTGCAACCCCTGCGGCACTGTAGAGGGATGAGTCTGCTCCCGTGAGAATTTTCACGATCGCGAAGAAAATCTCCGAGCCTTGACGCTTTGAGTCGTTCTACGGTAGCCCCCCCAGCCTTTCTTTAACGAAATCGCCGGTTTTGAAAACCAGCTCCCGGCCGTATTCTCCTGACATACCGGTACGGTGTCCCTTGCCACCCCGACGTCATCGGTCGATAGTCCTTCGATGCAAACAAGAAAAATGTTCGAGGATGCTTTTTTCATGGCATCCTTCTCGTGTCGAGCAGCCATGAAACGTTCGTTAAAGAAAATCGCCGGTTTGGGAGGGGGGGGGTGTCGTAGTAAGAATCAGTCGCTTGCAAACAATCTATCTGTTCACAAAGAGACCTCGAATCTCCGACTTGCGCTAGCGCTATAGCCCGCAGTATCGGTAATACTTGCTCGCTTTCGCGGCGATGTTTACCTGCTTCCGAGCACCTTTAAAACCTGCAACTTGTATTCGTGCTGCATAGCGCCGATCGATATGCTTGCTTTCATTTGGCATTCATCTTTGCTTTCGTTTTGCCTTTACTCAGCTGTCGTTCGCTGTCGTTTGCTGCCGTTTGCTGTCCTTTGCTGTCGTTCGATTTCCTTTGTTTTTAGGCGCACCCGCCGTTTTATTACGCTGCACTCGCCGTTCTTGTCTGTCACACATTTTCCTCGCCAGTGTCAAAATTCTCCGTGCACCCCAATGAGCATGTGCACGGCCACGAGGGGAAAAAAATAGTCGTCCCTTGACGCTTGCATCGAGATACGTCTATTCCCTGTCAACAACTCTGATCTACAGTTTAAATGTGCGCTACATAGCGCCGGTACCTACCTCCGCTTGCTTTCGAAAAAAAAAACTGAGAGGGACCCGCCGTTTTTCTTACGATGCACGCGCCATCCCTGCTCATCATACCTTTTCGTCTCCAATGCCAGAATTTTCCGCGCCCCCCGTAAGCATTCGCACGGTCGCGGCCACATCTGCGTCTGTCGATGCCTCTGTTCCCGGCCGTACACACACTTCCGTGTCCCCCAGCACCGTGAGTGATCGAAGGACCTCTCCCGCCGTTACCCCGTCTACGGTGCTAGCATCCCCTTCCCCCTGAAGCAACGAGTTTTGGAAACCCAGACGGGCGGGGGTGGGGGGTGGCGAGCGTCCTCATTTCATGCATGACCATAGCCGCATGACTGTAGACTCTCGCCAATCGGGAATGGGGGGGGCGGGGGGGAGGGGGGGGGGGGGGGGCGTACTCGTATGTTGCTTGCCTTGTAGTCATTTGACCATTGACCAAGCGCCCTTTTCGAGATGGAGCACGGATTCGTTCCTACTCCTAACAGAGAAGCCTCCAAAACTTGAGCGCCGAGGGGACGGGCGTACTGGTCTGTTGCTTGCTGTTGCTCGCCCTAGAGACATCCCCACGGTAGTGACAGTAACGGTTTTGCAGTTTTTGAGCCAAGAAAAGGTATACCTGAGCGGTTAAGCTCCTCACGTGTGGAACTATCGATTTAGTATGATAATTCTACGGGTGCAATGGTTGTTTTACGACTTAGCGCATAGAAATGTTGGTCGGGTTGCGCGACCGAATGCCTTCGAAGTCATGTTTCGGGTGATGGTGACATTTTTGTGGCAAGATACCCTCATGTTGGGGAGCTCAGAAAATTCTTAGAATCTTCTGCACCCCTACCTAGCATGGTGCGATAGAGGCGCACCATTTTTTTTTTTTTCCTTGAGGTTTCCTCAGTTTGGGAGCTCAAGACATGTCCTTCTTAACCTCCCAAATTGTTTGTTAGGAGGAAAAACAAAAACCTATGATACCGGATGAAAAAGAAATCCCATCGCCCAGGTATAATAACGAGAATCATACAAAAAAAATGGCATTTTTTTTCAACGATTTTGAGGGTGAAGGAACCCCGTCGTTCAGAAACCATTTTAAGACAAAAAAAAGGTACACCTTAATACCTCTATCGTAGAATGCGTCACTAGTCCTGCCGACGACGCCATTCGATCATTGTCCGCGCACCTCTTTCGAGACGGAACACCGTGCATACTCCCAATTGAGACGCCTCCGGCAATGGTGTACTCAATACGTGCTTTTCCAGAGAATACTTATTGGGGGAGAGACGGAGAAGGATAGACTGGGCGGGCTCGAAAAGGGAGAGAAACAGGGAGAGGTAGGACTGATGAGCTGGGTGTCGAGAGAAGTGGGGAGAGGTAGGATGGGCGGGTTGATGTTTTTTGTTTTTTTTTTCGTTTGTATCGGAGCTAAGGCCGGGGCTGTACTTTTTCGTTTAAAGGGGCGTGTGCTATGGTGGAGGGACTAGTTCTTGAGGTATTTTGTTTTCGTTTTATGAAGGAATGGGCTCCTTAAAACCCAAAAAATCGTCGAAAATGTTTCATTCTTGCTTGGCGAACACGATTTTTTCATGATCAATGTTTCATTCTTGCTTGACGAACACGATTTTCTTAATGATTAATGTTCCGTTCTTGCGATGGTGAACACGATGTTTTCAATGATTAATGTTTCATTTTTGCAACGGCGAACACGATTTTTGTATGATTAATGTTTCATTCTTGCTTGGCAACACCTTTTTTTTTATGTTCGTATAACCTAGCTAGCTAGAGGCCCATGGGATTTGATCGATGAGGGTGCACTTTCCATTTTTGTTCAGAATCAGTTGTTCGGGTGGGGTATGGAGTAGTTTATCAAGCCGCCTCCCTAAGAAGGTGAAAACACAGGGCTTATCACGGGTAATTATCCGACCCGCGGGCCGGCTCAGGAGGTTTCTAAACTCTCGCGACTCGAGTCGGTTCGGGTCAGGAGGTGTCACGGGACGGTTCGGTTCGGGTCAGGAGGTGTTCTATTATCGCGCGTCAGGTCAGGTCAGATTGGGTCCGGTCGGAGTGTCCCGACCCGACCCGAGCCGCGACAAGTAATCTGACTCGTGAAATGACCGGGAAAAAACGGTGCACCATACCGTAGCCTGTGTCCCTTGCACCCTCTGATCCGATTTTTCTTATTTTAAAATATTCTTTCGTTGTATCTGTATCGAAGGCATCTCTCCGGCCATTACCCCCGTGTACGGTGCCGGAATCCCCTTCCTGATGAAGCAATAAATTTAGGAAACCATTCCCAGGGGAGGGAGTGGAGATAAATCGAGAGAGGCAGGATGGGCGGGGGGGGGGCGACCAAGGAGAGAGATGGAGAGAGGTAGGATGGGCGGACTGATTCAAGGAGAGATAGAGAGAAAAGTGGGACGAGTGGGCTGGTTAGAGGGAGAGGCAGGGAGAGAGGTGGGATGAACGGACCGACTTTTGTTCCGCTTGCGAGCGGTGCTACGGCAGGGATTGATTGTTTCACTGTCGAAAAGCCTAGCTAGACGTCTCTTGCGTACAGGGCCGCCCCCCCCCAACTCATGAGCAAACCCGATATTTTTCGATCCGGCATGTATTTTTTATGGTATTTTTTGTTGCTATAGACCCGAAACCCATGAGATTGTGCGTCGGGCTTAGCGTGTGTGTATGTGTTTTTTGTTTGGTTAAAAGTCGGTTGTTGAGCAAAGGCACACGCTGGTTCACGCGAAACGTCCAAAATTACTTCAAGTTCGCGCCATTTTTCGGGAGTAGGAAAAAAAACTGTTTTTTTTTGGCGAACGTGTTCCATGCACACGCACCTACCAAACCGTTGCCGAAGGGGGGTGTGTATTTCGTAGTTCGTCTTTTTGGGGGGGGGAGATGTTTATGCCTCCTTAAACCCGAACTTTCCGGCTAGAAAAGAGCAAAAACAAAAGACAACAAAAAAACGCCCAATTTTTAAGCGGTCATGTAGGGACGCACAAAAGATCTGCGCAAATTTTCAGGGTCTAACTCCCCCAAAACGGCGTGAAAAAAAAAATGCTTTCGTGCGGAAAAAGCGTACAAATGAAGGCATTGCGTCGTATCCGCTTAGTTTCGGTATAGGACCGACTGCAGGTGCTAAAACCTTACGTTGTATTGATCATATTCTGTCAATTATTCGAATGTTTGCGCGAAAAATATTACAGACATGTCTTTCACGTGGGCCCGTTTAACAATAAAACACGAAATGCGTTGGTTTCTTGTATTGAAAGCGTCTGCCTGCTACTGGCGTTTTTCAAGGTTAACGGTTGGTGGAGACACATCATTTTCGCCCTTACCCCAGCTCTAGGATCTTGACCAAAAATCTGGCCGTGTCACCCTCTTCTGCCATTCATGGAGGGCAGCATGATACCCGACCAGTGAGGGGGCGGGGGGGGGCGGGGGGGGGCGTAGTCATTTGTTGCTTGCCTTAGTCATTTTTGACCATTGACCACACATCCCTTTCGAGACGGAGCACCGTTCCTACTCCTAATAGAGACACCTCCAACAGTGTGGGGGGGGAATTGGGTGTACTCAGTGATGGGGGGGGGCACTCAGTTTGTGCACGGCCGTAGTCGTATGACCATAGACCCTCGCAACCCTACTATGCCGGGACGAAGCACGTCAGGTTTTCACCAACTAGGCGGACATTGCTTGCACCAACCGCGAAGAGCCGTGAGGTGTTCGGCGAATCGCATGAAGGGGTGAACTTCATCCTTGCAAGAACCGGACGTCGGCACCTTTTGCCTACTTTCTTTGCTTATGGATGGCAGCGCCAATGAGTGATACTTTGTTTTCCGGTGTGACCACTCCAGAGACGGCAATGGGTATCACTATGTAACTGCCTCGTGAGTGCCTTATCATGTCCACAATACGCGACGCGATCATTCCCCTTGTGCGGAGTTGGGGCTCTCCACCCCGCACAGTATGATCTACTCGATAACCATCATGGTGACCGCCAAAAAAAAAAACGGTACCCTGGTTGTCTAGCTCACGCAGTGAATGGCATGTTTTACAGCGTCGGCGCCAATCAACACCAACCCAAATATACACATAATGTTTTACAGCGTCAGTGCCAACCGAGGTCAACTATTATATGTACATTGTACGGGGGGGGGGTTGATTGATTACTGTTGTTTGAAGGTAATCATCATTGATTCGTTGTTTTCCACCGTCGAAGGAGAAGATACGTAACGCCCGAGAAAACATTTCAAGCGGCACGTGAAATAGAGAACACTTTGAACGTTTAGCTTGCACCAGCTCGTATAGAGCTCCTAAAAAGTGGACGCGCTAGCAGAAGACTTCGGTGCTATGCGACTGTCGACGCACGCCTCCTTTGCGTGGTGCTGGTAGTTATCTGCCCCCTTTGCGACATAGTCCGTGCTGTGTCCTTGTGTCACGTCTGCTGCAGGACGAGGGAGCAAAGCGATCGGCCGAGAACAGAGCCATCCCACGCCACGAGGGGGAACGGCAGAAGTTTCTGATCCCCCGACACGGGGAGCTCAACAGTATCTCTTTTGACCCGAAAGATGCCTTCAAAGACGCATTCGGTCGTCGCGCAACCCGACCCACCCTTTCCATGCGCTAGTCCTGAAACAAATTTACTTGCAAAAATTTGCCATGCTAAAATTATAGCTCCGTACGTACACTTGAGGAGTTACACCTGTAGGAGGTGAGAAACATTAGTGAACTCAAAAACTGCAAAAAGCTACCGACGGATGACTGGACAGCGCATGAACGCTGACATGACAGCCGCGACAGGGGAGAGGGGATCAGAGGGCGAAGAACCCGTCCAGTTTTCCAAAAGAGAGGATAAAAAACACCTGATATATACATTTACGAGAGATCTTCGTACCTAAACCCCCTTAAGTTAAGAAAGAAAATACGACACCACGTTCGCAAGTGCCGGTAGCGCCTACAGCACTAACGTCGGCTACTGTAAACTGTGTTCTGCGCGATCATCTTGCATACATCTTCCCATTCCTGCGCTTTTCTACGGTTTATTTTTCGTTGGAACGATATTTTTTCGCTGAGTTTGGCATGCTTCCGCTCACCCTACGTTTTTGCTTGTGTAGCCCATTGGACACGAGATCGAGCCATTTGATCTAAGAGTTTACCTGCGCGGCAGCTTGCATAGACATGTCCATTCCTCGGGCGATGCTCTCCTCCACGAGCTTCAGCGCATGCAGGTTAGTCAGGTCAAAAGTAAAGGGTTGCAGCGAAAGGGCAAAGGAGCAGGAATTATCTGAGGCATGCCGCTGCGTTGGAAAGGGAGGAATTTCCGCCCGAATTACCTTTCTTTGGGGTTGGCACGGCATTTTACGGTCAGAGGACGGCGGGGTTACGTTTTGGGGGTGATTTTAGCACGATGGGGGCCCTGGTGCCATCAAGTTGATGCATACCGCCTTGTAACCAGGGTCTTCACGGGTCGGATCACTCCCCGCGGGTCGAGTCAGGCCACAGGGTGATCCGACCGGACCCGTAAGACTTTTTAAACAATCAGACCCGGTCCGGCTCGACCCATGAGATTTCCAGCACCTCCTGGCCCGACCCAACACGACCCGCGGGATTTTGAAAAACCTCCCGACCCGACCCGCCGGCCGCGTTGTGGCCCGTGAAAAAGCCCTTCTTGTACTTGTACTGACGTTGCGCCTTAACGCCTATACAGCTGGAAACCCGTTTTAGGTGAAAATTACTTGGAGTTAGTGTCGGGAAGATTTTGGGGCTCTTAAGGCCCAGGTAGGCGCGAGTGGGCCGACAACTTCCAGCTACTACGTACACAAAACTTTTTTTCTTTTTTTTTTCATGGCATCTAAAATAACGTTACACTTTTTATTTCTCTTTCTCCCTCCTTACACGTAAATTAAGATCCAGGGTCACTAAGCAAGCCCTTATCACCCCCCCCCCCCCCCAAATTATGGTCCAGGGTCACTAAGCAAGCCCTTATCACCCCCCCACCCCCCCCGAATTATGGTCCAGGGTCACTAAGCAAGCCCTTATCACCCCCCCCCCCCCCCCCCCCCGAATTATGGTCCAGGGTCACTAAGCAAGCCCTTATCGCTCCCCCCCCCCCCGAATTATAGTCCAGGGTCACTAAGCAAGCCCTTATCACCCCCCCCCCCCCCCCCCCGAATTATGGTCCAGGGTCACTAAGCAAGCCCTTATCACCCCCCCACCCCCCCCGAATTATGGTCCAGGGTCACTAAGCAAGCCCTTATCACCCCCCCACCCCCCCCGAATTATGGTCCAGGGTCACTAAGCAAGCCCTTATCACCCCCCTCCCCCCCCCGAATTACGGTACGTGCCTTCGTTTTTATTGCGAGAGGACTTGAGCCCTCTCTCTTCCGTCGTCGACTCGCATCGAATTGCGTGCGGTCATCTAACGCTCTGTCTGCGACACCCGTTCTTTGGGGAAACTTTTTCGAATTGTTGCTGGGGCAGATGGGCACCGTTACAGTCATACACAGCCACGCGCAGCAAGACAAAACACCCCCGAGGACGTTTTTTTTTTTTTTCGAAAGCTGATTTTTCTCCGACACCGAGGAGCGCGCAGAACGCCGAGGACAAAAGAAAGGACGCGTGTCTATGATGATAAGAGGTAGCACTTTTTCGTCGTTTTTTTTTTTGTTTCCGAATGACGGGCCACTTTAACCCAAAAACGTCGGAAATTGCACTCCTTGGATTTTTTGTAAATTTGTTCCGTTGTATCCATAGACCATGGAGGATCCTTGCCTTTTCCCAAATCAGTTTTTGGGTGAGGTATAGATCGGAAATTCCACTCCTTTTTTCTTTTTTTGTATCTATAGACCACGGGATTGTTTATCGTGAAGGATCCTTGACTTTTTCCAAATCAGATTTGGGGTGAGGCATGGAGCTCCTTCACGAGAGCCCCAAAACCCCTGCCTATGCTAACTTGAAGTACTTTTTCCCAAAAAGGGTTTCTAGTGGTGAGGGTGTTGAGAGCCTCGGGAAAAAAACTGGCGCACCTCTGCCGTAGCACTCGTCACAACAATAAAAACAATACAGATACCTGGTAGCAATTTTTGGCTCCTCTCCAAAAAAAGAAAACAAAAAATGAATGACGGGTTGCACTCCTTGACCCGAAAACATGGTCCGACTATCGTTCATTTTCTGGCTTTTTTGTCATTTCATACCTAGGACATGGATTGGGATTTTTCACCGGGGTATGCTTTCACTCTCCTCCTAAATGAGTAGTAGTAATAGTAGTAGCAGTAGTTGTTGTTGTTGTTGTTGTGGTTGTTGTGTTTTTGGGTGGGGTATACAATAGACCTCTCTTCATCAGGTTACGAGCCTCGGAAAAAAAAGGGTGCACCTCTACCGTTTATTAGTACTATTAGTAGTATGTCTCCGAGATATTCCCGAAAACATCCGTTTGCGTTCTGTGTTTTGTGCCCCCCCTGGTGTCAGGAGAAAATCGACTCTGATATTCATCCTAGATGTTCATCCTGGGCAGGGCTGTTCACGGGTCATGGTACGGGCTCGCGGATCAGACCAGGCGGTATTACAAAAAAACAACTCGCGGGTCGAGTCGGCTCGGTTCGCGAGGTGTTCGATATATCACCGGTCGGGCCGGGTCGAGTCGGGTCGGGCCGGGTCAGGAGATTTTCAAGTATTACGGGTTGGGTCGGGCCGGTTGAGGAGGTTTTCAAGTATCGCGGGTCGGACCGGGTCATCCTGGCATGATCCGACCAGCAAGAAGGGATCCGACCCGAACCGTGACAACCCTTGACCCCGCGAGGGTTTGTCGTCTCCCGTGCTACACGGGGTAGCTTTATGGCGCAACCTACCGGATGCTACATAAGAGCAAAGAATAAGCGAAACGAAATCTTGATCACTCACTCCCTATCGTCGTAGAGTTGTAACCATAGATTGTTGCACGTATTGTATGAAAGCCTTGACAGGATACGACGCAACTTATGCGGACATGGAAAACGAAACCAAACCACTCTAAAAATCGCTCATAGTCAAATCCTGGTTTGCCCAAGAGGCTACATTCGCATGAATCGGGAAGTGTGAGTGCTGGTTTTGCATGAAACCGTTATTTGTGCCCAACGACAACATTAACACATGCGGTGTCCGTCCTGTTTCTTCATCCTGCGACGTAAAACACTCCGTGTGTCACAGACCGTTCGGCAGTAAACAGCAGAAACAACACTCGTGCAGGTAGATACGATCCAAAGCACAGAGAGAAGGTGATTTCTTGCCGGCATTTTTTCTGACCTTAAGTACTTCGCTTTGACTTTAGTGTTTTGCCAATGAGATACACCAGTTATAATTTCAGAGTACAGCAGTTTGACGTAAAGTTGCGGGGGGGGGGGGAAGGGGAGGTACGGTTGGTGTAAACAAATGCATTTTTTTGCGATACCCGTAAAAAAATATCGCAACAATTCGCGTATTGGGTCAAAAGCCTAACCTGAAGGCTGGAGATGATCATTCTAGCCTCGGTAAACCCGCAGAGATAGGCTAACACGTCTTCGCGCTCGAACACCCACCCCTTTATGTCTCGTACTGTCAGCTCTCCCGTGTCCAACGCTCTGTCAACATTGCGGCCAGTGTGGGGGGGTGGGGGGGGGTGCTCATAAATATGCTTGGCCGTAATCTTAAGAACGTAAACCCTCGCATCCCTACAATGTCGGGGTGGAGCGCGTCGGGTTTTCACCAACCGGGCAGGCATTGCTTGCACAAGGGAGGGGGTAAACGGGGAGAGGGTAAAGAGGGGGTGTACTCATTTCATGCACAGCCGTAGTCTTAAGACAATCGACCCTCGCAACCCTGCAACGACAGGACGGAGCACGTCGGGTTTTACCGACCGGGCAGATAGCCCGTGAACTAAACCCGAGCGACGTGAGGTGTTCGGCAAGTCGCATGAAGGTCGACTTGCATCCTACGAAGAACCGCTGGTGAGGCGAACTTCGAAACGTTTTGCGTTTTTTTTCATATGGATGACAGCTTCGAATGCATCAACGGGGGGGAGGGGGGGGGGGGGGGGTACTCAGTCTGTGCATGGCCGTAGTGGTATGGCCATAGTGGATGATCCTCGCATCCCTACTATGCCGGGACGGAACACGTCGGGTTTTCACCAACCAGGCGGACATTGCGTGCACCAACCGCGAAGCGCCGTGAGGTGTTCGGCGAGTCGCATGAAGGGTGAACTGCATCCTTCCAAGAACCGCTCGTAAGACTGACGTCGGCATCCTGTGCCTACTTTCTTGCTTAAGGATGGCAGCGCCCACGAGTTACTTTGTTCTCTGGTGTGGCCACTCCAGAGACAGCAATGGGTATTGCTATGTAACTGCCTCGTGGGTGTCTTACCATATTCCCATATTCACACTACGTGATGCGATAATTCCCCTTGTGCGGAGTTAGGGTTCTCCACCCCGCACAATATGATCCACTCGATAACCATCCTGGTGATAGCCAAAAACAAAAGGGGACCCTGTTTGTCTAGCTCATGCAGTGATTGGCATGTTTTACAGCGTCGTTGCCAACCAACGCCAACCCCAATATACATTTAATGCTTTACAGCGTCGGTGCCAACCGAGACCAACTATTATACATACAAGGGCTCCGCATGGGTAGGGCAGTGCAGTACTTCGAATTGTTCGATACAATATTTAAGAGTGAAAAACGTTACCACATACACATAGTCTACGCGTGCAGTATGTAAGGTAACGCCTAGAGTTCGATATAGACTAACAATTGACTACATGCTACCGTTTCTTAAGTGAATCCGATTCCGAGCTTCATCTGATTTCGATAGAATACATCCGAGCACACGCCGACCGCCCCTTTAGTCTGGCGACGAAACTTGTCGAGTACGTTTCTCATGTTGTTTTTACTCAATCAAGGATCCGGGACCAGCAAGGTGACTGACCATGTCTGCTGCGTGTTCTTTTCGTAGCCACTAAAGGGCGCGCACTGGACCAGCTTCTCAAATATACAATGCATGATAGTATCATCTTGATCCGAGCTTCGACCGTCTGTGTGTGTAGTCTGATCGTGGAGAGAGGTGCTGACGGTGTTCCAGGCGCAAAAGACGGTGGTGTCGCTGCCTTCGTCATTCAACTCCTCGAATGCTATTGCAATGCTGCTCTTTGTTGCTAGCTGTAGATCGCCTACTTCTTGTAGATACAGTACGCCACGACAGCGCTTACGATTTGGGCAGTTAAGACTTTCAGGCTCGAATTTGTTTAGACGAAAATAAAAACATGCCACTTGTGTCTGATCGCTCATTGGCCGGGATTACTTCACAAAGCAAGCGTCACCCGGGCATGATAGGGTCACATCCCGGGATCGGAATCCATCCACACATCTACAACTCCGACAACCTGGGGACGAACACGCGGATATAATACAGGTTGATACCTCCCCACACCGTGTAGAAAACCCAACCCCATCGGCCGATCTCTGATCGGCTGGGGTTCGTATGTTGAGCCAGTTCCACCTCGGGAGGATAGGGTTCCATCCCCGCCCCAGAGGCCGTTCCATATCTAGATTATCTGAAACTTCTACCAAACGGGGAAGAAATCCGAGCTTTCTCAGGTCGAGACCGCCCCGCACGGTGAGGAACCCCAATCCCGTTTGTGAGGAAGTAGACTAAAAATGTTACGCAACAAATGCTACTAGAGTTGTTTGCTTCTAAGTTCGTTATCCCGCCACATTCTCCCCCACTGAACCTGACATATTTCCCATAATATGTCAGGAACCCCGGTGAGATACCCAGTATCCAATGCAACTTTTTTTTTCTGTATTGAATGACTTGCAATGATCCTATTTTGCTCTCATCGTTGTTTTTAAGTGGTTGAGTTTTACAGGTTATTGAACGTGAGAAACCCTTTTTTTTCTTTACGGGAAAGACGGTGAGAATCGAACCCGCGACCTCACTGTCCATAATCTCACACCCTGTCTGCGACGCCATTGTGAGGAAGTAGACTAAAACTGTTACGCAACAAATGCTACTCGATCGAGTGGTTTCCTTCTAAACTCATTTTTCCAACACACGTTGGCTAATCGTGATTCGTTCAAGCTCCAATGCGCTGTTCTGGGTGGGTAGAGGCCCATCAATGGGGGGTATTTCCGTCGCACACGGGGAAGATAGGGTCCCATCCCCGGTTCATAAATCTCCCGAATATCTGCAGCTCCAAAAACGTGGGAACAATAACGATGATCCCCCGGGTCAACACCGCCCCGCACGGCGTGGAACCCCAACCGTATTGGCTTACCGCGGATTGGTTGGTACTCGGACATAAGGGCAGCGCCACCACGGGATGATAGAATCCCATGCCTGTTTCAGAAATACTGACCAGCCGGGGACGATAACCGATTTCTCCCGCGGATCGACATTGCCCCGCATGGTGTGACAATCTTCTATTCACATTGGCTTATCGTTGATTGGCTGTGTAGCTCGTAGAGCCAGAGCCACCCGGGACGGAAATAGACCAGCCAATAAGGGGGGGGGGGCTTTCCAACGCACCCAATGAGGATAGGGCTCCACCCCCGTTCCATAAATCCTTCCATACTCCATCAACTCCAACAAACCGGGGACGAAACCCGACTTCTCCCGGGTCGAAACCACACCGCACGGTGTAGAATCCTTAGCTGAGGTTCGTATACAACGCCAGTACCACATAATAGGGTCCAACCCCCGGTTCAGAAATCGTTCAAGGTATTACAACTAGAAAAAAATGGGGTATATCGCAATTCTGAATTTGTATTCGTAAGCCCCACCCCCGATACGCTGGCATTTAATTTGACCCCCTGCCTCGATACCGCCCCGCACAGTGTAGCCCAACCTCCGGGTACTCGATTGATCGGCTCGCCTGGCGTTCGTGGATAGAGGAAACTGCCACTCACTAAAAAAGTTCGGCTAGTTCAATGATTTTCATCCCATACTGGCGTGTGATTAGAGAAGTTGTGCATGGACCAATTGCATAATTCAGCCCTGCTCGAGTCCGAGAATGGTGCAACTCGCTTGGGTATCGTACTATAGCCGCAGTAATAAAGCCACTTCACTACAGATGATCAATCGGCAATCAGCAGCAAGGAGCACGTCAACTAGGAAGCAACACGAAAGCAATTGCCAGTTACGTGCCAACACGACCGCTTCCAGTTAACAGGCAAATGACCAGAACAGCATTGGAGGTAGACACCACAGCAACAAATAACACCTTCCACACCGCCTATACTACTCCAAAGAGTCTTGGGGAAAGAACCACCCGCCGAAGCGATACCGGGACGAATGCATGCCACTGGTCTCTAGCCTGGATACCGTCTATACTGCTACGGCCTTCGCGTGGCGCAGCTTAACAGCAGGAACGATTTTCCCCCTTTTTTATTATGTCGAAACGTTATTCCCTGTTTTTGGGTGCACCCTCCCCATACTATTAGTCAGGCAAAAAGCATGTGTGTACTATTTGAGCATCAGCGCGTGTGTGTTCTTACTCGTACTTATATTACTTCGCACGAGTACAAACTATGTCAATGTGCCCGAACTCCTATAACAACTGTGCTGTACATTAGTGAAACATAGATGTACCACGCAGCTTGCAAAGTTGAGTTTCAACCATTCAATCGGTTGTACTCACAGCTGACGTTTTTCGATTTTATAAAATACCACACCCTCGAGGCCGGGGACGCAGCCACTCGTGATGCTGCTGTGTGCCTTTTTCTGTCGAAGTAATCGTAATCACTACCTCCTCGTTTTTGTCATGCGTGCGCTTGCCACGTCTATCCATGTACGCACGTACCTACCGGAATTCAATAAATAAATGCACAACTATGATACCTACCGCCGTACCATGGGGATTTTTGTTACAGTAAATGTTCTTTGTTGTGGGACAAAATATGACGCCAATTTGGCAATAATGTCTTCCCAAGTGTAATTTATTAATCTCTTCGTACATCAAGATCCGAAGAATAGCTCCAGAGTAGCGTTCAAAATAGAAAAAGTTGCGCACATCTCGCTTGTCTCGCTCAGCCTCCATCTGCATTCACGTCGAGGCGCGGAATGGATAAAGCAGGGTGAGGGGCGTTGGAGCCGCCCCCCGAAGGCGGCGCTCGAACGAAGCGATTTAACCGAGAAATTCCAGCTCCGAGAATCCTATACTGAGGCCGAGACTAAAAAACCCTCTGGCCAAGTCCCTGTCCCCTTTAAGAAGAGAATACTTATATATATACAAGGGCTCCGCATGGGTGCCGGCATTCGCCGGCACCCATGCTTCGCCGGCACCCATGCTTCGGGTAGGGCAGGGCAGCACTCGAATTGTTCGATCCAATACTTGGTAGAGTAAAAAAAGTCACCACACACAGTCATAGTGTGCGCGTACAGTATGTAAGGTAATGCCAAGAGTTCGATATAGACTAACGATCATAACAATGTATTACTACTAATAGCTACCGTTATTTAAGTGAATCCGATTCCGAGCTTCATTCATCATATTTCGATCGGATAAATCCGAGCAAACGCCGACTGATCCTTTAGTCTGGCGACAAAACGCGTCGACCGCGTTTCTTATAATATTCTAACTCAATCAAGCATCCGGGGCCATTAAGTAAGGTGACTGACCACGTCCGCTGCATGATCTCTTCGTAGCCACTGAGAGGCGCGCACTGAGCCAGCTTCTGAAATATACAATGCATGATATAATAGTATCATCTTGGTCCGAGCCTCCCAGATCGACTATCTGTGTGTTGTCTGATCGTGGAGAGACGTGCTGACGTTGTTCCAGGCGCGAAACACGGTGGCATGGCTGCCTTCGCCATTCAACTCCTCGAATGCTATTGCAATGCTGCTGCTTGTTGCTAGCAGTGTAGATGGCTCACTTCTTGTAGATACAGTGCGCGACTACAGCGCTTACGATTTTGACAGCTAAGAATTTCAGACTCGAGTTTTTATGGACAAAAATAAGAACATGTCATTTTTGTCTGGTCGCTCATTGGCCAGGATTCATACACAAAGTAGGCGTCACCCGGGCACGATGGGGTCACATGCCGGGATCGGAACCCGTTCACACATCTACAACTCCGACAACCCGGAGACGAACCCGGATATCACCCGGGTTAATACCTCCCCGCACGGTGTGGAAATCCCAACCCCACCGGCCGATCTTCTGATTGACCATGGTTCGCATGTTGAGCCAGCTCCGCCTCGGGAGGATATAGAGTCCCATCCCCGGTCCAGAGGTCGTTCCACATCTCTTAAACTTCCGTCAACCGGGGAAGCAAACCGAGCTTTCTCGGGTCGACACTACCCTGCACGGTGAGAAAACCCCAATCCCGTTGGCTAATCGCTAATTGGTTCGAGCTCCACAGTGCCGTCCTAGGCGGATAGAGACCCATCAAGGGGGGGTATTTCCATCGCACACGGGGAAAATATGGTCCCATCCCCGATTCATGAATCTTCCGAATCTCTACAGCTCCAAAAACGCGGGAACAATAACGATGACCTCCCGTGTCGACACCACTCCGCACGACGTGGAACCCCAAGCATATTCGCTTACCGCTGATTGGCTGGGGCTCGGACATAAGGGCAACGCCACCATGGGAGGATACAGAGTTCTGTACCCGTTTCAGAAATACTGACAAACCGGGGACGATAACCGATTTCTCCCGCGGATCGACACAGCCCCGCACGATGGTGCGACAATCATCTATTTTCACATTGGCTTATCGTTGAGGGACTGTGCAGCTCGTGGAGCCAGGGACACCCGGGGAGGAGATAGGCCAGCAAACGGGCGGGGGGCGTTCCAACGCATCCGATGAGGATAGGGCTCCACCGCCGTTTCAGAAACCCTCCCATACTCCACCAACTCCAACAAACCGGAGACGAAAACCGACTTCTCCCGGGTCGACACAACACCGCACGGTGTGGAAGCCTTAGCTAGCTGAGGTTCGTATACAACGCCAGCACCACAGAACAGGGTCCAACCCCGGTTCAGAAATTTTTCAAAGTATTTTCAACTAGAAAAAAATGGGGCAACTCGCGATACTGCTGACTTTTATTCGTATACCTCAACCCCGCGGTACGCGGACATTTGACCCCCTGCCTCGATACCACCCCGCACAGTGTAACCCAACCTTCGATTGATCGGCTCGGCCGGGGTTCGTGGATAGAGGAAACCACCCCTCATCAAGAAGTTCAGCAAGTTCAATGACTCTCATCTCATACTGGCCTGTGATTAGAGAAGTTGCACATGGACCGATTGCATAATATACAGCAGTCGGTCCAGATCGAGTCGATTGGTGCATTTTGCTCGGGTATCGTATTGTTACAGCAGCAGCAATACACTTCACTTATTTTCTTTTTCCCATCCCATTTATCGTGATGCTCGCACTACTCTCGCTCTCCTAGTTTTTATAACTCAGATCCGGGGTCATATGGCGGGCTCCCCTCCCCCCTCCCCACTACGGTACATGCCCTAATTTTTAGCGCGAGAAGAATTCAGCATTTTCTTCCCTCGTCGATTCGCGTCCAATTGTACCTACCCACGCTGATAGGCGATTTCAGCAGTTAGTTTATTTTTATTTTTCTCATTACCCCCACTAGACCACCGGGGCGACCGGCTCTATATCACTCACTGCCCCGGTGGGGTATCAGGTTATCCTCGAGCCTGGTATAGGTCAATTTCGTGAGTTCAGATCCCCCCGAGTGCGTACTCGTGTAAATTTTCGAGGGACTTTTTCTTGTGCACTAATTGACTCGCGGAAAGCGCGAGAGCGTGAGTTAGCAACACTAAATGAAATCGACGATCAGTGAGTGGGTGCTGAACCCTATGCGCAAAAAAAAATGAACGCAATAACCAGGGGGGAAGAAGGGACGACACCTGTGATCACGGCTTGTATGTCCAGAAGCTGGAAAGTAGAAGTGTGCCCGAAAAAATAAAAATAAAACTCACTAGACGAGATGATCAATCAGCAATCAGCAGCAAGGAGCACGTCAAGCACGAAGCAACACAAACTTATTTGTCAGTTACGTACCAACACGACCGCTTGCACTTGACCGGCAGACCACCACAGCAACGCAGTCAGGGACCACAGCAACAACAAAGCACACCGCCTATTTTTCTCCAAAGAGTCTTCTCGGGGAAAAAAAACACCAAACGATGCGGTACCGGTACGAATGCATGCCACTCACTGGTTTCTTCCGTGGATACTGTCTACTTACTACTACCTTCGCGTGGCACAGCTTGACAACAGGAGGAACGATTATTTTATCCCTTGTTTTTTGTGTCGAAAATGTGTTCCCTGTTTTTTGGTACACCCTCCCCTGTCACAGACAAAAAGCATGTATGTAATAGAGTATCGCTGTGTATGGTCTTACTTGTACGTACCTTCATTACTTGCACGAGTATAAACCATGTCTATAAACCCGAACTTGTATAATACCACCCTCGAGGCCCCGGGGACGCAGCCACTCGCAATGCTGCTGTGTGGCTTTTTCTGGGGCAGTAGTCGTAATCACTTCTACCTCCTCCTCGTTTTAGCCATGCGTGCGCCTGCCACGTCTATATCCATGTATTACGTACGTGTACCTTACGAAATTCCATAAACACATGCACTACTACTTCGTATGATATCTTCCGCAGCACCATGGGGATTTTTTTTACAGTAAATATTACTATTTGTTTTGGGACAAAATATTACGTCAATTTGGAAATAATGTCTTGCCAAGTCTTATTTTATCAACCTCTCCATCATACATCAAGATCCGAAGAATAACTGGAGAGTACTGATGGGAAAACCCACGCTCAAGGTCGGTTTGCTCGCGTGGGCCACCTCATGCGGGGCCCTTGGTTGCGGGGTGGCAGCGGATAAAAGAGAAGTCCCAGATATTGATCATTATGTGGAAAAACCCATTATGCTGTTGTCGCGTATCCGAATATATTATCACAATGAAGACATGGGATGAGTCAAGATCGACCAGAAGCCGCCCACAAATCAGGGGCAAAAACTGGACCATAACAAGACTGATATAAAGGGCGTACCCCATCGGAATCAACCCAGAACTAAACATACCCTAGAAGGCATGTTTCCAGCGGGGTGGCTGACATTCTGACAACACACCACCATCCAATACAAAACCCTCATTTCCCAATACCATATATCCTATATTGCTCGTACATTCGTGAATCATGAATCGTGTGTCCGTAGATTACAAAACTATACGGCTCATCGGGCAGGCTGCAAGTACTAGATCTCTTAAGTACCATTCAAAATAAAAAAATTTGCGCGCTTCTCGTTTGTCTCGCTGAGCATCCATCCGCGTTCATGTCAAGGTGCTGAACGGATTGACCTGCAACAACAGCAACAGCCAGTAGCCAGCTCAATTCTTGCAACCACACAACAAAGCGTTCAAAACACTACTACCTTGATAATCACACCTACCTTTAGAAGTGCATCCACGCTTCGTTTGTGGGAATAAACATACATGGAATTAGTGTGGGACATTTATTATGCGGTCCTGAAAGATGGATCGTTGATCGTGGACCAATATATACGGAACGACTCTTTGGAGCGGCGACGAAAAAGACTGACAAAACATTGTTTCTCGTACTACTGCGGTTTTTAAAAGCGACCACTCCGTTCGTTGTGTTTATTTTCTTTTTTTTCATGGTCTGGCCTGTTTTGTTGTGTTCTCGTACCCGGTATGCTAGCATTTCACTTGCTTCATACCTCGATTAATTGCGATTTTTTTGGCTTACTCTGTCTTACAGTCTGTGACCACATAATAATAACTTGTATCTCTCTAGGATGAAGAATCAGCACGGACACTGGGTGTAATGATGTCGTTGGGTAGGGAACGTCCCCCCTCGAAGACAACGAACGCTCGAACAAAGGTATTTAACCGTGAAATCCGATATCGAAGAGCAACGACACAGCAGTCGTACCACAATAGGCCAAACGCTTCGAGGTGTGACCATGAAAAAAGTGTGGTGGGGACGACATAAGAAGCCAATTTTGAAATTATGCCAACTTGGAAATAAATATTTTCCCATACAGTATGTTTTTTTCGTTCGAGCTCTGCATATGCCAAGATCCAAGAACAGCTCGGGCGTATACCGCCCAAAATAAAAAATTTCGCGCACTTCTCGATTGTCTCGCTCAGCCCACGTACCCGATCCCGGCCAGGTGCGGAACGGATACGGCAGGGCGAGGGGCGTTTGAGCCGCCCCTCGAAGATGGTGCTCGAACGAAGCTATTTGGCCGAGAATTCCAGTTCCGAGAATCGCATACTGAGGCCGAGACGGAAAAAAACTCCTGACCGAATCCCCCCAAAAACGAATGATCATAGATATATATATATGTATTTAAGGGGGTGGGGGGCGTAAAGGGGCGGCGGTACATGCGCATGCCCTTCAACCCCTTCTGCTATACACCGTTGACCACGTGTGTCTTAAATGGTTGATGGCAAAAGGGGGGGGGGGGGCGTACTCGTTTGTTGCTTGTCTTGGTAATTTGACCATTTATCACACATCCCTTTCGAGACGGAGCACCGTTCCTACTCCTAATAGAGACACCTCCAACATTTGGGCGCTCATTACGCTTCTTCCATGTACTACGTGTAAACTGTTTGCTTATCCTATCCCCGTCCTGCTTCGCCGTCTGCGGCCACCATCTATCTCCTAGGATAGCGATCGTTTTCTCGCTACTCTCTTGTCTATCAAACTCTTCCATGTCACATAGGTCTAATTTTCTCATCTCCTCTACCGCATCCCGTTCCTCCTTGTATATTTCACATTTTCCTACTGTGAGTCCTACTCGCACGAGGGGGGGGGGGGGCTGCTCGTTTGTTGCTTGCCTTTGTCGTTTGGCCGTTGACCACGCATCCCTGCCGAGACAGAGCACAGTGCTTGCTCCCATTAGAGCCAACTCTAACATCTAGGCGCTTATTACGTTCCCGTTTGTCAGAATAGGAGGAGGTACTTGGGCGCAATTCATCCGTAGAAGTGCCATGTGTGCTACTCTAGTACTATGTAGACTACCTTGTGCTATTTGTACTACTCTAGTGTTTTACGTACTGCTCTGGTGCTATGTTACTACTACTTAATACTCTAGTGCACTGCTCTTGTGCTGTGTACACTACTAGTGCTACATACAGTACTCAATTCGACGCGAGTCGATGAGGGAAGAACATGCTGAATTATTCTCGCGATAAAAACGAAGACACATGCCGTGGTGGGGGGGGGAGCGGAGGGCCCGCTGGATCTGAGTTACTACAGAGACGGAGGGCGAGAGTAGTGCGAGGAAAATAAATGGGAAGGAAAAAAAAAAGAAGTGATATGTACGCTAGTACAATGTGTACTACTCGAGGTTATATACACTAGTGCAATGTGTACTCCTCTACGACTGCCATGCGTCCTCCAGCTCACGTCTTACAAATACGAAGCGTTTTTTTTCTTGATTCAAATATACCTCGACACCACACCACTACAACTCGTGTCACTCATAAGAAGTGCTGCGTATACTACTATGTGTATCACTCTAAAGTGCTAATTGTATTGCTCTAGTGCTATGCGTACTATAGTGATGTCACGCGTACTACTCCAAGGGCTACGTGTACTACTCCAGTAGCGTTATGTGCACTACTCTGCAGTGGGTCATACCAACGGCAGTCTATAACGTAAAACACGCGGAGAAGCTACCGCACCCCAACCCGCTTCTTTGATCCACCCACTTTTTAGCTCGACGGAATATCGCCGCGGTGAGCTTTCCGGCGGAATCGAGGATATCCTCAGGCTGCTGCATCAACGCCACCCTCGCTGCCCTGCATGTTCACACGCACGGGAGAGAGCCGCCGGGGGGATGTGGGAATGTACGTACTCATAATGATGCACAAGGCCGTAGGCTTAAAATACCATTGACCCTCGCATTCCTGACAAATGCCGGGACGGGGCACGTCGAGTTTTCACCGACCAGGCAGACATGGTGTGCACCAACCGCGAAGCGCTGTGAGGCGCTCGGCGAGTCGCATGAAGGGTGAGCTGCATCTTACTAAGAACCGTTTGTTAGACGGGTTATTTTCGGCACCTTGTGCGTACTTTCTTGCATATAGATGACAGCTTCGAGTTAATTTGTCGGGCGTGGGGGGCACGGGGGGGTGTTGTTGGGTCCACAAGCAATCGCCGGAGGTCAGACGGTGGAGGGATGCACGAGCATGCTGTTGCGACACCGTCGTCGAGCACCTTCGGCCCATGGGTATTGCTACAACTTGCTCGCTCGACAGTGTCGGCAACGCACTCTGGCCGCTACAAAACAAGCAGTAATCCTCGAGTCTAGAGAGAAAGAGCGCCACCCCCACCCCCCCTTGGGAACAGCGCAGTGCTATGAGTGGTGCAGACCCAAGCAATTCATGCCATGGCGCTTGCCAGCAAAGTCTACCGGCGTACTTACAGGTGTTCCGCGCAAAAAGCTTACCCTCTAACGACGCACTCAATCATCATTTCGGCTTCGACGTCGTTCAGGCTGGCGCTGCCGTCGAAGTCGAACAAGGAGAACAGTTTGTCTAGCTGGAGACAGAAAGCGACAGGTTCATGATCCCACGGACGCAAGCATCGGAGTAGGCATTTCGGAGTGAGGGTTAACGGTGTGGATTTTCCCTCCCTGCGGTCGCCCGCGGGGGTCCGGAAACACACCTCCCAATTACTTTTATTGTTTGTTTTACCTCTGCTGATTACTTTTGTATGTTGGTGCGCGGCTCGCGTCGTCGTATGCAGACTGCGATCAACGAAACTGTATACCGCGACGGTCGCGTCGGCGGGAAGGGTATAGATTCCTGCCAAGAATCTGGTATATGCCGTAAATATTAACACCATATCGTACGAATGCTTGTGTTTGGCATTACGGAGCCGTAGGGTTTGTGCTGTTTGACTATTTGGCTCATATTTCTTTCTCACGGACGAAGCTCTTTCAGTGATAACCTAGCTACCCGATATCCTTCGAATCCAATGCACTTTTCACACGCTTTCGCGTTAGATATCTATAGCCCATGATATATTGTGTATCGCCGCACGGACAGAGCTCTTCCACTAACCAGCTAGCTACCCAATACATTTTTGAATCCGATGCACATTTCACAAAAATTATTCGTTAGATACCTATATACATAGCCGCATGATATCTGGTGTATCGCCTCACAGATGGAGCACTTCCACAGATGACCTAGCCACCCAATACATATTCGACTCCGATGCACATTTCACAATATCTATTCGTGAGATACCTATATATAGCCGAATGATATCTTGTGTATCAGGTTTGCACTTTTTAGTTTTAAACTGCCAAATTTTATCGCAAAAAGTCAGTTTTTGGCGTCGACGGCAGGAAGTATAAAGCTCCTCAAATAAGGAAGCAGCCCAAGAAACAAGATGGTACCTGCCCTTATCGAAGCACTTGTCCAAAATACTATCAACACATTTGTGCTTGTTCCGTGGGGCATAACCATGGGCTGTCGTTCCAAGTCGTTCACCTTCGCTTCAAGGCCGGCCCGTGTTCCAGCGGCGAACAAAAACGCGGAAGCGAAAACCTCCAAGACGTCAACCTGGGAAACGCAAATATGCAGGAGGCGAAAAATAGGCGATGTGTATTGGTAGCGTCTTGCTGCCGCGCGAAAAATAGTGTTTGGGTAGACCCTCTATAGCGCCAGTTGGGTAGTGCCGGTTGCCAACTGTAGTGCCTGTGAAATCGCTTGGCACAGTTGGGAACAACCAGTATTGGCAATATGAGGAGTAGTGCCGGTTGCCTCTATAGTGCAGATATTTCCCTCTATAGTGCACATACTGGCACTAGAGAGGAACCAAGAACCACTACTGCGCTTCGGTGTAGCCGAGGCTGTGGTGAAGGAAGACCACCCGGGGAATGCTGTTGTTGGTCGCAGGCGTGGCATTTCTGCCGGCAGCGTGCGATCGCAAGTTGTGCAAGCAAATCAAGACGCTCCATATGGATAAACTTTGAAGTCCATACGATACGCATCTAATTGACGGTGTGCAGCAATTACGCTCAACAGCTGCGCGACAAGGGGGAAGCGACGAGGAGGAAGCGGTGTACACCGTTTGCCCACGACCCAGATGGTGCGCGCACGCCGTGCCACGATAGGGGTTCGTAGCACTTTCTGGCCAGAGTACTTCGTGACTGACTGGGTTCCCAAACTGAGGAACTCTACTCGATATCGTGTTGGTGTAACCATTTAGGTTTTGCACCGTTTCGCACTGTTTCTCACTGGTTTTAGTTATATACCTCATCTCACCATCTACCCATGGGTTGGTTCCTCGGGTGAAGCGTGCACTTTGTATCAAAAGTCAGCACGTGGGTGATGGTACAAGGCTCCTCAAGCGATGAGCCTCGGAAAAAAATAAACCTCACTCACATCGTAGCATGCGTGAGGTGTACGCAAGAGCACTTGGCTCCTTCGTTTAGAGCCACTCCACGCTAGGGGCGCAGCAGAAGTTTCTGAGCTCCTGACGTGAGGAGCTCAAACATTTTACCGGAAACACGACTTCGAAGACATTCAGTTAGCGCATCCCGATCAACTTTTTTCTATGCGCGAGCCCTCAAACTAATATGCTCGTTAAGTTGTCATACTAAATAGCTCCGTACACTTGAGGAGCTCAACCTGTAAGAGGTAAGTCAGAGGTAACAAACGTTTGGCGCAAAAACTGCAACCCGCTACCGTGGGATGACTCTTTTCTGTCTCCTGGACGACGGGAAAGACACGCATTTGTTTTAGCTTCAACGGCAAGAGTACTTTAGCACACGCTCTCCACTTTTGGTGGTGGTGGTGGTGGTGAGAATTATTTATCGTCTGGTGGTCCTCAAAACCCCTCACACAATCTTGTCATGCTCGACATCGTTGACGCTGCACGCCACGTCGGTCACCCCACCATGCAACATCGACACAGATTAGCCCCGTCAAAACGCAGCCAATATCTAACTCCAACTCCAAGTAACATGCAGCCAAAACGGTGGCGCAGCCCTAAAGGGGCATGTGATTTTTTTACTGCTGCAAAAAATCCACACTAACTCCAAGCAGCTTGGCTCCCAAAACGTAGGTGCAACTCTATTCTAAAGGATTCATATTTGCACTCGAAGCGCAAAGCCAAACCCCCTCCACAAGCAAAGCCAGCCGCCAGCACGGCACGAATGCGGTATTCTCACCACTCCTTTGCCCCGCGCATCGAAGAGAGAAAACAGCTCCGTAGGGTCGACCAACACGCCTTCGAACACCTGAAAAAACGACAACCGCGACATAAAAACTTGGAAAAAGAAAGCTACGTCCATAATTCAGGCACTACTTTGGGGAGGAAACAGTGCATGGTCCCTATCACCCTCGCGCACAGTCACTAAAGCAGAGATGCGTGCTACCGCAGATTTGAGCACGAATCTATCCGTGTTGCTGCGAAAATGACCACTTGTAAGAATCGCACTCAAGAACCGCTACCGCAATTAACATACAGTGGGGGATGGACGGCTATCACCCCCTTGATATACTACGTTATAAAAGGGTGGTTTTCTGGCATGTGCATGGTGGCATTCATTCTTAAGGGGGAGTGTTGCCAAACTTTGAAGAACCGTTTTTTTTCCTCGAGAGCCTCGTTATGGGTTTATGAACCGTTCGCAAACCGCGACCGTTAACACGCATTCCTGACACACTCTTAAAAAAGCTACGTCCACATCTCAACGACTATTTCAGGCAGAGGGAGAGGGAGAAAGAGCGAGAGGTGGCGGTGCTGGAGGTGCGTACAGCGAAAATATTTAACCGAAACCGCCAATAATGGCCCCTTAAAAACATACCCGCCTCTTCTATATTTCAGGGGGTATTTCAGGGAGACACATAGATAGATAGATAGATAGATAGATAGATAGATAGATAGATAGATAGATAGATAGATAGATAGATGGATAGATAGATAGATAGATAGATAGATAGATAGATAGATAGATGGATAGATAGATAGATAGATAGATAGATAGATAGATAGATAGATAGATAGATAGATAGATAGATAGATAGATAGATAGATAGATAGATAGATAGATAGATGGATAGATAGATAGATAGATAGATGGATGGATAGATAGATAGATAGATAGATGGATAGATAGATAGATAGATAGATAGATAGATAGATAGATAGATAGATAGATAGATAGATAGATAGATAGATAGATAGATAGATAGATAGATAGATAGATAGATAGATAGATAGATAGATAGATAGATAGATAGATAGATATAGAGAGAGAAGCAGCGGCGCTGGTGATGCGTAGAGTTGACACATGACGCGAAATCCACAATATGTGATGTTGTCGTGCGGCTTTCGGGGTCGTTCGATGGGCCATTTTATTTTTGCGAGGTACGTTGTGTGAGGTAGCGTTTATCGGTATATTGTCCCCCCTCTAATGCAAATGCCCGTCCACATTTCAGCGATTGTTTCAGGGGGGCAGAGAGGGAGATGTGGTGGTGCTGGACATGGCGTGCAGCGAGCAGATTACACGAAAAAAACACGAATATCGCGGGCGAGACAAATACTTGAACCGTATCGTGAGACTTCCGGAGTTAGTCTGAGGTCGTTTTATTTTATCGCTGGTACGCGATGTGAGGCAGGATTATCCGTGCAGTGTCTGCCCACTGGAAACACGCTTGCGGTAAACTCATCCCATGCCATCGCAGGGGTGCAGAAAATTCCAAGAATTTTGTGAGCTCCTAACGTGAGGAGCTCAATATATCACCATCACCCGAATCATGACCTTTGAAGACACCCGCTCGCACAACCCGACCAGCACTTCCATGCACCAAGTCCAAGAAAACAAATGGCGTCGTCGGCTATAGACGCGTGCTACGATAGAGGTGCACCACTTTTTTTCTTAATATTACCCCTCAATTTGGGACCTAAAGACCTCTCCCAAAAACTGATTTGGAGAAGAATCATAACTGCTACCGGGTGAAAAATCGCATGGCATAGGTACACAACGAGAATCATGCCTAAAAAAATGACGTATTTCCGACGAATTTGGGTTAAGGAGCCCAGGCGTGCAGAAACTATTGCAGACCAAAAATGTAACCTCTATCGTAGCACGTGTGGCTAGTAAAAAATGACCATACGAATCGTTTTTCCACACTTGCAGCAGCTCAACCGGTCAGAGAAAAAAAAATGGTCCAAAAAGTGCAACCCCTTTACTAAGCAAACAGTTGTTACGTAATATGAAGAAAAAAGCGTAATGAGAGCCCAAACGTTGGAGGTGTCTCTACTAGGAGTAGGAACGGTGCTCCGTCTCGAAAGGGATGCATGGTCAATGGTCGAATGACTATGGCACGCAACAAATGGGTACGCCCCCCCCCCCCCCCCCCCGCCATAGATGGTGGCCGCAGACGGCAAAATAGGACGGGGATAGGACAAGCAAACAGTTTACATGTAGTTCATGGAAGAAGCGTAATGAGCATCCAAATGTTGGAGGTGTTTCTATTAGGAGTAGGAACGGTGCTCCGTCTCGAAAGGAATGCGTGTTCAATGGTCAAATTAGTAAGGCAAGCAACAAACGAGTACGCCCCCCCCCCCCCCTACGCTCTGCTGTCCGTCGGATGTCAATGTAGGAGTGGGTGGCACTCTCTTGAGCCGAAGTAGGTATCACTTCACGGGGCGTCTCGCCTAAGGACCCACCCAACATATCGTCGGATTCTTCGATCTGAATTTGACAATGTCACTCTTTAGACTACCTAGCCAATGGGTTGATCGATCTTGATGGTGCATCGGAATTCGCTTCCAGTTTTTTATTCGTGGTCAAATTCGGTACTTTGGGTAAAGGTGTGTAGAGCTCTTACAAGTGAGAAAGGGTCCTGAGCCTTTTTTTTTAAGGTTTTGCCCCCCACCGCAACACGCGTCAATAACGGTAGCTGTCATTTCTTTTTTTGTCTTACCTGGTGAAACTCTGCGCTGTTGATAGCCATCCTGTGCTGCCCCAGCTCCGTGACCAGCCGGGTGTGGCACATTGAAATGCTCTCCAGGGAAGTTTTCTGCACAGAGGTTAGTGATTAAGGCCGATCTTAACGAGCGCTCACAGAAGTTAGTTATGAAGGCCGATCTTAACGAAAGCGTTTTTCCGGTTTTATTTTGAGTCGTAAAATACATTTTCAAGGAATGTGTACGGACATCCAGTTTTAGTCGTGTTACCTTTAGCGGGGGGCGTCAGGAACATGATAGGAACGGCAGACAGCAAACGGGGGGATGGCGAAGTGGGGTCGGTGGGGCAAAACGGTGGCCAGTCACTCAGCTCACGCTCATTAAACGCGCATTTCGCGTACGGTCAATATCGTACAGGAGAAATCGGCATGTACAGATAATATCCCATATTGAGCACCCGAATGTCACTTAATCTACCCCCCCCTCCCTCGGAACGATTCTCAAAACAGATATCTCGTCTACGGGGAGGGCGCAAACGCCGACACATGCGTCTATGGAAAGATCTGGCGAAAAATGACCGAATTTTTCCAAAACCGACACTTTGGTCGTGTGTGCACCCCTAAATACTGTACCTGGCATATACCTAAGCTCTAAACTCGTCTGGGCTGGTCGGTGTCACATGCCTGGTTTCTACGTGTGCGGTGGCCATTTTTTTTTCCTTTCGTTTTCGGTCGTTTTTATCCCCCCCCCCCTCCCCCCGTCTCTGGAGTGGCCACACCAAAAGACAAAGTGACTCATTGGCGCTGTCATCCGTAAGTAATAAAGTAGGCACAAGGTGTCGAAGTCCGTCTTACGAGCGGTTTTTCGAAGGATGCAGTTCACCCTTCATGCGACTCACCGAACATCTCACAGCGCTTCGCTTCGTGGAAGCAAGGTCTGTCTGGTTGGTGAAAACCCGACGTGCTGCGTCCCGGCATAGTAGGGATGCGAGGATCTATGGTCATACGACGACGGCCATGCATAAACTGAGTACACCCTCCCCCCCCCCCCCTTTTCAGCTTGTGACACACTCTCGGGATTTCTAGCGAACCGGGAAGCTCGTCGCCCCTATATACTGTTTAGCTTTCGAGAACATCGTATCCGAATTTGAAGCCAGGGTGTGTGTTGCCTTGCGTGCTGTACGGTGGACGGCACAACGAGCGCCTCTGTTCTCTTGCCAAGGCTGCACAGGGGGGGTGAATTCGAGGACCTCTTTCTTAGGCGGCTCAGAGCCGGGATGCCCGACTGAATTGTATTCGGTAGTGAAAACTCGGGCTTAATACTACTATGTGCAGACTAAGCTATACACTCGTCGGGGCTAGTCGGTGTTTCTTGCATGGGTTCCTGGCGCGATCGCTATTTTTTTACTCTAGTTTCCACGGCGGTTTTATCTTGCGAAACCCCCGGAATTTCAAGTAATTCATATCGCGAAGTAATTCATATCGCGAAGGGGTAGCTTGTAATCCTATACTGTATAATACCGTAGCGTTGGTACCCTGCTCTGTGTTGTTATGCACTGCGCTAAGTTGTTGTTGTTGTTGTTGTTGTTGTTGTTGCTGTTGTAGTTGTTGTTGGTGGTGTTGGTGGTGGTGGTGATCATCGGTGACCATGGCATGACCCATGGTTCACCATGGATGCACCGTGCACGGCCATGGTTCGAACGGATGAGCATGGATGACCATGGCACGACCTATGCACCATGTATGACCATGACATGACCCATGGTAAACCATGGATGCACCATTCATGACCATGGCATGACTATGGTCATCCATGGCATGTCAATGGCATGACCGGTCATCCATGGCATGACAATGGCACGACCCATGCACTATTCATGCACCATGGCATGACCCATGGAATTGCATGACGATGGCACGACCATGGTCATCCATGGCCAGACGATGGTTCACCATGACATACCATGCATGACCACGGCACGACCATGGACGACCATCGATTAAAATACAGCAGGCCGTTATCCTCCTGTATTAAGAATGTGTCAAAAATGAGAGGTTATTCGTGCGTAATTTTCAGGCAGGTTTTAACCAATGCTAAGTTACAATGAAGTGTTCATTGTTGCTATTATTGTTGCTATTATTTCTAGACACACAGGCGATTGATGTGATACCATTCTAACACTTGGTCATGCGTTATAGGTAATGTAATACAATGTAATCTTATATGAGGTTCTGACTCATGAAACTTACCACGGACGGGCGATCGATCTAGTACTGTAGTACGCAGCTTGCAAAGATGAGTATCGACCGTAAATTCGTCGAACTCACAGCTGACGTCTTTAGAATAATCTTATTAAATGGATGAACATGGATGACCATGGGTGACCATGGCATGACCCATGCACCATTTATGCACCATGATCATTGAGATGACCCATGGTATATGCATGACCATGGTACGACGATGGATGGCCATGGATGACCACGACCATGGATGGCCATGGATGACGATGGCATGACCCATGCACCATGGATGCACCATGACATTACCCATGGTGAACCATGGACGCACCATGCACAACCATGGCATGACTGTTCATGACCATGGCTGACCATGGCGTGACCCATACACCATGGATGAACCATGGCATATGACCCATGGTGCACCATGCATGAACATGCATGAGCACGACCATGGATGGCCATGGGTGGCCATGGCACGGCCCATGGTTCACAATGGACGCACCATGACCATGGCATGACCGTGGGTGACCATGGATGACCATGGCATGACCCATGGTTCATCATGGATGCACCAGGCATGACCATGGCACGACGATGGTCATCCATGGCATGACAATGGATGGTCATCGATGGCTTGACATGTGTGGCCAAGGCATGACCCATGGTTCACTATGGGCATGACCAATCACACCCTGGACAATATGTTCCAGGTCAATAGGCAATCGATAGGATCCTATTCCAACAGGAGACATATTGTTGCCCGCGATAGGTATCGATGGGTACTTTTCGTAGCCTATTGGGGCCGACAATGGGTATCGATTGCCATCTTCAATTTTCTACTGTTTGGCCAATAGCCTATTGTACCTATTTATCTGAACATATTGATACAACAAGTAGGTATCAATAGACATGTTCAGGACGGTATTGTTTGGGCGATAGGATATTGGCGCTGAGAGGCGGAACCTATGGGTTTGTCCTATAGGTATCGATATACCTATCACCAAACCTATTGATTTGGAAAATAGGTATCGATAGACCTTTCACAATTATATTGTTTGGGACGATAGGTATTGACAGACCTTTCACCATTTTATTTTTTCCGATTATAGGTATCGGTACGTAGACCTTTCGCCATTTTATTGTTTCGGTGTTGGAGAGCAAAGGCGCTCGAAGACAGCCCGTCTGAGTACAACCAACTCTAGTTTGCCATCCACGAATTTATTCGAGTATGCACTCGGGGGGGCTCGAACTCACGAAACTGACCTATACCAGGCTCGAGGATATTAACCTGATACGCCACCGGGGCGACCGATTCCATATGAGACATCGACAATAATAGTGTGCCGCGTTCAAGTCAATCGCAAAACACGACAAACAGAAACTGAAGACCATTGCGGGCACAAACCAAACGTGTAAACATACGACGACCCAAGATTCTCTTTGTTGTGGATATTGCTGTAGCGACCTTATCATACCACCCGCACCTTGTAGGTAGGGTTTAGAGCAGCCCCCCCCCAAGCCTCAACTGCGGCGGGATCTTATTATTATGCGAGGAATAGGAATATCAAGCCGGAATTTAAGGGCATTACAAAAACATGTAGGCAAGACTAGGGAAATTATGAGATACGTACGGAGTACATCCGTGCTTAGCTTCGCGTTTCGCGGTCCCACCTTGTATTCTTCGGCGTACGTGGAGTCGACATTCAACTTTATCCTGCGACCACCACTGTGCGCCTGTGCCGTTATGCGCGACGCGTCATTGCCCATCTCTTCTTGTATAAATAGTAGTAGTCGTGCCCCCTCCTCCGCCGCGGCCAGCTAGTAATAATCTTATTGTTACCCGCCCGATCTCCGTGGGGGGCACGAGGCGACCAGTCGTATCTTTCGAGGAAGAGGACAAGAAAAGGATCAGGCACCACAAAGACACGACACACAGATGAGTATTATGAAATCATCTCGGACTATTAAATAATATAGAATACTGATGCTTTTCAATTTACTATAAAACCTCGCACGACACTTAATTTTTTATTTGTTCTACTTGTTTGTTCACCAGCTCTAATATCGACTCGTATGTAGTACGTAGTCTATAATACCTGGCATCATCATACCTGGTACGCCATCCAAAAAGAAGTGTAACTACGCACCGGTTTGGCGACGAACTACGCATATCTTACGCATATACTACGTAGAAGAGCTCGGATTCAGAGGACAGGCATCATCCTCTTGGGATGATATTATACCGCCTCCTATGATATCTTGTCGAGCTAATGTCGAGAATGCAGCACGCGGGCCAGAACCTGGAGAATGCTACCGAGGCTGGAAAATTGCGCTGGTGCTGGATACTGGACACCACACAAACTGGATCCGGGTGGATACCCGCGTGTTTAGTAGTAACCCAGTTCAAAGATTTGATAAAAATTGAGAAACGTTCGTACCCTGCTGGTATGCACGTTGTTCCGCTGTCGTATTCATTGCGTTGGGTGTCCCCTTACAATATTGGAGATGCACATCTATGTCTGTCTCGAGGTTTGCGACCACAGAGGTTAACTCTCTCTCGGCGCGGACCCTGGGGGCGCCGGATGGTGATGGGGTGGAAACAGCGTCCAAGAAAAGAACACACACACGCGCACGTACCAGAGGTGCCAGATTTGCGTCGTGATGCGTCGAAGATCGCAAGATCGTCAACAGCGTTGTACACGTGACGCAGACGCAGGGCCTTTGATGAGAGCGCAGACGGCGTGCTTCGGACGCGTATCGCCACCCATTGTGCGCTCTAGAGGTATCTGGATATCTCTCAACAACAGCAGAGCTGAGTGGCACAGCAGCAGCACGAGTGGTACATGGTTCGGCGGTTTGGCCGCGGCTAGACATGACGGGAAAACAAAAAACAAACAGAAAAAAAAAACGAACAAAACGAAAAAAAAAATCAGCTGAAAAAATGACATAAAATTCAAACAAAGCCTTTTCATACCAACAATAGTGTGGCCAGATTTGGCCAAACAATTGTATTCAAGGCCTCCGAAAAACTGGAAAATCCGAAAAATCAGCGAAAAATGAATAAAGGTCATAAACGTTGACCATTTTATCAGGAAAAAGATGGAAACAGACGAAAAAAAGGACCAAAAGATTTCTCGTTTCTGCCTTTTGACGCTACTGCTGTCTACCCCATCGCAATTTACCGCAGAACTCAGCGAACACCTCTCATCACCAACGAAACGCAGAACCGCGTTGACAATCCCTCGAACGAAGACCGCCGGAAGGCGCCCGTGTTAATAATTTGCTGAGATCGACATCGGGTTCTAATTGGAGGGGTGGTGAGTGGGGAAAGGTGAGTCCAACCTGTTTTGGGCCAACGACTCGATTGCCTCTCGTCTTTTGCAGTCTCCTATATTTGTATCAGAACTTTGCCCGTCTCCAGCACTTTGACAAGCTACGTTGGCGGAGCCTCGAGTGGAGGCAATAGTCAGCTGACAGCTACTCTGCTTGGACCAGATTACGAGTGAGTGCCGAGCACGCATCCGTCTGACGTGGACATTCGCAACCTTCCGCCTTTCACGTTGGCAACCCACCGAGGTTCTATTCCCTTGTGCCCTAAGACCTTCCTCCTCTCTCCCAAGAAGACGACGTATGTAGACGAACGAGTCCTCTCAAATACAGCTTTCGTTCTTTCCCAAATTTCCTTTGTTTTGAGTCAATCAAATACAAATGATAAAGCACTACGCCAAACTCGAACCAATCCCACTGCCGCAGCAGGGACCTCGAGCTAAGTGCCAAGCCACAGGGGCACAGGCCACGGATTGAATCTAACGCAAGCTTCGCTAAAGGCTGGCAGGCCCGGGCCCGGAGTTAGGAGCCCCAGCCCCCCCCGAGCCGGAGGGGCGCTTGTTTTCCGCTGCCCTGCGGGCGAGCAATGGTGATGGGCGTGCAGGGACGGGGGTTGGGGTTCTCCAACCGCCGCTCGGCAGACGCGGAATCGCCTAGGGGAGGAGGGAGCTCTCAGGGGGGGATGTTCGGTGGCGGGCAGAATAGGGGAGGTGAGTGGCAAACAGTAGAGACAGGGTGCGGAGGGAAGAGCGGAGGGACGAGGAGAGCAGGAGATACACAAAACACAACTTGGAAACAAAGACGGGAGAGAAAATAAGAGATAACCCGTGTGAGAAAAGCGCAAGTTTCCAACGGGGATGACAAAAAATATATATGATTTGGTTTCATAATACACGTTTCTTGAGAGAAAAACGTCCAAAATGGATTAAACCACTCATTTTGAGACTGCTCGCACGAGTAATCTACGCAAAATGATTTGTCATTTTGTGTGGACTTATTTATGGGTGCTGGTCCACCTGGGGTGAATTAATCTCGTACCTCCTATAACGCCAGCAACAGCACTGCTCACGTATGAGTTGTGTGTGCAACACATAGACCTGCATTATGTTGCCCTCCTCTTTACCCGACCCGATCTCGCCGGGACGCTGACCGGAAGCCCCTGGGCGCGGACGCAGTGTCGGCTGTACGCGATCCATCTCCAGTCCGGTTCACTCGCGTCTCGAGTGTGGATGGACAAGTGGACGAGAATTTTTGTTGTTCATATTTGCGGAGTTGTGTCCATAACCATCATTTTGTTCGCTTGCCGAAGAGAATAGCGCCGAGGCTTGAATCATGGATGCCCAGGAGGGTCCGAATCTCAAAACAAACGCCAAACTTCACAGCAGTCCATGCTCCGCTCGCCGGATTATGTTTTGTGTGTTTTGCGAGGTTGCGCCAGTGTGCGCTTCGCTTCTTGCTTGGCTTGGGTCGACTATGCACGTACTGCTGTTGTATCAAGGACCCTTCTTTCTTCCACTATTTTAATAAATAAAATACTACCAGCTACAGGTACTGCTGCCCTGTTCATATCGTACCTGATACGTGCATTTTTGTCCCGAGATCGGCGCGTTGTATGATACGTACTGGTAAAATATGAGTAATTGCAAAGGGCTTTGTCTGCGGCCTGGACTGCGGCCGGTCGCAGACTCGCGTGATGGCCATGTTCTGGTATATATGTAGAGGAGGATGAGGGTCAGACTTAATGCCAAGAGATTGAGAGCGCTTGCTCCGCGCTCCACTCTGAGGAGAGTGTGATGAGCTCATAAAAAGGTATTATTGGCAAATAATTGAATGTTCTACGTACTCACATGGTAGTTTGGGTGCGAAGTCATCGTCACACGCACCCCGGGCACACCCTTGTGTGTACTGACTGCTGTTTCTGTAGTTTTACTTGTTCTTCGTCACAACGCGTTATCGAGCGTGAAAAATGAGAGCGCAGGGAAAGGACCAGGCGTCGCTATGGCTTCTTGCACTTGCAATAGGAATAGCAACTGAGCTCAAAGTACCTATAGAGCTGCTCGATCGGAATGGCCCTTCTACTCTGGCGGTGTATTGTAGTCCGCAGTACCAACCGAGCATAGCGTCAAGGTGTAATGAAGCAGCGGCACTTATATTAATAATAGTACAGCAGCAGGGACACAGCAGCAACACGAAGCACAGCAGCGAAAGAGGAAAGAAGCAGCGGCAGCTACTATTGCACTCGTGCTGATACTGCCGGGTAGCTCAGACGTGAGAGTTTGGTTGGACATACCCACGTGCAGCACATTCAAGCAGCCTGGTATGCTCATTACCAACAATAGCAGCCCAAACGCAGCAGCGGCAGCACTAGCAGCAGCAGTATCTCGGTCTAAAGGCGGCTCGACACGAAACCGGCCGTCTCCTTCCTTCCTCCACCCGTCCACACGCTAGTGCCTGCCAGAACCCGCTTCGGCCATGGACTCGCTCGTGATCACGAGCTCTTCCGTATGGCTTGCACAGGCTCTGCTTCTCTAGGAAAATATCTGGAAATTTGAAAGAAAAAAGATAGTTCGACAAAAAACACTAATCGACGGTGTGTACGCCTTCCAAGTCAGATGGGAATAATGCCTGTGATATACTTGGAAACCTGTTTTCAGCTTTTTTGCCACCACTATGAGAAATCCCGACTACAAAGTTCCTGGGAAAAGCTTTCGTCGAAAGTTACTGTAAAATTCTTCGAAAAAAACACGAAACACCCCGAGCTGATAACAAAGCAGCAATATTACGCCTCATTTGTAGATCGGGTTGTGTCTCTAGAAGTGGAGGTAGACGGCGATCGTTGTGTGGGCAACCCTCGAGATGCGCTGGAGTAGAACCGTGTGCGCACGCTTCTCGCAGAACTTTTTCCGTACTGCTGTACGTCAACCTTTCGCACGGTATTGGTTGCAAGCTGCCGGTAGGACGCGTGCATGTGAGTGCTTGAACACGTTGACAGCTGAGCATGACGGTAACGGGAAACGCGAGAAACATTATGGGCAAAACAAGGACGGACGCGTGGCGAAACACAAAGAAAAACGAGAGCGGGGCAGATGTGTGGCGACACACGCGAAGAAGATAGCAGCCCGGCACAACACAGCCGAGAGGGTCCTCCTTGGCTTGCTGTGGTGGCAGACGCTTTTATCTCGTTTTCGTTCCCGGTTGGGTGGCGATTGATGTAGAGCGTCCGGAGGAGGTTATTTTGTTGTGTGGTGTGTGGGGAGAGTTGGGTATGTGGGGCAATGAAAACTGGTGTGCAGCGTGCAGGGTCAAGGGTCAACTTTAACCAAAAAACCCCCCTCGCAGGGTTTGTAACGTCCTGTGTTGCTGTGTTGTGGAACGGAATGGTTCTGGTTTAAAAAGCATTTTTTTCCCCGCTTGAGAATCGCGTATGTATGTGGAAACCCCGATGGTGATCTGCTCCGACTGTCTTCGATTGCTGTACGGCTGCTCCTGTACATGCGTAGCTCCGTAGGAAGGTTCGATCACCGCTGCTGGTTTACATGCCATACGTAGCTCCGGGGACATTTTTCATGCCAGCTGCTGCTGTACGTGCTTCGAAATAGCTCGGCGTAACGTTTTATACCTGGTACCTGGTACGAAATACCTAGTAGGAGTAGGTATCTACGAAGCCTGGGTGGCATATGTTTCGGGGCGTTCGGATACTAAATATATCCGAGCACACAGGTGCCTGCGCAGCCCCCCACAAAGGCGACGCCGGTAGAGCAGCCTACCCCCCCACGTGTCTCAGAGGTCAGAGAGGACGAAAAGGAAAATAACACACGAAGGATCAAGACCTGTCGATAGACTGCGCCAACACTCAGGGCACGGTTTTCCGGAGATCTCGTCGTAGAGCTCGGCGTTTAGGCCACGCGCAGGCGCTACGACGCTGCGCGGGCGGATCCGCGGATCCGGCGGTTGCAAGCGAGCCGGGGGCACACCTCAGCGAAGAAACCGCGTGGGAGGCGGTCAAAGACGGTAGAGGTCCGCAGGCTCGTAAAGGGTGGCCAAGTCCGGCTGTGAACTAAGATAGGTACATTTACATTTGTCAACTTTGCCTCTGTTTTCGGACGTCTCTTCGTACGCGCACTTTCAGCCAAAGCGCCTATATTAGGGGGTGGGCACAACTCGAACCGTGTGGTCACTGTCGTCGAGGTTTGGGCGCGATCCGTGCAGCGTGTCGCGCGTGGCAAACCCTCGCAGCTTTTTTTGCCGCGGGGATGGATAAGACGATTCCCCCAGATTCATGTATAGGAGGCCTTATTTTACGTACTATCAAATATCAGACGTAAGATTTGTTTAGTTTCTGTCATGAGCAAAAGATAAAAGACACCGTGCAGAGAGCAAAACAGTTCGACCCTGCCGCACAGCAGTATGTAGCGGTCCAGCCGTCTGGCAGCAGCAGCCTGCAAAACTATGCGCGTGTGCAGCAACAGCAGTAGTGTACGATACGCTACGGTACCCGTATTATCAGTTATAGCTCTACGGAGAAGTTACGCGTTCATTAGACTGCGACATGTTGTCTTAACTCTAAACCTCCAGCTCAACGTAACCTTTGTGCGGTATTTTGAGAGTCTGAGTACCATAATTTCATAATTTCGATCATGAGAATATCACAATGTTTCTATCACGGTTCTAGGTTCTACATAAGGTCAGGGGTTAGGCGGTATGTACTTCTGTGTGCGCCGCGCTTGCTATTACGACGGATGAGGCGTCGGCGCGTGTAGAGCAGAGTACGATATGCTACGGTACGCGCATTATCAGTTACAGCTCTACGGAGAAGCTGCACGCCATTTGACTGCCAAATGGACTCTAAACCTCCAGCTCAACTAGCTAAGCTAAACGTAAGCTTAGTGCGGTATTTTGAGAGCCTTAAGTACCAAAATCCACACTTTCAAAATCAGAATGTTCCTAGGGTTGGGGTTAGGGGTTAGGGTTGGTTGGATTGGTAGGTTTGAGGTTCGAGGTTGTAGTACTTGTAGCTACTAAATGCTCTACCGAGAAGTTTCACGCTCATTCGACCGCCACACGGACTCTCAATCTTTTCGACTTTTTTTTTTTTTCTTTTTTTTATCCTCCGGCGGATGGGGAAAAATAAAGTTTTAGCTCACCACACTTCCGCGTATTTTCATACGCGTCGTGTGTCGATTTAACTCAATCTCTTCAACGTAAATTTTGTGCGGTAGTCTGAGAGTTTTGAGTACAACAACTTCGAAAATTTGATTGTTTATAGGGTTGGTTAGGCATAGGCTCAGGGTTAGCTGTGTACCCGGCATGAGCGGGTGCCCCGATTTAAGAGCATCGACCCTTTTATCACTGCACCCAAGTTTTTGGGCACAAACCACTTGAGTGTGTGTTCATTTTCGCAGTATAGTAGTAACAGAGATCAAATCGGCGTGTCCCGCCTGTGCTAATAGCTATGTACTGCCCCCTACAGATTAGAGCAAAACGCAGTTTAGAGCTCTTGTTCTGCTTGTCACGGCGTGCTTTTCAATCGGGGCACCCTCTGTATACGACACGCGCGCTACAACGTACATACCGGTACCTTTGCTGCTGCTGCGCGCTTTCTTACGACGACACCGAACTTGTCCTTGTTCAGGTCGTCATACCTAGGTCCCAAAGGCTTTGGGACCAGTACAGATGCCGCTTAGATCACGTCATGTGGAACGGTCTGGCCAACTTTCTAGTGCTTTAGTGGGAGCGCGCAGCAGTATGACTTGCATCATGTGTCGAAGTCCCTGCGTTACGGATATGTAGCCTGGGTACACCGCCTACCCCACTCAGCAACCCGGGCTGCTTCTTAGCAGTATGGCCGATGCTACTTATATTGTACCCCGTCGCTTTTTCATCTCTTTCGACGCTTTTGCCCCCTCCAGTCCCAAGGGGATTATTAATACCAGCCTGAGACTTCGCAGAAGCGAGGAATTCGGAGGCGTTTATACTCGGCTCAGTAGTAGTATTATGCAGAGTGGAAGCTCCCGAGCCGAGAGTTGGTGCACAACCTTTTCCCGAAGTAAGAAGTTCAGGTTGAGCCAGAATTCCTGTGGTTGTTCTTTTCGGATCCCAGAGGAGGCGCTAAATTCAACACCACACTGTAATTTTTCGTGCGGAACACCGCTGCTATCTAATTGGTCGAGGCTGGAGTTCATCCGCCTATTTTTATTTTGGGAAAACGCCACCGAACGGCTCGGCGGCGCAAGCACCCCTGCCAACCTCGAGCCTGCCAAAGGGTTGGGGTTGGGTTAGGGTTGGGGTTGGGTTTGGTCTGGGCCGACGTGCAACATAGAGTCGACAGTGGTTGGTGACTTGTTCATAGGGGTTGGGTGTTAGGAGTTGGCGTCCCTGTACGTTATACTCGAATAACGATAACGCCTACTTTTGTTCTCCTTATTTTCTTAGTCGCCGACGTACTCTGCTACTCTGTGTTGCGCTGCCGGTTGCCAACAGCTGAGGATGGTGGGTTTTGGACATGACCTTGGCGTGTTTTGCTTGTGCCAATGTTGTGTTTTTCTTCGTCCGTTATAGGAGGGTAAGTCGTACTTCTCGTGCTTTTTTTCCCGTTGTCGCGACTACTCCGACACAGTTCCACTTAGAACCTGAAGGTTTAAGACGTAGAATGGCTTCGAGTTGGCAGGATTTCACGACTGTTGTGTAACCGCTAGGCGGCGAAGCCGAATAGCTGACTGTAGTCGACGAGACGGTTGGCCAGTTTGAGCAATATTTCTTTCGTGGAAATCTTGTTTTCGTGGAGAAACAAACCTCAATTTATTTAAAAAATGACGCCTCTTAAGCACGGGTCTTGGAGAACCCCATCCCATTGAGGAACAAAAGGTTGCGACCTTTACGGAGCCGAATGTCAATGTCCGCAGCGATCCTCGGCGGAAAGCTGTATCCCGTATTCAAGCCCAATGAGGTGAATGGTCGGCACCTCAAGAAAACAACTATTAACCGTAGCAGTAACATACCTGGTGTAGGTGTTGATTACTGCGAGTCTGACTAAATAAGTACCAGATGTCCACTATAATTGGTGACTGACAACTCACAGCTCTTCTAAAATGTGGAGGCATTTTGATTTCACCTACAGCCAAAGTTTTTGTCTTGTCCTTTTTCTTATGTTTTTTTTTTCTTTTTTTCTTTTCTTGTTTTTGTCTTGTCTGTGCTCTCTTGTCAGAGATACACATTTAATGTGTTTTTTCAACCATTTCACCCCAGTGACGTCATCAGGGGGCGCTCATCGCTATATTTCCTATGGGTTAGGGTTAGGGTTGGGGTTAGTTCCATCCGTGCTGAAAAGCACGATAGTGTAGGACACCCTCTCTTATCGCCCACAAAAAGGGAAAATCGAAAACGAGACCCCAATTCTCGTATCGATTGCCGTGTTCCTCCCATATTTTGTATAAGATGGTTGTTGGTGTGTACGTACACTCGCGCCTAACGATCTATGAATGGTATGTTCACTCCTGACCTTGAAGATGACAGCGGTAAGCGAAGAAGCTGTCTAATGATCATGCGAAGGAGACCGAACAAGGTCAAGACATGAGGTCATCAAGCTTGACACGTCGCCGCACACCTACCCCTTTTTCAACAACGCCTACGACTACAATATCCTGTTGGAAACCCCCTTCCCTGTTGGCTGTATATCCAGTTGGAACCTCCCTCCCCTGTTGGCTGTTGACTGCTGGTCCCGCTGTCCGTAGCTGGCGCCAGCATTGCAACAGCACAGTAGCACCGACCGCAGACAGCTTATAGTGGCTCTGGCACAGAAAGACACATTTAAGCTACTAAAATTATAGCTTTTGTAAGCTCCGCTAATAAAAAAATATAGAATACGTTGTTTACACCTACTAATTTATTTATTAAAATGTAATGTGACCTAGAAGAAAGAAGTGGTTTATCTTATGTTTTAATACTTTAGTATTTGGTCTTTAAAGCGTCCTTAGTTCAGTTGGTAATAAAACATGGGTCTCCAAAACCGAGTGTCGAGGGTTCAAAGCCATATTGTATATTTAAAATACGCCTTTTTTTTTGGTATGCTGTACCCTGGCGGCGGAGGGTTTTTTTCGCGCCTTCGGCTGCGGGGCAAGCAGGGGGCCCGTCGGTACGACGCTTGTCTGGATCCCAGCCGAGCTCCGTGGCCCGAGCTCTGAGCATGCAAAGTCGCTGAGCTGGCTCTTTTGTCTTTGTCAAGGGGGTGCGTTCCGTCTCGTTGAGCTGAATGGGTGCCTGGAAAAGTGCACTCCAATTGTGAGATCGAAGACGTTGTCGAAACTCATCTTCGCAAGCTGTTTCGATCGCGCGTGTTACGGGGTGTGCGTGTCCTCGAGAAGGAAATAGGTTGGCAGGTCCCCGTAGTGCTACGAGCAGCTACAGTAGTAGTACCAGGGTCAAGTGCGTGATAGAAAGACGTGATCAGCCTTGGTCTTGAGTTGATAACTCTGCGCATACTCGTGCCGGACACCGACCGGTCTTTTGTTGTGTATTTCGATTTTCCCGAACACCCAATCATGGACATACAGCAGTGTCGCACATATTACATCATACCAGGTGTGCGTACATTCCTATAATATTGTTGTGCATAGGCGTTGACCCACCCCACCACCACAGGTACCCATCACGCGCGCCATTCTGTAGCCGCCTCTCGCGACCCGCCACCGCTGTTCTGTCCGAAGCCGGAACGGATTGATTCTTGATGGATGCAGTAGAACTTTACCACTTTTTCGACAACATGGTTGACGCACACTGCTGTGTACGATACGAAGGGGTTTCACCGTACATTGGTTGTCGCGTTCCGTGGGGTTAGGGTATATATAATTCACAAAGTATGTCAACCATGTTGTCGAAAAAGCGGTAAGGTACCCTCGATGGATGGTTTGTTGGTTGTTGGGTGATTGGTTGATTGATTGGTGGGCGCGGGTGGGCAGACGGACGGGCGAGGCATCGTCCACGAGCAGGGTTCCTCCGCACTTGGGCAGAGGGGTAGTCGTGGGCAACCTCTATTTGCATTATTGTCGGTCGGGCGCAAACATTGTTATTACTGCACACTGCACCTTAGTACATTTATATCTTGACGTCGGCCCAGCCCCAACCCGACCCTAACCATAGCCCTAACCCTACCCCCAACCCTTTGCGGGGTTCGAGGTCGGCAATGGCGGTACCGCGGTTCCGCCGCTGTGTTTCGTAGGCGTTTTCCCGAAAATAGTCTTCCAGCCGAACGGCCGGCCTCAACCAATCAAACACAGGGTGTTCAGTCACACTTTTTGCACGGCGATAGTGCATATAGGCGCTGTCGTGGCCGTGGCCACCTACCATGTCAGGAGTCGGGAGACATGCCAAGCAAGGTGTAGGGCTGAGCGTTCCACACTAAAACCTGGTAGTGTTGTGACAAGTCAAGGAAAATTTGCTGCCTGTCAAGTGTTAAGGGCCTAGATTAACGAGGAACATGCCAAGTCGAAATTCGTTTTTTTTTCTAGAATTTAATTCATTTTGCGTCTGATTGGTCAAAAAATGAATCACGGAGCAGGCATTCTCAAACTTGTTACGGAAAATCAAGCTCAACAAAGAAGTCAAAAAACATTTATTTGGTCGAATTCAGTCGAAAATCGAAATTCAATTTGGCGAGTTTGTGCACCTAGGCATGGCATGTAGTAACCGAAGCTGGCCACGCGAATTGGTGCCATATCGTCGGCTGATTTAGAGGCGAGAAGCCACCATTGCGAGAGGTAGGACCACCGGAGCAGCCGCAGCGCGGCCTCCGAAGGCCCTTGGCACAGCCTAGACCGCCTGCGACGCCTCGAAAACAATCGAGAGCGCCGCAAACCCAGTTTTTTGTCGCCCTGCACCTCGAAAGTTACATGACCAACTACCACATCACGACTTCGCTCAGAAGTTCGATCGCTATATCCCCGTCGCTGCTGCCCGTGTGGGGTGGCGGGGCGGCGCCAGCCCTTCCAAGAGACGCCTAGAGCCATAGCCTCCTGGCGGCTGCCGGTAAAAACAATCTGCCGCTAGCCGCGGCGCTCCGGGGAGGACGCGGGCCGTCGCTCGCCTCGGTCGTTGCTCACGGGCGCTCGTTGACCATTTTGCGTTTTTCTAATTCTAGAACGCACTCTGCCGTTTCTTGAGAAGAAGCAGAGTTGCATTTTTCGTGTATTTTTCACGAAATTAAAAAGAAGAAAGAATCGAAATACTATTTTCCGTGCTCTTGGTTATTAGGGGCCCTCAGGGGTGAAAGTCTTCGCCTGACATGTATGTGTTTGTGGTGTGTTCTTCACATTACTAAACTGATATTTCCACCCATGTACATCCAGCACACCCGGTTTCCGTGCCGAGGCGTTCTGGAGAGACGACCTCTGTGGTCGCAAACTGCAAGATAGGCTTACTCGTATATATCCCTGGTAATATGGTTGATGATATCCTTGGTAATGAGGTTGATAGGGTTGATGTCCCCGGTAATAGGGTTGATCCCTGGTACGAATAGGGTTGGTGACTAGTATCGCATACCTAAAAAAAACTCGACTTAACTCCGACAAACTCACAGCCCTAGCGAACAGGGTTACCCCGCGCTTGGCGAGAGGGGAGGCTAGGAACTCGAAAAGGCCCGGGAGGCCCGGCAGCCCGGGGCGCATTTTTTTTTTTGGCGGCCCGGCATGGCTTTTTCTCGCTTGGTTCTTGTGTTTGCCTTCTTGTATTTTTTGTCTTGTGCATGGCATGTATGTACATACATACCATGATGTCTTTGTGTGGTATGATATATGTGTACCATGCCTTCAGCCTTATTTTCAAGACTCTCGGGGCAACTCTTGGTCAGGGGGAGTTTCGGGGGAATTGATAAACGAGCAAGTGTACGAGTGTTAAGCGAGGTACAGCTGTTGATAATCTACATAAACTGTGGGCTCTTGGGGTATGTACTATTAATATGTACCCCGGTACCAAACCTGAGTATTATGGTCGTGTATACTCGGTCATTTACCCGAGTATCTCGAAAGCATATACCATACCCTGCTGAGCAGTCCCAGTTGATAATTGTTGCTTTGTTGACTGACGTTTCCTTCGAAGGTTCCTATTAATAGTGCACGGTTAAACCTCAGTGATACACATTATTTGACATTTCTAACCATTTCACGCCAGTGAAGTCATCGGGGGGCACTTCGACCGGTATTATTTCGTATGGGGTAGGGTTAGGGTTAGGGTTGGTTTAGTTAGCATGGTTGAAAAAGGACAATAATGTCAGACACCCGGGTGTCGTAAATAGTATGCGTAAATAGTATGCGTTAGGGTCAGGGCTAGGGTTAGTTAGGGTTAGCATGGTCGAAGAAGGACAACAGTGTCGGACACCTTGAACCGAAGCCCAATAACAACCATGCAACCTGCCCCCCGGCTAGGCGCCTTGATCTCACCCGAACCTCATCCTACCCCGTTCTGACCTCGCCCAGGGGACCGGAATAGCAAAAAAAAAATCTTACTCGTACCCATACTCTTTGTTTCAGGAGCGAGACAGGAGGGGGAGGGGTGTTACTAAAACCAAAAAGAAAAGGAGCCGTGTGTATGAACAAAACTTCGTTTTCTCGATTCGCACAGAAAATCCCAACGCCCTGTTTTTTTTTTTCTTCATGTTGACCACTCTAAAAGTGTGGCTCCGTGTTCTCTTTTTGTGTGCCCCCCTGTCTCACCCGGAGTTGATCCCACCCGGGCCTGATCTCTCCAAGCTGACCGTGACGCTCTTGCTGCGACCGCAGCACTACGTGGTGTACCGTGTACGTGCCACGCACAAGACAACCCCGCCAAATCATCCCACGGTACGGGTTGCTCTATTGGGGTTGGTTAATGTTTCTGACCGGTTGAACCACTCACGTGTCGAGCCATCGGTTGGTATGCTAGTTTTAGGAGAATAGCTGTTTTCAAGCTGTAAATATGTAGCGCATAGAAATGTTGGGTCAGGTTGCGCGAACGAATGTCTTCGAAGGCATGTTTCGGTGGGCGATGTATTGAGCCGCTCCTCACGTTAGGAACTCAGAAAATTCTGCGGCACCCCCAGCGTGGGATGGCTCCCCCCTCGGGGGAGTTTCGAAGCTGATTTTCTCGATGACGGGGAGAGCGATGCGTCTGTGGGAAAATGTGGGGAAAGATCTGGGGAAAGATCTGGGGAAAGATCTCGACGAGATGTTCCAAAGCCATGCATTTTGGTTGTGTGTTCGTTCACCCCTGTAAAAAAAAAATCCTGGAGTTGGTCTCCGGGGGTGTTTTCTTGCTTAAGCATGGTAGGGTTAGTATTACGTGCCTTGTTGTGACACGTCACGTTGTGGTATACCACCTGTTGATACACGCCACCTTATAAGATGCCATGTGTTGTGTTTTATTACGCCACCGTATGATATGCGACCTCATGGTGTATATGTCACTGTTGATTCGCGCCTCCTTATGATTTCGACTTTTTGAATGCCACATGTTGACACGCTACCTATTGATATGCTATCTTGAAATATGCCAACTACTGACGTGCCACCTATCTTGAAACATTCCACTTGTTCATATGCCACCTATTGATGTGCCACCCCTCGATGTACCACATGTTGCTGTACCACCTACTTATATACCACCCCAGGGCCGGGGAGCAAGCGGCCACGAGTGGCGTTCTGGCAGCTAGCCCTTGTGGCATCGGCGTTGATTCTTTTGGGCTTGAACGTGGGGGCTGTCTTTAACTCCAACTTACCCGGAGGGGCTGAGCAGTCCGAAGAGGTGCGTCTTACGTTTTTGTTTTTGTTCGTCTTTACTTTTTGTCGTTTCTTGTTTCTTCTTGTTTACTCTTTTTTGTAGACTTGTCGCGAATACGTGCGCTTTGAGTTCGACCGATTGACGTTCGATGCTGACCTTTGCAAGCTGGGTGATAGGGCAAGGTTTTGTCAACATTCAGCTTTGCAAGCCGCGTGGTCAGACTAGATTTTTGTTGTTAATTATTTATTTATTTTTCCTCCCGGTGGTCTGTTTTGTCACTATGATATTTTGTCACCCCCCCCTGTGGGTATTGGCGAGACTACGATTCTGCTGGAAATAGTGCATGCAGCTACAGCAGTCTACAGCAGTGGACACAACAATAGGCCTGTAAGCGCCCACCACGTTTGCATTTATTCAAGTAGTCTGATGGGCGCCACCTCTGACATTTTGATAGATTCGAACCTAGCGAGATCGGCGAGATCGCCTTATCTCTCTTCGCCTCCCGACGTATGATACCTACAGTAGTCCAAGTCCTCAATCCACACATATCAGGTAGTGTACATGAACATGAATACATAACAGGTACCTGGTAGACAATGTCGTCAGTATTACGCACACAGCTTGCAAATATGAGTTGCGACGAAAGTCTCTATCTCGCAGCTGAAGTGTTTTTTATTTATTTTTGAATAAGAATGCCTTTGGGAGTTGAGAGGGGAAGCGCGTCGGAGATACACGACAACTAGGACGGATACTATGTCGACTGAAGCTTCCCGAGCCGGGAAGGGAGAGGTGTATGAGACGCGCACAGCATGATGACACTTGTTTTGCTGCACACTTTTCCTAAACGGGTGGTCAGTCCGTCTTCTTCGTGCTGAGGTCGCTGTACCTCGGTCTCGGCAGGGCTAACAGTTACGAGTAGCGCACGAGATCAGGGTGCGGAATATGACAACTATAAGTAGATCCAGGTAAATAATGGCGAATGCAAGTACCAGGTACGAGTACCAGGTATTATTTGGTTTTTTTATCCCCACCACAACTTGCGTTCATCCCTTCCCGCTACCAAGATGTGACGATGTTTTCGTTGCGAGCGTTCCGAAAATAACCCCTCAGGTGACTATTATGCGTCGACGGCTGATGATGTATGTTTTTATTGGTAACATGATACCTCGTACCGGTATTTTTTCGCACCGGTAATATGTACGGTCGGAGCTTTGCTTACCAGTTCAGTATTAGGTATGGGCCGAGCTCTAAATGCACCGCGGGTACTGCATGCTGTATATATACGAGCAGTACATTTTTATTGCTCTGTATTGTTTGCTCCGACTAGACAGTTACCAGGTGCATATTGTGTTTTGTGGTTTTCGAGGGTCCTGAGTCGTGAATCTTGTCGATCTCCAATGCCTACAGCTTGCACCTTGGTGGGCCAATTGCCACAACCCCGCTCTTAGTTTCCGTGCAGCTTATCATACGACATAGCGCGTAAGCATCTGGCAGGCTGACGGTTGTTGTCAAGCCGTCCTGTTGACACTGGTTTCAGCGCTGAGCGAAGTCACCGACATTGTCTTCTTCATGAGAACATGTACACCCCGTTGCTTGCGCGATCAAAGTATCACCCAGCTTGCGATTTTTCTTTTGACGTTGTCCTCGTTCACACAGCTGATTAGTTTTCTTAACACATCTGATACAACGTTCGTTGAAATATGTGCAGCAGGCGGCCTATCCTATCCTCAACTTGAAGTTTGCAGGCGGACTCTTGAGACTTTTGAAGGAGGACTCTGAGAGAGACGGGTCCGCCGCCGCTGTTGTGTTAACGCGAACGTTCCCCCCCCCCCCAATACGGGTTATATGCTCTGCGTGCGCAGACTGGTGTGGGCTGACCGTCTTTGTAAAACCGTCTTGTTGACCCTGGTACCACTGATAGCAGTCGAGGAGGTCACCGGTCTATTGTTTTTTTTCGTTTGGATGTGTCCACCCAGTAGTACCGTACACCTCCATAGCACGCGCGATCGAAGTATCACACGCAGCTTCGACCAAACCCTCGATCTCCCAGCTACCAGCACCGGCCATACTGTCTTTTCTAGTTTCGTACGTAAAACACGCGAGGTGATTGGCATGGTTCGGTGAAGCTAAATCGACCTGCTGCCTACCGATATCCTATCCTCAACTTGAACTTTGCCGGCTTATCTTATCAGCTTGAAGTTTTAGCGCGCACGCAGTCTTGAGAGAAACACGGACCCGCCGCGGGAGTTGGACGGTGCGTACAGCAGCATTGTTCTAAGAACGTACGGCTGTTTCTTAGAATACTGTGGAACGCTTGCCGCGCATTTTTAAGAGCGTTGTCGCCCAAATATGGGTGCACTTGTACGTACATACGGCAATAGTATAGAAACGTACGGCAGGTCCTTACCGTTTTTTGTTTGTTTGTTTGTTTTTTCGCACACTCCTGCTTTCTAGCTTCTGGACCAGCCGTGGTCACAGGTGTCGTCCATTCTCCCACCCGGTTCTTGCCTTCATTTTTTATCGCGCACAGGGTTCAGCAATCCCACTGCTCGTCGATTTTTCATTGAGTGTTGCTAACTCACGCTCTCGCATTTTCCCCAAGTCAATTTGTGCGCAAAAAAAAGTCCCCGTGAATTTGTACGAGTATGCACTCGGGGGCATTCGAACTCACGAAACTGACCGTATATGATGCCAGGTATGTTGCCAAGTAGCAAGCAAGCTGTATGCCAGGTATGTTGCCAAGTAGCAAGCAAGCTGTAGGGACGAACTTCATCAAGGGTACCTTACCGCTTCTTCGAGAAAATGGTTGACATTCTGTTTTGAATTGTATGTACTGTAACCCTACGACCCCTTACTACTTCGAGAGAATGGTTGACATACTCTTTGAATTGTATGTAAGGCTACCGCTAACCCTAGCCCTAAGCCAATTAAACGCAACCCACCAAGGTAGGGTTAGCCCACTTCGTTTCGTACATGGTATACCTCAACCATCTCCTTGAATATGTGGTAAGCTCTACCAGGTACTGATTTTTATGGCCGGTGTTCTCCGAAGCAAAGGGGGGCGCACGCACAACGAAAATGTTGTTGAGATGAAAGAGATCTCGCTCGTCGAGATCGTTCCCCGGATCTTTCCCCAGATATTTCTATAGACGCGTCGCTCGGCATTTGCACTCTTCCCGTTGTGGATAAAATGAGCTATTAATAGGTAAGAAAGTTGTCCAACAAGGGGGTGTGTTGTCTTGCGTGTTATATACCAGGTATATCGCATTTTCGTTGTGCGTGCGCCCCCCCTTTGCTTCGGCGAGTACCAGCCACAAAACTCAGTCTGTTGAGATGAAAGAGATCTCGCTCGTAAAGAGATCTCGCTCGTCGAGGTCTTTCCACAGATCCTTCCCCAGATATTTCCATAGACGCGTCGCTCGGCGTTTGCACTTTTCCCGTTGTGGAGGAAAAGAGCTATTAATAGGTGAAAAAGTTGTCCAACAAGGGGGTGTGTTGTCTTGCGTGTTATATACCAGGTATACGGCAGTGTGTGTATTCTTCACATCAAACTGATATTTCCACCCATCTACACCCGTCATAACCAGTGTTCGTGCCGATTCCATCCTTGTCTGTAGAGAGACGAACTTTTGTGGTCACACTACAAGATAGAGATACACATGAAATATACAAAGGCAAAACATATGCAAACTAGCACACCAGACAATTTTGCACGGAAAACTGCTGTTAAGTACCTGGCACCAGGTGTTAACTTTTGGGGCCCATGTGTATGATGTCGTATGGCAACCAAACAAACGATAAGTGCGGTAATATCGTAACTGCAAGCGTCTACGTACAGCACTGCAGTAACAGCTTGCAGCAGTAGGAGTAATCGCCGTGCCGCATGCTGTGCGACACGCTTGTCGCAAAGCCCTTTACGTTGCAGGTCGGACACGCGCATCTCCTACGACCTCAGCTACCCCGGGCTGCTATTTTCCGCGTGGCCCGTTCTGTAATCATGTCATTTATTTTCGACGCTTTCCCGCTCTCAAGTAGCAAAGGAGTTAGTACTGCGAACCGCCTCCAACACTTGTGTAAACCCTTCTTTTTGATGATTTGCCCTCTCAAGGCCCAAAGGAGTTAGTACTGCGAAACGCTTCCAGCACTTATGTAAACTTTTTCCTACTTGCAAAAATGACCCTACTGCAAGTCCAAGTAGTTTGTCCCCATGAGAGGAGGTGCAACTACAGTAGTACTGGGAAGGGGTTATACCCCTTCATAGCCCCAAAACCCCTCCCCACACTAATTCCAAGTAAATTGTGCCCAAAAATAGGTTTCCAGTTGTTGAGGGGATAGTGTAGAGGAGCCAAGTAGGTTGTCACCCACAACGTGGGTGCGCTTCCGAAAGGGCTTATTGATAGTGCGCGACGGGAGTGTCGTGAGTTTTTTACCCCCCTTATGCGTACCCTTGTATGGCGTACAGCAGTGTGATTTTTAATTTTTAACCCGCGAGGAGAAGCCTTGCGTACAGACGGAGCGTGGGTGTCCTGGATGTGCACGTCGTTTAAATAACGGGATTTTTACGGCCGTGAAAGAAAGCACGCGCGCACAACATGTTGTTCTCACACGAACTCGCATAATCAAGTCCGTGGTCACAGGACAGGCTCCAGTCACTCTGGCGCTGAGGAATACCCCAGGGAAAAAACACACACAACCCAAGGTGGTACACGCTTATATCACAGCTGACGCAATTCATGCCTCCACCAGAAACATATAAAAGTGAAATCGGGAGTCAGTCTACGATGTGTCAGGTCCATGCCGGTGCATACGTCTCGTTACTCACGCCTGGAGAAACCAACTATTCCGATTGCCACCCAAGGAAGACTACGACGTATATATTACACGTAGTATCTATCACTACGCATACACACGACAGGCGTAGGTCATTTGGAGAAAATAAACAAAGAAAAGGAAAGAAGATAAAGGAAAGGAAAGAAAAAAGAAGAAAACGAAACAAAACGAAAAAGGCACGAAAAGAGAAGAAAAAGACAAGAAAAGCAAGAAAAGACAAGACAAGAAGAGGAAGCAAGGCAAGGAAAAAAGAAGAGAAAAAAGAAAAAAAAAAAAAGAAAAGAAAGAAAAATGTCATACTAGCAGACCCTAGGAACTGGCTAAGGGTGGCATTGGGCTAACAGAGGGTATCACATCCATCATCAATGGCACCTGGGAGAGAACGCAACATGGCGAAGAAGTCAGGGCGGTCTTAAGCTATCTTGTGACGGCCATTAGAAGGCCCACAACTTTCAATACGATGATGGCCAAACCCAGATTTCAGTCTCTTGGGCATGGCGCTCCCCCTTCCCCCCCTCCCCCCTTTCCCCCTCCCCGCTTCCCCCCTCCCCCGGTCCCCTCCCCCCCCCCTCCCCCCGGCCGCTTAGAGATGCCAACGGTGGATGGCGCTGCCGCAGTCCTTGTGCGTCGCTCTGCAGCTTTGCGTCTCTCCGTTTCATGCCAATTCCGCATGAACAACTTGGCTCCCTCCTCTACTCTTCGAATTTCATTCCAAAGACCGACATATCCTCCTTCAGATGATCCATCCAGTCTTTCTCTTGCCCCCCTGAGTAGCCCTTACCCCCAACAAACTCCCCGAACATCACCCTCTGTGGCAGACGCTCCTCCCCCATACGTGCCACGAATCCCGCAAACAAAATCCTCCGTTTGCGCACTATCGCCTCAACGCTCTCGGAATCTGTTTGGGCAAGCGGGTCGGCGTACGATAGGGTAACATACGCAGCAGTGTGTACAACAAACAATACGTTCAGCAGTAAAACAACCAACAGCAATACTACTGGTATCGTATATCGTACCTGGTATGCAGTACCTCTCCATATGCTTAATATTTGTACAACGCTCTCCAAATCTCAGATCTCCGAACGGGTTTTGTTATGGACTTTTCGGCCCATGATCGACCGAACTGCTGTTGATCTTAGATCTCAGTCATTGGAGCCGAAATAAGAAACAGAATGGAAGGGCAAAATCCGACTGCTAAATCTACACTCGCAGTTTTTAACGGAGGATAAAAATTGTGGGAAAACAAATATTTGAAATGTTTTTCTGTGTTGTGGGAACTGGGAGTTGGAGATTGAGATCATGAGCCCCAAATCTTCAATGATATACTTGTACAGGTACCTGATACTAGCATACCAGGTATATGCACACTATTCTCTACATGCTGGGTAGCTAATGCTGGGCATACCGGTATGATTCAAAGTTTTAGCCCGAGTCACCCCCTTTTTTTTTTCCTCTTGTTTTTTCTATTGTATACCAGGTACATACACACTGCTGTGCTGTTATCTACAAGTACGTGCTAGGTAGCTAATGCTGGGCATGGGATTTAAGGTTTTACCTCGAGTCACCCCTTTTTCCTCTTTTTCTTCGATATGCTTCTTGTTTTTTCTTATTCTCGTTTCTTTTGTCGATCAGGCCACCAGAATTGACCTCTCAGGAGTTCCCAAGACGGGGGCGGATAACGGTGGGGCGGGGGGCGGGGTGGCGCAGGAGCCGGGGGAGGATTCCGTAGACGACGGCCCTGCGGGTGAAGGGGAAGAGCTCTGGGGCAAGGATGAGGAGCAGAAGAAGGAGCACCACGAGGGGCAGGTGTGTAGTCGTGGTGGTGGTGAGGTGGTGGCGGTGCTGGTGGTGTTGTGGTTGTGGGTGGTGGTGTTGCGGGTGTTGTGGTTGTGGGTGGTGGTGGTTGTGGGTGGTGGTGGTGGTGGTGGTGGTGGTGGTGGTGATGGTGGTGGCGGTGGTGATGGTGTTGTTATTGTGGGTGGCGTTGATGTCGATACTTTTGTGGTTGTTATTGTGGGTGGCGTTGATGTCTATACTTTTGTGGTTGTTATTGTCGATGTTGTGTTTTGGTTTTTGTTTTTGTCTTGTACTTATGTGTCGGTCGTTTTTGTAACTAGGGAAAGGGGGCTGAGGGGTGGGGTTGGGGTGGTGGGGGCCTGGGAGTAGGTTGGGGTTTGAAGTTGAGGATCGTCCGTTGCTATTTTGGCGTGGGGAGGGGGGAGGGTCGCTCGTTTTTTATTCAGGGGGAGGCAAGGACGACGTGATGTTTTACTTGCCCTGTGGCGATTGGAGGGGCGATAAGGGGCGGGGGCGGGGGCGGGGGCGTACTTATTTGTTGCTTGCCTTACTCTTTAGACCGTTGACCACGCATCCCTTTCAAGACGGGGCACCGTTCCCATTCCTAATAGAGACACCTCCCAACGTTCGAGTTCTCAGTACGTTTGGCACAATCACGGTTCATCAGAATACAGGGTGGCGTTTACCAGTAGTCGACCAGTGCTGATTGCGTGGCGGAGACGAGCTGGCATGGACCTGGTGCCGCCCAATGCCGTTTTGTGCTGGTTGCTGCTGCTGCTGCTGTTGTTGTTGTTTTTGTTGTTTGTTCTGTGTGTTCCGGTTTGTGTTCTTTGTATGAGTGCGTGACTCTTTAATCTCTTCTACCCCCCCTCTCTTTCTCAGGACGGGGAGCCGGTGTCTAAGAATGCGGACGAGTTCATGAACAAAGGCGATGCCATGTTGGCCGATAAGAAGGCGTCCTCGGAGCAGCACAAGGTGTGGCCTATAAGAGTCTCGTGTGTGGTCGTGTTGTGTAAGTACTACTGTTGTGACGATTGTGATGCTAGTGGTCGACTGTTTTCCTGGAGCCCTTTAAGCCTTTTAGAACGGTGTGCACGTTTTTGGGGACACGTACATCACTTAAGACACGTATATCACTTGGAATTTGTGTCGGGTAATTTTGGCAGTGCTGTATGGGTTGCAATGGATACCCCGATTTGAGAGCGCCCAGGATAAGAGCATTCGGGACTTGGCCGTTTTTTGAGCCAGAAATCCCTCCCTATACTAAATTGAAGTAAATATGTCCCCCCAAAAGGGTTTCCAGTTGTAAAAGCGTTTAGACTGTCAAATCGGCAAGTCATGCCTATATTAAGAGCTATATATTTCCCATTAAGATAAGAGCATGTGTAATTAACAGTGTGTGATTCCGCTTGTCACGGGGCGCTCTTAAATCGAATACTCACTGCTCTGTAACCCAGAGGAGCGCACAAAGAAAAGAAAACGGGGCCACACTCCTATGTAGAGGTTCAGAACGAAACAAAAACGGAGCGTTGTGATAGATTATGTGCGTATCGAGAAGATGATTTTTTTTTACGACTTTTTTTATTTGGTTTTAGTAATCCCGGCTCCTGTCTGACTCCTTGAAGAACGTTTTGGGTGAATTTTTCTCTTTTTTTCGTGCTTCCCTGGTTGACCGCTGCTAAATAGGAACTACACCAACCCAATCCAACCCCGAACACGAAACCAATACCCAATGACGATACCTTTACCACTTGTTCGAGAAAATATGGTGGAAATACACATTTGACTGTATCTAAGCCCTATAGCCCTAAGCCAATCGAGCGCAATCAACCAACCAATGTAGGGTTTAACCCCCCTTCGTCTCGTACATACTGAACCTCAACCTTTTCTGGAGTACGTGGTAAGCTCTACTGAACCAATCCCCAATTTGTCGTGGATTACCCAATTGCCGTGGATTGTTTTCATTAACCCTGTCTTCCCTGGACTAAATACTCCAACACCAATCTATAAAACCCCAAGCCACCTAACCCACCCCGAAACTCGCCCCAAAACCCAAAACTCAAGAGCCCGAACCCAAAGCCGAAAATCCAAACCCCAACCCCGACCCAAAACCCAAACTTTTTTTCAGGAGGGGCTGCTCCGGCAAAAGAACCAACTAGACGCGTACGTGGCGTGGCATCGGCGGCAAGGCCTGGCGCCTTCCCTGGATGAGATGATGAGCCTGCCCTCCAGCAACGAGCGCTGGGCGCAGGATGGCCAGAACGGGGGGCTCCCCGGAGCGCCCAAGGTTACTGTCATCCTCAACCTCTTCAAGAGAGAGGTCAGAGTATGGAAGGGGAGTTGTACTTGTAACCCTTCAGAATCACATAAATGACGCCATATTTCAATGATTCCATCCGTAAAATCCTTCTTAGCTTTTTTTTTCAACTTGTTTTGGCAATGTCAAGGTTGAATATCGATCAATGGTTAACAAAAATCAAAGGAAAAAAAAGCAAACAAAAGTGAAAAGTGTGGGTCTTCGTCGATGTCATGGCATAGGGTTGTCCGGGGGGGGCGGGGGGGGGGGGGGGGGGGGTTCGCCCGAGGTTCCGGTCGTCCTGATTATTTTCAACCATTTTACTGCTAAAACCTGAAAATCCCGCTCTAATTCCAAGTGTTTTCCTCAAACGCACCATGAGAGGTAAAAATAGGGTTTAGACAAGGGGCGAGAGGGTTGGGGCAGGAGAGAAGGAGGCTGCCTTTTTATTTCCAGTGTCATTCCGAAAATGTGAGTGCAGGTCTCCCCCCCCCCCCTCCCGTCCCCCGCCCCGTTCCCTGCCCCCGTCCCGTCCCCCCCCGTCCCCGTCCCCGTCCCGCCTCGATGGATCCTTTCCGCCGCCATCCCTTGGCTGATGGAAAAATTACAGGGTTTTTCACGGGTCGCGTCATTTTTCGCGGGTCGGGTCGGGTCAGGGTGATCCGACCCGACCCGACCCGACCCGCGAGATTCGGGTCATGACCCGTGGAAAAACCCTGAAAGAACATGGTACCGCGTAATGACACTAACAGTCCCGATGGCACACGGGACGGCACCGCGCGGAAACTTTTGACCCTTCACCATTCCCCCATTGACCCTCCACGCACCCACTCACCCCCCTCCACCTCCATCTTTTTGCGGATGCCGAAAAAATAGCATCGCGCTATGTATCCCGTTGACCCTCCCCCGCCGCCCCCCCCGCCCCCCCCTCCTCCTCTATGCTTCAGGTGTTGACCCAGCAACTGGACAGCTTGTTCGAGCAGACCACGGCGAGCCACATCTCGGAGGTGTGGGTGTGCGTGTTCAGCGCCCCCGCTCAGGACTACGCCTTGCGCGTGGTGAAAGAGTCCAAGTACAGGAACGTGAGGCTGGTCGTTAGCGACTTCAACTTCAAGTTCTACGGACGATTCCAGGTTTGTGATTGTGTACGAGTATAGGTGTGGTGCTGTACGCGTCCAGGTTTGTGATTGTATAAAAGTGTGGTGCTGTACCTGGTACCTGGCATGTTGTATGCTACTGAGTATACCTACCTATGCGTACTCTTATATACCTCTTGGGTATTTGCTGTAAGTGCTGTATGCTTCTGTGTGCTGCTCTATTTTCCTTCTGCGCTGTATGCTTTGAACGGCTGTGTACTGTATCCTCCATAATGGGCGTCTTATTCATTCATCCTATTTTTTCTTTTCGTAGTGTGTATACATTTTCCTGTGGTTTGTGATTTTGTGCCTGGGAGAGGGACCTGACCCGCCACCAGGCTTCCCGCGACAGCAGTAGGATATTAAGAGTGCTGAACCCCCCCCCCCCCCCCCCCCCCCAAGCCCCCGCCTCCTTGTCTAGTCATAAACGCCACCCTTGACCCCTCCGCCCTTCTCCCTCCCTCCCCCCCCCCCGTCCCACTTCGCCCCTCCCCAACCTTCGGTCCTCCTTCGATAAAATGGAAAAACACACTCAGATGGCCCTTACGGCACCGACCGACTTCGTTTGGCTGGTTGATGACGACATGATCCCGGGTAACAAGTACCTGGCTCAGCTCATGCACGCTGCAGGGACGGACCTGCTGGGGAGCTCGCTGCTGGGCAGCATCGGCCGGGTTCTCCCCAGGCCTGGGAGGGATATGTCTCTCGTCTCCTACCGAAAGGTGAGGGAGTTGGATGTTTTTGGTTGGGAGGGGGGCAGAGGGGGTGAGGATGAGGGTGGGGGTGGTGCTGAATGGAGGTGGGAGTGGTGTTGGGTGGAGGTGGAGGTGGAGGTGGTGGTGGTGGTGGTGAGAGTGGTGTGGGTGGTGTGTGTTGGGGAGGGGGGCGGCGGGGGTTAAGGGGAGAAAAGGTGGTGGGCGGGGGGGGGGGGGGTTGGAAGGAATTGGAATGTATGGTGTTGATATTTTGTTTGACTCGTCAATGTTGCTTCTGTAGTTGCAGGTGTTGTAACTGTTCGTTTCGGGTATTGTTGGGTTCATCGTTCGTGTAGTGTTTACGTTAGATTTCTTTGGTGTTGCTGTTTTTATTCCTCGTGGATACTGCTGTTGTGTTGTTTGTTTTAGTTCCTACAGTGGCGTTCTTTTTGCTGTTGGTGTCGCTGCCATTGGTGCTGCTTGTTTTGTTATTTTGTTTGATGTTGGGGTTGTGGTAGCTGCATGGCTGTTGGGTTCTTGGTGTGAGTGGCGTCTGTTGCGGTTTGTTGTTGCTGCAGGTGTTGCTATAATCCTTCTTTTCAGTCTGTTGTCATTTTATTATTTGTTTCTGCTGTTGCTTTTACTAACTCAAAAAGGGATCACATCGTTAACTTTCAATAAACCATGAAACTCTACGAGTGCCCTCCCCCCCCGCCCCCCGCGCACACCGCCTGCCAGCCTGCTACGGCCATGCGTGGCAATAACTCCACCCCCCTCCCTTCGACTGCTGACTGTTTGATCGGCTCTTACCGTTGTTTGTTTTTTGTGTTATCGTGCTGTAAATTTCAGTGGGGGAGCCACGGAGGTATGTATATGCCTGACTACTACTGGGATCAGAACAACGCTGTTCCCGTGGACTACCTCTGCAGCCAGTGGTTCCTCCGACCGGAGTGGCTGCAGTACATGTGGGTGAGTTCCGAGATCAGCGGGGGCAGCGGTGGGTGAGGTTGGACACGGAAGACCGTGTCGACGGTGTGCGCTGCTCTGTGTGGATCGGTGTTGCCGGCGTGGACAGGCATTGTGTATACCACGGTAACAGTAGGAGTGGTAGCCATAGCAGTGTAGTAAAAGTAGGGGTAGTGCTCTGAGATGTGGGGTTAGTGGTATTATAGTAGTGTTTAAGGTGTGGTGGTTGTTTTGGCAGGTGGAGGAGTTAGTTTTGTTGTGGTTTTGTATTAGTCCTTCGTATAGAATGGTCGTAGCATGTGAATAGTGTTTACTAGTATTAGTAGTTGTTGTTGTTGTTGTCGTTGTTGTAGTAGTTGTAGTTGTAGTTGTAGTTGTAGTTGTAGTAGTTGTAGTTGTAGTAGGTGTTGTGGTTGTAGTTGTAGTTGTAGTTGTAGTTATGGTTGTAGTAGTTGTAGTAGTAAGTGCTAGTGGCACGGGTAGTAGGTGGTGGAACCAGTAACGATGTATTCTTATGGCGTTTTTTCTTTTGGTTTTTGTAAAAAATCGTATCCGCTCCCTCACCTCGCCCGATCCGACCCCCCCGACCCCCCGCTGGCAGAGCGAGCGACCGATGACCTTCGAGACGGGGGAAGACTTCCATATCTCGCACACCCTGCGCAAGTACGCCAACATCGGGTCTTACGTCATGCCGTACAAGGCAGAAGATGACGAGACAAAAGGCAGCAAGTACCGGGGGCTGTCCTTCGTCAGTGCCGCCACGACCAACAGGTGAGGTTATTTCCGTCAGTACCCATCGAACATTTTATGTACACGAGACAGATCAGATTTTCGTGTTATGGTTTATGGTCATGTAGATCCTCGGGGGAAGATGTGTCGCTGATTTTCGCGATTTACGTGATCTAGATCCATCGAAATATTCCACACAACGAACAGGTAAAAAAATTTCCTGTATTCATGGTGTATATCTTTTCGGGGTAGATGTGTCCCTGATTTATACGGTTTGCGCGATCTATATACATGAACCGATTTGTTTTTATTAGGGGGGAGGGCAGGATTGTCCTTGATTCATACAGTGGTGTGCACAATATTTATCCACCGATTTGCTCAAAACTTTTTTTTTTTTTCGGTCATCCCATCCACCTGGTATTGTCTTCGCACTTTTTATTTTTTTCTTTCTCCATCTCCCTCCCCAGACGTAACTCAGACCCGAGGTCACTAAGCAGGCTCATCTTCCCCCTCCCCGCGACGGCAGGCGCCTTCGTTTTCATCGCGAGCATAATTCGGAACTTTATTCCCTCGCCGACTCGCGTCGAATTGTGCTTATCCACGCTATAACGCGCCCTCGGCAGTTGACGTCTTTAGGAAACAAAACTCTCCATACCGAGATTTGAACCCTTGACTCCAACCTTGGCAGTGTTTGAGGTTAACCACTAGACCACCGGGGTGACCAACACGCAGGACAGATCATATCCCAATAATTAATGAGCTTGATCTTTCTGGGCGGATGTGTCACATGATTTCCACGATTTGTATTATTTGCACGATCAATATGATGCTAGCTTGGTGGGATCTGTGACACGGCTCGTTGCGCACATTTTTATTTCGGGGTAGGATCTGTGTGGTTGCCGCTATTGCGCAACACCTCACAACGACAGATCCAGGATATACGTTATGTATGATGTACCAGGTAGATCGTGTTCTGTCTGGCGGGTGAAATGCTCACAAAGCCATCTTTTTAGATACGCGAAAACTAACGAAACGCCTGCCTCTCTGGAAACCCACCGTGTGCTTCTTTTTCTCACTGAAATGTGGTATTATGCAGCGACGTGCCCCTCCGGGACATGCTGTGGATGGGCGCGCTGAAGGCCGGTAGCCGCATGCGCTGGATGGACATGCTCACGGCGGACGAGGCTCACGTCGACCCGGCGGCTTTGCTGATCATCAGAACGGAGGCGGACGTCAGGGCCTTGCTGCCGCTGGTGAGAGAGAAAAGGGAGATATATTTATATTTTGGAAGGGGTGGCGGACTCGCGTTTGTGATCTCGCCCGCTTCATTTGGGCTCAGCATTATCTCGACAAACTATGTACGTCTCGTAGAATATCTCATGCGAATCTGGCATGAATTTAGCGTCAGTTTTCATATCGTACCGCACATCAGATGATGTATCGTACCTCATGTCGGGTTTACCTATCGTATATCAGGTCGCGTATCGTACGTAATATCTGTATCGTTTACGAGCGTTGTACCACCCACCTGGTGTTATATGCCGTTCCTACTATTAATATATATATATATATATCACATACCAGTATCGTACTGCATATAGTAACACATACCACATCTCATGTATCACCCATCGTACCTCATACATGATACAATGGGCATATGGCTTTCATCCCTGCGTTTTCCGAGCCCCAACCCCATTGGCCGAGGGACCCCCCCTCGCCCCTTCTCTGCCAATCAGGGGGCGAGGGGCGAGGGGCGTGAGTTTCCTCTCGGGGATACTCCCCAGCCCCGCCGCAGCACCGGTTCAGCAAGTTCGGTGGCTCTCGTCTCATCATACTTATTAGTTGAGTGGATGCAGATTCAACTTGCTGAATTCAGCGAAACTTGATTCTCGAACAGCACAAACCCACCGCTCGACATCAGCGTTCGGCAGCAAGGAAAGGAAGCAACACACAACACAACAACCGCACCAGCACGACATCCGCTTCCAGTCCGCCGACAAAACACCGCCCACGTACCGCACAACACACCCGCCCTCCGACGAAGCCATCCACCAACCAACCCAGCCACCATGCTACAGCAGTACAGCAGGAAACGGATGCGTTGTTTCGTGCTAGAACTTCGCCACAGCAATCCGGTTATATAGCGGAGAGAACAAAATACTGCTGTTGTACCGAAGAAAATAACAGCTCCACCTCCCACAGGCACGAAGGCACCCACGCACGCACGAAACGACCGCCACCCACCCAACCAACCGCCCGCCAACCGACCAACCCATCCCACCACCTAACACTCCAACCAATACGTGTTACAGCAGTACAGCAGTACGTACCAGCAGTAGGTAACCAGCTGGTACGTACACAAGCACAAAGACGTTTGGTCCATACTCGGTTTTTTTTCTTGAAAACGCGATCATGGGTACGTTGCACCTCCAATGGATTACAACAACGTGTTGTCACCCATCCACCAACCGACAACCCACCCCCGAACCGGTACGGGTACCTCCTGCTGCGTACTGAAGATACACGTACCTGCGATTGTAACGCCCACGACCAAAACAAAGCACCCTCGGTGAGGTTTTACTACGGCGTGGTGGTTCCTTTCGGTTAATTCTTCGCCCAGACCATTATCTGTGGTGTCGCAAAAGGTGAAGAGGCATCTACTATAGTCCACAGCTAGTGCTACCATCTTCAAGCCGTTATAATTTTCACCAGTCCAGTTGAAAAGGATGCTGCTTGATCGTCGAACGGATCTATAGTTACAATAGCACACCCCAACACGAAGCCCGCGCCTCCGTTGACCGGCAGACGGCCCAAACAGCAGCAGCGCAGACAGGCACTATAGCGCAACGTCACGCTTTTGACACCTACCAGGTACCTTTAGTGCTCCAACGAGTCTGGGACGAAACCGGCGATTTTTTTATACAGTACCACCATGAATGCAGCGGCTTCCGTGGATACCGTCTACGACCTTCGCTTGGCGCAGCCCAATAAGAAAAAGGGGGGGGAATAAGGCGCGCGAAGCGCGTCGATTTTTGCGCTTGTATCATATAACGTTTTGTATGCATATGTACCATTTTGCTTTTTTTGCCTAGTCCGTCCCTTTCTCTCCGCCGGCGCAGAGTTTTTTGGTGTGCTTTCCGATCAGACTACCCGTCGGTATATTATCAGCCGTGTGCCGGGCTCATGGGACGTCCGTGGCGCGAGCTATGGCCGCGGAAAGCCGCCGAGACTGGCTCTATTTTGCGGGGTATGAGACACTTCTGTCCCCGGGCAACCACACACTAGACGTATTTAAGCCTCGAGGTTAGGTCTTAAGTACTTCCAACTGGAAGAGCTAGGCCATTCGATATTTCGACCTTAAACGCATAAAAAAAACACCATATATATGTCTAAAACTCGAAATAGTGGTCTCTTTCAGTACGCATAAAAAGAAAAGCCGATGAAAGATCAAACTACTTGAAAATAGACTATGATATTTCTGCACTACTCCAGACGCGGATGGCAAGACGAGGATTTATGTCATGAGTCAGCACATGAGTGGGTGGAAACTTCGAGAAAGACCCTCCCCTGCCCATGCTGTGCGAGCTTGAACAAACGGCCAAAACAAATAACTGGTGCCTGGCAAAAACATTGAGTGCTTCGTACTCCATACTCGCTTCATATGTAGGATACCTCGCAGGCGTCTGCCGCCTTCGGTGTGCCTCAGTGTGGCAGTCAGTACAGCAGCACAGCAGGACTGGCCCTCAACCCGGTTCAATTTCCACCCTCGAAATGTAGGCATCCGCGGGAAAGAAGCAACAGGGTTGTAAACTGCAGCAGCAGCTCCGGCCATGCGCTACGTCGGGCACAAAAACCAAACAAAAAAAATGTGTCATCGAAAAATTACAGCCTCTCAGGACGAGAGAGCAGGAGCACGAGCGTGCGACGAACTATGTCAGAGTCCCAGTTCTCTGACCGCAGAGAACGCCAGGGTAGGAGGAGTCTCGCGGGCGTTTTCCACCGGCTAGTTGTGCTGTAGTTGGGTTGGCTGTTGGGGTGCTGGTTGTCTGTGTGTTGTGCTGTGTTGTTTTGTTTTGTGGTGTGTTGTGTTGTGTGTGCGCTCGATCCTCGTGAATGAACAAGGACTCCTTTTCAAGTAATAGTACGTAGAGGCATGCCGCTCCACGAGAGTGGGTCGCCTCTGACCACCGCCAACGTTTCTGATGGTGTTGTACACGCAGGTTGATTAACCCGGGTTGGGGATACACCAAGCGGCTTGCTAGGTTGAGCGTTGCAATTACTGCGTGGGTGTTGTGCTGTGCTGCTGCTGCAGAGTGTCTGATGTTTCCTCGAGCTTTTGTCGTCTGAAATGCTGTTGTTTGCTGGAAAATACTCGGAAAATTGCTTCAAATATGCACTTGGGCCAAAATGTGCCCAAGTGCATATTTTGGGAAAATCCACATCTCACCGTGGTCTGCCGTGGTCGTTAGGTCGATAAAATAGACATATTTTGTAGACATTTAAAACACGATAGGGCTTAATTTGGTTTGGAGCCAAAAATATAGGCATATCGTCAGGCTTAAATACGTCTACTACACACACGGTGGAACTTTAGTCCTCGCACGTACATCGGGGTGGCATCAAAATGTATTTGCGAGAGAATTTTCCCGCACTGCTAGACGCGGGCGCGGTGTATATGTACCTGCTGCAACGACGTGAACTATGTCATTACTGTGAGTTCTCCCTCACAATTGACACGGTGGTTACCATACAGCAGTAGCGAAACCTGTATAAAGAGATATAAAGTAGCAACACAACTCAAGCAAAAGTAACGATGTGCACACAACAGACCATATCGGCAACAAACATCGGTATAAACTGCGCGCGGGGAAAAATACTGGGTACAGAAAACACACAACAAATTGACACCAATGATTCCTCTAACAGCAGCGACAGCAGTACAAACCCATCAGACAGCGAAAATGATCAAGACAACAACAGCGGCAACAATAACAATTCTGGTCAATGGTCCATTATTCCCGAGATTGGTGATGGGGCATGTTTATTAAGATGTATCTCGCGTCGTGTGCACAACAACCCAGCTTTACATCACATCGTCCGTGCACATATTATTGCCCACTTCACAACCAATTTGTACACCGTTATCCCAGGATCAGGTTTCAACACTTTCCACGACAGCATCTTAGCTGGAGCAAATCAAGAACTTGTGGAAGTCGCTGGATCTCAACCTACTACATATTCGAGTGTTGAAGAGTGTCTCCACTTCATGTCACAGCCTTACGCATATGCTACAAACGTAGAATTAATTGCTGCCACGCAGTTATACGGAGTGGACTTTCGAATAACTTATCACACCGAGCCTCAGCAATATCCCAACCCTCCTCCTCTAAATGTCTGTGATATCTTATATCATCCACATTCTTTCCACTACGCATCCCTCCGATATACACCTTCTGCATAAATACTTCATCATCAGTTGTAGTCATTCGACTTGCGTCGCCCCCGGGAGGCACGTGTCCACCTCCCGAAGGGGAACCTTGTACTTCATACCAGGTATCACACATCGTTGTCATATCACTTATTGTACCTTCGATCACGTATGCCACCTTACATCATCGCACCGCATCTTGTATTACACCTACCGTACCTTGGATCATGGCATTACGTACCGTACCTGAAATCATCGTAGCACATATGGTATCATACCTGATGTCATATCACATTTCGTATCTGAAATTTGTCGTATTACATATCGTCCCTGCTCCCTCTCCCAGGTGACTTCGTTTAAGGAGTCGTTGATGTGGGTGGACGGGGCGGCGGACGAGACTCTCGGAGGCCCTCGCTGGAAGCTGTTCATGTTCTCTCCTTCCATCGGGTAAGCTCTTGCCTCTCGTTTTGAACCCAGACGCCATTGATGAGTATGTTGGCTTTTGACCATTTTCCAATTTGAGAATAATCGTCCTAATTCCAAGTGATTTGTTCTTATATCGGGAGTGCAGTGCTGAAGGGTTAAGCCGATTGGCTATTGCGCCGTTTGGCTACTTATTAGACTAGGCCTTGTAGCGGCTTAGGGCTGTTGGCTGTCAGGCCTCTCGCCTGTTGGGTCTCGGGGCTATTGAGACCTGTTGGCTTTTAGGCCTCTTGGCTTTCAGGCCTCTTGGCTTGCAGGCCTCTCGGCTTTCAGGCCTGTTAGCTTTCAGGCCTCTTGATTGCAACAAGTCCATTGGCTTGGCTCATGATAGTGCCTTTTGGCTGTGCCCCTTCCTTAACTGCGCCTCATCGTTAGGCCTCTTTGATTAAGCCTCCTGGCTCGGCCTCCTGGCGATAGGTATCCTGGCAAGGCGTCCTGGCCAAACGTCCTGGCCAAGCCAGGCCTCTTGGTTGGGCCTCCTGGCTAGGCCTCTTGGTTGGGCCTCCTGGCTAGGCCTCCTGCCCCTTTTCTCTTTTCTACCAATCTTGTATCGTAGGCAAATTTGTTAACATTGAACCCACTCACACCCACCGGCGTGATGTACACGCGCGTGTCGGGCAGGTGCACTCGGATTGCGGAGCTGCTGAACTTCAGCGTGAAGCGATTTTGCTCGCCGAAGTACAT